>CM032352.1:4732376-5932376 GCA_019023105.1 Diglossa brunneiventris
CATCTCAGGGGGAAAAGGAGGAGAGAAAGTGGAAGCTTTGAACCAGTAATGCTGACAGGGAGAAGCATCAGTCTGCCACTCAACTGTCTTGAGCAGCGTGTTAAAAAAAACCCTAATAATTTCACACCTCTCAGGAATCCTGATGTATATCAACCTGCTGGAAGGTAAATATACTGTAAGATTGGGGCAGACTGCTTTAAATAACTAACACAGCTATTTTTAGTGTGATGATCATACCCTTTAGCAAAGAAACTCCACAGATTTCAAAAGCAGGAATTAATTTGTTCTCACCACGCCAACTCGGAGGCAACCTTGTCTTATGACTGCTAACATCTCCACTTCATGGATGAAAATTTATTTTAGTGGATGTAAAAGGTTTTCCTCCAACCTGACTGAACACAGCAGGAATTCCTTTACTGGCTTTTAATAAGCTTTTACCTCATACAAAGTGTCAGCTTTTCTTCAAAAAAAAAAAAGGCAAAAGTAAAGAGAGGCTGTACTAACATGATTGAAAATATAGACAATTTCTCTATTGGATTTTTTTTCTCCAGTTTGAATGTTGAACTATTTCTTTTATATTCCACTCTGTAGTTGTAGCTTTGAAATGTTACAGTTTTGCCTGCATAAGTCAGGTTTCCTATCTAGACTGCTCATCAATGTGAGGAAAGAAACAATTTTTGGAGCCTCTGTCCAAAGAACTTAAGGGATGTAAAGTTTGGAGTGGGGGGTTTATCCTGCAGAAAAGATGGAGGCAGAAAACTGAGCAATGACTCAGAACAAGGTTTGTTATCATCTAGGAAAATAGTAATCTTTCAGACTTATCAGGTAAAATAACATATTTATCCACAGGGAGAAGATAACTTCTCTTAGGGTGGAAATCAAACACCTAATTTTCTGAAAAGATCAGTCCTGACACAAACATTTCAACCAGTCTTACTTAAAAAGGGGACTGCTTGTTCTTTCTTTGTATCCATATGAAAGCACTAAGCAAGGCTCTACTTTTGGAGATATCAGTGTAATTAATTTGATTTTGACTGATGTCACAGGAATACACTTGGCTTATGCCAGAATGATTGAGAGGCAAATCACACCCTTGTCTCTCTTTGCAAAGGTGTTCTGTAACGTCATGACTTTGAAAATCTGGTGACAAAAATAAGTTTTAAACCTCTCACATGAGTTCTGTGCTGGTGGTGGGTGCCATGCCTGAAGTTGAGTTGTACATGTTAAAAAAAGTTAAGGGACACTGAACATAATTTTAGAAATATTGGGTGCTCATTGTAGGTTCCAAATTTTGTACAGTCAAGGTCCCATATGTGTTTGTGGAGGAGGACAACTTGTTTTAATGCATTATTCATTGATAACTAGCTTAACAGATTGGAGCTTTGGAAGTCAAACTCAGATTTCACATTTTCAATCACAGACAATGCATCACTCTGGCATTCTCTTCCAATGAGGTTTTATTTGTTATTCCAAAGCAATTGCCTTGAAAGAGTAGTAAGTGAGGAAAATTTAATACCTTGATATATATATTAAAAAATATATAAAATATATATTATACTATATAATCATATAATGTATTATTAATATATATGCATTATTATATATAATATTAAATATATTTAATATAATATATAATATATAATATATTATATAATATTATAAAATTTAGTGCCCTGTTGTGTGTAGGATGTTTGTGTTCCTGCTCTGCCTCAGCTGACTGACAAGTGGAATAAATATCAATTTCACCTTGCACAGGTTCTTGAAGCAATGCACGCTGAACTGGGAATAACCACTCTGATATTTTCATTCTGGGGTTCAGACCTGGCAGTGTGATTGCTGATTTTCTCTTTCTGCTGCCAAAGAAGAAGCCATGGATGTGGGTGAGATACAGACCCTCCTGAGTAATGTATTAAGGAGCAAGTTTGGGAGCCAAAGTAAAGTGCAAAGTAAGTGATGCTGAAAGAGCTTCTCTGTAATGGTGTGAGGATGAAAGGGTCAGATCTACTGCTGTTAAATGAAGATGATAAATTAACTTCTCTCTTTTAAGAGATTCAAATAGTTCAAGTAACCTATTTAAACATTCACTGAACATATAGTGATTTCATATAGATTATGGACCTATTTTAAAGTCATTACACACACCCAGTTCCAGACTCAAAGGATGGGTTCTCTTCACACTAAAAGATCTAAAAGACTCTCAAGTTGCACCATTCCATCCAGCAAATCCCCAGACCAGCTGTTATGGATTTCTAGTTAACAAATCTTCACCACATACAAAAACATTTTCAATATTATTCAAAATTTCAAAGCTGCCAAGCAATAAAACACAGCTGTCACTTAGGGCTCCAGGATTTCTTACACCCACTTCTTTACTGTTTCTAGCTAACATTCCTAAAATGTGCTTTAAATTTCCAGCTCTGTCTGTTCAGTCATCAACTGACAACATCTCCTCCTGGAGAGCAGCAGTGATTGTCCTTGGAGTTCTGCTTGGAGTTGCATTAGTGCTGATTCTGCTGGCAATTCTGTTTTACATCCATGTGAGGAGAAGATCAGGTAAATACTTGGTTGAACCCTCAGGACTCATCGGAATGTTTGTCTACAAGCACTTATAAGATAAACCATCAGTTCCACCTAAATATTTTGGCCAAGGCAGAAATTAATATATTTATTTTATCATTTGATGTTAATTGTGCATAATAACTTAGGATAATTCCACTCTTTCCTTCCCAATGTCCATTGCCAAACTCCTGAGCTTCTAAAAACACCTAATGAATCTTCCTTTAAACAGGTATGGATTTTTCCCCATTGTACACCTGGTAGAGTGAGGAACAGAGAAACTTCTCTTCAGCCTATCCCATATAGGTACTGCAATGACTTTTAACACTGGCAATCTAGAGAGACAAGACCCAAACTACTCAATATTGTATTTAGGTGACACTGAAAACAGAGTGCCTGAGCCTGGTAGCTGTGGCAGGTCACCTGAATGCTCAGCTGAGGCCAGAGCCATCCTGTTAAGATTTGTGCACTTGCCCAAGGGTGATTCACCTCCCCTGAGACTTTTATCACTGTATAAAATTATATATATATATATATTATATGCCTTTTTCTCTCCTGTGACTGCAGAATGAGCCCAGGGTAATTAGCATTCCAGCATATGCAGCTTGATTAGGAGTTTGGAGGAAAATGGGATACATCTCAGTTATGTGCACTTGCTATAGAAGTCTGCTGGACCAGAAACTTGATTTGGTGGCTTCTGATTCAAGGTTTCTTTAATTGCTGGGCTATGAAGAAATAACTGCTTCTATGTGTCAAATGTATAGCATGCTAAATCCAGCTGTTCTTTCACAGCAGTCTCAGAGGTGGGGAAGGCACATTAGGTCAATTTGAGCCAGAAGAATTTCACTCACCTATTTTTTCCTGTCAAAATGGTTGAGCAAGGACGTGCCATATAGTGCAATTTTGTCCTGCTCTTGATAATCCCAAAGTAGAGAGAGTCCAGTCCAACAGAAGCAACTCCTGCGGCATTGGAGCAGACCTGGCTCCAGATTTCTTCTAATTGCTTTAGAGTAATTAGAAGAAATGCCCTTTACCTTTTCCCACCACTTGTCACTGCAGTCCTGGTGAAGTTACATTCTGTTTCTACTGTGGTGCAGTTTTTCCTGCTTGGAATGTGCTGAACAGATGACAAAGGGGCAGTTTACTGCTGTACATATTTCCAGCAGGATTTATGGGTTTCATTTCAAACCTGTATATTTGGAATTGCTGTTGAGGCACTGAGTATTAACCCATGATGTTGAGGCCCTGGCTCACAGCCCCTGAACACCCCTGGGTTTTGGGGTTTTTTGTGGTTATTTGGCACAGATTAGGGTACATTGGTGCCAGAACTGCAGCAGCTCTGCTCTGCTCCCTGTGCAGCCAGCATTCATCCTTCTCATCCCCCCTTCCCTGTGCTGTAACACAGCTCCTGGCACAGCCCTGCTGAGGACCCTGGCTGGAATATTATTTTTAGCAGCAGGGACCTATGAAACAGGGCTTGCATGCCTTGCTCTCCCTTTCCTTCCATGTAGGGTCAACTTGTCTATCCTGGTTAAGACCTGGGGTGTGGAGTCACAGACACCTCAGTGGTGGGAAGAGAGTGATTAGTATTTGTTACATTTATATTTTGTGGCTTTTAAATATAGCTAGCTCTGGTGTTCCACTCACTGAGCAGTCACTCAACAATGTATTCTGTCAGTAAATACAAGTTATCCAGGGAGCTCTGTTGAAAATACAAATGAGTGCTCTCGCTTATGTTAATACTCTTTTATTTCTTTTTTGAGGGATCTACTTTGAATAGCAAATCCTCATTGTCACTAAAGCTTTCTGATGTCCTTGTAAATAGTGTTAAATAGAGACCATGTACAGCAGGCTTGAACAATCCTGGGACTGTTCATGCCAAATTATTTTATGTCTTTTGGGGGTGGGGGGAAAGTGGTATTTTAAACATTTTTCTCAAAGATGCTTTACAAATAAAATCTTTATTTTTACAATTGTGCATTCTGAAGGAATCTCCTGTTCTTGTTTTGTCATGTTATTTGGAGCCTCTTGTACCTGCAGGGGGGGAGAGGGTGGCCAGTGCAGTCAACAGCAGAGCTGACCTTGTTATGATTACACAGAAGGATGATCTCCTGGAGCTAAATCAAACAAGAGAGAAGATCTACTGAATCTATCCTTTTTAACCTTCTACTTCAATAAAAATCCCCCTACCACCACAGTGTGGAGCCTAGAATCTGGGAACTCTCTGAAAATGAAAGCAGGCCAAGAACCAGACCTCCCCTTTCCCAGAGGAGCTTTGGAATGCTCCAAACAGCATTCAGAGGGGCTCCTCATGCATATTCCCTTCTCAGACAGAGGCAGCAAGTGGCACAGAGATATAAATGGCTGAGGATAAACATTCCATCTATTGAGCAGCTGGCTCCTGTTGGAATCAGTGGGTTTAAGCAACTCCTCCATTTTTGTGTGTCAGGATGTCTGTGACTGAGAAAGGGCATTTTGCCTGTTTCACACTTGCTTTTTCCCTCCCTGGAACTGACTGACACTATGATGCAGAAAAACCTGAGCTACCAATCCCTTCCTGCATGCTGTGATCGAGGCCAGGGTCTTAGGAAATGCTGTGTTCTGTTCCTATTGCAACTGATGAGATGACACTCAAGTCTCCAGCTGACATTTTTTTAACAATTTCACTTTTCCACAATTTATTATTCCAGCTGATGTCAATAACCAAAAGATTTTCTTCATAAGTATGAGAAAATCATGGTGCTATGGAGCTAGGGCCATTCCCAGTTGTTGCACTGCATTCCCAAGGGCACAGGCAGTTTGGGACTGGATGAAGCCAAATTTGGGAAGAGCAGGTTGTGCACTTGCCATCTTCTATCTAATTGAGATTACTTAGGCTGGGGAGTTGGCATCTTCTATCTAATTGAGATTATTTAGGCTGGAGAGTTGCCATCTATCTAATTGAGATTATTTAGGCTGTGCTAGGAGTTTCCCTTAGCATCTCTGTCATTGTAGATTCATGATGGAACAACACCTGAAAGGAAGGAGAAAGCAACAAGACAAGCTCTCAGATTTTAACCAAGCGGCCTGGGAACACTGGGAATGCCATGTGGGACCTGCCTGTCCCCCAGCCTGTGACAAGCCAGGTGCCAGAGGAACAGAAGGAACTGGGGATCAACACAGGAAGGCCCAGGGCCAGAAGGTCCCTCTGCAGGAGCTGGATCTGCCGTGCTGCAAGAAAGACTGGACTGAGACACTAAAGGGTCTGAAGACACTCAAGTGACACAAATCAGTAACAAGAGGGTCAAAGTCACAAAAAGCACAGCACTGTGCCTTCCTCAAACTTAGCTGCTTGCTTTCCTCTCCTCAAACAGCAAGGAAAGGCTGTAGGAGTTCAGGACATCCCAAGCACAGACCCTACAGCCTAAGGAGTGTTTGTGTGCCCTCGGCACAGCCTGGGAAAAGAACATTTGGGGATTTGGGGCTGCAGATGGTGCCAGGGAACAGGCATGAGCTGCTGAGACATCAGCCAGCCCCCTCCTCAGGCCCACACTCCCTGCACTGGACACTGCAGGGCTTTACCACTGGCTGTGGTTGGTCCTCATGGTTGAATTTTGAAATAAAAACCTGCTGACATCAACTTCAAGTGTACTAGTATGGAAAAAAATCCAAGAACAGAAATATTACTGTTGGTAATCCAAGCAGAGCTGTGTCATTTTAGTCACTTTTATAGGACTGGGCTGTCCCAGGACATTGCATTCTGGGGACCTAAATCATAACATCCCTGTTGAGCTACCATTAAATGGATCAAGCTGGTCTATCTGCCTGCTGGAAACCCAGTTTTCCCCTTTCTGAGCAGATCCGAACTGTGCTGCTGCTGAAAAGGAGTTGGATTTCAACATTTCTTTGGTGTACGAACACACCCACCTGCCAGTTTGTTTCCAGTTTAACCATTCTTTTAAGGACTCGTTTCTGAACAGTCCAAAAAAATTTATGGTTGTGCTTAACTTCTGATTAGAAAGTTTGCAGTGAAAACTGGGATTTGTCCAGCTCACATCCACTTTTTTATCCCATGGCCCCCTTTAAAATTTGTCCTGAGAAACTGAAGGTCTTTTGAGCTGCAGGTTAAACCTGTCTCCATTCCTCTTGCTGTGGGGGACAATTTTTTTTCTTGAATAGAGAAATTAATAAATGAAATATTGAATATTTTGTAAAATTGGGCTAGAAACTATAGCAATAATTGATGGTTTAATTTAGGGACTTTTTAAGCTGTTGTTGCTGGTGTTGTACATGCCCTGCTCTAATCTCTCATGATCCTGTGCTGGCAGCAACTCAACACAGGTTAGGCAGGATTAGAAACGACTCAAAATGATTTTAGGATGGCTTGATCAGTGGTTGAGGCATTTCCTACACCAACACTGGACTCATAGAAGACAAGTTCAGCTTTGATTTCTGCACTTCTGTGTTCTCCCAGTTTGGCTGAGTTGCTGCAATGAGTCAGGCAGCTGTGGCATCCCACAGCAGATGTGCACAGCCAACCAAAATTATTTTAATGGATTAATTAGAAAAGGGGGTATGTGTGAGTAGGCTGACTTCAAAGCTATTTCACTGCCAGTTTTCTTTTTCTTCTCAACTTCCAGCTTCATAAAAAAAATTTTAATTTTTTTTAATGAGGCTGAACGATTATAACACCACAACTGAGCCTCCATAAATCATGCCAACACCTTGATTAGACGTGGGAAACTCCATCCAGGAAGGTGTGGGATCAGAACAAGCTGCACTGTGCAGCAGGAGCCAGCAGATAGCGCTCCCTGTGCCGGCATCAGCTGCTCCAAGACCTGTTTGCACCAAAATCTTCACTAATTCACCCATTTTTGGCTCAGCCTGGAAACTTACTACCTTCCAATGGCTTAAGTGCACTTCAGTCCTCTCTTCAAGCCGTGCCTTCTTCCCTAGCACATGAGACGCCCTGAGAGTTGGAGAATTAATAACTTTAATTGCTCTGGAGAGATGGCACAGAGCAAGGAGAGGCCGGACACACCAGGGGAGCTGCACATCCTGCAGGTGACCCTGGACACACCTTTGGAGCTGCACATCCTGCAGGTGATCCTGGGCACACCAGAGGAGCTGCACATCCTGCAGGTGACCCAAGACACACCAGGGGAGCTGCACATCCTGCAGGTGACCCTGGACACACCTTTGGAGCTGCACATCCTGCAGGTGACCCTGGACACACCAGAGGAGCTGCACATCCTGCAGGTGACCCTGGACACACCAGAGGAGCTGCACATCCTGCAGGTGACCCTGGACACACCTTTTGAGCTGCACTCCTGCAGGTGACCCTGGGCCACCAGAGGCTGCACATCCTGCAGGTGACCCTGGACACACCTTTGGAGCTGCACATCCTGCAGGTGACCCAGGACACACCTTTGGAGCTGCACATCCTGCAGGTGATCCTGGACACACCTTTGGAGCTGCACATCCTGCAGGTGATTTGGACACACCAGGGGAGCTGCACATCCTGCAGGTGATCCTGGACACACCTTTGGAGCTGCACATCCTGCAGGTGACCCTGGGCACACCTTTGGAGCTGCACATCCTGCAGGTGACCCTGGACACCTTTGGAGCTGCACATCCTGCAGGTGACCCTGGGCACACCAGGGGAGCTGCACATCCTGCAGGTGATCCTGGGCACACCAGGGGAGCTGCACATCCTGCAGGTGACCCAGGACACACCTTTGGAGCTGCACATCCTGCAGGTGAATTGGAGACACAAGGGGAGCTGCACATCCTGCAGGTGACCCTGGACACACCTTTGGAGCTGCACGTCCTGCAGGTGACCCTGGGCACACCTTTGGAGCTGCACGTCCTGCAGGTGACCCTGGGCACACCTTTGGAGCTGCACGTCCTGCAGGTGACCCTGGGCACACCTTTGGAGCTGCACATCCTGCAGGTGATCCTGGACACACCTTTGGAGCTGCACATCCTGCAGGTGAATTGGAGACACAAGGGGAGCTGCACATCCTGCAGGTGACCCTGGCTGTGCCCTGGCAGCAGCTCTGTGGTGGCACAGGTGTGAGGAGCCATGCAGCTCTCTGGCCACATATGCACTTAAGCTCCTGGGGGAATTACAGCCAAAAAAGGAAGGGATAAAGGTGTCTTTGGGAATCTCAGAGTGATCCTACCTGCCTCTCTGAGCGCCTAAACATCAGCCTAAAGCACAGCCCTGATCCCTCCAAAAATGCTTGAAGGAAAAGAGGGTTTTTGCCCCACAAACTCCTCTTCCACTTGTGGCCTTTTTTTTTTTTTTTTTTTTTTTTTTTAACATTCTGGGTTGGTGCAAGGTGAAATGAGGACATCACAACTCAAGGAGCTGTCAGACACCTGCCTCCCCCTGAGGCACTGGTGTGCTTGTTGGACACTTCCAAAGCCACCTCATTGTCACTGTGGTCAGATATTGACAGCAGCTCCTAAACTTTTGTCTCATAGGTACAATAAACTATTCAACTCATTAAAAGGCTAATTGCCTATGAAATAAATTTGAAATCTTTATTTGATTTCTCACAATCAGAAACCTTAAGCAGCCTATGGCTCTTTATTTTTTTCAGTTGTTCCTTGTGGAGATTTCCACATTGGATTCAGGGAACCAGCAATTCAAGTAATTAATATTAAACAGATATAATTTCACGACCATGGCCAAATTATCTGGGAAAAAAAACACCCCATGAATCAAAAACGTAATTAAATATTAGCTTTTGGTATTTAAAAAATGAGATATTCCAACTGTCACTTTTCTTCACTGTCAGCAAGGTCATTTCCCATGTCTAATCATCCCCCTTGTCTAAGGACAGGGATAGCTGCAGAGAGCAGCTATCAGTGAGCTTCCTCTTGAGTATCACATATTATTAAATTATAAGTTATTGTCATATTTATACATGACATAATATATAAATTAGGTTATGAAACCCTAATTAGTGTTTAAGGAAAATCTTTTTTTTCTTCCCTTCTGCTGGACGTGCCTGGTACTCACTGAATTCATGCCTGGAACACAGAAATAGGAGAATGGATTAGCAATAAATGCCAACAGGAGGCCACCAGGTGGGTCACTGCTGTGGTGCTCAGCTATAAGACACATCTTAGGTTGTAAGATGTGGCTGGGGGTGTGTGTTCCATCACCATCTGTCAGAGCTGGGGCAGTTCTCTGCTGTTCATGGGGCAGTTTTTTTCTTTCTCTCTCTCCCCAGCCATCCTCCCTCCTCCCGAGATCTCTGACTGTCCATGGCCACTGAGTGTCCCTGCATGGCTGATCCAATTCCAGCATCCCATGGGGAGATGCTGCGCCCAGGGGAGGAGCCAGCATTCCTACCTGGTCTCCAATCTGACTGAGCCTTGCCCAGCACAGCAGCCTTTGCCCACTGCATTCCCAGAGGAGCAGCTTTCTGCTGCCCTGCATTCCCAGAGGGAGCCCAGGCCCATCTGCAGCAGCCCTGGAGCTGCAGAGGAAAACTCCCCCCTTGTGCAGGATCCCTGCTGCAGCAGAACCACAGCTGGCACTGCAGGAGGGCTGAGCCCCCCATGGGATGGGGCTGTGCCACCACCCTGACACACAGGGGGCAGGGCATGTTCTCACTCTGGCAGTGGTGTTTTTTTGTACTATTACATTTTTATTTTTAAATTTTCCGAGTAAAGAACTGTTATTCCTTCTCCCATATCTTTTCCTAAGAACCTATATTATCAAAATTATAATAATTCAGATGAGGGGGTTTACATTTTCCACTTCGGGGGAGGCTCCTGCCTTCCTTAGCAGACACCTGTCTGTTCAAACCAGACACAGGTGATGTGCCATAACCCTACAGCCACGGGCTACTGAACAGCCCTAAAGTGCCAAAGGGATGAGCAGAACAATCTCTTCTCTCTCCTTTCTGTCTTTCCTGAAGAAATGGACTTGAGAAGAGCAGCTCATCCTTGGCCTGGGGGCTGCCACCCAGC
Organism: Diglossa brunneiventris; assembly: GCA_019023105.1. NCBI lineage: Eukaryota > Metazoa > Chordata > Aves > Passeriformes > Thraupidae > Diglossa > Diglossa brunneiventris. The sequence goes on from CM032352.1 coordinate 4,742,901, forward strand.
AGGGCTGCCCAGGAGGAAGGAGACCTTGCAGGAATCACAGCTTTGGGTTCTCCCAGGATGCAGGATGTGTTTGCTGTGGGTGTGATGCTGTGGCAGGGATGAGGCTTCTGTCTCACTTTGGGCTGGCCTCTGCTGTCAACAGAGAAAAATGAGCACCTCCAGGACATGATTCATGTGCCCTGTGTTGTGTGTCTACTTCAGAGGAGATGAAATCTCCCAGAAATGGCTGTTTCTCTCCCCTGTATCTGAAGGGAGCATACAGCAACACAAACTCCATTACAGCACAGCTGCAGGGGCTCAGAAAAAGATTCCGTTCCCAACTTCCACAACCTGGAAGAAGGTACCAGCTTTGTCTGTCATGCCAACACCTGGTGAGGTGGATCAGCAGATCTGTGGCATTGTAGGGATAGACAGAATTATTTTGGGTCATGAAGAAAGAGCAGGAGTTTTTGCAAGCATGGGGAGTTCAGAAGCAGCAGCAGCAATGAGGGAGGCTGTGGCTCTGCAGGCACACAGCTGGCACTAGATTTTTTCTCTGTTTTCCAGAATTTTGCCAAAAGGGTCTATTTACCCCATCTCCTTCCATGACTGGTGTTTTTCATCCTCTCTTTGCTTTGAGTATCACAGAATAACAGAATAATTTAGATTGGAAAAGACCTCTAAGGTTGAGTCCAACCTGTGCCCAATCCCACCTTGTCAACAAGCCCAGAGCACTGGGTGCCACATCTATTTGTTCCTAGAACGCCTTCAGGGCTAGTGACTCTACCACCTCCCTGGGCAGCCTTTTCAAATGCTGAACAACCCATTCCATGAAGAAACTCCTCCTGGTGAGCAGCCTGAACCTCCCCTGGTGCAGCTTGAGGCCCCTTCCTCTAGTTCTAAATAACTGCATAAATGGGATGGCTCTGACTAACAAGATTTTGGTCCTGTGTGGGAGAGGATATAGATCCTTTCCATCCCATATCCCTCTCACCATGCCTGCTGAATGCATCTTGACCTCAACACACCACAGAAAATGCACCATTGCACGTGCCCTCATCCTCCCTGCATGCAGAGCTGCTGCCTGATCTCGTGTTTTGGCAAACCTGGGCAACCCAGGAGAAGAGGAGAAGACACAAAAAAAAAAAAGGATTAAAGCAAGGAATAGATGAAAATTCTTTCATGCCAAATTAGTGCATGCTGCTTGAACTAAGAAAATTTAGGAGGGCTGTGACTGCTTCCCTCTTCATGGCAGGTCAGTGCCCAGGCTCCTGCACAGAGCCCTGGGAGCAGCAAGAAAACAGGGATGTTGCTGTGACTGTGAGAGCCTGACAGGAGACACCTGCTCTGATTCTCACTGCCAGCGACCTGCCTGCCTCAGACAAGCAGCTGGCAGCAGGGTGGCTCAGCTGATACTGAGATGGAAACCAGATAAAACCCTCCTCCTTCCTTTTTTTTAAAATATATTTTGTCTAGGCACAAAGGTTTGGGGTTGGCCTGTTGCTAACAATGAGTATCCTTATGCTGCTCTGAGAAAAATGTCCTCATTTCTTGCAAAAAGTGCTGAAAAACCTAGTTGGAAAAGAGAATAGATCTGCAGTGTTATGCCATGCTTGAAAATGCCCTTTTATTTGATTTGTTAAGCCTCATGCCAGGAACTGGTTCCTGCTTTGCTGTAACAACTCTGTACTCAGATTGTCCTTATGCCTTTTGCAACACGAGGGTGCAAAGGCATGTGAGGTATTTACAGTTCTCTCACAGGGAATATGCTTCAGGCTGTCACTGCCAAAACCCCCAAAAACAACCAAAAACTCTGGCAAAGGAAGCTCTTGGGTCACTGTAAAGAGGAATCTGATTTTGTTCAGCTTGTGCAATGGTAGAAGTGGCTGATATCCTAAATATGAGGAAACAGTTTTCTGCTTTGTCCTGCAGCTTGTGTTGCAATTGTCTCTGTCTCGTTCTCGTGTATTAAATGATCTCTCCAAGGTAGCCAGATTGCCTTTTCATTCTCTACATTGCACAATGTAGTCTGTAATTATTTCATTATGACCTTAATTAGTTTTTCTTACGCTGAGGTTACAATCATCACATATCATTATTTATTATCATCATTATTATTTATTATCATTATCATTATTTATTATTATCATTATCATTATGTATTTATTCATTTATTTTTTTATTTAATTGACTACTCAGTTCTTAAAAGAGCTGAGGAGTTGAGGGGCTTAAAAGAGAGTGAAATGGCTATTCAGTTTTGGAATTACCTCTGACACAGACTCAAGAGTACAGAACTAGCTGTCAGTTTTTTTCCAGGCCAAACCATGGCATTGGAAAACTGCCAAAAATTCAAATGGCTCTGTAGGATGCTGCTTGATTTCCTGTCAGCTCAGACTGGCCAGGGAGGCTGCAGGTGCCAGCCTTCAATCTGCTTCAAACAGGATGGTGGGGAGCTCAGCAGTGGAAACTTCCCTGAGGGTCCTTCCTTCCCTAACCATCTTCTCCTCCTCCCCCGACTCTCCCAAATAAAGGCTCCACAAAACTGTAAGAATATTTTTAATAAAATTATGCTGGAGATGTTTCCATCAGTCTGGGAAGCTTCCAGTAATCCGGCCTCTCCTTTTCTGCTTAAAAAAGTTATCTGAGCCAAGTCTGAGGAACTGCTGTGAAAATTTGGGATACCCAGTGTGTGCTCCTGCCCTTAACAACACACCCTGCTGCTGCGGAACATTTACACCATGAGCACACACATGACTGGCTGCAAGGAGCTCCTCACCACAGGTGCTACATCTGGAAACCCCAGATGTCCACAGAGCGTGCACAGGTGAGGTGGAAAGTCGATCTAAATGGTTCAAGACAGAAAAAGGAAACAGAGAGATGCTTGCTGTCCATGTGCTGTGCAAAGTTCACCTGGTGGAAATAAAAGGAGAAAGATTTTAGCTGTTCTCTGCAGCTGTCAGTGCTGAACCAACGCTGGAATCTTTAAAAAGTATTGATTTTGGTAACTTTTAAAAACGTTGTGCTCAATGTAGGGTAGCTGTGTATTTTCTGTCTCACTGGGTCAGAAGCCAGTGGCTGCAGAGGCACCACTGATGCCAGATCTGTTCAGAGATAGAACAGAATTCTAGTTATAGTTTTTTTATTTTGTATTTCTCTTCTGAATAGAAGAGAATAGAATAGAATAGAATAGAATAGAATAGAATAGAATAGAATACTTTGGGTTGAAAGGGACCTTAAGATCATCCAGTTCCAACTCCCTGCCATGGCCAGGGCCACCTTCCTCTAGACCAGCTTGCTCAGATCCCCATCCTACCCAGCCTTGAACACTTTGAGGGATGGGTCATGCACACCCTGACATGTGACTCAGCTACATTCTTGTGAGGTTGAATTAGTGTCCTGTCCTAATCTGTCCCACACTGTACAGTATCATAAAATAACATAAATAGTTCAGCAACAGGTAAAATAACATCCCTCAAGGCATTTATCCCTGGGAAAGCTTCTAATGGGCATGTTTTGATTAAGATTGCACTGGAGGCACTGTTAGGCCTGAAGAGATTAAATATTTGAATCAGTGATTTGGAAGTATATAACTCGTCTGCTGATTAAGGTGTGTGACTTATGCAGAATGGTAACAAACAGGCAAGAACGGCTGCAATGCAACGATCTTGACTTCTTGATAAGCTTGACTCACTTAAGTGAAAAGTATTTAAGCAGCTGAGTGCCCAAATGCACTTTTAGGAATCAGGAATGAAGGCCATGTCTCCAGAACAGGAGGCTGTATCTCCCAGCAGGAATAGATTCAGCAAAGGATTTGGCAGTGGGAGGATAAGCAGGTCAGCCTGAGCTCCCCCACAGGTGCATTGTGGCCAAAAAAGGTTAATGGGATGCTTGGATTAACAGTGCAGGAGCAGGGCAGGAGAAGGGTGATGTTAACTCTGAACATGGCATTAGTGGGATCAGCATTGAAATGCTGCATCGGGTTTTGGCATCAACTGCTTGAAAGAAAGGCTGGGAAGGTACTAAAAAGGAGCCTCAAATGATTGGATGGCAGGAGAAAGTGCCACAAAGGGAGCTCTAAAGGTTCAGTGCATTTTGTTTAGACAAAAAAAAAAAAGGACAAAACTTTATTATGTCTTCGCTGTTATTATGAGGTATTTACCTTCTTGAGACCAGGAGAGGGAAAAGTACCAAACTGCAAAGGGCTTTTAAACCTGGCTAAACACACATGTAAAAAATAGCTGAAAATTGGGGTAGACATGTAAATACTCTACAAACTATTTTAGAGCAAATGACAAACTGGTGGAAAAAACTGTTAAAGGTAACCTTGCTCTCGTTTGATTTGATACCTTCAGATAAAGCCCAGATAGAGAAAAGAGCTGAACGTTGCTGACTCACAGGGAATAACTGCATGGCGGAAGGACTGCGGGGATTCCGGAGCAGAGTAGCAGCTGTGACCAGCTGTGACCCTGTGAGGTGCGGGCCGTGCTGAGCGCATGAGGCGCGGTGGGTGCCGTGCTGAGGGAGGGGAGTGGCTGTGGTGGTGGAGCGGGGCCGTGCTGGGGCCATGGGTGTGGGTTGTGTTTGTGTGTGGGGAGTGCGTGAGTGGGGCGAGTTGTTGGGGAATGGTTGTAGCGTGAGTGCGCGGGTGTGTTGTGAGTTGTGTTGAGTGTGTGGAGGTTGGGTGGGTGTGTATGGGGGTTTTGTGCGGTGTGTTTGGGCGGGTGTGGGGGTGTGTGTGTGTGGGGGTGTGTGTCTTGGTGTGTTTGGGGGGTGGGTCGGGGTGTTGGTGTGGGTGTTGGGTGCGGGTGTGTGTGTGTGGGTTGTTTTGTTGCGTGTGGTGGTGTTGTCGGGAGGGAGTTGTGTGCGTGTTGGCGTAGTGTGTTTGTGCGGGAGAGGTGGGAATGGCGGGTGTGAGAGGAGAGTGGGGAAGAGGGCAGTGGGGCCGGTGGTCGGGGCTCGGCCTCAGGGCAGGAATGAGCAGCCCGGCTGAGGGAGGCGGAGCATACTGAGCCTTTAGCTCAGCGCCTTCGGGGGCTGCCCGATACATTCCTGAGCCGCGCGTTCGAGTCGTGACCGGCGAACCCAGGCCGACCCCGCCTCCAGCGGCTCCGCATCTTCTGCCGCGGACATTGCGGACATCAAGCAGTCTGTGCAAACCCCGCCACGCACGGATGTCGAATCGTAGTGACATCAGAATGTTCGCCGAGAGGTGACATCCATCCAGGGCGAAGGTGAGCAAGCGAAGCGGGCTTGAAACGACTCCAAATGACCGCCACGCCGACAAATCTCAGCAACGCAACACTGCAAACCATCTCTGTGCTCTGCCCCAGTGGGAGCCCAACACACAAACAAAACCCACACGGCTCCTGCACAGGATGGGCACTTCCAATCCGACACCATGGGAGGGAAAACCTCCCTTTTCCTTCAATTCATTCCTCTCTTACTCTCATCTACTTGGTTCTTTCCCGCCCCCGTTCCTCTCCTCTCCTCTCTTATTCTCCACAGCACACTCACTCCTACCACCTGACGCTAACCCAGCAGCTCACCATCAAAACAGCACTTTTGTCCTTAACCTCATCCTTCTCCTCTTCAAACCTCTGCTTCTTCCACTTCCTTTTCCCTACAATAGGAATTGACAAAGCTACAAGACATTTGCTGATTCCCCCTCTCCCACTCCCCCCCCATTTATTTTCCTAGATGATAAGTAATCTACAGAAATAAAGGTCACAGGGCATCAAGAACAGCAGACCTAAAATATTTTGCCTTTTACAGTTCTTTCTCTTTCCCGTCTTCTGGGTGAGCTTATTCCACCTTGCCTGGCAAATGGAGGCTGCAGACTTTTCATCAGCCTGTGAGAATATTTCCTTCCCCTGATCTGCTGCCAGCAGCTTTGCTGAAGGTTTCCCTTGGCTGTGCCTGAGTGAGTGCTCTCACTTGCTGCCCTGTGCCCAGAGCCTGAGCTCCAGTCTGGGCAGGTGCAGTCCAGGCAGATGGGATGCCTGAAAGCAGCTGGGATTTCCAGTGCTGAGCCTCAGCCATGGGTGCACATTTCTGCTTCTAAGCAGGGCAGCATGATTGGAGGGCACTGCACTGAGGGATGCAGAAAGATGTCCAAAACAGCCTCTGTACTGAGGGCCTTTTTCCCTAGAGCCCTGTCTGCTTCCAGCATCAAGCAAAATCTGCTGCTTCTTCCTTCATGAGAGCTGAGGGAAGGCTGCGAGCCTGCTCTGTTTGCATCAACTGGAAGCAGTGAGTTCATAGAAATTCTGCCCAATCTCTGACCAAATACTCTATGTGTCCCAGCAGGAAGCCTGGCTGTGTGTTTTCTTGCTCTCTCCTAGCACATCTTGGGATCAGCTGGCAACTGAGGGCTACTTAGGTACAGACTAATGAACCAGCAGTTCTTGCAGAGCTCAGCTAAGCCCCTGTGGTTTCTTCTTCCCATTGCTGCCTCCATTCAGTTTGCTTGATCCAAAAACAAAAAACAAAAAAAACCCCCAAAATCCAGAAAAAAATCCAGAAAAACCAAACCTTCATCATAGGCAAGGCTGTCCCCTGCTGATTGCCAGCAGTGCCACAGGCAGCAGCCACAGCAATGAACTGCAGCTGAACTGCTCAGACACAGCTTGCTGTTCTGCCCTTCAGTTTCTTGCCTGGGCATCTCTGGAGGGGGATGCTCCAGTAGCCAGATTAAAAATGCAGATAAAATCTGGTGTGAAATGAGCCTGGGAAAGCTCTGGTGTTATTGCTGGAAGTGTCGCTGAAGACAAATGTGTGGAAACACAGCTCAGGTAGCATCCACGTCTGTAGCTCTGGCCATGGCTGTTCCACTCAGGTGTCTGGAGCCCTCCTGTGGGGACAGGGAAGCCAAGATGGATTCAGAATGCACCCCAAATTGAGGTCAATATTTAAGAAGGAAGATCTGAATGTTCTTTTGGGGGTGCCCATTTCTTTCCAATCTCTCCAAGGTCCTCATACTCTTGAAAGAGAATTCACATGTCCAGCTCAGAGAGCAATTTTCCAGGCAGTTAAAATTGGAGATGGATCCCACCCATGACACAGAGTATAGCAAACCTGAAAGGAATGACTGCTGATGTTCTTCAGGATGAACTAGATCTGAAGGAGATGTGTTTCAACTGACTGATCCCATTCTTCTCAAAATAGCATGATGGGAGTATTTCCAGTATGGCTAGGGAAGCATTAATGTCATGGACAGAACGACATGACAATTCAGAGGGAATTTTATTGGACTGTTGTTCCAATAAACAGGGAAGGGGAACAACAGGAGGACCACAGCTGTGAAATCAAACTTCAGGGGAGAGTAACTTTGAAGTCAGAACCAAAGTATCCTCAGGGGATTCAGTATCTTTCAACCGTTAAAGACTTTATTAAAAATTTTGAATTACAACTTCCCCTCCCTTTTTTTTTTACCCCTAAAAAATTGCATTTGACCAACATGCCTTAGGTTTAGGAAGAGCCATATCCCAAATTACACCCAGACAGTTCTCAAATGATGGGTAGGAAATATGGGGGGGGGGGAAATTAGGCCTCTCGTGACATTTTGGTCTCCAGTATGATTTTGCCCTGTGTGCAGATTCGTTCCCCACAAAACCCAAGATCATTTCGGGTCTAGCAGCTGAAGTTTAACAGAATCCAGGGGGTTCTGATCAGATCCAGCACAGGCCCTGCTCTTGCTGGGGTCACCTGCTGACATGGCCCTGTCTGGATGCCAGGCAACCCACCAAAGCCACTCTGTCACTGTCCCCTCACGGGGGAGAGAAAATCCAGTGCCCATGAGTTAAGGGCAGAGAGAGACCACGCACTAAACACAATCAGGGTAAAACAGACTCACTGGAGATATTAACTGAATGGAATGATGAATTGAATTTACTGCCAAGCAAATCAAAGCAGGAGAACTAAAAGCCGAGTTCAAAGCCCCTGGCTGGTGGCAGCTGTGGCTCCTGCCCCCGTGCGGCTGGGAGGCGGGAGCGGGGCCGTGCTGAGCGCATGAGGCGCGGTGGGCGCCGTGCTGAGGGAGGGGAGTGGCTGTGGTGGTGGAGCGGGGCGTGCTGGGGCCATGGGTGGTGGGTTGTGTTATGTGTGGGGAGTGCGTGAGTGGGCGAGTTGTTGGGGAATGGTTGTAGCGTGAGTGCGCGGGTGTGTTGTGTGCGTTGTGTTTGTTGTGTGGAGGTGGGTGGGTGTGTATGGGGGTTTTGTGCGGTGTGTTTGGGCGGGTGTGGGGTGTGTGTGTGTTGTGGGGGTGTGTGTTTTGGTGTGTTGGGGGGTGTGGGTCCAGGGTGTTGGTGTGGGTGTTGGTGTGGGTGTTGGGTGCGGGGTGTGTGTGTGGGTTGTTTGTTGGGTGTGGTGGTGTTGTCGGGAGGGAGTTGTGTGCGTGTTGGGCGTAGTGTGTTTGTGCGGGAGAGGTGGGAATGGCGGGTGTGAGAGGAGAGTGGGGAAGAGGGCAGCGGGGCCGGTGGTTGGGGACCGGCCTTAGGGCAGGAATGAGCAGCCCGGCTGAGGGAGGCGGAGCGTACGGGGCCAGTGGCTGGGGCTCGGCCTCAGGGCAGGAATGAGCAGCCCGGCTGAGGGAGGCGGAGCACATGTGAGCTTTGGCTCAGCGCCTTCGGGGGCTGCCCGATATAATCCTGAGGCGCGCGTTCGAGTCATGACCGGCGAACCCAGGCCGACCCCGCCTTCAGCGGCTCCGCACCTTCTGCCGCGGAGGCAGCGAGCTTCAAGCAGTCCATGCAACGCCCCCGCCACAAGGATTCCGAGTTGTGGTGACGGCAGAATGTTCGCCGAGAGCTGACAGAGCCAGCCAGGGGAAGGCGCACTTGAAAGGCTCCGCGCCGCCGATCATCCATCCCAGCAACGCAACGCTGCAAACCATCTGTGTGCTCTGCCCGAGTGGGAGCCCAACACGAACAAAACTTACTCGGCTCCTGCGCAGGACAGGCACTTCCAAACTAACTCCATGGGAGACAAAAATCTCCCTTTTCTTTTCTTTCCTTCAATTCATTCTTCTCTTACACTCATACACTTACTTCTTACCACCCCCTCCCCACTCCGTCCTTTCCTTTCCTCTCCTCTCTTATTCTCCACAGCACACTCACTCCTACCACCTGACACTAACTCAGCGGCTCACAATCAAAACAGCACTTTTGTCCTTAACCTCATCTTTCTCCTCTTCAAACCTCTGCTTCTTCCATTTTCATTTCCCTACAATAAGAATTGACAAGACCTACAAGAATTTTTGCTGGTTCCCCCACTCCCCCAAATTTAGTTTCCTAGATGATAAGTAAATCTACAGAAATAAAGGTCACAGGGCATCAGAAGACAGCAGACCTAAAATATTTTGTCTTTTACAGTTCTTTCTCTTTCCCGTCTTCTGGGTGAGCTTATTCCACCTTGCCTGGCAAACTGAGGCTGCAGCTTGCTCTGGTTACATCAACTGGAAGCAGTGAGTTCATAGAAATTCTGCCCAATCTCTGACCAAATAACTCTATGTGTCCCAGCAGGAAGCCTGGCTGTGTGTTTTCTTGCTCTCTCCTAGCCCATCCTGGGATCAGCTGGCAACTGAGGGCTACTTAGGTACAGACTAATGAACCAGCAGCTCTTACAGAGCTCAGCTAAGCCCCTGTGGTTTCTTCTTCCCATTGCTGCCTCCATTCAGTTTGCTTGATCCAAAAAACAAAACAAAAAAAAAACAAACAAAAAATCCAGAAAAAAATCCAGAAAAACCAAACCCTTGCATCAAGGCAAGGCTGTCCCCTGCTGATTGCCAGCATTGCCAAGGCAGCAGCCACAGCAATGAACTGCAGCTGAACTGCTCAGACACAGCTTGCTGTTCTGCCTTCAGTTTCTTGCCTGGGCATCTCTGGAGGAGGATGCTCCAGTAGCCAGATTAAAATGCAGATGAATCCGGTGTGAAATGAGCCTGGGAAAGCTCTGGTGTTTTGCTGGAAGTGTCAGCTGAAGACAAATGTGTGTAAGACACAGCTCAGGTGGCATCCATGTCTGTAGCTCTGGCCATGGCTGTTCCACGTCAGGTGTCTGGAGCCCTCCTGTGGGGACAGGGAAGCCAAGATGGATTCAGAATGCACCCCAAATCGAGGTCGATATTTAAGAAGGAAGATCTGAATGTTCTTTTGGGGTGCCCATCTCTTTCCAATCTCTCCAAGATCCTCATACTCTTGAAAGAGAATCCACATGTCCAGCTCAGAGAGCAATTTCCAGGCAGTTAAAATTGGAGATGGATCCCACCCATGCACAGAGTATAGCAAACCTGAAGGAATGACTGATGATGTTCTTCAGGATGAAGTAGATCTGAAGGCAGATGTGTTTCAACTGACTGATCCCATTCTTCTCAAATAGCATGATGGGAGTATTTCCAGTACGGCTAGGGAAGCATTAATGTCATGGACAGAACGAAATGATGAGATTCAGAGGGGAATTTTTATTGGACTGTTGTTCCAATAAACAGGGAAGGGGAACAACAGAAGGAGCAGGGTGTGAAATCAAAACTTCAGGGAGGGTAACTTTGGAGTCAGAACCAAGTATCTTCAGGGTATTCAGTATCTTTTACCCATTATAAGACTTTATTAAAAATATTGCAATTATACCTTCCACTCCCTTTTAAAAATAGCTTATAAAATTGCAATTTGACCAAACTGCCCTAGTTTAGCAAGAGCCACAAGGCCCATATCCCAATTAAATTGTGAAAATGGCAATTACTTGTTTTATATTTTTTAAAAGTTTAATAGTAATAAAATGGTTATAAAAACAGTAATACAATTAGAGTAATAATAATTTGGACAATTTGAATTAGGACAAGTTGAGACAATAGAAACAAATAGTTTTAGACATCTGGGTACATTTTTCTGGGCAGCATAAGCCTGAAAATGGACACCTGTTTTACAGAGGATTAACCCTTAAAAACAATAGACTGTTGCATATTCATACTGTCATTCATGATGCATAAATTCCATTCAAATACAGGCTTCTGTCTGGTCATCGTCAATTCCTTCCTCATAATCCTGACCGCATCGTCCTGGCTGAGCAAGGCGGGAAGAGTTAGTTTCTCATGATAATGGAGCAATACATTCTCTTTCTCTGAAAGATTAACGTGTCCTGTGGCTGCTATCTCAGTGCGAGTCCTTTCTTTAGAAAAAAACTATCCTACATAGGATAGTTTCTATTTTAACATTTTGTTTTAACGGAAAACTATATTTACGCACTACTTAAGACAATTATACAGCATGACTTTCTAACACAACACATAAAATATTCATTTTATATTTGTGAAAAGCCAATAAAAACCCCTGCATTTCTCACAACAGCACAGACAGTTACTCAAATGATGGGTAGGAAATATGGCGGGGGGAAATTATGCCTCTCCTTACATTGTGGTCTCCAATATGATTTTGCCCTGCAGATCCTTTCCCCACAAAACACAAGATAACTTCAGGTCTAGTGGCTGAAGTCAAACAGGATCCAGGGGGTTCTGATCAGATCCAGCACAGGCTCTGCTCTTGCTGGGGTCACCTGCTGACATGGCCCTGTCTGGATGCCAGGCACCCACCAAAGCCACTCTGCCACTGTCCCCTCACGGGGGAGAGAAAATCCAGTGCCCATGAGTTAAGGGCAGAGAGAGACCACGCACTAAACACAATCATGGGTAAAACAGACTCACTGGGGAATATTAACTGAATGGAATGAATGAATGGAATTTACTGCCAAGCAAATCAAAGCAGGAGAACTAAAAGCAGAGTTCAAAGCCCCTGGCTGGTGGCAGCTGTGGCTCCTGCCCCCGTGCGGCTGGGAGGCGGGAGCGGGGCCGTGCTGAGCGCATGAGGCGCGGTGGGCGCCGTGCTGAGGGAGGGGAGTGGCTGTGGTGGTGGAGCGGGGCCGTGCTGGGGCCATGGGTGTGGGTTGTGTTGTGTGTGGGGAGTGCGTGAGTGGGGCGAGTTGTTGGGGAATGGTTGTAGCGTGAGTGCGCGGGTGTGTTGTGCGTTGTGTTGTGTGTGGAGGTTGGGTGGGTGTGTATGGGGGTTTTGTGCGGTGTGTTTGGGCGGGTGTGGGGTGTGTGTGTGTTGTGGGGGTGTGCGTTTTGGTGTGTTGGGGGTGTGGGTCCAGGGTGTTGGTGTGGGTGTTGGGTGCGTGTGGTGTGTGTGTGGGTTGTTTTTTGGGTGTGGTGGTGTTGTCGGGAGGGAGTTGTGTGCGTGTTGGGCGTAGTGTGTTTGTGCGGGAGAGGTGGGAATGGCGGGTGTGAGAGGAGAGTGGGGAAGAGGGCAGCGGGGCCGGTGGTTGGGGCTCGGCCTCAGGGCAGGAATGAGCAGCCCGGCTGAGGGAGGCGGAGCGTACTGAGCCTTTAGCTCAGCGCCTTCGGGGGCTGCCAGATACAATCCTGAGGCGCGCGTTCGAGTCATGACCGGCGAACCCAGGCCGACCCCGCCTTCAGCGGCTCCGCATCTTCTGCCGCGGAGGCAGCGAGCTTCAAGCAGTCCATGCAACGCCCCCGCCACAAGGATTCCGAGTTGTGGTGACGGCAGAATGTTCGCCGAGAGCTGACAAGCCAGCAAGGAAGGCGCACTTGAAAGGCTCCGCGCCGCCGTTCATCCATCCCAGCAACGCAACGCTGCAAACCATCTGTGTGCTCTGCCCGAGTGGGAGCCCAACAAGAACAAAACTTACTCGGCTCCTGCGCAGGACAGGCACTTCCAAACTAACTCCATGGGAGACAAAAATCTCCCTTTTCTTTCCTTCAATTCATTCTTCTCTTACACTCATACACTTACTTCTTACCCCCCCCCCCGCCTCCCCACCCCGTCCTTTCCTTTCCTCTCCTCTCTTATTCTCCACAGCACACTCACTCCTACCACCTGACACTAACTCAGCGGCTCACAATCAAAACAGCACTTTTGTCCTTAACCTCATCTTTCTCCTCTTCAAACCTCTGCTTCTTCCATTTTCATTTCCCTACAATAAGAATTGACAAGACCTACAAGAATTTTTGCTGGTTCCCCCACTCCCCCAAATTTAGTTTCCTAGATGATAAGTAAATCTACAGAAATAAAGGTCACAGGGCATCAGAAGACAGCAGACCTAAAATATTTCGTCTTTTACAGCTCTTTCCCGTCTTCTGGGTGAGCTTATTCCACCTTGCCTGGCAAATGGAGGCTGCAGCGTGCTCTGGTTACATCAACTGGAAGCAGTGAGTTCATAGAAATTCTGCCCAATCTCTGACCAAATAACTCTGTGTCCCAGCAGGAAGCCTGGCTGTGTGTTTTCTTGCTCTCTCCTAGCCCATCCTGGGATCAGCTGGCAACTGAGGGCTACTTAGGTACAGACTAATGAACCAGCAGCTCTTGCAGAGCTCAGCTAAGCCCCTGTGGTTTCTTCTTCCCATTGCTGCCTCCATTCAGTTTGCTTGATCCAAAAAACCCCCCCAAAAAAAAAACCAAAAAAAAAAACCCAAACAAAAATCCAGAAAAACCAAACCCTTGCATCATAGGCAAGGCTGTCCCCTGCTGATTGCCAGCAGTGCCACAGGCAGCAGCCACAGCAATGAACTGCAGCTGAACTGCTCAGACACAGCTTGCTGTGCTGCCCTTCAGTTTCTTGCCTGGGCATCTCTGGAGGGGGATGCTCCAGTAGCCAGATTAAAAATGCAGATAAAATCCGGTGCGAAATGAGCCTGGGAAAGCTCTGGTGTTATTGCTGGAAGTGTCAGCTGAAGACAAATGTGTGGAAGGCACAGCTCAGGTAGCATCCATGTCTATAGCTCTGGCCATGGCTGTTCCACATCAGGTGTCTGGAGCCCTCCTGTGGGGACAGGGAAGCCAAGATGGATTCAGAATGCACCCCAAATCGAGGTCAATGTTTAAGAAGGAAGGTCTGAATGTTCTTTTGGGGGTGCCCATTTCTTTCCAATCTCTCCAAGGTCCTCATACTCTTGAAAGAGAATCCACATGTCCAGCTCAGAGAGCAATTTTCCAGGCAGTTAAAATTGGAGATGGATCCCACCCATGACACAGAGTATAGCAAACCTGAAAGGAATGACTGATGATGTTCTTCAGGATGAACTAGATCTGAAGGCAGATGTGTTTCAACTGACTGATCCCATTCTTCTCAAATAGCATGATGGGAGTATTTCCAGTATGGCTAGGGAAGCATTAATGTCATGGACAGAACGACATGACAAAATTCAGAGGGGAATTTTTATTGGACTGTTGTTCCAATAAACAGGGAAGGGGAACAACAGGAAGGACCAGAGCTGTGAAATCAAAACTTCAGGGGAGGGTAACTTTGGAGTCAGAACCAAAGTATCTTCAGGGTATTCAGTATCTTTTACCCATTATAAGACTTTATTAAAAATACGTGCTATTATACCTTCCACTCCCTTTTTAAAATAGCCTATAAAATTGCAATTTGACCAACTGCCCTAGGTTTAGCAAGAGCCACAAGGCCCATATCCCAAATTAAATTGTGAAAATGGCAATACTTGTTTTAATATTTTTTAAAAGTTTATAGTAATAAAATGGTTATAAAAACAGTAATACAATTAGATTAATAATAATTTGGACAATTTGAATTAGGACAAGTTGAGACAATAGAAACAAAGAGTTTTAGACATCTGGGTACATTTTTCTGGGCAGCATAAGCCTGAAAATGGACACCTGTTTACAGAGGATTAACCCTTAAAAACAATAGACTGTTGCATATTCATACATCTCATTCATGATGCATAAATTCCATTCAAATACAGGATTCTGTCTGGTCAGTGTCAATTCCTTCCTCATAATCCTGACAACATCGTCCTGGCTGAGCGAGGCGGGAAGAAGTTAGTTTCTCATGATAATGGAGCAATACATTCTCTTTCTCTGAAAGATTCAGGTGTCCTGTGGCTGCTATCTCAGTGCGAGTCCTTTCTTTAGAAAAAAACTATCCTACATAGTATAGTTTCTATTTTAACATTTTGTTTTAACGGAAAACTATATTTAACATACTACTTAAGGCAATTAATACAGCATGACTTTCTAACACAACACATAAAATATTCATTTTAATATTTGCGAAAAGCCAGTAAAAACCCCTGCATTTCTCACAACAGCACAGACAGTTACTCAAATGATGGGTAGGAAATATGGGGGGGGGAAATTATGCCTCTCCTTACATTGTGGTCTCCAATATGATTTTGCCCTGCAGATCCTTTCCCCACAAAACACAAGATAACTTCAGGTCTAGTGGCTGAAGTCAAACAGGATCCAGGGGGTTCTGATCAGATCCAGCACAGGCCCTGCTCTTGCTGGGGTCACCTGCTGACATGGCCCTGTCTGGATGCCAGGCACCCACCAAAGCCACTCTGTCACTGTCCCCTCACGGGGGAGAGAAATCCAGTGCCCCCACTGTTTAAGGGTAGAGAGAGACCACGCACTAAACACAATCATGGGTAAAACAGACTCACTGGGGAATATTAACTGAATGGAATGAATGAATGGAATTTACTGCCAAGCAAATCAAAGCAGGAGAACTAAAAGCCGAGTTCAAAGCCCCTGGCTGGTGGCAGCTGTGGCTCCTGCCCCCGTGCGGCTGGGAGGCGGGAGCGGGGCCGTGCTGAGCGCATGAGGCGCGGTGGGCGCCGTGCTGAGGGAGGGGAGTGGCTGTGGTGGTGGAGCGGGCCGTGCTGGGGCATGGGTGTGGGTTGTGTTGTGTGTGGAGTGCGTGCGTGGGGCGAGTTGTTGGGGAATGGTTGTAGCGTGAGTGCGCGGGTGTGTTGTGAGTTGTGTTGTGTGTGGAGGTTGGGTGGGTGTGTATGGGGGTTTTGTGCGGTGTGTTTGGGCGGGTGTGGGGTGTGTGTGTGTTGTGGGGGTGTGCTTTTTGGTGTGTTGGGGGGTGTGGGTCCAGGGTGTGTGTGTGGGTGTTGGGTGCGTGTGGTGTGTGTGTGGGTTGTTTGTTGGGTGAGGTGGTGTTATCGGGAGGGAGTTGTGTGCGTGTTGGGCGTAGTGTGTTTGTGCGGGAGAGGTGGGAATGGCGGGTGTGAGAGGAGAGTGGGGAAGAGGGCAGCGAGGCCGGTGGTTGAGGCTCGGCCTTAGGGCAGGAATGAGCAGCCCGGCTGCGAGAGGTGGAACGGACTGAACGATTGGCTCAGCGGTTTCGGGCACTGCCGGGGAACTTCGCGGCCGCGGGTTCGAATAGGCCCAGCCTACCCGGCCCAGCATCGGCGACAAGAGCGTGATTCCAGCGGTCTGCGTGCTGTACCGGCCGTCTCGGCACCTTTGAAGCAGTCCATGCAACACCCCGCGGCACTGCTACCATTGTGCTTTGTTTCCTGTAAGAGGGCGTTGAAATATCTGCCAGCGCGGCGGGGTTTGCAGTAAAGCCAGGTTAGGAGGCGCTAGTGAGGAGCTACTGCCGATCTCAGCAACGCAACACTGCAAAGGATCAGGGTGCTCTGCCCAAGCGGGAGCTGAACACACGAACACACGGCTCCTGCACAGGACGGAGCACTTCCAAGCTTCACATCGTGGGAGACAAAAGCCTCCCTTTTTTCTTCAATCCATTCTTCTCTTACACTCACCTATTTAATTCTTACACTCTTCTCCTTATTCACTCTTAATTCTTACATTCCTCTCCTCTCCTCTCCTCTCCTCTCCTCTCCTCTCCTCTCCTCTCCTCTCCTCTCCTCTCCTCTCCTCTCCTCTCCTCTCCTCTCCTCTCCTCTCCTCTCCTCTCCTCTCCTGTCCTCTCTCCCCTCTCTCCTTCCCCTCTCCTCTCCCTCCTCCCCTCCCCTCCCCTCCCCTCCCCTCCCCTCCCCTCCCCTCCCCTCCCCTCCCCTCTCTTTAGGAAGATTTCTACTGAAATCTTTTCCAGAAAACTTCTTCAACTCTACCCACAGCAGCTTACATTAACAGCAAGTTGCAAATTGGTCAAGCTGAGGTACAGTTTTAGTGAAAATGCCATCTAAAATGTTTTGCCTTTTACAGTTCTTTCTTTTTCCCATCTGCCTCCTCCACACTCTGGCTGCACTTTTCCCACGTGCTGTATCCCAGCACTGAAGTCCACAGTGGCCTTTGCATTTCCCGAGGCTGCAGCACTTGTACACATGAACCAGTTCTTGCAGAGACTCCCGAGCCAGCAGTGCTGCACTAAAATGCCTCCCGTGGCTCCGCTGAACATCTGCCCTCTCTTGCCATCGGTGCATTTCCACTTTTCCCTGCCCTTCCCAGTGCATTTCTGCTTGCAATGTTCTTTTTCTTTCCTGTGGGCTGCAGCAGTCTAGTGTCTGTAATGCTTATCCTGCTGTAAAGCCTGGAAGCTACTACTATTTCCTCATCTATTTTAGGAATCAGGGTTTTGTCCCTGCCTGCCTATCCTCACCTTCATTTGTAACTTCCCTTTTTTTTTGTCCTGAATTTTTTTTTGACACAGTTTTAACTCTCTCCTTTTTTTCCTTTCTTTTTTTTTTTTTCCCTTCACACAGAGTTGTACTCTTGATATTTTTTTGTCTGCAGGGACCAGGGGATCACCTGTAAAGTTAATGGAAGAGTTAATGAGGGAATGTAGGAATGCAGGAGACTGCTATTTTTAGCGTGCTTCTTCTTATGTAATGATTTTTTTTTTTTTCACTGTGTGGTATCAAAATAGATACCAAAATACCAAATAGAACTTGGTTTCTGATAAACCTGTTTTATGTCTCAGTGTTTTACAAGAAACCCCTGTAGATACTGATACTGCAGCCACCACGATAAAAATAAATTCCAGGGATCTGGACATTTACACTTGCCCAGGAAAAACTCTTGTGGAAGGCAGCACCTTGGTGCCACAAACTTCTCATGGACAGAGCTGAAACTTGGTTTGTGCAGCAGATTTCAGGACGGAACATTTCAGTTCTGCTACAGCTTTTATGCTGCTTTCCTTGCTTCTCTCTCAGCCTTTAGGAATTAAAACAGGATAGCAAACATCTGCATCACACATTCACTAGGATCAGGGTATGGCTTCCTCTGCCTCTAGTTCCACCTCAAAGTTAAAAAAATGATATCTTTAAGTAATTTTTTTTACCCTGTAAATGCCTTAAACACACACATCAGTATTTCATAGCCCTTTTCAGCTCCTGTATGGAGATAATGCAGCTTTTTCAATGTTCTAAGGGAAACTACAAGAGACAAGCTTGAATAAATTGTGGGTGCTACAAACACATGCCCCAATTAAGTTAACTAAAAACCTGGGATCCTCACTGGAAGAATGCATCATAAATTCTCTAATATTAGGTGATAATTGTCTTTAAGATGTCTACTCAAGCACAGTTTAAGCCTTCAGTGAGGACTTCTGGATGGGTCCATCCGTGTTTGAGTGGTATTCCACAGCAGGTAGATATTTCTTCCCCAATAAATGAGTTATAAGTAAATGACTTTCTACAACACCAAAGGACAGAATCCAAGGCTGAGCTTAGAGTCTCCTCACTATTCCTTGCCAAGGGTTGCAGTGGATGGTGAATTTTGGATGTTTCCAAGGGGGGGGTCTTCCCTCATGGAAGAGATTCCCACTGAGGGTTATCAGCACAGAGAGACAATCACATCAGGAAATCCTTGAGCCAGGAACAGCTGTGGGCTGGAGAGCATCAGGGAGACATTTGACAGAAGCCAACCCTGTGCTGAAGCACTTTTTTTGTGCATCCACCTCGCAGCCACTGTCAGGAGGGAGGACACTGCAGGGCAGGGACCACATCTGACCTGGCACAGATGTTCTGGGCAGCAGTTCCCTCCCTGCAGCGCCGTGCTGCCTGTGGTAAACACAGGAATAAAATACTTACCTGCCTCCCAGGGCTTTGTGAGGCTTATCCCTTGTCTGTACAATGCTACACGAGTTCCAATGACTCTGGGAAGCTCCCTGATTAGAAGATTCCTCTCAGATTATGGACTCCTGTATGTCATGTTTGGTCATTGCTCTGAAACCAGTTCTCAGACCGCTGCTGTATTTTATCCCCACTTTCTGATGCTTCCAGAGGAATTGAGTGGGAGTCTCAGCACACACCTGAAACAGTCCCAGCAGGAATGGGAACACTCAGATGGCTGTTGGGTTTTTCAGCATCTGGCTTCTTGGGGCAGAGCTTTTTGTCCCCACATGGCAGAGCCAATGAATCCACCCCCAAGCCTAGTCATGGATCCAGATCCAAGCCAGCAGAGCCAGCACAGCCCTGGTGCCATGTCGACACCACTCACTGCCCTTCCTGTGCAGGACCTCAGAGTCCAAAGGGAGGTCTCAGAGGATGAACCACACTCTGCTCAGTGGTGCCCAGCAGTGGGACAAGAGGAATGGGCAGAAGCCAATGCCCAAGAAGCTCCACCTGAACATGAGGACAAACGTTCCTCAGCAGTGACTGAGCACTGGACAGCTTGTCCAGAGAGGGTGTGGAGTGTCCTTCACTGGAGATATTCCAGAACCATCTGGACACAACCCTGTGCTGTGTGCTCTGGGATGACCCTACTGGAGCAGGGGGGTTGGACCTGGTGACCCACTGTGGTCCCTTCCAGCCTGACCCATCTGTGATTCTGTGATTGTGTGACCTCACTGAAATGCAAGTCTTTGGTGTGAGGAGTAAATGAATGGAGATGTAACTCAGTGACAACTTTCCTTCCTCCCCATTCCTGATTTACAACGGCTCGCTCACAAATCAGTGGGTAGGAGTCTCAGGGCCAGAATTGCCTCGTCCTCGTGAAGATGGGATGCACAAGGCGATATTGGATGGTGCTTCTACTCCCCATTTCTTTAGGGAATGCCTCAGAGAGCTCTTTAGGATGCCTGTCCGTGCCTGGAGCGTGGGGACAATTCTGGCTGCCCTCCTCACTTTATCCCGGCGGGCGACCTTCGGTGCCCCAGTCCTGGGGACGAGAGTCTGCCGCGTGTTTGGGCAGAGCGACAGCCACGGCCACCAGCGGGCTGGGGACACCCTGCCCACCTTCCCCAGTGCCGAGGGGCGCCCCGAGCCCTCCGCTCTCCCCATCCCCCGGCGGGGGCGGGCCGGGCCGGGGGCGGCCCCAGCTCCATCGCGGCCCGCCCGCCTCCCGCAGCCAGTCGGGGCGGAGAGGCAGCACTGGAGGGCTCCTCCGCCGGCAGCCGGGCGGGCAGCGGTGCACATGGCATGTCTGATGGCGGCTTTCTCCCTGGGCAGCGCTTTGGTAAGGCGAGCCCTGCCTTCCCTCTGCCAGCGCCGGGCGGGGGGCGAGGTGCGGGGCTGGGGGGCGGAGATGGAGCCGGGGCTCGGCGGGGAGCTCCCGAGACGCTTCCCGAGGGAAAAGCAGGGTCGGAGGGTACGCCCGGGGTTGCGGGGTGCAGGATGGGGGCTGAGGGATGCGCAGGGTGAGGGATGCGGGATGAAGGATGCGGGATGAAGGATGCGAGTGTGCGAGCGGCTGGCGGCGCACGGCAGGACTTGACCGCTGGTTACCTCTGTCTGTAGCTAAGGCGGGGGGATTATCGCCGAGCATGCTCCCTGCGCCGCTGCGCCCCGCCGGCTTCCCGGCGGATTTGCGGAGGGACCGTAACCTTTGCATAACACCCGGGGGCCGGCGCGGGACGGAGCGGGCAGAGCCCGCGAGACCGTCCTGCCGCTGCCGCCGGCCGGGCGCTGCCGTCCCCGCCGGGCTCCGGGAGCGGCCCGGCTCCTCACCGGCTCCATCAAACTACATGGGAAATAGCCCAAAGTGTCCAAAAGCAGCTGAGAGGTGAGCGCGGTGCTGCGGAGCCGCCGGTCCTGCGAGCGCAGGGCTCGGGATGCGGGGCTGGGGCATCGCTGGGGGTGGCAGCGGAGAGGAGAGAGCGCTGCAGGTGTTGGGGCGTACAGAGGGGGCTCAGGTGTGTCTGTGCCTTACACACGGCTCGGGTAAGTCTGTGCCTGTCGTAGCCACGGGATTGCCCAGCTTTTTCCAAGCGAAGGTGAGACCGGGAGGCGTTTGGATCATCCCGGGTGCTCGGAGGGATCCTCACCCATAGCGGGCGGTCCCTGGAGGAGGAAGGTGTGTGAACAGGGAATTCGGTCCACACAGTGACTGAAATTGTTTAATGTCCCAGTAACAAAAATCTTTGACTTCATACTCTTGAATGATTGAGTAGTCAGAGGCAAGTCTTGTCCAAAGGATGTTTCTTTTGGAATCGATCTAAACTGGAGAAGCTCTGACTGTCATCTAGATAATAAAGGTGACCTGCTCATTCAGAGTTCATTTTTGGATACTCCCTCTGATTGTGTGAAAGTGCCCAGTGGTTCCTCAGAACAAAAGAGATTATGAGTGCCAAAGTCAGCCTTGAAAACATTCAGGGAAGACTATTGTTAACTCGCCTTCTCTTAGTTTCTAGGGAAGTTCCCCTGCTTTGATTGTTGAGCTCTAAGATGTTTCGCATTACCCTTGTTATGTTCAAATTACATACCATGGCAGTGAACTATTTAAGAATTTGACAGTAAGTGTTAGTGGATACCTGACCTCTAACTAGATTGAGAGCATGATTAAAAATCTTTTTCTTGAGAAAATGTGGTGAGCAGAGCTGATTATTTTCATCCAGAACTTGGGGCTTGTGCGTGAAGAATGTGAAGACGCTAGCTATGGAGTGGTTAAGCAGGAGTACTTTGTTTTCATCAGTGATTATGTAGGACTGGAGGTTTTTTAAATGTTTTTGTCAGCATTCATGACAAATGAGTGATGTGAACTGGGCTGCTGTTACAGCAAAGATGGGAATACCAGGAACCATGAGAGGGAAATGGAAGTGGCACAGGCAAGAGGAGGCAGTGTCACTTCTTAGCTGAATTAGACAAATAGAGGGAAACAGTGGCAAGGTCTGCAGCTCCGTTTGTGTTCATGCATTGAAAAGTAGCGCAGCACATCTGCTTTCCAGGAGATAACTTTGTATTATGTGTCAGCATGGAAAGCCTGGCGCATCAGCCATCTACAGAAGTCCTTTCCAATACAAATCTGCATCAAAAATACTAAATTTCTTAATAGGCAACTGTGCAGATGTTTGGCTCTGCTTGTGACATCCACAAAATAACAGATGACAGTGAACAGCTTTAAACAGAATTGTTCAAAATTCTGTTTAGCTGAAGAAAATTCATGACTGTTTTTCTCTTGAGCTTACACACATCTTGCTCATATTGGTGCAAGGCACCTGGGTGGTAAAAGGAATGGAAAAAAATCCAAATGTTGTATGCATAATTTAAAAAAAAAGAAGATAAAGATGGGTGGAAGGCCATTGTCATGGCCAGGAGGGGAGGGGAAGGAGGTTTAGTCCAAAAAGTGCCAAGTGGAATTGCACAGAGTGCTGTGGTAGGCAAAGTGTGGCAAGAGGGATGGCTGTGAGCAGAGGACATTGACCTTACAGTGTCAGTGGTGCAAGAACTGGAGCAGGGTTTATGTGCTCATGTAGCTGATAAGATTTCCATTAGTTATCACTATCAAGCATGGAAAGCACTCAAGGATATTGGGTGCAAAGCATTGTGCTTTCCTAAAAGACCTCCAGAAAAGAACTTGTACCGTCATCCCAGGTTGCAAAGTCTCCAGAACTAGCAGTACAGGAGAAAATAAGGCATGAAATAGTGCACTTGAAAATTCTCAGAAATATGATTTCGCCTTGACAGAAGCATAGGCTGATCTTAGATATTTTGAGTGGCTGTCTTTTGAAATGTCTGCACAAATAATTGTTCAGCCAGCTCCCTTCCCCCTTCAGCTCTGTCCCAAGCCCTGGAACCAGAGTAACTAGAACCAAATTCCTTGAGTGCATGAGAAACCAAATACAATGGGGACTGAACTTATAAATGTATTAATCTGGTGCAAGATCTGAAAGAAAAACTAGTGCTAAAGGAACTGTATGTGCTGCAAGAGCTCTTTTACCTCTTCTGTCAAGGCTCAGGCAAAAGAACCAACAAAAGCTTGCTTTATTTTACTCCTCTTTCACCTTTCAGCACATTACAGCTGGATTTTTGTGCTATTTAAAGAACAATTCTGGTGCAGAAGGTTTTGAAACGTGTTCCTAAACCAAAGTCTGTGAACTTTCTCCACTTTCCCTGCAGGGTGGCAGCAGTTCTGGTTGCACCATGGCCGAGCCCAGGTCTGTGTGTGTTTCTGTGGACGAAGTGGTCTCTAATGGCACAGACACCCAGGACATCCACCTCATCAATGGACACTTAAAAAAAGTGGACAATGCTCTGACAGAAGCTCACAGGTTCTCCTACCTGCCCCGCAGGCCAGCTGTGAACATTGAGTTTAAAGAACTGTCCTACTCTATCCAGGAAGGGCCATGGTGGAGAAAGAAAGGTGAGGAAAACAAGGTTTCATCCACGAGGCTGTAGAGGCAGCAGTTCATACAACTGCTCATTTCTGCCTCCCAATTCTTAAGGATCTGAAGTAAATATAGAATTGCTGTGCTGCCAATATCTGTCCTGTGATCTTGCCTGTCTACAATTTATTGTTGAGGTGGGTAGAGCATGCAGGAGTTTAAAGATGGGGGCGGGGAAGTAAGGAGGCTTTGTTTTTTCACTCCTGCAATTGGCTGTTTTGTGTGATGGTTGTTTTTTCAGTACTCTTTCAGAACAGTGAGTATCTCAGATTTCACAAGGCATTAGACACCAGGGAAAAACCTGTTTTCTTTAAGGGCTGTGTTTGGAAAGAAATGCTGTGAGCTCCAGGTTTCTTTACAGCTTAGAGGGGTCTCTCAAAGCTTATAGTTTCTGTGATGAAATCACTGGCTCTTGCTGGGACTGAATCCGAGGTTCAGTCAAGGACCAGGATGCTCTTTGGTTCTCCTTGCTGATACACACTGCAAAGAGTTCGCTCCAAAATGATAAATATTGGCACTTCTCAAAGAAGAAAAGTTTGGACTAAGAAGAGATTATTCAGCTCTCTTTCTCTATAGGTTCTTGGTTGATTCCAGCTCTAAAAGGTGATTCTGCCTTTCTCCTCTGCTTGGCATCAATTCCTTTCATGCCTTCATTTGCTTTGTATAACCATGTGTTTCCTAGAGAGTTTTTGGGTTTTTGTTTTTTTTTTTTTTTGGTGTGAGTGGCTGGTCCTTTCTGAAAGGAAAACTAGGTCATGCAGAACATTCCTGCCAGCAAAAAGAAGTATGCCCAAGAGAAAAATATTGAAACCTTCAGGAGAATTTTGTGTACTAAATGCCATAATTGCCCTTCCTTGAGGAACTCTCTCCCAGTAATGTAAATTGGCATGGTTGTGTGCTTTAGTTCTTTTTAGAGATAAGGCCCTGCCAGTGCAGCCCTCACCTGAGGCAATACTTGATACCTGCACTGGCCCTGAAACTACAAATCCACTGGCCTGAAGGTCCCACTTGAAATTGTTTCACCAAGTACTTGGCTGCTGTCTGTAAATTGTATCATTATCACAACACCAAGGCTTCAATAGTCTAAAAATGTGTGGTATGAAAAGCTCTGGAGCTGTTGCCATGAAAGTGCTACTGTATGCGGACAGGCTGTGCATACAATTATTCATTTGTTGAAAATCTGCAGATTTCATGCTTTAATGGGTTTTTCAACATCAGAACTGTATGTAGACCCACTGGCCTTCTTTTAATTACTTGCTAAAATTGCATGGAGCCACATTGTCCATAGGAGAACAGCTTGGTTTGGCAGCAGCTTTGGTACATTCAAAATTATTCTTTATCTTATCAGAATGAACACAAAACACTGAAGGGTTTTTGTCCCCAAGAAATGGAGCTATGCCAAAATGTCTCATTTAAGATTTAAAAGCTTGAGATTTCTAACATAATCTCTTTCTCACCGGCCAGAATCGATTGAGGGATTCTATACCCAAAACCTCTGTTCAGATTTTCTGACATGCCTGGGTGACTTGGCCTGAACAAAACAATGTCCTGGCAAAACACCCTGCTGCAGAAAATGACCTGTGGAGGTATTTAGCTCTGGGCTATGGTTATGACTGTGTCACCACATTTGTGTTTGAAAGAGGAGATTGAACTTTCCTGGCTGGCTGTGTGGAGGGGTTCAGGTGTTCCCCAGCTGCTCTCACACCTCGTGTCACCCCTGGGACCACCAAGGACAGGCTCAGAGTGGCTGAGCTGCTGTCTGCCAGCAGGGCCTGCCTCTCCTCTGCATGCCAAGGAGCTGACACAGACCTGGGAGGTCTGCACCCAGTGCCAAGTGAGCCACAGAGTGCTCTGACAGCCAGGAGGGCGAATCACATCTTGCAGCCGAGGCCATTCCCAGCTGGAGGCCAGCCCTTACCCTTCTCCTTCCTCATCACTGAGAGCACAGCTGGAATATTCTGTCAGTTTGGGGGCTTCGTATCAACAGAGATTGAAGCTGGAAAGGGTCTGTCAAAGGGGTAAAAAAATGGTTCAGGGGGCCTGCAAAGAGCAGCTGGGGAGTCTGGGCTGCTCCTGCCAATAGTGCCAGATGATAAATTACAAGAGCTCATGGCCACACATTGCAGTTTGGGTGGTTCAGGGTGGACACCAGGAAATGAATTCCTGTTCCCCAGCTGTAGCACTGGGATGTGCCACCCGGGGACATGTGGGGGACATGTGGCTGAGCGGCTGATCTGATCTGGAGCTGGTGGTTGTCTTGCTTTGATAGAAATCTGGGCCAGGTGACCTCCAAAGGTCTCCCTCCAGTGTTTCCGTCACTTGCTGGTCGGATTGTAGAAACCTTCTAGAACCAAACTTTCCTCCCATGTTCCCTCCTCCAAGGACTGGCTCAATATATTGGTTTTAAGAGAAAAGATTTTCCATTAGAGAAATGGAAATTGCCTGAATAGTCCCCAATGAAGGTAGGAACCAAACAGTTCAGATTCTCTCAAATGTTTTAGTGGTTCTGCGAGTAGAAGATTTTTTGTGTGTAATTTGAGGTATCTCTGTTCAAACCTGGTGCATTTGTAGCTGAGTGCATTACATATAAAACTATTCTGCATAGCTTATACAGGTATAAGGTATTCAGAATAGTTCTGGTGGGAAACTGGGACTTTGCAGTGCCCAGGAGAAGGGCAATATTTTACCTCCAAACATTGCGCTGGAGTTCAGCACTCCTTGTGGATTCCCTGTGCTAACTGCCTCTCTCATTGCTGTAATGTGAAATATTTGAATTCGCTTTTTTATGAGAAGAGTAGCAGAAAACATGCTGGGAAAAAAAAGAAAGGAGATGTCTCTCAGTTCACATTGTTCTTGGGTGCTGGTTGTGGTAAGAAGAGATAAGGAATGCTGTTTCAAAAATGTCTTTTAATTAATGGTGTTTCTATTCTTAAATGGAGCTTGAAAAAGAAAATCTACTATTTCTACATCATTCTCTATGACTGTAATGAATTAGTTAAAACCTTTCAAGAGTGTTGAATCACAAAGGCAGAAGTGCAGTTTCCTTGCAAAGACAATTTGTGCCAGCATGTTGGACAGGAATTCAGCTGAAGAGCAATTCCCTTCAGTAAAAATGGCATTGCAAAGTAATGTTAAGGTTAGGCTCTAAATGAGCAGAAGGAGGAATAATTAGTAGTGCTGCCATTGTGTTCTGTACTCATCTTGATTGTTCAGACAATGCAACTCATGGTATGTCATGTCTTTTACTTTTCATTAAAAGCCCAAAGAAAGGTGAATTTGCATTGCTTGTCAACAACAAAGAAGCTAAATAAGCCATAGTAAACTTCAAATTGCAATTTTTCATTTATTTTTGTCTCAGCCTTAAACTGCTTAATTAAACTATTAATATCATCTTCTCTTTTAAATATAGGGAGGGGCATTATGATTCCAAGGTTTATATGATATGCTGCTCTCCTTCTGAGGTTTTATCAGACTCATGGCAGAGATTGGTGTGACTCTGGAGCTGATTAATTCCTGCTGTAATTCCCCTGAGGTCAGTGGGATTAACAGGGAAGGAATATGGCAGGTCAGTCCTTGATCAAAGCTGCTCTATCTGACCCATTCCATTCAGTAGGAGCTGTTGCCAGCATGGGAATTTGGGAGAGGTTAAAGAGGTAAAAGTTTCAGAAGGTCTCAGCTGACTTTGGCATTTTCCCCATAAAGCTTTTAGGGAATTGGTCAACAGGTACAAACAGCTGTTCCTTCAGGTTTGAAGGGAAAGGATTTTTGAGTGACTTGTGGGGTTAAAGATCTTCCAGAACTGAAAATGTGTCTCAGTCTTTGAATCCAGGCTATGTTCAAGCATGTCCTGGGGGTTTCCTGTAGGTCAGTGAGGTTCATGATTTCAGAAAACCCCAGTGCTCCTGGAAGAACTGCTGTGAGGTTAAGATGGACTGGCAAAGCCAGAAAAAGGGAACTTCAGCACATTTGGTAGAAATAATAGGGCTGCTTAGTCAGGACACTTCTCCTTTCTATTAGGATGAGGGACCCAGCTGGCTTGGAGGGGAAAAGAAAGAGCCCTGTGTTAGATCCAGTGTGGATCCTTAAATGTGAAAAGCAAGATCTGCGGAGCTTTGGAACAAAACATGGCCAAAGCTTCACTGTCTTGTCACAAAGCCATTTATCTGAGGGCTGAGGAAGAGATGGAAGTGGGTCTTGGCTTCTGAGCTGTGTGTTTAAACTGCAGTTTGAAATGTAAATCACAGGAACACAGAGATTGGTTTTACCAGTTCATAGAAAAATTACAGACATGTAGGTTTTCATACTAGGACTCCTGAAAACTGTTTGCAAGAGGATTTGCTAGAAAAGTCAGTGCCTCGGGTTTCTGTCATTTTTGTTAAAAGCACCATGAAATAATCTGAATTGTGGTTTGGGGATGAATTATGTATAGTCATGCATACAAAGGGACATGAAAAGTACTTTGGAGCTTTCTGTCTGGGTCAAAGTCATTCAGCTTTACTTGGAAAAGATACATACATTCTATATAGCCGTGAAAGGACATTTGTTCTATTGTTTTTAGGTGGGTTTGCTATAATATAGGATGGAGATGGAAATATTCTGCCTATATAATTGAGTGCATCCAGCAAGAAAATAGTAATAAATTTGCTTGCAAAACACCACAACAACTCAGGGATTGCTTTTCCTTTTTTTTTTTTTTTCCTCCCTCCCCTCTCACACTTCTCAGTATTCATGTTTAATTAGGCAACGTTTTAGTTGGAAATTTCTCCGTTGTTATTTTTAGGGCTGTAATGAGTCACTTGTGCTGCGTTCGAGCTCTGCTAGGATTTGGTCTGGAGTAACCTCTGAGCGAGTGGGCTCCGGCCGGGCACAGTGCAAACCGGGGATTTTCGCTGCAGAAATTCGTGCTCAGCAGAAAGCGCCCCATTTCTCGTTATTTTGGGTTTGTTCTGATGGCTCAAACCCCGTGGAAGCAAAGCAGAGCGATGCTGGTGCCGTCTTTGCTGTCAGGGCTGTTCCGCAGCTTTGGGCGGCAGGAGGGGAATGAAGCGCTCGGATGGCTCCGAGGTGTCCGAGGGGGAACACGGAGCCCTTGGCAGGTGTTTGTATTGGAAGGCCAGAAGTGGCCGTCACAGCCCGAGGTCCATCAGAAGGCTCGTCGGCCGCACACCGCGCGACGCCGCCCGCGGCCCCGCCGGCTCGAGCGCCGCGTGATGTTAATGCCGTTCTCTGCATAGATGGAAACTTCGCCGCTGTCAAACCATCAGCAGAGATTTAAACAGCCTGGGCTTTGCCGATTTGCTTCGGTGCTGTCTTAGGCATTAGCTCTGCAACACACACTCGGACAGACCCCTTTCTTTTTATTTAGCTGGGCTCTTTATTTATTTTTTTTTTTTGCAGCATCCTCTCTATGACTTCGCTGCAAAGATCTCCCACACCCCCTCTCCCATCCCCTGCGGAGATACCCAAACGAAACGCAGGAGAGGCGGGGGGGCCGGCAGGGGAGGATTTGGCCTGAATGATGTGCTAATCCGTGCTGGGGGAGTCGGAAAAGCCGGCCGGCGTTGCTGGGGCAGGTGCAGTGCGGTGGAGGTGCCGCATGCCCGCCCGGCGCGGTTACTGCCGGGCAATGCACTGCAGTAACCCCGGCTGCGCTGCCGCTGTTGCTAAGATGGGAAGGAGGAGGGAGAGATGCTGAACGGAAACGAACAAAAACCCACTTTCCGAAAGAGATCCTTCTTTTTTCTTCTTTTTTTCCTTTCCTTTCCTTTCCTTTCCTTTCCTTTCCTTTCCTTTCCTTTCCTTTCCTTTCCTTTCTTTCCTTTCCTTTCCTTTCCTTTCCTTTCCTTTTCCTTTCCTTTCCTTTCCTTTCCTTTCCTTTTCCTTTCCTTTCCTTTCCTTTCCCTTTCCTTTCCTTTCCTTTCCTTTCCTTTCCCCTTTCCTTCCTTTCCTTTCCTTTCCTTTTCCTTTCCTTTCCTTTTCCTTTCCTTTCCTTTCCTTTCCTTTCCTTTCCTTTCCTTCCTTCCTTTCCTTTCCTTTCCTTTCCTTTCCTTTCCTTTCCTTTTCCTTTCCTTTCCTTTCCTTTCCTTTCCTTTCCTTTCCTTTCCTTTCCCTCTCTTTCTTTCTCCTTCCTCCTCCCTTCCTCCCTTTCTTTCTCTTTCCTTCTTTCCTCTTTCGTCTCTTTCTCCCTTTCTTTCTCTCTTTCTCCTTCCTTCTTCCTTCCTCCTTCCTCCTTTCCTTCTTCCTTCCTTCCTTCCTTCCTTCCTTCCTTCCTTCCTTCCTTCCTTCCTTCCTTTTCCTCCTTCCTTCCTTCCTTCCTTCCTTCCTTCCTTCCTTCCTTCCTTCCTTCCTTCCTTCCTTCCTTCCTTCCTTCCTTCCTTCCTTCCTTCCTTCCTTCCTTCCTTCCTTCCTTCCTTCCGCCTTTCCTTCCTTCCTTCCTTCCTTCCTTCCTTCCGGCCTTTCCTTCCTTCCGCCCTTTCCTTCCTTCCTTCCTTCCGCCCTTTCCTTCTGCCACTTCCTTCTTTCCTTCCTCCTCTCCTTGAAATTTTCTTTCCTTTCCTTGAAATTTCATTTCTTTCTTTTTTTTCCCTCTCTTCTCTCTGCCAGATGGATTGTATTGTTCTCCACCATTTTTTTGCCTGCTTTGTCTGAGAGAGTGTTTTCATCTCTTGTGCAAATTAAGATCCGTATGTTAGGAAGAATAAACAAGTTAGGCCGGCTGAAACCAACTGCAATACTGGGAAAAGGCTCTTTTTGGGCAAATTTTGTGTGGATTCCTTTTCAGTGGCTTAAAGTGTTGGCAAAATTAATTAAAATTAGGCATGATTTAGCAGAGGGTTTCTAAGCACATGTTTTAACCTTGATAAAATCTGTTTAGTTTTTCTTTTAACACTTAAGCTGTGTCAAGATGGTGAAAATACACTGAGTAGTTGCTGTTGCTGAAATAGTTCACAGTGTTTTATTAAGTGATAAATAACTCTTCCCAGTGTCCTCTTGCATGTGTTCTGTAAAACAGAAGTTATTGGGAACAAATCTTGGTCAGCCCCTTTGTCTGATCCTTCTACTGTTTCCCAGCTGAGTATGCCCTTACTTCAGCATTACTTGTTTTCCTTCAAGCAGAATCCATTGTTATTGTGGGTTTGTTTTTGTTGGGGTTTGAGGGTTTTTTTTGTTTGTTTGGAGGTTTTTTTGACCTGGAGCTTTTATAGAAATGTGCCTTGAGTTTGACTCAGTGCATTTTGGTCACTGAGTCTTAAAGCAGAACATCTTCTTTCTCTCTGCTGTATTGTTTGTTAAACCTAAACATTCCAATGACCTCACTATTTTTCATTTTAGCTAATGTTTTGATGCAATAAACTTTATTAACTGCTGCTGTGAAAACTTGTGGCTGAGGAAGGAGGTTTTAGAGAGTTACCAGTTCAAGCATTCTGGAATTCATATGCCAGGAAGTGGTCACAGTGAGCTGTTGGGAGTCTGAGCTCTGGTCTTGGCTGTTTCCATCTCTCAGAAGAAGTGTTGGGGGCTGGCTGTAACTCACCCTGACACCTATCCACTACAACTTGCTGTATGCTGAGTGGGGCTTGATGATTTGATTTATCCTCTGCCCATAGGTGGTCATGCCCTGCTCGAGGTGTTGAGGAGGTAGAGGCAACATGCACCAGCATCTGGGTGTACTTTTGTCTCATGTCAAAGTAGACTTTGGTTTCTGTAGTCTGCAGATCCATCTGAAGGCTGAGGAAAGATGAAGCAAGAGGCATTTTGCATTTGGAGACTTCAGACATCACATGGTTGACCAGGGTTTTCCACAACCTCACTAAAAGGAAAGAGAAATCACAAGAGCAGACAAAAGCAGAAGCTAACTTGAGTAAAAATGTTGTTAAAGTTCATTTTTTGTTGTGCACTTTCATGCCATTTTGGAAAGTGCCTTCTGGAAGTCCTTGGGGTCTGAGCTTACCAGCTCTTTAGGGCAGATTTTTGTTCTATGGGGATTTAATATCTCAGGGTTCAGCTCTGTATCCTCTGAGAAATTATTTGCTTCTCACAATGTAGCATTTTTCTTGTAGGTAAACTGTGGAGACAGTCAGAACATGACACTACTGAGAATGTGGCAGGCCCTCAACTCAGCTGCTTTATAATTCACACCTGCACCCTTTGAACTTTGGAGGGATAACTTTGTCTTCTATTAAAAAACAGTGTTTGGTCTTATTATTAAAATAACAAGTCAAGACTTACAAGAAACAACATGCAAGGAGATCCCCTGCAAAATTTACATGATTAGCACGTGGGAACGAACTGATTTGGATTTATAATTAAAGCATTGCAAACTGAAAGGTGGGTGTTCATTCTCAAAATGAAAGTCCTTGAGGCAAAACCTAAATCAGCCTTAACCCCAGAACCTCTGTGACTTGCATCTGGAGAGGTCCAGAAGGACATGTATCTTACATAAGGCTGAGTTTTTGTCAAAAATAAATTGGGAGTTTGGCTTATTGTGCTCAGAGTCCCTTCCTTGCTACAGGCATCTGAGAGAACTGACCACTTGCCTTCTTGTGGGATTAATTTATTTAAGAGCTTTAATAAAATACCTCCTGGAAACATGTCAACCATGTCAAATGACAAAATGCCCCTTTTTTTTTCCTTCTAAAGGAAATCCCATGCAATTAATATTGCCAAATCTTGTATCAGAAACGTCTGCACAAGGCCTTTTATCTCTTATCAAAAGCCTTGGGACAGTAAGAAGCTGAGGTGGTGGTGGTTCAGATTGCCTGCCCACTGTGCCAACTTTGGACCCAGCAATTTTTGGTTAGCACCACTGGTACAGAAGGACAACAAACCCACAAGCTCTAACTTAGCATGTGGAAAATTTAGAAGTAGTTTACATTCAGAACTTTAGTCCCTAGGACTGGCAGAGTGTTCCTTATTAAGCCCAGGACCAATATTTAACAGACATCTTCTTCTTAATATCAAAGTCTGTTAGGAAATGGAAAAACTGAGGGTCCCCAGATTGTCCAAATGTACTCACTTTTTCACCAACTTCACCAGAGGAATACATAATACACCATGTATGGAAGAATTACTGCCTTTTGCAACCAATTCTTTAAGTTGCTCATCCCCAAGTATGATGGAGAAGGGTAACAGCACAGGCAGAGGAGGCCAAACAGTTCTGGTTGTTTTCAGTAACTTTCTGAAGCTCAGGAACTTCCTACGAGTAACTGCAAGGAGGCCGGCTGAAATATCCCATTAATGATTATTTTGAAAGCAGCTCCCTTGTGAATTCTGTGCTTTGGTGCAGATGTTTGAGTTTAATTTGGCCTGTGGATACTTTGTCGCTTAGAAAAGAAGATTTCAGAGAGAATATTTGATCTGAATGTGAGGGGTGGCATAAAATACAGCAGGACTGGTCCTGTGTAAGTGTCTCTGGAAGGAGGACAAAGCAAAGACAGACAAAGTTCTGTCTAGGAAATGGAAATTGTGTGGTGGAGATGTGTGCTGCAATGTGGCTCGAGTCACCCTGCAGGTCCTCATTGGGCCTTCTTGTCACTGCTGGGCTTCTGTTCCCATTTACAGCTCATTTAGGCTCTGCTGATTTGTGGGGGGAACAGATGCACTCTGCAGACTTAATTTTCTTCAGAAGGTACAGGGATAAATCCATCCAGATTCTTACCAGGCAGAGCTACATGGAATTACATAATAGCCGTAGAGACAACCGCGTGTTTGTTCGGGTTTTTTTTTGGTTATGTATCTCTTCCAAATAAAAATAAATGGCAGAGACCTTGGCTTCACAAGCTAATTTACCATCTGCCTCTCATCTAGTATGTACAGCCTGCATCTTTTGTGTAAGAATCATATTTCTTCCAGCTTCACATGTTTAGAGTAATGACAAATGTTGTTTATAATTGCAGAGCATCTGCTACAAAAGAGAGGAGAAGATTGAATATGCAGTGGTCAGGTTCCTGGTAAATGAGAATGGACCTGTGCTCTGTCTCCTGCTGAGCTTTATGCCAGACAGAAGAAAGAAGTTTCAAATGAAGCCATGCACCTGGTTAATATGAAATTTAAGGGAAAAAAACCACCACAAACTGAAGCTTTTAATACTCTTGTTAAGCAATGGAGCTAAATTCTGCCCTGTTGCATCTGTTTTGTGCTTTTGAAGCAGTCAAGTGGATGGGGCTACACCAGCAGAGCCTGGCCAGTATAATTTTTTTTTTAGTCATGATGCAGTTATTACCTCAAGTGCTTTGAAAATTAAGCACTCTAATAACACCAGCATGGCAGGGCTGGAATGGGTAAATGAGTACCCAATTAAAAGAAAGGGGATTGGAGCTAAATATTTGCTATTAGAGGAAGAGCATTTTCTTTTTCTGGGTCAAAAAGCCACAAACTGCAGCCAGCTTATTGCATATGAATATCAAGGGCTGATGTCTAAAATGCTGTTTGAGGCTCATAAAGCTGAAGCCTGTGGGTGGCTGTGTCTGGGATGGAGTTCCATTTCCTTCTCCCCTTGCAGAGGTGAAGCTGATGCTGCCACCACAGAAATGTGAGCCAGAAAGCCAAGGACAGTGCAGGGGGGCACATCTGTGCACAGCTGGCAGTGAAAAGTTACTCCCATGGGTTTTAATTTGACCCTGAGTCTTGCAGAATTTCTTGAAGAAGAATTTTCCCCAGAGGAACAAATTGACAGTAGATAAATACAGAGATGACTGATGGGAGAGCTTTTGGAAAGGGAGTTGGGCCAGTCTGTTTTGTAACCAGAACTGCTGAGTTCTTCACAAGGAGTGTCCAATGATAATGACAGTAATTAGAAAGTAATAAAAATGAGACTGTTAGGAGAAGCTCTAGCTGGTGGGGCTTTGAGACACGAGGAGATTCCTCCTACCCTGGTGTGTGGCAGCCTTGGTTCTGGAATTGCAAGTCCAGCTGGTGGTGAGGCAGGGCACCCAGGTGGCTGGATGGACCAGCAGGAGGACAGAGGGCTTCTCCAGCACCCTCCTAAACTCAAATGACACCTGGGCAAAGCTGAGAAGCCCCAGTGCCTCAGTGGCATCCCTCCTCTCTGGCTGTGGGTTGCACACACAAACACACACAGAAAATCTCACCACCAGTGGGTTTTGGACATGCTGTCCATCCCATCAGTGGGTTTTGGACATGCTGTCCATCCCATCAGTCCTTCAGTTGCTGGCACATGGACCTTCAGTAACCCCTCAGATTTGCAACCTCTTGCTCCAGCAACTGGTGTGGAAAAATTTCTGCTGCTGACCACTGGGTCCATGGTGGTGTCTCCTGCTCATGAACTCACAGAGGTGAGGGCATTTCTGTCATAGAGATTTTTGCCCCTCATGAAGGGGAGGAATGATGCATCTGACTCCATCTTATCAGAAGACTAATGAATTACTTTATTATACCATATTATTCTATATAATATTACACTATATTACATTACATCTAAACTGAATCTGCCAAGCACTCAACTGCACAGAATCTTGTTACTGTCAGCCCCACACACACCTGGATTCAATTGGTCAGTGAATCAAAACACTCACAAGAGAATCCAATTATCAGCTCCCGTCAGGTAAACAATCTTCCATGATGCATTTCACTTGTGAACAACACAGGAGCAGTAAATGGGATAAGAATTGTTTTCCTTTCTCTGAGGTTCAGAGAATGTGAATCTCAGAAATATTCTCGGGAAGAATTGTGCCTTGCTTTTCTCTGTGGAGAGAAATGTGGTGACACGTTCCCACAGAGAAATCTGGGAGCAGTGTTTAGCAGGAGTGCAGGCTGGGCTGCAGGGATGAGGAGCTCTGTCAGACAGGGGTAGCTGCCTCCTGACATGCCTCTGGCCCCTTTAATCCCCATTTCCACCTGCTTTCTCAGGCCTGTTCCTCCTCAGCCCTTGATCCATCCCTTTCCCTGCCTTTGGCAGGTGCCCTGAGTGTGCTGTGATGGATGCTTGTCCCTCTGTAATTCCCATGGCCACCCCATGGCTGGTTTTACACCACCCCAAACTCCTGTTCCCCCTGCATGCCATGGTAAAGTTCAGCATTCCACTGAGACAGTGTCCCTGGGGATACATCTTGGTGGGATTTCCTCCAGGAACAGCAGCCCTGTCCTTTCCATTTTAGCATCTTCAGAGTGCCCAATTTAATGGGTTGAGTCCCCTGAGCCTCAACTCAGTCTCTGTGCTCACTCTGCCTGGCCTTTTATCACATAACTGAGGAAACACCATTGTTAGACCTTCTTGGCTGATGTAATTTTTCTGAGCTTTGAATTTAAAAATAAATGAAATAATATGGCTGGCCAGTCGTTTGTTCAAGCCCATGGGAAGTTTCCCTGTGGTGTAAGTCATCACTGAAGTGGAACTCACTTTAGGCACATTTTTACCCTCTCCTGTGAAAGTTTCAGGAAATTTGTGAGGGACTGCGAATAGGGAATGGAGCTGCTGCACTTGTGATTATAATAAATCAGCTCCTGCTGTCTTACAGGCTGAGTTATGACAATATGTGTGAGCTGCTATATCACAAACAGTCAGAGGAGCTTGACAGACAGCCCTGAAGGAAGATTTGATACTTGATTTCTTGCCTGGGAGAATGATGATGTAAACCTGAAGGAGAAATGCATTAAACCTGAAGGAGAAATGCATAACCTGAAGGAGAAATGCATTAAATCTGAAGGAGAAATGCATAACCTGAAGGAGAAATTCATAACCTGAAGTATTCACCAGTCCCTGAACCCTGGGGTCACTGTCAGACTTGGTGTTCATGGAAGATGATTGTGCCTTGTGCAGTAGTCTGACATCTGGAGACACCAAAAGAAAGATGAAATTTCTGAATATACATGATAATACTTAATAGATTTACTCTTTAGTCTCCAAGCAAAAATATGGGCATCAGTCTCCTGAATCCCATAAATCCTATTCACATTATAAAATCAAGCCAACAAATAAAAATAAAGCAGGCCTTCCCATATGGGGCATGGCTGTGACATTTTAGCATTCATCTTCTGATTCTTATTGACAGGCAGTAAAAATAAGCTCCTCCAGCAAAGTGAATTGGGACAAAGGGTGGCACACGTTTTACAGTAAATAAAAATAACTTCAAAGCCAACCTACAATTCTTCTTGGATGCTCAAACTGTGCTGCTCTAAAAGTACAGGCCCAAAGGAATGTTGGAATCACTGCAATGACGCATTGGACAGAGTTTAGCCAAGGAACAGGTATCAGCATTCTGCCAGGGCTGTTGTCTTACGATAGAATATTTTGGACCAAATTAACAGAAATTAATAATGTTTGATGAAGGAAGGGTATGGCCCAATACCCAGAAGGGACTTTTTCACTTATTTGTATGTTTCACCACTAAAACTACATTCTAAAGATTACAGGAGCCAATGAAATTAATTTTAAATGTCAGTGTTGAGTATCACCAACATTCAAGGCATTTTTGTACAGTGGGGGAATGTGTCAGCAAAAACCATCCCATACGGATGTGTCTGAAAGCATCAGAGGACTTCCTTTCAGAGCACTAAAAGTAATATATCACAAGTATATTGTATGTGCATTGTCCTTCTAGATATAAATATGTTCAACATATGCACATTTAATTTACCTATATAGATACCTGTAAATATGAGTGAGTATATATATATACACAGGCCATATATATATCTATATGTAGATATATATCTGTGTGTATATAGGTTATATATAGATATTTATAAGTTTTCTGTTCTCATATTTAAATATATGTGTGTACATACACTCAGGTATATTTATTTATGAACTAAAACTGGCTGCATATCACTGCAACAAACACTTTGAAGATAACATTTTAATCGAGGTGTATATTCCTCCTCCTCCTCCTTTGTAGTGACAAGATGATGTAATTATGGAAAAGCAGCAGCAACCTGATTTTTTTTCTTTTTTTTTATAATGAAAAGCAAGAGAGTAGCAGTTGCTTAGAAGTGGTTCAGGTCTGTTGCTACTGGATTAACAGCATAACAGGCTAAAATAGCAGGAAAAATGAATGTAAAATGGAAGCTGTTTTATCTGAGTGGTGAAAAGAATGGCATGAAGAAATGGCAGCATTTTGCAGATGCTTTTCAATAGGGACTTATTACATTACATAAGTTGAGTAATTTTCTGCTCCCAGTCATTTCTCTGGTAATCAGATTGTTGGTGCTTTGTTCTTGTTTCCTTTAGAGGTTGTAGGAATTGGTTGGAGCTCTCATGTGTAGCAGTGGTGGGTCCAATTCAGACCTGTTTGGGTTATTTTGCCTGCTTATAGCTGCAAACAACATCATTGTCTGAATTTCCTCATTAGCTGAGCATCTCTGGAGCTTGCTTTCCTGCTGGGTGTAAAGGAGAGTATGTTTATGTGCCAGATAAATGGCTGCTACTTCTGTTTGTTTCAACAGTGGTTTGCTGGTGAAAACTGAGGGGAGTTGTGTATCTTGTATTTCAGAAGGAAATTACTGAGGTTTTAAGTAGAATAACGTGTTTTGATTTGCAAGAGGCACCAAGAGAGTGGTGTAGAGAACAGGGAAATGGTGGAGATGTTCTGTGACAGTGGTCACAAGGGTTCTTGGATGAGGAAAGAGATGAGAACGTTGACTCCATGTTCAGAAGGCTTGATTTATTATTTTATGATATATATATATTACATTATAACTATCTAAAGAGAAATAGAAGGGAAGGTTTCCTCAGAAGGCTGAGCTCAGAATAGAATAGGAAAGAATGCTAACAAAGGCAGCTGGCTCCCACAGAGAGCGAGAGCCAGCTCTGCTGTGAGTGGTCACCACATCCAAACATCCACAGGAGACCATCACGGGTGAGCCTGTTGCATTCCACAGCAGCAGATAGCCATTGTTTACATTCTGTTTCTGAGGCCTCAGATTCTCAGAAGGAAAAATCCTAAAGAAAGGATTTTTCATAAAAAGGGTGTCTGTGACAGTGCTCTTCTGGCTGATTCTTCAGGGGACCAGGAAGGCCAATAACAGCACTGCAGATGCACAGCTGGAAGCTATAGGATCTTCCCAGGAAGAGCTCCTTGCACATGGTGGGTGTCTACATTCCCCTGTGGCTGCTTCAGCCTTCCCTGAGCACCTCTGATGTGGGAAATGGGCTAGGGAGGGAATTACCTGGTCGTGGTCAGCCTGGGGAGGATCCACACTGTGTACCCCTGGCACATCTCAGAGCTGTGAGCAGGAGCGCTCTGGGGTCACTCCATCACTGCACTGAGCAGAGTGGGATGGGGATGACAAGGGTGAGCAGAGTGGGATGGGGGTGACAAGAGCTGTAATGGCATTTTTGCTGGCCACACTGGCATTCCCACACCTCGGGATTGGTGTGAATTGCCCATTCAGAACACGGTCCCACCTGTCCCTGCTCCAGCTCCCCCACCCACAGTAGGAGCCATTCTGCGCAAGTGCTGACCCTAAAACCACAGAGCTGGCTCCAAATGCTCCCGGGGTGTTTACAGCTGTACACAAGGAAAGGAGATTGGGGATATAGTCAAGATTAACCTCTCCTTTTGTATTGCAGTATCATTATCTAATGAGATCAGGAGCAAAGCCCAGCAGCTTAGTCAGTATTAGAGCGTAGGCACCCATTTCAGGAGGGAGCCTTTGAGAAGAGCAATCCTGAGCCATCCTCCTACACCATTTTCTTTGCAGCTCTGCAAGATGGAAAAAGTGACAGCTGTAAACCTCCCCAAAGGCAGTTGCATGTGTTCCTCATGTGCATTGCCTCCAGAGACTTCTGCCCCCCTGCACCATCAGGGTGATCTCCAGGGTGACCCCAGCCTCTGCTGTCCCTGCTCTGCTGGGACAGAAACAGAACAGCTCTGTTGGAATTCATGGGGACAAGGTCTGGTTTGGAGCCATCCATGCTATTTCCACCAGACCAGGTCCCATTTTTGGGGTTTATGTACTTTGGGACTCATGCCCTGTTCTCTGCCCTTGATTCTGCATCACTTCTGAAAGCACTTTCTGGTTTAAGTTCAGCAAACACCCCTCCACCAGAGCATGCCTTGTGCAGTTTCCCCAAGCATTGTTTTAACATAACAGATGATGGGATTTTTGTGGGCAAAGCCAAATTTTAATTTTTATTCTGTTTTGAATAAACCACTCTGTGTAACCTTTGCCTTACTGACATATGAGTGTGGTGTTTGTGAGGTCCCCAGGATGAGGTGAGAGATGAGAATTTGACTCCATGTTCTCAGAAGGCTGATATATATTATTATATTATATTATATTATATTATTATATTATATTATATATATTATATTATATTATATTATATTATATTATATTATATTATATTATATTATATTATATTATATTATATTATATTATATTATATTATATTATATTATATTATATCCATACAATATCATAGAATGCTATACTAAAACTATACTAAAGAAAGAGAAGGATACATCAGAAAGCTTAACAAGAATGAATAATAAAAACTCATGACTGACTCCTCAGAGTCCAACACAGCTGATGGTGATTGGTCATTAATTAAAAACAATTCACATGGAACCAATCAAACATTCACCTGTTGGTAAACAATGTCCAAGCCACATTCCAAAACAGCAAACACAGGAGCAGCAATCAGATATTTATTGTTTTCATTCCTCTCTGAGGCTTCTCAGCTTCCCAGGAGAAAATCCTGGGCAAAGGGGATTTTTCAGAAAACATCATGGTGACATATGAGGGACTGAAGAGCAGTGCTGTGGGAACTGCAGCAAACCCTTCAGCTGTATAAGGACAATTTATCATCAGCAAATAAATGGAGAGTGTGGGAGACAGGAATTGAGTAGGTAAGATCCTGTCCCTGCTCCAAGATCTTGGGCTTAATATCTGATGTCAGTAGACTAAGAACGTGGGACCAGGGCATGTGGAGGCTGCTGTGCTAGCACTAATATCAGCTGTAAATGCACAAGAACTGTTACAGGTATCACAAGTACAGAGGTAGAAGCTCATCTGTTGGGGGCAGATAGCAGAGCTCAAAAGCAGAGTGTTGGGTTCCACTCAGGTCTTCACTGGAAGTGGAGCAGTGGCTCAGTTTTAACACACACACACAGGGATTTAAAAACATGGCAATACTTTGAAAATGTTGTGATCTGGTAAGAGAGCAATGTTCTGTACTTGTGCCATCACCCAGATTGCTGCAGCCCCTGTCAGAATAAGGTAATCTCACCTGTTGGCACAAGGACAAAAAAGGACACAGGTGGTGCATTCATCACTTGCCCACAATGATCAAAAGCATTTAGCCAGCACTGAAATGAAAACTGACAATATTAGAGGTGCTTATTTTCCCATTTGCACGCAGGCTACAGCTGTTATTACTGTGCTTTTTTCTGTCACATACACTTAGGAAAAAATTGCTTCAGAACTCTGAACTTGTGCATTGCCCATATGGCACTCAACATGCTGCCCTGAGAATTGTCTGTAGCCTGGCAGACCACAATTGCTTTACCACTGTGTGTAATTCATGTGACAATGAGATTTGAAATTATTTTGAGGTGTTATTTATTTTTAAGGTATTAAAAAAAAAAACATGGATTGCATGAGCTGTTGTATCTATAGCCAGTAGAGGAGATTTTCCCTCAGGTTTCTCACAGCAGTGAGAAACAGGGAACACATTCCTGGAATCCCAGAATGGTTTGGGTTGGAAGGGAGATGAGAGATCATCTTGTTCCACTCCCCTGCCATGGCAGGGACACCTCCCACTGTCCCAGGCTGCTCCAAGCCCCAGTGTCCAACCTGGCCTTGGGCACTGCCAGGGATCCAGGGGCAGCCACAGCTGCCCTGGGCACCTGTGCCAGGGCCTGCCCACCCTCACAGGGCAGAATTTCTTTCTAATATCTAATCTCCATCTACTCTATCTTAACTTGAAGCCAATTTCCCCCTTGTCCTGTCACTCCATCCCTTTTAAATCGACCCTCTCTATCTTTCTTGTTGGCTCCCTTCAGGCACTGGAAGGACATAATTAGGTGGCCAAAAGCTTCTCCTTTCCAGGCTGAATAAACCCAGCTCTCCAGACCTTTCCTCACAGCAGAGGTGCCACTCCTTTGAATCCATTCAGGTTACTGCTGTGTAAGAGCACGTGGACAAATTATACAGCAGGCTGGGCTCCTTTTATTGGCAAAAAATGTAATTGATGGTCAGCAGACTGTAAGGTACTATGAATTTCATACAAAAGATGCCAGACAAGTGAACCTCCACATTTCCTAGGGGAAATAGCTGTGGTGGGGTGGCCCTGGCCTGTGGCTGAGCATCCTCTCAACCCCTCCCTCAGTGTCTGTTCCATGCCCCAAGAACAGAGGAGAGCAAAAGCTGAAAATTATGAAGATCAGGGCAGTTTATTTAGTGAAGCCAAGCTGTCTGTGTCCCCTCCCAGCTTCTGGCACACCCCAGCCACTCTAGAAAAGACAGCCTTGAGTTGGTGCAAGCCTTGCTCAGCAATAGCCAAAACTCAGTGTGTGACCAATTCCGCTCCAGAACTGCTCCTGGGGGGCTGAATTTCTGCAGGAAATTCTCTCTGTCCCAGCCAGACCCAGCAGAACAGCTCACTCTTAATGTTTACATCACAGATCTTTGCAGCTGGTTAAAATGAACCCCACACTGATATTCTGAGTTCCTGATAGATCAGTGTTACTGCATGGAAGGTTTCCATCTTCCACTCTTTTGAGTGGTGCAGTATTGCCTTTTCTCTAGGTTGTCATGAGTCCCTGCTTTTGATCCCTGAGCCTGTGGCAGCTTCTGAACCACCACAAGTCTGTGCCACTGTACTGCTGTTAGTGGTGTTGTGTTGTTTGGCAGGAGCTGAGTGTGCAGAGTGCCTGTGATTTTTAGGATCAAAGCATGTTTTGAGGTGACATGGATATTCTTCTGGCTGTCTCTTCATTATTTCATTTAAAATGACAGTATTCGTGGGGAAAACTGTGTAAACACCCTGGAATCTTTATCTCCTCTTTGTTTCCTGTGTGTACTGATGTGTTAATAGGTACCAGACATGAACAACTTACAGAGGGAGTAAGGTACAGGTGGGCCAGTGATACAAAGTTATAGTAAGGGAATAAAGAAACCTCAAGTGACAAGTTGAATTTTCTGGTAATGCATCCAACCAACACTTCTCTGAAATGTCCTTGTCAGTTTAGTTGGTGGTCAGGAAAAAATGGAAACATGTTGCCTTGACTTCGGGAGAAAACATGTGCGCTGGAATATGGTTTACAGAGACATCTAATTAGAAGGGTTTGAGAAGACCAGCACTTTTAAAGTGTGTCTCTCTTACTAATGATACACATGAGTCTTCAGGCCATTAAAACAGCTCATTTCTTTTGATGGACTTCCAGTTTGTGGAGGAAGCAGCTGCTTTTACTACCAAATTTCTCCTGTCTAATTAGACCAGTTGAGTCAGCCAGCTTAAATCAGCCCATAGCTTACCCTTTGCCTCTTCACTGAAGAGCTGAATAACCTAATTGTAAAGAAGGACAGAAAATGTCAAAAGAAGTTACAGTTGTTTCTGGGAAATGAACCAGTGCAGAGTAAAAAAATACAAGGGAAAAAAGGCTGTTAACACAGAGGGCCTCCTGATGAGCCTGTAATGAAAATCCCTCTGGAAATTCTCAATATCCTCTCTTTGTTGGAAAATGACGGTGCAGCAGAGTAGAAACTTGTTGTTTGTTCACTGAATTTTCCTCTGGCTACATTTTCATGCAGGAGATTTGTTAGGGAGAGGATTTTTATAGTTAAGAAGAGGGAAAGCCCAGCTGAGTGGTGACCAGGGCACTTGAAACTCTGGGAGACCCAAATTGAAGTTCTTGATCCAGCTCAAGGATTTGGGCTTGGATCATCCTCACCTCATTGAGTTCCATTTCCCTCTGGAGTGACTTCTTGCTGGTTTGCCAAGAACATAACCAGGCAAAAAAATCCACCTCCAAAACTCAGAGCTGAGTTTTCTCTCTGCCTCAGAATAGGGTGGAAAACCTGTAGTGGAAGTCATAGTTTTGTGATATGAGTTACTGTTTCCCACCTTGCTTCAGTAATAATGGTGTAGATAATTCCAAAAAAGACAGGCTTCCCAAAATGCTGAATGACTCTGATGCCTTATTTTAGTATGTCCTGAATGTGAATCAAAGTTCATCCTTTTTTTTTAAACTTCAAATCATTTTAATGTGTAATTTCATTTTTTTTTAGTCTGTGAAATCAAAATTAATCAAATGGATGATATTTATACTCCAATTAAAGTGCATATATATATTTTTTTCTGTTTTGTGTGTGAAGAGTTTTTCTCTTAAAAACTCTTGGTTTTTCCATGGGATATATTATTGATGAAACATTTAATTGCTTATAATATGTGGTTAGCAGCAAGACTCCTGCTTTGCCTATGCTACTCTATAAGCTTCAACTAATCCATAACATAAAATGTAGGTCAGCTGGAGCTTTTAAAAACAGATGGAAATTCAGGAGTTTATGGTAGTGCAATGGATGTATGTCCCTGTGAGGCTGCCAACTTCTCCAAATGCAAAAAAAAAAGCAGAAATCAGAGTGCTGAAAGGTGCTCATTCTACCTCATTTCCACTCCAGAGCCAGCAATGCAGTGGCTTTTGTTTGTAACATATTCAGCACTGACATGCTACAGAAGATGATAATTAATTCTGAGGTGTTTAAAGGTTATTATTTATATATATATATATATGTATGTATATGTATGTATATGTATATATATATGTACATATATATATGTGTATATATATGTGTGTGTGTGTATATATATATACACACATATAAAATTTTATATTTTTGTTGACAACAAAAAGTATTTTAGTTTGGGCAACTTCATTAGTGTAAATATTCTACAAGAGGGAGGTAAAACCGCAGTTGTTCTAAGTCAAATGTGAGAAGTGGAATTAATCCAGGTTTATTTCTGCACACACTTCAGGTTTTCTTTTGTTTTTTACATTCAGGATCATAGGTTGTGTCTTTTACCAGATTAGTATGGAAAAAAAATAAAGACATTACCCTGTGTTTCTGTCTCATTAAAGTCTGGAGTGTTTGGAGAATTGATGAGAACCAGTGAATTTCTGGAAATAGAAACCTCCCAGGACACGTGCTGCAGCTGTCCCCATGGCAGGGAGCAGGGATGTCCTGCTGCCATCAGGGCTGCTCTCCCCAGCACGACTCCTGCTCCCTCTGACAGAGCTTTTCCAGGGCTGGAGGCCCATCAGGAGTTCCTGTCCATGTCTCTGCTCCTGGGTGT
The DNA here is from genome assembly GCA_019023105.1 of Diglossa brunneiventris. Classification (NCBI taxonomy): domain Eukaryota; kingdom Metazoa; phylum Chordata; class Aves; order Passeriformes; family Thraupidae; genus Diglossa; species Diglossa brunneiventris. The sequence goes on from CM032352.1 coordinate 4,787,458, forward strand.
GGATAGTAGTGTGAAAAACGCCAATCACTTGTTTTTAAAATTTTAGAAGTCTAATAGTAATAAAATGGTTATAAAAATAGTAATCTAATTAGAGCAGTAGAAATTTGGACAATTAGGATTTAGGACAATATAAGACAATAAAAACAAAGAGTTACAGACAGTCTGGGTACCTTTTCTGGGCAAAATAAGCCCAAAAAGGACCCACGTTGACAGAGGATTAACCCTTAAAAGCAACAGCCTGTTGCATATTCATACATCTCATACATGATGCATAAATTCCATTCAAACACAGGATTCTGTCTGGTCAGTGTCAGCTTCTTCCTCTTTATCCTGACGGTGTCTTCAGAGCTGAGTGAGGTGGGAAGAAGTTCCTTTATTCTGATAATGGAGAAATAAATTCTCTTTCTCTAAAAGATTTAGGTGTCCTGTGGCTGCTATCTTGGTGTGAGTCCTTTCTTTAGAGAAGTGTCCTACATAGCATAGTTTCTATTTTAACATTTTTTTAAAACCTAAAACTATATTTAACATTTAGCTATATTTAATTTTATTTGACTAGATTTAATTTATTTAATAATTTAATAATTTATTAATGCATTTATTTAACTACATTTAATTTCTTGTTAATTTTAAGAATATTAATACAGCATAACTTTCTAACATAACACATATAATATTCATTTTAATATTTGTGAAAAGCCAATTATACGCATTTTTCACAGTAGGGTTAAAGACTCAGTGCCAGAGCTTAAAATTTACTTTTTAAAACAGCTCTGATGTTTGCCCTGAGTGTGTTTCAAAGGGTCCTGCTGGCTCTGAGTGCTCCTCACCTTCTTGTGGCAGAGAAAGGGGCAGGAGCAGTGGGAATGTGAGGGAATGGGAGTGCATTTGCAGTTTGCAGTGCAGGATTGGTTTGGGAGGGGGAGAGAGGCAGGGCAGGGATGTGCAGGGGGTGTTCAGAGGCTCAGATCACCTGGACTTCACAGAAGGTTCCTGACGTCACTAGTGCAGCTGGGCTAGACTGGTGTGAAAAAATGGAATTTGTTTGGAGTCAAGTGTAACATTTTGAGTTTCCAGAGCTGACTAATGATCTGTGATTTTTTCTTGGTATCAGACTCACTGGCAGCTTTTAAATTTCAGTGACTAGGGCTGAAAACATTTTTCAGAATCCAAGAAATTACTCTCCTCATGTCTGAAGGCTGGGGACAAAGCGTTGTCTTGTGAGTGTGTGAACATGGCAGAAGTCTGTTTTAGACAAAACTCTGTTTCTAATAGTCTGAGAAAAGGGTTTTTTCCCTCTGTAGTTTACAGGAGACATCTCATCACATTCCAGTTTGGCCTAGAGTGTGTGATGCAGATCACAGAAGGCTTTCCTTTGTGCACCAAGCTCTTTGGACCAGATATTGCCATGAGGCTCAGTGTGGAGGAAAGAGATGCTAAATACCTTCAGCTGCTTCTGCTGTAACTCTAGAAAGCCCCAGGGCTCCCCTCTAACCCTTACACAGCTGGACAGGAGGAAAGAGCCAAAGTTTTGCTTTTGCTTTTTCCCCTTCCTCCTTCTTGCTTTATTTTTTTTTTTCCAAAAGAAGGGGCTGCTGTGAAGGATTCTGGTTTTATTTGTTTTTAAGACTGTGAATAACACTGTTTGTACCTTGATGTATGAAGGTGCTGCAATTATGAGAAATTGCTTTCTGCCTGATTGTCACACATAAACAGCTTTCATCTCACGGTGCATCAGGCTCGTGACTCCAGTTTGTCATCCCAGGGAATGTGTCAGCCTTTCATTTCAAACTGCCTTGGCTTTGCTTTTGTCAGGAAAGACCTTTCCTGTGTGCTGAAGTAATAGAAACAAAGGCAATTAAACAAAAAAAAAAAAAAAGAAAGAAAAAAGAAAAAAAAAAGCAGCAAAAAGCAATTATCAGACAAAGATTAGGCTGTGGGTATTGCTTGGAAAAGACAATTCTACTAGATTCAGAGGAAAGATGAAGCTGTGCGTCATTCATACTTTTTTTTTTTTCCTCCTTTCATATTTCCTAAGGGTTGAAGATAAATTAGGGTAGCTATTTTCTGTACAGGCAAAGTACAAGCTATGCCCCAGATCTCCAAAATGCTTCAACATGTAAATAACTGCTTCTGGAGCCATCAGGTCCTGCTGCAAGTAGAGATTTATTTGCATTCATGTTTGAAGGTTACTTTCGTTCATTGACCTATTTAATTGTCATTCTCTATCCCTGGCTGCAGGCATATGGCTCCATGTGCCTGTGGAGGGAAGAGGAGCAGCTTTAACTCTCTCAGGCAGAAACATTCCCCAGGAAAAAAACCCAAGAACTGAATCTTAACATGGATGTAGCATGGTAATAATAAAAATAACAGCAATAATAGCAATAATAAAAATAATACCTGTATATGAATAAGAATAAAAGAATAAGAATGAGAATAAGAATGAGAATGAGAACGAGAATAACAATGAAAATAACAAGAATAAGAATAAGAAAATAAGAATAAGAATAAGAAAATAAGAATAAGAAAATAAGAATAAGAATAAGAGTAAGAGTAAGAATAAGAATAAGAATAAGAATAAGAATAAGAATAAGAATAAGAATAAGAATAAGAATAAGAATAAGAATGAGACCCCTGGACTCACATGTAATGGTAATCATCCTGTAAACCTCACTAGAAGGCTGCAGAATCAAATAAAAAAGAGGTTAAAAAGGTGAATGCAAGGAAACATAGGTTGCTTAGATGCTTCTGCTCTGGTGATAACCATAAAAAACATGGAATTAAAGGGGGTGGCACAAACCCATCCATCTCCCAGCACAGTGGGGAGGTGTAACCAGTAGTAGCAGGGGCAAGGAGGTTTGCCACAGTATTGGTGACACTTTGCTCCTCTCTTCTGTTGCTGGAACATTTGTCAAGAAAACCAGAATTCTGTATCCACCTCTGGTTTTTTGTCCCTTGGAGGTGTGGGCTCTCCAAATAAGGGGTTAGGGGTTTTATAGTCTATTAAACCTTCAAACACAAAATTAGGGGGCTTGCAAGCCCAACAGAGTGTCATAACTAAGGAGTTATCCTGAGGAACAGCAGCATTCAGATACTAAAATAATGTGATGAGCAGCCAGGATAACAGAGAAGGAGCATGGTGCTCATAACTCCTATTTCAGAGTTTCAAAGGAATGGAATCTTTACTTAGTCAGGGCTTTTTTTGTTTGACTGCACAATGTGAACTGCCACATCCAGTGTCTTGCATAAGTTTAATATCTAGTCCATGGATCTGAGAGAACAATGAAATTAAAGGACTTTGCAGATTCTTTCTAATCTACAGCTTGGTTTAAGATTCTCCCTCTGCTGGAACTTGGTTTCTTGCCTGTCTGGCCTTCTTCTCATCATTCTCTTCTATTATACAACATGACCTACAGTTACTGGGGATTTTATGTCATAAATCTTGGCTTGGGGGCTCACAACCACTCTTTAGGCTCCAAATTATTGTGTGTTTTTCTGACTTGCCACAGAAGGAAGTTACTGTTCAACACAGAGGAAGTGGTGTCTAACGTTAGGCATTCACACAAACCAAACCCAAAAACTGCTTTTAAGTTTGTCCTCAAATGTTTAGCTTTTGATTAACACCTTCCAAAGCCCATTTGGGTTTTTCAGGCTCTGAGATGTTCTGGTGAAGTTTAAACCCAGTGCTACCAGCACAGGGCTGTGTGCTGGAGCTAGGGGATAACTTGAAGAAAAAAAATGTGTGAACTGTCCCCAGTTATCAGAGTGAAAAGTGCATCTGATACCTTTGTACATCCTGAACATGGCCAGGCTGCTCTTCTTGATGAGCATCTGAAGGTGTGGAGTTCCAGCCCAGCCTGAAGTTTGGGAGTGTGCAATTGCTGTGATGGTGCAAGCAAATGAGGGACCGCAATCAAACTGGCATTTCAACCCACAAAAAAGATGCTAAAGTCAGCCATCATTTTCTTGGCAGTGGATGGGATTTCTCACAGCATCAAGAGGCTCACCTAAGCTAATTGTCCTGAACTCTCACTGTAGGGAATAGAGAGGCATATCCACAGGGTTATTTATCCATTCCCAGAGCAGGAATGCAAAATAAGTAGAATTAATCACCAGTTTGCTGTGCTGGTTCCTATCCACTGATAATTTATGGGCCCTAGAAATGAATTTGGGTTAAGCATCAAACATTTTGATGTGTCAAATTAGGTAGCTTGAGCACCCCAAGCCTTGCTGTGAGCAGGGGCTAAGCCCTGCATCTGAGTTAGGACTAATCCACCTCATGACCACTAAGTGGGAAATCGGCTGTGGATCAAGAGCAATATGTTTGACAAGGCCTGGCTGTGGGCTATATTAAGAAATGCAGTTTAGTCCACTACAAAGAAAGAGCTTTGCTGCCCACAGGGGGATTTCTTTTCTTTTTTTAAAGCTTGAAAGACTTATTCGTTTAGGTTCCTCATTTCTGAGCTGGAACGAGCTGTGAGGCGGAGGAACTTGATTTGGTGACTTCCAGCACTCCCTTGGCTTCTCTGCCCTTTCTGTCCTGATGTTTTGGTGCCTGGCTTGCTGTTTTATAGACATTTACATAACGAAGGTCGTTTCTCTGAGGCAAGGTACAAGAACACATTACAATTGCAAATTCCCTTAATTGTCCTAAAGCAGGGCTCAGGGCTTAGACAATGGAGAATCCTATTGTTCAGTGTCCCTGAGAGACTGTGTGAACAGAGCAGAAATGTGTGGATGTGTTGATTCTGAAACTACAGCGAGAAAATGATTGGTGGAAAAGGTTTGTTCACTTTTGATGCACCATGGATGGCAGAAATTATGAACCAGTGACATATGAGTTCACAGATAGGTTTTATTTGGTAGGCTTAAACATCTTTATTATTTCTAGTGTGAATTTGCCCCTCCAGGCTTTGTAGAGGTACAGTTCAAACCAGTATAAAATTAGGAAGGTGCCTGTTATTAAAGCAATATATTTTTTCACTCTGTTTGTCAGGAAAGCTGTTTCTGCCCCCCAGATTTTCTGGGAATTAAAAGATGCTTTTTTTCTTCCCAAGTATCTGTACCTGTAATTCACTTTAACTTAAGCTTGTTTGAACTCAGTGTAGAGCTTGGGAAAGGAGCCTCCTTTAAATAATCCACATCAAGAGCGTTTTAAAAATCCAAATTATTTAAATAATCATCAACTGTTACAGATAATCCCTTTCAAGTGAGAATTTACAAACGGAAGCATCTACAAACCCTGTTGATAGCAGGGAGAGGAAAGTGCTCTGTACTCAAGTAGTGGGTGGGGAACACAGTGCCCTGGCTGGTTAAAGCAGAATTAGAAATATATGGCAAACTATATTCCAGCTTAGGGAAACACCCTGCCTTTGATCTAATGTTGGTTTAGGTGAAAAAACACAGGATGGAGCAGATTGGTGTGGTCCCTTCTAGTAAACACAAAGATGTTTTCTGAGGGTGGCTTCTCAGGAGTGAGGAAAGGGCTGAGATGCAAAAAGTGAGTAACAGATGTGAGTAATAGATGGAGAAGGAGCAGGCAAGGGAATTTCTGTCTGGCATATTCACACCTGGAAAAGGACGATGTGAAAATGATAAGGAAAAATGTTTCCTAACTAATGTTTCATTACATCTCCAAATGTAAATCCAGCTTTGAGCTGTTATCCCTGTGTGTGTCTCTCATCTTGTGCTTCTCCATTGATTTTCTGCTAGTATTTCCCAGCTGTTCAGTTTTCTGATAGGAATCTGAAAAGTCTACAAATGAAATTCTGCCAGATCACCTGAGGATGTTTCCAGAGTCTGGGTGGACTCCTGCAAGGTCCCTCTCTCAGCCGTGAATCACGAACTCCACCTTCAGTGTGACATGGCACCAAGTTATCCTGCTTTTCCCCTGCTCGTGCAGCTCCTGTCCAGTTCAGAATCCAGGGAAAGGCCTTTGGCATCGAGGTGGGACTCTGGTGGATCTCAGGGGCAGCAGCAAACTCATGAATTTTCCAGGAGTGTTTTTCCTCAATGGGAGGATTCCTTGCTCCTGTCTCAAGGGGAAAGATGTAACAGCGTAGTTCCAGTTTGGTTCCACATCCCCTTGTTTCAGTTTAGTGCTGGAGAATTCCCTGAACTTCTGCATAAGTTTGGGGATTTTTAAATTGATGTAAGAGGAGGTGAGGGCTGACTGACAAACTTTAGAATAGAAAAATACAATGGGGATTCTTTAATGGGTCAATATACAGTGCCAAGAAATTGCTGTGGTTTCTCGTCATGATTTAAGAAACAATTTGGCTGAGAGTACAGTAAGATATTTGTGGATTGAAATTTAAACTGCTGTTTAAAAAGCATGTTTCTTGTTGAAAGCATTGAAGGAAGGCAGGTAAGTAATACAGTAGTTGCCAGAGATGTCTTTCCAGCCGGATATTTCTCAGCAGGAATACATCCTATCTAAAAAAATGCACTACAAAAAGATGCAAAAATATAGTCCTTGTACAGTTATTTCATTTTTAATAAAGGAATGCTTCGTTTCTGCCTGTCAGGGAGTGTGGAAAGAGCAGGTTATGATATTTCTGGTTTTGATTTTTAAGTGCCAAATGCTGATTCCTTCGTGGCTCAGTTTCCAGTTGTCTGTGGCTTTGCCAAACTCGCGCTGCTTGAGTTGAAATTTCCCCTGTTCCCTTTTACTTCAGTCAGTGCTCTGAGAAACCTTTGAGCAGTTTCAGGCCAGTGGCACTTGCAGGGCTCCAGCAGTGATTTCCTGCCCCCAGAAGAGCTTGTGATGAAAGAGAAGCAGTTCAAATACACTGGGAAGGGCAAATCCTGCTCTAATTGCAGCAGGCAGGGAAAGCCTGCTGTGCTCACCTGGGACCTGAGATGGGGTCTGGGTGCCCACTGATGGAGGCAGAAATAGGTTACAGCACCTAGAAACTTCCACAAGTCTGTGTGACATTTCCCTGAGTGACAAATGAGGATAACTGACAATGAAATGCAAATGAATGAAGCATTTCAGTCAAAAACCCAGAGGTGGTGTTTACCTGAGGAAATTCACTGTGAGGTAGGAGTGGGTTTTGGTTATGTTTTTAATTGGTGCTGACTCAGACACATCCTGAAGCATTATTCCTGCCTTGAGGATGAGGAGAGGATGGCTTGCTTCTTTCCAGATTAATCATAATTTCTGTGAGAATGGCAAAACCAGATCTCCCTATAAATCTCTGTAAAATCCACGAAGAAGCAGATAAAACCATCAACATGTTTCTCCCTTGCTGATTCCAGTAGTAAAAAAATTTTGTTGGCTTGAGCAGGGAGAGCTCCCTGAGTGTCTTGATCAGAGACACGAGGTCACCTCTGTGCTTTCATTGAAAAAGGAGCTTCTGTGGGCTCTGTGCTGCTGCCAGGCAGGCAGGGAATCCCATCCCTGCAAGGAAGGTCTGCTCTGGCCAGGCAGGTGGTTCAGCCGTGAATCCGCTCAAATATCACAGTGCCTCGCGTTTGATGTCATGGGAAATCCTGACATGGGAAAACAAAACACGTTCTGCTTCTCTGGAAAAGCATTTGAGCTCCAGAATGTAATGTGAGGTGAAATTAAGACCAAGAAAGTTTTGTGCCGCTAGAATTTTCTGTTTCAGTTTTGATTTGTTTCTGGTCTGTTTTTAGCGGGTTGGGCTGAGAAATTTGCTGAGGGGTTGTTCTGGTTCGTGATGGTGTGTTAATGTCAAATCTGTATTTTAAGTAGTTCTTGAAAACTGATATTAAAATTCCCACATGTATCAGCCCCTAAATATATATTTTTAAATATACATTGGTAATCATCCTGTAAACCTCACTAGAAGGCTGTGAGGTTCTGTCACAGTAACTTCAGGAGGGGACATAGGGAAACTGAAGGATCCAGGCTGATTTTCCTTGGAAATTGAAACAATTTTAGGAGAAGTGAAAAAGGAGAAAGTCACAATTCTACACTTGCTCTTGGTGTAAGCTGAGTCCAAAGGGAGTGTGAAAAACGCCAATCACTGGTTTTTAAAATTTTAAAAGTTTAATAGTAATAAAATGGTTATAAAAATAGTAATACAATTAGAGTAATAATAAATTGGACAATTTGGATTAGGACAATATGAGACAACAGAAACAAAGAGTTACAGATACCTTTTCTGGGCAACATAAGCCCGAAAAAGGACACACATTAACAGAGGATTAACCCTTAAAAGCAACAGCCTGTTGCATATTCATACACCTCATACATGATGCATAAATTCCATTCAAACAAAGGATTCTGTCTGGTCAGTGTCAGCTTCTTCGTCTTTTATCCTGACTGCATCTTCAAGCCTGAGCGAGGTGGGAAGAAGTTCATTTCTTCTGATAAGAGAACAATAAATTCTCTTTCTCTGAAAGATTTAGGTGTCCTGTGGCTGCTGCCTGGTGCAAGTACCTCATTCCTTTCTTTAAAAATGTCCCACTTACATAGTTCCTATTTTAACTACAAAAGTTACCTTTTAACTACAAAACTACATTTACCATACTATTAAAATGTTAATGCAGCACTGCTAATCAATACAACATAATACATATAGTAAATATCTGCATAGAGCCATGTAATATGCACTTTTCACAGAGAGAGAGCTGGAACTGAACAGCCCAAGGTGTGCACCCACCCTGGAGTGAGCTGGCTTTGAGCTCCCATTAAACTCTGCCATATCCAAACTCTGCCATATCCAAGCTCTGCCATATCCAAATTCTGCCATATCCAAATTCTGCCATATCCAAACTCTGCCATATCCAAGCTCTGCTATATCCAAACTCTGCCATATCCAAATTCTGCCATATCCAAACTCTGCCATATCCAAGCTCTGCCATATCCAAATTCTGCCTTATCCAAACTGTGCCATATCCAAACTCTGCCATATCCAAGCTCTGCCATATCCAAATTCTGCCATATCCAAACTCTGCCATATCCAAACTCTGCCATATCCAAGCTCTGCCATATCCAAATTCTGCCTTATCCAAACTGTGCCATATCCAAACTCTGCCATATCCAAGCTCTGCCATATCCAAATTCTGCCATATCCAAACTCTACCATATCCAAACTCTGCCATATCCAAGCTCCTTGCTCCAGGGACTGAGGAAAACGAGGTGGGCTGTGTCTCAATACAACACGAAATGAACAACACTCAGACTCTGAGATGTCCAAGTCAAAAAAGGCCGTATTTATTTCTGGACCTCAATATTTATAGAATTCCAAAAGTGACCATGGCTTGGAGGATGAAATTGCCACCTCTCCAACCACACTGGTCAAACCAACAGTCCATCAATTCTCTCCTCCTCCAGAAAGTAATGCAAAACAATCATTATTGACACGAAAAGTGGGTGAGAAACTCCATTACAAAAATGTAAACATCAGAAGGCTTGGAAGAACTTTAGGAGAACAGGGTGACAGGGCTGCTGGGGTTGAAGGCAGTGAGAAATTCCTGATGTATGGCCGATGGATGTGGAACAGGCCCTCACAGTGAGAACACAATCCCCTCCAAATGCATAATCTGTTTCTCGTGAAGCACATGTGGCCCCGTATAGAAGTTTTAGGTCAACTGATTCCGTTGAAGATTAGCCTCAATATTCTGAAAGGGGAGACTGTGGTTGCTCAGGGGACTTTAATTCCTCGTAAAGGATTATACTGGGGCACCACACTGCTGCCACGGTGTCAAATCTTTTTGTGGGTTTGCTAAATTAACCTTTGGAATGGAAAAGCTTATTATGCACTTCCAGCCAAAGGAGGTGACGAGTTTGGGGTTGTAGCAACTTAAAATGCCAGTGATTAGGATCCTAATCTAATATTCATAGTTTTGGGGCTATTATTCTATTTCTTCTTAAAGCATATTTCTCTACTGTATCGCAAATGACTTGCTGAGAATTTCAGGAAGGATTTCTCCATGGAAAGGGTGGTCAGGCATGGGAAGGGGCTGCTCAGGGAGGTGGTAGAGCCTCCAGCCCTGGAGGTGTCCAAGGAATGACTGGATGTGGCCCTCTGTCCTAATTGACAGGGTGATGATCAGTCAAAGCTTGGACCTGATGGTCTTGGAGGTCTTTGTCAAGCTGATTCTGTGTCTCTGTGATGAGTCCTGCTCTGATTTAACATCGTGTGCAGGATACTTAAAATGGAAAACTCTATCAGAGGGACAGGAACATGTGAAGGTCATGAGGGGGAAGGTACTGCAGTTAAAGATAAACCAATCATCACTTGTGAAACTCTGGAAAAGTGACTTTAATGTGTGTGTGTTAAATCTCACCGTCCTACGTAGGGAGAGGAAAGGTTTCAGTTTTAGGCAGAGATATCTGTGTTTCCACATGTTTGCAGCTGCTGAGCCTGTATTTTAGCTTGCATGCCCCTCATTGATGGCAGTGTACATTTTTTTATCCTCCCTCATGAGCTTGTGCAATATTTACTGCCTGGTGCATAACGCAAACAATTGGTGACACATTCTAATATTTAAGTCTCTTACAGGTTTAACAGAGTTGGGAGGGAGCAGGTTCTCATTACACTGAAGAGGGAGAATGAAGGACTTTGTTCCTGCAGATCCAGTTTATTAAATATTGCCTTGCCTGAAAGGCCTGATTGTTCTTTGCCTTCAGATGCTGCTGTGGATGGGGACCTTGGTGTGAAGGACAAGCTGCTTGACCTTGTGGGGGTGCCATGGGTTTCTCTCTTCAGAGCTGCTGTTCCTTTTGATAGATTGTCCTTGCTTTCCTTTTCAGGACTGGGGCCATAAACAGGCTGTGTGGATACTCTGCTATTTTTGTACCTGTGACCCTGGTGCCTTCCAAACCAGTTGTTCTCTCTAGGTCCAGGGCAAGATTTATAGTGAAAAATTACTGGCCTGTTTAAAAAAAAAAAAAAAAAGGCTCTCAAGAAAATGGTTGTTTTGATCCATTTGGTCAGTTACATTTTCTAGGACATCTGCCATGAAAACTGTAGGATCAGATATTTTTAGAGAGGTTTTGTGGCTACTGCGTTGTCCCTGGCCTGGGGTGGGCTGGGGAAGAGGATTTGCTGTGGATTTGGGAGACCCCACAGCAGCATGACATTGTTTTTGGTGTAAAATTTGCTCTCTCGTGGCATAGGAGGAGTGTGAACCGAGAATGGCGACAAGAAGAAAATTTAAAGAGAATAAGTGGAGATGAAAACAAATAATGAAGTTAGGAAGAAAGAGAAATCAGAAGATAACCCACAATTCTTTTTTTTCTAGGGACTTGCAGACAATGTGGGGTTTTTTACAGTGCTGATCATCAGAGCTCTGGGGTAGTTTACACGTGGAATTTACATTCTGCCTGCGTGCCCACCAGGGTGCCAAAATGGATTGCCAAACCCTCACTCTGCATTTAAATGGATTTTCCACCCTTCTGTTTTAGTTTTAATTGAACCACATAAACATTGCCAACATGTGAGACTGGCTTTTGACACCTTACTTAGCATTTTTTTATTATTAAAAGCTTTAGCTAGAAGCACTGGTAATTAAAATAAAGTAAGCAAGCAAAGAAAAAAAAAGACAAAAGGAAAAGAGATCCTGAAAAATTTAAATGCTGGTCAGGGCTCTCCCCACCTTCCTTACACAGTTTTTATGCCTTTACATGGAAATCCTGCAGGGCAAGGTGGATAAAGTTGGTCCAAATCTGGAATTCTCCTTGGAGCACAGTTTGCTTACACTTAGAATAACATGGAGTAAAGGCTTCTAATAAAGATTTACTGGCAAAGATAATTAAATCAGAAATAAGTTGAAATGCTTGAAGGAGGTGGTGTCGTCACTCTAGAACATCCTTGCCTGAGGATGTAATTATGGTGGCATGAAGTTTTGGAATGGATTATTCTAAATTAGAAGAACACCCTGCATGTTCTTAACTAGAAATTTTCCCTAGAAATTGTTTTTACAGTTCCTGTGGTCAGTCTCCCTGTCTAGAAAAGATTTAGAGTTCCTCTGGTAAGAGAGTCCCTGTGGCAAGAGAACAAAGAAGTTTGTGTATCTCCTTTTGCTGAGTTCTTATCATACAAGACGTGTTTTCCATTTCTTTTATGGAAAAAGGCGAATTTCTTTGAGATCTTGGCTGTTGCTGTCCCTAAGAAGTTGCTGTTTTGGTGAGAGGGCAGAATTTTGGCACTGAAACTGCAGTGATTGGAGGGCAGCCTGCTCCAAGACTGTTAGCTGTGGAGTCTTGAAAATTTTAACAGCATCCTGGTAAAACACTCTGAGAGGACTCAGAGTATTTATAGTATTACAGCATTTTAGTATTTTATATTGCTGCCACTTAGAGAATGGCAGTGAGGCTTCATAGCCCTGTTTAAAAACCATCCTGCAGTGAGGCAAGAGTGTGAGGCTCTGTAATCCCATTTGTGTCATGGGGAACTACTGCTCCCACTCACAATTTGGCTTTTGATAGTTATTTTGATAGTTAGTTATTTTGATAGTTATTTTTGATATTACAGCATGCTGATGTTGGCATCAGCCTCTCAGGAGGTGGCTGTAAATGCCTGCTTGTCATCAATATTCAGTGGAAATGAACTTTCATTGCTCCCCAGATGTGATTAAGGGTTCAGTGAACTTTTCTTTCTTTTTCCAGGTTATAAGACCCTTTTGAAAGGAATTTCAGGGAAGTTCAGCAGTGGAGAACTCGTTGCAATTATGGGACCTTCAGGAGCTGGGAAGTCAACGCTTATGAATATCCTGGCAGGATACAGGTCAGTACCAATGAAAATCCCAAGCTCAGATAAAATCACTGAGGCTGAGGGATCCTTGGAGACAACAGGAGAAGAAATTTTGGCCTGGAGTTTGTCAAAAGGAGGCACTTCAAAGATTTTGAATTAGATTCTTTTTGCTTATCTTTTTTCCTCTGTGTCCTGTTTTGGTCACTTGGGATTTATCTCTTAACAGGTCTGATCCAAAAATAAAAAGCAATTTAAAAATCCAAAAAACACACATATAAAGAAAATCTCCTTTTTTGGCTGTGTAACAAATCTGACTCAGTGTCTTATGTTTGTGATGTTTTTTAAAATCACATAAACACTTGAAAAATCGACTCTTTTTAGTCACCACTTCATGATGTTGATGTCTTCTTCACCAAAATTCAGTGACTGTGTTTCATTTTTCTAAATCCCTTCTTGTATGGCCATACAAGTTGTCTCTGTCTTGTCATTTGGGCATAAGAACAGGATAGAGAAACCTAAAACAACCCCCAACTTTAATTTCTTGATAGTTTTTCAGACTTATAAACAGCAGCACACATTTTGAGTACAATTTTCAGCATCATGGCATGAAGCTTTCTATGAAAGAAAGCGTAATCAGGAAATAATTTAATTTCGATCCAGTCTACCAAATTCATTTCACACGGGCAACAACTACCTAAGACTTCCAGGTGCTCAGTCATTTGGGAGCACGAGTGATGGTGAGATTCACCTCTGGCTGTTGTTGTTTGGTTTCAGAGAGACGGGGATGAAAGGAGAAATCCTCATCAACGGGCAGCCCCGCGACCTGCGCTCCTTCCGCAAGGTCTCCTGCTACATCATGCAGGATGACATGCTCCTTCCTCACCTCACTGTCCAGGAAGCTATGATGGTGAGCTTTGTTCCTTGCTCTAATTTATCTGAGCAGCGGAAAACGGAGAATTGTTTGTGTTGTGCCCTTGGTCCTGCCCCTGGCAGTGCCACAAGATGTTGTCCCTGTCCGGTTGCGCTCAGTGAGAGTTCTTGGAATTTGGTGATGCCTTGAATTCCATTTCAGGCTCATCCTTCTTTGGCTTTATAATTTCCAGTTTGTGCCCAGCATTGTGATTTGGGAGGAGATCTAAGTGTCTGCTCCTTAGATGTAGAGAATGGAACCTGAAATTCTTCACAAATGAGCCTTTGTAGGGACCATCTGTTTGCTTGGGTGGTGGATGAGTAACCTCATCTCTCTCTCTTTCTCCCCATCTTTCATGTTCTGACTGAAAATTGGTATTTACACTTCAGTGTGATCTCTCTGCTACTTCTACTCTTTTGTACCTTTTTTAAGATTAAGGCATTTTATAAAATTTCTTTCATTTTATAAAATCTCTTTCATTTCTTCATGGGGAAGAAAACGGGAACAGAATAAGTCCAAGATGGACAGGCAATGTTAATTCTTCTCATTGTTTTGCATCACGTCAGCAAGTTTATGGATTGACAGCTTGACCAGTTAGTCTGGAAGTGTCTGTAGCTCAGCTTGAGAAATGAGCCAGTTTTTCTCAGAAATTGTTATCAAAACAAGGCTCAGGTTGCTCACACTGTGCCAGCTCAATTCACAAATTTTAAGGCCAGAAGAAATCACTCCAGGTTTTATGTGGCTGATTTTCTGCAAGGCTCTTTTCTGTGGAGAAGTTTTTTGTCTCTTTTGTTTACTTGAGTGTTTCCATCAGAATCCCACGGGACCCCTTCTGCAGAATTTGGCCCAGATTATAGTTGCTGTCTAAAATTAATCAATCAAGGCTCTGACAAAAAATAATTACCTAACAGTTTAATTGCTTTTAATAAAGGTTAATCATGTGGATGTTTTGTGGAGCTGCCTTTCAGGACAGCAGATGACATCTTTCATAAGATTATTTATTTCTCTGCTCACTTGTTTGCATGCTGGAGAATGGCAGAGTTCAGTTATCCTTACAGTGAGAATGAAGCACAAATAAACTCTGTTTCTAGGATTATCTGGGAAGTTTTTGGATGTGCAAAATATGTCACTTTCCCGTCTTCCTGTAAAGCTCTTTGACTTGCAGAATGGCCTTTTTCTAAATACCCTTTCTCTCAGGTGCTTTGCCTAAGTGAAATTAAACTCAGCTATTTACTGCACAGAAAAATGTGATGCTTGTGACTGGAACATTGTAGTTCCAGTTCAGATTTTCTGACTGGGTTGAAAGGAGTTGTTTAAGTGGTACCTTGGAGCGCTGTGCCTGAGACATCTCCTCTCAGTGGTGGTTGTGCTTCAGGCCAGCTCAAAAATCAAATTCCACTGTTTTGCATTCCAGGTATCTGCTCATCTGAAACTTCAAGAGAAAGATGAAGGGAGGAGAGAAATGGTATGTACAGTGCCCATCAAACTGGAATTTGGGGGATGCCAAGAAGTGAGCTGTGTAAAGCAGACATTTTTATCTAACACTGAACCGCGCTGGACTTGCAGTGACCGAATAATTCATATTCTCTAGGCTGACATGTGTCATTGGGAGGGAATGCTCACTGCAGTCTCCATGAAAGCTGCTTTCAGTACCAGACTGGAAAATTGTAAAAGGTTAACTGAAACAAATCCCCAGGTTCTGCAGGATTCCTGTTAATGCACCTTGGGTTCTCCAGCGTGCATCTCGTGTGGGGTGAGATAAATCACCCAGCTGAACCTGCCCTAGGAACTCTGCTCCTCTAATCCATGGGGAAAAGCACAACTTTTCCTGAAATATGAAAACTGTGGCAACTTCCTAGGTAGATCAGCTGTGTTTGTGACTTTCCTTTCTCTGTGTTTATTTCCAAATTGGAGCAATGGGCATTTCTTCAGACTCAAAAGAATCCTTGAAAATCAGAAAGGGAAACTTACAGGAATCAGCTTGTTGTGAAGAAAAGAAACACAGGTTGTTTTCTTATTGGAAAATAAATTTCTATAGAAACAGCTGCTAACTTAATTGTACTCTGGAAGCCTTAGTTCATTTACACTTTAGTGAAGTTAGGCCAAGAAGTTAATTCACTTGTTCACACTGTCACTGTAATTACAAACAGCTCTTTGAGTTAAAATCTGTGCTGTGTTTATTCAACACATGTTAGAAGAATTTTCTAGTTCGTGTTACTGGCCTGTGCAGGAGAAAATAATTCATTTTATTGTTGCAAATTGGAGTGTAAATGTTTATCACAGATAAATGTTATGAATTTATACACTTGTGCCAGCAGGATTGCACACTCCTGTTCAAAGCAGGGACAATGAAAATCCTCAGGTGAACCACAGTTTATGTTTCTAGCTGTCCTTGCTTGTGCTGCCTGAGTCCTGTTTACCCTTCCCAGAGATAAAGGGAATGAGGTAGTTGGGCTTTTTTCTCTGAGAAACAAGGCTTAGTGGGTTTTGTTATTTTTTTACTCCCTCTTACTGGGAGAGAGAACTTCTGGAAATCAAAATCAGGACAAGCAAAGGGTCAGGCCCTGGTTGGTCTCACCAGTTCTCACCAAATCAGGCACTCTTTCTGGAAAACTCTCTCATCCAAGCAGTTGAGGCTTTGAAAAATGGTGGGGTCTGTTTTCTAAACTTCAGTGAAGTGTTAAATGTCTGGGCTGCTTTCTACCTCTGAAGTGGTGGAGTTTGTTAATTGAATGAGCAGTGTAGCTCATGGATTCTCTCATTTTTGTGTCCATGCTTTTATTGAAGCCAAAGAGTCATTTCCCTTATACAGGGCTACCAGACCAGATCTACAGTCACTGAAAGAGAAAAAATCCTAGAGCCTGGGATTGTGCTCCTTTTGCTCTAAAAGCCCTGGGACGAGCTGTGCCCTTCCTGAAGCTGTGCCTTGAGGGAATCCCAAACATCTGAGAGTCCCTGTGACAACTGCATTGACTCTGAGTGGAATGAAAACGCTCAAAATCAGTGGCTGCACTTGAAAGAGGGGACTGTGGAGAAGAGATGAGATAAAGCAGGTCACTGCTCTGCAGAAACCACTGGTTTTTGTTATAGATCCCTTGTCGAGACAGCCCCAGAGTTCTGTTGAAAGAAGCTTCTTGGTTTCACTGTGTAAGAAGCCCTCACATGCTGCAAAGCTCTTTTGATGTCAGTGCCATACCCATAAATACACAGCTACAGAAGATCTGATTTCCACTCCTTTTTCACCTCTTCACTGAGTGAGGTCATGCAGGACAAACAAGCAGAATTTGGGTCAAAACAGTAAATGGCAGAAAAACCTGTTAACACTGAGTCTAATAAATGACTAATAAATACATTAGATGGGAAAAGGCTTTACGTGGGTGATGAAACAAAGTTGTGAGCTGGTCTGCAACCTCCATGAAAATCAGTGAAGGGGCTGGAGGTTTTTCATGTTCCAACAGCCTGGAATATTCTGCTCCCTCCAGGTGAAGGAAATCCTGACAGCCCTTGGTTTGCTGACGTGTGCCAACACAAGGACTGGGAGTCTCTCTGGGGGCCAGAGGAAACGCCTGGCCATTGCTCTGGAGCTGGTGAACAACCCCCCTGTCATGTTCTTTGATGAACCCACCAGGTACTTCAAGGCCAAAAATCAAACGCAGGCAAAGATGGTTTTGCACGGTAGAAGAGAGATACAGAAAAGCTATTCCCCTCTAAATCCCTGGGAAAGGCTCATTTTGTGTTGTCTGCAAGGACTGAATTAGGCCAAGAAATAATCTGGTTTGGGTTCTTGGTGCCTTGGGTCACTGCTGGGCTGTGGGGCTGTGAGTAAAATTTAAAGCAGACACAAACTGCTGGATTGTATGTTTGTAAATAATATTTAAAGCAGACACAAGCTGCTGGTCTGTAGGGCTGTAAGTAACATTTAAAGCATTCACCAACTGGAAAAGAAAGGAAGGAAAAGAGAGGAAAATATTGTGGCATGGATTTTATTTTCCAGCAAAGACTGCTTGAATACAAACATCTTAAAATGTGACTTTTGGTAATGAATGTGATCAGTCTGGGAGGAGGCTGGCAAAGCTATGAATATGTATCTGTTCATTAAAGCTGGGAGCATTTAAATCTGCAGCCCTAAAATGTGGAAGTCCCTTAAGGCAGCTTCAAGAATACTCTTTTTCATTCTCAGGCATGCTTCCAACTTAATTAAAAGCCTGATGGAGAAGTACAAGCATAAGGTTGGCATATGATAAACTGAAACTGCTACAGAGAAGATTTGTAAAAGGATAATAATGGGATACCACGTAGCAAATGCATGTGCTGGTTTTGAGCGGTGCCTGTGGATAACAAACTTGTTTGGGTTTTTTTTTCCAGTGGCTTGGACAGTGCATCCTGTTTTCAGGTGGTCTCTCTGATGAAGGCTTTGGCCCAGGGTGGCAGATCCATCATCTGCACGATTCACCAGCCCAGTGCAAAGCTGTTTGAGCTCTTTGACCAGGTATTGCTCTCAGACTTTCTCTGCATGTGTGGTTCAGGGTGCTTGTGCTTTCAAGGCATAACCTTGAAAGGTTTTAATCTTTAATAATAACCTTTTAATCAAAAAACCATCAAAAACCATCAAAAACCATCAAAAAACCATCAATAACCAAAAACCCATCAAAAAGGCATAACCACCTCTTTAATCAAAAAACATGAATAATTCTAGTTGATGGCTTCAAATCACATAAAGAAATTAAATAAATAACAGCAAAATATACTTTTTAAAATTTTTTTTCCTTCTTCTCTGCCTGTTTCCTTTATTTATGTGTAATGTTTGTGAAGAATCTTGCTGTTAGGTTTGTGAAATCAACATTATTGCACTGGTGATTATGATGCCTTCAGCCAGCACTGCTTCCTGCACTGGGCTGTCACTGAAGTAAAATTAGAGCAATCTAAAAGCAGGAGAGCTGCAGAGTCAATGTCTGCAATATATCTGTGTATCCTACATACACAGGTGTAGATTGAGCAGAGTTAATTCACATGAAATAATAAGAACAACTGAATTTAGTATTGAAAGTTAATTGAAATTAAGTCAGTTGGAGAACTTTTCTCCAAGCCAACAACGGCATGTGGACCATGTGTGTTTAGATTAGATAAAAAAATGTATTTTAGTCTTGTCAGAGAGCTGAGAGAAAACCTCCACCACCACAGGTGAACAAACTCTTGCAGATTGCCAGTCTGGCAGGGAGTTTATTTAAAGTCCAAGTCGTGGCTAAAAGTGAGAGTGATGGAGCTGTTTGCTGTTGCTCTGCTGTCCCAGCTCTCCTTCCATCCCAGCCCAAAATATCCACAATGTTTGGAAATTAGATTTCTTGGCTCTCCAGCTCCTTGCCTATTTTCAGCCTGTGCCAAAGCTGCAATGAGTGTGTTTCTGTGTTAAGGTGTTTGAAGTCCTGCAGGCAACGTGTGCAGAATTCCAGCTCCAGGCATTAAATTTTCCATTAGTTGTGATTCCATGCAAAGTTAATTTCAAGTGCTGACAGATCTTCCCAAGGTGTTCTTCCCACAAGGACAAGGAGATGTTATCAGGCAACAGGTTCAAATATTTTGATGTTATCTCACTTTTTTTTTTTATTTCTTTTGTTTTTTTTTTCTTTTTTCACTTTTGAGACTATGGACCAGGCTACTCAGATGATCTGAACCTCCTTTAAAGAGGATTTTTCAATTAAAAGTGATGTCAAAACCTAAAGAACTTGGTTGAGACTATTTCACATTTTTTCTTATTTCTTTTTCTTCTATTTTTTTTCCTCTTTTCTTCTTGTTTTCCAGCTGTATGTTCTAAGTCAAGGTCAGTGCATTTACCGTGGGAAGGTAACAAACCTTGTCCCTTACTTGAGAGATTTGGGGCTGAATTGTCCAACCTACCACAACCCAGCAGATTTTGGTAAGGACAGCTTGAATAGTTTATTTCATTTCTTTTGTATTTTATCATTTTGTAATTTTCTCACCTTCAGGGTAAAGGGAACCATGGTGTGATTTATACTTCTGTACATATATTCTTATGTGCTTTTCCATATATGAACCAAAATTCAAAAAAAAAGCAAGCAGATTTTTTTTTTTTTCCAAAGTAATTTGAATGCCACCTAGTGGTATAATTTAGTGACTATTTCTCTCTTAGAAGTTCAGGTTCAGGAAATGAAAGATAAAGTGTATTCTTTAGTGTTTCATAGTAACTAATATTAGGAACTTTTTAAAGTGGCTTCAGTGTTCTGCTTGTTTTCTTTTTATCTTGACCAGTAGTACGGCTTAGAGCATTGATGGTTTTTGCAGTGCTGTTTCTTAATTAAAAAAAAAACAGAAAGTGCCAAGAAAATAGATTTTTGTCTATTTTCTGTATTCACTGCCTTTTACTCTGAACTGCTTCATTTAACTTCCAGGATGAAGAGATCTCTCTGAAGATTTATGGAAAGATAAATTTAAAAATTTAAATGTTGTGTAGAGGTATAAATTTGCACGTGGCATTTTAGGCATTTTAAAGCCTGTACTAAAAAAAAAAAATTAAAAATTAAAAATCTGGTTTTGTCAGCGCATCAAGGGGATTTAACAACAAGGCTCGTACCTGGTCAGCAGCAATTTCAACCTTTGCAAAGCAGTAATTTGTAATTTCAACCTTTGTAAAGCAGTAATCTCAGCCTTTTGCAAAGCAGTAACTTCAAATTGTGTTTTGCAGTGATGGAAGTGGCCTCGGGTGAGTACGGGGACCAGAGCAGCCGCCTGGTCAGGGCTGTCAGGGAGAGGATTTGCGACTCCGACTACAAGAGAGACGCGCCCGGGGAGCACGAGCTGAACCCCTTCCTGTGGCACCGGCCCTCTGAAGAGGTATTTTGTGCATCTCTGCAGGGGGAGGGAGGGAATTAAACCCTCCCTCGGTGGAGGAGCCTCTGGGCACGCTCAGCTGATGTGAGTGGGGTTTTGCGGATGAAAAGCGAGGCTGCAGAGGAAGGGGTTTGTTCTGTGTGTGTTCCTGCAGGACTCCTCCTCCACAGAAGGCTGCCACAGCTTCTCTGCCAGCTGCCTCACCCAGTTCTGCATCCTCTTCAAAAGGACCTTCCTCACCATCATGAGGGACTCGGTAAGAATAAGTGATAATAACTTTTGTGGCCAAAAGGTCTGTCCAGCTGGATGTGAGGCTCCTCAAAGGTCCTGTCCAGCAGCCCACCCACGAATTATCACAGAATTCCAAAGGGAAGAGGCTGATCTCTCAGTCTTGCTGTTTATCATCTTCATTGTCAATGACAGCTTTCTACACAGCACTCAGAAGCACCTGGCCTAAAAACCCAAAGTTCAAATCCCCTCTGTGCTGGCAGGTCCCTTATACAGTTATTAATCCTACTGAAAAGTGAGTGGGAAGTTGTAGTGCTGTGTCACAAAATTAGGTATTCCAGAAAAGTCAGGATGCAGAGATAATAACTTCAGTGTGCTCTAATGTTACCACTTAAAATCTTCCTTTTTGGAAATAGAAAATTGGTAGATAAAAAGTTTCTGCTTCTTTGCCATAACTTGTTCTCCCTTCCTTCTTCTTATAAGTGCATTTGTCAACAAGGATTAATTAAATTAATGAATTAAGATCAGGAGAAACTGCAACTGATTTGCTGATGCATAGATTGAAGGACAATGTTGTTTTTAATATATTTTTTTCCTGCTCGACTATAACGCCTCGCAGTTGTTCCCAATGTTATTTTTTCTTTTGCTCTTCCAAGCCTCTTGTGAGAATTCTGTGTTGCAGAGAAGGCACAGAAAGCTAATTTATTCCTGATGAAGTTACTTGGGTCTACGCAAGCATGAAATGCCTTTTCTGCTTCTCTTTTGCTCTGGGGAAATTTATCTTTTAGTCAGAAAGTCTCTTTCCCCTGATGAATAGGAGCCAGTGGCTCCACGATATTGTCAGTGAGATTTCAGCTTGCAGCATTTGCAGTTCCTGCCTCTATTACCTGGAAGAAATTTTCATGGGAAGCTCATAATTTTTGTCACCCAGTAGGAAATTAACATTTCTCATGGCAGGGTGTTGGAACTTGGTGATCTTTAACCTTCCAATGTGACGGTGTTCACAGGGGTCTTAGGATGAGGGAAGAGACGAGGATCTGACTCCATGGTTCAGAAGGCTGATTTATTATTTTATGATATATATTATATTAAAACTATACTAAAAAGAATAGAAGAAAGGATTTCATCAGAAGGGTAGCAAAGAATAGAAAAAGAAAGAAGGATAACAAAAGCTTCTGTCTTGGACAGAGAGCTGAGCCAGCTGGGCTGTGATTGGCCATTAATTAGAAACAACCACATGAGACCAATCACAGATGCACCTGTTGCATTCCACAGCAGCAGATAACCATTGTTTACATTTTGTTCCTGAGGCCTCTCAGCCTCTCAGGAGGAAAAATCCTAAGGAAAGGATTTTTCAGAAAATGTGTCTGTGACATTCCAACCCAAGCCACTCAGTGGTTTCTATATAAGATTTTCTGGACATAAGTGCTCCTTTCCTGCAATCTATTCAATTTCAGCCCCACTGTCACTGTTTTTGAGCCCAGGCTTCCTGATAAATGCCACTCTTTGCTTACCACAGGTCCTGACACACCTGAGGATCACGTCACACATTGGCATTGGGCTGCTCATCGGATTGCTCTACTTGGGCATTGGCAATGAGGCCAAGAAAGTCCTCAGCAACTCGGGGTTCCTCTTTTTCTCCATGCTGTTCCTCATGTTTGCTGCTCTCATGCCCACTGTCCTCACCTGTGAGTGCTGGCTGCTGTGTCACAGCACAGGGAGGGGGTGCTGGAATGTGCCTGGGTTGGTGTAAGACAGCAGCTGACTTGGGATTCTGCCTCTAAGACGGGTGGGGGGATAAATTTTACACCCAGAGAAGCACTGCTGTGCAAGCAGGAGCAGGCTTGGCCAGTGGCACTGCTCCCTGCCCAGTTTGCCCAGCGTTTTCCAGCACAGACAGTTCAGTGTCACAGTCCTGGACTGGAATTTCTCCTTATCCCAGAGCAGCTCAGCCGTGCCCTGAGCTCGTGGTTGGACTTGGGCAGGATGGAATAATTTATCTGGGGCTTCCAAGTTATGATTCCTGCATAAAATCAGCTCATTCATATGGTGTCAGAAGCAAACTCCTGCAGAATGGACTGTTTCATACCTGCTCCAGGAGGGCTGTTACTTTGGATTCCCTGTTGGACCACAAAGAATAACCAAGTTCTTTAAGTTTTGACACCACTTTTAATTGAAAAATCCTCTTCAAGGGAGGTTCAGATCATCTGAGTAGACTGGTCCATAGTCCCAACAGTGAGCAGCTCTAGGGACTGACCTTTTATATCTCATTACAAATCACTGAAACTTTTGCTGCTCTGTCAAAAACCTGAGAGTTCCAGTCCCACCCTGGGACTGCAGCAGTGCAGGATCAGACATGGATAAATCTTGTTTTTATGTGTTTAACAACAACATTTGTGTTGTTTTTATGTGAAGCAGCGTTGCACCCTGCCAATCTGAATAATCTGTGTTCTCTGCAGTTCCCCTTGAGATGGGAGTATTTCTCAGAGAGCATCTGAACTACTGGTACAGCCTGAAAGCCTATTACCTGGCCAAGACCATGGCTGATGTTCCTTTCCAGGTACATGCTCTACTCTTCAATAAAACAGAACCATTTCAGTTCATGAATGACAAGCCCACTTGCCAAGAAGATTAGTACTGGTGTTTTATCCCTTGGAATAGTGGGGAAAGTGTCCAGATGTGTCTGGTGAAGCTTCAGGGGTGAATCAGAACTCACAGAATCACTGGGTTGGAAGAGACCTTCAAGACCATTGAGTCCAACCCAGCCCCAACAGCTCAACTGAACCCTGGCCCCCAGTGCCACATCCAGGCTTTGTTAAACACACCCAGGGATGGGAACTCCACCACCTCCCCGGGCAGCCATTCCAGAACTTTCTCACCCTTGCTGGAAAACCTTTTCCCTAATATCCAACCTGTATTTCCCTTGGTGCAGCTTGAGGCTGTGTGCTCTGGTTGTGTCAGTGCTGCTGGAGAAAGAGCCCAGCCCCAGCTGAGCACAGGCACCTTTCAGGAGCTGTGCAGAGTGATGAGGGCAGCCCTGAATCACTCCAAGCCCAGGCAGTGTGGTGGTGTTTGCAGGGGATTCAGGTCAAGGGAAGAGATGAGAATCTTGACTCCATGTTTCAGAAGGCTGATTTATTATTTTATGATATGTATTATATTAAAGAAAATGATATAGTTTAAACTCTACTAAAAATAGAAGAAAGGATTTAATCAGAAGGCTGGAAAGGAATAGAAAGGAATGGAATGATAATAAAATCTTGTGACTGACCAGAGAGTCTGAGCCAGCTGACTGTGATTGGCCATTATTTCACATGATCAAAGATGCACCTGTTGCATTACAGCAGCAGATATTATTGTTAGGCTTCTCAGAGAAAATAACAAAAGGATTTATAAAATATGTCCGCGACTGAAAGTGGAATCTAAATGCCCATCAGAAGAAAGGTATTCCACCTGTCATGTCATGGAGAGGCTGTGGATTAATGGGAACTTTGAGACAATGAGGGAAGAGACGAGCTCTGACTCCATTTTCAGAAGGCTGATTTATTATATGATATATATTATACTTTGACATCAGAAGGCTGGCAGAGAGGAAAGAATGAATAACAAAGGCTTGTGTCTGACAGAGAGTCCGAGCCAGCTGGGCTGTGATTGGCCATTAATTAGAAACAACCACATGAGACCAATCCCAGATGCACCTGTTGCATTCCACAGCAGCAGATAACCATTGCTTACATTTTGTTCCTGAGGCCTCTCAGCTTCTCAGGAGGAAAAATCCTAAGGAAAGGACTTTCCATAAAAGATGTCTGTGACCCCCCACCATGTTTTTTGTGTCACTCGGAGTGGCAGTGAGTGTCTGGTGCCAGGGGCTCACTGCCAGTGCCTGTCCTTGCAGATCATGTTCCCTGTGGCCTACTGCAGCATCGTGTACTGGATGACCTCCCAGCCCTCGGACGCGCTGCGCTTCGTCCTCTTCGCCGCCCTGGGCACCATGACATCCCTGGTGGCTCAGTCACTGGGCCTGCTCATAGGGGCAGCCTCCACATCCCTGCAGGTACTTGTCCTCGTTTGGAAAGGCAGGCGTCTGCTGAGGAAGGCAGGAGTCTCCCTTGAAACAGAAAATGTAAACCTCGTCCCTACGAATTATTATGATTTTTGAAATTAAGGGGCTCTCAGGCAAAAATGTGGTGGCTGCAGCCCTCCTGCAGTGCCAGCTGTGGTTCTGGTGGAGCAGGGATCCTGGAGAAGGGTGGTGGTTCTTTATTAGGGAAAAAATAAAAATACAAATGCAATAGTAGAAACAAACAAACAAACAAAAAAAAAACCCTGACAGATTCAGAATAGGCTCTTACACCCCTGTGGGTCAGGGTGGTGGCAGCAGTGCCATTCCATGGTGGCTCAGCCCTCCTGCCTCACTTGAAATGGAGAATGCAAACCCCCTCCCTCCCCCAAATTATTATAATTTTGAAATTAAGAGGCTCTCAGGCAAAGATATGGGAGAAGGAATAACAGTTATTTATTAGGGAAGAAAATAAAAATAAAAAAAAATGCAGTAATACAAACCACCACTGCCAGTGCCAGGCCCTGGCCCCCTGTGTGTCAGGGTGGTGGCACAGCCCCATCCCATGGGGGCTCAGCCCTCCTGCAGTGCCAGCTGTGGTTCTGCTGGAGCAGGGATCCTGCACAAGGGGGGAGTTTTCCTCTGCAGCTCCAGGGCTGCTGGAGATGGGCCTGGGCTCCCTCTGGGAATGCAGGGCAGCAGAAAGCTGCTCCTCTGGGAATGCAGTGGGCAAAGGCTGCTGTGCTGTGCCAGGCTCAGGTTGGATCCAGGTAGGAATGCTTGGCTCCTCCCCTGGGCACAGCATCTCCCCATGGGATGCTGGAATTGGATCAGCCATGCAGGGACACTCAGTGGCCATGGACAGCAGAGATCTCCTGGAGGGAGGGTTGGCTGTGGGAGAGAGAAAGACAAAACTGCCCCATGAACAGCAGAGAACTGCCCCAGCTCTGACAGATGGTGACAGAACACACACCCCCAGCCACATCCTTCAACCTAAGAGTACTGATGGTGTTTCATGGTCTCACAGGAGCTCTGCTGTGTCCTAACTCTGCTCCCTGTCACACTGCGTGTCCCCAAGATGTTTGTTGAGGGTGACTGGCAGAAAGTTTCTGGCTGTAGCAGAGTTCTTGTTGCTCCCCCCTCACCCCAGAGCACAGCCATGCCCTGGATGGGAGGCTCTGAAGGTCCTGCCCCACCTGAAAGGGCTGTGCCTGCCCCTGCTTGGGTGGATTCTCACTTGCTGTCTATCCCAGACTGGGCAGGTCCTGGGAACTGCAGGACTGATGTGTTTCTGCATCCCCACAGACTGGAAACTTTCCACAGTAGCTCAGGAGGAGGTTCTTCCATGCACATCCAGAAAAGCTGTAGAAAGAAAGTAAAATTTGCCCAAACCCCAAATTTTAGAAAGGAAGGGAGAGTGGCAGCTGTTGGCATGGCTGGAAGCTGGCCATGTAACTCCTGGCAGGAGATGTGCTGAGGTGACCGTTCCACAGCAGAACAGATGATTCTGACCTCAATATGCATTGATGCTGTCAAGCTTTCAGCAGTAGAACACTTGATTCCCTCTCTGTGCCACCCTGTGGGGACCAGCATAGCCTTGCTGCATGATCCCTGTGCTTCTGCTCTTCCCTTCACAAGAGAAAAAAAATCATCAATTTTTAGTTTTTTAAACTGTGATAATTTGGGGCAGCAGAATTACTCCTGGGAGTAATAGAAGAGTAAGTTAATTTTTACTTTTTCTCTGTCTTTCTGACAAGAGACACTGTTCCTTCTCTGCACAGGTGGCAACTTTTGTGGGCCCAGTTACTGCCATCCCAGTCCTGCTGTTCTCTGGGTTTTTTGTCAGCTTTGATACCATCCCAACATACCTTCAGTGGATGTCCTACATCTCCTATGTCAGGTACTGCTGGGGAGGCCTTCACCCTCCCATCTGGACATGCTGCTTGTTTGCCTTTGCTTGCTTGCTTGCTTGGTTATTTTGGGTGCCACAGAGACTGTTCACAGCATGTTCTTGTAGAGTATAAACACACTCATACATGTGATGCAAACCACATTATCTCTCTGCATTTTAAGTTGTTGATGTTGTGAAATAAATAGGGACAGGTTGCTGGCCACAAGTCCGTGTCAGTCCCTCTGAATTCAGTGGGATTGCACAGCATGAAAATCTTCCTGGATTTTGCAGTAGTGGATGTATGAAATAATAGGGACATCACCAACTGAGAAATTGATGCCAGCACCTCATTTTAGAAGAAAATGTATAATTCACTGCTGTATCCTAGATAGGTTTGTTGGATAGAGGCCTGGCTTTAAGTTTTGCAGTATCACTGTCACAAGAGGCGCAGGATTTGTGTCACCCCTAATTTAAACTGCTGCTTTAAGATCCATAGGCACCTTATAGTGCCTGTGCCTGTGTCTGACTCAGCTGTCTTAGGATGGGGCAATTCCCACCAGAAAACCTCTGGAGGGGTAGTTTAGCCTCGACACTGAAATGTTTTTAGCTGAAATGAGGAGAGGGGAATTTTCCCATTCCCTATTTCCCCACCCTGCACTATTACTGAGAAATCCCAGGCAAAAAAAAAATTGTTTTTGCCAAGTGAGGTCCTACACAGATTCCTATCAAAGATAATGAGACTGCTCCCCTGAATTACCACTTAGAATTCAGGTGAGGCCTTAAATCATTGTCTGGCTCATGTGGGGTCTCTTGAAGCCAGAGGGAGCTTTCATAGGCATGAGATCCATGATGGTTTATCTCCTTGCAAAAGCAAATACTGGGAACATTACCAGTGAAACTGTAAGTGTACAGAGGGAAGGAGAAGATTGATGCTGGTTTTAATGTTTTTCTGACTTCAAGACATAATTGTATCCCTGTTGCTTGTTAAAAAATAATTTTAAAAAAGGCAAAATAATGATGTCACTTTTAAATGGGGGAATTTCTGAATATGAGCTGAAATTATGCTGCTTTCTGATTTAACATTTTTCTTTTGGAGAAATTGCTCTGTGCACTAACATGAGATCCATGATGGTTTATCTCCTTGCAAAAGCAAATACTGGGAACATTGTCAGTGAAACTGTAAATGTACAGAGGGAAGGAGAAAGAACATTCTAGATTGATGCTGGTTTTAACATTTTTCTGACTTCAAGCCATAATGGTATCCCTGTTGCTTGTTAAAAAAAAAAAAGAAAAAAAAAAGAAAAGGCAAAATAATGATGTCACTTTTAAATGGGGGAATTTCTGAATATGAGCTGAAATTATGCTGCTGCTTTCTGATTTAACATTTTTCTTTTGGAGAAATTGCTCTGTGCACTAACTGGAAGCATTAAAGGCAAAACTCCTGCCCTTGTTCCCTCTTACATAAAATGCCTGTGACCCGTGATGTGCCTGATTGCAGCAGGGATAGAACTTGCCCCAAGACAGATGTGTCAGAGCAATATTGAACCCCTCAGCGTTTCAGCTGAGCTCTCACAGGGATTGTGTTGCACTTCCAACCAGATCACCAGGCTTTCCCTTGTAATCCCTCCTTCCTCTCTCCAGATACGGGTTCGAAGGCGTCATCCTCTCCATCTACGGACTGGATCGAGAAGATCTGCACTGTGACAAAGATGACACCTGCCACTTCCAAAAATCAGAGGCCATCCTGAAAGAACTGGACGTAGAAAATGCCAAACTTTACCTGGACTTCATCGTCCTTGGGATTTTCTTCTTCTCTCTGCGCCTGATTGCCTATTTTGTCCTCAGATACAAAATCCGAGCGGAGAGGTAAAGGAGAAGCAGCTGAACCGAGGCAGTAGGAGAACTTTAGACATCAAATAGAGGGCACTTGACATTGTCTCACTGTGGCAGGCTGGTCCCCAGGCTGGGAGCAGCCAGATGCTGTCCTGACCGAGCCCATGGAGAGCCACAATGGGATAGTGGACATCCAGTGTTAAGCCAATCAGTTCAGTTGGGTTGGGTCATGTTTTCATTACACTTTCTAGCTTTAACTAGGAAGAAGAACTATAGAAGGGAATTTTACACCACAGGATATCAATACTGAGGCAGTGTAACTGTCACAGGAAACCTGGCTGCAGGAGCTTTCCTTATGAAAACCAATTTTGGGATAAGGTCACCAGGATCTTGGTGGCCAGAGTAGTGTAATGTCATCTCTAGTTGGCAAGGTAGTGAGATGCAAAATGAGGAATGCAAAGAAAATAGGATTCTCTCATCTTTTTAAATTTCATCTTTGCAGTTTTCTATGTATTATTTTGCAATTCTTTTCCACAGAATTACCCCCTTCTGGCTAAAAGTCTGTAAATGTATTAATAAGGTAAAGATATCTTTTTAATATGGATACTTTTTTAAAAGAAACCTAAAGTGATTCAAGTAATTATTTTTGTTTCTGTCTGAATTTAGAATTCTGGTGCTTTACTTGTCGAGCTGGTCTCATATCTGAAAACTGTAATGATAGGAGGAAAAGGCAGATTCTGAATCTGCACTGAACCTGTGGTCCCATTTGGAAGCAGCACTGGATAGCACATGCAGTTAGACATGGTCAAGCTGTCACTGAATGGCTGAAAAAAATATTCTTTTGCAGTGTCTTTAAATCCTTAGTATTTGTGATATTTTGGGATACTAGCTCTGTTCATTATCTGTTTGATCTACCTCCTGCCACTGAAAAAAATCAAAGCACTCCAAGGCTTATTTTTAATTAAATTGTGCAAGCAGGATTTGTCCCTAAAGTGGTTGTTAAAGGAGTGCAAGAGCTGTCCGCAGATCAAAGCTTGGGCTGCTGTGTTAAAACATCTGTGAGTGCCTCATCCAGAGGTGTTCATTGTATCTGCAACACCCTCTGTGTGGGACCTTTCCAAAGACACACAAATGACCTTGAAAAGCTGCAGCTCTCGTTGTGCCAGGCAGTTTTGTTCTCATCCCTAAGCCTCCATGCACAACATGAGAATGAATTGCTCTGAACACCAATGAAACTGTTATTTTGGGCATCTCACCTCTGTAAATTTGGCAGGGGGAATTCTGGTTCCAAGCTGATGTGAATTTTCTCACTGATTTTCATGGGTTTGGATTTTCCACCCAAAATGAACCCACCATCCTCACGTTGGACACCTTGGCGAGCTTTGCTGCAAATTGCAGGGCTTTCTGCCATGACTGTGAATTTATCTGGGTGTCCCAGACCCCTGAGTGAGGCCTGAATGTTCTGTAAATGCATTATTCCCATCAGAATGCTGAACTCTTGCAGGCTGGAGGCAGCTCAATGTCAGCAAACCCTTGAGGAGCCCAGCAGCTCACGGCAGCAGGGTAGATAAGATGCATCTTCTGGCCCTCAGCATTCAAAAATCCACAAACTTTTCCAAGACTCCATGGCTGTGTCTATCCTAGTGAAATGAACAGTGCCAGGCCCAGCTCTGTTAGTCCTCAAACAGCTGGGGCTAACAGGAATGGCCCCTGCACTGACTTTTACACAGCCCAAACACTGTCTGCAGAAGCTCTGGCTCTGCTGGGCTGCAGCCCTGCCATTTAGCGGGGAAGAAAATTCTTTCCCAGTTTTCCTGGCCCGTGCCCAGGCTCTGTTTGATTTACCAATACAGACACAGACTGCATGGATCTGTTAAACTCAGGACATCCGAACTAAGCCTGGGGTCTGGAAGGCTTTAAATCAAATCACATGTTTTGGGAAGGCTAGCTGAACTTTCCCTGAAAATAAGGTTTACCTGAGAAAGCAAAATCAATCTTTACCGTAGAAGAAAAACCAAATTCCTTGGACGGCCTCTTTGCATAATTTTTGTTGCTGTTCTTTCTCAAAAAGCTTTTGTACATCTCTGCAGCTTTTTCAGGCATAATCACGAGCAGGTACAAACCTCTATGGCTGCCAGATTTGAGAAATAAAGAATTTGAGCTATTCCAAATACTACTCATAGCAGTGAGCAGTTTTTAAACAAGGCACAAGCTGAAATCCCTTTAGCACAACGTGCCTTGGTTATTTCAAGACTCTCAACATATTTGTGACTATAACAGGCAGTTCAAACACTTTTTGCAAGCAGACAGAGACATTTGCCAAATTCCTCTGGGATGCAGACTTCTGGTCCATGCTGAGGTCAAAGAGTGTGACATCCCTGGCACTGAGCACCTTCAGGGTTGATGCTTTTTGTGTTTACCAGCACCATTTACCAAATACACCCTGGCAATCCCTGCAGTGCTCCAGATGAGGTGACTTTGCTGCCGTTCCCACACTGGCATCTTGCAGGATGCTTTTCTCTCCCATCTAGACCAGTTTAGCTGTATGAATTCCTTGGATGCTGTCTTGTTGTCTGTGCCTGTTCCTCTGGTTTTAGGCTGTCTCATTTTATGTTTTTAGCCTCCAGCATGTCCTCCTGTACTGTAACTTTGTGTTGTGTTATGGCAGCCAAAAATCTGGTCCTCCACGGGTGTTCCTGAAAAAAATTCCTGCTCTGGGAATATTTTTGTCACTCCTTTTTTTGTTAGATATGCTTTTTCCAGCCTTCTGCTGGCAGCATTTAGCTGGAAGTTACTATTCTTAGGAATGCTTTCAGGCTGTAGTATCCCAGTAAAGAAGTAATTCTCTGGAGACTCAGTGATACACATAGATGAGATAATAATTTTTTCTCTCCCTAGCTCACAAATTAACTGATGATCTCTCTTTTGTCACTGCTTTGGGACAGAAGAATTTAAAATCCATCCCAATTATATCTTCATCTACTGCAAAGATTTTTAATGTAGTCTCAGGTTGGCTTTTTTTTTCTCTTTGTGTGGAGATAAATTCTGACAGGCTGGTACAAAACACACCCCCAGGTTAATGGGCTGAGCAGATGCTCTTGTGTTGAGCAGCATTTTGTGAAGCTCTGGAGGCTTCACTTGGAAGAATAACAAGGCCAGCAGGATTCTGAAGGCTTCAAATGCTCAATTTTCAAATCCTCAGTTTTATAGCCATATAAAAAGAGCCATAAACTCTCTGAAATCAATGTCACTTTTACCGTTTGAACCAGTCACAGCCTGGTTAAAAGTTGTGTAAGAGGCTAAAGGTTTCACTTGAAAACTGAATGTATGATTTTTGTTGGTATTCCTGAAAAACTTCAGTGTCCTGTTGGCCTCCTTGTCCTATTTTGACTTGTTTTGAGATGTTGCTTTGGTTACTGTGTGCATTAATTAAGACTTTAGGTCCTTCGCACTTCTTCTGTTGTTTTTCTTTGTGGAAACTTGCATATGATCTGAAAAACCCTGAAGGTTTTCAAAAATAACTTGCAGCATTATTATTTACAATTAAATAAAAGGTTTGGAAAGCAGATTCTACTCTTCAGAAATTGAAAAGGTTCCATTGTTACAGGTCAAAAATCGGAGGCCACCCTGAAAGAACTGGATGTAGAAAATGCAAAACTTTATCTGGTCAAAGGGAGTGGAAGGACACTGGTGCTGAAATCCTTCAGCTCTCAGAATGTGGAGCACAAAGTACCTATTTTAATTAAAAGAGAGGAATATGTGCACATGTAACAGGGAGAGCTGGTTATGTAAGTGGGAGATAATGAGCCTGAGTCCAAGAACTGGATGTCTCAGGTGATTGACAGTTCTGTCCACACTTCTGTGTCAAACTCTGTGTTCTCAGCAGAAGGGAATGTTTTATTAAACACTTGTTTCTGTGAGGAAGTCTGGTACATCCTGACCTGTGCCACCCCAGTGGTCCTCGCAGAGGTGACCTATTTACACAGTGCTGGATGGATTTTGGGGTTCTAAGCATTGGGGAGGGCCAGCAATGCAGATATCCTGGTGGGAATGTGTTACAGACCACCCAGCCAGGATGAAGAGGCAGGTGAAATGTTCCATGGGAAGTCTTGAGACCAATGCCCCTTTTCCTGTGGGAGATTTTAACTTGCCAAATGTCTGCTGGAAATACAGCACAGCAGAGAGGAAAAAATCCAGGAGATTCCTGGAGTGTGTGGGAGGTAATTCCTGACCCTGCTGGTGAGGGAACCAGGCCCTGGTGATGCCCCACTGGCCCTGTGTGTGAGCAGAGAAGGGCTGGTGGGTGATGGGGCTGTTGGAGATCCTCTTGGGCACAGTGAACACCGAGTGAGAGGTTCTGGTTCTGGGGGAGAGGTTTTGAAGTGAGAGGTTCTGGTTCTTGGGGAGATGGAGGGGTGGCAGCAGAACTTCTGCAGGGCAGACTGTGCTTGAGAGCTGGGCTGGCAGAGTCCCTTGGGAGGCAGTCCTGAAGGTCAAAGAGGTCCAGGAAGACACAGAGATTCTTAAGAAGGAATCCTAAAGGCACAGCAGGAGCAGCCCATCCATCCCCCTGTGCCAAAGGATGAGCCAGAGGGGCAGAAGGACTGGCCTGGCTGAGCAGAGAGCTTTGGCTGGAACTCAGGGAACGAAAAAGGGTGTATGGCCTTTGGAAGAAAGGGCAGGCAGCCCAGCAGGATTACAGGGACACTGTGAGGTTATTCAAGGAAAAATTAGAAGGGCCAAAGCCCAACTAGAACTTAATGTGGCTACTGCTGCAAAAGACAATAAAAAATATTTCTGTGAATACAGCACTAGGGAGAGTATCCATCCTTCCTTGGATTTCCTTTATTTCCTACCAGACCAGCCCCACAGGGTGCAACTGCTCAGGAATTTCTGTGTGCACATCCATTTATAATGTATGATCATGTGAAAAGCTGCTGGGAACTTGAAGTAGGCAGAAAATGACACCTGTGTCATGTCCTCTGTGACAGCTTGTGACAGGCTGATCACTGCAGTGCCACACAGCACTGGGGAGTGCATGAATTAAGTGCTGAGTGCCACTGGAGTTCATCAGGAGCTCTGCCATTTGTGAACAGGGGCGGTGGCATTTTCAGGGATCGGCTCCTGCTGCCCTCCTCTCAAACTCCTGTTCCCATAGTGCGCAGAGGGGTTGGTGTGGGGTATCCCACTGAGTGATTTTTGTCAGCCCACACAGCACTCTTCATACTACATGTCTAAAAGTTTCAGGTTTGAGGCTGCAAACATAGCAAGTTTCATTTTAATTCTGTTTAATGCTTTATTTCTGTTTCTGTACATGCTTCACATAGAGTTTCTGAAGGAGTAATTGTACCGTAGAGCACAAAATTTAGCTGCAGTCTTTTTGTTATTTCGAAATCTCACGAAGAATGATCATTTTGTGCAGTTGTCAGCTGTAGAACCTTTCTTTAAGAGATTTAGATTTCTGTTGAGACCTGTAAAACAAAGGGTGACCAGTCAGGATGTGTCTCCTGTGGCACAAAATGTGGCCGTGGCTCAGCCTGCGTTCTCTGCACTGGTTGTGCCTTCAGGACACATCCAGCTTTTGCTGGTTCTTTTTTATTTCCCCCCCTGGGGGCTCCCATGCAGCTCAGCCCATGCCTATCCATTGCTTGTGTCCCTTTTTTCTGGCTATTCATGGCTGCTGTCCAGTGGGGTGTGGGAATGAGCTGCCTGGGGAGAGTGCAGGGTGGGTGAAGGTGGAGGGATGACTTTGAGGCTTCTCTGAGCTATCAAAACCCCAATGTGCTGGATCTCTGGGTGGGCTTTACTCAAAAAAATTCAAAAATGTCTCCTTCAGCAGATTGCAAGGCAACATGGAAGCTTCTACTTTTAAGGTTGACGGGGTTTTCTACTTCAGTGGCATCTGTGATGTCTCTTTTTCTGACCCTGTTGTAGCTTATTTTAGTGGCCCATTTAAGGTAATCATTATGCAAACTCTTTCTGTTGCTTCCAGAAAGAAACTTTCCTGGCCTCAGTGATAATTATACCAGCCTTTCCAAATGTGAATTAGTTATTGAACACTATTTTTTAAAAAATATGGAAAAAAATCTCTTAATTTATGGCAAAAGAAAATTAAACTTGAGACGATTACACTGATATATCTTAAAAGAAGAAGATAACAAGTCCTGCAGTGGGGCCAAGCCTTCACTTGTGTCAGTAAAGATTTATCAAATACCTTTTCTGAGTCAGTTGATCTTACTGTGAGATTCTGCCCTTGAACCTGTTACTGAATTATTTAACATTTGGTTCTTTTGTTTTTCAAAGCAAGAGTCAATGCAAGGTATGACTTTAAATCAGCGTGCTAAAGTGTGCATATTCTGAATATCTAATATGTCATTGTTGTCTCTTGTTTCTGTAATGCATTTGCATTACTATGAATCAATTTTATTCTGCTTCTCTAGAGACTATTGCTGCCTGCACGCTGTGATATATTTGCACTGTTGTAGATATATATAAATACATATATTGTAATTATACTATACAAACCATGTCTTTTTCAGGTTGCTTGTTACCTCTGTAGTTTATGCTTCCTGGTACAGTGGACCTGAGTAAAAATGTGGGATGTGGGGCATTCTGATGATATATTACAGTAATAGAGAAATCTTTGTATATTTCTGTATACTTAATACCTGTAAGAAGAGATTTGTATGTGCATTATTTTCCAGACTTAGGGCTTTGTTTTCTGAGACTAGAGAACATTTATGATAATGTAACACACACACACACAGACAGAAAAAATCAAATAAAGTGTTATTATTTTCAGACAGATGCCTTTGTTCCTGTTCTCACTCTGAGGGAGGATGTGTTGGTAGTGGTACATTTTCACTGCCTGCTCCTCGATCCTGGCAGCCAGCAAGGACATGGAATTAACCTGGTTCCAATTGTGGTGGTTTCAGGTAACCCCCAATACAGGTGGGTTACAGAAACATCCAGTAAAAATCCATGAACTGCTGTCACACTGGGGGTTGGAATTAGATCATATTTAAGGTCCCTTCCAACCCAAACAAGGCCTTTGACACCCCCAAATCAGAGGGTGCTTTTCTGAGAAACCTTACATGAACTGAAGGACTTCCTGAACCAGTGGAATTAATTGCCTTTGTATTTTCATCCAATTCTGATTAATTTTTCTTCCACAGCCTTATCTGTTCATCCTGCCCTTGCTACCTGCAAGAGGCAGATGTTCCCTGTGCTGCTTCATTGCAGGAAGCAGCAAAGCATCATTCCCTATTTGCCTTCTGCTTGGCACTCTGGAATGGGTGGATTTCTTCTCCCTTCTTCCCAGATGAACAAAAACTCTGTTTTATCCTTCCAGTCCCACCTGTCCATTTCCCATTTTAGCAAACACTGCTCTCCCTCATCCTGCCACAGCGCCTGTGGGATGTTCTGCAGCCCTCAGGGCATTTTTGGCACCAGGAAGGTCTTCAGCTGGTTTAGAGAGGCAGTACTTTCATTTCTTGTGTTTCTCCCAAGATCCACATTGGCCAAGAAGTGACATTACTGTTTCTGCTGCACTGGCAGGAAACCCTTGGACAGAAATCCTGACCCTGCATGGCCCCAGGAGCAATGCCAGGGCCAGGAGGAGGGTTCAGGGTTGGTGTCCTGTGCTTTGGCAAACACTCACTTTGCCTGGCTGGTTTTTCATGCATTTTAAGGCTGTTTCATGGTGTTTGTGTGTTGGACTTGAGGCCAAGCCTAGACAGCATCACTGTCTTTGTGCCACCCATCCAGAGCACCCCAGCACCAAATGACCTGCCTTGCTCACCGCAGCTCAAAGAAAACTGCCCTAACTTTTACAAGTACCCACACAAAAATGACATGAACAGTGATGCTTAAAGCATGGATTGCCCCAAGGATGCAATAGGATTACATTTTCAACACAGTTTTCTCACGATGACAGAGATCATACTTTATTTTATGTTTTATAGCCCTGGAAATAATATTAAATTGAAGGAATTATGTTCCCAAAAACTTGATGCCTCCTAGTGCCAATTTTTGTCCACAGATCAGGAGGGAAGAAGGGGAACAGGAGTCCTTCATAGCCTGAGTGGCAACACAAATTACTTTAAGCATTTTATATGGCAGTTAATGCTATTAAACAACCCAACCATAAACTTCTCATTAGCAGCACTGCAAAAATTAATATACCTCACACGCAATTCCCATCCACTGTGCACTTAAATGGATTCATAAAATCAAGAGTGTTTGAAACCAAAGGAAACTTTATTTTCTAACAGCTACCCATTGAAATCCTACTTTGGGATGCAGGCTGGAAGGCTTGGGAAGCCAAGGAGGGGGGTGGAG
This sequence comes from Diglossa brunneiventris, assembly GCA_019023105.1. Classification (NCBI taxonomy): domain Eukaryota; kingdom Metazoa; phylum Chordata; class Aves; order Passeriformes; family Thraupidae; genus Diglossa; species Diglossa brunneiventris. The sequence continues at coordinate 4,824,234 of CM032352.1, forward strand.
TGAGAGATGGAGCAGGGCAGGGAGCAGGGACCTGCCCAGGTGAGCAGGGAGCAGGTGCTGTCAGCCACCAGCACTGACATCTGCCCATGGGACACCTTCAGGAAGGGCTTGCCAGCCTCATCTAGGGGCAGAAAAGATGTCAAGGGCTGGATTAGTCAAACTGACTCTAACTGCATCCATTTCTGTTGTTTAGTGCATTTTAAATTTCATAGCCTCGTTCGGTTCTGTGCCTTTTTTTTTCTTTTTGTGCCTTGTAGATTTTCTTCAAGATCTGTGAGTTTTATTATGCACTGTTAACTCTGTGTGATGGCTTTTCTGGATTCCTGACATTCCTGTCCAAGCCTGTGCCTGCACACACATGGGAAGGCTGAGAAAAAAGTCAATGCTCTCTCTTCCACAGACAGAAAACATTATCAAGACATGAAGCCAATCCATTGTCAGCTTCTGACAGCTCAAACACCACGCAGAGTTTGCATTGTTTCCCCCAAATCTTTCTAGCAGAGTCATTCTCTTGTCCCACTGCCTGTTTTGCTCTGCTGGACAGACAGAATAAAGCTCCACCTGTTCCTAGGACCTTTTTTCTTATCCCCATGGCATCTGTAGAATCAAATATCAAGCAGATTTTTATGGCTTCATTAAGAGCCTTGCAGGTGCTTTTTTGTCTTTCTCCTGTGTAAAAATCAGACAGTAACCCCAAAGCACTTAAAGAAGAAATAAAAGTGAAAGTAAACCTTTGATTTTGCTCCTTCTGCTCATTGAAACTCATATTCTGTGTCTTGGTGCAGCATTCCTGGGATGGGGCATGATGCCAAGTCTCAAAAAGGGTAAGAAGCAGGGGAAAATCTCATTTTGTGGCAGGAGGGAGCTGAATTTTACTTACCAAATGTACTTCTCATGAAGCTTTCTGAAAACACCACAGACTGGAGTGTCAGTCCACACTGGTGGCAAGTCAGACCACTGGGAATTTCCAAGAATTTCTGCAGCAGCTACTGCAGAAACATCTTTCTGCAATTCAGACATTTGGCTCAGCTGCAGTGAAATATTTCAATTCAAGATTTCCAGATTCTCATTTCAATTGTGGTGTTCCAGTGCTGAATTCCTCAAAACTGCTGTTTACCAAAACAACCTCCTGCTATTCTCTGAGACAGGAGCACATGTTGGAGGAGGCCTGAGGACCCTACAAGGACCCTACAAGGACTTGTCTTTGTCTGGTGGTTTTTTTTGAGGGGGATTTCTGGGTGTGCAAAGGGAGATCACAAAGCACAAGGAGTTATCCCAGCTAGGTGAGCAGAAACTCTGCTCTCCAGCAGAAAAGCACTTTGTTTTCTTAACCTGCCCACCTCTGGCACATGGAAATTTATGAAATTAAGTTTTCTGAAGTGGAAAATGGGAAAATTTCACCATTCACTGGCAGGGGAAGGAGCACCCAAGGTTGGCAAACACTGGAAAAAAGGAGCATCCTCTTCTACAGCCCAGCTGCTTCTGGAGCCTGAATGCGTTCTGTGCTGTATCACAAATATTTTACAGCAAAGTCTGTTTGTCTGGCTGTTTTTTCCTGGTACTGAGGACACATTTGTTGTCCCATTGTGTACCAGGTGAATGTGCTGGGACAGGGACCATCCGTGGATGGGAGTTGGGCAGCTCATGTTCATACACCAGCGCTGGCAGCTCTGAGATTCTTCAGAAGAACACTCAGATGAGGGAAAAAAGCCTTCAGAGTAATAATGGATTCTTCTGCCCAGAGAGGACTGCTGTTTCTGGCAGAGAGCTGCTTGGAAAAATCACCTGAGAGCTTCTGAAACTCTCACCTGAACTTTTTTCCTAAGGAAGGTTTAGCAGCCATCACCCCAGAGTAGTGAATTTTCATTTTTGGGCTCAGTCTGGCAGTGAGGGCAACCTCTTGGAAACTGAATCTGGGTCTGGAGACCATCATTCTGTGTGGGTTTAACACAGGGAGCCAGGCTTGGTTCTTGTGTTTTATTTTCCGTTCTCCAAGCTGTTTAATGGCATTGTGGTTGAGTTTTCACTCTTTAGCAAAGCCAGTGACTCACACAGAGACCTGAGGCAGCACCGTGTGTGACTTAGCTGCTCTCAACAGAGGAAGATTTCAGTTCCCATATCCTTTTTCACTTCAGTTTAGCACCTTGTCTGAAATCCTTCTTCTTTGCCAGAGGAGCTGTGTGACACCGTAGCAGGATCCATGCCCTGGAGTCATTTGGGAATGGCATCTGAAGGAAGTGGTACATTAAAAAAAAACCATTTCTTTGAAGATGTTTGCAGTTAAATCCCCGTTCACATGACTACAGGTTTGTTCTTTGTTGCTGGCACCCACCTGCTCTGAGCTCCTTGTCTGTCCCAGTTTTCTCTCCTGTTAGATCTCCCTGACAGCCGAGCACAGCTTTTCCTGATTAATTCAAAATGAACGATTTCCCAGACATTTCCCCTGGTGACAATTGCTTTAAAAGCCAGCAGAACACCTTCACTCACTGCAGCACCATTGCAATCAATCTGCAATGTCAAATGTGAAAGATGCGTGTATTTTGCGATTGGCTTTTTGCAAATATTGGGATGAATATTATATGTGTTGTGTTAGAAAGTCATGCTGTATTAATTCTCTTAAGTAGTGTGTTAAATATAGTTTGAGGTTATAAAAAATGTTAAAATAGAAACGATGCCATGTAGGATACTTTCTTAAAGAAAGGACTCACACCGAGATAGCAGCCACAGGACACCTGAATCTTTCAGAGAAAGAGAATTTATTGCTCCATTATCAGAAGAAACGAACTTCTTCCCACCTCAAAGGCGCTGTTAGCATCCAGAGGAAGAAGTTGATGATGACCAGACAGAAACCTGTGTTTGAATGGAATTTATGCATCATGGATGAAGTGTACCAATATGCAACAGGCTGTTGTTTTTAAGGGTTAATCCTTTGTTAACGGGTGTCCTTTTTCTGACTCGTGCTGCCCAGAAAAAGGTCACCTGGACACCTGTAACTCTTTGTCTTTATTGTCTCATATTGTCCTAATTCAATTTGTCCAAATTATTATTACTCTAATTGTATTACTATTTTTTATAACCATTTTATTACTATTAAGCTTTTAAAATTTGAAAAACAAGTGATCGGCGTTTTTCACATCAAACATGCTCTGTTCAGCCTTTATTAGAAGCTGGAGCTGTGGTGGCACTCAGCTGCCATGGCTGCAGTTTGGGACTATTGGGTATTTGGGATTTTCAACGTCATTCACTGGGTAATGGCCCTTTGTGCCACAAATCGACACAAATGGGCTCCTGTAGCACCTTTGCTGATGAAAATCACAACCCTGACCTACTTTTTGTCCCTTCAGAAAAATATTCAGGATTTTGTTTGCTTATTGTGAAAAGCGCCAATCGCTTGTTTTTAAAATTTTAAAAGTTTAATTAGAATAAAATGGTTATAAAAATAGTAATCTAATTAGAGTAATAATAATTTGGACAATTGGGATTAGGACAATATGAGACAATAGAAACAAAGAGTTACAGACAGCCCGGTACCTCTTTCTGGGCAAAATAAGCCTGAAAAAGGACCCACGTTGACAGAGGATTAACCCTTAAAAGCAACAGCCTGTTGCATATTCATACACCTCATATGTGATGCATAAATTCCAATCAAACACAGGATTCTGTCTGGTCAGTGTCAGCTTCTTCCTCTTTATCCTGACGGTGTCTTCAGGGCTGAGCGAGGCAGGAAGAAGTTCCTTTCTTCTGATAATGGAGCAATAAATTCTCTTTCTCTGAAAGATTTAGGTGTCCTGTGACTGCTGTCTCGGTGTGAGTCCTTTCTTTAAAAAAAGTATCCTACATTGCATAGTTTCTATTTTAACCTTGTGTTATAGCCTAAAATTATATTTAACACACTACTTAATAAAATTAATACAGCATAACTTCCTAACATAACACACATAACATTCATTTGAATATTTGCAAAAAGCCAATCATAAAACAGGCATTTTTCACACTTATTCAGCACTCCCTGCATGGCAATGTGGCTGTGCACAGCTGCAGGTACAAAGGGTGAGTCTTCATTCAAGGATTTTTCTCCCTGAGGCTGTAAATGAGGCCCATGGACCCTGACTCAGCAGAGGGGAGCCCTCAGGAGGGAAGGTTCCTCCTTTTGTAGCCACATCTCTGCAGGTCTTGCACACTCCTCTTTGGTGCTCACTCCTGTTTTGGATCTCACCCTGCTCTGCCTTGGCTCTCCCTCTCATCCTCAAACCCTCAGCAGCTGCAGCTTCCACTCTGTTTCTGCCAGCTTTATTTTCTCACCAAAGATGTTCCTTTTTTAGAATTCTAGGTGGTTTTTTTTCAGGTTAATTTGTGTGGGTGCTGATAACAGTCTACCTAGAGAGACCTCGAGCTCTTCCTGTGAGAAACAGCTACTCACTTTTCATAGTTTAGGAAGTTCTATTAAACCTTATCAAAAATACAACAGAAGACTGAACAAAGAAAAAAGGTTACGGCGCTGAGAGCAAAAGATTTTCCCTGCTGTGTGCTCAGCCCCCTCACAATGGAGGTTTATTCCCTTTTTTAACTCCTTAACCTCTCCGAAAGTTCTGTCCATCAACCCCTTCTTTGCTGTCCAGTGGTGGAGATCTCCTCCTCAAATCCTGACTGGAGGTCGGATGTGGCCATGGTGACAATCCAGCCCTCCCAGATGTCCCAACTCCAGCTGTACCTTGATAACCACCCAAGGGGGTACAGCATAACTATAAATCTATAAAGCTTTTCTTAACCTATATACATGATATTTGTCCATTAATTGTGAGAGTCAATCATTGCATTACTCATCTATCAGATTCCTGAATGTAAATTCCCAGAATTGTCATCATCCCTTTGGACTGAGTGATGATGGCACATCCTTAGGTAATGATTATTGGTGCTGTGAGCAGCTAACTCTGATTTATAACCCCACCCCAGCGCTGGCTCAGCTCTTGGGAATTGTGGTTCATGGTTCCTGAACATGGTCCATGGTTTCTGCAGGTGACATCATGCTCAGGGATGGACAATTGGGATTAAGACAATATGAGACAATAAAAACAAAGTGCTGGGGGCACTTGGTCTGCTCAGCCTGGAGGGGGAGGCTGAGGGGAGACCTCAGTGCAGTTACAGCTTCTTGTGAGGGGAACAGGAGGGGCAGGCACTGATCTCTGCTCTGTGGTGACACTGACAGGACCCGAGGGAATGGCCTGAAATTGTGTCAGGGCAGGTTTAGGTTGGATATAGGAAAAAATTCTTCCCCCAGCAGGTGGCTGGGCACTGAGCAGGCTCCCCAGGTTCTGGTCACCAGAACCAGCCTGGCAGAGCTCAAGGAGTGTTTGAACACTCTCAGGCACAGGGATTCTTGGGGCTGTGCAGGGCCAGGAGCTGGGCTTGATTTCTGTGGGTCCCTCCCAGCTCAGCATTTTCTGTGACTCTTTGAAACACCTCCGAAGACCTTCAGCACAGTGCTCAGTTCATGGCTCATATTACAGTGGGTAATATTGGGTAATATGGACAACATGAATATGGATCATATTCAAATCATGTTATTGAGTCTGTTAGGCGTGGTTTATGAATGACAAATTTTTTACCTGCCTGGATAAACATACTCACCACTAAAGTGTGCAGGGGTAATCAAACCTTCAAGGAGGCATGGAAAAGAAAAAGATTTGTACGGTGGGGGTGGTGAAAGGCTGCAACAGGCTGCTCAGAGAAATGAAAAATCCCTGGAAAAGTTCAAGGACAGATTGGATGGGGCTAGGAGAAACGTGATCCAGTTGAAGATGTCCTTGCTTGCTGCAGGGGGGTTGGATTAGAGGACCTTTTAAGGTCCCTCCAAATAAACCATTCAATGGCTCTGTGATTCTGTGTCTCCATCATTTTCTCCCTCCTTGCAGCACAGCCCTGTCCAGCTGCTCTCCCCTGCTGAGCCCTGAGCACAGTTTGCTGCTGCAGCACTCTCAGGGTCCCCACTTTGTTCCCAGCACAGCTCTCAGAGGCTCTTTATTGAGCACTCACTCAGCTGAAGCAGGGAAGCACTCGAGCTGCTGTGCTGAGCGTTAAACACTCCCAGGAGAAAGCATCCACACTCAACACCAGGAGCTTCTCCTGTGTCTGGTGAGACACAGCAGCTCCACTTCAGGTTTAGGCCAGGGCTGGGTGCTTTTAGTTCTTATTCTATTTTATTTTATTTTATTTTAATTTAATTTTTATTTTATTTTTTATTATTTTTTAATTTTAATTTTTTAATTTTTTATTTTTAATTTTTTTAATTTTTATTTTATTTTATTTTTTTATTTTTAATTTAATTTAATTTTTATTTTATTTTTATTTTTATTTTTTAAATTTTTAAAAATTTTTTATTTTTTAATTTTAATTTTTTATTTTAATTTTTAATTATTTTATTTGATTTAATTTTTTTTTATTAATTTTTTTTTTTTTTAATGCAGCCTCTGTGCTGCTTTTATTGCTGCAGAGACATTTCCTGAGTGTGACCCATGGGACCTGCTTGTGGTGAGCACCAGGGACAGGGAGATGAGAGAGCAGGAGGTGTTTGAGTCAGACCAGCTATCAAAAGCACCCTTCCCTATATCTCAAGGGGAAATAAAAGCCCAAACCCACAGCTAAATCTATATAAAGGCAAACTCTGAATATTTCCAGCTTTCAGAAGGACGGGTGGCCGTGTGATGCCAGCTGACAAATTCAAGCAGTCACTTGCAAGGTGTGAAGAGTAACTAACACAAAAAGCTGAGTGCTGTGTTCCTTTTGGAAGCACTGGTGCCTGCTCCCTCATCAGCAGGTTGCTGACATGCCAAATTTCCTGGGAAATGGAGAAATACACAGCTTTTAAATAAAGACAGAAAAAAAAACCCAAAAAACCCTCACAAGTTGTGTTGTACTTGTTTTATTACAGTGAAAACCTGTGCAGTGCTAGCCTACAGAGAGAATAAAAGCTACCAGTAACTTTTCATCAGAAAGGAGTCAATCCCAGATAAAAAACCAGCCTAGAAATCATGGCTGTTGCAAAATACAAAGTCTGAGTTGGGACCTCCGTCTGTCATTCCGTTGGAGTAGATTCAAAGTTGCAAAGTTCTCGATGGAAGTTTCTCCTTTAACAAGCTGGGGAAGTAAAGAGGAGAAGCAGATTAAGGGGCATGTTTTCTCCATAAATCACACAAGATGCTAGGAAGAGTTTTGCTTCAATGTAGGACACCCAAAAGGCAATTTTTTAGCCATCTCAACCGACCCCCATACGTAGATGTGTTTGCCAATTATGATCCAGATCAGTAAAATCAAATTATGGTGAGTTGTGTGTAGTAGAGAGCACAATGTGGCTGAGGCTGTTGGTTATTAAATTCGCTGAAAGGTCAATCCCAACTAAAACAAAGTTAGCTGGGGATCAGAAACTTCTGAAAGTTTCACTCCAGATTTCCAGAGCACAGCCTTTTATCTCTCATGGTAAGGTGGATGTGAGCTGGGTGGCTGCACCTCTATTCTGGTGTTAGCTGGGGTCTTAAGCTCACAGTGCCCACAACCCCTGGCTCAGATGCATCAGCAGCACCCCACTCTCTGTACAAAAACTGGTTTTTTAGGGTTTAGCCACATTTTTGTGCTCACACCCTTAGGATTCTCTGGCTGGCACAGCACAGCAGGCTTGGGCAGAGCAGGGACACTGCTGTCTCTGTATAAGATGTTTTTTTAGGGTTTAGCCACCTTTTTGTGCTCACACCTTTAGGATTCTCCGGCTGGCACAGCACACCAAACCTGGGCATTCTGTATAAGATGTTTTTTTAGGGTTTAGCCACCTTTTTGTGCTCACACCTTTAGGATTCTCTGGCTGGCACAGCGCAGCAGGCCTGGGCAGGGCAGGAACACTGCCAGGAGCACCCAGAGGGACGCAGGGGACATCTCCAGTGGGACATTACCTTCCTCCACGACGCGGTGGTAGAAGCACCAGGGGACACCGGCGGGGTGTGCCCTGAAGCAGCAGCCCTTCCTTGTGCACTCCCTGGGCTTGATGCCAGGGTAGCCACAGTTTATCCTGGTGTAGGGGTCGTTGGGACACACTTTCTTCACTGTGTAAAGAAAAAAAAAAAAAAAAAAAAAACCAAAGGAAGGAAGGAGAATGTGTTACTCCACACTCTGTCTGCCTGGTACCATAATTCAGAATAAAAGGCAGGACACAAAGGTGAGGGCACTGGGCAGATGGGATGGCCATGATGACCTTCTCTGATAGAATTTCAGCCACCAGATTCACCCAAATCCTCACCCAGCCTCCTAAGCAAATTAAACTCCAAAGGGTGATGAATTGCTGCTGTGCCCCAGGGATAAGAGGAGGCAAAATTCACCCCTGGAAGTGTCTGGCAGCAGCCCGTCCTCAGTGCAGCAAAGGGGTGAAAAGTCCTGGTCTCCTGCAGTGGTAACACACACACTGGCCTCAGAGCAGGTATGCCCATGACCTGACCCCATGCTGACCCCAGAGCAGCCTGGCTAACACAGGGAAAGGACCACCCAGCCCTCTCTGCATGCCAGCCTCTGTTACAGAAAGGAAATAAGTGTTGTAGGAGGAAATCACAGCTCTTCCAGGCACTTAAAACTAAAATCCCAAGTAAAGAGATTATACCACCCAGCTTGAATACTTCAGTGTTCCTCTCATGGAGCAGTTCTGCTCAGAAAAGCAATTCTATGAGAATGCTACCCTATGTTGCTGCTGCTTGTTTTTTAAGGTATACAAGAATTGCAAGCAGTGCTCAAAAGCCCAAACTATTTTTTCCTACTGTAATTCTGATCCCTGTTGAATAATTCCTTTTTATATCAGGTTCTTCTGTTGGGTAACATTGCCTTTGCATCCTCATTTCTTTTCCTGCTGCTGAGACTGCCCTGAAGTTCTCCTAAGAAGGAGTTGTGCTGTCAGCCCAGCAAATGTTGCTTACACTGAGTTAATTAACACTGCTAATTACACTCCATTACTTAACACAGTTATGTAAAATATCCAGCTAATCCTAGAAAGACAAGGAGAGCAGCTGTTATCCTCTCTGAGAAAATAATGGTAAAAAATAGAAGCAGGATGCTGACAGGTGTCAAACAAATAACCATACAGCAAACCCACTCAAATAAGTGCTGAGTGTCCCTTGCTCTACCCATGGACAAGACCACAAATGATGCTGAAATGTCTCTAATTAATCAGCACAGGCTGTTTGATAACTAGAAATGTGAAGGAAGAGGAAATAAATTGTGTGAAGAGGATGAGGCAGGAGTCTGACAGGTAACCAAGGCTCGACTTTGCATTTTACTGCCACTGGTCCCCTAACAGAGCTTTGCGCCCACTTTTCTTGCCTAAGGAGAAAAGCAGAACTGCTCCCTGGTTGTACACATTTCTGGATAATCAAACACGAGGTAAATCAGTGTTTCTGGCAGAGATATTACCTTTCTTTGGTTTGGGGTTGTAGCACCAGGGCACGCTGGGGACTGAGGCGTTGAAGCAGCAGCCAATTCTCTTGCACTCTGCTGCTGAGATCCCTGGGTAGCCACAGTTTGTCCTCTCCCTGGGAACTGCTTTACACTGGCATTTTGCTGTTCAGGACAGAAGGAGCAAGTTAGAGGTGTCAGTTTGCACTGCTGTCATGGAGGGGTGTTTATCAAATGCTCACTGGGAGCAATGCTCTTTCCGGAGATGCTTTCCACCTTTTCAGTCCCCTGCTAAGACCACAACTTGAATGGTTTAAAAGTTGCTTTTACACCACTACCAACTTTGGTCAGGGCTGTGCATCACATTTTGAGTCTGTGGTCTCCCTTGCAGCCAAGCAAGTGGGGTTTGTGGGCTTCAAATAGACCACACCAAATGGGAAATCCCAAAACTTCAAATATTAGGCTATTAAATCTCTGCCGCTTTGCCCATCTCATGTGAAGAGGAAAAGACTTAAAGGTCCAGTGGATATTCAATAGATGTAAAGATACAAAACCTTTGCAATATTATAAAATATAGGATGATGTGCAAATAGCTGCAGCAATGCTTTTAACATTTTAAGTCATTTGCACAGTCAGCCACAACCCAGAAATTCTGGAGCTGTCCTCCAGCTGTCATTGAGTGACTTGCTTTCCACTTCTGGAGCTGTCTACATGACTTGCCTTTAATGAGGAGGCAGAGAGACTCCTTTAAAACTGTATTCATGTGGCAAAGCAGCACAAACCAAACATCAGAAGAAAATTTTGGCAAATCTGGCTCCTGTTCCAGCCCTGGTCCTGTTCTAGTGACCCCCTCTGCCTTTGCAGTGGGCTCCTGGTTATTCCAACAACACAAGAGTCCAGCTGCAGTCTTTATTTGCTATCCATCTCTCTGATAAAAACTAAAAAGCAGGCTCCACTTTGGGGATGAGCAGCAGCACAGAAAGCCATTTTCTGTCTGGCCTGCCAAAGCTGGCAGGCTCTGGCTGCCCTCGGTGGGATGAGGGTCCCACACGTACCTGGAGGGCAGCAGCACAGGCAGGTACTTACTTGGAGGTGCACTTCCCTCTGCCAGGGTGCTGAGGGCTATGATGAGGGTGATGGAGAGTGCACAGACCACCTTGAGATCCATGGCTCTTGCAGGAGGAGAGAGAGGAGGAGAGGTGCTGCCTTCCCTGGAAGCCGCGGGTTTTATGCGCTCCCCGTGTTTGCCCAGCGAGCTCTGATAACATTGTTCCCTCTGGAGCTTCACCCAGAAGGTTGGGTTTTCTTCTGTTTGCCTAGGAAGTGTTGCCATGCATATTGTGATATCCCAGAGATAAATTTCTGGGCTCCCATGAGCTATTGATCACATATCCATTACATACCTATAGATCCAGATCTATTACGTGATCCCACAATCAAATGGATGCTGCTGGGTGCCTCTGGCTGCCAGAGGCTCTGGCTCTGAGTGCCAGACTTCATTGTGCTCTGATTTCATTGCCTTAAGAGTATTTTAAGCCTCTAGGCAGCTTTATTTTCCAGTCACTACTAAAAAACATGTACAGATATTTTCTACTCAGTGTATCTTTTCTGCCTCGATTTTTCCCTGCCCTTAAGGCTTTGGTTATGCTCACTCTGAATCAGGTGAGGGAGGAGGGCTGGAGCTCTGATACCTCCAAGCTTCAGGAGAGCACTGTGCACCTGAAAAATACATAAACACAGAAAATGGAAGGTGTGGCTGAGAAATACTGAGCACATAAGGCCACTGTTGGTTTCCACACAAGGGGATTCAGGAAAAGAAGGGAAGAGCAGGGAAAAAAACCAAACCCCAAAATCCCCAGAGGTTCAACAGCAAGAGACCCAAGAGAAGAAATGAGAGTTTCTGCATGATCTCAGCCTGCCCCACAGATGATGTGCTCACCCAGGCATCAGTCCTGAGTGTCCCAGCTTTATTTTGGAGTTGCTGCCCTGTGCAAGGTCCTGTTCCAGAGGTGCCACCACAGGGGCTGTCCCCACCCCCTCTGCCTGATCCCCAGAGCAGAGCAGCACTTCCCAACCCATCCAACACCACCTGCACGCGTTTTCCAAAACCAAACTTCTGAAGCACCATGTCTGACCTAATAATTTCCCGATTGCTTTTCTCCTGGTTTCAAAGGTGGCCTCCCAGGCAGCCTTTGGATTGTTTTGGCACAACAGGCCTTGGGCCTTGGACTGCTGAAGGCTTTTATCTTCCTTTTCAACAATTTCCTACCATTTAATATAACTTTTCTTAACTTTTAGCTACTTGTCAACACTTAAAAACAATCAGAGCAGGGCCAGGGAGGGAGGAGAAGCAATGGGATGGTGGTACCATGTCCCCACAGGAGGCACCTGCAGAGCAGGCAGGGCAGCATCACTTTTCCTATGGGAAAACCACCAGGTGACCCTTCCTATCCATCACCAAAATAAAGAGATTCAATGCACTTTTTGCATCTTTGACAGAATTGTGTCTTCTTGCTTTTGAATATTATATATGAATTCGTTTTGTGCATCTTTCAATTACAAAGCTCAAAGTGAGAACTTTTAGCTTCTTATGGTTGTGTTTTGGAGGAAGTTTATTTGTTAAAAGTATTTCCAACAAAGGGGGAGGCATTTTGTTCTACAAGGCAAAAAAATAATAGGGTTCTTTTTCCTAAAGGTGAACTTATTCAAGACTTTATGAACTCTATTTATATCCATCCCTATTTAAGACATGGGAGGCATTTCTCATTGACAGCCACGATTGATAAATTAGATATTTTGTAGTAATTGTAAACTAGATATTTTGGTATCCTCCATGTCACAGGAGCCCAGGCTGCAGGCAGAAGAGGGAGATGAAGCACAAGGGGCAGAAGAGGCAGAGGGAGATGGAGCAGAAGAGGCAGCTGGAGCTGCTGCAGCTCCATCACTCAGCAGCTCAGATCACACTTTTCACTTCCATCACTCAGAGAAAATGGACTGAAACCTTCAAAATCCGTTTTTCCCCCAATGTGCAGAGGTCCACCACGATGCCTTGAGCAGAGAAATCACGGGGAGCTTTTCCAGAGCCTGGGAGATGGGCAGTGAGGGTGGCTGCAGGAGGAAAGCAGCGATCCTGAGGAGGACCATGGCATTCTCAGTAGATTATCAGCCCATCGTGTGAGTCAGCTGAAACTGCAGATAAGTTTGTTGCTCCTGCTCCTTTCTGGACATTAATTAAGCCCTTATCTGCTGGCTGTCACCCCTGGGCCCGATCCCAGCTGCGGGCACAAAGGCAAATCTGGCCCCGAGCTCTCGCTGCGGAAAGAGCGTTTGATTGGCATCTCAGAGCAAACACAGCACAGGGAATGGGCTGCCTGCTTTCTGCCAGGGGATTACTTAAAGATCTTTAATATGTTTATATAGCAAAGCCTTGAAAATTATCTGGGGTTTCCCTGTAAATGTGTTTCCTTCTGAGAGGCCGGCGCCTGCCTAAAGCTTTCGGTAACTCTGTGATGGAGCTTGGGCTCTGCAGGTGCCCGTGGCCAGGAGGGACCTGGAGGGCTCCTTCCTCCTCTCCAGGCTCCTTCCTCCTCTCCAGGCTCCTTCCTCCTCTCCAGGCTCCATGTCCTCCTGTCAAAACCCAAAACATTCCTCTGCCTGCCCTGGAGGACTCCAGACCCTGGCAGGAAGCTCAAAGACCTTGGCACAAAGTCAAAGACACCTGTGCCTTCGATTTTAACCCATGGAAACAATTACCAGCTTTGTGTGAGGAGTTACAAATCCCAAAAGTTTGAATAGAATGTTAGTGAATTTCTCACAAAGTAAAAACGTATAATTTTGGAGTTTTTGAATGGGGGTTCCAGAAGCAAAATAAAAGAATCTAAGCTTGTCCTGTCTTTCTTTTTCTTCTTCTTCTTGTCCTCCATCTTCTGCTGTGATAGTGACACTTTTAGATTAGAGAGAAACTGCCTAACATAAGTAGTAAGTATTACTTGTAAGTAATAATAATAACAAATAAATAAACTTAATAATAAAATGTTTAAAACAAAAATTTTAAAATAAAAATAAATAATAAGAAGTAAAAAAATTATTGTAAATAAAGTACATGTAGTTTCTAGTATAAAAAGCTAACATCATCCCAAGGGCAGTCAGTGTGCCTCAACCCAACCTGCTGGACAGACCTCAGCAAGTAAAAAAAAAAGTATTAGATAAGAAAAAATAAACAACCTTAAAAACCAAAGCTGAAGAGTCTCAACTTCTTCTTCAGTCGCAGAGCTGAGAAAAAAGACTTTTTAATATCTCGAAAGCCATTCCAGCAACACTAAACCCAAGATCCTCCTTCGTCATCCTCCCCTGGTCCCTTTCAGCTGCTCTCATTTCCTTCCCAGCAAGGAGAAACCACAGCTGGATCTTGCTGTGGATTGGAGGCAGCCTGCAACTCTTTAATCTCCTAATCCAGAATTTTTGAAGGACAAGGGTGTTTTTTTTCCTATCTCTTTCACTTAAAATAACAAGCAAACAGTCCAACTTTGATTTTCATCCTAAAGGGTGTGTTTTGCCCTGAAGGGAATTTCCTTTTGTGGTAAATCTTAGTTTGGATGCTGACATGAAGAAATCTGTCACTGGGCCAACATCACTGCTGATCAGCCCACAAAGTAAATCCCAAGTTTTTAGTGCTCTCTAAAATAAATCATCATAACAGAGAAAAAGATCAGCGGCATAGGAGAGGGGTGTCTGCAATTTGCTCCTTCCAGCTGTGTGAAGCACAGAAAACATTGAGGTGGCACATGAAATTCCTTAAACCAGGACAATATCTATATCAGATAACACTGAGGGGTCAAAAAACAAGCAGAGAAAACTCTACATCTTCCTTTTGGAAATGGACAGCTCAAAGTAACCCCTGAGATCCCTGGCTTTGATAAAGATCCTGCCACAGATGTATTCATGCAGTTGTCAAAATCAGCTTGAACTTTGTGAGCTGAAACTCCTTCAGGGGAATTTTTTCAAAGAATATGTCATTCCTGCAAGCCACAGACAGTGCTGGAAGAGGACTTTTGTCACATTTCTGTGGCAAACATCCTTGCCCAAGGTGAAAAGAAAGATTTAATTACTGAAGTGAATCAAATGTGTAACTCAGAGCTGAGTCAGATCTAAAAGCCTGAATTTCAGCATTCAATACACTACAAAAAGGTCTGTTTGGGACTGCAAAGCCCAGTGCCAGGTCAGAAATACAGAGCCAGTAATTTTCCCTAATGCTTCTGGGATCTCCAAGCAGTCCATGATCTCAGCATTGCCATCATTTTCTGTGAGCACCAACATAACCCCAGAAAATCCTTATCATTCCTGAAATGAGGTGGGGACCAGCCTGTGGAGAAGAGGACACACTGGTTGGAGCCAGCAAAGCAGGGAAATATGTATTTTGTTTCTTTTCTAGACCCCATCGGATTTGTAACGAAAGCAAGAAACCCCTGAGAAATGCAGATCTGGTTCAAAATGTGGCCTCTGAAAGGTCTTGTTATGATAATGGTTATGATGCATTCCACTTTACCATGCCACAGGCAATGAGGGAGCCCAAATCCTGACCTGCTACCATCTAAAAAGGGAAAAATAAATCAAGAAGACTTATTAAATTTGGCTGAAAGGAAGAGTAAAATGTGCGAGATGTTGGTAAACAGCAGGGTGCTATTGAAAGACACAATCTGAAAAACTCAGTAAATATTTACCATTGAACAAAAAATATAAGAATGATGTCCTCAGGCACACATATAGACCCAGAATAATTAAATGAGAGAGTAAAGGAAGATACTAGAAGAAAAAAAGACCCAATTTTTTTCTAAGTAAAATAAAGAAAATCGGAAAAAAATACTGCAGGGAAGTAAATCCAGAAAGAGGTAAAAAAAATAACTTCAGAGAGGAGACAATGGTCAGCAATCACAGGGGAGAGGAGAGGATTTTTGCTCAACATACTCATAAATGATCAGGAAAGCTTGGTGAATAATGAAGCAATGAATATGCTGATGATTCAGAATTATTTTTCATATTCTTTTTTAAAGTGCAGCTAGCTGAACAGTTGGAAATATTTTACAAGATTGACTGGGTGATAAATGGTAGAAGAAATAAAAAGTAAAGTGCGCAGAGGAAGAGTAACCAAAGTATATAATCACCAAGATGGGCTGCAAATTAGCTGCTGCCACTCACACAGCTTCTCATCACTGTGCATGTGCCAGCCGAATATTCCAAGTGAAAAAAAAAGGCAAATTGCTTTCAGTCGTTATTAGGGAAGGAGTGCAAAGGAGAAAACACAATTCTGGTTCTGTCCCAGTCCCTCTGTGACGTTCTGGCTGCCCTGGGTTAAAAAGGAGAAAGTGTAATTAGAAGAGATGCTGAGAAAAGCCCTCTGGCTCATGAGAGCAATGAGCTATGGAAAAATGTTTTGAAGAGAGTAGGGGATCTTAGAAACGAAATCATCCCAGGCCAGATGGGGAAATTTTCTCCTGGATTAAAACAAGGAGAGGGCAGGATGGTTTTCACTGCAGGGAGAGGTCATGAGGGGGCTCCTGCAGAATTGTGCTGGGACCTTTGCAGCCTAACAGGCTCAAAACCATCTGAAAGAGGAGGTGAGAGGGTAAAATATGTTGGTGACACAGAATTTCAGTGGCAGTGAAAATGGGGCAGCTGCTCTGATGGATTGTGCAAAATGGAATGACTGCAGGAGCCTTCTCATAGAATGTGTGTGAAACAATTGCTCATTTTGAAAATTTAAAAAGGTTTATTAAACCTTGACAAAAATACAGCAAAGGAAAAAGCTGCAGTGCTGGGAACTGCCCCTCGTGCACACCACATGGCCAGTTCATCTTCAAGATGGATGCTCAGTGTTTTATACCCCTGGGGGTTGCATCAGCCAGCCCTGGCCCCTCCCAAAGTCTGTCAGTCAGCTCTTCTGTGCCATTTATCAGTGCAAACTGCTTTCTTGTCACTGGATTGGAGCTCAGGTGTTGCCATGCCTCACCCCCTAAGCACCCCCAAGCTTTTCCATTCCCAGCTGCCCCATGCAAGGGACACATGTGCAGCTTCTTTGTACCTGTCCTGGACAGCCCAGGCTGTCTGATGGCAGCAATACAGGGGGGAAAGGGAACTGTGGGGAGAACAGAGGGCATCTAAACCACAATAACATAACTACACATCACTAAAGCTTTTATTAATATTCACACAATACTTAGCCCTTAATTGCAAGAGCCAATCATCTCATTATCCATCTGTAACAGATGGCATGTGAGGCATCACATCTGGAAATGTGGAGTGATGCACACCTGGGAAAGGAGCAATCCCACCTTTTCAACTCCAACAAAGGACCCTGAGCTGGCTGTGATCTCTCAGGTTCCTGTGGGTGCAGGGTGAGGATGGCAGAAGCACAGAGGATGGAGGATAACAGAGAGTTTGGAGAAAACAGCAGCTCAGTGCTTAGCAACCGTGACAAAAGCAAATGACAGAGTAACAATCCTTAGGCAAGGAATTGAGAATCACAGATTTACAAAGTTTTTCCATTTTATAAACCCGCTCTTTGTCTAGTTTTTCATGCTGTGCTCTTAATCTCCAGCCTGTAAAAGGTCCCTGTAAAAGGGGACAGCAGTGTGGGACAGCATCCCCATCAGGAATATTTGTGTACACCAGGTCTCTCCAGATCCATACAGGTCACAGGAGGCTCAGCTCATGGTCTCATCTAACATAAAAGTCTCAGTGGTAAGTTAGAAGCACATGAAGGAAGATGGTTCATCACCTGGCACAGGGCTATGATGCAATTCAGCTGCAGATGCTAAAAATTCCCACAAGTCTGAAAAGCACCTGGGTGAATTCATTGAACAAATATTGTTTGGGGCTGTAAAATCCCCAAACTGCACATCTATTGTCACAGACATCTTTTATGAAAAATCCTTTCCTTAGGATTTTTTCTCCTGAGAAGCTGAGAGGCCTCAGGAACAAAATGTAACCAATGATTATCTGCTGCCGTGGAATGCAACAGGTGCATCTGTGATTGGTCTCATGTGGTTGTTTCTAATTAATGGCCAATCACAGTCAGCTGGCTCAGACTCTCTGTCTGAGACACAAGCCTTTGTTATCATTCTTGCTTTTTCTATTCTTAGCTAGCCTTCTGATGAAATCTTTTCTGCTATTCTTTTAGTATAGTTTTAATGTAATATATATCATAAGATAATAAATGAAACCTTCTGAAACATGGAGTCAGATCCTTGTCTCTTCCCTCATCCTAAGATCCCTGTGAACACCATCACAATCTACCTCAGGAAATGTCTAAGCTGCAAATCCTTGGAGGTTGGAAGGGTATTTTTGGGAAAGTATCATTGCCTGTGGCTGGCTGGACTTGAGCAAAAGTTACTCATCATTTCTCAGAATAAAACAACCAGAAAGCATTTAATAAAATGATGGAGCAGGATTGGGAAATGAGAATAATGTGTTGTATGACTGGATTATCTTTGCTCCTTGTTGAAGTTTTCCTGTGAGCACCTGTAAATGGCTCAGGAAACTGGGCTAGGGAGGGATTAATTAATTTGGCCAATCCCATGATTTTATCATTGCATCTTTTGATTTTCATCATTTCTCAGGGACATCTTTTCAAATCATCTAGTGAAAGTTTCAAGCTCAAAGCCAAGATAATCTAGTTTGGGTTTAATACTGAGTCTGGTAAAAATGTCCTGGCTTGGAGAATGGAAAATGCTGATGGGTGAAGCTTCACAGATCATTCAGAAACTCACCAAAACCTGAAGCAAACCCACACCTGTGGATTGGCTGTGATTCCCAGAAGAAAGACCCAAATTCAGCACCACTTGTGATCTGGAGAAGGTTTTTGGGTCTGTTCATTTCCAGAACGACTTGTGGGAGGGATAGAGGGAGGGATTCATTCTTGCAGTGCAGCGAAAGAGCAGCACATGCAAGGGGCTGAGCCAACCCCTCTCACTGCACACAGGGACAGGGACAGGGCGTCACTGAGATCACCCAGCATCCCCAGACTCTGATGTTCTGAGGGCAATGGCATCAAACAGCTGATACACGTTGCCCATATTGCATCTGTGAAAAATGCAATGTGAAATGTATTTTATGATTGGCTTTTCACAAATATTCAAATGAATATTATATGTGTTGGGTTAGAAAGTTATGCTGTATTAATTGGCTTAAGTAGTATGTTAAGTATAGTTTTAGGTTGTAACATAATGTTAAAATAGAAACTATGCTATGTAGGATACTTTTTTAAAGAAAGGACTTGCAGCGAGATAGCAGCCACAGGACACCTGAATCTTTCTGAGAAAGAGAATTTATTGCTCCATTATCAGAAGAAACGAACTTCTTCCTGCCTCGCTCAGCCCTGAAGATGCCATCAGGATTCAGAGGAAGAAGCTGACACTGACCAGACAGAATCCTGTGTTTGAATGGAATTTATGCATCATGTGTGAGCTGTATAAATGTGCAACAGGCTGTTGTTTTAAGGGTTAATCCTCTGTCAACGTGTGTCCTTTTTCGGGCTTATTTTGCCCAGAAAGAGGCACCTGGACTGTCCGTAACTCTTTGTTTTTATTGTCTCATATTGTCCTAATCCAAATTGTCTAAATTATTATTACTCTAATTGTATTGCTATTTTTATGACCATTTTATTACTATTAAACTTTTAAAATTTTTAAAAACAAGTGACTGGCGTTTTTCACACATCACTTTAGCACAATTCATTCATTAACGTCAGAGCAATTAGCAGTGTAAACAGGAGCAGGCAGGGGTCAGCAGCCATTCACCCCGCAGGCTTAAAGGAAATGTTACCCCTTTCATTTTCTGGCAGTTTCTTAGAGCAGATTGAGAGCTCTGGGTTTCACCTTACATGTCAAGGACTGAATATTATTTGGGACACATGAGATATTAAAAAAAAAAAAAGAAAATAAAAAATCCGTGGCTCTCATTTGCTACTATGGGAACAATGATCAAAACTTTGAAAACTCGGCAATGCAGGCAAAAGGCTGCAAGGTTATTTCTGACACAAATAGCCAAAGACATAAATACAAATGAGAAATGCCTGAAATAGGAGGAGTTAAAGACTTAGGAAATAATAAGTGAGCCTAAGACCCTGTGTGGGAGGAAAAGGTCATTTCAGAGAAGTTTTGCCCTAGTGATTTCAAAAGTGGGCAGCAAAAAGATATTGCTTGAACTGCTGATGGTGAGGACTGGAAAGGCTGAGAGGGATGTACAGTGTGACAGGGTCTGTGAAAGAATTGGGGTCAGAAAGTGACCTGGGCTGCCTCAACTGAGCTGACACCAAAAATTACCTACAGAGCTGGCAGAGTGGAGTCGAGATTATTGCTGTTTTTAGCAAGTTTCACTTACTGCTCTTTTCATTGATGACTGTGAAGGGAGGAAATATTGGCTAGGAAGTGTTTTTCTGCATCAATTAAATGTGGTTAAAAATAGAGGGAGAAATATTAAGCTCCAGTGTTAACAAGAGTTGATATATGATGATTAGTGGGAGAGTTACTTCAGGGGGAAACTGGGTCTCTATTCAGTTAAAATCTTCAAGGGATTTAACAAAATAATGATAGAGAAAAGTAGAAAGTAGAAAGAAAAGAAGTAGAAATTTCCACAGAAAAAAGAAAGGCTAGCTATGAAATTCCTTTGAAATCCTCACTTTAAAGATTTTAAAGAGACTGGACATACAAAATGAACTGTAAAGTTCTGGCAAGAATCAGAAAAGAAAAAAAAATTCTCTTGAGACAGGAAAATCTTAACAAGAACATATTATTTTACTGGGGTTTTTTTCAGAAAAAGTTACTGCAGGTGAGAGCATTGCAGCAGCCAGAGCTCAGCCTAGAGGAGCATGTTGGAGGTTTCCAGCTGGGATGAAGGATGCCCCAGCACAGGAAAGGGCAGCTGAGGCTGCCCTTGCTGTGTCCTGCTTACCTGGGGTAACCCCAGGAAAGGAAAATTGCTGCAGCAACTCTGATCTGCAGCTGAGGAGCAAGAGCTGGATCAAATGCACCCAGCAGGATCCAAATTCGGCTGCTAGAGATGGCTGGGATCTCTCCAACACAAAATTTTGTCAGGATGAGTGGATTGAAGCAGGAACTTGATGCCTGCAGGGATTGCGTTGGCAGAACAGAGCTGTGACAGCCCTTCCCCTCCTGAAGGTGTTTTGGGATAGGGCAAACAAGAGAGGTCTTTGTCACCTCAACAAAAAGCCATTTGCAACAGTTCCTGGGAGGGAAAATCCATCTGGGCTTTTAAAGACACCAAAAACATCACACCTGGTTCATGAATTCCCTGAGTCTGGAGCAGCCAGCAGCTGGGAGGACACGTGAAGAGGACACTTCCCCTCTTGATGTGGCTAAAAGTGTGTCCAGGGCCCAAGGCAGCACAGCTTTGCCCTTCCACACTTGCTGTAAGAGCCATAATGAGGGATGGGGGACTCCAGGCAGCTCTCCAAAATGCAGTTTATTCCATCCAAGAGTTACAGCAGCCCAGGGTGGTGGGTGACAGAGCTGTGCCTACAGCTGTCAGCTCCAGCTGCAGGCAGGCCTGGAGACCCTTTGGTTTTGGTTACAGTGCATTCTATACATTTCTTTGCTGAGCATCTTAATACAGTAGAACCAATCTATACCTTAACTTTTATCTACAGCCTGTCATAACTACTGTAATTACCATATTCATGTTACTGTTCTCCAATCACTAAAAGTTAGTGCATTACAGTTTAAGCTAGAAGTTGTTTTTCAGTTTTCTTGCAGTGGAAAGTTCTGAGATCTTTTTTTTACTTGCAACTTTGCTGCCTTGTTTGCCTGTGCTCTCTTTCTGCTTGGTAAAAACATCTTCTTGTTTGGGGTGGGTTCATCCTTTGCTCTAAGTCATAAAAACCCCTTCTAACCAACACACCCTTTGCCTCCTTGGTTATCCAGTAAGACTGGCTCAGCAATTCTTTTCTTCTGTATCAAAACTTGCTTCCATCTCTATTCCTTCATCACACTCTACATTCAAAAATCTTTCTGCCAAGCACACATATCTGTGAGACTTTCTTGGCAAACTTTCATCCTTCCCAACAACTTGCCAAGGATCTGGCACTGCCTCAATCTTCCCCACTCTCATATGAAGTCCTATCTCAAGGGCAAAGTGCAAGCCAGAAAACCTCTTTGTTAGTGAGAAAGCAAAGTTAGTTTGGTGCAAACAGCAGAGCAATCAAATTTTGATGATGAAAGATTTTGTTCACATTTTCTCTATATGTTAAGCAGACAATGCAGTAGCCCAAGAGGGCTCTCATGTTGGATCACTGGGCTAAACCTGTCATTTGTAGCACAATAACAGGAAATTAAACATATTCCATATGAATTCAAACATATTTCTGTCCACAGCAGCAAAACAGCAATTAATCCATGCCCATAAATACAGGGGAAAATGCTAATACTGCAGCAAACCAAGCAGCTTCCCTCTCTAACATATTTTACTTTTCATAAATGAGACCTGAATTCTCAATGTCTCTCCACTAATGAGAAAATTCTTAAAACCTAATTAAAATGTCTCTATTCAATGGGCTGTGGAGAATTTATAGCAGTGAAACTGCCTGTGTCAGACAGATATGCTACTGATAGTCCTGTGAGAGCTGATGATGAAGGGCTGCAAGTCAGAATGGAGAGGAAAAGGAGCTGGGAAAGCAAAAATAACTGGGCAGCAGGCTGGGCATGGTTTCAGACAGCTGTGTGGTGTGCAGGGAGGCTGGGGAAGGGACAGGGCTGGTGTGAGAAATAGCTACTCACTTTAATCTAGAAAGGTTTATTAAACCTTATCAAAAATGCAACAGAAGACTGAATAGAGAAAATGTTATGGTGATGGGAGCAAAGGATTTTCCCCACCATGTGCTCACCCACACAAAGGAGGTTTTGCCTTTTAACCCTTTAACCCCTCCCAAAATTCTGTCCATTGACTCCTCCTTCACTGTCCAGGGGTGGAGTTTGCTTCCTCAAATCCTGATTGCAGGTCAGATGTCACCATAGTGACAAGCCAACCCTCCCAAATGTCCCAACTCCAGCTGCCCCTTGATAACAACACATGGGGTTAAAAACCCCACTTTTCTTAACCTTTATACCTGATATTTGTCGGTTAATTGTGAGTGTCAATCATTGCATTACTCATCTATCACAGCTGGGGATGTGCTGGTGTCAGCCTAAAACGTGCTGGTGACATCCAGTGGCTCTGGCAAAAGCCACTGAGGCTTCTGGAAGGGCAACAGCAGCAGCAGCAGCATCTGTGAGGAAAAACAGATGTGCTGAGAGCAGGCTTTGCTATTGATGAACTGCATGGAAACCTGGTGGATTCAGGGGGAGTTCACAGCATTTCCCATTTCAGCAGCCACAGAACAAACACTGCTTTTCTCCCAAAGGTAAACCAGTTTGCCCAAAGGTGGAACAGGCTCTGGCCCAGCATTACAGGCATGTTCATGCCAGGCAGGTAAACAAAGGAAAGTAGCCCAGCTCTTTCACCAGCCCTGCCTCACTGAAAATGCTGAATTGGTGGCAAATGTCCCCTCCTGCAGCTTTGGAGAGCCTCTGTGTTAAATTCTGAGCTGGCACCAGTGCAGAACACAAGCACTCAACACATTGCAGCCAAGGGTCTCTCGCTGGAGATATTCCAGAGCCATCTGGACACAATTCTGTGCTCTGGGATGCCCCTGCTTGGGCAGGGATGAGGGACCAGATGAGCCTGACCCATCCTGTGAAGGGCTTTGCACTGGCAGCACTCACCGAGGCCAGTGGGGTTTAATAGCATAAACTGAACTATGAGTTCTGCTGGTTGGAACCCTCTGTTCCTCTGCTGTACAAATGCTCTCTCTGGGTTTTAGTCCCAGCCTGGCTGGACATTGTTTGGAGTGGTTCAAAACCTCTTTATTCACCTCCTCGATAACAAGGGAGAGGTTTGGAAATGTGGAGAACACAAGGCCCCTGTAAAAATAGGGGACTGATTTCTGAGGAACCCTTCCCTGCCTGCTGAATGTCTTCCTCATCTGGCAACTTTCACCTAATGCCCATTTAATTGTTTGATTAAGAAGGGGAGAAGCTGAGAGGGGAATTGTGTGAGCCAGAATGAAGCCTTGGAAGTTGGGAGCCCCAGCCTGCTGCTCTCACCTGAAGGTTTCAGGATTGAGGATTTTCCTCTCATTCTCTCCTCTAGCCTGGACTGGAGGTAAATCCCTGGCTCAGATATTTTTACTTAATAAAATTGCATTGGCAGTAAGAAAAAAAGTCCTGCCAATGATTTAAATTATTTGTTGCCACCTCTACAAGCCCTGCTGTCTGTGCTGGGATCTGTTCAGAGTAACTGTTATTTAGTAAATGCTTTGTTTGCTATTCCTAAGAGTAGTTTTATACAAACTTTGATTAGAACGTTCCCTACCAGTTATGGGAGTGAACACACTGGTCAGGAATTTTTAGTCAGAGGTTTTCCCGTGCTGGAACTAAACTTGGCCATTGTAACTGCATGATGTAACAAAATAATCACTACTGCAAGGCCTAATTTGGTGAATTTCTTGGTGCTGCATTGCTCTCAGAGATTTGCAATGTTCAAAGCAAGTGATGCCCATTGCTGGCCTTGGGAAAGCACAGACCTGCACAGGGTGTGAAAGGATGAGACACCCTCAGCTGAAATGCTCCTGAAAAATTGCTTCCAAACAGATTTCAGATTTCAGATTTCGGCTGGGGAGCTCTTTAAAGGGCAACCTTGGCATTGAGCTTTTCTTCCTTTTTGAAGGAGCCTGTCTGGACATGGAAAGGTGAAATTAATTTGCTTTAGATGTCACCAGGGTCAGGGATCAGCCTGGCATGAACATTTGGCTCCCATTCACATTAGGTGGGTCATCCTAGTGCCAACAGGACTTTCTGGGACTTTCCTGACCTCACTCATTTCACCTTTTAATAGAAAGAAAGAAAACAAGTTTGCTTGTGTCCTTGGAGAGACCAGTTCCTGTGCCATGGTGGCAGCCAAGGGGGTGCATGGGGACAGAATGAGGACAAAGGGCTTTGTGTGCTCCATCTGTCATCTTTATGTTCCTCTAGGATATAAAAATGTGAGTCATCTGTCCGTGGGACTGATAGAGACAAAATGAACCCTTAAATAATCTCTTCCTCTCTTTCTTTTTAGTTGGTTAAATCCAATAAGCTTTGTGCATAGAGACCCCTACAAAGCAGATGTGCCTTAAATCCTGTCCTTTACTAAAGTCTGGGCCATTCCTGTTCTGAACTCATCCCTCTCTCTTGCCACAGCTCAAAGGAGGGTGAGATTTAGGAGAAGAAAACAATTTTCTTTTAGCATCTGTTTATCTTTCTAGACATTTTAAATAAAAAATTGCTCATACCATAGTGAATATTTGCTTTAACAGCTTCGAGGTTCCTGCTCTGCAGGTTACCCCTCTGACTCCAAGTCACCTGAGGCTCAGTGTGGGTCACTGATGGCTTGGTGTGACTGCTTATGGTCACCAGGGAAAACAGCCCAGCAAAAGCCCCATCCTAATGCTCCTGCTCAGGCTGGTGGATTTCAGTCTGCTTCCAGGAAATGCTACAGCAACCCCAGACTGGGGCGGTCAGTCCCTTTTCCACCTCCCCACGCACCCCAGGAGGGAGCAGGGCTGTCCTGGGCCCCTCCATTTGTGCTGGGTCAGTGTTTGATCCTGCAGGAGCAAGGCTGGAATTGCTGGATCAGCCTCTTTCCCTGGTTTTGGGAGCCAGCCTTTTGCTCCTACATCATTTTCCTCACAGGAGAGATCAGCCATCCCTCTCCTCAGGAAAGCAGCAGGATGAAAGCAGGTTTCAGCAGGTTCTCTGCTTCACCCCCTTGCCATCCAGCTAAACTCAGATGGTGTCTTTCCTCTCCAGTCCTCCATAACAAACCTACAAGTTAGCAAAACTCATTTTGAAATCAAAAATTAATTAGGTTGGAAAAGACCTCTGAGATCATGGAGTCCACAAAATTCTCCTCCGCGTGCTGTGGGGTGTGGTTGATCATTCAGAGCTGAAGTCATGGCAGTAAAACCCATCTGAAATGTGAGATCCCTGCAGGAGGTGGGGAGGGATGAAGCCACAGCCCAGCACTTTTTGCCCCACTTTTCCTGAAACCACAAGTGCCCAGGGATAAAG
Source organism: Diglossa brunneiventris (assembly GCA_019023105.1). Classification (NCBI taxonomy): domain Eukaryota; kingdom Metazoa; phylum Chordata; class Aves; order Passeriformes; family Thraupidae; genus Diglossa; species Diglossa brunneiventris. Next base: position 4,849,814 of record CM032352.1, read on the forward strand.
GAGCAGGATTCATCTTTGAGTGGGCCACAGGGAGGGCAGAACCTGCACCAGCCATGGCTGGACCCTGCCTGTCCCTGGGGCCATCCCTGGCCTGGAGCAGCCAGGCCTGAGGGCTGCATGGGAAAGGCTGATAATTTCAAACTCCATTTTTCCTCCAGCTTTCCTCTTCTTCAGCAGCACTAGGACAGGAATATGAAGGAATTAATTACCAGAGATAGAGGTCTTTATGTTTTCCTGACAAACTGAGCACGTTCGGGTGTGCCAAGGCCCTGAGTGCTGTCCCTCAGGGCTCAATTTGATTGCCTGCACCCTTAATAGCCCATGGCATCTGCAGCACTCCTGGGAGCAGGGCAGCACCCCCAGGACCTGGGGAATGTGCACAGCACCCCAGTGTGAGCATCCCCATCCTGCCCAGCCTCTCTGCCCTGCCCTGGTTCCTGTGCACAGCTGGGCCAATGCTTTGTTTAAAAGATTCCCATGATCCAGGAGTTCTGAAGGGTCAAGTTTTCCCCTCCCCTCCCTCCCTCCACCAGCATCTGAGCACATCCATGGCTGAGCTTGCTGCAGGAGAAAGGAATTGATTTTTTTCTGGTTAATTTGTGTACTTAATGACCTGGAGATAGAGTTGTTTTCCTTCCAGGATTACCCTGAGCTCCTCCTAGCCCTTGTTCTTGCTCCCCAGCCATGCTCAGGAGATCTCTGCTGTGGGCACACACTGGCATTTGCCTCCCCAATATTCCCAAGTGCCTCTCCCATGCCACAGCCCTGGAAGAAGGGACACCACACCACAGGCTGTCCCCTGAAGGCTGCACGTCTCAGAATCATGGACTGGTTTGGCTTGGAAAGAACCTTAAAGATCATCTGGTTCCAGCCCCCTGCCATGTCACAGGGTCCTGCTGCCAGCTTCTCCTTGGTCCCTCTGCTCCTGTCAGGGCCACACCTGCCCTTGCACTGGTGGGCAGCCAAACCTGCATCCAAAGCAGCCATGAGCTCAGGGCTGCACTGCCTTCCACTATAAATGGAACACCACAGGTCAATCCTCTGAGCAAAGGGCTGCTTAGTGAACTGGCTTATTGCCACGGATATCTTTTATGAAAAATCCTTTTGCTAGGATCTTTCCTCCTGAGAAGCTGAGAGGCCTCAGAAATTAAATGTAAACAATGGTTATCTGCTGCTGTGGAATGCAACAGGTGGATTTGTGATTGGTCTCATGTGGTTGTTTTTAATTAATGGCCAATCACAGTCCGGCTGTCTCAGACTCTCTGGTCAGTCACAAGATTTTATTATCATTCTTATGTCACAGACATCTTTTATGAAAAATCCTTCCCTTAGGATTTTTTCTCCTGAGAAGCTGAGAGGCCTCAGGAACAAAATGTAAACAATGGTTATCTGCTGCTGTGGAATGCAACAGGTGCATCTGGGATTGGTCTCATGGGGTTGTTTCTAATTAATGGCCAATCACAGTCAGCTGGCTCAGACTGTCTGGTCAGTCATAAGGTTTTATTATTATTATTCTATGCTTTCTTTTCTTCAAGCTTTCTGATGAAATCTTTTCTTCTACTCTTTTAGCATAGTTTTAATGTAGCATTTACTTTTAATATAATATATATCATAAGATAATAAATCAGTCTTCTGAAACATGGAGTCAGATCCTTGTCTCTTCCCTCATCCTGGGACCCCTGTGAACACCATCACAACCTTAAAGGTTTCTCCATAAGAAACCTTAAAGTTAAAGGTTTCTCCATAAGAAACCCTTCTGAGCTGTGTACAGCACGGATTATACAGGATGATGCCACAGAAACTTGTTTAAATAAACCTTACACTGTTAGCAGATTAACTAAATCTTTAGGAAATCTCTTTTCCCTTCTAAATATTGGTGTGTTTTCTGAGTTCATTTATCTTGGAGAATGAAAATTGATTTGATTTTTTGTAGCACAGTCCTTGGGGTATGTTCTCAATGCCACTTTATTTTTCCTGGTGGCACACACACAACAGAGTGAGAGGCACCTATACAGAATTTGAAAGCGTCAACACAGCTTTACTCCCTAATTCTCTGCTGGTAGGATGGAGCTGCTCCCTTTGAGCTGCTGAATGGTTTAAATCAGCTTTTCACCAACTCAAGAAAGAAAGAAGCTCCAGCAATTCCTGATCTGATTCAGAAAAATGTGATTTTTGATCTGCTCAACAAGCAGCACTGCTAGGACAGCAGATCTCTGTGTGACTGTGCTCAGAGAAACACAAATCATTGGTGTCCCAGCCTTTACCCCCCCTTCTTTTCTGAGGAATAATGCTCAAATTTTCTTCATTTGCTGTGTCAATCATGTCCACCACGGTCCTGTCCTGAGCTACATTTCACCTCTGCACATAAATTTACCTCTGCAATAACTTCATCTCTGCAAAGAACTTTACAGCTATAAGCATAATATTCACTTAATGTTTAGTATTTCTTGCAAGTGAAGCAACATTTCCCTATGAAATGTTATGTAGCAGCCCAGGCTAATTTCAGATGCTGGATTTTACATTTTCTGGATGCTGATAGAGAAATTCCTGAGCTTTGTCTCTGGGTCACTGCTGCCCCAAAGCCAGGGAGGTGCTCAGGATTCAGGATAATGTCCATCTGCAGGCTTTGGGCAGGATGTGTATCCAAAGGAAACAATCCCTTTGTGAGGCTTTTATTTTACGCTGGTTGTGTTTACTCGAACACACAGATTTTAATTGTGGAGCTTTTTATTGTTTTAATATTTTTAGTCACTTTTATTAACATGTTTTAGCACATTTAAAGCAGGTTAGTGGCTGAACCTGGGCAAAGGGAAGTTCAACCATCAAGCTGGGCATTCTCACCAGCCTGGCTCTTATTTATCACTGGGTGTGTGTTCTGCCAGCTGCTAAATAAGTTATCCAATACAGTGAATCACCAGATCAATGCTTTTATATGCGTGTGCAGCAATATTTTCTATTTGCTTAAATTATGCAAGTGATGGGGATCCAAGGGACAAAATGAACAGGGGCTGCAAGTGATGGGGCAAAAAAGGAAGAAATTGTTTTTTTTCTTTGTGAGGCAAATATGTGCAGCCCCAAATGAGACAGGATTTGCAGAGGGGCTTGTTATTATTCCTCCTTTCTTTTACCAATGTTTGGTAGATTTGGTACCTGTGCTTTCAGGTAAAAGGCAGAGCAGTGGTGCAGTCCTTCCACTCCAGGCTCTCCCTGCCTTGCTGGATAATGTGCAGAGGTTGCAGCACTGGGGAAATTTGGATTATGGGTCTGGTGTAGCTGCAGTTCTGCTGCAAAACCATAATTGGCCAAAAAAGCCTGGGAGAAGGCCCATTCCTGTGTGTGCCTGTGGTTTCTGTTGCTTCCTGGGAACTTCCACAGGGCCTGAAGAGAGCTCATTAAATGCCACACTCATTGCAGTAATTGCCATCCATAGGGACTGATTAGGGCTCAGTCAACATTGCAGGGCTGGTGACGTCAGTGGGGTGCAAAAGGTGACACTGCTGCCTGCCAAGCTTTGGGGTGCAGGGGTCACCCCAGGCAGGCACCAGCTGGGTGCAGGCAGCCCTGGGGAATGGGCAGCCTTTGGGAACAGGGAGCCTTTGGGAACAGGGAGCCTTTGGGAATGGGGAGCTTTTGGGAACAGAGAGCTTTTGGGAACAGGCAGCCTTTGGGAACAGGGAGCTTTTGGGAATGGGGAGCTTTTGGGAACAGAGAGCTTTTGGGAATGGGGAGCTTTTGGGAATGGGGAGCTTTTGGGAACAGAGAGCTTTTGGGAATGGGGAGCTTTTGGGAACAGAGAGCTTTTGGGAACAGGCAGCCTTTGGGAACAGGCAGCCTTTGGGAACAGGCAGCCTTTGGGAACAGGGAGCCTTTGGGAACAGGCAGCTTTTGGGAACAGGGAGCTTTTGGGAACAGAGAGCTTTTGGGAATGGGGAGCTTTTGGGAACAGAGAGCTTTTGGGAACAGGGAGCTTTTGGGAACAGGGAGCCTTTGGGAACAGGCAGCCTTTGGGAACAGGCAGCCTTTGGGAACAGGGAGCTTTTGGGAAAAGGCAACTCTTGGGAAAAGGCAGCTCTTGAGAACAGGCAGCCCTTGAGAACAGGGAGCTTTTGGGAACAGGGAGCATTTGGGAACAGGAAGTGTTTGGGAACAGGCAGCCTTTGGGAAAGGGCAGCCCTTGCAGGACTGCAGGAGCCCTTCCTGGGTGGAAGGATGCCCTGTGGTTTGGGAGTTCTCCCCAGTTGCTCCCCTGTCCCTGGGATGGCTCTGGCTCCATCCCTGCTCTGCTGCAGGGCTCACACTTGAGCGGTGTGTATTTCTGTGATTCTCGTGAGTGACAAATCCCCCTGTCATGCAGGTCCCTGTGAGGACAGGTCTCACAGTGACACTCCTGGTGTCTCACAAAGGAATGCTGGCAGCACTCAGAGGGCTGTCAGGAACAGCAGCCATCACCCTCCTTCCCAGCAAATCCCCATATCAGGCAGGAACCAGGATTTCAGGTCCCAGAATCAGCATTTGCAATGGGAAAGGGATTAATTAATCACCTGAAGCAGCATTTCTGAATCTCCAGTCCCGATCACTTGGTGACAACAGCTGTTGCTGGCCAGCACAGCAGCTGCCAAAAATTTCAAGGAAAGGAAAGAAATTTCAAGGAAAGGAAAGGAAATTTCAAGGAAATTTCAAGGAAAGGAAATTTCAAGGAAAGGAAAGGAAATTTCAAGGAAAGGAAAGGAAATTTCAAGGAAATTTCAAGGAAAGGAAATTTCAAGGAAAGGAAAGGAAGGGAAAGGAAGGGAAAGGAAGGGAAGGGAAGGGAAAGGGAAGGGAAGGGAAAGGGAAGGGAGGGGAAAGGGAAAGGGAAAGGGAAAGGGAAAGGGAAAGGGAAAGGGAAAGGGAAAGGGAAAGGAAAGGAAAGGGAAAGGGAAGGGAAAGGGAAAGGGAAAGGAAAGGAAAGGAAAGGAAAGGAAAGGAAAGGAAAGGAAAGGAAAGGAAAGGAAAGGAAAGCTTTATAAATATGAACACATGCCCATGCATATACATGGGTGAACAGGAAAAGGGAAGTCACAGAAATAAAGAAGCATCTCTACTTGTAAATAAAAAATCATTTGGCTGCACGGTCCAAGTTGGTCCTGACTTTGTTTAAAATGAATGTGGCCCTTAGCTGAGAAAGCTGGGAAGGGCTGATCCAGAGGTGCAGCACATCTGGCACTGCACAGCAGGCAGGGCTGCCAGCACATAAACTTGGATGGTCCCAGTTTGCTCCATCTGCTGCTGGCAGGGAGGGAAGCAGCTCTGAGTGCCCACAGCCCCCGAGGCAGTGAGGTATGCTCTGCCTCTGCAGCCACTGACCTGGCCTTGAGCTTCTCTGTGGAGCCCAATCTCCACCAAACACACCCTTTTGGGAGCTCCTGGACTGTGAAAGATGGAGCAGAAGGTCCTGGATATAAACCACAAACATAAAGCTCTTTAACTTTTCCGAGGCATTTTTTTTCCTCTTTTGTTGCTGGCTTATGTTTATTTTCAATCCTATCTGCAGTTTGATGCTTCATTCCTTTCTCTGCTTCTCTCCTTTCTCTACAAACACCCCCCAGGAGGCTCAGTTCAAGAGTGCAGGCTGAGGTGGCCAGAGGGGCTGTGGCTCCCTTGGGAAGGAGCAGGGCTTGGTGCCCGGATGTCACTGGAGCAGGGGACAGGATCTGCTGTGAGTGACACCTGTGCAGGGACAGCAGGACCAGCCCAGGGATGCTCAAGGGCTGCCTGGGGCTCTGACAGGGGCACAGTGACAAGGGGCTCCACCCCAGAGGGGTGAGAGTTGAGGAGGAGAGGGTGCTGCCTTGTGGTATTTGTAGGGCCCCCAGGACGAGGTGAAGAGATGAGTTCGACTTTATGTTCTTAGAAAGCTAATTTATTATTTTATGTATTTATATTAAAACTATACTAAAGAATAGAGAAAAGATACAGACAGAAGGTTACAAAGAAGAATAATGAAAAACTTGTGACTGACTCCTCAGAGTCCAACGCAGCTGATGGTGATTGGCCATTAACTAAAAACAATTCACATGAAACCAATCAAACAATGACCAGTTAGTAAACAATCTCTAGACCACATTCCAAAGCAGCAAACACAGGAGAAGCAATTAGATAATTATTGTTTTCATTTCTCTCTGAGGCTTCTCAGCTTTCCAGGAGAAGAAATCTTGGTGAAGGGATTTTTCCAGAAAATATGACAGTGACACTGCCTTAGGAAGGGAAGGCTTGAAGTTTTCTTATACCTTGGGGTTCTGCCTGTCTCTTGCAAGTGGGGAGCACATCTGCCCTCCTCCCTGTGGGCTGCCCAGTCCCCCAGTCACTCCATGCCCTGCTTTTGGCTGGGACAGAGTTAATTTGGCTGGGACAGAGTTAATTTTCTCCTCAGTAGCTGGTACAGTGCCGTGTTTTGGATTTAGCAGGAGAATAACGTTGATAACACACGGATGTTTTGGCTGTTGCTAAGTAGTGGTCACTTTAAAACAAGGACTTCTCAGTCTCCCGTGCTCTGCCAGTGAGGGGAGATGCACAAGGAGCCACGAGGGACAGGACAGGTGATCTGAAGAAGCCGAAGGGATATTCCATGCTGTGGAACCTCATCCTCAATGCAGAAACTGAGGGCAGCTGTCTGTGAGGGGCTGGGCATTGGTCAGTGGGTGGTGAGCACTGGGCATCACTTGGTTCTCTTGGGTTTTATTTCCCTCCCTCTCTCCTTTTCAGTGTTTTTGTTGCTTTTATTAATATTATTATTTTCAGTGATTAAGCTGTTCTTATCTCAACCCAAAAGGTTCTCATTTTTCTTCTGAGGCAGCTGCATGGGACTGGAGTCAAACCTCAACACTCCTCATCCTGTTGGACAGAATTGGAGACAGAAATTGCAGGAGAAACTGCTGAAATAGTGCTAGCAACATCTGACAAGTGTTGTGCCCATTTGTGACAGTTCCCACTGAGGGAAAAGCAGGGATGTGGCAGGTTTGCCTTGGCACCAGCTGCTGGGCTGGGGGTCTGGTGCTGCCCTGCCTTCTGCGCATGGGCAGGGGACAGAGGGACAGCCAGCAGAGGGAAGGTTGGCATTTAGGGACACAGACCTGAGGAGAAATCAAAGGGCTTGTGAGGCAAGAAGGTCTCTGAGAGGCAGAGAGGATCTGGGGTATTGCAGAGGAGGAGCTATAAAAATCAGGGATTCTCGTGGTGTGGGTGATGTGGGGATGCAGAGCCACAAAGGGACAGGGACACAGAGCCTCCAGCTGCCATGGGCATCCTTTCCTCCTTCTGCAGGGAGAAGCAGGAGGAGGAGGTGGAATTTTCTGGGGTCCCCCGTGGCAGGAAGGAATGAATTTGACTCTGTGTTCTTAGAAGGCTATTATATTATATTATATTATATTATATTATATTATATTATATTATATTATATTATATTATATTATATTATATTATATTATATTATATTATATTATATTATATTATATTATATTATATTATATTATATTATATTATATTATATTATGTTATGTTATACTAAACTATACTAAAGAATACAGAAAGGATACAAACAGAAGGCTTAACAAGATACTAATTAAAAACTGTGACTCTCTCCAGAGCCTTGACACAGCTGGACCATGATTGGTCATTAAGTTAAAATAATTTACATGAAACCAATCAAAGAGTCACCTGTTGGATAAACAATCTCCAGACCACATTCCAAAGCAGCGAAACACGGGAGAAGCAAATGAGATGATATTGTTTTCCTTTTTTTTCCTGAGGCTTCTCAGCTTCCCAGGAGAAGAATCCTGGGCAAGGAGGATTTTTCAGAAAATATGACAGTGACAGGAGGAGGTGAAGGAAATCTTGAATAGGTGTTACCTTTCTCTTCCCTCTTTATTGCAGCCATGGTGCAATGAAGTATTTTGTTTCTAAAGTTTAACTTCTACTTCCCTACCAGCTTCTTAAAATTACCTGTACATGGCTGTAAGTGTCTAGCACCAGGTACCTGTGCAGAAATATTTTTATGCGATGGTCTTAGTTTTACCCTGAGGCCTGTAAGTTGTGATCCCATCCCAGTCCTAGTAAAAGTGCTAATAAAAAGGAAGGTTGCTAAACCTCTAAAGAATCTATTTTCTTTCTGTCATTGGTGAGTGACAGAATACTTTCTAAGGAGAAGGTTCTTTTTCACTGTTAATGTCCAATTATAAATTCAGTCTCCAATGGGAATAGACAGGTGTTTGGAAAAGTGGATAATAAACTGCTCAACAGATCTCTCTGGATCAGAGCCAGCTCTGCAGTGACATCTTACTGCTATTCCACTGGAATTTTTAAATATTTTGAAAATAACAATATATCCCAGCATGAGGAATCCCGAGGCTGTGATTTCCAGGGCATCTCACAGCATGAGAAGCCAGCAGCACGAGCACACAGCACTGACACAGTTTGGGGATCTGGGCCCAGCACCCAGCAGAGGAGGGCTGGGGAGGGCTGTGGATGCTCTGACCACACTCCCAGGTGCCTGAGGGTCCCCTCCTCTGCTGGGGGAGCTGCATCTCCTCAGTAACCTCCCCTCAAACAGCCAAAAACGTGACAAGCGCTGTGACTGCGTTTGCATTGTCCGCTGCTGGTGGCTGGGCATGAACTGGTCAGCGTTTATATATTTATTTTTTTAACAGAGGATGGAGGCAAAATTTTGCTGTATGCTGCCATCTGCTGTGGGCTTCACATGATTATGAGAATTTCAAATTGGCTTCTGACTGCTTAGAGTAAAGGTGACCAAACAAATGACACATGGAGTTGGATGAAAAGGATCTAAAACTCCCATTCCACTTGACCCCCTATGCAAAATATCCTTCAAACAGTGGGAAACCTGTAGGAAGGAATTACGATTTACTGGTGCTTTTAAGGGCAAATTATTTCTTCTAAGTGCTTCATGCTGTGGTGCTTCAAGGAATCCTTGTTCTTTTCCCTTATAATTTTCCCCCCCTCCCTGCCTTCCCTGTCTCACCTGAAAGCTCCAGGGGGACCAATTTAAGGTTGGCAGCCTCAGAGCAGAGCTCTGACGTGGGTGCCTGAGGCAAGGCCAGGCTCCTGTCTCAGCTGCCAGCCCTGTGCCTGCATCTACCTTGAGTAAATACACTCCAGCATTAGGAGGTGGGGAAATCAATAATCTTTTTTCCTCTTGCTCATTGCTTTTTACAATTGCATTGCTCAGACTATCAAAGCTCTCCTCAGGGAAATGAATTGGTGATGGAGTCAGTTTTCTTTTGATCAGGAAATACTGGTCTGGTTGTATTTTGACAACCCATAAGATTGGTTGCCTTTTTTACCTCTCCCTTGCCAAAAATGATGCAAACTACTCAAAAACTTACTCATACACGTGGTGTCGATGCTGGGGCCACAACCTGCTGTCCTCTGCTGGGGCTGGAGCTCCACCAGCAAGAAAACAAAGTGTGACAAAAGCAACAAAACAAACTTGGAAGCCTCTGCTGGTGTTAAACACATCAAAAGGGAGATTAGAGGCAATGATCAAATGTGCTCTTGCAGTCCAGATAAGAAACACTTCCTTGTACCTTCCCCAAAGTCAAACACACCAGGTAAGCTCCTTTCTTACTGTGCTTTATGTAATCTGGGGCTCTTGGTGCTCACAACTCTGATACTGCTTCTCACAGGGCTTTTTGTTGGAGGGAAGAAACTTGGCCTGCAGGTCTTAAACCAGTGCTGCACTCCCAGAGATGCTGGAGTGTGTGCAGCTTTCAGGGATCCAGCCAGGATGGAAGCAGCACCAGCAGGATGCACAGTGCAGCCCTTGGAGTGAAAACTTTCAACCTGCTTTGTTTGGGATTGGAGGCACTCAAAGAAGTGAAGAGCCAGATCTAATTTTTTTTAATCTTAATGTGCAGTTCTTAAATTTGCATTTACAGACTTACTTAAGGCTTGCCCTAAGAGCAGAGCTGGGCAGATCCCCACCTCTGTGCTGGGATGCACCCAGTGCAGGATATGTTAAAAGCATCTCACATGCAAGTTAAATGCAAGTTGAATGCATGTCACCCTGTCACTGTCATATTTTTGGAAAAATCCTTTCACCAGGATTTCTTCTCTTGGGAAGCTGAGAAGCCTCAGAAAAAAAATGTAAACAATAATTATCTGATTGCTTCTCCTGTGTTTTGCTGCTTTAGAATGTAGTTTAGACATTGTTTAACAACTGATTATTGTTTGATTGGTTTCACATGAATTGTTTTAACTTAATGACCAATCAGAGCCAGCTGTGTCGAGGTTCTGCAGAGAGTCACAGGTTTTTCATTAGTATCTTGTTAAGCCTTCTTTAAGATCCTTTCTCTATTCTTTAGTATAGCATAATATAATATAATAATAAATTTGCCTTCTAAAAACATAGAGTCAGATTCATCTTTCCTCCTGCCACGAGGAACCCCCAAAAATACCACATCACCCCTTAGAAGGTACTTTGCTTTCCTCTGACACCAAACTTAGGCTCTCATTTTTATGCTTATCTCTGACTCTTTACAGAAATTTCCTGCTTATTTGTGCCTCACAAGTGAAAAAGAAAATATTTTGTATTGGCTAAAGGAGCGTTCATCCATGTGATATTTCTCAGAATGTCTGGGAAAACTTTGTATTGAATAGAAGTCACATGTGGTTCATCCAAAATTCCCAACTTTGTCTCAGTTTCCTGGCTAAACTGTCTTGGTGACAGGAACAGATGATGAATGGCAAAGGAATTTTTCTTCACGTGCTGGACATGTCTCACAAAGTCCAGCATGTGGAGAACATTGGATTCATTTCCTGACAGTCTGTGGCATGTTGCTGCAAGGCTGTGCCCACAGGCAGGTATTTCTAAGGGATACTGTGGTTGTAATTTAACCCAGTGTCACACCAGAGTTCCCGAAGCAGAACCTGTTTCATCAGCCTCTTTAATAACGTAGCAAATAGACACTCCCCTAATAGAAAGGTTTTAAACACTCCCAAGGTGTTTACCATGAAACCCCTAATCAGGATTGCTTAAACCAGAGCTGCCTTCAGCCCCACCTGCTTTGGCAGCCCTCTGGATCTGCACATGTGGTGTTGAAAATGATTTTTGTTGAATGAAGAGAAGAAATCCCAAGGAAAGGGAAAAGTTTGGTAACCTGCCTTAAAAACTCTTTGAAAAGTCACTCTGTGTGCACCAATTCATTCCAGCTGTAATACTGATAACCAGGTCATCAGTCCCCCACCTCTGAATAGAACACAATGCCCATGTCCATACAAAACACCTCCCACAGCAAATGTCCTAAACCCCCAGGTATATTCACTTAGCTTAATATTAAGAAATATGTTAACATTGTGATTATATTTATTTTAAAGCCTCTGGCATGAATGTTAATGACATATGGAGGGGGAGGAAAATCCAGCTGTAGGGAGAGACTCTTATGTGGCAAGGGGGTTGGAGCTGGATGATGTAAGGTCCCTTAAAAACCAAACCATTCCATGATTCTGTGATTCTACATCCTGCCTGTGCATTATTAAGACAGCACTGCAAGGGTTCTAGCAGAAATCAGAAGGAAGAATGAGGGAAGATTTGCAGGCTCACTGAGCTGGGTCTACCCATGAGTGATTGTCATTGATCTGGGAGTCAGTGTGGGTTTTGGTTGGGAAGATTTCAGTAGCTTTCCACATTTTACACTGGATTTCTCTTTAATACAAAAGCAGACCACAATGGATACATATCATGCAGTGTTTTTATAGAAACAGAAGAGTTCAAAAGGGATCCTTTCAGAAATATGAAATAACAACTCTGTCAGCTCCAAGAGCAGCACCCTCGTCTCCAGACTGCTGATAGTACTAAAATATCAGCCATGTTGGGCTGTGAAAATGTCATTATAACAAGCAATAAACATTAAAACTCTTCTGAAAATGTCTCAACTGCACAAGGGTTCAACATAATTTGTTGTATTCTGTCATGCTTCTGTCAGTTGAAATTAACTCCAGTTTTGGTGTCAGCTTTGCAATAACGATTCCCTCTTCTTTTTAACAACGTCCAGGCTTGGGAAGTGCTGCTTCCATTGCACTGCAGTTTCTTTAGTCAGGGTGAAAGGTTTTGGAGCAGCGTCCTGTGATGTCAAGGTTTGTATCCACAGAACAGAGTGGAGGCTGGTAGTCCATGTGGGTTTGCTGTTTTCCCTCAGATTTGACATTGCAGCAAAAATTCAGTTCTGATTCTGCCGGCGCTTTCTTGCAGCAGTGGTGATGCAAATACTGATTGAGAAGCACACAGGCTGCATCCAAAACCACATCTCAGGCAGACCACCAGCACTTGATCAGATGATAAGATTAATTTTGGCTGATATTGGAAAGCTCTGACAATATCATCCATTATTCAGCCCACGCCATCCTTGGTGATCAATTCTAAAATTGACAACTTTCACCCTGGGAGTTTTACAAAGGGCAAGTGTCAAACAATCAGGCATCTTCCAGCCTAAAAATATCTGAGACTGTTGTATTAAAATGGAAATCAGGAAACCACAGCAGCATTTCAGATATTTTGTCCTTTGTCTGGCTGGCATCAGTCCATCCACGCACTGATGTCACTAAGAGGCACAGGGGGTGTGGGATCTGTATTGTCCCATTAGCAGAGAAAAGGGGGGAAAGCAGGGCATAAAGAAGCTTTTCTTCCATTTAAATTCAGTAATCTCAGAACTTTCCAGTCAAGTTACAACCTGTTCCTCATTTCAGAGCTATTTACTGCAGGAAAACACAGAAGAATTTGATTTTTATGAACTTTGTTCACAGCGACATGATAATACATTTGAATTCAGAGATTATTTTTTTCTAAGAGTTGAACATACTTGTCAAAAGTGACAACCTTCTGCTCCCTGCTTGCTTTTGGATTCAAAGGAAGCTGCTGCTGCCTGTGCAACAGAGTACAGACCTCTCGTGGACCTATATGAATGTTTTCAGGAAAAAAGGTGTTTTTGTAGTCTGGTTCTTGGAAGGTAAGTACTAAAATAACAGTGAGCAACCTGATCTATAGTTATTCTAGCCTTTTTTTCTGCAAAACTTTATTGTGACAGCATTCAGGGTTATCAGTCTTAGCTTTTTCTCTCTGTGTAAAATCTGTAGCTGACAGTAAACACAAATGCTGATCATCCATCTGCTTCCTGCACACAATCCAGGCTGAATGTGCAACAGTTTGCATCAAGTGCAGCTGCCAGCAACAAAAAGAAATGGTGAAATGTGCTCTGTGGAGGTCCAGAGCTCAGAGCAGGTGACCAGAAGAATGGGCTGGCTCCTTCTGCAGGGCTGGAGTGTGGTGTGGGTTTTCAGGAGCCCAGAGCAGGCCCACTCCCCTCAGGTCTTCAGTTCTTCTCTCTGGGGGAAAGAAAAAACACTGATGCATCGTTTGTAAATGCTGGTGTTGGCACCCATTGAGCTCTGGAAGTGTTTTCCCACTGCACTCAGGTCTCCAAGGGCACTGAGGGGCTGCTGGAGCTGGTCCTGCCAGCAGAATCATAGAACCATGGAATGGTTTGGGTGGGAAGAGACCTTAAAACTCATCTCATTCTAACCCCCCTGCAGTGGGCAGGGACACCTTCTGCTGTCCCAGGGTGCTCCAAGCCCCATCCAGCCTGGCCTTGGACACTTCCAGGGATCCAGGGGCAGCCACAGCTTCTCTGGGCACCCTGTGCCAGGGCCTCAGCACCCTCACAGGGAAGGATTTATTCCTAACATCAAATTTAAATCTACTCTCTGTTGGTTTGAAGCCATTGCCCCCTGTCCTGTCACTCCAGGCCCTTGGCAAAGTCTCTCTCCACCTTTCAGGCTCCCTCAGGCACTGGAAGGCTGCAATTAGGTCACCCCAAAGCCTCTCTGCTCCAGGGCTATGCCCCTGTACAGCTCTGCCAGGTACAACCCATTCCCTTGGCCCCACTTCCAAAGGCACACTAGTTCTACTTTCTTTAGGTTTGCTTCAGAGTCCATTAAAAAGTGTCCAAGTTTCCATGCTGCGCCTGAAAATCCTTTCTAAGGGGACAAACTTACATCTCAAGGATGTCCCTCTGAAAAATTCCAATATTTTAGCATTTGGCTCAACAAAGATTTTGCTGTATTTTTTTTCCTCCCTTGCTCATTTTGTAATGGAGATCTGTGGTTTCATGTGATACGAGCTCTTAATCTGAAATGTTTGTATATGCAAATAAATCACAGTGATATATTCAGGGGGAATAAAATCACGTAATATTACAGGTCTTGAAGACTCAGAAATATTCTGTTTTCCTGTTTTCTTTGAGTGACAGATAGACTTGTGATAGCACAAATCATCATGTGCAATACAAGTTGTGAAAACAGCGTGTGTCATCCAGCATTCAGAGGTGGGCTGAGCTGAAATTGCACACATCACCTTATTTTGGGCATTTGCTTGTCTGTGAATGTTTGATATTGGCAGTTTGGTTTGAGGAGGAAGTCTCACATATTTCACAAGCGAGGTGGCCACAGGGGTGGTTTCAGCAGGTGCCTGCATTGCTGGGTTGCTGCTGCTGGAATGGCACCATTGCTATCCCTGCATCATTCCCATGTCATCCCCCCAGGCTGGGTGTGGGAGCAGCAGCTCTGTCTGCCGGGCAAGGCTGCAGCAGAAAGGGATGCACACTCTGTGGCTTTGACATAAACACAGAAAAATCACAATTAAAAGCCTGTGCACAGCTCTCTGCCTGTCCAGAACCCTCCCAGGATGCTGGAGGAGGGTTCTCCTGCCTTGCACTTGCACTGTCTGTCCCCATCAAATTTTTTGTAAAAATTCCCTTGCACAGGATTTCTCTCCTGGGAAGCTGAGAAGCCTCAGAGAAAAAGGAAAACAATAATTATCTGATTTGCTTCCCCTGTGTTTTGCTGCTTTGGAATGTGGTTGGAGATTGTTTATCCAACGTGTGAATTGTTTTTACTTTTTGGCCAATGACAGCCAAGCTGTGTCAGACGCTGGAGGAGAGAGTCACGAGCTTTTCATTAGTATCTTTTAGCCTTCTGTCTGTACCTTTCTGTATGCTTTAGTATAGTTCAGTATAGTATTCCTTAGTCCAATATAGTAACATAAAATAATAACTTAGCCTTCTAAGAGCATGGAGTCAGATTCATCATTTCCTCTCTTCATTGGGGGTCTCAGAAAACACCACACCCTGTCTAGTGCCACTTGAGGTGTCTGAGTGCCCTTGGCACCACCTGAGCCATGTAGGGTATCTGAGCCATCCCCATGGGGGTGCAACCCAGCGTGAGCTGCAGACCCTTGCCTTCTGCAGGAACACCTGTGAGCCTGGCAGGACAGCCTGGGACCCCTGAAATGGCTCTGGATGGCCCTGCCCAGGCAATGCAGCCCTGCCTGCAGTCCCAGCTGGAGCACAATGCCTGTCTCTGCTCAGCTGCCTGAACCCAGCTCCTCTCTGCAGCACTGGGGAGGTGCTGGCAGCAGCAGAGCTGCTCTCCTGTCACTGGGCCACCCTTGGGTCAGCTGGAGGTGGCTGCAGTGTCCCCTCACTTCCCTGTCTCTGCTCTCCTTCCAGCCAACAACTCTTAGGCCCACTCAGCTTCCACTGCCCAGGCTCCTCTGGAGCAGCCCCAGGGCTTCAAACCAAGTCACAAAATCACAGAGTGTTAAGGGTTGGAAGGCACCTCTAAAATCAGCTCATCCCAACCTCCCCTACCACGAGCAGGGACATCTCCCACTATCCCAGGCTGCTCCAGACCTTATCCAGCCTGGCCTTGGACACTGCCAGGGATGGGGCATCCATTACCTCAGGGCCTCACCACCCTCACAGTAAGGAATTTCTTCCTGTCTAAGCTAAATTTCTCCTCTTTCTGTTCCTACCCCTCTCTCCTTGTCCTGTCACTGCAGTTCCAGACAAAGAGTCCTTCTCCAGCTTCCCTGTAACCCCTTCAGACTCTGGAAGGTGCTCTGAGGTCCCCACACAACCTTCTCTTCTTCTGGCTGAACAGCCACAGCTTTCCCAGCCTGTCTTCAAAGGCGAGGTGCTCCAGTCCTCTTATCAATGTTGTGTCCCTCCTCTGGACTTGCTCCAACATTCCCATGCCCTTCCTATTTTGAGGCTGCCAGAACTGTACACGATATATTCCCCAAGGATCTCTTTCCTTGTCCCCATCTCCTGACTCAGCCCTTCCACACCTGCCTGCTCCCTGTTCTGCTCCAGCCCCCTTTCCCTGTGATTCCCATCCCTGTGGATGTGCTGTGCTCTCCTCTCTACCCCCGTGGGGTGCCCCCAGCCCCCCAGGAAACCCCAGTGCCCTGCTCTGCCCCAGCCCCAATCCCCAAACACCCCCTCCAATTTCAATATCCATACAACACAGCTCAGCTCTGACAAATATGGGCCAATCCCCGTGTGGCACAAAGTGACAAGCAGAGGTGACAAGCAGGGCAAGCCCAGACCTCCATCTGCTCGTGGATCCAGTCCAGGAAGGAGGTGGTTCTGCTGTAGACACCTGGCTTGTTCTTCTCTGCACAGCCCACTCCAAAGCTGGTGGTGCCCACCAGCTTCCAGACACTCATATCTTCACATGCTAAAGGGCCCCCACTGTCTCCCTGAGGAAAAAAGAATTAAAACAAATGTCAGTGTCCCAGAAAAGGAGGGAATTGTCTGTTTGGGGAGGCTGGGGGAGAGACATAGTCTGGTAATTCAACATCCTTGTTGCTGCTCTGTTCTGGGTCCTGGGAAAAGCACATTACAGCAGGGCTTGGAGACTTTTGAGACATGTAGGAGACCATATTTTTCTTTCCCTGGCTCCTGGCTATTGAGCTGAGCTTAGCCCAAGGTTGCAACATCAAGCTTACCTCTGACCTCCTCCCCTGCCTGCTCCTGCCTGCTTTTCCAGCCCTTCCCAGGCACTTTGCTAGGCAAATTCATCTCAGTGGACTCACATTAAGTACTGAAAACCTCCCATTTCTTCTTTGCTGCCCTACAAGAATCAGAGCCAGCACAACAACCGGAAAAAAGGGAATTTGGAACAAGCATTCCCACTGGTGAGCAGGGCTCCTCCTGTCGCGTGGAGCTGTGTGCTGAGCACGCTGCCTTTGGGCAGCTCTCCTGGTGCCAAGTGCCTTTTTGGGGGGGGGTTGCGTGCAAAAAAGGGATGAAATGCAGATCTAGGCACCCTCTGCCTTTGCTTTTTTTTTTTTTTGTCCCAAGTGTGATTGGGATGGAGCAAATCTGGAAACATGAAGTCCACAGAATCATAGAGAAGTTTGGGTTGGAAGGGACATTGAAGTATGTGTAGATCCAAGCCTCCTGCTTGGAACAGGGACATCTTCCACTAGGAATTCCTCCCCAGCCCTATCTGGCTGCTTTTCACCATGGGCTTTCTGCACCTTGCAGGTCTCTGGGGCTGCTCACAGTGCAGGGAAGTGTAATTCAGTGCAGTGCAGAGGTCACAGCCAAGGCAGAGAAAGGATGGCACCATCCTGCAGCACATGCAGCAAAATATGTCTTGAGCAAATTTGGCTTCAGAAGTATCAGATAAGGTCCAGAGAAGAAGTATAAAAAGGAAATTGTATCGTGTGAATGCACAGGGCCAGTGATTGATAATTGTGGTGAGCAGAATAAATGGCACAAACCCAAATGTTTGCCCAAGAAAAGCCTGGGAGTGCCTTCTGATAACTTATCACTCATGTTTTTCCATTTCCAATGAGCACAGTTGCAGTTTGGAAACTTCCATACCTGGCAGGTGTCCACCCCTCCCTTTAGGAAGCCAGCACAAAGCATTGAAGAAGTTATGATCCCACCGTAGACATCCCTGTGATTGCAAATTGCATTGGAAATCAGAGGAACGCCTGCATAATTCATAGTGTCAGAGGTGTCACCTGTTAAAAAAAAAAAACAGGAAAAACCCCCAGTAAAATCTTCCTGTCCTTGCAAATAATCTCCCTTTATAAACAGAGAATGTTTTATCTACAAGGAATTGGCAAGGAAGGATGAAAGAAATGTGGTTAAATGGCAAGACAGAAGTAAGGCAGCTTGGTGTCTCATCACTTACAGAACACAGCAATTATCCACTCTGCAGAGATGGGGATTATCACAGTGTATAAAATAACAATAAAATCTGGACATTGTGTGTTTCCACTTCGAACTAGACAATTAATGACGCTAATAAACCAAAAACTTGTTGAACATTGTGCTCAATACTGGTGCCAAAACCTGTTCTGAATTTATCACCTGTTCTGCTAGTCAACAAATCATCTGCAAACATCTGATTTACTTTATAAATATTTATTTTATTTCATTCAGAGCCTGAACAGATCCTTTCTACAAATGGGAGTATTTGCACACTGCCTATTAACAATTTAGGGCTGTTTTTTTTTTTTTATGTGGCAAAGCTTGCTTTCATTTTCTCCCCACCTTTGGCTGTTATCTGTGGGTCAGGTAATGTTCTGTTCTTGTTCTCTGAACAACAGGAACATATTCAGTGACATGAATGAAGAGTGATAAAAAACAATTAATGGGTGACAATTCACCCATTTTCACGTGAAGGTGGTTCAGTTTTTATTATTGATTAACATGACCCATGAGTCATGGGGAAAAAAAAAAATTCCCTTTTCTTTTTGATTTTGTTTTATCCAATTTCTACATCACCCAGCCTGCCTTAAGATACACATATCCTTTCTCTAAAAAAAAAAGGGATGGTTAATTCTTGCATTCATGCTGTGCTTCCTATGCTTGGAGTTCTAAAGGGCATAGCCTGTTTGACTGAGGCTGAGTACAACACTGGGGACATTTTATATGTGTCATTTTCAACTGTTTCAGAGGATGCCCATCCGTTCCTTGTGGTAAGAGTTTGCACAACTCTTTTGCAGCACAGTTTGTGCATAAAATTTAGTAATATGTCTTCTTTCCCCCTCCAGATATTCCAGAAAATTTAGTGTTAAACAGTGCCCCAACCAAATAATGTATTTACTGCATGTAAGATGTGTGCATGTAGTGAAATCATCAGCAGACAATTTAAAATACCTCCTTCCACAGTTGCTCCCCATCCTGATATCCAACACATTTTCCCTGCTGGGAAATGTTCACCAAAATTGGGCAGACAGATCGGTTCAATGTGACCTATTTATGAAAAGAAAATTAAAAAAA
This sequence comes from Diglossa brunneiventris, assembly GCA_019023105.1. Lineage (NCBI taxonomy): Eukaryota > Metazoa > Chordata > Aves > Passeriformes > Thraupidae > Diglossa > Diglossa brunneiventris. The sequence continues at coordinate 4,868,944 of CM032352.1, forward strand.
AAAAAAGAGGGAGAGGGAAGAGAATCAAAATTTAGCAAATAAAGTTTATATGCTTCAGAAATACTTGAAGGTTTGGCTTGCAATGAACTTGTGATGAGCACCACCCACTCCCCACATAAATAGCCTGGCAGTTTTCTGAGTTTTTTTTTCTTATGGGCAACATTGAGGATTTGAGACAACACCCACAGTAGCCCCAGTGAGTTTTGGGTATGAAGCAACACAAGGAGGCATCAGCAGGTCAATAAATTGAAGAATGAGCAAAAAGAAGGGCAGATCAGAGGCCCTGAGGCTGTTGGGGTGAGACAAGGAGCTGGGTGTGCACATCCCTGAGAGGGTAAAAAAATATTGGATTCTTTGCTTCCCACTCATCAGCTCACAGAGTTTTGGTGCCTCTGTGCTTTGGGACATGGAATTTCATGGGGTAAACTCAGAGCTTGATGCTTGCAGGGACAAATGAGTGCTGAGAAAAGGGGCGGGGGAAATACAAAATATAACTGGGCAGCTCCCAGGGGTTCTGTTCTGCACAGTGCAGTGATCCCAGCTCAAGGCATCAAGCCCCCAGCATGGGACACAGTGGGATTGTGCTCAGGTGCAGAGCCACTGCTGTTCCTTACTATTCCTTCCTACTATTCCTTATTCCTTAAATATCCTTAATATTCCTTATTCCCAAATAATGAGCGAAAGAAATCAGCAGAAATATGAGAAAAAACAGAACAAAATCAAGATTAATTTTCATTAAAAGTGAAATTTTAAACCATTACAAGAGAATTGATTTAGAAAATGACTAGATGTGTTAAAGAGCACCAGCTCCCCTTTGCAGCCAGCTCACAGTGATTAGGAGGTATTGGCAGGTATTTCAATTCATACAATATTATTACATATTATTTCAACTCATTGTATCAACTGCAGTAGCATCCCATCAGGAAAATAAAAGCAGTTTTCATTTAAATAATCATGATATTCAAATTGCCTTCTCTTCTCTTTGAAATTCAAGCTTGATTTTCAGCTTTGGACACTTTTGGATCCCCCAATAGTCATGGAAAGGACATGATAAAAATCTCTGTGACCTCCAGCAGAATGAGGCAGGGTGTTTATTTTAGATAGGAAGAATATTTAGAAAGAATAAAGTTAATGTTTGCCTATTAATAAATGCCTACAGTAAATCAATACCAGAGAACACTGGGAACATTTTCCAGCACGTTGTTTCTGTCCATGCCTGGACATGGAGCACAGAGGAGATGCTCACACTGCGGCTGGGGACTTTCTGCTGGTGCTGTGTGGACAGGGGTGTTTTAGCTGGGGAGGTGAGAAAGTCAAGTGAAAGCTCACAGAGATAAATTACCATTGAGAGCAAGAGGTGCTGCCAGTTTCATCAGTGCTATGTCATTCCCCATGGTCTTGGGTTTATAATTCCGATGGTAAATGATTTTTTCCACTGAATGTGGGTGAGCCTGGGTGTCCTGCTGAGTCACAAAACCGACCTGGACACTCCATGAGCTCGGCAGGTACAGGCTGGAACAAAGAGGTAGAAGAGAGGGTCAGACCTCCAGGAAAACCCTCAGGTTTCTCTAATTGTCCCCTGAGCTTATGCATACAACAGGCAAATAACTCCAGTCTGCTGTGCTGGTTTACCTCTCTGTTAATAATGTTTTGCATCTAATTTTTTAAATGCAAAACTAATCTTAGTGAGACACTGGGTGACTAATCTTAGTAAGACACTGGGTCACTGGCACATTGTAAGGGCAATTATATGGATCTTAGTACAAATTTCTGAGAGTTTTCCATGACCCCAGCTGTCTGTGCTCCTGTGAGACCCCACAGCTGCTGCCTGGCACACCTGCACTCAGCCAGGCCTCAGCAGCACTTGTGGCAAGGCATTTTCAAGGAGAAACATCCCCTCTGGAGGGTGTTTCTGCCCCAGTTCACGAGCTGGCACATCCTTCAGCCTCCAACAAGAGCAGCTCCTCTCCTTTAGGCCTCATTCCCCTGGAAAGGCTCCAGGGATGGGGGTTGTGCTACCAGCTCCCATCCCCATCACCCTTCAAACACTCCACAACCAACTGGATTGGGGTGACAAAGTTAAGGACAGAGGTTCTAAAATGCTGAATTCCTAAGTAATTATTTTTATGGCAACATATGGCTCTAAATAGGAACTAGGAGTGGGTTTGTCTATCCCATCTCTTCTCTCTATTGGGCATAAAGCATCCTACAAGAACTTACTCAGAAAAAGGCATCCATGTTGTAGGTGCTTAAAAGTGGTCAGACAGATCCCGTTTTAGCTGTCTAAATGTCTTTGGTGAAAGTGGCCAGGAGTTTGTAAGAGCAAGAGGCGCTCCTGCGCTATTAACACCAAACAAGACTGCAAAACCAGGCAGCTCATTATAAATATGTTTGTAATTACACAGAGTTTAAGTAAGTATTTAGCATCTATTTACCACCTGAAGACCTCTTCAATGCATAGAAAGGAGCAGTGAGTAAGTGGCAAAGGGCACAAAGCATAGCACAAGTGATTAATAATCACCGATTGATCCTGTCAACTTGAAAAGAATCCTGTAATTTATTTTGGAGCTCCAGTGGATCAGAGAAGCCAAATACAATTTCTGAACATGCAATTTACAGAAATTGCTGATTGGGATACTGAGAATCTAGCACTTAAATCTTGTTTTAATATGTTTTCCCAGGGAGCTGGGAGTGGCCAGAACATCTGGAAACCAGGGTCCTGGGTTTAGATCACTTCTTGGGGAAGCTTTCTCAATAAAGACTCATGCAAAAAGAGAGGAACAGCTTAAATGTTATGATGCCTTTTGGGGACTACATTAAAACAGATGGCAGACAGAATTAGGGAATATAAAGCAGTTATATTTATTGAAGGGCCTTCAGGTACATTTAGGGCAGACAAAGCCCCCCAGGGGCTACACCTAACAATGGACAATGGGTTACAGGTTTTCACACTTTTACAAATTTGGTCCATTTGCATATTGGGAGTGTGATAGATGAGTAATGTGATGGTTGACTCTCACGTTTAAAAGGCAAATATCATTTGTATATGTTCAGAGAAGTTATACCGATTTAGAGTTATGTTTTACCCCCTCCATGTGTTGTTATAATGGGGTGGCCGGGGTTTGGGACATTTGGGAGGGTTGGCTTGTTATTATGGCAGCACCTGACCTCCAGTCAATATTTAAGGAAGCAAACTCCATCACTGAACAGTGAAGAAGGAGTCAATGGACAAAACTTTGGGAGGGGCTAAAGGGTTAAAAGGCAAAATCTCCATTGTGGGGTTGGGCACATGGTGGGAAAGATCCTCTGCTCCCTGCCCTGTAATATTTTCTCTATTCAGTCTTCTGTTGTATTTTTGATAAGGTTTCAATAAACCTTTTAAAATTTTGGAAGTGAGTATCATTTCTCACAGGGGTTAATATTCCAATTACAGCTTCAGGTAATGAAGTCATTAACCCCAAGTTTGCTCTCCCCCACCTCACTTTTGTTTACATTTTTTGGGCTCAAGACAGTGAGGTGTCCTTGATCCCAGGCCTAGAGAGGAATTGTGTTGTCTGACCAAAACGGGAAAGCAGCAGCTAACACTTAAAAAAACACTAAATACTTAATATTCCACTAATGTAGTTTAGAGCTACACACTGAAGAATTACAGGATCACAAACACATGAAAACCATAAAAGCCAAAACTCCAGGGCATCAGCCCCGGGTGAGGCAGCGCGTCCTGCGGGTTATTTTGAAGAGCGAGCCGCGTGTCCCCTAAGCAGGGGGGTTTGGGCAGGGGGGTTTGAGCACTCACTCGTAGACGCAGTGGGCGGCTGTGAGGATCCAGAGGGGGGTGATGACCGAGCCCCCACACAGGTGGTGGCCCTGGAACTGCAGGCTGACCTGCCACGGCCACTGCCGCGGTGACGACGCGTTGCCCCCCACGATGCGCGGCCCGTAGCTGGCCCGAGTGCCACACGCTGCCAGGGAGCAAAGGTTACAGTGCAGAGAGGAAACACAGCCCTGGTTTGGGTCACATTCAGCCCCTCAGAATCACAGAATAATGAGGTTGGAAGAGACCTCTAAGATCATCGAGTCCAACCTATGTCCTAACACCTCAACCAGACCATAGCACCAAGTGCCATGGCCAGTCTTTTGTTAAACACATCCAGAGATGGTGATGCTACCACCTCCCTGGGAAGAGCATTCCAGTACTTTATTATTCTTTTGGTGAATTTTTTTTTCTTAATATCCAACCTATCCCTTCTCTGACGTAGCTTGAGACTGTGTCCTCTTGTTCTGTCAGAGACCGACCCCACCTGTCTACAGCCTCCCTTCAGGAAGGTGTAGAGAGCAATAAGGTCACCTCTAAGCCTCCTCTTCTCCAGGCTAAACAACCCCAGTTCCTTCAAATGTTCCTCAAAGGGCTTGTGTTCCAAGCCCCTCACCAGCCTTGTTGCCTCCTCTGGACGTGCTCAAGCATCTCGACATCCTTCCTAAACTGAGGGGCCCAGAACTGGAGACAGCACTCATGGTACAGCCTCACCAGTGCCCAGTGCAGGGGAAGGATGACCTCCCTGCTCCTGCTGGCCACACAATTCCCGATGCAGGCCAGGATGCAGGCCAGGATGCCACTGGCCTTCTTGGCCACCAAGGCACACTGCTGGCTCATATTCAGCTGGCTGTCAACCAGCACCCCCAGGTCCATTTCCACTTGAACACTGTCCAGCCACACCGTCCCCAGCTTGTAACGTTGTAGGGGATTTTTGTGGCCAAAACATAGAACTCAGCACTTAGACTTATTAAACTTCATCCCAGCCTTGCTGAGGGTGGGAGGTCTCTGCAGCTGGAGCATCCCCACCCCATCTCCATGGCCACATCCCAAGGGTTTCCCCTCCTCCCTCCCATCCCTGCAGGTCACTCATGGTCTGGTGTTTGTGGGGTCTCCATGTCTCTCCCTTCCCTGCAGGTGCAGTGCTCAGCTGTGGCACTGTCATATTTTCTGAAAAATCCCTTTGCCAGGATTTCTTCTCCTGGGAAGATGAGAAACCTCAGAGAAAAAACAATATTATCTCATTTGCTACTCTTGTGTTTTGCTGCTTTGGAACGTGGTCTGGAGATTGTTTACCAACTGATCATTGTTTGATTGGTTTCATGTGAATTGTTTTTACCTAATGACCAATCACCCTCAGCTGTGTCGGACTCTGAGGAGTCAGTCACGAGTTTTTCATACTCATTCTTGTTAAGCCTTCTGTCTGTATCCTTTCTCTACTCTTTAGTATAGTTTTAGTATAATATAATATAATATAATATAATATAATATAATATAATATAATATAATATAATATAATATAATATAATATAATATAATATAATAACATAAGCCAATAAATTAGCCTTCTGAGAACATGGAGTTGGATTCTCAATTCCTCCTTCGCCCTGGAAACCCAGCAAATACCCCCTGCTCTGCTCTCCTTCATCCTCAGGATCCCACATAGGCAGGATCAAGCATCTCCTCTCCCCCATGGTGATTTCACTGTTGTATTTTCATTTTTTATGTCCCAATCTGAGAACTAGATGTCATGAAGAGGTGTGGGATGGAAATTCCATCAAGGCAGAATTTCTCTTTTCCTGCCAAGATGCCAAAGAGTTGGAATTACAGTGTGAGTCCATGGACTCAACATACAGTCCTTAAATATACACTTCCTACTGGGATTCTCACTGAAATGCTCCTGCTATCTGATGCTCCCAGTCTGCCCTCCCAGCCTATTTTCACCTTCTGAAATTCTTTCAAACTTTACATAAAAAATAAAATTTTTTTTGGTGTGATAATCTGTTAGTATAATATGCCCTGAGTACACAGCTGGTCCCAAGTCTTGCCATGCAGTGGATAAAGAAGGATAGTTTCTGCTTTTTTTATGATTCTTACCCAAACACTTTAAGATGATCACATTGCCAGAAGTGCATTCCTCCCTGAGATGAGAAGACAGTGCAGCATTAGTCCCAATTCACAAATACCTTGTGTTTTTTCAATATGATATCATTTTCCTGTGCACACAAATACAAGTAACTCATATGTTGAAAGAGGTACAAAGGCATGAACTCATCCAATCTAATCAGGGCCTTTAACTGGAATTCTGAAGCTGGGAGCTTGGCCACCATAAGGAGCACATGCTGCCCTGCTGAGGAGGGGTTCACTCTTCCACCAGGGAAGATCTGAAGTCTCCTTGGATCCATTGCTCCCTTCTCACTGGAAGGTAACTAAAAAAAACCAGCATTTGTCAGAAGGAGTAAATGGACCATAAAGGGTTCATAAACACACTGGGAAATGTGTAAGGATCTGCAAACTGAAACAAACTGCTTCATAATGGAAAAACAGAAGTGCCTGGTGCCTATCCATTTGCAAAAATGGCATCATGGGACAAACAGTCATTTCAAACAGCTCATTTGAAAGCCTTTGTTGATTTTAATGGGTCCTGGAACAGACTCTTAGTTTATATTCCAGCAAGATGCTGCTGAACCTCAGTCCAGCATGTGTAACACCACCAAACACAAAGTGCTACATGCCTGAAAAAACAGCAACAATTCCAAACTATCAATAATTCTCCTTTTATGGCTTGGCGTCTTCCTGAAGCAGCTGAGGCATACCTGAGGTTGGTGGCATTGTGCAGGGATGTCACTTGATCAGCTGAGAACCAGTGGCTGAGGGACACGAAATGTCTCTGGAACTGTTTTTCAACTGCATCCACGGGCAGGTAACCTGAACTCACATAACTGCAAATAAACCATAAACACAGCTTCCCCAGACAGCATTGCAGCAATCTGCTTAAATAATTCACCAGTTCTGCTAATGAAAACCACAATAATCAGATTCTGGCATTCGATAAAAGTAATTATTTCCTCCCCCTATGCTTCTTACCCTGTGCATGTATTTTTGACATAATCATGTGTGGAAGCCACACGTGCTGAGATGTATTTAACTGGCAGAGAAAATAAATTTTAATTGTAATACTACAATAAAGCTTTTCATTGTAAGTGGCTGGCACATTTCCTGAGCCACTTACAAGCTCATTGTCTCCTTTTCCTAGAGTTATGTTTTGCAGCAGGGAGAATGAATAATTTTTAATTTTTTCTTCTCTTCTTTGTTGAAATATTGAGATGTATTTTATCCTAAAGGCAACAAGAATTTATTCAAAGAAGGTTTATATTGCTAACTATAACAGAAATCAGAATGATGCCATGGTAAGAAATAACAGAGCATCATGCCAAATCACAACTTCAAATCTTTCTCAGTTTTATGAAAGTTTGTGGAAGAAATGGTGCTTTTTCAGGAATGGGATCAAGCCAGCAAGAACTGTCTTGCCATGTTCTTCTCTAATTATGAGGTGGACCTTAAAGCCTATCAGATGTCATGACATGAATTGTGCACACAATTTACCTATAGGGGAAGTAAAAGAAGTGGAAAATGCTCATATGTTCTTAGTGAGACAAAGTAGAAATTCTCCAGAGTAGAAATCCGTTTTGATTTAGGTGAAATGTACATCTTTGAGTTAAGTCTGTAGTTTGAAAACATAGCTATTTAGCCTGACTGCAAAAAGCCTAGGCTCAGAGAAACTGCTTCAGCGAAAGACAGAGATAAGTGGTGGGGGGGGAGATAGAAAGTGATAAAGAGAGACAGAAACTGCTGTGAGAGCAGGTCAACCTGACCTAAGAATTCTTTCTGATAAAGAAGAACTAGCAGCAAATGTTGTGCGACATTCGTAAAAATGAATATGTATGAACATATTGTCAAATTATATGCATATGCATTTGAGAAGAGGATAAAAAGAGACCTGAAGTCCGCAGAAGTATGCATGTCATTTTAAGAGAACGATTCCCACATGCGTCCAGCGCTGTAATAAACATACAGGCTTTACAACTTTCACAAAGCTCTAGAGTTTTGCTTATCTCCTCAAAACATTAGTGCCTCTCTGACAGGCCACTGTAGTGACAAACAGGATCTGGGCACCTGCATCACACAGGGAAGATTTAGCCAAGCCATCCTCTTTAGCCATCATGCAGGATTTATAGCAGTAATAAAAGGTATTTGCCATGTACAAGTATATAATCTCAAATCTCCTCAATCATGTGACTCACAAAGGTGGATTGTTAAATCATTTTTAAGGCACAAACCAACACAAGGCTTCATTAGAAAGGCTGAAAACCTCAGAGCTTGTTCAAAATGCCAGATGAAGCTGCTGGCAGGTGGTGTCCCTACCTTGAGAAGCCCAGGTGCTTGCAGGTGCTGTTGCCATACTCTGCCCTCCAGTCGTCGGAGCAGACGGTGCGCCAGGAGCCCAAGGTGAACACCTGCAGCACTGCCCTCTTCCCACTCAGCCTGACTTTGGGATTCAGGACAAGAAAAGCCTCAGTGAGCTGTGGAGATGAACATTGGCACACGACAGGCACACCACACCGCTGTGGTGTCTGTGTTTTCTGGCTCACTGAGCCACTACTTATCTTTTTCATCATTTGCATTCTTTGACAGAATTTTTCTGTGCTTTGTTGTTTGTGGGTTTTTGGGTTGATTTTTTTTTTGTTTTGTTTTTTTTTGTTTTGTTTTGTTTTGTTTTTAAGTAAGGTACTCTGAGCTAGGACAGTTAGGGGAAAAAATCTTTGCTCATGGGAATGCCAGCTCTAATACAGGTGGTGGAGGCTGCCTGGCCTGGCAGTGAGCTTTAAGCAAGTCCTGGTTATTGCACTGAGCTGGAGCTGCAGATGCTTTGCCCTGAGGAGAACCATGGTCAGGGTAAGGAATGAAGGTCGTGGGCACCTCCTGTGTCAGAGAGGTGGATGCACTTGTGCCCAGCTGTCCTGGGCCTGTGAAAGGGCACACCTGTGAGGGACAAGGGAGGCCATGCATGTGGTTACTGCTGAACAGGGCTTTCCCACTCGTGCCCAGATTCCAGTGTTATGAAATTGCAAAGGAAGACAGGAAAAGCAGAGGCTTTTCCTGGCTCCACTGACACCTCGAGCCTCCCTGGGGAAAACCCTCCAAATGCTGAACACATTGTGCAGGGTTAGCTGGGGTCAAAACCTCGTGGTTCTTGTCACTCCTCCTATTGCACAGATGGAAAGCTGTGCTGCCTCCTTAGCTGTAGGTACAGAAGCCAGGATTACAAGTGCACTGAGCTAAAACCCAGTTATTCTGTTTACTAAAATTAGAGTCCTTTCCCTCCAGGGGCTGTGAACGCCACAGTCACCTTCCATAGCACAGGGAAGTCACTTCCATAGGACAGGGAAGTACACTTTAAATATCCCTGTGATTCCCAAAACCATCACAGAAAGAAACTCAGAAATAAGTTACACATTTCACAGATGAAGCAGCAAATTCTGCAGCACTGAATGTACAAATGGCTGATTTCTCCCATTCCCACATCCCTTAAGATGACACCAGGATTTTGCAATCTTCAAAACTGACGCAACACAACGGTGTGCCAGTGAATTCAGTGTATTCTGTATTTACACACCATAAGGCAGTGGGGTTACACCTTGCTGGCAGGGGAAATGTGAGCAGTCAAAAAGCATCTGGGCTTCCAATGGAGAAAATGATCAAAAGTGGCAGTAACCATATTCAGCAATCATCACATGTATCTAAAAAGCAGTTTGGTTTTTCATAAACTGCAAATCAGTACCTCAGTACCTTCCTCTGAAGTGGTGATTTAGATATTCCACTGGTCTCTTTTCTTGTCTCACCCAAACTCTTTACAACAAGCATTCCTTGATAACTTGCCAGTTCTACAGGAGGAGGTAGGAGGGATTTATAATCAAAATTAAATTACCACATCTGTACTCATCCTCCCCTTCTTTACAGTTGAAGACACCATTGCACCTGGCTGATTTCTGGATACACTTAAAGGATGAACGACAGCGAAACTTCCCAATGCAGTTGTACTGGACTAAAAGGAGTGAAAGAACACAGGGCAATGAAAGCACACTTGGATTTTAATTTAACACTTCTGCATTCCATTATCTGTCCAGATTTCAGTCTTGCTAAGGAAAAGCCAGCTCCTGTATCTCAGGTCCTCTAGCTGCTCAGAGTGACCCCAAGATGTGTTAGAAAGTCTCTTTTCCCAGCCCGGCAGTCGAAGAAGGAGTCAGAGCTCTTCATTTCTCAGTCTCAAGGTTGTTTATTGTATCTTATCTATAAAATTTTTTCTCCTGTTCACCCGAGGTCCTCTCAGCAAGACAGTCAGAGGCACTCTGCCTGCCCCCGGGGCAGTGTTATGTTTTTATACTAAAAAACTACGTGTACAATATTTACAATTACTTCCCAATACCTATCACCTATGTTAGACAGTGAGCTTCTACTCTGAACCAATCTAAAAGTGCCAACATCCCAGCAGAAGATGGAGGCCAAGAAGAAGGAGAAAGGCTGGACATGCCCAGATCCCTTCATCTTGGTCCCTGAACCCCCATTCTAAAAATCCCAAAAAATCTATTTTTTCACCCTGTGATAAATTCATTATCATTGTACTTAAACTTTCGTGGGTTGTAATTCTTCATACAAAGGTTGGTAATTGTTTTTTATAAAGGCTAAATCAAAGTCACAGAGGTCTTAGGCTCTGTGCCAAGGTCTCTGAGCCCCCCTGGGCAGGGGCTCGAGCCAGAGGAATTTCCTGGGTTCCGACGCCTGTACTCCAGGAACTTTGGAAATAGAGCCCGGAGGTTGCTACATGGTGCTGCTAAAATTCATTTATTAGTAATGACTCGTAGGAGGAGTCAGCCTTGCTGTGCGTGCTGCCTCCTTCCCAGCTCCCTCTGCACAGTTTAAATTTCACTCAAGGGTGAGTTCCTGCCTAGTGCCTCAGACCCTGAGCAGAGAATTAGGGAGACCCTTGGAAAACACATCCAGTGCTCACTGTCCTCAGGGAGTGCCTCAACCTCCCACAAGCTGCTCCCTATTCCAGGTGTGGAGACACAGCAAGCCCTGGACCTGGGCAGGTCACACTTCCCAGCCACAACTAAACTCATTCTGCATTTTCTTTTCCTTTGTAGAAGTTGTTTTTGATAGGGAAAAGTTCTTTAATTCTTTGGAAGCAAACTTAGAGAAGTGAATTACAAGACAAAAATATGGTGTGGGCTACCCACAGGAGACTTTTTACCCTCAGTTTCTAAACTCAGCTCATTGCCTGAGGGGAGCTGACAAAATTTTACTGGAGAAAGGTTTCCTGAAGCTGCAGGTTCCCCAGTGTTGTAAATAGAACACCAATCTTTCCAGGAGTGCCAGACCTATTTTATCCCTACATGTAAATAAAATTTAAAGCCATCACCTCAACAAGATTTTTTACTTCCACAAACAAGCCACAGTAGCAGTTTAATTCCATTCTCAGTAAAAGGCTCATGAAAAATTAAGCATTTGAATGGCTAAGTGAGAACTCAATAAATAACTAATGGTACTCACCACCCAGGCCAATGGCAACTGCTAGGATTACTGCAAGGAATAAACCAAAGATATATGGGAAGTATTTTAGGGAGACAAGAGCATGGCACAATGAAGGTGGTTCAATATCTCCTGGAAAAAAAAAAAAAAAAACAGAGAGAAAGTTTCTGTGAGGTTAAGCCAGCTGAGCCGGCAATCAAAAAGATTTATCTAACATTAAACTAGATGTCATCACTAACTCCTGAGTATGCTCCATGAGCTGCCCTCACCTGAAGGGATTTAGATTTGCTCTTTCAGGGAATGAGAAGGTTCCAAGTGCTTTGGGGCTGCTGCTGCTCTCAGACATCCCTTGAGCATTTGCCTTGGGAGGGTCTGAGTTGTGCCCCTGCAGAGCACCTGGCCTGTCCTCAATGCAATCAGCAATGTGAGCTCCAAATTTTCATTTTCATGGGCTACATCACACTGGGAGCTTTTCAAGCATATGAGCACCTCTGCTGAAAACTTGAGTCCTGGGAAAAAAGTGAAAATCAGACCTGTTCTGTCTGTGTAATCAAACCTGTGTGCAGCTCATAAATAGAAGTTCAAGACAAGAAGGAGGAAATTCGCTGGCCCTTTGGACTTGGAAGCAAGGTTAACTGAAAATGCTTGAAAGCTAAATTTGCAAAAAGAAAAGCAGGATCATCTACCGAGTCTCAAAAACTCTGAATGAAAAAGTGATTGTTCAAAGTTTTGCTATAAATGCAAGAAAAGAACAGAGTGATGGCTCAAGGCTGAGTCTTGAGCTTTCAAGTACAAAAAGCTGCATTTAAAGTTAAAATATACATCAGTAGTTATTGCAGAATACATTTCATGAGCTGGATCTGTTTACCAACCACTGACCTCCAGAGCTGACCTCTGCTTAGTGATATTGCCAGTCCGGAAGATAACAAGAGATTCTGCTGAAAATGATGAGTGATTCACTTGTCTCAAATGTATTTTGATATACAAAGGGCAAGCTGTGGGGAAATAGCAAACACAGCTGGGTCATGAGTGCACACAGGAACTGTCAGAGCCTTGTCTTTAATTTTAGTTCTTACTGCTCTTCACTTCCCCATTCCTCAGGCTTTATAATTGAGATTGGCAGATACAATCAGTCGAGGATAAGGAGTGTCTCCAAGGGTTTACAGACTCTCTAGGTAAATCCCAGCTTCCTCAGACTCTCAGAAGAAGCTGAATAACTGGTTTTGGCAATGGAGTTGGTGGCTGGTATGCCAAAAATCTTTGACAGCTGTAGCAGCTAATGGACTAGAAAATTAAATTGTTCTGTTTTCACTCTGGAAGCTCAGCCTGTCTCTGTTGGAACCCATGGTTATTTTGAAACCAATGGGAAGCAGCAAACAGACACGCTAATCTTCCCAAGTTTCTGCATTCTATATTCAGGTTTTTTGATGGACCAATTTCCAGGCTGGCAAAATTTCAAACAAACCATTCAAAAATGTGTCTGGAAAGCGTGGGGAAACGTTTGCCTCTGTGTGAACAATCTGGCTGTGAAAAATGCTTGTGTGTGCAAGCGGACACAAGATGTCATCACATCACTGAGCTGGCAAACCTCACACCTTGGGGAGGGAGCTCGTGTTTCCTCCTCCTCGGTGTGGTTGCTTGCTCTGGGTGGGCAAGTACAGCTTGGCAAACAGTGGCCACTGGGACTGCAAAGGTCAGAGGGCTGTGGATTGTCCCTACCAGATCCATCTGCACTTGGATCCACTCTTGCTTGTGGTATGAAGAAGAATCTTTTGAAGGTAAACTGAATTTGTGGTACTGGTGGTTCATCTTCTGTAACGGAGATCATTTCAAGACTTCCAGTAGTGGGATTTGTCTCTTGAACCTGGCTCAACAGGAGAGGGAAAAAAAGAAGAAAAAAGAAAGAAAAAAAATCATTATAATGTTGTCGTAGAGTCACAGAATGGTTTGGGTTGTAAGGACCTTAAAGTTGATCCACCCCCTTCCATGGGCAGGGACACCTTCCTCTCTCCCAGGCTGCTCCAAGCCCCATACAACCTGATCTTGGACACTTCCAGGGATGGGGCACCCAGAAATTCTCTGGGCACTCTGTTGCCAGGGCCTCACCATATTCACAGTGAAGAATTTCTTCCTAACATCTCATCTAAACCTTCTTGTAGCCCCTTTTGGGTGCTGGAAGGCCACAAGAAGATCTGTCTGGAGCCTTCTCCAGGATGAACAACACCAACTCTCTCAGCCTCTCCTCATAGCAGAGGTGCTCCAGCCCTCTGAGCATCTTTCTGGCCTCCTGTGGATTCACTCCAGCAAGGTCCATGTCCTTCCTGTGCTGGGGACCTCAGAGCTGGACACAATACATCGTTATGCACTTGATTTTCATGAGAGAAGCACTTATAATTAATTTACCAGCAAACTACTGAGGTTAATTTTTGTTCAGATTTGTCTAAGCACTGGAGCTACTTTTAATAGCTCACACTGGGGCTGGGAATCCATTCCCTGTGCTATAATTGCAATAGAAAACCAGAGAAAGACTAAAATGCACAGGACAGCAGCACAGCACCTGACAGGATCCTCATTCAGGGGAATTTTACTCCAGTAAACTTTTGATCACTTACTACACAGGGGAAAAATTAAACTTAGCTACCTAGAATTTGGGGCAAATAGATTTGAAATGCTAACTTCTGACTGTGGTTCTGCATAATGGCAAAAAGAACCAGATTTTTGATCTCAGGATGATGTGAAATAAGTCCAGGTTTGTTAAAGACAGTGGAGCTGGTAAGCTGTAAAAGCATCATTTGTGCATACTCAGTCCCAGAAAATGCTTACAGTGACACATTTTAGGCAAAGAATACAAGTTTTATCTGTGACATAACTATAATGGAAAATATCCTGGAGTATTTTTTCACCTTCCAGCAATAAAGGTTTATTTCATTATTTCTTTCATTTAATTTCATCTATTTCTTTCATTTGGTAAAATTTCACCTACATTTCATTGAACATAAATTAAACTTTGTAGAGAATCTGCCAGCATGATTGTTAAATATTAAAACCAAAAAAGCCTTCTAGCTGGTGCATAATTTGCCCATCAGGAAACAAAACAGCAATGTGAACCAAATTACATGCAAGCCAAACACTGACATTTCGCTTATCCAGAGGCTATCACATGCTCCCAAATCTTCACTCACCTCTTCCTGAGAAGTCATAGTTCAAAGCAAAACTGTTTTCCTTCTTCATTATCAAACTCAGAGTTTGCTGAGCCTCTCTGCTCGGGGAGGGTTTCCAGGCGGCCGCTGAGCGCGGCATCAGGGCCGCAGCCGTGTAACCCAACCTGGAGAGGGGTATCGGGTGGCCCTGGATGGCATGGCTACGGAAAGGGGCAGATAAAAATTCAGCACGCTGTTTAATTAGCTGAAAAACACCAGGCAACACTGTGGGATCTGCAAACCTTCCCGTACACCCTTAGCAAAGGAGCCCCATGAGCGCTCGCTCATCCTCTGCCAAAAGCGAGGGCGCTGAACGCCAAGAGCTGGGGGTGGCAGGGAGCAGCAGCCCCAGGGCTTCATCTCTTCATTGTCAGAACTCAGGACATCCCTCTGGCTGTCCTGAGCAGCCAAGACCCCTGCCAGGGGCTCAGAGACCCTGGCACAGAGCCCAAGATGCCTGTGGGTTTGATTATGACCTGTAGAGAAAATTACCAACCTTAGATGAAGATCTGCAAGCCACAACAGTTTAAGTAGAATGATAGTGAATTTATCACAGGGTGAAAAATGGATTTTGGGGTTTTTAAAATGAGAGTTCAGTAGGCAAGATGGAGGAATCTGGACGTGTCCAGCCTTTCTCCTTCTTCTTGGCCTCCATCTTCTGCTGTGATGGTGGCACTTACAGATTGGTTTAGAGTAGAAGCTCACTGTCTAACATAGGTGATAGGTATTGGGAAGTAATTGTAAACATTGTACACGTAGTTTTTAGTATAAAGACATAACACCGCCCCGGGGGCAGGCAGAGTGCCTCTGACTGTCGTGCTGAGTGGACCTGAGCTGGACAGGAGAAAGAATTTTATAGATAAGGAACAATAAACAACCTTGAGACCAAGAAACGAGGAGTTCCGACTCCTTCTTTGAGTGCCGGGCTGGGAAAAGAGACTTTCTAACGTATCTCGAGGTCACTCTGACCAGCTAAAGTCCCGAGACTTCATCTCTTCATCTCTTCATCTCTGATCTCACAGACTCACCTTGCTCCTCTTTCACTGGGTTTAGCCTTTGCCATGTGCCTGCAGAGGGTTTGTGAAAAAGCAGCAACTCACATTGCTGAAGGATCAACTCAGTTGTACTCTGGGATTTAGAAAATGGAAATGTACATTTGTGGTGGTGTTCACAGGGGTCCCAGGAAGAGGGAAGAGATGAGAATGTTGACTCCATGTTTCAGAAGGCTTGATTTATTATTTTTTGATATATATTATATTAAAACTATACTAAAAGAATAGAAGAAAAGATTTCATCAGAAGGCTAGCAAGGAAAGCAGAGAATAGAATGATAAGAAAAGCTCTTGACTCTCAGAGAGTCCAAGCCAGCTGACTGTGATTGGCCATTAATTAAAAACAACCACATGAGACCAATCACAGATCCACCTGTTGCATTCCACAGCAGCAGATAATCATTGTTTACATTTCCTTTCTGAGGCCTCTCAGCTTCTCAGGAGAAAAAATCCTAAGGAAAGGATTTTTCATAAAATATCATGGCTACATACGTTCAGCTGCAAGGAATGCTCGAGAGTAGTAATAGTTTGGCTGGGTGGTTTTCAATTAGAAGAGAGATTCCTGACAGGGGGAAGGATGGAGGGAAGAAGGAGAAGGAATGATAATGCAAAAAGACACAGGAGAGTAAGTGTAACAAGGCTCCTGAGAGGCCAGGGAGGAAATGAAAATTTTCCATGATAAAACCCATGTCCCTGGAATATGGCTGAGATGTGAGAAGCTCTTCAGTCCCATTTCTGTGCATGATGGAGACTGGCACTTCCAAAGGAGAGGACACCACCTCATGTGTGGTGGGGTCCCTTGTGGTAGGAAGGAAATGATGAATCTGACTCCATGTTCTTAGAAGGTTAATTTATTATTATATATTATATTATATTATATTATATTATATTATATTATATTATATTATATTATGCTATACTAAACTATACTAAAGAGTAGAGAAAGGATACTTTCAGAAAGCTTAAAAGGTACCAATGAAAATTCGTGACTCTCCAGAGTCCCAGCACAGCTGGACAGTGATTGGTCGTTAAGTAAAAACAATTCACATGTTGGATAAACCTTCTCCAGCCACATTCCAAAGCAGCAAAACACAGGAGAAGTAATCAGATAATTATTGTTTTAATTTTTCTCTGAGGCTTCTCAGCTTCCCAGGAGAAGAAATCTTGGGAAGGGTTTTCTCCAGAAAATATGACAGTGACAGGGATTTTTCCAGAAAATATGACATTGATACTCATGATCCTGTTAACTTAAGCCATGACATCAAGAATCCTTCATCATCTCCTGTGTCACCCTTTCAGCAGCCTTCCCTGGAAATGGGGACACTCTCCCCACCAGGTTTCAGACAGTTCTGATGGTTCTCCAAATGGCTGGAGAACCAGCTCAAGCTGGCCAGGTGTCCCAAGGGGAACTCTGCCAAAACATGAGGGGAAAACATGAGGGCTCATTTCATGTGACCAGCAGCTCAGGTGATCTTTTCAGTCCACTGGGTGAGGAGTCCTGTCCTCCAGAGGGAACACTGATACCTGCAATGATGACAGATAAAACTGTCTCCAACCAATTCACCCACTCTGGCCATGCTGGAAAGGCTGGGGACCAGCCAGGGCAGCTCTGCAAAGGTTCCCACAGTGGGACTGGCACCACTGGAAAGGACAAATTCTTCTCCCTGCTTCCACCCTGAGCTGCTCCAAGCTCAGCCTCGGGGTGTGATGTCTGGGTAGGACATTGGGGTTAATCTTCCACAGTTTGGTTGCTCACTGCCTTTGGCTGAGAAGACCAAAGCAGAAGCTGCATATGATATGGGCAGGAGGTCTTGAAAGCTGAGCCCAAAAGGAAAGCTTTGGCCTCCAGACTAACTTCCTACATGCTGCAGGACCGCCCCAGTTGGTCCTCCCTGGTGTAGTTGCAGCTCAGGTGGATTTTGTGGCTTTCAGGAGACAGTTTATAGTGAAAAGCCAGAAGATTCCACCTCAGCTCCTTCAGCAAGCCCACTCTGACTGTGGTGGTTACCTTTGGGCTCCTCATCTTGCTCTGCCAAGGCAGATAGGAAAAACTTTTGCTTTTTCAGCCACCCTACGACAAAAATTCAGAGGCGCAGATTCTATGAAAACAGGATGTCAACTTTTGTCAGAAGAGATCACAAGGGGTGTAAGGTTGGGGTTTTTTTTTTTAATTTATCTGCCTCCTTCTCTCTCTCTCTCTGTTTCATTTTCTGACTCGCTCCCTCTCTCCTTGACACCGTCCTCCCACCTCCCAGTGTGTCAGAGCACACGGAGAGGGCAGGGAGGGAGGAGATGGCGGTGGCTGAGGCACAGCTGTACTCAAAGGTGTCCAACAAGCCCCGGGGCAGGGGCACCTCTGCCCTCCTGGAGCCTCTCCTGGCCAAAGGATTCCCGGCTCATCTCGCGTGAGTACTGTGCTCAGCTGCCCTGGCACTGGGGGATTTATTCAAGATATCAGGGGTTTGCCATAAAATCCCCATACAGGCAGCCTGGTTTTCTTGATTAGGAGATTGTGCTGCTCCTGGGGGTGATGTTCCCATGCAGGGATCACACCTGTCTTGCTCTGAATTTCATATGTGAAATTCTCATATATAGTATGATATATGATATATATCTCATATATGGTGTGTATTGCCCACACAGCAAAACCAATCCACTCAATATTCAATATTTTAAAATACTGTGTAAATCTAAAATACTGTGTAAATCTAAATCTATAGTATGATATGTGATATATATTCTCATATATAGTGTGTGTTGCCCATCCAGCAAAACCAGTCTGCTCAATAGCCAATATTTTAAAATACTGTGTAAATCCAAAATACTGTGTAAATCTAAATCTATTGTATGATATATGTACTCATATATATATTCTCATATATAATGTGTATTGCCCACCCAGCAAAAATGATCTGCTCAATTTCCAATACTTTAAAATACCATGTAAATCTAAAATACTTTGTAAATCTAAATCTATAGTATGATAGATGATATCTTCTCATATATAGTGTGTATTGCCCACACATCAAAACCAATCTGCTCAATATCTAATATTTTAAAATACTGTGTAAACCTGAAGATGCAAAACCCTTCCACATCCTGAGTTTTGAGAGGCTTCTCAATGAGTTGAGAAGTTGACCCCATTGTTTGCTCTTGGGATACATCGTCTTTCATTTTTTTTTGTGCTTATTACTCTTATTATAAGGGAATTAAACATGGGTGTAATTTCTAGCCAAAGGCTTTTTCAGGCCTGGCAAAAATGTCCTGCTGGGGGGTGTCACTGGAAACTGCTTTTTCTCCTTAAGATGCCCCCTAAGTCTGCCAATTTTTCTTCCTGTCTTGAATCAGGATCTTGTTCCAAAAATCATGTCCTGCCTAAAAAATGTCATAGTAAAGAATGAGGCTCTATTCTTGGCAACTCCAGTGGATGAGAGAGTAACTGGTGGCAGGTAAACAAGTTAATGCAAAAGGAAAATGCTGGTAATTCCTCCCCCAAACATCTCTCATGTTGGATAGGCAAGTTCTGGGGAGAACTTTCCAATTTCTGGATGGCAAGAAGGGACATTTTCGTTCAAACTGTTAAAAAATTAGATATTATTATTTAAATATCAAAGAATCCGTCATAACAATATTTTAGAAAGAAGAGCAGTACCTCTCTACCTTTTGACTGAAAATTAAGTGAGTGGAAGAGGTTCCATTTGTAAGTGCTGTGTTGTTTTTTGGGAACAGCTGTGTTAGCAATCAGTGTGAGATGCGATGGGCACAGCTCTCAAGGGAACAGTGAGTCCCTTGCTCCCAGTGATGCACAATGGAAATTTAGCTGAAAATATGGCTCATAATTTATTTATTAATACTGTAACTTTGGTCAGGTCAAAGTAACGGCTACTTTTTGAATTTTTTTCTGTTTTATGTGATGCTTTTCCAATCCACTTCAAAACACTTTCTGCTGCTACTGAGATGACTTTGTACTTCCCAGTTCAAAATCAAGAAGCAGCAGCAGAAATACAGTGCAAACTAATGTAAGATAACAAAAAGTTTTTTCCTATTATTGACCTTGGACCTTCAAAATTTTGGTTGTGTTTTTAAAAAACCTTCTCGCTGTCTCTGTTGTCCCTCAATTAAACCATGAATGAAAGTACTGAAAAGTTTCTTTTGAGATGTCCTGGCCTGAGAAATATGAGGTGGGGTGGAAGTATTACAAAGTTTTCCATCATGTAAAACCAACAGGCCAAAGCAGCATTTCCCCAATGAACAAAACTCAAATATGTGAGGGTCAAGTCTAGCCTAAGATCAAAAAATTTCCACAAGAAACTGTGCCAGCAGTTTCTGTTTTAGAGAAGAGTCAGCTTATTCTCACTGTAGATGCATTTTTAATCTACTTTCATTACAGATTCTCAATGGTTTATTCTTCCCTCTGCCTGAGAGAAATTGGTATATGCAGAACTTATTCTTTGCATTATTTTTCGATTTTGACTTCTCATCTTGGAAGTGTAGGATTAGTCACACCCCTGGTGCTAAGGGCTCTACAAACCTTGCTGGAAATAATTTCCTGCTGGAAATCACATCCTCACACGTGATGAGACAAAAGGTGGGACAAGTATGGAGAGGAGCATGAGACAACAACGAGATGGGACAGAGCAGGATGGCAGTTCATAGCCTCAGGTCTCACTTTATTATTACAGGTAATTTTGAAGGCTCCATGATAGAGAAAATCTGAAGCCAAGCTCAGTTTTAGCTTCAGAGCTGTTCGCACAGAGCTTGTGCCCAGGTGGGAGAGCAGCATGGCATGAGGTGGTAAAACTCCCTTGGAGGTGCAGTGAGTGGTTCTGAACCGCGGCATCACTGCCACTGACACTTCCACAAGGCACAGGGTGCGAAATGGATTTGTAGAGAATTCTAAGAGAAGGCTCACACAGTTTTCATCTGCATGCAAACTTTGAGATAAGAAATGCTGGCTTAGAAATGCCGTGGAATAGGTCAGATATTGTTGAGAGAGAAATGGAGCTAGAAACAAGTTTCAAAGGATGGCCATGCAAATAAGACTAGATATTTTAGAGAAATAGAACTATGAAAAATGCATTGGAGTAGGACCCACGAGGGGTAATTCTAGATGATTGGCTTTAAGGCATTTACAGCATGGTGTGGCAAAAGCTGATAGGCCAAGAAACACTTGTGATGTATTGTAAGTAGGAAATAGTCGGCTTCTGATTGTGATGGTGTGAATTATAATTTCTGTATTGTCTCACCCTTCACATGAGACTGAAAATGGAACAGAAGTTTTTTAAACACCTCTCAGATGCCCCATCTCTGGGTGAGAAAAAGGCTTAATCCAACAGCAGAGCAGGGAAGCTGCATGAGGAGAGGGACAGAAGGAGGGCTCAGAGGAGAGGTAGAAGGTAAAGTTTGAGTGGAAAGGCTCATGTTTGTCCTCATCCCATGTTTGACCCCCACTGAGGAGCCAGCAGTGGCTGCATATAAATGGTATTAACAAGCCCAAATGTGGGTTTTACACTGAAGAGAACACAGAAGACTGGGAGGGAACATAAGGATGAGCCTGAGTCCTGCAGCTCAGTGCACACACTGCTGATGTGTGATGGTGTCATGGGGATGGATGAAGAACAAAAATGGGAGGAGACAACACAAAATGCCCTCAGGAGCCAGTGGCCAGAAAACATGGCCTCAAAAGAGAAGGAAAGACATCAGCAGATGACAAGAAATTCAGTAGTTTTCTTGCAGTGTCCTCTGTCTCTACTTCCCCTTCTGAGAAGTTTGTAGGTGTGTTTCAGGGGTGGAAATGGGGTTCATGAGTGCAGCTGCTGCTTGAACACTGGAATCCTTCACCCATTACCCAGGATTTAGGCACAAAGATTTGCTCATGTGAAACATGAGGCTGGCTTTTTGAAAGCTCTAGTTAGAAAAGGAAACCAAATCCTACCCCAGAGAACGAAGTCGCATTAACAGAGAGAAATGAGAGATGTTGTCCCTCATTTCTGAGTTGCTGGCTTAGATCTGGCTCTCTGCTGGCTCTGGGGGGTCCTCAATCCAGATTTCAAACCCCAATGTAATTTTGCTTAATGTATGGGCTTGGCCCTGGCATCTTGAATCTGACCCTTTTTGCTAGGAACCAAGAAAACCCTGTTCTTACAGTGCTTGGATGGATGGTTCATAAATTCATAAAGTCAGTAAGGCTGCTAAAGGAACACCTCCAGAACACAAAGGAAGGTGTCTCACATGGGGACGACAGGTTATCAATCTTCAAGGAATTAAAAACCTGCAGTGAGAAAAAAGCTGTTTGGAAGGTTTCAAGAACAATGATGTTTGCTAGGAAAAGCCTTCTTGCTGAAAGTCCTGCCTGTGCTGGAAAATAGACTTGATGACCAGAGTCACTGAATGCCTTTACTTCATAGAAGTTTTCTTTCAGGAATTCTGAGGAACCAATTTTGTGCTTTTTCTAGGCAAAAAGCCTTGGTTGCTACTGGACAAAAGACAGTAGAAGATGCAGTAAAATGGTAAGTACCTGTGATTTCTAAGGTGTGCCTTCACATTAAAGCTGCCTAAAAATCCTTGCTGATGTGCTTATCCTGTTGCTGATTTTGAAGTTAGGTGCCATAAAAAAAAAAAAAAAACAAACCTGAATTTGAGAAATTTTTTTTCCATTTATTTCATTCACTCAGTGAAAAATATTTCTATCACTCAGAGATAGAAATATTTATATTTGTACTTATTCTGGGACACAAGGTAACTTGCAGAAGGTCCAGGTAAATTAAAAACAAGCAGCTACTGTTATCAATGAGTCAGTTCACAGGACCAGCTGGTCTGGTCTGAAAATCCTCTTCAGCTTTAAGCCTCCTGAGAGAAAGGAACAAGGAAAGGGGGAAAATTTTTGTAAACCCATGACTGCACTTAGAAACACATGCAGAAATGACAGCTGAAGGGGAACAGAAAGGCCCACCACAAATTCAGGTGAAAGGCTGATGGTCAGAGAGAGGTATTATTACAATTTAAATAACTTCTCAGTTTTGAATGCCACAAAGCTTTCTCCTCTCTACCAAGACTCTCACAGACTGAGAGTGTCATTCACGTGCTGATTACTGATTTTTTTTGTTGTTGTTTTAATTCACCTTCACATTAAATACAGTCTTTCCTTGCACTTTCTTTTGCCTTTTTTTTCTTTTTTTCCTTGGTTCA
The DNA here is from genome assembly GCA_019023105.1 of Diglossa brunneiventris. Taxonomy (NCBI): domain Eukaryota; kingdom Metazoa; phylum Chordata; class Aves; order Passeriformes; family Thraupidae; genus Diglossa; species Diglossa brunneiventris. Next base: position 4,891,787 of record CM032352.1, read on the forward strand.
GTTGCTTTTATCTTTTTTCTTCTATTTTCTTTTCTTTTATAAAAAGCCAGAGGAGGCATTTGAGAATGGCATATTCTTTCCAAATAATTTTTTTTTCAGGGATGTTGCCACACTTCCCAGCAGCCATTCCCAATCCAACAGCTGCAAAGGCAAACATACATCATGTGAAAGACGTGGTGAACGATATCAAATGGAATATAAATTTCTGGCCTTTCCTTGTGTGTTTCTGATTTGTCTTGCTAACTTTTCTTGCGGTTGAATAAAAAGGCTCATTCTGAGTAGTTTTTTAATCTTCAGCTGGTTTTAATTTTGTCATTCTTCAACATGTTCCACCCATTGCCTTTTTCCTCCTCCAGCTCTCTGTTTCCAGTCACGAAAAAGGGGAAAAAACCCCACAAACCCTAAAAAGTTATTTTTTGATTTCTCTTATTTTCCTGAGAGTCCCACAGACTTGTACTAAAGCTGTCTGCATCCTAGGATAACCCTGTCCCTGCTGCCCAGCTGGCTGACACTGACAGAAGTAAAGGCACATGACAAAATGTAAAGCAGTCAAAAAATAAGCAGAAAAATAATTTCTCAGTTATTTAGTGCTGTGGAGAAAAAACTGAGCTTTAACTTCAGCTTTTCATTTGAAAGAAAATGAAACTGTATTTCCTTTTTGTGATCTCTGTTATAGAGTGGGGTAATGTTCCTCACTCGGGGTCACCAAATGTGGTGGTGTTCACGGGGGTCCCAGGACAAGGGAAGAGACAAGAATCTTGACTCCATGTTTCAGAAGGCTGATTTATTATTTTATGATATGTATTATATTAAAAGAAAATTATATATTAAAACTATACTAAAAGAATAGAAGAAAGGATTTCATCAGAAGTCTAGCAAGGAATAGAAAGGAATGGAATGATAATAAAATCTTGTGACTGACCAGGGAGTCTGAGCCAGCTGACTGTGATTGGCCATTAATTAAAAACAACCACATGAGACCAATCACAGATGCACCTGTTGCATTCCACAGCAGCAGATAACCATTGTTTACATTTTGTTTCTGAGGCCTCTCAGCTTCTCAGGAGAAAAGGATCCTAGCAAAAGGATTTTTCATAAAATATGTCTGTGACAATAGAGGCCTTCAGCCACAGGAAACCAGAGCGGTGCACACGCTCACTCTCAATGTTATCCTCTTGATTTCAGGCTGCATTCCCACTGCAATGACCCCTCCCTGGATGACCCAATCCCCCAGGAATATGCCCTCTACTTGTGCCCCCGGGGCCGCCTGCACAGCCGCCTGCAGGACTTCTGGAGGGAGAGCAAGCGCCAGTGCGGCAAGAACAGAGCCCACGAGGTCTTCCCACACATCACCCTCTGCGACTTCTTCACGGTGAGGCAAGGACTGTGCAGGGGTCGGGTTTCAGCTGGGTGATACTTGGTGAAACTGGGCCACCTGCTGTTGTCTGACACCAGAACTTGTTGGTGATCAAATGACATGACCCAGGTCCAGGCAGGTTGCTTAATGTCTGAGTGATGCTTAATGTCTGAGTGATGCTTGATGTTTGAGTGATGATTAATGTTTGAGTGATGCTTGATGTCTGAGTGATGCTTAATTTTCGAGTGATGGTGAATGTCTGAGTGATGCTCAATGTCTGAGTGATGCTTAATGTCTGAGTGAAGATTAATGTCTGAGTGATGCTCAGTGTCTGCATGATGATTAATGCCTGAGAGCTGCTGAATGTTTGGGTCACAGTTAATGTTTGAGTGGGATGTTTCAGGGTAGCTGGCAGCTGGTACTGGAATCAGATTTGTTTCATTTTCTAAACCTTTCATTTTCTTTGCTCAGTCATCTTGCTTTTTCCATCTTTAAGAAATTTCTGCCTGCTCAGCACAGTGTTTCAAAGAACATGGTAGTTTCCAGGGCCATTTTGGTAGATCCATCTAGAGCAGCCCTGTGCAGTCCATCTGCTGCCAGGCTTCCATGTGTCCATTGCTGCATGGATTTAGGATGATAAACCTTCCCAGCCAGGGCAGCAGGGGCTGCCATCAGCCAGCTGTGCAGCAGGGACAGTGTTATCCTAGGATGCAGACAGCTTTGGTACAAGCCTGTGGGAATCTCAGGAAAAGATTTGCCCCATCAGCTGTTCACTGCTATTGGGGGTATGTCCCAGATTTTACTCTTTTTATTGAAGCTGAAGATTTTGTGAAATCTTTTGTGATGTCCAGCACTGGACTGGTCTGTAAAAACTCTGGAGCCTCCTGGAATCCAGTTTTAGCATGTTGACAGTGTAACACATGAACATCAGCTGTGTCTGGGATGTGCTGAAACAGGCTTGGGCTAGAGCAGCTGGGCAAAAATTACTTTGTTCCTCATAGTTTTGTGTTAAACCATTAAGCGTTTCCTTCCCTCTAAGGGTGTGCCATCTCAACGATGCCAAAAAGTAGAGACAGTGAAAATAAGACTGTTTTGTTGCAAAATACTGAGTGGTGCTCTGTGACCGTTAAACACAATTATACAGAACAAAAATCATTCATTAATAATGAATGCCATGCTCTTGGGAGGCATCAAGTTTAAAGGCCTGTCTGGAAGAGATGACTGCGTTGCAACCCTCACTTGCACATCTCAGCAAAGGACTGTAGGATAACAATAACACAAATTCCTGCTTAGAATTGAAGAAGGAAATCATGATCCCTGTCTCATTTCAGACTGCTTCCTGCACACCTGACAGGTGATAAAATATTTTCGCTTTTTCCTACCCAAGCTAGATAAACCTGGGATTGAAGGCTCCATCTCCTGTTATAGAACCAGGACATTGTGCTGATCCAGCTGCCAAATACCGCTGGGTTTAATGCCAGGAGTTTCAGGCAAATTCCTAGGTATTTTGTGTTTCCCAGGAAGTTTATAGCCCCACAGTTTTCTGGCAGTGCTGTATGACAGAGGCTAAAACACTGGCTGTGAGCTGGTGGGTGAAGCCTGCTCCTCCTCTGTTTTCTTTCAGTGTGAAGACCAGAAAGTGGAATTATTGTATGACATCTTAAAGAAAGTGGGTGACAGCTTTTCCCAGATCTTTCCACCATCCATTTTCCTAACACTACATGCATCTCCCAGCTACCTGGGCTTCTTCATTGATGACAGCCAGGCAAACGTCCTCAAAGACTTTGCTGTGGCATTCTCAACAGAGGCTTCAGCCCTGGCAGGTAGGACCAACACCAGGGGGAAAATTGGAGGGTTGTAGCACAAACGTGTAGCCACAATACTGAAAACATTCCCTGTGTCTCCAAGGGAGCTTAGATTATGTTTTCCTACCAGCTAACAGCCTTTGCTCCTACAGATTTGAAAGCAGACTAGCAGAGGAGAATGTTTTAATCTTTGAAGACTCAGTACTTTTGCCTAGAAGCTGAAATAATCTTGTGTGCAACTCAGCAGGTGATTGATCAGGATATCCGAGATGGGTAGGGACCTAACACATCCCAGATCTTCACCCTCACGGTGCTGTGGCCCAGCTTGAACTCAGAAGAGGAAAGTTATTGGAGAAGACTTCAGCCAAATATTTTATTTATTTTAGAATATACAAATGTTGTAAAGTTTGTAAATGGCCTGGCTGCATTCCTAGGAACAGGGCCTAATACCCTTTCCAAGGGAAACTGCATTACCAGTGGAGACTGAGGGGGCACAGCCCCACCACGGCTTTGTCTGGGAGAAATGAGTTCAGTACACCTCAGGCTGGAAGAGGAAATCCAACCATGATCATTCCTTTTTCCTCACAGATGAAGCCAGGAAGCAAATCCAGTCCACATTTGTGAATGATTTTGGCATAATTAAAACCACGACACTCTTCAAAACCATTATTCAGCAGATCTGCTCTACCACTAGTTACTGTGATATTTCCTACATCATGCAAATTGTGTAGGATGAAACAAGAGGAGTTTTAAATGACCTTTGTTCCTATGTTGTGCTGTGATTGTTTCATCCCTAGACTGCCACGTGAAGCCCTCCTTGAAGCAGTTCCACCTTACCTTGGCTCACAGGTTTTATCCTCACCACCAGAAGACTTTGGAACAATTGGCCAAATGCATTAACCCAGGGGAGCCCTGCCAGTGGGTGGCTGCTCTCTATTCACGGGACATGCGCTTTGTGCATTACCAGGTACTGGAATCAGGTTTATTTCATCTCCTGAGCCTTTCATTTTCTTTGCTACAGTCATCTTGCCTTTTCCATCCTTAAGAAAATCTCTGCTTGCTCAGCACAGTGTTTCAAAAGAGCATGGTTGCTTCCAGTGCCCTTTTGGGCTGAAAAACTGCACTCTGAATCAGTAGATATACCTTTATTTTGGTAGGTTGCTTGACCTGTATGTCTCAGAATACAATTCCAAACCCCAGGGAAAAAAACCTAATCTTACCATGACATGAGAAAATAAGAGACAGGAAATCACGATTCTTTAATATTTTCCAGGATTTGTCAGTTTACAGTTTTGCAGCAAAATTCCCTTCAGCAAAATTAGTTTTTTTGATTGTTCCAGCCATGATGAAAACTGCAGCTATGAGCAGGGGTCAGTTCTCATTGATGATTTTCTGCTTAGCAGACTCTTAGTTGAAACCAGTCAACATTCTTTCAGTTCTCATTTCCAAATTTAAATTACAGAATTTTCAAGAGATTTTTGTCAGATCAGTAAGTCACTTTGTCACAAGTCTCATGATGGATTTTAGTCACACTCAGGAGAGCTGCAAGCAATTACAAAAATAGGTCAGATCTATGTTTGCTTTCAAATTAAAGCAGTTAGAGGAGGAAAAATGTATTTTTGTGAAAACCAAATGCCTGCTTTTAAACATATTGTAAGTGTGGTAGTTCTTCCTTTTCTGTTGGAATCTGAAATGCAGGGAATTCTCTGAATTTTGGGCCTGGAAGCCAAAGAATTGAACGCAGAATTTTATCTGAGACCTTGGAAAAGGCTTCCAAACATAGGTGCTAGAAGAAAGAATGGGGATTTATAGTTTAAAGCGGAGATACGTTAAGTAGAGAAAAGTTTAGAGTTTTAGAGTTTAAGATAGAGAAAAAATGAAGTAAGTTACAAAGGTAAACAAGTTTAGAATGCAGCACTGTAGGTTTGTGTGTCATAACATGATTGGTTAAGAAAGCTTACACTGTAGCATGAGCCCATAAGACAAAATATTTAAGGACTGGGTCAAAAACATAAATATCCTTGTTGGCAGTGTTTTATTGGTCAACAAATCCTTAAAAGGTCTTGTAAGTAGAGGTCTTGTAACCTTCTGAACTATGAAGGAAAGATATGAGCCGAACACACCCTTCCTGCCTGTGTAGAAGAAAAATAAATCACATAATCTAAAAAATTTGAGAGGTCCCATCTCGAACACTTTCCAAAACCCCTACACTTTTCCTCTGCCAAAGAGCCACTACACAGCAGGCTGCAGAGTGGAAAGCAGAGCTGGTTCCAAAGTGCCACTACACAGCAGGCTGCAGAGTGGGAAACAGAGCTGGTTCCAAAGTGCCACTACAGAGCAGGCTGCAGAGTGGGAAACAGAGCTGGTTCTGCGTCCAGGAGAGGCGGACAGCCATCCCCTGAGCAGCTGCAGCCCAGGGCACACTCTTACCCTGCTATGTGTCCCTGCAGAGGCTGAGGGCCCTCTTCCAGTACAAGCCCCAGAACATTGATGAGCTGATGATCAACGCTGGGGACTTGATCTACGTGGATCCAAGGCAGCAGGGCGAGGCTGGTGAGGGCTGGGTGATCGGCACCTCGCACCGCACCGGCTGCAGGGGCTTCCTGCCCGAGAACTACACCGAGAGAGCCCACGAGTCAGACACCTGGGTCAAGCACAGGTAATCTGGGGTTTCATGGCTGTGCTTTTCCTTGGCAGTTCCTCCTGGCTGGGAATCCTGAGGGTCTGGGTGGGATGCTGGGACATCTTCTGAGAGAAAAGAGGCAGGACACAAACCTGCAGGCGTGCAGAGTTCGTAAGTTCAGCTGCTCCAGGGATGACCCCTGATCACTCTTGAAGAACCTGAACACCCTAATGAATTTTGAAAGAGCACATTCTGCCAGGGCAGGCTCAGCCTTCAGCCTGGCTCTCTGCTCTCTTCCTTTTTTCTCCTCATTTCAAGGGCTTGTAAAGTTAGCTTGAAATGAAACCGCACAAAGGTTGCTCCACCACCTTGGCACCACCCTTATCTTGTTGATGTGCCCTGCATCAGAAGGCACCTGTCTGGCTTCCTGCACTTCATTCTGCAGCTGACATTCTGCACCACAGCTGATGTTAGTTGTAGATTAAGATCTGATTTTTCTAAGCTGGGAAGTTTTGGTGCACTTCTTGATGTCTCAGAGAAAGGGAGGAGGCCACCAGGTAGTTATTTCCTGCTTGAAGGTCCCACTTCGGCAGGGTTACACCCAATACGGACCATCAGTTCCTCATATTTTAGCTTCATTTTTATGGGGCATATTCTAAATGAACAGCAAAGTGATGAGCTGGATTTTAAGTGTGCAAAAAATATTGAATGGGACACGAGTCCTGACTTGCTGGTCCTGTAAATAGCATCATGACTCAAAAGTCTCTTCTATTTGTCTGCCTGTGTGTTTGTGTGTGTGTGTGCTGCTTCTGCTTTTTCTACAGGGAATATGTTTTTGATGTAGCTTCAAGATCCTTCACCAAAACAGAAAAGGAACCCAATGTAAAGCCAAATGGGGAAGCCCATAACCTCAGTATGTCAAGGAGTGTAACCAATGTTGTTTCTCTTCAGGTAATTGTTTTTCCCATTTCTCATCTTTGCCACGTGCTTTGGCAAACATGCTACTAATTAATGGCATTTAGTAAATTTAGTAGTGTCTTCCTTTTCCTCCCTCATATTTTCATGTTTTGTTGTACATTTATACACACTGTTTTATTTATTATGTTGTACATTTATATATACATACACACTCATACTGTATAGTATCGTATCTCACAGGGGGGTTTTTTTAATGTATATGATGTATATCACACTTATCTTTCATAAATCTTTCCCTGTTCCTGTCAGAGTAGCACAACACATGAGTTCTCTGCTCAGGTTTCTCTGAGCCCAGTCTCAGTGGGTATGGAGACAAGTCTGACAGGTGAGACACAGGCACAACCTCCCCTGACTTCCACATGGCTTCAGACAGAGTAAATAAATCAGAAGTAGGCTCACTGTTCACAGCTGCTCTTACGTCTGGATTCTATGGATGTCATCTTGGAGGTTTCCATGACCCCAGATAATATTTAAATGTTCAGTTTTCTTCTTTATTTTTAGATATGGAGCTAGTGCAGATAACTGCACAGAACAGATAGCTGGAATGGTTAGCAGCACTGGCAGAATCACATTTTTCACCCAGGTCCAAAATCTACAGGTATCAGTTTTTCCCATGTCCACTGGTCTTCTGGTAGGAAGAGCAAAACAAATAAGGACTCTGATTTTTTCCTACAGCACATTTGCACCTGAGTTGCCTTTTTGGCTCTGTCAGAGATGCCAAGATGCATTTTCAGCACAGACATGCCTCAGAAACCCCTTTAGCTTGCTGTGCTGGGCAATAACCCTGGGCTGGTTTGTGCTAACATCAGAGGAACTGAGGGCACCTTGAGGGAGTTTCCATCCTGGGGCCTCCAGGACACCATCTGGATGACTGTAAGAACTTTCTGAACAAGTCACATGTCCTTCCTCTGGCTCTTGGCCTCTCTTATCCAGGTCAGATCTCGGGCAGAGCCAAGGTTTGGCCTGAGAAATGTGTTTTGCAGAAGCGTACATCTCCAGTCTAGAGTTTCCCTCGCCTCTGGGTTCCTCTCAAGGAGAAGAAGAAGACCACAAAATCTTGGGTTTATACTCTGGTCTTGTGGCACTTGATGGGTGTTTTGTGGCAGAATTGCAAGTATTTAGCAGAATGCATGAACATCAACCTCAAACAACTTCTTAAGAGTTCCCTTCTCTGTTGCAGAAAATGCAGAGCACTTAATTCAGTGCTGCAGCACTTAAACAGTAAAACTGTTTTAAAGTTTTAATACCTTTGACCTGTTTCTTCTCATCTTCTCATTTGTATTTAATGTGCATTGTATATTAACCCCAAACTACTTCAAATTTATTTGTAATTCCATGCAGTCTGAGTAAAAAAAGTGGCCTCGTAGGAGATCTGGGTTCACTATTGATTTGTCCACACAGTTATGAAAATGTAGAAATAGGATTTTCACTAGGAAAAGAAAGAGAAGCTTGGTGGAAGTCCTAGTGTAGAAAAGGGCACTACCAGTCAGATTTTAGCTAATTTTCTGCTTTTTGTTTATATCACCCATATGATATAAATTAAAGTTATGATTCCTTCCCACACTGAAATTAAAAGATCTGTTACCAGCACTGCCTTTCACTTTTGCTAACACAGAATTAGAACCTGCATCCCATGAGGGTCAGGGATGTGACCTTTGACAGGACAAGACGAAGTGGCCTTAAGCCACACCAGGGGAGGTTCAGGCTGGATATCAGGAAGAATTTTTCCACTGAAAAGATGGTCAGTCATTGAACAGACTTCCCAGGGAGGTGTTGAGTCACCAAACCTGGAAGTGTACAAGAAACATCTGTATGTGGCACTCAGTGCTGTGCTTGAGTTGACAATGTGCTGGTCAGTCAAAGGTTGTACTCAAAAATCCCGAAGGTCTTTCGCAGCCTTAATGATTTTATGATTCTCTTCCATTTGCTTTCAGTGGAGAACCAGTCAGGCTTATCACTGTCCTAAGGACAGGTATCCATTCTGCTGTCTCTTCTCCAGGAATCCAGGCTTTTCCTGCAGGTTGTAGATAACATCCTTATGAAACTCCCTTTTCCCAGAACGCTGCCCTGAGGAGAGGGGTGCTGGTGATGAGCCACGGGGAAAGAGTGGATCAGGTCTTTGGCAAATCTTGGCTTCAGCAGTGCCTGTCTGCAGATGGTGAGTAAGGGAACAGGAGGATCTTCAAAAACCAGGACCAAACCTAATTAACCCCAGGAATGGGTAGAAGAGATTGAATCTTTGTGTAAATGATAACAGTGCAAGTCAGGCACAGCGCTGCTTCAACCTGCACATAACCAGGTCACAGTGTCCTAAAGTCCTTCATGTTTATGCTCCCTACATTCTGCAGATAAACAAATCTCTTGTGTTGTCGATGGAAGTGTGTCTCACTGTACACGAACAAATCACAGGATCACCCTCATCACCTCTCATTATGTGGTTCTTGTCAGACCCCTCCACCTTTCTGGGCTTGAGTCAGAATTGTGGGCTCTTGATCAGAGTCACACTATGTCACTAGTCCAACCTGGGCAACCTGTGGTGGAAATGAAATGTCAGCACTGACCTAAATGAAAATCTGAATTTCCTCTCTCTCTCTCTCAAAAAATTAAAAGGAAAAAGGTATGTTTTCAGGTGAAGAAAACTGATCCAAAACAGGGAAATGTGTGTCAGGAGGAAGGAAGGGAACAAGAAGGTGGGAGTTCACAAGTGAGAGGTTTGTGCTGAAAGTCTGCCTTGCTATGCTGGAGACTTCCCATCTTTAAGGCATGGAATTCACAGCAGATAAGGAGAGCGATACCATATAGCTGTATAATCAATAGTTTTCATTTTGATTCAGTGGAAATGGTTTTTTCTTCGGTCATTTTGGCAACTGTAAAAGAATATAGATAGGGAGTCAATTTTTGTTTCTCTTGAGTCCCACAAAGCCAAATTCTCCTGATTTCCTGTTCTTCCTCTCCTCCTCCCCATTTGCTCCTTCTGAGCTTGAAGAGGAGGGGCTGTTCTCTTAGAACAGATAATTTCCCAAGCCAGTGTTGTGACCTTAAAACATGCCCCCTTTAAGGCACTAGCACTGACTGTTTTTCATCAGTGAGACGCTGACTGTCTGTAAAACAAACACAACACAGCTGCTGCCTCCCTTGTGCCACAGTAAAATGTCCTGCCTTGTTTCAGGGAAATATTACAGAGCAGATCTGAACTTTCCCTCCTCCCTGCCGAGGCAGAAAGACAGCATGAAGCAGTTTGAATGTGATCCTCCTTTATCTTGCTGTGGTATTTTCCAGTCAAGGCTTATAGGTAAGCTGGATATTATCCTCCTGCAAATGTAAGGTTTGGGAAGCAGGCTGTCATCATCTGCCAAAGCTCATGCTGGCCTTGTAGCAGAAAAATTTCCTGCCAGCACTCAATTGTGGCCACAATTCTCTGTGGGCAACCACTGCAATATCTTCTTAAATAGTAAAACAGAGAACACAGCTGATCACTTGTCTTTGAGACCCCCCTCTGCCAGTTCCTGGAGGAACCAGAACACTACCTGTGCCCTGCTGCTGGGCAGGGAGGGATGCAACGGATGAATGCCTTGTGCAGCTGTCCCTGAGTGGACAGTGAGGGGTGAAGGGGCTGGCCAGAGGAAGCAGCTCCATGGTCAGCAGAGTGTGGTCACCTCACTGCAGGAGGATGGGTGGTGTGGGTTAGGCTGACTCACTTCACTCACCTGATGAAGTTGTTTGTGTTCCCTGAGCAAGAGGCATGACTGTGACAGTGCCTGTCTGCTGCAATTTCTTGTCTCTGACGGTTCAGATTTATGGAGACAGCCACATGCCTAACTGCTGTTCGCAGATTTGGGGTGAATCTTCTGTAATTATCTTTCCAATACTCATTTTAGAATTGATGTTTCCACTAGAATGAGCTTTCTAATGAGCTCAATAAGCAGACAGTGGGAAAAATTAATAGAAAGGGACTGTCAGTATATCCCATGTTGATGAAATTGCAAAGTTCTGAACTGTTTTTTTGCAGAAAGTGTTTTGTAGTAATTTCTCATCTGTCACACTTTGCTGTTGCCATCCAGGGGAAGCTCTGCTGGAGCAGGAGGTGACAGTCAGCTACGTGTACTCGTCCCCTGCCCTGCGCTGCGTGCAGACAGCTCAACATGTACTGCAGGGTAAGGCAGAAAAACCTGCCAGGTGCTTCTGCCACACTGCAAACATCTCCACCAAGCCTCTCTGAAGCCTCTGACATCAGCAATTAAGGGAGATGCACAACTTTGTGGTTGTTTGTGGTTTTCTTTAAGCAGGCAACACGAGGTGGTTTTGACTGTTGGTAATGCAGGCAGCAACAAACCTGCTGGTGTGTGTGCATTCTGTGGGGTATAACAGAGTAACTCTGAGCCTTCCTAGTTAGAATGGACCTGCTGGTGTGTGTGCATTCTGTGGGATATATCAGAGTAACTCTGAGCCTTCCTAGTTAGAATGGACCTGCTGGTGTGTGTGTGTGCATTCTGTGGGATATGTCAGAATAACTCTGGGCTTTCCTAGTTAGAATGGAATCTAATGTGATATAAAACAGAAGTGTTTCACGTCTGCTGGAATTCAACATTAGTAGCTGCTCATCAAATCACTACTGCCGCCTCTTCCAGAAAATATTTTGACCCAAATATCAGATGCTTCCAGAGCTCTGAAGGAACTGATTGTGAATAGGGAAGACTGCTTCCATGCTTCCTTTTGCAAGCCAAACTATTTTAATCCTTCATTTTGCAGAACATCTTTCCTTTCCTTTCCTTTCCTTTCCTTTCCTTTCCTTTCCTTTCCTTTCCTTTCCTTTCCTTTCCTTTCCTTTCCTTTCCTTTCCTTTCCTTTCCTTTCTTTCCTTTCCTTTCCTTTCCTTCCTTTCCTTTCCTTTCCTTTCCTTTCCTTTCCTTTCCTTTCCTTTCCTTTCCTTTCCTTTCCTTTCCTTTCCTTTCCTTTCCTTTCCTTTCCTTTCCTTTCCTTTCCTTTCCTTTCCTTTCCTTTCCTTTCCTTTCCTTTCCTTTCCTTTCCTTTCCTTTCCTTTCCTTTCCTTGAAATTTCCTTTCCTTGAAATTTCCTTTCCTTGAAATTTCCTTTCCTTGAAATTTCCTTTCCTTTCCTTTCCTTTCCTTTCCTTTCCTTTCCTTTCCTTTCCTTGAAATTTCCTTTCCTTGAATTTCCTTTCCTTGAAATTTCCTTTCCTTTCCTTTCCTTTCCTTGAAATTTCCTTTCCTTGAAATTTCCTTTCCTTGAAATTTCCTTTCCTTTCCTTGAAATTTCCTTGAAATTTCCTTGAAATTTCCTTGAAATTTCCTTGAAATTTCCTTTCCTTTCCTCTCTTCTTTTTTCATCTTCTGTTCCTTTCAGCAAGTTCACAGTTCATTGCCATGTTTACATCAGAATGCATTCACTGCCACTGAGTAACCTGACTTGAGAATACTAAAAAAAACTATTTCTTTTGACAAGTGAATTCTATTTCTAATACTGGATAATTTGGACCGTTTACTGCCCCACTGAGGAGCAAAATGCTATATAAAAATGTTAAAAATATTTCCTGTCTGAAGTTTATTCAGATTGCAACATTGCAAAATTGAGTTTTTTCCCTCTAGCATAGCATCACAAGAGAGCTTCAAAAATTATGATTAGGATAATGATGATGATAATAATTTGCAGTCCCTTTATGTTAGTTATACAAGAATATAATGGTGGCTTCCTTTAATCAGTTGGTTGATAATAAGTAATTCATTTTCATTAATGAAAGTACAACAGCAAACAAGGCACAATGTATAGCCTTGGAGTATACCTTTCTCCTAAGATCTATTGCTCTCTGTTTCTTGTTCTTGCAGGGCTTAAATTAAATCAAAAAGTCAGAATCAGGGTGGAACCAGGACTGTTTGAATGGACCAAGTGGGAAGCAAGCAGAGTAATCCCTAAATTCATGACTGTGGCAGAACTGGTGGAGACATCTTACGACATAGATACAAGTTACAGGTAATTGTGTCTGACTGATAAAGCTGCGGGGTTTTCCCTGAGATATCTTGTCCTTTTATGTGTCACAAATCATTGCAAACACTGCAAAGATGGGGTGATTCTGATCAAATTCAGATCAAAATAGGATATAAAAATGAGATATGCTGTCACCAGCACTTGGGTGCACTAGCACAAATGTCTTGTGCATAGGACCAGCCCTCCTCTGGTGCTGCCTTGACATTTTGGGCATTAATGTGAGGTCCCAGGAGCTTTGCTTTTATCTTTGGTTCGTGTGAAAAACACTTTGGAAATGTGAAGAATAACCTGATTTCCAGTGACAAAGAAATGTGACATTATATAAGGTCAGTCAGCCCTTGGCTGAGGGTCCGCAGGGCAGCAGCAAGAGGTTTTGGGGAAAGGCAAGATAAGAACATTTCACTTTTTTTTGGTTGATGTTTCTGGCATCATTTTAAGTTGCTCAAAGATTAATACTGTGCTCAGCAAGGACTTTTTGGAGCCCTCATAACTTGGCAGGGTGAGGGTCGATGCCTTTTCTGAGCACTTGCAAACCACAGCCTGGCAGGAAATGATAAACCTCCAATTCAGTCTAACTCCTCATCTTGTTCACAAACCAGGCTGCTCAGTGTTTGCAGTGCACAGCCAGATCCAGGAAATTACTCAGCTGTCTCTGGGATTTCCCACATACTCAAGAAAGGGGGAAAGGAAACATCTCATGTCTTAACACGTTCCTTACAGCCAAGGATGTATCTTTGTTTGAAACTGCAAAAAGTCTCCAAAGTCCTTATTTTTTTGGAGTACAGGTTTTTCTAGTGTTTTCTTCACTAACAGACTGTATTTTCTAGAGTTTTTTTTTTTTTTTTGGTCCAAAATCACTTGCCTCTAAATAAACTGTGCAAATGCACAGCAGTGGGAGGTTCAGAGGGGAATCTCTAAGGCAATGTTAACTACAGTGTTTAGGCCCCTCACAGCTCACTCAGGTCCAGGCAAAACAGGGGGGATGAACTATAAACTTTGACATAGAATGGCAGTTTCTTCCCATCACAGGCAGGGCTAAAAAATCCTTGGGTGCAAGCTGTTATGAATGAGTGAGATCACTTAAAGGATCATCAGCAAAGGGTATCAATAAAAACCAGATACAATATTAAGCGTCAGCACAACAAAATTCATTGGCAAGGTTCACTCTACTACCGAGCTCGTGGGACAGCAGGGTCTGGTTTTACCAATTCAACCCCTGCAAATGCTGTCCATCACCCAAGCCCCAGCAGACCTCTGAGGCTGCCCTGATTCACAGCAGTGTGATGGTCTGGTTCTTAGTTTTTTAGGTGCCTGAAAAGCCTTGGTATATAAAAGAAAGAATGCCTGGTCTCAGCAGAAGTGCTCAGATATTTTGAAGTGAGGCACTGTGATTTCTGTCCCTGGAAACACCTTTTTTTTTAAACTCTAGCAGTGGAAGTCTTTACTATCCATTTGGCCAGCATTGCAGATAAGCCTCGTTCATTATAGATTTTTATTTACTTGGTTTATTGAGGAGATTAATGCTGAGGTACCAAATCTTGAAAGCATTCACATCATTGTTGTCTCTCCTTTGTTTGAACTCAGTCAGGACTGGAAGACCCAGGTACCTCTGCAGCTCATGTCTGGGCAGTGGTCCTTGCTGGCAGAATTGCTCAAAGCTTTTCTTAGGCACAAATCCTGCTTTAAATAATCTCCACTGTAAACTACAAGTTTTATTGAAGCCTGGTTTTCCCTGCATCTGGTGCTTTATGAGCTATGAGACTTAGCCATGAAATGGAATGGAAATTACTCAGAGAGAAGCTAACGCTTCAGACAAGCAGAGGTAACAGTGTGTCAGCCAAGCCAGTAGATAAATCTTTTAACTAAATGCCTTTTTCTCTGGTGTAGTCATTCAAGGCTGCTAAGAGTGCATTCGTCTAGATTAACATATTATTTGTGATTTTATTGTCAGGGGTAACTTCCCACTCTCCTCTCTGGTGCCATCAGAAAGTTATGAAGACTATGTCGGCAGGAGCTCTGCGGTTATAAAACAGATCATCAGTGCCTGCCCCTGCAAAGGTAGGGGTTTCAGGTCTTTGAATATTCTGTCAGACCCTTGCAGTAAGAGGAACTGGCAGAGAATTGCTATCAGAAACACATTTAATGTGAGCTGTTGGCACTGCACAGAGCTTAAGGTGGACTCAGTGCTTGCCCTGGGCTACACTGAAGTAACATAAATGCAATTTATGGAATAGAAATGAAAAAAGTAAAATAAAACTGAGACATTTACTTTAAAAAAGTAAAATAAAACTGACTAAATTGCAAAAGTATATGCTTTTCTTTGTCTTTCTACACCAGGATGTTGTGATGGTGTTCACAGGGGTCTCAGGTTGAGGGAAGAGTCAAGGATCTGACTCCATGTTTCAGAAGACTGATTTATTATTTTATGATATATATTACATTAAAACTATACTAAAAGAATAGAAGACAGGATTTCATCAGAAGGCTGGCTAAGAATAGAACAAGGAAGAAATGATAACAAAAGTTTGTGTCTCGGACAGAGAGTCTGAGCCAGCTCACAGTGATTGGCCATTAATTAGAAACAACCACATGAGACCAATCACAGATGCACCTGTTGCATTCCACAGCAGCAGATAATCATTGTTTACATTTTGTTCCTGAGGCCTCTCAGCTTCCCAGGAGGAAAAATCCTAAGGAAAGGATTTTCCATAGAAGATGTCTGTGACAGGATGTAGCTCAGCAAAATATAACACACTTTTCTGGAAAGCTTTTTTCTCTTTCCCTCACAAATGCCTTCTCAGTAGCTGGCATGCTCAACACACCAGATATCTTCTGCCCATCACAACACGCTCTGCCACATTATCAAAGAAGTTTGTAAAGATGAACAGACCCAAAGCTACCTCATCTCCATTTGCTGATGGGGAACATGGCAGTGCTACAGCTCCCTTACCATGGTCCTTTGCTTTTCCTGCTGTGCCAGGTGTCATCCTCATCGTGGGCCACGGCTCCTCCTTGGCACCTCTCACCCGGGCACTCACAGGGCTTCCCAGCAGAGACAGCAGAGACTTTGCCCAGATGGTGCAGAAGGTGAGAGGATTTTATTCCATCAGGAAGCCTTTGGGTTGTTTCTTTATATTTTTAATAAGGAGACAGCTTATGCAGTGAGACATGTGTAACAGCATGCCAGCACCAGTGACATCAGCTCTCTCATTCCAAAGGGAGTCTCACACAGGTTTAGCAAAGCACTGGAGGTAAAGGGAAGGATTTTATTCTGGGGGCTTTGTATGTGACTGGCAGCTAAGTCTTTGGAAAAGATTTTAATCTGGAAAGTCAATGCCATGTAACACCTACAGACATGAGGCACATTTGGAAACCTGTCC
This sequence comes from Diglossa brunneiventris, assembly GCA_019023105.1. Classification (NCBI taxonomy): domain Eukaryota; kingdom Metazoa; phylum Chordata; class Aves; order Passeriformes; family Thraupidae; genus Diglossa; species Diglossa brunneiventris. The sequence goes on from CM032352.1 coordinate 4,907,933, forward strand.
ACTTGGAGCTAGTCTCCTTCCTTTCACAGTGGGAAAAGAAGGCTTTGGGTGACCTAATTGCAGCCTTCCAGTACCTGAAGGGAGCCCACAAGAAAGATGGAGAGAAACTTCTCAAAAGCCTGGAGTTACAGGACAGGGGGCAATGGCTTCTAACTTTAGACTGGATATTAGGAAGAAATTCTTTACTGTGGGGGAGGGTGAGGCACAGGAACAGCTCGCCCAGGTATGAATGTGGAGTGGTGACACAAGTTCAGCTTTCACCCCTCAGCATTCCAGCTTGGTTTTAGTTCATTTCAGAAGTGACAGAATATCAGGGGCTGCTCTTTTCTGTAGCAAAGCTCCTCCTTCATGTCAAAGCAATGACCCTGCTGGTAACTTCCTTCTCAGATCCCTGCCCTGGGCATGTGTTTCTGTGAAGAAGAGAAAGAGGAGAACAAATGGCAGATGGTCAACCCACCAGTGAAGACATTAACTCATGGAGCAAATGCAGCATTTAACTGGAGAAATACTATCATGGAAGACTAAAAGGTCATCTCTGCGGTTGTCAAAAAGGAGCCAAAGGCAGGTTATGGTTCATCACAGTCCAGTGATTCATCCAGAAGACACACACAGGGTGGGAAATGCCCTCTGTGAGCTGTCAAAGCACAGAAAAACACTTCTGAGTTTGGTGCCGGGATTTTGTTTTTATTTTGGTGACTGAGAAGAATGAACTTGAGAGGTAGGGCTCAAGTGAGAAATATCACTTTTGATGGTGGTGAGAAAAGCAACTTTTAACCTTTCCTGAGCATAAAAATGTTTAATAAATATGGATATATATATATATAACTACCTGATTATAAACTCCACTCCAAGAGGCACTGAAGTAAACAATGCTGTATTTTTAAGACTGAACTACATCCAGCAAGAATTCCCTTTTACCCCCCCTTCTTTAGTCACTTGGATATTTTCAGACAACAGAAAAACTGGGACTGAAAAAATTAATCTGCTACCCAAAGAGACAACCAGCTCTAGCTAAAGCCACTGTGTTTCCTGTTCACTTCATTAGTTCTGTGAGAGCAAATACCACACTGACTCTTAATTTACCTCTTCTATGAAGAGAGTCCATTTTCTATCACATCAGCTCCTCATCCAGCAATTCTCAAGTGATGCACATTGCAAAAGGGTCTAAATTATTTCTTTTTGAAGGGAAATTAACTGATTACTGTTTCTTGGACAAAGAAAGATGCCCCATGTTACTGTACTGGTGACAAAACTGTGACATGAGCAGCTTTAACTCTGAACCCTTCCCAAGGTGGCACTTGCAGCACCACAGCTTTGCTTTGTGCTGGTTTGTGCTGAATTTATTAATGGTGATCCACTATCCCAGTGGGTTATCTGGAAGGTTTCTGCAGTCCTTCTCCACGTGATGTGTTTAATTAACAGAGAGTAGCCCTGAAATTTTATGCACAAACAGGAACATGCCTTTCCACTGTCTGTTTTTCTCCTGCTTTTCCTTTCTGCTTATCAGATAACCGCCTCCAGGAAAGTACAATGTTTCTTTCAATGAAAGGAAAATATGAAAATATTTCTCTCAGAGAATGTCAAAAAATGTTTCCACTTTCACTCCTCCCTACCTGCTCCTATGTGGCATCTCCCTGCATGCCATTAGCCATGGGGACATGCAGAGGTGCCTATCCAACACTGCAGCTTTGGGGCTGAGAAGTGTCTGACAGGCACCTTTATCTGTGGGTGTAGAGATTCTGTTATCTCAGCTGTGCAGCTGCAATGATTCATTCTGACTTTCCAGCTCTGGTGGAGTTGCTTGAGCTCTCAGTTTTCTGACAGTGCTGCAATTTTACAGTCAAAGTCAAATGTCCCAGGGCCAAGACAGGAGCTCTTTAACGAGCAAGGGCACAGGACTCAAGCTCAGGAGATGGGTGGCTACAGCTGCAGTCCTAGAAAAAGATAAAAACACCAAATGTCACCACAACCTTTTCTTAATCAGGGGAAGCAGGATGCCACTGCAGTGTTGAAAGAACTGTGGCTTGGCTACTTCTCCACATCTCAGCCCAGCACACACTTGCTGTCAGCCAAGAGAGGCAGGTGTGGTGAGGGATGAGTTTGCTCTCAGCTCTGAAGGTGGCCAGGCTCCTCTGTGGCCAGCAGGGAGGGCAGTGACTCACAGGTCTGGCTGAGAAAAGGGATGTATTATACAAGAAAATCAGCAAAGACACTTAAAAGACTGGTCATTTTTAATGTATTAGTGATATTAAATTTCATTACCAATTTTCTTCTACCTTTCTAGAGATAACAAGGTTTTTTCCCATAATGCTGTTAAACATTAATCCTAGATTGGGCTGCAAACACCAGCTCAAGAATCTGTGTCTTCCTTTAAAATACCAAAAATAAAATACCATGTGAGATCTCTCCCTTCACCCAATGGAATCACATGTATTGTCAGGGTGGGTCTGTTGTGAAATATAACCTGTAAGAACAGCATCATCTCATTTTTTTAAGAGCATCATCCTTTCTTTAACAGCTTTCCTACATTGCTACACTGTGCAAAAGGTAACATTGAAACTTCTTTTTGATTTTCAGTCCTTCTGGTCTGCAGAAATAATGTTGCTGACAGCCAATTAATGGCACTCTAATCCCGTTATTATCCATCCAGCGTCTATCCTTAATGAGTGTGTGCAGCTCCCTAGAGGCAGGTGACAGGAGGGGAGAAGGATGTGGCTGAGGGAAATGTCTGTCTGTCTGTCATTTACAGGAGATGGATAATGTTGGATGGAGCAACATTATTTTACTGCTCCACCCAATTTTGGCACCTAATCAGATGCCCACAGTGCATGGAAAACACTATTGACAAGTGAAATATACTTAACAGGCAGGTTCCTAAGGCACTCAAACCAGAATCCCACTGTGCTTTTCTTTTATTCTCTACACAGATGCACTCTGATGAATTTTACTTCAGAGAAAGCAATGAATTAAACTTCAGAGCATGTTTAAAAGAGGGTTTGGGAACTTAAGTTTTCTTTTGTGGTGGGGACAAATGCTTAGTCACAAAATACTCTACTAAAGCTATAGAGACTTCTCCATGTCTGCTGTTTGATCAATTGAACAGAAATAACATGAACAGAAAGAACAGGCAGCACACTCAGGAACCCATTAAAACCATCTCAGTCTTAATAACGGAAGGGCAAGGACAAGGTTTGCTATTCACAAGGACCCTGATTTTGGCTTTCCTGGAATCCCACAAGCACAGATTCAACCCTAAACACTCTTTAAAATCAGAGCTGAAATGATGTCCTTAACATACAAGGTTTCTTGGTCATACAATCTGGTGCTTGAGAGAAAGAGAGAATTCCTAATGTGGTGTGTACACAGCATGAGACTAATCACTAAACACAGGTGAAATGAAGAAAATGTCCTTGGAATCTTCCCATTTATTTTTGTGGTAAGCAAAAGAAATAGGAAATTATTTTCCAGTTTCTTGGGGTTTTTTTGGTGATTTTTTTTTTGTTTGTTTGGTTGGGTGTTTTTAATGCAACTTCTAAAATTAGTTGTTGCTTTACTCCATTGCAGTTTTCTTTGACTGGATCCATTTTATCACAAAGTTATGTGCTTCAATAGATGCTTTTAGTACTGCCTTGAGAATCTGAATGTTTTCTTTGTATCTTAAAATGTGAGAACATAAATTCTTTCGATGAAGACCTGCAGTGAGGTTAATCTATGGTGACCCCTTGTGGGAAAACAACCTCACATTTATATGGCTAAATAAAATCTGGTGTGATTGAGGGATGAGGAGGAAGAGCAGCAACTTTTTTAAACAATAATGCTTTTTCAATACCCTTTGAAAGGATATTAACATCAAAAATTGTATGTTTGGGACTACTTTTAGACAGAGTAGCTTGGAAAGACACTTGAGACAAATTCTTCTGAAAAGTGAGATAAAACATGCTATGACTGTTCTGATCCTGATTTTTCCAAAGCTTTTTTCCTTGTGCCAGCATTAATACTGGTGCAAGGAATATGCATGGTTCTGCTGAGTCAGAGAAGCAGATATTTCTCTTTGCACAATTTTAAGTCACAGGTCAGGAATAAAACAGTTGAGTCGACTTTTTAACTTCTTTTTTACTTACTGGGGATCTCCAAAAGGAGCAAGTCCTGTTCTCAGGAGCAACCTGTAACACACTAGAGATTTGCAGATGTTCTCAGCTTTCCCTGATTGTATTCCAAGCAGGAGTTCATTTTTATTTTTTTCAAGAATACCACTGGAGGTCACTCATGTACTAACAAACAGTGCTGCAGGGGGAGAAAGTAATTTAAACTATCCAAGGATGAACCCAGTTTGAATTTAAGATGATGTTAAAATTGAGGTGAATTTGGAATTATGTTGGGCAGATATTCCTCATATTTACAGTACATTATGACCAAGTAGCAGGTAAACTAATTATCCTAATTTTCTTATAGAAAGACTAAACCCTTCCCCACAACATTAGCAGGCCAAGTTAGCTTTGATCTAGCTACAGTAATAATGGAAATGCAGCACAAGTCTTCATCTAAAAAGACAAAAAATAGGAAAAGAGAATTCATCTAAAAATGCTCGCTGGGGTGAGTATTGGGGGACATCAGTGTGACAAGAAATTGCAAAAAAAAGTAAGATAGGAGAAGAAATATTGCATGGGGATTTTATCACTATGGTATTTCTGATAGCAGAAAAAAAAATGCAAGGAAGACGTAATAAACTCTATTTCATGACTGGTTTCCCTATCTCCACTTTCTCTTAATCCATTTTTATCACTAACTTTCAAACTTCCAGATACATTTTTGTTGGAATTCTGAGTTGTAGAGAAATGGAAATTGTTAAAATGTTTTTCCTCTTTCTGCTAAAAATTTAATACTGATTTCTTGCTCTAAAGTGAAAAACCAGGGAATGTAAGTCCTGTTTCAGCAATATCATTACAATATCTCATCCCAAAGGGGCCCAACCTGGGTGTTCCACTTCAAAAGCAAACTGCTACTGGCTGGCAACTCTCTACCTCAGGCTCCAGGTCCATTAATATCCATACTAAAATTGCCACAGTATGAGAAAGCCAATTAAAACCAGACAGGTATACATAATAATTAAAGTATTGCTTACAAATTGTCAGGGAAAAAAGTTTCAGAGCAGCTTTATTCACCTGCACAAAGAGAGAAAAGCATCTATCAGTGGAATTTAGTGCTTGTACAACACTTTGCTCAGCTCTGCCTTGCTCTGTAATTTACTATTTATGTCTTTGCATTTGATTCTGGAAGCTTCTAGGAGGGTTCTGCAGCTGCAGTGTCCTGCCAGCCACTTCCTGGTTGACAGGTTTTTTATTTCAAAAAGCTGCATTAAAAAAAAAAAAAAAAAAAAAGCTTTTTTGATTTAAAAAAGCTGCATTTGCTGCATGTTAAGTAATCATCTGCCTGCTGATAGGGAGCACTGGGCTTTGTCTGCTCTTTAAGGATGCCTCTTCCACTGGGAGATGGGAGCAGAGCAAGCAGAGCTGTTGGTAATTGGTGTGGCTGCTGGGGAATGGCAGAAACTCTCCTCCAAGCAGTGGCAACTGTGCAACACCAAGGCTGATGAAGCACTGGGCCTGATCTCCAGCACCCTGGAGCAATTTCCCTTGGCACCATGCTGGTGACAGCCTAGGTGTGGCCACATCTCTCTTCGCAGAGAGAAGCAGGCACAACTTCCCAAGGATTCATCCCGGGAAACGCAGCGAGAAACCTGAGAGAAGAGAAAACAATTCTTATCTCTACTTGCTGCTCCTGTTGTTTTGCACATGTGGAATGTGTTATGGAAATTGTTTACCTGAAGGGATTTGGTAATTGGATTCTGGTGATGGTTGTTTGTATTAATTAATCAATCACTTGAAGCTGTGCCTGACTGTCTGGAGACAGTCACAGGTTTTTTCTTTAATATAGTATCTTTTAGTATCTCTTTAGTATAGTTATAATATAGAATTAATGGAATATAGTATAGTTTTAGTAAAGCAATTGTTCAGCATTCTGAACCAATGGAGTCAGATGCCAATCATCCCTGTGTCGGGGGCTCCCTGCATTCGATACCCAGACAGGGTTTGGGCAGGGGCACGTTGTGTCTGAGCCTCTCCCAGGGCTCTGGGCTTCTTCCCTGGGGGAGCTCTGTGGTGGTCCTGGTGCCATGTCCAAGGAATTGCGGGAAGAGGTGTGCAGACTGCTCCCTTTTAAGGAGGGAAAATGGAATATCAGCTGGAATTCTACAGAGGTGAGAGCCTGAACCTGGGCTGGAGGGATGGCAGGGGCTGTGCTGGGTGGAGCAGTGGAGAAGGACACCCTTGAGGGAAGTTGCTGAAGTTCACGATTTCTGACAGCAGCAGCAATGTCCCTTGTCCCTGCTCAGACTTAAGTGCACAGTGTGTCAGTGTGAGCCTGCAGGACACTGCTGGGAGCTTTGGAGGTACTGGAGGTGCAGGAATGTCCAGAGCTGCTGTTGGTGATAGCACCAGAGAGCCCTTGGGGAAGGACTGAAGGACAAACAAATGAAGCAGAAGCACAGGCTTCACAAGCAGAATTTTAATTAAGCCCCTAGCAGTGAGCAATTCAGTTTACACATCTGACAGCCTTACAACACTGTCTGGAGAATTGCATCAAATTACAGATATTTACATGACAATTGCTCCAGTCAGGAGTTCAGGTTTTTGGGTTGTTTCAAAAAATCAGTGACCTTGTACAGAAAGCAGGAAATGTAAAGGTGCTCCTGCCGTGGAAAATTCAACTGTTCCATGTAATCACATCCAGTAAATGGATGTTGTGTTCATATCAGCAGTTAACTTAAGAGCATCCTCAACAGAGATAGCAGAGGTTCTAATATAATCTAAAATCATCTGTCCCAGGAATGGGAGGATCGTGGGAAGAGAAAGGAGAAAGGAGGAAGTTGTGCTGTGCTCTGTAGTGCTGCCTCTCAGGATCACAGCAATAAGGGCAGCCACAGGACCATGTGCCCTCTCCATAGCTGAGCTGGGTCCATGTTTGGTTATGAAGAAAAAAGCCCACATAGTTTCTCAGTTGGGATTTTTATCTGTAAATCTGACATCCTGAGCTTTCAGAGTAATGGATGTTCTAGAGATGATGAAGAGAAAGTAAAGTATATAACACCTCTCATATGCTAATTCAGCATGAAATATTGCATCAAAATCACTTTATCCAAAAGTGACATTTCTTTACCTGAAGTGACCATACTTCTGGACATCTTTTAGAGAATATTGTGCATTACCATTGTGGGAGGCTGCTCTTGGCCACTCAACCAGGACAATGACCCCAACAAATGATTCTTTAAGGAACCAAGGGGACACCTCCAAACCCTTGGAGGGTCAGCTGCCCTTGTCCCTGTGGGGGAACTCAGCTTGCCAGGTGCTCACTGGGAACCACACAGCTGGTCCAAGCAGCCCCAGGAGGTTCCCCAAAAACCTGGACAGCAACTCCTCGGTGCAGGGACTCGGGGAGCAGCTGGCAGAGGTGCCCTCTGGGATCTGGTGCTCGTTCCCAGAGGGGCTCTCGTGGCTGCTGTGGGATTGTCTGGGCCACAGCGACCGCGCAGCCGCCGAGTTTCAGATCTCTGCTGCCCTGCCTGCGCCCGTCTGGCTCCGAGATGGGCCGGGCACAGCTGAGCCTGGCTGGAAAAGCAGCAGCTTTTATCCACGTGGCCATGGCAAAGCTGCTGTGCCAAAAGGGATCCTTTCACCCTGTGTGCAAGAAGCCAATCCCCACACAGAGTTCAGCTATTTCCTTTATTTACAGCTCTGCACAGGAGGAGGTGCTGCGTGGCAAATCCACAAAGGCAGCACAGTAACTATCAAAACTTTTCACTATTTATACATTTTAGTGAACAAAGGCATTCATGTTCATTGGCTACCAGTTACATGGCTCTCTTATTAAATTGATATATTATTTTTGTTAAAATTATTTTCATTTTTTATAGCATCATATCTAGATATTTAGATGTTATATTTATATTATATGGAACTCTAATGTGCTAGATCACATATTACATTTTTGACATCTTACAATATTCAAAATATATTATTTCTCAATATTTATTATATATAGACATTAAAACTATTAAATATTATACAATATTTATATTTGTATTTTATAATGGTATTTTGTTTCTGTATGTAATACTGATGTAATATCTTATTATTGAATAATATTAATTTACAATAACTTAATAATTAATATTAGTATATTGGCATTAACATCTCGGTATTGATACTTTTCTTCTACTGGTTTAAAGATTCCCTTGCTTTTTATGCTAAGTAGTCTTTCTCTGTTCTCAGTCTAACTCTTCTTTTTTCTCACTGGGTTCCTGGGGTCACTGGGCCAGGAGTTGGTAGTCGCTGTCTCCCCGTGCCAGAAGTACTTTTTCCCCAGCTGGAGCTGATTTCAGCACAGTTGCTGAGTTGGCTTTATGAGTTTTGTCCTTATCTGAGAGGTTGTGCCGAATGTCCTTGTGGCTGTCACTCTGCATCCTTGGTGTCCCCTCTGAGCAGGAGCTCCTTCTCCCCAGGCTTTGTGCACCTGCCCTTGGCTCTGACATGGCTGGTGCCTCTCAAGCCCTAAGCCTCAGCCAGGCCATTCTCCCGACAAGGAGCTGATGTCCCTGAGCCCTGGACATCACAGGCAGCCCGTGTGACACCAGGCAGGCTCTGGGCCTGCGGGGCCGGGCCTGGCGCTGGCAGCGGGCACTGATTGTCCGGCTGTGCCCTCAGGCAGGGCCAGCGGAGCAGCGCCCGCAGCGCCCGCCTGAAGCGGGACTGGCGTTTCTTGGGGGGAGCCCGCTGCTCCTGGGGAGCTGAGGGGTCTGGGGGGCAGCTGGGGCTGTGCTGGCTCTTTGCCCCTGCTGCCTTCACCTGCTCAGCCAAGGCAGGAGAAGCTGCTGCCTTGGCTGAGTCCTGGGGAGCAGCGTCAGGGTCCTGCAGGAACTGTGCGTACTTGGGGTTGATCCAAATAGTGTGGATGGTGATCTCTTCTGCATCCTTCTGCAACTCCTCTATTTTTCTCCCATGTCCCCTTTGGGACAGCTCTGGGTCTTGTCTGACTTCCTCTTTGTACAGCTCTTGGTCAGTGGCGCCTTCCCATTGGGAAGACTCACAGTATTTTTCGTATTCCCACTGGTAAAGATTTTGGGCAGTTTCATTTTGCCATTGAGAAGGCTTCTTGTGTCCCTCATACTCCCATGGGAACAATTCGTGGACTCCCACATTTCCCCACTGAGAATGCTTCTCGTGTCTATCATACTCCCATTCACGGAGATTTTGGACATTCTCATTTCCCCATTGGGAAGGCTCCTGGTATCTTTCATACTCTGACTGGTCCAGCACTTGGACATTCTCATTTCCCCATCGAGAAGGCTCCTGGTATCTCTCATATTCCAACTGGTCCAGCTCTTGGACACTCTCATTTCCCCATCGAGAAGGCTCCTTGTGTCCCTCATATTCCCAAGGGAACCGTTTTTGGACTCTCATGTCTTCCCAGTGGGAAGGTTCCTGATATCTCTGATATTCCACCTGGTCCAGCTCTTGGACACTCTCATTTCCCCATCGGGAAGGCTCCTTGTGTTCCTCATATTCCCAAGGGAACAGTCCTTGGCCCGTCACATCTCCCCAGTGAGGCAGTCCCTGGTATCTCTCATATTCCCACCGCTCTAGCTCCTGTCCACTCTCCTTTCCCCACTGGACCAGTTCCCGGCCCACATAGGGTTTCCTCTCCCTCTCCTTCCTGGCCAAGTCCCACTCCACAGTCTGTGGCCCTGGCAGCTCTGAACCCCCTACTGCCCCCTGCCCCTGCTCCCTGAGGGCTTCCAGCCACCCATGGTGGCGGCTGGAGGGCCACCACGTCCTGTGTGGGGCACGGCCTTGTCTCTCTGCCCTGGCTGTGGGGGAAGGAGGCGACCGCCTTGGCACAGCTGCCAGCCCGGCCCTGGCCCCTGGGCCTCTGCCTCCGGCCCCATGCCAGATCTCTCTGTCCCCTCTCCCTCCATGGCTGGCCATCACCTGGGGTTTCATGCGCCGGCCCCGCTGCTCCGTGGCAGGGGAGGAGTTGGGGTTCACCTCCTTTGTGAGCGGCTCCATCGTGCTCTGCCACAGAGGCTCTCAGGGGAGCTGCTTCCTCCAGGCAGAGCGGCTCTGCTGGGACTGGGCACCCCAGGGCTCTGTGCCCCTCAGACACCCCTCAGACACCCCTCAGACACTCTCAGACACCCCTCAGACACTCCTCAGACACCCTCAGACACCCTCAGACTCCCCTCAGACACCCTCAGACTCCCCTCAGACTCCCCTCAGACTCCCCTCAGACTCCCCTCAGACTCCCCTCAGACTCCCCTCAGACGCCCCTCTGGCAGGGCGGGGTCTGCCATGTTACAAAGGCCTCTGGGTGCCACTGTGTCCTGGATCACCACAGGCCCTGGCACCACACCCCTGTGTCACCCAGGGCCACACCCTACATTCCTTCAACCAGCGATCCTTCTGGAAGCAGCATGGAGAAGCCTCAGACTTGCCACTAGTAGTCCTTGATGTGCCCAGGCCCCTGTGAGGGGGACATTCCTTAGGGACACTGGGCCAGCAGAGGCCTTCATCAGCCTGCCAAAGACACCAGTGTCAAATTCAGAGTTTTTGTTGGTTTTCATACAACAAAAGGTTTCACCTTCCCTCAGTGTTACCGAGTGATGCTGTTTGCACACCAAGCAACAACTGCAGAGTTTTGTGAACAGCCCCTCACAGCTTTTCATGCAATAAAGAACCTTGCTAATGTCATCTGTGGGCACTGGGCACAGTGAAGAACCCTGCTAGTGTCACCTCTGGACACAGGGCTTTGGCTAACAATGGGCCTGGCCTTCTCCGCCAAAAAATAAAGATCCCAGAATCTTTTTGTCCGGGAGGCTGAGGCCTACTCACCTGGCTTGTGGCAGAATTACAAAGCCCAGTGAATAAAACTGCAGTGCTGCCCCTCAATACCCAACAACTGCAGGAAGGCACCCTTAAAGTGGCCCTTGGAGTTCTGGTATCAGCCTTCACATCCCTGTGGGAACAGCTACAGAGATCATGAGACCTTCCCTCTCCCTACCCCATGTCTTATTGAAGGATGAATGCAAGCTGCCCTTTTCTTCCTGCTGCCTCCTCTCCTGAGAATGTCAACTTAACTGGAAGGAGGAGAAAGACCATTCCATGTTTCATTGTGTCCACAGCCTGCAACAGCAATTCAGAACGAAGGACTTTCTGTAAACTGTGCTGCATTATTGTTGTTATCAGGAGGAAGTTTGTGATAAAGGGAGAAATTGCATAGTAACCCAAAGTTTCAGATTTCTTTATTTCTGTCTCATTCCTTTTCAAGAAGTTCCACTTTGGATTTCAGAGTGCCACCTTCTCAGCTTAGTGCTACTTGTGTCCTTCCTCTCCTTTCTTTCTTTGCCTGCTCTGTTTCTCTCATAGTGTCTGTCTTTACCTGTGACAACTGCCAGCCAAAGACCATCATCTGATTTTTATTCCCAATCCACGTGCTAAAACAACCCTTGATTAAGTTACAAAAGCTGGTCATGCAATGTCATTGTAAGATCTTGCTCCACTTGGCTTTCAGCCCCATCAGAGCTTTTCCTTAAAGGGCAGGAACATCTTTTCCTTGCTGGAAACTGGAATTCCAGAGCATTGCAGTGTGTGCCGTGGACCACAGAGGGGAATTCCCGAGGCTCCCGGGGTGCTGGTTCTGCCCTGCCTCTCAAGTGGGCTGTGCAGGTGCAGGTGACAAGGTCCCAAAGCCACATGGGCTCCCAGAGCACACAGCAAAGGCTTCTTGGCTGGACATTCTCAAGCACATTCCCATGAGGGAGAGAGGCCTCTGCCCAAATGCAGGTGCAAAGGAGACCACACGAGGACAATATTTAACGTGGAGTTTAGTTACTGAGAAAGGGGAGGTAGAGAGATAGAAAGAAATAGGAAAGAGGTCTCAGAAAGAAAGAGACAGTGAGAGAGAGAGAGAGAGAGGAGAAGAAAATCAGCTGGAACCAGATGACCTTTAAGGCTCTCCCCTTCATTCTGTTATTCTAGAAGGTGTGGATTTTGATATTATTATTATTTGCTACTACTACAATTTCATCTTCTTCATCTTATTATTCTTATTCTTATTTACTATTACTAGTATTTAGTTTTCTTCATCTTAGTAATTCTTGTTCTTCTCATTGTTTTTCTAACTCTTATTAATTAGTAATACTACTATTTCTTATTCTTCTTAATCTTGTTCTTGTAACTCTTATTCAATTTATCCTTATTTTTTTTGTTATTCTTCTTCTTATTTTTTACTACTATTTCTTCCTCTTTATCATCTTCTTCTTTACTACTATAATGATTTCTTCTTATCTTTTTATTCTTATTCTTCTTATTCAACTTTTTTCTTATTCTTTTTCTTCTTATAATTATTATCATTTACTACTAATATTTCTTAATCATCTTATTCCTCTTAATCTTACTATTATTCATATTCCTATTCTTATTTTCTTTGGGTTTTTTGTGAGGGGAGGGGTTTTGTGTGGTGATGTTGTTTTGTTTATTGGGGCATTTTTTTTGTGGTTTTTGGTTTTTTGTGGGGTTTTTTTGGTGGGTTTTCTTTTCTTACTACTACTAATTCTTGAACCAAACTTTCATTTTTTTGGCTCTCCGTCCCTGCCTCTGGCCCCTGCTCCTTGAAGGCAGGAGAAGCCCTGTGCTCAGCCCAGGCCTCCGAGGGACAGGCACTGGGAGCCCATCTGCTGAAAAACTCCCAGTCTTTGCTCCCCATCTTCTTCACTCAACTCAAAGCTCGGTTTGTGCCACATCCTTCTCCCACAGCAAGGGCTTGACCCCATTGCTGTGGATGCTTACATGTTCCCAATTGTCCCGTATTGGAATTATGAGGAGCCCCCAACGTCTGGGAAGAACTATGCGCAGAACTTCATGATCAGAAGGCTAATTAATTACTTTATTATACTATACTCTATTAAAGAGATACATACTACACCATATTTATTTCCAACTAACTACTGAAAAACCTGTGACTGTCAGCTGACAGTCCTGACACATACATGGATCCAATTGGTCAGTGAATCAAAACACCATCACCAGAATGCAATCAAGCAATCACCTTGGGTAAACAATCTCCAGAACACATTCCACATGAGTATAACAGGAGCAGGTTGTTATCTCAGAGTAGAGATAAGCATTGTGTTTTCTTCTTCTCTGATTCTCTCACAGCTTCTCTCTGTTCAGAGGGCATGTGAGAACCACAGTCCTGAGCAAGCTCTTTGTCACCATCATTGTCCCACCTGCACTGCACACAGGGTCTGCTACCATTGCCTTGGGAGAACTCCTGGCCAGCAGAGTCTTCCTCTTGGAAAGCTCTTGGCCAACAGAGTCCTCCCAGTCAGACAGTTCTGGGGAGCTTCTGACTGCTCCTTGGGACAGCCCTTGTTCCATGCATTCTTCCCCATGGAAAATTCTTGGCAGCTAAGGGCTTCTCCCTGGGACAGCTCCTGCTCTCCTCATCCCAGCTGGAGAGCTCTCCACAGCTACTGAGATCTCCTTGGGAGAGCTCTCACTGAAGAGACTCTTCTCAGTCAGACATCTCTTCATAGCTCCTAACATTTCCCCATTGGGAAAGCTCATGATCCACATCAGATTCCTGCTCTTCCTCCACACTGACAAAGGCCCCCCCCTCCTCAGTCACTGACAGGGGCAGGACTGAGCCACCCACTGCCCTCACCAAGTGCCCACTGAGGGCCTGGTGTTTGGCCAGCTGGGCAAGGGGCTGGGGGGCTGGGAGTCGGTGTTCACTTTGTCCTCTTCCATCTCTGTTGTGCTCTAGCACAGAGACATCCCAGGAACTGCTTCCTCCTGAGAGAGGCCCCAGGACTCTTGCATGGCTTCCCCAATGACAAAAACAGTGAATCCATCCCTCCCTCAGCACGTTTGCAGGGGATGGGAAGCTGCCTTTGCCACTTCTTGTACCTCAGCAGTGATAGGAGCACGTTGCTCCTGCTTTGGCTTTAATCACCATGGCTCCCTCTTTGAGCAACAAAGTAAGAGTGTGTTTTCCAATAAGTTGGAGAATCTGAGGAGAAGAAACTTGGTATCTTGGAGGATGGCAAGAACTGCTTACACTAAGGAATTAAGTTGAGGGTTGCCACGTAAGTGGAGCAGGGTGATGGTAGCAAGACACCCATAATGAAGATAAAACAATTCAAAAGGGAGCCTGCCTTAGTGTATATGTGTAAAACTGGGAAAAGGAGGAACTAGGAACTGCTGCAGATGCAGAACAATGACATCCTAAGGAAAACTGAAACCCAGTGGGACAGCTCACATAAGCAGAGCTCTCCAATGAATGAAGGGCTCATTAATAAAGACAGAAAGGTAAAATTTGGAGGAGAGTTTTTCTCCATGTGAAGAAGCTGCTTGAATACATGAAACTATTCTGTATATGGACTACATTTTGCTAAGAGCTTGTGGGTCACCGATGATCATTGTGATGATGTTGCAGAGTGCCAGGAATTTGTTACAGAGCCACTCCCTCCCTCATCCTGATCAGTTCAGTATCTTTGAAACAGTTTAAGGAAGGCACATGGTAAAGAAGGATCTTAGGACTGAGCTGCAACACACCGAAATCAAACCAAACCAAAACAAACAAGTAGTATACAGAAAGCAGAAGGAAAACCAGACTAAAGAGGAAGAATTTAAAAACATTGCACCAGTGTGTTAGGATAAAAAATGAAATTGGTGTTCCAACTGGCAAGGGAAGATTTAGGACAACAAATAAAGCTTCTACAGAGGCAAGGACACCAGCAAAATCAACAAGGAAAACATAGGCCTGGAATTGTGCCCCAGTGACAGGGAAAATGGAGAGAGCTGGGAAGTCCAGTGCTGCCTTTGTCTTCACCAGCAAGACCCCCAAGTCTCTGCCCAGAGGCAGGGTTCAAGAAAGACAGCAACCACCAGGAGTAGAAGATTAAGTTGTGAGGACACAGCTTCATGAATCCAGAATAATTCCATACTGGATTGGACACCTCATTACTGGCTACATGGAATAAAGGAAGTTGCTGTGAGAATCTGAGAGTATAAAAGGTCCAAAGATACACATTCCAGACAGAACACTGACAGAAATGTTTATTCAAAACACCTAGAAATGTTTATTCAAAACTTCTTAACAAACCTTCTACAAATAAAAATATTGCAGGCTTACCAAACAAAATCATCTACTTTAAAATTTCAATTTTTGGGTCTTTTCCTTTAGTTATACCCAATTCCTCTGATTCCTCTAGTTCATCCTCCAAAATCAGTAATTTCTGTGGAGTAGAAGGAAAGACAAGGCATAGAGATGCATTTTACTATAAACCACTGGAAAGTAATCCCAGTAATCTAAAACATAAATCTAGATCTCTGCTGTCCACCTCAGTCCTCCTCACCCACTGCCTTTCAATGCCAGTAGTTGAATTGAAGTTGTTTACATTGTTTGTCAGCTGGGGGACAGACTCAGTACACCCACACCAACTGCCAGCCAGCCCTTATGTAACTCTGAACAGCCAAAAATGCCACCTGGTTAGTTGACATCATAAAGAATGCAGAACAAAAAAAGAGGGAATTTCTGTGTGGAAAAAGAATGATGGTAAAGGGGCAGGGAATACCAGGCTGCAAAGAAAACAGATTTTGTTATATCTGCTCTTCACAGGATGTATATTTTCTTTAAATCATTCCCTCTTCCTATAACTTAATCTTGCTAAACCTAAAGACAAGGGGAACAATATATTGCCTCATTAATTATGTATGGAGATCTATGCTGAAAAATGTTGCAAATTATCTAAGTCCTTGATTTTGGAAATAAAGAGTTGGAGGGAACTTTGAATCTATCACTTTGCTGTGTTTTCAGGCATTGGCATCTGCCTCTGTGCCATATCTGACAGACACCTGGGCTCATTTGCTCTCAAAAATACCCCAGAAAAGCCACTGGGTAAACCAGAACTGCTTTGTTGTGGCAGACCAGAAAATTTATTAGAATCAAGTTCAGTCCAAATGGTTATTTGAGTCCAAGGGTCTTTGAGACAAACCAGGCTCAATGCACTTTTGCCAAATCCAAAGCAGAGCTCTAATCTGCTGAGATTTCTGATGGATTTGACCCAAGCCCAGGGACCCTGTAAGACGTCAGTCCCACACACCAGGTCAGCCAGCTGCCTGTTCTGCCCTGAAGCTGGAGAGCACCTTCAGAGATGGTGCTCAGAAAATTAAAAGCAAATAAACTGAAAACTACAAGACCTGACCTAAATGTTTAGTGTATACCTCCAGGAATTTTCATATGGTTTAAGGTATTTTCTAATCCATAAAGACAGTGGTTGGCTTCAATTTATTGTAAAATGGACTGACTACAAATAGATAAATTTATCTGATATTTTCATATCAGATAGGCAGGCTTGTAAATTTTAAGAATAAATACAAAGAACACAATTGGTTGGAGGCTTATAAGCTAAATATGAGTAAACATGGATGCATCCCTGTTGCTGCTTGTAACTGTGTATTTAAAACAGGCTTCTAAACCGACTGGAAGAAAACCTGAGCACCTGAATTTTAGATCTCCTTGGTTTGTAGAAGAAACAAACCAACCAAAGACTATTCAAACCAGAATGTATAACAACACCAAAAATTTCTTTCTTCATATTTGTTTTGCCTGCTTTGGAACTACACTTGGGAGAATTAAGAATACACAGTTGTATTCATGAGAGAAAAGTGAAGTGCTCAAAACTCCTCAGCTTCTCAGGATCTGACATACTTTGTCTCATTTTTGTTAAAAAAACCCACAGTTTGGAAATTCAATCTCTTACAAATTCAGCTCTGTAAGTGCTGTCAAATGTATATGCACAGAAGTGTCACTTTTAATTTGTTCTGTTGCAGTATATGAATTTAACTTCTCATAGTTTACCTCTCCAGAGGACTGCCCTCTTTATGAAAGGCAGAGATTGCCATGGTCTCCCAGCAGCACCATGGCTTCAACTGATTGACATCCACAATTTCAAACCTAGACTGCTAATTAAAGAATGAGAACACGTGCCCCATTGCTCACCTTGATCCTCCTGATCTTGATTTCCTTCTTCCTCTCTCTTTCCCTCACCTTCCCCTTCTGCATCGCCTTCTGGCTGATCCCCACCCTCCTCAGCATCTGAAATATAAGAAATTAGAAATACCAAAGAAAACCAATTTTACAAATTTGCATTCAGTCTTTGTTTCCATGTAATAGCTCCTAAGTCCTACTGAAGGCTGCAGCTGTTGTTCACATGAGAAATCCCACAAAATCTTCTCTGTTTATAATCAAGTTTGTATAATAAGCCATGATATAGGGTCAAATAACTCACAGGCTTCCCAAGACAGTTGTATCTCATGCTATGTGAAATAAAACACATACATACATATCGTGCAGTTTATGAATGGACTTGGAAGTTCCAAATATTCATGGAAAATCATAGGAAAAACAAAACAAAACACAAAAACCTTCTCACATCACTTGATATTAAACCCCTAAAACAAAGGTCACCATAGTCAAAACATGGAGTTTCCAGATGTTTCCAGAACAAACCTAGAGCTGATGAAATTTCCTCCTCTTCAGCTACTCCACCTGCAGCTTCCTTGGGGACTAGCAGCTCCTCATCATGAGGAGACCAGGGTGTTAATTTGGTAATTTCTGATACTTTCCATATTGGTTCAAGAGGTAATGGTGGTTCATCCTCATCTTCCTCCTCTTTTTCCTAGAAGAGAACTCATGAAATCCAGGATCTCATCCTACAGACAGGAACTAAAATGATGGCTTAGTCTACTAAAACCTCCTTATCTGGGATCAAAATGGCAATGAAAGTATTTACAGGTGGAGGAACTTCAGCAGCTGCAAATCTTGGACAAGAATTACCAAGCTCTTGAACCCTGATGAAATCAGTTGGCTGTTACTGATGATTGCTACCTGATGGTCTGTCTGGTAGATGCTGCACTGTCTGTCTCACACAGAAACAGAATGAAAAAAACAGCTATTTTTGCCTCAATCTTTGCCTAGGGAAACACAGTTGAACAGGACATTTGAAAGTATCTAGGAAAGAGTAAGGTTGTGCACAGAGCTTATGGCTTTGAAATGTGAAAATGTTTTTAAAATTTAAAAAAATCATGTTTTTTCTACAAATATGAAGGAGTCAATAATTGAATCATCGTCTATATTATTAGCTAAGTTATCTTTTTTTTTTTTTTTAAATGGGCTTTGTTCTGTTAGTACTTCAACTAAAGCAGAAGGGTAAAATTTAATCTTACTTTAGTGACAGCACTGTCCCTTGCTTTAAAAACTCATCTAAGAATTCCCAACTGAACTAAGGAAACACACATTACTCTGGATACTCCTATGAATCTGACTCTCAATTTGAGGATCTCTTGCTTTTAGCCAGAAAAAACCAAAACAGTCTCCAAGCTTTGCAAATCTCTATCACAATTGATAGGATTTTAATGATTATTATTTTATCCCTCAGAATGATTGCTGCATCACAGAGTTTTCAGAGTCTGTAACAGGAACTAATGTATCAGACAACAGAGGTAGCAAACTCTAAGCTAAAATGTGGCAATTTTAAAAAAAATCAAACAGTAATATTAAAATATATTTCCTACTTCTGTAGCTATTTTTGCACCATATCAAACAGATTTGTTTCAAAACATTCATGCATAAAGAAGGGAAAACAGACTTTGATCCCAACCACTTACTACAATTATTAGAAGCTATGGATATTAAACTCCTAACATGACCAGAACAGCAATAGTACATATTTCCCAAACATGACCTTGCTAGAAATTACCATTTGTACGCATACCACCAAGCAGTTCAGAAACACAAAACATATTGCTCACTGTTTTCTGGTGTTGAGAAGAAAATGCAATAGAGGCTAAATGTGTATACAAATATATCTATATTCCTCTGTGATTTGAAGCTTCAAATGTTTTGGGAAGGTCCTGATTCTTTTTAAGCAGAAAGGGTTCATGTCTGCAAGCAGTACAATATCACACCTTGTACTTTTCCAAGCTTACACAGTAGAAAACATTAAAAAAAAGCAATATGACATCTCATTTAGTTCTTAAGAATGCATGAGTTTCCACCCTTTTTGACTCATAAGATCTACTTTCACATCGCTGTCTGTAAGGCATTTTATGTATTCCTCAACAATAGATTTGATTTACTGAGTGCTCTTGCACTGTTTCTTTTACCTGCACTGGTTGTATGTATTCACCATGCTGCTCACATCCAATATCAAAGATGAATTTGCCACGACCTAAAGGCTGCATAAAAACACAAAAACATCAGAAGAACTGAACAGGCAATCCATTCTAAGCACAGAAATGTAAAATATCCTTTACTACAAATTCCATGCAATAGTCAGTAACACTACAGTTTGAAAGCAATGTTGCAAAGAAACTTGGCATTGTGTTTATAGAATAAATCAGTTTCATGTGTTACACTAATGGTACAGGAAATATTACAAAATATCAGAAGCCTAACTTCTTATTTTAAGTGGAAATAGGTCATATTAAGGCAATTGCATGCTAACTGTTCAGAATAGAAAGCACACTTACCTTTCCATTGAGAAACCTGCCCTTAAATCTGTGGTTTAGGTGGATAAGTTCAGCTGGTCCGTTCTGGATTCCATTTACCCAACAACCAACATACTTAGATCCTGTCTCTTTATAGACATATGTGCCTTGCCCATGCCTAGGGAGAAAATAATAATTTTGTTTTATACCAGTGAATATCAAGAATTTAGGCTGTTGTTGTAATTAAGGTATTAAAACTGTATTCATTAAGCAGCTGAAACTACTCAAGCCGGACTAAATTGCCAAGGTCACCCCCAGATATCATTTGCTGCAGTCAGACATGCTCTGAAAATAATGTTTGCATTTTAATGCCATTGGGTGGCATGAAACATCCCTGTGAGAAGGAAACAAACCTCTTGTTGTTAGCCCATTCTCCGGTATAGGTGTCTCCATTTGCATACAGATATTCTCCATAGCCCTGTCTCTGGTCATGCACCCAGTCTCCTTCAAGGACAAAAGGATAAAAGCAGTGTGAGACCTGGTTTATTTCACTGTGGCCAGTTTGTAACGTTATCATACAAGTATTAGAGAAGGAAAAGAAAGCTATGGCACTGCTGGGATTCCTCACTATTCCTTACACCATTCACTCTAAAGTAGAGTCCCCCAAAAAGTTGCTCTTTTTTCATCAGTCTGTTCCTCTCCACAAGTATTTATGCTGCCTGACCTCCCTTTCCATTTTTCCATAATTACCTGCCTTCATTATCACTCTCTATTACCATTATGAACACATAACAACCCAGTCCTGTCTTTGAATTGGGAAATGTATTACAGTTGCATTAGATAATGTGACATTTTCACATGAATTTAAAAAGGAGCCACTTTAATTTGACTCATTTGCTGAAGTTGTCCTGTCAGTATTGGGGCACATCTATTCAGAAGGATGCTAGATGGTTTCTATCTTAATTATTCTTCTAATCAAACTTAAAATAAATTTAAAAAAAACCAAAAAACTCAGTGCATATGTTCCTGCAAGGCAAGATCAGGCTGCTCTTTTTGCTCTCAGCTTTTAGCCCGCACAATGTGAATGTCTTTTCTTTCCTAGATTAGAAATTAGGAGGGAAATATTGTCCTTTGAATCTTAACTGATAGATTCTGATTGTTTCAGGTACTCTCCAGCAAGCAGGGGAACTCTAACTTTCATTACTTCTTCAAACTTCAGGTGTCCCAAACCCTAAATAAGGGCTCTATTAAGAAACCTATTATTTTAATGATAGACCTAATAAATGTCCTAACATAATCCCCATAAACAAACACCAAGCTTCTCAGAATAAAAAGGTACTAAGAGGAAAATATTTTGTAGAAATGTATGTTGGAAGATATCTTGTTTCTTCTTAAAATAAGACATTTTCCACTCTCTTTTCATTTGTGGGGGGAGGAGGAGTGAGGGGGGAAATGTGTCCTTTTGGCTACAGAAATCCCTGCAATTGTGTTCACTGCTTTACCTGCATATTTTGATCCATCTGGATAAAAAAAGACACCTTTGCCATGCTTTTTGTTTTGAAGGTAGTTCCCGGTGTAGAGAGCACCGTTTTTAAACCTGTAGGTCCCCTGAAACACATTTGGTACAGATGAAACACCCATCATTTCTCACCCTTGTTTCAATAGACAGCCCAACTGCAGAAGCAGAGCCACAACCAGGCTCGGTGTCTTACATGTCCACTCCTCAAACCACGCTCGTATTCCCCTTCGTAGGTGTCACCATTGGGCAGCCGCGCCTTCCCGAACCCGTGCCGCTGCCCTTCGTCATCGCGATCGCCCTCGTACTCCTGCCAAACGGGAGGGAAATGGTTAAAGGGCTCGGCACAATCCAACTCATCAGAGGGACACAAGTGCTTGAGGAAAACTGCTCCAGCTCGGCTCCAGACCCCGGCACCCCCAGGCTTCTTGGCACAGAGCTGCAAAGCGCGGACGCGTTGTTCCAGACCCGGGTTAGCAGGAGCGCAGGTGGCACAGCCGTGCCCGGGGCTGCCCTCGGTAACCCTGCCCGGCGGGCACTGAGCGGGGTTGTTCCCTTTCCCTTCCCTTTCCCTTCCCTTTCCTTTCCCTTCCCTTTTCCCTTCCCCGCTGCCCTCCCGCTCCTCCCGGGCCCCGCGGACCCCGATGTCTTTCCCGGCCTCGCCGGACTCGGCGTCCTCGGAGCCCAGGTCCGACATGGCCGCGGCGTCGCCGTCGCTGTGACAACCGAGCGAGCGCGGCCCCTCAGCGGGGCCTGCCCGGACACCCCGACCCGAGCACCGGGAAATAAAAATGAACTCTCCAAGCTGCTTGTTAGAAAGGCGGCATTCGTTGTGAAAAGTGCATGTATTTTATGACTGGCTTTTAGCAAATATTAAAATGAATATTATATGTGTTGTGTTAGAAAGTCATGCTGTATTAATTCTCTTGAGTAGTGTGTTTAAAATAGTTTTAGGTTATAAAAAATGTTAAAATAGAAACTATGCTATGTAGGATACTTTTTTTAAAGAAAGGACTCACACCGAGACAGCAGCCACAGGACACCTGAATCTTTCAGAGAAAAAGAATTTTTTGCCCCATTATCAGAAGAAACGAACTTCTTCCCACCTGGAAGGCGCTGTCAGGATTCAGAGGAAGAAGTTGACACTGAGGAGACAGAATCCTGTATTGGAATGGAATTTATGCATCATGGATGAGGTGTATGAATATGCAACAGGCTGTTGCTTTTAAGGGTTAATCCTCTGTTAACGTGGGTCCTTTTTCGGGCTCGTGCTGCCCAGAAAAAGGTACCTGGACGTCCGTAACTCTTTGTCTTTATTGTCTCATATTGTCCTAATTCAATTTGTCCAAATTATTATTACTCTAATTGTATTACTATTTTATAACCATTTTATTACTATTAAACTTTTAAAATTTTAAAAACAAGTGATTGGTGTTTTTCACATTCATGGTTCGGTGTTGAAGGAACATGGGGATGGCTCCCCACAACATGCATGTCAGCCATCAAAACTCTTCTCTATACATTTCAGCAAAGAGATTGATGTTAATTAGCTTATAATTCATATAGTTCTCTTCATTAATTAGTATTCTGTCTTCTATTTGTTATTGATTTCTCGCTTCTCATGCTGATTAGTCTGCATTTTTCAGTCTTTTTATTATCTTTTGCCCAGATAGGGCATTTCTGCTTTATGTAATGTGGTTTATAAACTCTGTTCAGTTCTCAACAATAAATTTCCCTCCCAGACTCTGCTAACTTCCTTCTCCAGGTCTGAGAGCAAAAAGGATGTCAAGCCCTAAACTCTTAATTGTTTTTTCTAACTCATGGACATTACCTAGAGTTTGCCCACAACTGTTAACTATTTCACAGGTTAAAGCTCTTCTCAACATTTCCCCCCACTGCTGCCCAGGCTCCTTTTAAAACAGTGCCAGACTCTGTTCAGTGGTGCCCAGCATCAGGATGAGGAGCCACAGCCATGAAATAAAACACAAGAAATTCCACCTCAATGTGGTGAATTTCTTTACATGGAGGGTGGCAGAGCTCTGGGACAGCTGCCCAGGGAGGGTGTGGAGTCTCCCTCTCTGGAGACATTCCCGACTCACCTGGGTGTGCTCTGTGTCACTGCTCTGGGTGACCCTGCCTTGGCAGGGGGTTGGACTGGGTGATCTCCCGAGGTCACTCCAACCCTCTGCCTCTTTCCCTCGGCTTTTCCAGCCAGTGCCTTCTGTGTGTTGAGATAGGGCATTTCTGCTTTATGTAATGTGGTTTATAAATTCTGTTCAGTTGTCAACAATAAATTTCCCTCCCAGGCTCTGCTAACTTCCTTCTCCAGGTCTGAGAGCACTAAAGTATGTCAAGTCCTAAACTCTTAATTGCTTTTTCTAACTCATGGCCATCACCCAGAGTTTGCCAACAACTGTTAACTATTTCACAGGTTAAAGCTCTTCTCAACATTTCCCCCCACTGCTGCCCAGGCTCCTTTTAAAACAGTGCCAGACTCTGTTCAGTGGTGCCCAGCATCAGGATGAGGAGCAATGGCCATGAAACAAAACACAAGAAATTCCACCTCAGCATGGGGAAGAATTTCTTTATGTGGAGGGTGGCAGAGCTCTGGGACAGCTGCCCAGGGAGGACACAGAGTTCCCTCTCTGGAGACATCCCAGACCACCTGGGTGTGCTCTGTGTCACTGCTCTGGGTGACCCTGCCTTGGCAGGGGGTTGGACTGGGTGATCTCCCAAGGTCACTCCAACCCTCTGCCTCTTCCCTTCAGCTTTTCCCAACCAGTGCCTTCTGTGTGTTGAAACTGGTGACAACTGGGATCTGACCTGAGACCTCCTCAGCCTTCTGAGAGCTCCCAACAGTTCAGCTGGTCTGGCCTGAAAACAACATTTTAGATTTTAAACCCATTCCTCCATGTAGATTCTTTCATATTTGGGTGGGTTTATTGATGCTCAGAAATACCAGTCCACTTTTTGTTTTCTCTCATACAGGAGTCAGGCAAATCACCTCACCATCACTTTGCACAGTAATTTAATGATTCACAAGAGGAGCCAGGCAAGGATATGCTTGGTGAAAAGCAGTGAGCTAGACAGGCACTGGGCAGAGCAGGGGATGCTTCTGAGGTAGACAGGATTGGCAAGTGGCTGGAAAATGGGTGGAGGTCACCTTATGCCCTAAATCAAAGCTCCACCACCCAAACCAGAAGAAAAACAGGGTTATCACTCTACAAATATACACCATATTCAGGTGGGTTTCTTCCTTTTCATAGTTCGGAATCTAAATAGCCAGTATTTAAATAATGTAGGAATAGTAATAAGGTGTCACTTCTGTGGCAAGTCTCTTTTTGACTTCAGTTGGATAAAAATGAAAAAGGAAGAGACTATTGCTAAATACTTCTGTGTTCACAGGAACCCTTCCAGCTTCTGAGTGAACATCCAGTTACTCATTTGAGAGCACTTTGCCTTTGAAGCAGTTAAGAATGCTGAAATTAAATTTTGTTAGCTGGCAGAGCATTATACATTTATTGACTCTAAACTGTATGCTTATTTCTCTTTCCTGCACACTCCCAGCATTTGACTAGGGAAGCCCAATTTGCATAATGTACTGTTAATAAGCAATTGCAGAATATGCAAACTACTGCTCTGCTCACCTCCTGTAGAGCTGACATGAGTGCACATCTTGGTGATGCCTCTGTTTCTCCCTTGCACCTAAGATTGGCTTAAATTCTTTTAGCTATGATAAGGTAATGTCTCTAATTATAAAAGTGCTCACTTGGTCTGTCATGGCAAATTAATTCTAAGCAGACACTGAGGCTCAGAGTGACAAGGGATTTAATGTTTGGAATGCATAGGGAGGTGCTGCCTGTTAAACTCGAGGACAAAAATAACCAGACGTGTCTTTTGCCCCGGGAGGTGACGTGGCTCAGGGAACAGCTGTGACACAAACAGGAAGCAGTGACAAGACACCAGTGACAAGACATCAGAGCCACTCCCCTGGATGACCACTAATAATGATCATTAACTGCTCTGGCTTATTGCTTCAGAGCTCTGAAGAAGGAAAAGAGTCTGAAGCAGCTCAGTTTTCTCGAGAAACAGCTAAGAACTCTTTCTCTATAGAAGTTAAACTGCTCAGCACCCAGAAGTGGCAGATAGAATAAATGTCTTTACAACAGGATCATTTTACTTAAACGAGGGAGGCATCATTTAAAGTTTTCTATACCTAGAAACCGTCTTGTGAGGACAGCTACAGCTTATATATAATTAATGACAAGAAGAATTTATTTTGTATTTTCTTGTCTTCTGGTTGAATTTGGATGCATTTCAATGTCAGATTAAAGTTAATCTTCAGGTATGTCACTGTTTAAAGGAGGTCTGCTATCATCCTTATTTTCCTGTTCTTTTCCCTTTTCTGTCAAAGGACCAATATTGCTAAGGTCCTGCTGATCTTGTATACAAATTTCATTTGTCCAAAGTCCTGAGAGGGTAATTTGTGCTGATTACCTGCTCTGCCCTTGCTGCTGGCTGAGCTGGCAGCTGCCAGCACTGCCAGTCACCCTGGCAGGGACAGCAGAAGCTGCCAGAGCTGTGAGTGACCCTGAGGAAGCTCCTGGTTTGAGTTTGACAGGAGCCCCACAGGGAGCCAGAGCTGCACTAAAACCCAAAGCCATTGCTGCCAGAGGTGCTTAAAAACAGAAAGACAACAACACAGGGAAGGAAAAGGCTGCTGGAATGAAGATGTCAGAAGATGCCTCCTGTGGGAGAGGACAGCCCTGGATGTCCTTTTATCCTGCCTTGCAGGTCCTCACTTTGATTTTAAGCTCCTCTTTTGATTTTCAGTTCTTTTGCAGAGAGAAATGGCCAAAAAGCACTTTTAAGGCCAGTTTTGCTCCTGTTTCTCCTTGCAGTTTACTCTCTCTTAGGAGGGGGACACTTTTGCAATTCAGGGATTTTGCAGGGAAAATGCTGCTGTGCCAGGCCTGTGAAACAACCTGAACACTTCCTTCCAGCACTGACCAAGCTCTGAAAACACACAATGAACAAACAACCACAGGACTATTTGTTGACCTCTGTGTTTCAATCAGTGCCCTGCTTCAACTGGGTGATAAAAATAAAGCAGGGTGCACACACAGCCTCTGATGGGCTAAAGGCAGGATGCTGCTTCATTCCCACTCAGTGCATTTGGAAATTCCTGCCCTCAGGAGCTCACTGATCTCTGCCCCTGTCCCACCACGCATCCTCCTTCCAGGGGCAGTGCCTGCTGAGTCAGCTCTTCTCCACCCTGCCAGCAGTGGGGCTCTAGGGAGCTGCCTTTTCATCTTCTGCCACCAAAATTAACAGGATGAGTGGAGATCATTTTCCTGACTCACAGGTTGGTTTCCTCACATTACTCAACCATTCCTGACAGAGTTGGTGACTCTGGGAGGGCCAGTCCCTGGCACTGAACTCAGTCTGAGTTTTGCTCTAGGCTCAATTTGAGATGCAGGTGATCCTTCATTGCTTTTGGTCAGGCAGACCTGAGCAGGATTATGTCTTTTGAAAAGACTTTAAAGAACAGAAATCTGCAAGGAAATATTTTTCCCCTCTTAGAATACAGTAATATCCATCTTTCTCCTTATGAAAGTGTTTATGGCTGGTAACAGATATTAGCAAAGTGTCAACAGGAGCTGTCAGGAAAATCTTAATGAAATGAGATCTGTTCCTCCTGATGCTTAAATATAAACCAGATTGTTTTCAACAGCCTTTTTGGAGGAAAAATGTGGGATTAGGGAATTGAAATAATATCCTAAGGGGAGTTCTTGTTTGGGAATATACATTCCAGGTCTTTTTAATATTCTGCAATATCATCAGGCACATTTTCAATATTTTCTGAGATAACGGGAACAAACAGTGGACAAAGCGGAATTTACTGTCACCAAGTTCCACATACTGGGTTTTTTTCTTCCAATTGAGAATTAAGCAAGATTCTGAAATATCAAAATCCTTTGCAAAATGGGAACTTCTCTCCACACAACCGTTTTTAAGCTCTTTACAGGCAAAATGAAATGTGCTTACTCTGTGTGTATGCCAAGTAAAGATAGCCTCTTTTTGTGCTCATAACTAAGTCAGAAGAACAAGCAAATGACCTTTTCAGCCACTCAGTTTACAAATGCCTCCTCCAAGTACGATTAACATTGCATATCCTAAGGCAGGACGATTCAAAAACCTAAGTTTGTGTGAAAGCCATTCCTGAAATACAGATAATTCTTTTTTTTGTCTCTTGGCTAAATATGACCTTTTATTTCCCTCCTGCAGATTATCCAAGGGAAAGTGTTCTGTTGTATTTACATCCTGCCTCCCATTTCTCTGAGCTCACTGCTCAATTTGAAATACAGTCTGTACTGCATTCTTCAGACATCTGGGAAAATTGTCAGGTTTTTCCTTTTACCTAAGGGGTCTCCCTTTTCACTAAAGTGCAGTGGGGACATACAGAGGTCCCTGTGGTTCCATTTAGGAAATTGTTGCTGATGTCTTTTCTCAAGACTTTGACAACAGTCAATGTTACTAGTGATACCAAGAAAGCAGTTGGCACTCATGAGATAAAAAAAAAAATCTTATGGTCAGTATAAGAATAAAGCAGCACCAATATTACAAATTTCTCTATTTTTCAGTGGAAGTGTTTTGGGGTTGTGTTTTTTTTGGTTTATTTTTTTTTTTGTTTGTTTGGTTGGGTTTGTTTTTTTTTTTTTGGTTTTGGTTTTGGTTTTTTTTTGTTTTTTCATTAAATAAAACCCCAATCCTAAGCTTCTTTATTCAGGCAGAGCTTGTAATGACATAAAGCTCAAGCAACCCAATCCTTTTGTCTATACCCCCTGAAGTCCTAATCTGATAATTCAGAATTAATTCAATAGACAAGAATGAAATTGATTGAAGTAGATGGGACTAATTTGCTGTCTCCTCATTCCTGTCAGCTCAAATACCTTCCAACATCCTCTTCTCATTCATGACTTGCAAGACAATTGCTTTAGTGCAAGCTCTGTTCTGGTTTGCCTTCTATTTTACCATGGTTCTGATATTTGGTTTCTGCTACAATAAGCCTCAGTTCTCCCTTCTCATCTAACAACCCTTCAGTGACCAAGCCTGCAAGCAAGGAGAAAGGAAATCTGCAGAAGCCTACCTGCCTAATTCACTCTGTTTACTCCTCAGCAATTGTTTCTGTAGCCATGTCTTGCACTTCCACCCAGTTCTTCAGGAATAAATAAGGGCAAAATAACAAGAAAAAACGATCCCATTTCCTGCAGGAAGCAGAATTAAATTCTTCAAGATAAGTTCCTCAAAATAGATTTGCATTTTTCATGGACCATGGTCTACATGATGTGTCACAGATTCCATCTACAATAATGCAGCTTGGTTTTGTTTTGGCTTTGGTTGTGTTTTTGTTTTAAATTCTGCATTCTCAGAACATTCTTGTTCATTTTTCTGTGAGCAGGTATTTGCAGCTGTGAGAGCTGCTTCAGGGAACTTCCATCCCTGCTCCAGCAGCCACTGATCCCAGGCTACATGCAGCAGCCCTGCCCCCTCAGCAGATCCCAAAAAAACCCCACTGCTGCTACAGCCACTTTTTTAACAGATCCTTCCTTAGACAGCATGAGGTGGTTTAACCATCCCACTCTCCAGCCCTCTGGAAAGCCTTGGCAAGAGTCAGAGCAGGCAGAGTCCAATAGACAGCCCACAGGTTTCAAATAAATGCTCTTATTTCTAATTGTCTCCTCTAGGCTGACCAGTATCTATCTTTATGTAGGCATCTTCACACAGTTTTACTGCCCCTCCCTGCCCATGTTCCACATGTTACAGGGTGTTTTCTTCATCTTTAGTACTCAGGTACTGCCCTGTTCTGCTGGGGAAAAGCCCAGTGGTTGTGTCTGCTGATGTCTTTTCCTAAAGCTACCAGCTGGTGATTCCCACTGGATTTCTGGCAAGATACAAGCAATGCAAGTACTAGCGTGGAAATTCTGTGGTCATGTTAGTGTGGCACTGAGCCAGCCCTAGAATTTCTCAGGCAGGACATAATGTGCTAATTCAGCTTGACAGCCTCCAGCCCCTCCAAGTGCCCATCTATTCCCAAACACACAGGCACAGCCTTCAAAGCCTCTCTTTTTTTGGCTCCTTTGGATATTTTTTTTTTGTCTGCCAAAGCTTGATGGCAGGTTATATCTGGATTGCACCCAGTGCTGATGTCAATTGCTTATACAATATTCCAGCTGCTCTGTTGGGAAAACAAAGCATGTAAAACTAATAAAGGCCACCAAAACCCATGATTATATCAGTCCTCAGAATCCTGCTACTTGTCAGGAATAAAGTCTAAGTAAATACCAATTTTTAGATAGTCAAATACCATTTAACAACCCATTATTATGTAAATGAGTTATGAATTTTTTTATTCCCCTAAGACAAAGCGATCACTCTGTGGGCAAACAGATTAGTCTTTTCCAACTGTGCAATTATTAATCATAAAAGATATTTTTTATGCAATATACTGGAAAGTAAATAAGTATTTTAATCAGTTAAGGGATGCAATAGTTGGCATCCAGACCTCTGCTCAGCCAGCATCACCTATTCAGTGAAGGAAAGACGACACTGACATCCACTGACTTGAAAGTGTTTTGCTTTGTCTGGATGTGAGGAGTTAAGAGCACCACTCGTGAAAGTAAAATTTAACTGTCAACTGGGAAATTAGATTATCTCTTCTGAGAGAAGCACAATCACAAGCACATGAAAGCATCTGCCAATTCATACACCTTTACTTCTGTTTGCTTTTGCAGACAAGAACTCACCCTTTTCTATTGCCTCTGGCACGAACACTGCCAGGGCTTAAAAAGCCAAACCACTGCCACACTTTCTACCCAACACAACAATTTCCTGGACCAAACCCTTCATTTGTGTTTCCTTCTGGAAAGCAACTTGCAAAGCATGATTTCGGTTTGTTTTTTCTGCGAGGCTCTAGATTACACATGTTATTTTAAACCTTGTGGGTGGGTGTGTTCTGTTTTTTTAACTATGTAGATTTCCTTTCATCTCTGCCCAACCTCTGGCCCCTCTGTGAGGTTGTTGTGCAACCAGCAGCACCAGCTCCTGCTGCTGCCTCTCCCTGTATTCCCACTTATTTCATAGCTTCTGGCAATTGTAGCTGCTGGTGACCCAGGCTGGCATAGCAGAGACAGCAGCTGTGCCAAGCGTGGCAGCCAGCAGGTTTCAGTGATGCCAGGGGAATGCATTACAGGAAACATTTATTTGAATGGGGGATGCAGTTTCTACTTTAAGTATGAAAAATATCAGGGTTTTCTGGGGCTGTTTGGCTCATGCTTTTTGCAAGCTGTTTGTAATAGAATAGTAAGGTACTCAAGCAAGGTTAAATTCTTTAAGGACTTAAAAAAGGGCCAAGGCAATGAGGATTTCACATCATGATGAATAGTTGTTGTGATAATTTGGGATGGCTAACCATGTGTACAGATGCACTGTGATGGGTCTGACCTTTTCTGCTGTAAGAAGACAAATCTTTTTTCTTGTGTCTTTTTTTTTTTGTGTGTGTGTGTCTGTGCACCAGTCTGAATAGACAGTGCCTGGGTTCTTCTGGTGCTGGTACAGAAGTGCAGCCACATGATTCATGAAAATCATCTCCTCAGAAGGTAAGACTGGTGATAATCAAGAGCAGTGCATTAACTTTCCAAGTAGGACATTTGTAGAAATTTGGAGAAATGATTTTTTTTAAAATCTCTGATTCACTAGTTACAAATCTCAGCAAGAAAGATGGAACCTAAATTTGCCAACAACAAGCTTTAAAGCAGCAGATTTTACAGCACCTGTGGGTGTTTGCAATGGTTCAGGTAACACTCTGAGACCCTGATTCTGCAAATGTGAAAATAAGAGTGAAGGGTTCCTTTACTGCCTGGGAGAAGGTGAAGGAAAGGTGCCCTGGGATCATGGAGCAAAGCTGAGCATGTGTCTAAGTGTTTGATATGAGAAGCCTAAGGAACATCACAGTGGGAGTCAAGAGTTTCTTTTCTTGGTATGCCCAGGCAGTGCAAGATGAGAGGAAAAAGAAAACAACATCAGAGACTTCAGTGAGGGCCTTAAGGGGGTAATTTGTCAGGGATGTGGTGCTCTATGAGGGACAGACTTACACAGATAAATTTAAACCTGCATGAGGTAACTTTAGCAGCTATTCAGTCTCAGATGAAGGGAATAGCACAGGGTTTTTTGCTCTGGTGAGGTGGTCATGATGAAGAAATACACCTGCAGCAGGAAGGGTGCATTTATATAAATAAATTGACCTTTGCTATAGGGTTTCTGAAACACTGCAGGATCAGGAAACTGGGAGACAACTAAAGTAAATGCATTCTTTCTTCTTTAATGAAGTCCTGCTGAATGTTTCCCTTGGCTTTCAGATGATCTGTGACTCTTTGGCACCAGGAATACCTTCATGTGTGTCTGACAGTGCTGCAGGGAAGCACCTGTGTCAGGACCCAGGACATCCCTCTGGCTATCCAGAGCAGCCAAGACCCCTGCCAGGGGCTCAGAGACCCTGGCACAGAGCCCAAGATGCCTGTGGTTTTGATTATGACCCATGGAGCAAGTTACCAACCTTATATGAAGATCAGCAAGCCACGACAAATTAAGTAGAATGATAGTGAATTTATCACAAGGTGAAAAAGTAGATTTTGGGGTCTTTTAGAATGGGGATTCAGAGGCCAAGATGGAGGGATCTGGGCATGTCCAGCCTTTCTCCTTCTTCTTCTTGGCCTTCATCTTCTGCTGGGATGTTGGCACTTCTAGATTAGAGTAGAAGCTCACTAACATAGGTTAGTGATAGGTATTGGAAAGTAATTGTAAATATTGTACACGTAGTTTTTAGTATAAAAAGATAACACTGCCCCGGGGCAGGCAGTGCCTGGACTGTCCTGCTGAACAGACCTCAGCTGGACAGGAGAAAGAATTTTATAGATAAGATACAATAAACAACCTTGAGACTGAGAACTGAAGAGCTCTGACTCCTTCTTCAAGCACTGGGCTGGGAAAAGAGACTTTTTAACATTTCTTGGGGTCACTCTGACAAGCTAGAGACCCCGAGACATCTGTGCACACTGCCCAGGCTGGGGGCTGCCTGCCTGGGGATCCAGGGCTGGGCAGGGCAGGGCAGAGGGGTCCAGCCACCTCTCTGGAGCACCTGGAGTGGAAGAGGCTGCTGAGGTGACAGATGGGGGCAGCAGGTACAAGGGAGCATCCTTCCCCTCTCTGGCAGGACAGGGGTGAGCTGGGGCCCTGCCAGAGGCCACGGGCAGCAGTTCACAATCACAGAATGGTCAGGCTGGAAGGGACCACAGTGAGTCACAGGTCCAACCTGCCTGGTGGACATGGCACAGGATTGTGTCCAGATGGTTCTCCAGTAAGGAGATAGATATTCAGATATCCAGATATTCACCCACACCCTCTCGGGACAATCTGTCCCAGTGCTCAGTCACTGTTCAGGTGGAACTTCCTGGGCATCAGTTCCTTCCCATTCCTCTTGTCCTGTTGCTCAGCATCAACAGAGCCTAGATCCATCCTCTTGACACACTTCTTTAGATATTTATACACATTAATGAGGTCCCCTTAGAATTATCTCCTTAGAGGCTGAACGGCCCTAGTTCCCACAGCCTTTCCTCATCACAGAGATCCTCCGAGTCCCTTCATCTTCGTAGCCTCCGCTAGAGCCGCTACAGGAGCTCCACATCTCTCTTCTCTTTCAGAGCCCAAACTGGACACAGCACCCCAGAGGCGCCTCACCTGATGCAATCAGAGGGGCAGGATCACCTCCCTGACCTGCGGGCACGGCTCTTCCCACAGCCAAGGCTTCGCTCCGCAGGCTCCTCCTCCGCGGCGGGAGGGGCCGAGGCCGCCGGGTCCCGGCGCGCAGCTCCGGCGGCGGGCGGCGATCCGCAGCCGCGCCCGGCCCGCTCGGCTCGGCAGGCTGGCAGCCAGAGGAGAAGGAAGAAGGGAGAAGGGAGAAGGAGGCAGCGGCGGTGCCGGGAGCAGCAGCCCGGGGTAGGCTGTGCGGGCGCCCGCGCACCTGCCGAGCCCGCGGCGGGGGCGGAGCGGGGGCGGCTCCTGGGCCGCGGGGCCGCTCGGGAGCGGCGGCCGGGCCGGGCTGGGCCGGGCTGAGCTGAGCTGAGGAGCGGCGGCCGCGGGCTCGGGCGCTCTGTCACTCCGCCAGCGCTCCGCCGCCCTTTGTCTCCTTTTCTCCCGTTTATTTTTCCCCGGAGCCCCCATCCTGCTGGACGGGGAGGCGCTGCTCGGTTTCGGGGGTGGCAGCGCAGGTCGGTGCCGCGGGGCTGCGGTGGGACCGGGACAGAGCCCGGCCCTGCCCTGCCCGTGGTCCCGGGGGAAGGCGGTGCCTGTCCCTTCCCCGGCTCGGCTCCGCTGCCCTTGACCTTTGGGATGGTTGGAGCCGCCCTGGTCTCTCTGCGGGTCCCGTGTGCTCACAGCGGCTGTGCTAAACCACAGTGACCCCTTTCCCCCCACCCTGTATTAAATAGAAGGACCGCGGCTGTTTAAGGCGCCGGAGTGATGGATTTGGCAGGTTCTGGCTCAGGTGCAGAGCTGCCGGGTATTAAGCGCAATTTGCATTTGATCGGCGTGTGTGCGAAGGCGTTGTGAGCCCTTAAGGTCACCCCGGGGAGGGTTTGGTAACCCGGTGTCTGCACAGACATTGACAGAATTCATCTCAGCCCAGCCGGGCAGGACCTCCCCCCTGCCTGCCCAGCACAGCTGAGCCCGCCTGTGCCGTGTTTGCAGGGAGAAAAAGCCGCTCCCCGCTGACTGCTTGCCTGAAATAGGGAGGAAGGAATGCTTCAGCCACTGCAGCGAAGGAGCAATAGCAAGTTTGAAAGGTAAATATGGTTTCAAAGTAAATACGGGAATATATGGCTTTGTGTGTTGTGGTGCAGCAAGGAGGAAGTGGAGGGTTGGTTTCGTTGTCGGCAGAAATAGTGAAAATGAAAGAATGTAAAACAAGTTTGAGTGATTGAATGGGACATTGTCCTTGGGCTTCATCAGTAAAACTGAAATGTAAAAAATTGTATTGATGAACTAGTGGTTGTGTGTTGCAGCCTATTAGTGTGACTTCTGAAGTATAGCTTGGTTTCTAAAATCTGCTTTAATCTCCAGTAAAAGGTGAAATTTACAGCCTGCTATCACAAGTTTTTATTGCCACAAATTTCTTTGCTTATGTGTGATGCCTTGAGAGGCTTCCTAGAACAGAGGCTGGGCAGTGTTAAAGGAATAAAGCAGGGGTTTATTGAAAAGGCCTTCAAAGGCTACACCTTGGGCAGTACAAGAGCCTGGCCGAGGCTACACCCAAGATGGTCATGAGTTTTCACACTTTTGTAAGTTTTGATCCATTTCTATATTGGGGTTAATTGTCCAATTACAGCTTCAGGTTATGAAGTCCCATCCTCCCAGATTGCTCTCCTCAATTTGCTATTGTTTACACTTTTTGGACCTGAAGCTGCAATGGTTCTTGGGCTGGAAAAGGATTTTTTTGTGTCGAAACACTTGCTAACACTTTATATGAAGTTCAGAGTTCTATACTAATGCAGTACAGAATCTGGAAAATATAAACGTTAAAACTTAAGGCATCATCTGGAGGATATTTTTTATGTTTATTAAAATGCACATGAATGTCAGAGGAACTTAAGAGATGTGGAGACAGAAACAAGTTATTGAGATGTAAATGAGAACTGAGGTGTTCCTGCCTGCAGTACGTAAAATGAAATCAACCTCTGTCAAATAGAGTTAGGCTGCAGTTCTCTCTGTGCTGCTGATAGTCCAGTGATCTTTGCTGGGAGTGACTGGGATCTTTGTGATGGGATTTATCCTGAGGATACACTGCTGGGAGGTGATGTGAGTACAGTCTGTGCAGCAGGTGCACAGATGTGCAGCCTGGTGTGACCACTGAGCACTGAAACCTTCTGTAAGATGTGTGAAGTCTTTTCCTGTTTGCACTAGAGCTGTTAAATAGTAACCTGCTGAACAATTGCTTTGCTATAATGATGATTGCCCTGTCCTATTATATTTTAAGAGAACTGTTTAAGGAAGTGTTTGACCTCAGGTGCTTGTTCTTTGCTGGCTTCTCAGGTTTTTTTGCCACTAGGTATTTCTGTCAGCTCACTTGGTGTGGTTGATGCAATCATTTTGGTGTTTGAAGAGGACTGTGAGAGAGAAGAAATGGGGTTTGGGATCGCACTGAAATGAATCTGTCACTCCTGGAGGAAAACTTCACTCCTGCTGTGAGCTACTTGTGCCAACCTCTTTTTCTCCTTACCTTTTTTCTCCCACTTGGAGCTATCTGTGTTTCATTTCAACCAAACACAGATTACTGATGAGAAATAGTTGTTTTGAAATTGGAATTTTGAAATCTGACCTAACTAGCCAGCTGTGGCTGTAAGGGGCAATCCCAGTTTTTAATCCTTGTATTTATGCCCCTGCTGCCTTGGATTTATTCTGTGTGGCAGTTTTATAGCCACAGATTGAGTTAATATTCTCTGTTGGATCAGCTGTATTTCAGGGCAGGATTTCTGATGGATCAAGCACCTGAGCCTTGGCAGTAGGATGACAAGTCTGACACGAGGAGGGAGGCAAGGATCTTTATCTGGAGTTGGGAGAGGGGAGGAGGAGGGGGTAGGGTTGCACTTTCTCTAACCTGGGCAACCTCAGAGAGCAGATAGGAAACTCGTGTTGGGCGGGAATGATTATGGGGTTTGATTAATTGCACAATCTGATTCAGGGCCAGGGAGAGGGTGGAACATGCCAAACGAGATTAGCAAGTCAATTCACTTTTAGGGTAGGAAGGTGGCAAGCTGAACAGGACACTGGAAGAAAAATAGAGGTGTGACAAGAATGTGTTAGCATCAAGGAGCAGAGCCTTGATCTTTAGGTGGGATACTCAGTTATGTAAAGAGGGGGTGGTGTTCCTCTGTTCCTGGAGAGAAAGCCTGGGTAGGTGCTGAAGCTTTCAAGTTGCCAGCTTGGGTCTGGCAGATCCTCTTTGTTGTCACTTACCTGGCTGAAGACAAGCAGCTTTGATTTCTGTAGTAAGATGGGGCAGTGAAGATGAGAGGAGAGGGTCTCACACCTTCACCTGCCCTATGGCAGCCCCTAAAATTCCCAGGTGAACACCAGCTGTGGGTTTGGCAGTTGTGCTTTCCTGCTTTCACTCATCTCCCGTTGTTTACCAGGAGAGCTCATCCTGAATCCCACCAGCTTCCCATCAGGAGCATGGCAGTGGCTTGTGCTGGCATTAAAGAGGGTTGTGGGGTCCTGGAGGGCTGCCAGGAGGGTTGTGGGGTCCTGGAGGGCTGCCAGGAGGGTTGTGGGGTCCTGGAGTGTCCCTGGATCCTGCTGGGTTTGTGTGTGTGAGTTGCGGTCACGCCTTTTGCCTGCAGCTCCTTTGGCCACCTGACTCTGCAGCTGCCAGGTAACAGTGCAGCCAGTTCCTGTTGCAGCACCTGGAATAAAATCTGAGTTTTATTGTCAAGGGGCTTCAGCCCATGTTGGAGCAAACAGGAGGAACTTTGTGAGAGTTTAAACCAAACCATTGCAGTCTTGCTGTTCTCTGTGTACTGAGGACACACGTGGTCCTGCCTTGTGCTGGTGTAGGGAGCTCAAGTGGTGAAAAAACTTGATTTTTTTCCTTTTCCAAGTCTTTCTGATGATGTGGAGCTTTGTGCAGTGCTGATACTGGGTCAGGGAAATGGAAGAGAGTGCTGCTGAAGCCTTGCTGGCAGCATTGTTTAGCAGCACCCACTCTCAAGCTGGAGGAGTCTCTCATTCCAGGCTGGAAACACTACAGCCGTTTTTTCAGCAAATTGCAAGCTCATAAATGTTCCTGATGTGCTCAAACAGATCTTTGTGAGCTGAGAACTTGCCTGTTCATAGTCATTCTGGGACAAAAGCTGAGTGTTCTGATATAAGCTGGCTTTGGATCAAGTTCTGAGTGCATCTTTCCTTTGTGTCTCCACTGCTTTGTACCATGCCAAGCTCTCAAAATAAATTATAAATTATAAAAATCAGAGAAGGCTGCAGTTTATATAGGCTTAAAATTCTCCTCTGCATTTTTAATGTGAAGTTTAGTGACGTTAATTACTTATCTCTGAAATGGATAATTGCTGATTCAAATGTTATGATTAGAAAATATCCCAATAACTCAACCAGACTGTTTACTTACCAGCTTCTCTTGTTTGAAGATCAGCAGTAAACAAAGGCAGAGTGAAGAATTTGCCACGTCGTGACTGAAGGTAGAAGGAAAAAAAATCCTGCAAGGAGATCAGCCCAGCAGCAGATATTCCACATTTGTGGAATCCACAGGCTTTGGGGGATCTTTGTCACACTTCCAGAAGAACAAGTAACACTGCCACATATCCATAATTGTGTCACCTGAAGTCTGGTAGCAGCTGTGGTGTAGATGGCTCAGCTTCCTCCTGGGATCCGTTTCATCACTTCATTCTCACGAGATCAGTGGTAAGTCTGGAGTGGTGGTGGTGATCCTTGCTGTGCACAGTGTGAGCTTGTGTCTGCTGCCTTGCTCGGGATTTTTGCTTTCTCATTGTTTAATACATCCAGGAAGAACATACAGTCAGTTGTAAATAAATAAATATTGCTGCCCTATAAAAAGTGAGATACTTTGCTGGGAAACCCAGACAAACCCTTTCTAGTAAAGTGTGCTAGAGAATAAAGCCTTTTGTCCTTTTCTGTGCCAGGTATGTATTTGAAAGAATAAATTGCATTTTCAAGATCCTAGGTGGGAGGAGTGCTCAAGATTACCTTTCTTTTCTTAGCCAGAAGTGTCTTTTCTCCCCATTAATTTGAAGTGTGATACAGACTCGTACAATTACAGTTTTAGTTCTTGCTACTGCAATATTAAAAAAAAATAAAAACCAGCAAAGCCCCCCAGCGAAAGTAAACAAAAATCCTTCTTGCATTAGGAAAGCTAATCCTGGAATTTTTATGGCATCAGTTCATGTGGTTCCTGAGATAGAATACTGAGTCAATTGTGTGTGAATAACAAAAAAAAAAGAAAGAAAGAAAAAGCTCTTTCCATCTGAGCCATTTTATGACATTTTCACTAGTTGAGCAGCAGGAACTAAGTAATTGCAGTTTTATCCCTGGTGAGGATGTTTTCAGTCATGAGGGTGAATAACTCTGCTTGTGGGATGACTTTTTCCTGTGAATATGCCAGAATTGTAAAACAAGACCCTGGCTATGTAAAAGTTCGTAAGGCAAAAAATTATTGAAAAGGGTTAATTAAAAATCAGGGACTGTAGCAGGCAGTGTGATAATCAGATATTTGTATGTACATATGTACTTACATTTACAGAAGTTAATTTTAGGATCAAGGCTAGAAGGAGCCAGGAGACACATTTTGGGTATTTTAAAAAGCACAAATCCACAAAATGCTTCCCTTAAACAACTGAAACCATGGATAGGGAATAGAATAGATCAGATTATTATCTTTGTTTAATGCTTGCAGTGGCAGTGAAATTAAGATGCCCTTTTAATTCAGCTGAACTGTAGAGAAGGACCCAAGGATCCCAGTGCTGCACAAAGGAGAATTCCTTCCCAATCCCAAAGCTGCTCAATTCTGTTCCTGTGCTCCAGTGTCAGTCCCATTGTCCATCCCTGCAAATGACTGATTTTATTAGAGGAAGGCAACATTAAATCCTAAAAGCAGTAAGAACAGAAGGAATTTTCCAAACTGACAATTAAGAGAGCCATCACTTATGTCCTAGCAATATCACCAAACCCAAGGAGACAGCGAGGTGTGAAATCTGACTCTGTGTGTTGAGCTGATGTTTAATAATTTTGAGCTGATATTTAACAGCCCCCAAGGAGGGTTGCACACCAGGCAGGTCAGCTCTGTGAGCTCAGGGCACTGCCACATTGTCCTGCCTGTCCCCAAGTGCCACCAGGCTCCTCCCAAGGAGCAGATGGGAAGCAGCATTACTGGGAGGGTGGTTCTTCAGGCTGCTGGAGAGCTCAAAATAGTTACCTTCCACTATTCCAATATTATCAGTGACTTGTGTAATGGTTTTGTGTAACTTGGTGCTAAAAGAAAATCTAAATAAAATAGTTTTCCTTTTTTTTTCTTTTCTATCATAGGTATAGAGCTTTCATTTTCACTCTCACCTTCCTGCTGTATGCCAGCTTCCATCTCTCAAGGAAACCTATCAGTATAGTGAAGGTAAGAGAGGTGTTGTCCTTGTTCAAACATCCTCCTGCTCCTGTCAGACAAGGATGTTGTTCTCTTTTTCAGTATTTCCTGCTGTGAAAGACAAGGTAACCTTTAACTTGAAATGCCTTCAAGATGAGAGACTGATAAAGCTGGCACACAGTGATATTTGGTTGATAAACTTTAGTTAGAGACCACACCTAGAATATGGCATGTAAGTCTGGGTTTTGGGCTGGAAGCAGCTGTGCCTGCACTCAATTCATGTGAATGAATCCAATTAGAGATATTTGAGAGGTTTGCATTCTTATGGTTGAGAGAAGTTGCTCATAACTGATGAGTTGAACATTCCACTGGCATTTTCAAGTGTTCCCAGTACTGTTGAGCATCATGGTCATCATTTTCTATACCCTTGTGGCTGTTCCCAGTGATGCTGATGACAAAAATTCTCTAATTCTGGGTTTGTTATTTTAATCTTCAGTGTCTATAACTTGCCAGACACAAACCAAATCCCCCAGTACTGCATTGCATAAAACTGAGCAGTAACAGTTGGCAAAGTACTTGATGTTACTGCAGAATTTCAGAGATTTTCACTGTCAGAAACACCAGCTTACTGTAGAATGTTTTTTTCTAACCATATAATTGTGGCTTCCCCCAGCAAAATACCAAGCAATTAATAAGGGCCAGCAATTTTACTGATTTTGCTAAATTTGACACAGGTACACATAAATCTAGAGTTGTTAAATTTCTTGCTGTAGGAGAGTTATCAGTCCCCAGTTTGCAAGTGAATTTTCAATTTTCAAATGTCCTTTCTGTTTCAGGGAGAGCTGCATAAGCATTGTGCAAGCCAAGTTGAACTTGACTCCTACAAAGAATATGCTGCCCAGATCCAGCCTGTCAAAAAGCCATTTAATGCCTCTCAGTGTGGATGGGAGCCATTTGGTAAGGCTTGGTTTTTGTTGGTTTTGTATCTTTCTTTCCTAATAATGAACTGATAGTCGTATTATATCATTAATTATTATATATTCATATTTAGCTATTTCTTCACATGTGAGGGATGTGCATGGAAGGGGTGTTTTGTTTTCCATGTCCTTACCGATTTCTCCTCAGAAAGTGAAGTTGTGACTTACCTTATGATTTTTGCTACCTAAAGTCACTTATTATTTTACTTGTTATATCTAAGAGATGGTTTCAGTAGATCAGTTTTCAGTCAGAAAATGGGTTTTGTCTTTAGCATGTCTGCTTTGGAAAAAAGGATGAAGAATTAAATCAATCATTATTGTTTTCTGCTTGTTTAATTCAAGTAATCTTTTAAGTGAAATTACTTGGTTCTTATCTAAATTGGAACTTTGCAGAGTCCTTTTCTGCCTGAAGGAATATATTTCTTCTCCATTTTAATGAAGAAAAAGGGGAGACTTCATTGCAGGAGAGACTTGACAACTTACTGGATAGTTTATGAACCTGACCTTTCACTTGAATAGAAAAAAAATATTTACCTACTGGATGATTAAATTTTAATTTAATTTAATTTCAGATTTAAAATTTAATAGTATTTGACTTTAAATGAGTCTTTGAATCATCCCTCGACACTTTTATTGCTCCCAGAAACCTCAGTGAAACAGATTAGTCCATTCTGTCAACGTGCCAGTCCACCCCAGTCTGTGTAGCCATACATTCTAATTAGGCTTTAATTAGCAATTAAAAAAAAAGTCCTGCTGTCTTCAAAGATAATTAAAGATCTGAGCTCTGGGGTTTCTGGGGGACAAAATCCAGTGTATTAACTCCTGCTGCAGGGTCTGCTGGAAAAATTCAATCCCCCAGGTGGGATGCACTTAAATCTCGGCAGTGTTTCTTGTCCCTTAACCAAGGGGGGATTGAGTTTGTCTGAAATATTGACTGACTTTTTTTAATGGAGACTTCTCAGCCCAAATGTCCTCCTTTTTCCATGGGCATTATTGCCAAGCTGCCCCTTTGAATTAACACTCTAGACTTGTTCTTTCAGGTGTTTTTCTGGCAAAGCTGGGAGTTTTGCCGGAAAAACACTGGAGGAAGGAATTTGCTTTAATATGTGACTTTGTGCTCAAAGCCAATAGCAATTGTGGCAATTTATTGCAAATAGATGCACAAACTGTCTGGGTATGAGCTCAGGGCCCTTGGGAGTTGACTTTGTGTTTCCATCAGGGTGGAGCCCCTTTGCTCCCTCTGTGCTGTCTGCAGTTCCCATTTAGGTGTGATTATGGTTGTTTGCTTTACAGGGCAGAACTCTGGGGGTTTTTTAAGCAGAACTTCTCTGTGCTTTGTGAATAGCTGGAAAATGAAATACAAAAAGCTTTATCCATTTTTAGAAAATAACTTAATATTTTAAATATTTAAATAACTTAATATCTTAAAAATATTAAGCTGATTGTTTAAAAGCCTTTATGATGATGGATTTATTTTTTTAGACATTTTGACTGTTAGGGCCTCATGCTTTTGCAACTCATCTTACCACTTTTAATCAACTCTGTTAAACTGGATTTTGGATTTTCTTTTGCCTAAGGCCTTTTAAGAAAAGGGCACCTTGCTCATAACTGATGTTTCTTCTATTCCAAAATGCTGTTTTAAATAAGGTAGAGTTTAGCATGGCTTGCCAATATTTTCCTAATATGTTAGAGGCAGAAGGGTATTTTTTTGTTAAATAAAACATTGGCATTTTGTTAAATAAACATTTTGTTAGATAAAACGTTGCTGAAGTCTAAATGTGCCTATTGGAAATTGAATGTCAGTGCATGTTCACTGACATTTTTGCTGTTGTTGGGAAGTAATTAGTACATTTAAAGTGACAATTTGTTTTGAAAATTATTCTTAGATAAGAGCAACTACAAACAGCTACTGGGAGCTCTGGATTACTCATTTTTGTGTGCATATGCAGTTGGGATGTATTTAAGGTAAAACCCCACTCTCTTTACTGTTTATTTATGAGGTTATTTGACTTCTGTGGTATTGTGCTTTCCTACTGCAGAGGTTCTGATGGAGAGTGAGAAATTGATTGCTGAGGGGAAAAAAGCCAACATGATTCTGAGCCCCAGTGGTATCAATCTCTGGTGCAGCTAAAAAGCTCTCTATGTATCAATCTTGACTGCCTTGTGCAGGAATATTTTCCAGATTGAAGTCTAGCCTGTCTTTTTTTCATCTAGAATGTAAATCAATCAGTCAGTCGATCTCCAGTCAGTCTCCAAATTGCACTGATTGAGTTTAAATTATTGTCCTGGCTTTCTTCAGTCAAAGAATGGGAGCAAACACCTCCTAAAATAATACCAAACCCATCCTAAAGTGTGCAGTCTAAGCTGCTGTTTGAAGATGATTCTTTTTATTGACTAAAGCCAGAACCTTCATGACTTGAATTGTTAGCAAGGGAGACAAGTCTCACTTTCAATGGCTGGAGACACATAACTGGGAAATGACTCTGTAAGTAAATGACTCTGAATATGCTCCAGATGAGTATCTCCCTGAAAGATGCTTGTGCAGATGTCAGAACTTAGCAA
This sequence comes from Diglossa brunneiventris, assembly GCA_019023105.1. Lineage (NCBI taxonomy): Eukaryota > Metazoa > Chordata > Aves > Passeriformes > Thraupidae > Diglossa > Diglossa brunneiventris. Next base: position 4,950,812 of record CM032352.1, read on the forward strand.
TTAATGAACTTTTGTTGGGGCTTTTTCCCCCTGTCAAGTGCTAAAATTTTCTCTTTTGCTGCTGTGTAGGCAAGCAGCAGTTACCAGCAGTTTCTCCTCAACCAGAATTTTAAACACAAAATATCCTTCATTTGTGAAGGCTTTTGAAGTGTGATCTCCTTTTTAATGATGGCTTTTCTCTTTATTTCCTCCCCAATTCCAAGTGGACTCATCGGAGAGCGGCTGCCCATCCGCTACTACCTGACAGGGGGGATGCTGGCCAGTGGACTCTTCACTGCAATGTTTGGATTGGGTTATTTCTATAATGTGCATAATCTCTGGTTTACATCATGGCCCAGGTAGGCACAGTGTGAATTTAGACACTGACTTCCTCCCATGGTGCTGTTTAGGGTAATACTGGGGTTTTTTCACTTGCACACAGTGATGGTTGGGTGGGAGGATGTAAATGCTGGAATGTCTTGTTGATGACAGGCAGAAGTGATAGAGTGGGTACCCCCAGGCTTTATTTTTGAAAAATGGTAGGGTTTTTTATTTAGTTGAAAGCAAATTAATGTGTTTCACTCTGTGTCAAATCAGCAATCAGATCTTAGCAAGCTTAAATGTGTGTGAGTTTTGAAACAAGCAAGTTTACTTCTGTCAGTCTGCCAAGACCTAAGTGACACATCCTGGCTTTCTCTGCAGGAAAATTCCATTTACACTGCTAATGATGAGCAGTCTCCCACACTGGTGTGGCTGGGAACAGGCAGCTTATGTAACCAGGTTCACTCTGGGAGATTTTTCAGAGCTCTGATCAGGTGTCAAGAATTTTTACCTTTGGCCAAGATGGAATTTAGGTCAGGACCAGGCTAGGGTTGGTGCTGGAGCCATTTTGGACAGGTCTGCACCTTGCACTGCTGCTTTCTCTGTTGTTGCAGTAACACTCTCACCTCTGGCACATCTGCATGGCAGTGAGCAAGGTGGCATGGGGAGATACTAACCTGGCACAGCACTTCTGTAACCTTGTCACCAGTTAATCTGTGATTAATTAATAACCCCAGCCCTCTGCCATCAGGGGTTTTCCAGGACAGGAAATGCCTCTTTTAGGGTTGAGCTGACTGTCTCTGCCCTGTGGGATGTGCTCAGTGAGCCCTATAACTCCAGGGGGGTCTCACACCACCAGCCCCATTGGTTTTTGTTGGGTAGAGTGAGCTTGGTTTTTGTTGCATGTTCAAATGCTTGTTGTGCATTGTGATATTTGTGTTATTGTAGACAGGGAGCTTTTTAGGAGTTGTGATGAGTTAATGTTCTGTGCAATGTGGAGACTAAAATAATTCTTACTTCACCCTGAATATATTAAATTAAATTCCTCCTCTCAGTTTATTTACAGATGTCTGTTAAGCATTTTAAAGTTATCCAGTCTCCCCTAAAGTTGTCTTTTTTTCTGCTTTATTTGATTGCAAACATGCTTTGCCATATGCTCAAGTTGAGATAAGTGTTATGCTGCTGCTTGACTGTGGGGAATTCACTTCTCTTTGCAGCTCAGAGCAGTGTGATTTTGGTAAATACGTGACTGAATTACAGTATTCTGTGATTTAAATCATAAACTAATTATAGAGATGGAGGTAGAGGGAAGAATCTCTGCAAAACTTTGTGACTTGTTTCTTCTTGGGGAGGAAAGAAATGTTTTCAAAACTCCCCACTAAATTTCTAAATTCAATGTATTTGTGTAGATTTTCTTTTCCCAATGCAGAACTCGGCAGGAATTGTGTAGGAACCTGGTTTATGATAGGAAATGTTTATTTATTATTTTTTTGTATACTTTCAGATAGCCAACGGCTTGGTGCAAACCACTGGCTGGCCAAGTGTCGTTACATGTATTGGCAACTGGTTTGGAAAAGGAAGGTAAATGGTACAAAATCCACAGCTTTGGAAGTACAGATCAATACATTCTGCCTGTGATATTATAATATCTATTTAAATATCTTTCTTAGGCTTCTGTGGGTTTTTGGTTTTGGTTTTTTTTTTTAATAAAACAAAGCAGTTAGAATTTTGAGAGGAGCTTCCTTTGTTATGCTGCTTAATTTATTTATTGGTTTGGAACTGTCTCCCTCATGTCAAAACAGTGTTCTGTGGTAGCTCTTTTTCAGATGAATTATTTCAAAATTGTATTAGAATAATTCTTGTAGATATAAACAGTCTAAAACTACTCTTATAAAGGCTGTTATTATGCCATTTTAATGTGAAATTTCCTTTGTTTTCCTCTGTTTTGCAAAACAGTTGTCAGGGCATAACTGTAAAAAATACCTTTGTATAATGTCTTTTTTTCCTAACACACTTACATAAACTTGAAAATTTAATTTAGAAGACAAAATACATGTGGCAGCTGATTTAACCTTTCTTTTATCACCTTCTTTAAATCATCCGCTTGGTTTGTTGTTTTTTCTTTTTTATATTAATCCTGCACAGTGATCACTCATGATGTTTATTTTGTCACACCATACAGTAATTTTCCATAAATTTTGCAAGAGCTGCATGCCAAACCCACTGCCTTTGATCATGGTTGATGCATGTAGCATATAATAATGCTACTGTGGTACCATCCTTTGTATATGTAGAGCATTGTTGGCAATCAGTTCCAGAGAAGGATGTACTGAAATTCAGTATTTGATTTTTATATAAACCACAGGATAGTTAAAAAGATGTTAGTTAAAAAGATGTAGCCTCAAACTAATTTTCCATTAGGAAATGCACACAATGGTAACTGTCATATAATATTGAACAAGACTGGGGAGTCTGTGCAAAATAAATACATTTATTCTGGCTTTGCTTTGTGCAAAAGCAACATCCTTTATTTTTAGGATGTCACACAGTATGCTGGTGAGTAGGGCTCTGGTTTAAATGTCAGTGACCTGGTCCTTGTTTTCATTCTGCTCTAATTCCATGAAGCATGAGCAGAACTCTTAAATTTTGTCTTCAGGCCATGGAAAAGATTTGTGTTTGTTCAAGTTAGGCTGCTCCAGGTAAAATCCTGCTGAGGGCAAGGCAGTTTTCCCATGACTTAAAAGGGGAAAAAAATCCCTGTTTTCATGACTTCAGTGGGATTTTTGTGCTTTGCCTTAGCTCAGATGGAGCTGATGTGCAGCAGCTGTAATCTGGGATTTCCAGGCAGACAGGAACCTGATGTGGGTTTATCCAAGCTGGTGCAGATGTCACCTTTTATCAGAGCCCAGCAAGTCCAGAATGGGATCAGAAAATACTGAATTTGCTCCCCATATCCTCTACAGTTTTTCTTCTGCGTGACAAGTCTGACATGTCCTGCAAGCATCAGGTTATCAGTGCAATGTGTTTGCAGGAGGATTTTAATTCCCAGAAGTATCAGGCTTGGTGTCCACATGCTACACAACATCAGCCTGTTTGTTTTAATCAGAGAAACTGTCCAGAAATATGCAAGCCCTAGTGTGGTGTTTTTAAATGCCAGGAAGTGCAGGATAAATTCTGTCACGCACAGAGTATTTAGAACAGTTTTATTCATATTTAGGTGCCTTGAAATTGCCAGGTGGGGATTGTAGCATGCATAAATGATCAGTTAAAGAACCATATTTCACTGACACCACAGCTGCACAGCCATTTTGATACACTTCTCAAGAGATTAATGCTTATAATTAATGCTTGTGTGTTTTGTTTGTTTTGTTTTTTTTTAATGCAAGAGAGGTTTGATCATGGGAGTAGCATGTAGCTTGAATAAATGATCAGTTAAAGAACCATAAGACACATTTCACTGACACCACAGCTGTACAGCCATTTTGATACACTTTCCTCAAGAGATTAATGCTTATAATTAATATTTGTGTGTTTTGTTTGTTTTGGTTTGTTTTTTTTTTGTGCAAGAGAGGTTTGATCATGGGAGTAGCATGTAGCTTGAATAAATGATCAGTTAAAAAATCATAAGACACATTTCACTGACACCACAGCTGTACAGCCATTTTGATACACTTTTCTCAAGAGATTGATGCTTATAATTAATATTTGTATGTTTTGTTTGTTTTTTTTTAATGCAGGAGAGGTTGGATGATGGGAGTAGCATGTAGCATGAATAAATAATCAGTTACAGAACCATAAGACACATTTCACTGACACCACAGCTGTACAGCCATTTTGATACACTTTCCTCAAGAGATTAACGCTTATAATTAATATTTGTGTGTTTTGTTTATTTTGGTTCTTTTTTTTTTAATGCAGGAGAGGTCTGATCATGGGAGTCTGGAATTCCCACACTTCAGTGGGGAATATCTTGGGATCTTTGATTGCTGCTTACTGGGTGTCCTCGTGCTGGGGTCTCTCCTTTGTGGTGCCTGGGCTCATCGTGGCTCTCATGGGGGTTCTTTGTTTCCTGTTCCTCATTGAACGTGAGTGCTCCACTGGGACTCAGCCCTGGAGGGCTCAGCTGTGCCCCTGCTTAGAGAGCTCCTTCCCAGGACACTCAGTGGGGAAGAAGGCACTTGGTGTGTCTTTAAAGAGCTTATCCAGCAGATCACTGAGTTTGGAAAAGCTTTCCAAGGTCATCAAGTCCAGCTTTGAGTGATGCCCACCCTGACCCCAGCCCAGAGCATGGAGTGTCCAGGGCACCTCCAGGGATGGGGACTGCAAACCTGCCTGGGCAGCCCCTGCCAGTATTTAACAACCCTTTCAGTGCAGAAATTCCTGCTGCTCTCCACCCTGAGCCTGCCCTGAGGCTGTTCCCTCTGCTCCTGTTCCCTGGGAACAGAACCCGACCCCCCCGGCTGTCCCCTTCTGGCAGGGAATTACAATAATAAATACAGCAATAAAACACCCCCTGAGCCCCCTTTTCTCCAGGTGAGCCCCCTCAGCTGTTCCTCATCTGGTTTGTGCCCCAGACCCCTCCTCAGCTCCCCTGACAGAGTCAGTGACACTTCAGAGTTCAGCCCCCTGTCCTGTCACCAGCCCCCTGTGTTGGTAAATGCCTTCAGTGTCCCTTGGCTGAAGGTCCCACCTGGCTGCAGTGAATGTTCTGTGCTGCCATTCAGCCCCCACCATCATCATCCTCTGTGCCATCAATTACAGGAGGCAGCTGAGGGAGCAGCTTTTGGCACTTTAAATTAGAAATTAAAGAGGGATGCCCCATCCTGTCCCTATGCAGACTCAGAGATGTGAATTTTTGTTTTACTGTAACTGTTCTGTCTCAGGAGATAAATTTTGGCAGATATAACAAGAATTCAGTAACTAGCTGGACTGCCAGAGTAGCATTTCTTATCTCTACTGTCAGTTTATTTTCAGTAAGTTACACTATTTAAAAGTGTTTTAGGAGATTTCTTAGGCTTGTTTTCACTATTAGCTATGTGTGGTATTTTATTTCAGATCCTAAAGATGTCAGTTGCTCCTGCACACCATCCAGTGTAAGTAAATGCATTTTCTTTTCTGATTTTTGCCTCCTAATAGACACATTTATTAAGGTGGTTCTGTGAATCAGATTGTGTGTGGGGCTCTTTGTGCCAGGCTGTTGTAACTGATGCTGTGCTTGAGGCAATGATTGGTCTTCTGTGCTTCACTGGTAAGCCAGGAGCTTATTTTCTCTCAAAGTAAATGAATCAAGAGGTGAATTAATTTGTTTTGGAACACTTGATCTTACAGTAAACCAAGCAAAAACTGTCCATCTCTTTTTTCTGGTTTTTTTTTTTTTGCTTTTTCTTGAGTTTTCTTACTTTTCTTCAGTCTTCCTGAGCATCTTTATAGGGTGTTTTGTTTAAGCACTTAGTATTAAAGTAGGTAAATAAGTAACAAATATTATTTATTTATTAAATATTTTAGAATGTTGTTTCAGAGGTGAAAATATTTCCCTAGAGAGTCCCAAGTTACTGTGTGAGATGATTCCTTTTCTGCCCCATGAACCCAAGAAGAGGAAGCCAATCTAAATGGAATTGGAGAAAAGTAAAAAGCAAGGAAAGGCAACAAAAAGAGCATTAGGAAAACCAGCTGTGTGTAACTTCTCATGACAGAAATGTCATTCCTGGCCCAGTTTTGTACAGGACCGTGCTCACAGGTTGATCTTGTTTCATGTTCCCTGAGACTCTGCTTTGTGTTTGTCTCTACTGCAGCCAAAATCTGGAGCAGTTCTTGCTCCAGGCTCCCAGGAGCCCTTGGGCAATCAGGTCTGCCACATTTCCAGGTATTTTTTGAAATAGTAGAGGGGATTGGCAGAGCAGGCCATGAGGTTTCCCATGTCTGAGGGCAAATCAGGGCTGTTGGTGAAAGTCCCAAGGGAATCCCACATGGAAATTGTCCGTACATATGGATTCATGCAAACCATCCATTTTCTTTGCCAGTCTCACAGGTAGATTGTATAGATTGTACATTTTTTACCCCTAATATTTTCAGATCAATGTAGTTTTACATTTTAAATGCTCTTGATTAGGAACTGAAGGTAACTTTTCTAGTCTGTGTTCTCTCTTCTTTTCCATTTTAATCTTCATATGAAGCACTTCTGAATGCTTACATATAAAGCTTCTGAATGCTTTTGATGGTCTGTGGAACTCCTATTTTATTTTATTCCTGTGAGACAAGGTGGGCTCACACTATGCTCTGTATTTTTCTCTGTTTTTTCTTTCATTTCTTAGAAGTAACTTCTGTAAATTGTGAGAGTATTTGAAGTGGCTCTCATTGCCTGCTGTTAAGAGTCCCATTTTCATTAGATTTTATATAGTTCAGAGCATTGTTTTTGCAGAATATCCAGTTAAGCTTTATGGAAATAAATATTTATTTGTTTCAAATACGCTTTAACTGGAAAGCATAACTAAAGAGCTCTGCACAGTATATTGCTCATATGTCTCAGTGAGCTGGTGTGGAAAATTCTGACATGGACTATCTACTTATCATGATACTTTAAAAAAATTAGTATTTTAGGAGCAAATTTCCCCAGTTGCAGAAAAGGAGGAGCATTTGACTCAGTCTTCACTGGTACAGCAGCAGGGTCACTGCCCCAGGCAGTGACCAGGCACTCTCACTATGTGGGATGCCTTTGACCTCCTGTTTCCCTGGAAACCTCTCTCTGCAGAGCAAAAGGCATCACTTCTTCCTTCCCTATTCCCATTTCACATCTGGAAATCTGGGAGGAGTTTATCACTTGTCTTGGACCCTTCTCAGATTGAGGTTTGCCTTGTCCTAGGGAGCTTTATGTCATTGGAATTTCCCAAATACTTCACTCCTGAGTGGTCTGCAAGGATTCTAAACCCTTGTGGAAGGGGCTCACAGCTTCTGTTCACCACAGACAGGTGGCCTTAGAAATTATGGAATTTAATTAGGTAGGAGTTCAAGATGTCCAGATGTAGATGTGGTGATGACAGCTTCTGACTGTAAAGAAAAGTGGGTGCTAATTGAAGGGAGGTTGATGTAGTAAAATTGGGGGAAAATATTTTATCTATTTTGTACAAGGGATATAACTTAGCAGGTGTAAAATACTTGCTTTTTTTTGTTTGTTTGTTTGTTCAGTCATTCTGTTCAACCTGAACAACCTTCTGTGCTTTTGCAAATAGCTAGAAGTCTTTTTTTTTTTAGGTTTTAAACACACACACTTGCTTTTCTCCTAAGGCTGTGGCAGGTAATTTTGGCCAGGTGTCCTGGGTAGGTGCGGGCAGCTCTGCACTAAAAACTAAATCTCCTTATGGAAGAATGAGGCCAGTTAAATTTAAGCAGCACTAAAATAAGTGCTCAGCACGAGGGAAGGGTTTATATTAAGATTGAGAGATCACAGTCCTCTCTGTGTGATGCCAGTCTTGGATGAATTTGATCTGATGTTTATTTGCAGCATGGTCCTGAGCCCAATATTTCCACAGAGTTTGTAGTGGTGAGTAATCAGATTTCATTGAGCTGTCCAAAACCACAGATGGAGAGTCAGGCACAGAGCCTTGAGCGTGTGGTTCTTTCTCTTTATTCTCTGGTTTCCTGGGCTGTGCTTCATTTGCCTGAGTTCATCTTGGCTCTGATTTACCCATCTGAAATTTGTTTCCAGATAAATACTTGAGGACAATAAAGTGCTTCTAAATGCTGGCATTGGAGGCTTAATCTTGACTTTCTGGAGGGCTGTACCTATGACAAATGCAAGTGAGAAGTCAGTGGGTGTTATTCAGAATTGCTGCACTTCCTTTATGAAAGTTAAAGAGGAGATTTAACTTTTTTTTTTTCCTCCTTTGGGAAATGTGATTTAGAACTGGTTTTATTGCTTCTCATCTTTTCTCCCTGTGCCTTTTTTTCCCCCATAGTTACATCATGTTCATACAAACTTGTCTTTGTACTCTAAGAACTTCCTTTGTCTCCACTTTGCATTCCCAGAAAACTTCCCTCCCTTGAACTCCTGCTGCAAAGTGCTTGTGCATTTCAAATTTACCAGGCTGCAGTTTTTATCTCCTGGAAAGGAGGAAGAAGCTTAAGTATTAAATGTGCAGCCTCTCAGTCTAGTCCTTTTCCCTAGACATTTTCTCTTTACTGTAGTAAATCTTGTTTTTTGACAGTCAAATGAAAAAGTCATTCATTTTTCCTCTGCTGAGCTGCTGATTAAAAATGTAGATGACTTGTCACTAGGTGATGGATTTTCTTCCCCATGGATTCTTGTAAATTACATTTTTGACAAGAGCCAGATTTTCTGTAAGATAAAACTTAAAAATCTGTTTTATCAGACCCTGGGGGCTCAAGTATTGTTGGTTTATTTTGAGGAATGCATGTCCAAAACTGCTTGTGCCTCAGCTCTGAACTGAGCTGCAGAACTACCACAGTTTATCCTCAAAGGTATTTTTTCTTCTTAGAAGGATTTGATTGATGAAGGGCAATTTGTGCAAAAAACACTGAAATACATACTCTTGATTTTTTTGGCAGGGGAGGAAGAATTACCCAGGAGATGGAGAGTTCTAAATATACACAATTATTCACAAAAATCAGTGATTGATTTTGAGCTGGGTTGTTCAGTGAGGATTTGCATTCCTTTTTGATTTGTGAGCTTGAGGAGGGGATTATTTGGGGCAGAGTTTGTAGGGCTTTTTATTGTTCTATCTTGATTTTTTTTTTTTTCACTGTGGCATCCACTGTGTGATTAGACACTTCAGCATCTCATCCCTGAGGAATGCACCGTGCTTCTTTTGGACTTAGCAATAGGTTGTCCATACCTGACTGCAGACCTGCTTTAGAGCTGTATATTTAATTCAGCAGACAAATCTGAATGTCCCTGGTAAATCTTTCTAGACTGAAGATCTCAAAATGGTGTTTTCCAGTGAATGCAGTGAATTCCAGTGGTGTTTTCCAGTGAATTTTGGTGTGAACTGGCACAGGAATGTACTTGTTAATAAGTGAGGATAAAAAGCAAGTCCATCTGGTGCCTAAAATGTAGATTTTTCTGTCATTTTTTTCTCCTGGAACTTGCTGGAGGTGCCCAGACTCCTCATCAATACTCCTGTCCACAAGAACACAAGAATTTATGGGCTAAAAGAATTTAGTGTTTCTGGGTTTTTTTACTGAATGTAAGCTAAAGGGATGAACTTTTCTCTTAAAGGGATTAGGAAAGTGAAAAATCAAGGTTTTTATGAAACAAATCAACTTCTGTAGTTGCTGCTGGAATCATCTGCTTAAAGCAAAAACTGAATTTGCAATGTCAGTAAGTTCAGTAGAGGAAAAAGCAGCTAAACATGTTGAGAGGGACATGGCTGTGCTCTGAATTCAGCTTCCTCTCTATAAAACCAGTGTGAAATAAGCCTTCAGATGAATTTGTGAGTGCATTTTATGTCCATTGCCATAGGTCTGTGTAAGCTCTTGAAAATCTCAAAACACACAGTCATCAAATTAAGGATGCTGCAGTTGGGGTTATGTTTATGTTACAATGCACAAAAACTTGGCCCAGAGAGATGATTGGCAATAATGTAATCCTTGGGGAAAAAAAAAGGAAAAAAAAAGCAGAAAAAATAGAGAGTTTTTTTTGTTTCCTTTTTTTAGAGTTCTAAAGCCTTCCTGAATGGTGCCTCTCGGTGCAGAATCCAGATGCCAACCTTAAATGCTAAGGAAAATGGCAAACCTCAGGTAAAATAGAAAATTTTGCTGTAAAATAGCATAGAAGACTTCTTAAGACTCACATGAAATATTTACTGTTTGTAAAGATTATTCCTCTTTTTATGATGCTGAAATCTGCTTCCATCTTCACACACAAATGTAACTTCATGGGAAGGAACTAAGCATTAGCTGCCATAAATAATGCAAACTGAGCTGTGTGAGATGGCAGTGCTTGCTCAATTGGTCTTTTTTATTTTGTGATCTTGACACAATTCCATCAAAAATAATGCACTGCAAAATGCTTTAAAGGCAGCCCACTTGAAATATTTAAATTATGTATATTGTGTCCCGTCCTTGCAGTCTCACTTCTCTCTCTTTTCCTTTCAAAAGCTGGCTGTACTTAACAAGATTATATGTGGAAATAGGGAGTTCTAAATATACACAATTATTCACAAAAATCTTGCTTAAAACTCATAACCATAAGGGCTGCTATTTCTCACTAGAAAATGAATTCTGGACTTCCCCATTTTGTGGGCAAAATAGCATTTTATCTTGTGATGGACATGAACTGAAAATTTCCATTTGAAATTTTGTGTCTGTATTCAGTACACTTGGCACATTGTATCCTGAGAGGATAACTTTTTTTAAACTTCTTTCACACTTTTCCAGGAAAATAGAAACTTCCTGTTCTCCTTATCCTTTGCCCATAGAATAATAATGAGCATTCACAGGATGGAATAATCAGTGTTGGTAAAAAAGTTTTGAAATTTTGGCTGAGGAAATGCTTCAATACAGCTTAAACCCCCTTCTGTACTGAGTTTATCATTTTAGTTTTGAGCTGCCCAACAACAGTCTCCAGCCCAAAAACCATTGTGTTTCACAGCCAGCTGGAAGGTAAGGGGAGATGTTAGAATATCAGCAGGTGTATTTAGACAGGATGGAATTTACAGAAGAAATTATTTTAAATGTATGGAAGAAAGGGTGGTGAGGCACTGGAACGAGAGGCCCAGAGAAGCTGTGGCTGTCCCATCCCTGGAAGTGTCCAAGGCCAGGCTGGATGGGGCTTGGAGCAGCTTGGGGTAGTGGAAGGAGGTTGGAATTGGATGATCTTCAATTCCTTTCCAGCCCCATCCAATCTATGATTCTAAATCATGATGACAGAACTAAAAAACCACAGAAATCAGCAAATCAGTTGACAGAGATTTCCTTTTTAACCCTGTTACTGCCACCCTGTGAAGGGTCTGCCTAGCCAAGGGTGAGGAAAATGCACCCCTGTCCCACTGACTGGTGTCCCCTGGGAGCAGGACAGAGGGGACAGCACAGACAATGAACTGGGGGAACTGCTGGCAATCTGGGAATATCCCCCCTTCTCTCTCCTCCCTGCCAGCTGGGGTATGTTTGTAATACAGAGTCTCAACAAGGTTTAAAAATAATAAAATCATTAAATCCCCTTCTTTGTTGCTCTTTGGGGCTTCCTGATTTTCTGCCAGTGACAGAAGAACAAGTTGTTCTGTCAGAGCCAAGCTGAACATCTTCCCCTTTTCACAGGGGTTATTTGGAGCTGATTTCCACAGGCAGCTTTTGAGCCTCCACAAACAGCAGATGTTTTGCATTCATGCCTTGGTCTCCAAGCACACTGGAATGGCAGCTCTTACTGGGTTTTCATTGACCTCTGCAATTACTGTTAAAAGGAAGCAAATACTCAGGATCTGCAGTGACTGAAAGCAGAATGTGGTTTTGGCTGCGTGACCTGAATAACTCTGTGCCTTCATTGCTGCTTGTGTTAGCTTGGCCTCTTAAAAATGACACAAAATTGGGGGATAATGAATCCTTCCCCAGAGATTAAGAGTGTGCCATATGCCTAATCATGCTCTAGACAAGCTGGCAAGGCTGTACAAGTCATCTCTGCCAAGCACAAACTGCTGGGTTTATTTATCCTCTAGCTCTGTGCAGCATAAAAACCCCCAAATCATTGACAAAAGTTTCCAGCATGAGTTTAAATAAGTTATTTGGACTTTGGTCACCTCTGCTGCAATATTTACTCACTCTTCTAAAACAGATTGAGAGCTGCTTGTCTGAGAAATGAGCAGCATTGCCTCAGACAGTCCTGGCTGGGTTTGCAGTGATGATTGTGCAGGAGATACTCAGACACCATCTAGAATCCAGTGGGGAGCTTCACTGCTTAAACCCTTTTTTCTCTCTTTTTCCTCTCTCTCATTTTAAAAAAGTAGCTTATGATTTGAATTGGTTCTGTTAAAATAGTTCAAGTTTTGAAGTTGTTCCAGTAATTCAGACGAGAAATATTTTTATGATGATGGAGTGACTCCTGGGCCATGACATAGGTCTGCAGGGCCATGTCAAAGGTCCCTAAATGTTTTTTTTATGTCTTCTGGTTAATGCTTTATCTCCCGAGCCCAGACACTGGACTCCTGTAAGTCCTGCATCCCATCTAACAATCAAATCTAAAATTTGGATGCTGCATGGCAGCTTCTAAAACTGTGCTGAGTGTCTGGGCTCAGGTGTCCAGATGGTTCCCTGGTGCCCTCTCCTAAATGATATTTAAAAACTGAATTTATTTAGAGTCACTGAATGTAAAATAGCAGAATTGAATTTTTCCAGCACTTACGGTTTTTTTCTTTCCCCATCAGCTTAGCAAATATTAATCCAAGTTTTCATCTTTGCAATAAGCACTGGAAATGGAACAGCCTGCTGTTATATCCTTTCTAGCCTACAGTCAAATATATATTTGAGGCTTAATTCTTCACTGAGGCTTTGTTCAGATGCTGAAGAATTAGGAGAAGGAAGACAGTGTGTGGAATACATAAATAGGAGAAGTGCACAGCTTGGTAAAGCCTCTTAGCAAGCAGGTGAAAGGGAGGATAGCTACATCCCATCCTCTTTCCAAGTTGGAAAAGAAGTACTGAGGTTATTTATACCTGATTTTTGGGTTTTTTTCTGTGTACAGCTGTAAGATGTAAATTTCCAGTTCTATTCTGAGAGTTCACTTCAGTCTGGTAGAGGATTAAAAATAACATAAACCCTCCTGGCTACACTGGGATGGCTTGTTCTTGTGCAGTGGTAACTTGCTCCACAAGTATTCTTAGCAGCCAGTGGAATTCTTGGAATAAAATCCTTCCTAGTACTAGAAAAGAACTCAGAATTCACAACTTGGGCAATGCTGGTGAACTCCAGGCTTTTATATTTTGGAGATTGCAATGCTCAAATGGAACAGATTTGAAAAAAAAACCTAATTCCTTAATATAAAGCACTCACTGTCCATAACTCATGTGGAAAGATGGCCTGTACTTAGATCAGTCAGTAAGATGATGTTACAGAGCCTGAAAAACTGGCTTAGTATTTGTACAGAAAGAAGATAATACACGATTTTATACAGAAATGTATCCTTGCAGAAATTTATTGTACACGATGTTGTAGGAGTCAGTAGCTTGTCAGCTTTAATTAGGTCACATTTATGTGGTGGGGTGAGGGAAGATTGGAAACTGGTTTATTCCATGGAATGTGTTCTTAATATGTGATGGTTTTGCAACTTGAAATTGTTCTTCAGTAGAACAGAAACTTGATTCTATTATGGAGTGTTTCACACAGAAACCACCTAATATTCTGAATATAGTCTCTGCTGTCTCTGTGTACTCTGGCTATCCACACCAAGACATTTTTAAAAGCTGTAACTTTCCCTGACAAATTAGGTATTTGTTTCTAAAAATTATTTTGGAGCTGTTTGATTTCTTGATACGTATTTTGTTTTTTGTTCTCTTCTCTCTCTTACCTGTTGCTGGGGAATGTTTCAGGATGCAGAGATGCAGCATTTACTCAGTGACAGTGAGAACTGCAGCTTGACCACTGGGGAAGGAAGGCATGGGACATCAGCCATCAGCTTCCTTGGGGCCTGAGGATACCTGTGAGTGCCTGTGCTGCTCCTCTTCACAATGAAGTTTTGCCTCAGAATTCATGTTTCCATGAAGTTCTGGGTGGGACAGTGTGGTGGTGTTTGAGGGTCCCCAGGACGAGGGAAGAGATGAGAATCTAAGACTCCATGGTTCAGAAGGCTGATTTATTATTTTATGATATATATTATATTAAAAGAAAATTATATACTACAACTATACTAAAGAAAGAGAAAGGAGACATCAGAAAGCTAGAAAGGAATGAATAATAAAAACCTGTGACTGCTCACAGCCTTGACACAGCTGGCTGTGACTGGTCACTAATTAAAAACAATTTCACATGCTGGGTAAACAGTTCTCCAAATCACATTCCAAAGTAGCAAAACATGGAGAAGCTGAAGCTTCCCAGCTTCTCGGGAGAGAAGATCCTGGCAAAGGAATTTTTCAGAAAATATGTCAGTAATGGGACAGTAGTGGGTATTAACTTCATATCACAGTCTTGAAATGCAGGGGCTTTGGGCTTGATTCATTTGGAGGAAAGGAGGCTGAGAGGGAACCTCACTGCTCCCTGCAGCTTCCTGAGGAGGGAGGTGGAGGGAGAGCTGCTGATCTCTCTCTGATAATGTTCAAGGGGCATTTGGATAATGACTTTATCAGTGTGCTTCAACTTGTGCCAGCCCTGAAGGGGTCCAGCAGTGGGACAGGGTGGTTGCTGTAGGGCCCTTCTGACTGAAATTGTTTATTCTGTCCTAAAGTCTGTTCTAAAAGTTGGCTGAACTTAATGACATGTAGCTGTTAAGGGTGGAATAGCAAGCTGACTCCATAAGCATTTCTGTGTGTCAGAACTTCCTTCTATGGCTCCCCTTTTTACATTCCTCAGCATTGTTTTAAAAAGCTTAAATCTTAAAATCTCTTGTCTGAGAAGTTTCAGGCAGCCCAAACATTTGGACTGCTGGTAAAGGAAAGGAAGTTTCCTCAAGGTCAGAACCTGTCATTTTTGATTTTCCTCTCAACCTGAAGCCTGAATGCAGAATTAGGATTATTTGCAGATTGATTTGGTCCACATGTAGAGTTAAAAAAGATCCTGCAGTCAACCACTGCATTCCTGCATCTTCTCATGTTCAGCCTGGTCCTCTACTGTTTTTCCTGTAGTAGAGTGGAACTACTTCCACTGGGTGAAAAATTGCTGCTGCTGCTGCTGCTGCTGCTGCCACCTGGGATCTCTGAAACCCTGTGGGATTTGTCCTGCCTGGTGTTGGGAAGGGTCACAGCTGCATGTGGAGTGTGTGTGCTGTTCCTCAGGGTAACTGCAGCCCTCCATACCAGGGATTTAAGAAATCTGCTTTCAAACAAGAAGTTATCAGATGGTGAAGGGAATGAAGATGGGGTAGTTTAGCTGCAGCTCTGTGCAGTGAATGCACTTTTATGTGCTCAGCAGGAATGAGGATGGAGCGAGTTAGGGCTTTAACAGATCATTGCTCAGTCTGTGATGTGCTCTTACCACATTCTGATCTGAACTGTGTCACACTGGTTTACTGGCTTTTTACAGAGCTGAACAATAAGGGCAAAATCTTGAATCCCTCTGAAGGAAGGGGATAAAGAGCACAAAAATGTGCCAGTTTCTCTGGAACACTCTCCAAACCTGCTATAATGCTGTATAACAGCTTTACTTAAGGGAAGTAAGTGGTACAGGTGTTCCCAAACAGTGTAAAATCCTTCCCATTCATTTCTGTGTTCTCTGCTCAGGTTACTCAGTACCATTTTAGTGTTCTCTCTTCAGGCAGCTCAGTACAATTGAAAGGAAACATGTAAGTAAAATACCACAGTCTGCTCAGAGTGCAAGCTTTGTGCTCTCGGGGGAAAAATGCTTCTTGGGAATTCATGAGAGAAAAAGAAAAGCCTAAATGCTTGCTAGAAACCATTTTTATAATGGTCTGTGAAAGCAAATAGCTCTAAGATACTAACTCCCTGTTTTCATTGTTCTCTCAGGGAGTTGTGGAGTTCTCCCTTTGTCTCCTGTTTGCAAAGCTGGTGAGCTACACTTTCCTCTTCTGGCTTCCCCTCTACATCACAAATGTGGGTGAGTATTACAGGAAAGGGGTGCTGAATTCTGGCTGCAGAGTCTCTGCAAATAGGAGCTTGGAATAAATAAGAAAATAAACATTACTGCTTCTGAAAGAGGCTTTCTCTGCTGCAGTAGCAGGGGAGTTGTAGGTCACCAAGCAGGTTTATGAATTCAGTGCTATGAGAGGGCATTTTCAAAACAAACAGAAGTGTCTATAATTCAGTAATTCCAGGCATAAATGCTGTCTCTCTGGCTCTTGCAAACAAATCAAAAAGTTTTGCTTTCTAACAATATTTAAGATTGAAGTATCCTATTAAAACATACACAAAAGAATGTAAATGAGTTTCTGTATCTGTTCAGTACTGCTGTTTTGATTTTATTTTATACTTTTAGAGTGCAAGATGGACCAACTATTTAGCAAGGTCTGTTGTGATAGAAGAAGGGTAACGATTTTAGACTAAAAGGAGGTAGATTTAGACTAGATATAAAGAAGAAATCTTTTGAATGAGGGTGGTGAAATGCTACAACAGGCTGCCCATAGAACCTGTGGATGCCCCATCCTTGGAACATTCCAGCTCAGGCTGGAGGGAGCTCTGGGCTCTGATCTCGTTGAAGATGTCCCTGCTCATGGCAGAGGGGTTGGGCTGGATGACCTCTGAAGATCCTTTTCAACCCAGAGCATTCTGTAATTCTGTGGTTATAAAAGTGGTAAAATGTCTCTTCCAATGAGAGTATTTGCATTCAAAAGTCTGTATTGCTGAATACCTACTTTTGGTTTTATTTAATTTACACAATATCACCTTATTGTGGATTATCTGAATGAAGAATTCTGCTGTAAGATGCCTTTGTCCTGTCATTACAACACCGCTGAGATTTTCATGTTTATAGTCCAGAAATGAGACAAATGTTTGGCTTCTCTCACCAGAGCATCTTGATGCCAAAAGAGCTGGAGACCTTTCTACACTGTTTGATGTGGGTGGGATCTTTGGTAAGTTCTAATGTTATTTTACTTCTGATTACACCAGTTCAGGATAGGCTCTGGTGTACACAGCTTACATATTTTATAGTTCATATTCATTGTTTCTACTGTAGAAGAGTAGCAGTAACGGTACTGAGCTGAGAGTTGAAAAGTGAAAATCTAGTAAAATACCTTCACAGCCAGTGCTGCTGCCCAGTACAGATCAGAATAGACAAATTATGGAATCTTTCAGCTCCATCAGCTCTGGCCCACGAGTCCTGGTCACCACCCATCAAAATACTTATTTTTGTCAGTCTAACTTAAGATTAGTGGTTAATGGCCACTAATTTGTGTTTTGGTTTGTTTTTTCCTTGATGTCTTATAGAACTGTATGTGATAAAAATGGGAGATCATAATAATAACAATAATGACTAGGCTATTCCTGTATGATTTTTAAGGTGACCAGTGAATAAATTTTCATGCCATGCAGACAGTTTAGTTTGTTTCCCTGGCTGCAGAGAACCAAGTTTTCTATTGCATGTGAGGAATTAAGAGACCAGTGAGTGGACACCAGAACTCCAGCAGCAGGGCCGTGTGACACCTGGTAAAATGCTTTTTGCCTTGGGTATTTGGAATAAATAATGAGGAGGAACAAGTGTCTGCTTCTGTTCTGTTCAGGTCAAAAGTGGTTGGGTTCAAGAGGATGTTGCTGTGTGATTTGTGTAACTATGCAGCAAAAACCACTGGGTTCTGTTTCATTAAACTGATGTCTTTTGTGCAAAACACACCCTGAATGTTTTCCTCACACCTGTGTGTTCTTTCAGGTGGGATCTTGGCAGGTCTGATTTCAGACAGGCTGGAGAAGAGAGCATCAACCTGTGGAATGATGTTGCTGCTTGCAGCACCCACAGTAAGAGCCTGTCCCTGTCCCACAGCTGTGACACCATTCCCTGGACAGTTCTGCTGGCACCATCTCCCAGCCTGGATCTAAAGAGTCCAGGCCAGATTAAAAACTGGCATGAAAAGTTGAGCAAGTATAGATACTGGGGTTAAACAAGCTAACAAGCTTATTTACTAAACAAGTCTAATGTATTTTTTTTTTGTTACAGAATATATGGAAAGTTTCACTCTCTTGTAAATTTTGATGTTCAGTTGTTAGCTAGAATTTTAGGCTAAAAGGCTAAAATTTCTGAGCTGTGATTATTGGAAAACCAGCAGATTGACATGAGAGAGACATTTTTATTTGATTTTTTTCATGAGTTGTATTCTGTGCTGTGTTGAGGCTGCAGTTGGAGAGTTTAAAATTGAATGGTCCCATAACACAGCCCTTCCTTCTGAAAGGACATAGAGGAATGGGATCCTACCCCTTATCTCCCTTCTGTATCCAATCAGACAGTAATTCTACTGTGGCTGAAAGTAAAACCTAGAACTTTCATGTAATGCCAATTAAGATATCTTGTTAACATGAGGCAAATGGGGAACCCAGGATTAATCCATATGTTGGTATTCTGAGTGCTTGTTTGTTCTCTTTCCAGCTATACATGTTCTCTGCAGTCAGTAAAATGGGCCTTGAGGCTACTGTAGGTGAGTATTTTTAAATTATTCTGCCTAACTTTCATGAACTTTGCATTAATGACCTTTGATGCTTTTTCCTTTGTTTTCTATTTTATCTTTTCCTTAGAGGAGGAACTATGGAATCAAATTCTTAAATTTGGTCTTGTAGGCTTTTTACAGGTTGAAGTAGGAAGATAGAAAATGAGTAAGAGGTTACAAGAGAACAGATCTAATTAATAGCATTACTCTTCCTGGAGCTTGTTGTGTCAGCACAGGCTTTTTTTATATCCCTTGTGCCAGATGTCAGAGATGTTTAAATATTGCCTGTAGTACTTTTGACAGCAGCATTAACTTCACTTGAATGGGCAGAATTCACCTGTGGCTTTGTGTGTGTTACCTCAAACCAGAAATGGGAACAGGAGTGAGGCAGTGCTGTGTCACCTGCCTGAAGGGCTCCTTCGCTTTCAGGCTCCTCTGCTGCCCTACAAGGAGAGAAGGGACTTGTGGGTGTATCTTGTGACCAGCTCCTGCCCTCATGGCCAGTTTGGTCAAATACTCCACTTTCTGTGACCTCCCAGGATCAGTAAAGACCCTGGGAAGTGGTTTTGTCTCAGCCGCATCTTCTGGTACATTTGAGAATACACGTAATGGAATGAGCACTGAAAAGAGAGACGAATGGATGTTGGTTTTTTCCTTTCCCAATTCTGGGTCAGGGGAGGCAGGGAAGGATTAAACCACTTGGGAGCCATGGGCTGTGATGTCTCCTGTTGTTATGGTGAACAGTTTCTCCTGCAACTCTGTGGCATTCACATTCTCTGTAAAATCCCTTCACCCAGGATTTTTCTCCTGGGAAGCTGAGAAGCCTCAGAGAAAAAGGAAAACAATTATGTCATTTGCTTCTCTTCTGTTTTGCTCATGTGGAATGTGTCTGGAGATTGTTTACCCACAGGTGATTATTCCATTGGGTTCTGGTGTGAGTTGTTTTCACTCTTTGGCCAATTGGGGCCAAGCTGTGTCGGGACTCTGGAAAGAGTCACAAGTTTTCATTATTATCTTTTTAGCATTCTGTAAGCATCCTTTCTGTATTCTTTAGTATAGTTTAGTATAGTATTCTTTAATATAATATAGTATCATAAAATAATAAATCAGCCTTCTGAGAACATGGAGTCAGATTCATCATTCCTGCCTTCATCGCAGTAGCCCGCAAATACAATACAACTCATATTTTCTTTTTTTTTTTTAACTTGGAACAGTGATGCTGCTTATCAGTGGTGCCCTGGTGAATGGCCCTTATGCCCTGATCACCACTGCTGTCTCTGCTGACTTGGTAAGTTTGGCTTTCCCTGTGACATTTGGCCTCCAGAGAGAGCCCTTTGACTTCTGCGGGATCACCAGGGAAGGGGCTGCATTGGCCCAAAGCAAAGGAGTAAGGAGCTGGGAAAAGGAAATGCTAAACTCAGCCACTGAGATTTGTTTTAGAATTTTTGTTTTAGTATGAGTGAGTGCCATGCTTGTGAGAGGCTTCTAAATTATCCTTGACCACTCACAAGACTGTGGGTGACAGCCCAGATTGAGTCTGAAGATAGAATGCAAAGCCAGGCCTCTGTACAGGTGCCTTGGCCCCTTTTATAGTTTGCATTTTTAAATGATTGTGGGAGCTGTAGCTGTGTGAGACATGAGCTGGTGGCTTAATTCCCATCAGATCTTAACACAAGTAAAGGTATATGAAAATAAAAAGTGTAGACACTTAAGCTGCCAGCAATTCCAGCAGGATCAGGTCAGCCAAGTCACAAATGCCATGTGAAAACACCAACATTGCTCAGCAGGGAGACCTTGGAAGTTTGTTTTGTAATGTGTTGGTCCTTTAGGGCACCAAGAAAGAGGCAAAAGTCCTCTTACTGTCTTAAATGCAGGAGTGTTTTAAATATAGGACAAGGAGCAGGGCAGAAATCTCCAAACATCCTCTGGAGCCCTGTCCTTGGCAAGACCGAGGTGACCCCAGGCAATGCCCACTTACTTCATCCTTGGCCTTGAGGCATCTCCCCAGCACAGAGCCCATGGCAGGGGTGGGAGATGGGTGCTGTTATCAGGGCTCAGCTCAGGGTGGGTCTGAGCCATCTCTGTCCCTCCAGGGTACCCACAAGAGCCTGAAGGGGAACGCGAGGGCCTTGTCCACGGTGACGGCCATTATCGACGGGACGGGATCTGTGGGTAAGCCAGGGCTGCCTGCCCCAGCTCTGACAGGTTACAACAAAGCATTTTCAAAAAACTGGGCTCTTCAGGTCATATTTTGCCAGGACTCAGAACAGTTTTGGAAATGGGGAATAGCACAAACTTCACATGAAACATCCAGTGGTCCCACAGCTGAGGGTGGGAGGAAGGGGGGTGTCACTGACATATTTTCTGAAAAATACCTGTGCCAGGAATTTTCTCCTGAGAAGCTGAGATGCCTCAGAAACGAGATTTAAACAATGATTATCTGATTGCTTGGAATGTGGTTTGGAGGTTGCTTACCAATAGGTGCATCTTTGATTGGTTCCATGTGGATTGTTTTTACTTGATGACCAATCATGGTCCAGCTGTGTCAGACTCTCTGACACAATAAAATCAGTCACGAGATTTTATTATCATTCCTTGCTAGCCTTCTGATGTCTCCTTTCTCTTTCTTTAGTGTATTTTTAGTATATCATTTTCTTTTAATATAATATCATAAAATAATAAATCAGCCTTATGGAACATGGAGTCAAGATTCTCATCTCTTCCCTCGTCCTGGGGACCTCAAACACCACCACAGGGGGGAATCACTGTGATGCCTTAAGTTTTAGCTTTCATATTTTCCAGATTCTCTACTGTATTAGTATAGAACTCTGAACTTCATATAAAGTGTCAGCACGTTCTCCTCACAGTTCGGTCAGACAAAACAATCCTTTTCCAGCCTGAGAACCAAGGACACCATTGCAGCTTCAGGCCCAAAATGTGCAAACAACAGTGAATTGAGGAGAGCAGTCTGGGAGGATGGGACTGCATGACCTGAAGCTGTAATTGGACAATTAACCCCAATATGGAAATGGACCAAAACTTACAAAAGTGTGAAAACTCATGACCATCTTGGATGTAGCCTCAGACAGGCTCTTGTACTGCCCAAGGTGTATTCTTTGAAGACCTTTTTAATGAATCCCTACTTTATTCCTTTAATACTGTCCAGCCTCTGTTCCAGGCAGCCTCTCAAAGCATCAACTGGTACTGGGCATAGACAGCAAAAGATGATGGCACTGGGCTGTCCTGGGATCAGGGATATTTTATTTATGCCCTCCGTGTGGAAGGGAAAACAGAGTAAAATTCAGCTCAGACTGGATGAGCATTTTGTTGAGCCAAAGGCAGATGTTTATCACACATCTAACTCTTCCAGCTTCTCATCTGTACCAGTAATGTTTTGCACTTACTGGGACTTTTTAATACATCAGGTTAATACTGAGTTAACTAGGTGGAAAAATGGATACTCTAATTCAGAATGACTACATTTCAGTACAGTGAATCTTACAGTCCTGACAGTATGTAATATAAAATACCAAAATATAATGCCAATATTATATTCCAGGTGCAGCTTTGGGGCCTCTTCTGGCTGGCCTTATTTCCCCTTCTGGTTGGAACAATGTGTTTTACATGCTCATGGTGGCAGATGCATGTGCCTTGCTAGTAAGTCTAAAAATCTAGATGATGTGTATTTCCTCTGTGCTAATCTATCCCAAAATGCAAATTGTCCTTTTGCCATTTCAATGTCCTGTGTTGTATTACACTTCCAGTGGTGTAGGAGATTTTCAGTTTAACAGCAAATTTGCTTGTTTTGAAATTCTCATCTAATTTTAATCAAAAGTGCAGATCAGTTCTGATGAACTTCAATTCCTGGCAAATACCCAGCTGTTAATTGCTGGCTGAGCAGCTTAGAGCAGGCATAATTGCAAGTAAACCTTCACATTCAGACCTAGAAGTTGCCTCAGATTCCACTCACAGAAGAATCACTTCTGTTGTCTTTAAAGCCAGTTTCTCAAAGCCATAAAAAAACATTTCCTACATTGCTGTATCACCAAAATCACCCTGATAATGAAGCTGTTGAAAGTTAATACATCACATTTTCCAGATGGGCCCTGAGACAGCTGTACTAAATTAGATGAAGAACTGGCAGGCCTGGCTTTTGACAGTAACCAGGAGCAGATGTTTGGGGAAAGAAGAGAAGAGCACACAGG
The DNA here is from genome assembly GCA_019023105.1 of Diglossa brunneiventris. NCBI lineage: Eukaryota > Metazoa > Chordata > Aves > Passeriformes > Thraupidae > Diglossa > Diglossa brunneiventris. Next base: position 4,973,561 of record CM032352.1, read on the forward strand.
TGCTGGCTTGGTCCAAAGCATTGAGCTCTGGGCTCCTGCAGAGGAGCTGAGAGTGTCAGACCATTCCCTTCCTGACACTAGAAAATCAGGAAGACCTTGAGTTACAACTGAGGCTTTTTTTTTTTTCCTAAATTCAATTTAAACCCCTATTTTAAAACTAATTTTTCCGTGTTTAAGAGTAATTCTCTGGAAATTAAATAAATAAATTAGATAAGTTAATAGCTGAAGTGTGTTGCCGCTGGTGGTCAGCAGCTTGTTTCAATATTTGGTATTTCATGCTGCAGAGTGAGGCTTGGGAGGTTGTCATATTTTTCCTAGATAAAGTTCACATTGTTTTTCTCTTACAGTTATTGATTAAAATGAAAAAATGTCATATTTCTTTGAGTAATCAATTAAAACACCTTTGTAAAACTCTGGTTTTGAGAGATTTGGCTCTGCAGTTGCAATAAATCCTTTTTTGCATAACTGCTCTGCTTTTCCTGGTTTTTGCAGTGCAGCATGAGGATGCCTGTGTTCAAATGTTATTTCTCCAAGGATACCTGGAGAGGGCTTTATCCTCTTATGTGCCATTCAGTTCTGTCATTCTTGGCCACTTCTGTGCCTCTGAAATTATTGAACTTCTTAAGACGTTCATACTTAACAGCAGTGAGCAAACTTATATTTACAGTAGTGAGGTTCTGAGGATGACATACCCTGAAATAGTGAGGAACCCTGAAAGCTCCAATTCTGTCTTTAATGTACGTGAGAACCATCAAATTGCATTTGTGAAATCACTTTCCTGCTATTATCTGAATAATCTTTTTAAAGTGCATTGAAATCCCTGATGCTGCACAGACAGCTAAATGTGACTGTCTGCTCTCACCTTGACTAATTGTGGGAATAAAGCTTTTCACACACAGTTGTTTTTGCAAATAGCAGCTAAAATTTCTTTCTGACACGTTTTCTTGAAGCCTCGGGGTCCCTCTGCTGGTTTCTTTACACATTTGCTGGTAAAGGAAAACCAGAAAGCCATTGTGGTTTTTATGAAGAAATTGATCTCTCAGATGCAAAAAGGAAATTATTTTGCTCTTGCCTGCTTGTTGTGAAAGCTCTTCTACTAAACATTACTGAGCATCTGTAAATCTATTTTCTTAAAATGAGTTCAGCATTGTAGGGTAATGTTTAAAATGAGAAACTCTCCAAATAACAATGAATAATTCTGCTTCTTGTTTATCTAAAGGATGATACTAAAGGAGATTTTGTGATTGTTTTTGCAGCTCTTACTTCGTCTTATCCAGAAGGAACTTCAGTGTCATGCAGATCACACCCTGTAAGTGTTTTCTATGGCTGCTGCTCTTTAATAACACTTTGAAAACACATTTCTAAGCCTTCCATATATAGCCATTAATGATCATTAAGGGTGGAAAAGACCTCCAAGATCAATTCCAGCCTTTGTCCCATAATACCTAAATGTAGACTGGACACATTGAGGTTTGTGTAGATCTATTTCTGTCTGGTTTAATTCTGCTTCAAAACTCAGTTTGATGTTTTCAAACCATGGACATTTTCATTTATAACATCTTCTTTCAAAAAATAACTGAAAACACACCTCTGTCACAGTCTCTTGTTTGTGGGGTTTTTTTCCCCAAATATTTAATTCTCCATGGGTTTCATTGTGCAGGTGGGGAATTGCCTGCCCTGTGTTTAATAATAGTTTAGAATGTAACTTTTGGAAAAAGTTCTCCTTAAAGAAAAGGTGACTTTGAATTTACAGTATTTTGAATTAAGAAAAAAAATTCACTGAATCCATATAGAAAATCTAAATTGAGCCCCTTGATTGTAGAATTTTGGAGAAGTAAAATGGAGAGAATAGAAAAATACACATCAGGGGCTGGATGCTGCCTTTTGTTCTGCCTCACACCTCAGCTTTTCCTGCCTGGTTGCTTTTCTTCCCCAGGTTCAAAGAACACTGAGCTCCCAGAGCTGGGATGAGGAGTGTGCCAGTGGATGGAGCTGCTCCCTGAAAATTCAACCCCATGGGACACCTGATTCTGTATTTAAGGGGTCTCTGTGTGGTGAAGAGCCTTGCAGGTTTGCTGGGAGCAGTGTGAGACATGGAAAATCCCTGGAGCTCTGATTTTGCACATGAATAAGTACCTCAGGATGGCCACTGCTCATCAGAGAAGAGATGGGGACTTGGGGAAGGTTTCAGCAGCATGCCTCAACTGAGCCAAAGAGAAATACCAAGTGCCTTTTTAATTTCTTTTGATAGGATGTTTTTAATTGAAACTATGAACTGTGTAATTGCCAACAATCGAGGCAAAGCTAGAGCAGGAGGAAGTTGAAATTTTTACAGTTTGTGAGTGACTGTCCCAGGGTCAGTGAGCAATGTGTCTCATGTCATCTTGTGTACACTGAGAGCATCACTTTATAGAGGACAATATCAGCTGGTTATTAAGATGTGCTGCTGTTAGGGTTTGAAGCTGCTCACACAATAATCACCTGGCTGTATTATTAGTGTTTAGCTCCAGTTCTACTTCCCAAGGACAGCATCCAGCCTTTTGGTAGGTTATAAAAAAGAATTTACCCTTGCTGTGTACTGCAGTTAACAGTTTCACAGATCCTCTGGATGGATGTTAGTCCTCCATTAGGATTATGCAAAAAAAACTTAAAAAAAAAAGAGAGAGTCCTGAGCAACAAAAAGCAGTTTATGAGTCAGAATTTCCAGTGGGGGCTCTACTGATTTTTCAGGGCATTATAAAATGGTTTAAAATTGTGCATTTTAACTTCTCTGCCAGGCTGGGCTGACATGAGAGGGGTTTCTTTGGGGTGGCAGAGAGCTGTGAGCTGTGCTGTGTGAGAAGACCAGGACTGAGCAGGGGGAGCTGCTCTGGTGCCCACTGGCACAGTGTCCCTGTTGGGTTCCAGTGCTGGGTGTGCACGTGGAAGTCATCATCAGATCTGGGCCTTAATATCCAGAAATCTCTCTCAAGTGGCTCTGGGTTTCAGATTTGGAGTCAAAATACCGGAGAAGAAAAATTACCTGTGTGGGTGGTAGTTTGTAAGAGAACATTTGAGTACCTAGTGTTACCCAGAAAATAGATGGTGTAATGTCTTCAGAACATATCATTTCTTTGTACAGCTGTCTGCTTTGCAAACAGAATGTTTCTGTGATTTTATTTTGCTTTTTTTAAGATGTACAAAGTGAAAATAAATCTTTTTTTGTATGGGGTGTTTATACTTAGATCACAAAGATTAGGTAATTTAAACTGTGTGTTATCCTTAACTGTATTTATTAAAGCTCTAGGCCTTTGTCTTGCTCTATGCTCTTAAGTTTTGTGAGACAGTGCAAGAGTCTTTACACTTGATTAGCAAAACACTTTAAAAGCCCTGCAAAATATTCAGGAATGTTTCATCAGCTGCTGCTAACACTTAATTTCCAGGGCTGTTTTGTACCTGCTCAGTCTTTGAGTTGCTTCTGGTTTGTGCTTCATGCTTGACCTGGGCAGTGTCAGAATGGGCTCATTTTTATCTGTTTATGCGAGCAGAGATGCAGGGATGACCCCACAGGGACTTAGGAAGGTGCCAGGTCCTTGCAGGGAGCTCTAGGAGGGTCCTGTCCCTGCACTACCTGGATGGGAGGTTGACTTCACACATTTTGAGTAAACCAGGGGAGATTCTCAACAACTGAGCTCAAAAATCTCTGCTGTGCTTGGGCCGTGGTTGAATGTGACAGGGTTGTGCAGCAGTGTTACTTGGAAGGGTTTCCATCCTCCTGGAATGGGAAACTGCTCCTGGAATGTCCAACTGCTCCTCACTCAACCAGGCTGAACCTGGGGCACTGCTGAAACAGCCTCTGATGGGGCAAAAATAACATTGCAACCCCGAAACAGCTGTCCTGGCACAACTTCAGTGCCTGTGTGGGGAGGGAGAGATGGATGGAGGACCACTTCAGCTGGGGATTCCAGTCCCCTTCCCCAAAAATATGTGTAGAGCTTCATACTAGTTTATTGAAACAGTTCAAGCTCTGCTGCACTCACATTTTGAGAAGCTGTCCCTGTGGACTGAAGTCTGATGTTAAAAAGCTTTTGGTTGTATTTCTGAAGATATTTAAATATGTTTTGGGTTTTACTTGTTGGGGCTGCTGCTGTTATTTATTTATTTATTTGAATAGCTTTTGCACTGCAGTGACTTGGGTATGGGGTAATGACAGATTCCATTTCAGTTCCTCCAAACTACAAATTTGTTGGACAAAAAGATTTGGTTTTCTATTTTAAAAAAAACCTAAAGGTCCCCCAAATAGTGAATAAACTGTGTGTTTTGTTAGTATCAGGTGTTTATATCTGGAAATGGGCAAGACTGACAAAATTTTGTATGTCAAAATGTGAGTGACCAGTAGGTACAGCCAAATTTAAATGCAACTGCAGGGTTGATTTGTTGGGGTTTTTTTTAATGCTGATTATTGTGAATTTTATCCGTTCACCATTCTGTGTTGAATAAAAATAGATTCTATTCTAAACAGAGAAGTGTTGAGTACTTTATCTTTTACCATCTCCATGAAGAAATGCTCCATTTATTGGTTGGAAGGACAGACATCCCTGCTGGGATATTTGCCTGAGTCAGGGGCTGAGTGTGGCTCCTGTGGTGACTTTTAAGGTGACTTTTTTTGTTGTCTGCTTTGCTTGCTCTTCAGCATATATGGAATTGACATGGAAAAGCTTCATCCTTTCTCTCTAGCACTGATCATCTCCAACATTTATTGTCTTGATTCTGTTAAAATGTTTGTGGGGGTTTTTGTGCCTCTGCCTGACGTACAATGTCCAAGCCACAGATGCACTGGGGAAAAAATGATTGGAAAGGAAAACAACTTCTGGTTACAGAATTTCTGATCAAAATGTGCCCGAGGTGCCTCCTAGGAATAGGCAAATAATAGCTGGGGTGCCTTATAAAAGAAGGGAGACTAAAATCCCAATTTCTGTTCTGCCTGATGGGGAGCAGGAGCCTCCCTTGTGAAAATCTTTATCAGAGCCCTGTCTGTTGCTGGATGGGCTGAGGGGGGTTTGTGTGTAGGAAGGGTTTATAGGGTGGGAAGAAGGTAAATAAGCAGCAGGGACAGCAGTGTTGTGTTCATAATTTGCTTTGAGACTCCTTTTGCCTGTAAGTTCTACAAACCCACTCTGTGCACCAAGAATTAATCAATCCTGTGTGTTTTGCTAGTAAGGGAAATTCCAGAAGGGATTCTGCCATTCCTTTAAGGAGATTATTGCATGTGCTTCTGGCACAGCATCCTTAGAATGGGATGGGAATCCTCCACGTGTGCTGTGCCAAGGCTGTGCTGCCTCAGACTCTGGCTGAACTCGTGTTTGGGCTCAGTTCTTTGGTTGCTGCTGGAAGGTTTCTGCAGCAACTGATGCCCGGGGTGGTTTGTGCTGCTCAGGATTAGCCAGGTGTAAGAGGGTGTAAATTAAACCAGAGGGTGTTTAGAGCTGTTGGAGGCTGGTGGATTTCATACAGAATTGATTTGGGGTAGGCTGATCACAATTCCATCAAATGATGAGCCCCAGGATGGGTAATGGTGGCAATCTCTGCTCTGAACTAAATTTATGGCCTGTGTATTATGTAAATGTTGGATTAGATTATGTCATGGTTTGTCCCAAGCTCTGACAGGATGTTCTGATTGCTGACCTGTGCCCTTTTGACCTTGGAACAAAGCTGGTTTGGTTTTGTTTTGCTCTCTGCTGAGCCAGCCAGGGGATGTGACGATGTTCACAGGGGTCTTAGGATGAGGGAAGAGATGAGAATGTTGACTCCATGTTTCAGAAGGCTGATTTATTATCTTATGATGATATATATTAAAACTATACTAAAAGAATAGAAGAAAGGATTTCATTAGAAGGCTGGCTAAAATAGAAAAGGAATGATAACAAAGGCTTGTGACTGACCGAGACAGTCTGGACAGCTGGACTGTGATTGGCCATTAATTAGAAACAACCACATGAGGCAAATCACAGATGCACCTGTTGCATTCCACAGCAGCAGATAACCATTGGTTACATTTTGTTCCTGAGGCCTCTCAGCTTCTCAGGAGGAAAAATCCTAAGGAAAGGATTTTCAGAAAATATCATGGCTACAAGGGGATGGTCGGGACACGTCCTGCCCTGCTGTCACAGCCTGCAGGGACGGTGGGGACACTCCTGCCCTGTTGTCCTGATGGTGGGGACATGTCCTGCCCTGCTGTCACAGCCTGCTGGGGACATGGGACACGTCCTGCCCTGCTGTCACAGCCTGCAGGGACTGCAGACACTCCTGGGGGTTGTGTCTGCTGCTCTGGGGACCTTGGACTACATTTGCTGCCATGCTGAGTTAAAAATGTGACTGTCACCCTTATGGCTGGGGAGAGGGAAGGGAGGGTTTAACTGCTGCTAGAATTCAGCCTTATGTTCAGTGACCTGAAGTGCTGGGTTATGTCTCACTGCCCCAGAGTTTCATAAACTGGGGTGTTATAAAGTGTTAGTTGTTTCCTCCTTTGTCTCCCTTCTTTTGGGTAATTTCCAGTTTGGAATAAGGAGATAATTAGTTGATGCTTGGGGTGGTTTTTTGGGTTTTTTTAATCTCTGTAATTCCTTTGTCCACCAGTTCCCCTTTGGCTGCTCTGTAGACTGGGAATACAAGAGCCAAACTTTCTCCAGTATATTTCAGGATCCTGCTCAACTCCTGCATCAGAAGATCAGCTACAAAAATGTGTGCCAAGTCTCTTGATGTTGTACTTAACATTGAGGATTTTAAGGATGTTTTCTTCACCTCGTGGTGATACTGGGGTTGGATTTCTCTCCCTCCTTCTCTCACAAAGCAGCTGACAAATACCCACATTTCCACAGTATTCCCTTGGTCCAGTTGTTTGTTTCAGCAGAGGAGGACACTAAACCTACTTCACATGTGCTGCCATGTAGGAATGAACTTTGGAATGCTGTTACAAGGCTGGAGTTATTCTCAGTTTATCTGGTACCTAAACCCTGAACAGGTGGTCTGAATTTCATGGGTTATTCAGAAACCAGCAGCTGCTTTCAGCCTTGGGGCCAGAACTGGAAGCAGCAGCCCGAGTTCTTATGTTGAAACAAAGTGATCAATAATAGTGTCTGAGTTCTCAGCTTTCCTCGCTGTGATGTGAAGGGTGGTTGGTGTGGGCAGCCCCTCACAGCTGAATGAAACACGAAAAACCTTTGGAAGGGGTGAGTTCCCTCTGAACCTTCCACCAAACATGCTGCTGTTATTTCTGCTGCAAGGACAGAGTATTATACTCCAGTCTGAGTCACCCAGTTTCACCACAGGCCACATGAGGCTTCAGCTTAGTAAGTACAGCAGGTTCTGAATTTTATTTTTAAATTGCTCAGATCATCTGGTTGGGAGCAGCTGAATGTTGTGTCCTTCTGTGGCAGAATCTGCAGGTTTAGTTTTGTACTGAGAGGTAACAATGGGATTCAATTTAGCCATTGCTGTTAAAAGTCTTTATAAAATCTTCCTCCCCCTCTCCCTCTGGCTGCAGCTTTTCAGTTACATGAAAGGAAGACAATATGGTAAAAAAAGAACAAAAGAGGTAAAAAAATATCTCAAAAGCATACTCTTTCTTCCAAATTTTGGTCACTTGCTTGGCACCAAGGGAGATCCACTATCACAGCTGGTTTGTGTGTCTGCCTGTAAATCTGTGCAGTTGCTGAAAGCAGAGAAAAGTAGAAACCTTTGGGTTTTCTTGCTCTGATTTTCACAGTGGCAGTTCTCAAAATAGATGTCCCCAGCCCAAAAAGGCAGAGCCAGGGTGACTGACAAATCTGGGGTGCAGGCAGAGAAGCCCAAGGATGTTTGGTTTAGGACAGGTACCTGTGTTACAGCTAAATTAGATAGATTAAATTCCCATACAAATCCCTGTCAGGCATATGATGAAGCTCTAAACTTACCCCAGGTGTCAGCAAATAATCTTCTGAGGAGGGTGAAATCCATCACCAGCAAATCACCTAGAAATGGAGCTGGAATGGATGAAATCCCATAAACATCTGAAGCAGAGCTAACACAGGCATTTCTCAGAACAATATTCACTGTCATTTGAAATGAGACCTCCTGGTAGAAAGGTTGCAGATGATGTAATCCTTACAGTGACAGGGGAAACAAAGCTCCCCTGTTTGCCTGCTTGAAATCCTCTGATGAAATAATGCATCTGTCAGAGCAGCATCTAAATGTCATCCCTCTGTGTCACCAAAGGGGAAATGTTATCCCAAAATGCAGACTGGTTCCCATACACAGGGTTTTTTGGGCTTCCCAGACCCATAAAAGCAGTCAGAAGGTTTGATTAGCAGCCCTGGTAAGTTCACTTTATGCATCTCTGCAAACATCAGAGGCTGGCTTCTGCATTGTTTTTGCTGTCTGTTTTTCAAGCACAATTGGAATTGTCCACTTAAATGGATTCTGCTTGGAACAACAGCACAAAAACACCCCCATGATAAACTGCCTTGCTGGTCTTATTTTTGAGGCCAAAAAAAAAAAAAAAAAAAAAAAGGAAAGGAAAAAAAAAGGAAAAGAAAAAAAAACCATAGTGCTGTGTGCCTTCCATGCAAGTTTAGTATTCTGTGGCATGAGTCTGTTTTCAAGCAAGTTTGCCCAAGCAATTACTTTGTGAATTACAGTTTGATTCACCCAGAGTCAGATCCGGGGCTGTTTTGGAGCAGCCTTTGCTGGGCTCTGCCTGTGCAGATCTCTGAGCTGCCTTGCAGCAGCTCCCGCTTGTGCTGGAGGCTGGGCTGGGCTGCCAAGGGCAGGATGCTCTCACAAAGTTATCCTGAGTGATGGGTTCAGGAGGATTTGATGGAGTTTAAACCTCCTCAGCTTTGGAGTGAGAGGCAGGGCTGGTTTCTGAGGCCAGCAGGCTCCCAAGGGATCACAGAGTGGGTGCCTGAGCAGAGGCAGCACTGGATCCCAAATACACAAGGAGAGTGTGGGGTCCTCTTGGGTAGTGCTGGGATATCTTAATCTTGTTGGAGGTTTGTGTATCCTTGCAGAGGACTCTGTGGGAATTCCTAAAATTAACATTCAGCAATGCTAATGGTGATGTTTGTTGCAATGTGATGCTGTAACACGCTGGCAATATTTAATTCATGGAGCCACCAGCAGTCTGTGTGTGTGTGTGTGTGTGTGTGTGTGTGTGGGGGAAGGAAGCCTGTTCATGGTGCAGGTTATGCCTTCAAGCTTTGCAGAGACTCTCCCAGACACAGCTGTGCTCACAGAATATTGTATTTGCAGGGTCCCCTGACCAAGGCAGGAATGATGAATCTGACTCCATGTTTTCAGAAGGCTAATTTATTGTTTTATTATACTATACTATATTAAAGAATACTATACTAAACTATACTAAAGAATACAGACAGGATACTTACTGAATGCTAAAAAGGTAATAACGAAAACTCGTGACTCTCCAGAGCCCTGACACAGCTTGGCCCTGATTGACCAATGAGTGAAAATAATTCACACCAGAACCCAATGAAACAATCACCTGTGGGTAAACAATCTCCAAACACATTCCACATGAGCACAACACAGGAGAAGCAAATGAGATGAGAATTGTTTTCCTTTTTCTCTGAGGCTTCTCAGTTTCCCAGAAGAAAAATCCTGAGCAAAGGGATTTTTCCAGAAAATGCAAATGCAACAAGAGACCTGCTCACAGCCCAGGCACTCCACTGAGCAGCAGCTCCTGTTCTCCAAACACAGCCTCAGCCACTCACCCTGGGAATGTGATGTGCTCAGGCAGGAGGAGGGGAGAGCAGTAAGGAGAAATAAAACAGACCAAAAGCACCATTTCAGTAAGAGAAACAAGTGAGGTGTTGCCTTTGGCTTTCTCCCCAGCGTGGCAGGCTCCAAGGGAAGCAGGGCTTGGGTTCCTCTGCAGGAATCCTGCTTGGCTGCTGAGTGATTCTGGGCTTTGCTGCTGCCCCTGGGCACCATTCCTGGGGCAGAGGGAGGCAGAGAGCTGGTGGTTCTGCTGGCAGAAGGGCTGGATGGCAAACTGAAGGGAGATTGCACCTCTGGGATGTTGGGAAGGATGAAAGCTTGACAAGAAAGTCTCACAGATATGTGTGCTTAGCAGAAAGATTTTTGAATGTAGAGTGTGATGAAGGAATAGAGATGGAAGCAAGTTTTGATACAGAAGAAAAGAATTGCTGAGCCAGTCTTACTGGATAACCAAGGAGGCAAAGGGTGTGTTGGTTAGAAGGGGTTTTATGGCTTAGAACAAAGGATAAACCCACCTCAAACAAGAAGATGTTTTTACCAAGCAGAAAGACAGCACAGGCAAACAAGTCAGCAAAGTTGCAAGTAGAAAAAATGTCTCAGAATTTTCCACTTCAAGAAAACTGAAAAACAACTTCTAGCTTAAACTGTAATGTACTAACTTTTAGTGATTGGAGAATAGTAACATGAATATGGTAATTACAGTAGTTATGATAGGCTATAGATAAAAGTTAAGTTATAGATTGGTTCTACTGTATTGAGATGCTCAGCAAAGAAAAGTCTATAATGCACTGTAACCAAAACCAAAGGGTCTCCAGGCCTGCCTGCAGCTGGAGCTGACAGCTGTAGGCACAGCTCTGTCACCCACCACCCTGGGCTGCTGTAACTCTTGGATGGAATAAACTGCATTTTGGAGAGCTGCATGGAGTCCTGCATCCCTCATTATGGCTCTTACACTGGGATGAAGAGGGGCAGGGGGTGAAGAGGGGCAGGGGAAGAGTGTGGAGCCCCTTCAGCCAGACAGGGAGTGGGGAGCAGAGCACTGGCCAGAGGAGATTATGAAACAGCAGCGGGGAAAACAAATGAGTAAAAGTGCAGGGAAAAGGTGTGGGGTTGGAGAAAAGAACAGGCATAACATTGTGCCCTGTTTAGTGGAGGGCTCCTGGGTTTTCAGTTTATTTCTGTGTGATTATTTCTGTACGTCCTTGATCTCAGTTCCCTGATCTCAGTTTCTTGTTCCTGATCTCAGTTTCTTGTCTGAAAACCTCCTTCCTGTCTATTGGAATCTTTTAGGCAGGGGCTAAGGTCCAAGCAGAGGAAAGCCTTCACATCCAGCATCCAGCTTGTGTGGGAGCAGCTGAAGGTGAGAGGATATGGGATTTAGGGGGAAAAAAAGAATTTGTGTGAATCCAGTGAAATCCATTCCAAGACGAAGGAAAAGGAGAAAGAGGAGGATGAAGGAGCAAGAAGCAGTCATGGCTTCAGCTGTGTTGTGACTGGAGAGGGTCCAGCCTCTAACAAAGCCCCTCTGGAAGAAGCTTCTCACTAAAAGGTTTGCCTGGGGCCACCTCTAAGAAAAGGAGGGTGCAGGAGGGAAGGGGAGGCATGGGCTGAAACCCAGCACTGGGGTTAAAACCTGGGCTGTGTCCAATCAAATGGAGGCTGGAGAAAGCAGAGTGAAAAGTAATCCAAAAATAAAATAAAATTCAGGTTCTGTATGAGGCACTCCCTCCTCCCATAAGCTACTTCCCTTTCATTTTCTGCATTACTTCAGCACTGCCCTCTCTCCTGACCATACCATCAATCCATGATGTTTGCTGTTTCCTCAGGTAATTGGATTGTCTTATTGCATGAAAATCTCAGTTCAATTTTCCTCAGTGAGTGTTTCTGGCTCTCAAAGTTCCAGAGGGAATCTGATGTACCTGACATGGATGAACAGTCAGGTTCAGTGAAGAGGAGCCAACCAAAAAGGGGAGCCACAAATGTGTTATTTGAAGGCAGACAGTCATCATTTGTCATCCAGTCTTTTGAGTTCCTTTGGTGGTGACCTGTGATTTTTGGAGGTGGTAGGAAAGCTCTGGAGAGTTGTGTGACTCCCAGGAAAAGGGACCCTCAAGTACTCGTAATTTTAGGAATTAGTTAAAAATGTCCCCATTTCATGTTGGCTTCAAATGTTCTGGCAGAGCAGATCAGACAGTTTCAGTGCTGCTGGAGGCTTTTGTAATCTTTTTCACATGGGTTCTGCGACGGTTTTTTGGCCTCCCTCCCTAAAAGCTGAGAGACTCTTTCATCTCTTCTGTAGAGAAAATGTTCTTCTGCCCCTTAATGGCAACAGCCCTGCACAAAGCAACAAAAAATGAGAAAATACCTACATCACAGAAAAAAATCTCATCTATCTGAGAGATTATCTAGCTATTTATGAAGACTGGTACTTTGAAAATGTTAACATGAAAAGTCTAATTTTCAATGTACTGCAAAGAATTGTGCAAAGTTTGCTTGACCCTCCAGGAATTCCACATCACTGGCTCTGAAGTGATGCAGCTGAGGGACAATCTCCCACCCTAAAAAAAGCAGCCCAGTCTTGGTTTGGAAAGGCAGGAGTCTGCTAAGGAAGGCAGGAGCTTCCCCTGAAATGGAAAATGTAAACCCTCCCACTCCTCCAATTGCTATAAATTTTAAATTAAGGGGCTCTCAGGCAAAAATATGGGGGCAGGAAATAACAGTTCTTTAATAGGGAAAATAAAGGATAAAATAAACAATGCAGTACACTAGAACAACACTGACAGAGTCAGAACCCAACCTGACACCCTGTGGGTCAGGGTGTTGGCAGCAGTCCCATTGGAATTGTGGCTGCAGCCCTCCTGCAGTGTCAGGGTGGTTCTGTTGGAGCAGGGATCCTGTAGAGAAGGATGTGTTCTTCCTCTGAAGATCCAGTGGAAGCAGAGGCAGCTGCTGTTCCTCTGGGGAATCCCGTGGAGAAAGCCGTGCTGGTGTCCCAAAAACCTCAGGATTATACCCGGGTAGGAATGCTTGGCTCCTCCCTCTGGGCTCACATCTCCCAGTGGGATGCTGCAGTTCTTATCAGCCATGCAGGGACATTCAATGGCTGTTATCAGCAATGTCCCCTCCCGAGGGAGGTGTGATTGTGGTCACTCAAAGAGAGAGATAAGGCAAACTGCCCACTTGACAAAGATAATCTGCCATACAGATGGTAATGGAAAACATCTTGCATTGCAATCTTCAGCACAGCCCCAAGCAGTGAAACCCTTTGCAGACATTGCTGCTGCTGTGCGGATGTTGTTGCAGGGGGTGATCAGCAGACCAGGAGGCTCCAGGGACGAGTCAGGAATGATCACCTCGTGCTCTGCCCATGCCAGGTCTGTGGCACTGTCACTGTGACCACTGCCACCCTGTCCCCAGCTCTGTGAACTGAGGGACAGATTGCACCAGGCTGGCAGCAGGATCAGCAGCCCTCAGCCTCTGGTTTAATCTTTGCCTTGCCAAGATTTGGGGATGTCTGAGCTCTGCTTGTCAGGGAGATGGAGGAGCTGATTTGCAGTGAGTCACTGCACAGCTCTGAGCTGCTCACGTAGCAGCCTCCCAAAAGAGGCATCTGAGGGAACTTCACTTTCCTGCGCCACAGAAAATGCCAGGCAGCTTCCTTCAAGTGGAGCCATCTATCCCTTCTGTCGCAGACATCTTTTATGAAAAATCCTTTCCTTAGGATTTTTTTCTCCTGAGAAGCTGAGAGGCCTCAGGCACAAAATGTAAACAATGGTTATCTGCTGCTGTGGAATGCAACAGGTGCATCTGTGATTGGCTCATGTGGTTGTTTCTAATTAATGGCCAATCACAGCCCAGCTGGCTCAGACAGAGAGTCTGGGACACAAACATTTGTTATCATTCTTTCCTATTCTATTCTTAGCTAGCTTTCCGAGAAAATCCTTTCTTCTATTCTTTTAGTATAATTTTAATATAATATATATCATAAAATAATAAATCAGCCCTCTGAAACATGGAGTCCTCATCTCTTCCCTCAACCTGAGACCCCTGTGAACACCCCCACACCCTTCCCTCCAGTCTGGGACCATGGGCTGCAGCCCCTGCTCAGACTTTGCTGCCAGGAGCATGAGCCAGCCTTGCCCAGTGCAGGGAATTGATTTTTCCACTTCTTGGCCACCATCCCTCTAAATGATCTACTGGGTGACTCCAGGCACACTTAATTTCATTTATTTTTTTCTCATCAGCTCTTGAAAGTTCCACTTGGGTCTCTTTAATTCCTTCCATAACCTTTGTGAAAACACAGCTCTGGGAGCTGGGCTTTCCCAGCAGCTCTGCTCCAGGGATGCAGCAGGGTCATTCCAGCCAGCTCTGTGTGTGTGTGCTTTGCTCTGCAAGCTCCACGTCCTGCAGAGGTGCCTGGGACAGGATTCTTGGCTCTCTCCTACCTGAAATGAAAACCCAGGAACGGACAGCTGGATTGAGGAGATGGCAGTGGGACACAGAGGTAGGAAATGGAAAGCAGAGAGGGAAGGGAGGCTGGAAATCAAGCAGAGAGGCTGCAATGGAAAGGAGGGCAGCCAAGGCTCTCTGCAGGCACAGCGTGGCACAGGGATGGAGATTCCCGGGGTCCTGTGGCTCCTGGAGGTGAAATTGGAATTGCAATCCACTGGAAATTGGAATCAGGATGGAGGGTGGGCTGTGCCATATTTCAGTGCTTGTGGAAAGTGAGCCCCTTCCACAGCCAGCAGGGAAAGGCAGTGGGTCTGTCCCACTGGGAAACCTTCAGGAAACCAGCCTGGCACCTGCCAGGCACTGCAAGTGCTGTAGAAAACAGATCACTGAAAAAATGCTAACATAGAGCAGGAGAAAAAAGGTTTATTCCCCCAATAGACAAAAGAGAAAAGCTAAGAAATGCCAGATGTTATGTTGGACAAGTGCTTTAAAAGTGCTTTATGGCTTGAGTCTGCTCTTCTCCAAGGCAGCTCTGCACACACAGATATTTGTGAGGTACCAGGGATGGCTGCTCTCACTTCCACAAGATTTGAGCCTATTAAATGGCTCTGAGTGTTGAGACACAGCAAGAATTACTGGTAGGCACCAGAATTTTCCCTACAGCTGTAAAGAGCGAGAAGGCAGCGTTATCACCAGGGTGGCCAAGGCTGCTGGAGTGAGGAGCAGGGCTGGTTCCTGGGTGAGTAATCCCACATCTGCCACCCACAGAGCTCTGCTGCTGCACCCCAGTGCCCCAGAGCAGCCACGTCAGATGCCACAGCTCCCCTCCAGCCCACGCTCCTGGGGCTTTGCCATGGAAACCAGGCTGACAGCGAGGGTGGCTGCACTGCATGGACTGGGGATGGGGCTGGGGCGAGCAACAGGACCCAAAAACGGGGCTGGAGCCAGGAGTGAGGTGCAGAGCTGTGCTGCTGACTGGGGAGGGGCCAAACATCACTTTCAGGGTGTTCAGGGCCTGCGTGGACAAATCTATAAAGGTTCTTGTGACGGTGTTCACAGGGGTCTTGTGTTGACGGAAGAGACGAGGATTTGACTCCATGTTTCAGAAGGCTTGATTTATTATTTTATGATATATATTACATTAAAACTATACTAAAGGAATAGAAGAAAAAGTTTCATCAGAAGGCTGGCTAAGCTAAGAATAGAATAGGAAAGAATGATAACAAAGGTTTGTGTCTCAGCTCTCTGTCCGAGCCAGCTGACTGTGATTGGCCATTAATTAGAAACAACCACATGAGACCCATCACAGATGCACCTGTTGCATTCCACAGCAGCAGATAACCATTGGTTACATTTTGTTCCTGAGGCCTCTCAGCTTCTCAGGAGGAAAAATCCTAAGGAAAGGATTTTTCATGAAAAGATGTCTGCGACAGGTTCTAATATTAATAATCAGTCATTCTCTAATTAACACTCAATATGATCACTTCCAGGACTGGGCCTGTGGAAATCTGGCAGAGTGTAAAAGAAAAGTGCAAAGAAATGAGGTAAAATTTCCATGTGCAGCACACTGAGATCTTTCTGTGGGTTTATGGAGAGGAGGGAGAGCTTGGCTGGAAAGGTCAGTGTGGCTCTGCCTGGAGGAGCTCCCACTGCCACAGCCACCGTTTGGCTGTTAAATCAGAAAGTTTTTTCCAATCAGAAAGTTAATTCCTGCATCAATCAGAAAGTTAATTCCTGCAGAAAGCCTGCATGACTTCAGGTCTCTGGGAAAAAAACCCAAAAAACCTAGAAGCAAAAATGGCAAAACACCAAAGAGGGTGAAAAGAGGGAGAGAAGACTGAGTGAAGAAGGGAGAAGAGGAGCTGTGGGAGGGAAAGGAAAACCTCTCCAGCTCCAGGGGCAATCTGGCATTTTGGCAGGATGGAGAGGTAAAGGAACAGGTCAGGGCCCTGTGGGGACATGGAGACAGACAGACAGACACAAGGGACCTGCAGCAGGAGGGATTAATGGGCAGAGAAAGCACTTGAACATATGGAACTGGTAAGGAAAAAAGTTGTTATCATTTTTTAAATTCTGTTTTCTATTCCTTGTTTTTAATTCTAGGCAATTTTTTTTCAAAGTACAAAATCTTTCACTGGAAGTTTTTCATTTTCTGGCTCTTTCCCCCATTTCAGTCCCTCTGAAGACCCTTGATGTGCAGTGCCCAGGTCTGGATGTGCACACAGTGGGTTGCAAGGGGCACTGAATTTCTTGACTGCAGCAAGAAAACCAGGTTTGAGAGAGGCTGAAGGCTGTGTCAGTGACCTCAGGGCTGGGGAAAGACAGAGATTGGAGGGGACAGGAATGGTGCCACCCCAGGACTCCATGGAGAGTGACCTGAGCAGCCCCTTTCATCCTGAAAGCTTCTCCCTCTCCCTCTGAGCAGGGTTTGCAGCAGGGGGAGATCTCAGCCCGTGCAAAGCCAGCCTGGCTGAGCTGTGCCTCGACAGGGCAGTGTGGGATCTGAGCATCCTCTGGTTACTCCTTGGAACACTAAAAAGCTGCCTCTGCACCATCCCCACGGAGCTGACACCAGGGCTGGGAGACAGAAGTGCCTTTGTCACCCCTTGGGAGCACCCCTGGGGTAAGGGACACCTGGCACTGCCACATCCCTGGAACTGACCCTGAGCTCTCCAAAAGGAACATTCCAGGCTTGGAGTGTACAGAGTTGGCCTCAGTAAAAAACCCAGGGCAGGCAAAGCAGAGCTGTGAAACACCTGATGGGGTCAGGGGCACAGGAGCCTGGCACTGCCCTGAGCTGGCAAAACATTCCTCTGAGGCAAATGATGGAAAATCATTGTCTGGCACTGTACTGCTTGGATTTGAAGGATTTGATGAGATAGGATAATGCCTCCCAATAATTTTTGCCCCACGCTGCCCAGTGTATACTGAAATAAGGAGACTCTGTAAGGTTGAAGCAGCTCCAGGCAGTGATCTGCTGGAGCTGCACACTCTCTTTGATGAATTTTATCTTTCAGGCTTGGTCTTAAACTGGGCCTTTGATTTCATCAGGCTTTTGTCATCATTTCTGAGTGCTCAGCTTTTGAAGATTCACTTCTCCATGAAGTTCTTGAAAAGAGCAATAATCAGCAGTTGTAGAGAAAAGCAGTTTTTCCAACAAGTATTAATGTAATTAGGAGAGGGGGATGTGTGTGGAGCTTAAGAAACGCAATTTTAAATACCCAGGGAGAGTAGATAGGACAAGGACAGTGCAGAGGTAGACTGGGATCATCACCTGGATTTCAGAGCTGGTCTTTTTGCTGGCTGGAGAAACTGGTCACATAAAAAAAAAGTTTAAAAAAAAAAAAAAAAAAGTAGATTCTCACCAGTGTGAGACTCTGATCATTAGATATCTCAGTGGTGTGTGATCAAATCCTGAAATGCCCCAGTGATGTCTGACCACTCCTGGAGTGGGTGATGACAGTGGGAGAGCTCAGTATCCTCCTCTACAATCCAAATGTCCCACGTGCATCCCCCAGAGAGAGTGTTCTTCTTGTCTCTTTCCAGATGGCTGCATTTTTGTCATCGTGGCCATCTTCCCCAGGAACCTGCTGGGTCAATCAGGTCACTCAGGCCTGAACCACAGCAAAACAGGATTAAGGCAGGGCTTAGGAGAGCAGGGTGTGGAGTGGTGGGTCACAGGGGTCCTGACTGGTGTGCAGAGGCAGTGGGGTTGGTGTGGAAGGGCTGTAGAAGTGGGAGATCCATGGGGATCTCCTGTGGGGTAATCTGAGGGATCAGCCTCTGGGAGAGTTTCCAGGATAGTCTGTGGGATGGACAGACTGCAATACAGCTCAGAGGATAATGGAGTGGGTAGTGGGGTACGGGACAGGCTGAGCCCCCAGGACAACCCGCAGTACACCCCTGCAGTGCCCAGGGCTCTCTCCTGAGAGACTCCCAGTGCCTGCTCCAAGCTGCCAGAGGAAGGATGTGAAGCAAATCTTGCACTTCCCAAAAAAAACCTCCTTGCTGCTGCCTCTGAGAGCTTTAGAAGCACCACTGGCTTCAGCCTGGAGGGTCAGCCCAGCTCTGACTGCCAGGCACCTCTGGGACCCAGGCAGCCCTCCAGCCCCACAAATCCCTTTGTGGAGGAGCAGAGCCCCGTCTGCCTTCCCAGGGGCAGCAAACCACAGCCAAGGACAAGCCACAGCCAAGGACAAGCCACAGCCAAGCCCTCTGGCCTCTGCTGGGGTCGGTTTTGTCTCTCTCTGGCTGCAGAGAGGGCTCAGGGTGGGCAGGGTGAGCATCCCCGACCGCCTGCCCCAGCCCGTACAGCACAAAAGAGGCCAGAAAATGCCTCTGCAGCCCCTCCATCAAAATCCCCAGAAAACCCGGAGCTCAGGCTGGCAGGACAGGCTGTGTGCTGCATGTGCAGCCTCTGTGCTGCCTCCCAGCTCCGTGCCTGCCCTGGACCCCGGGCAGCGCAGCCCGGGAACGGCAGAGGGCACCGGGAGCACCGCCGGGGCTGCGCTCCCTCCTGCCTTCCTCGGGGGCGATGCCTCTGCCAGGAGGCTTCACATCCCCCTGAATAACAAATTCCTTCGCTCCGGGGGTGGCGCGGATGGCGGTGGGCGAGAGGATGGGGTTTGCGGTTTCTTCGTGCTGCTGGAGCTTGCAGGGGGGAAAAGCTCCTTCTGTCCTTGTGATGGTAACGGGAGGGATGTGGAGATGGAGCTGCTGAGTTTGGAGTGAGACGGTCCAAGCCCGGCTGGCAGTGCGTGTCTGAAAGGACACTTCCAGCACAGGGCACTTCCAGATGGGAGCCTGTCACTGTGCAAGCAGCTCAGGAGAGGCACTTACTAATAATTACGGTCCTATTTCAGCGTAAAATCATATTGTATCTCTCACCACCCCGATGAAGGGGGGTTTTCCTCCTCTGCAGCCCCCCCGGGGGATAAATGCCGCTTGATCTCGTGCATAACAGGAGCTGGTGAGTCCCAGGGTCAGAGCCCGAATGCGGATGCCCAGCAAGTCTCAGCCTTAAAGCCACGAGGGGTTGTTGCTATGGGGATGGAGAGGGGGCTCGCAGGCAGCATCTGGAGCCTGTGCCTTTCCCCGTCCGAGGCAGCTGGATTCGGAGGGAAGCAAAACTAAAAGGAGGTGGCAGAGAGAGACAGAGGCACAGCAAAATGCATGCATGTTAGAGGAGGGACCTTCCCAGAATGAGAGTACAGTGGGATACAGAAGAGCGGGGACACCGAACTGTCAGGCAGCGGTGGCTCGGCCGGCTAGGACAGACCTGATTTTCTGCTCTGATTGACACTGGGAACAAGTCCGGTGAGAGCCCAGCCGTAGCAAGATGGGATCTGCCTCCTCCACTTACCGGCCCAAATGCATTTATTTGGACATTGATGGAAGAATTCAAAAGGTACTTTTGCTGTTTTTCCCGCTGCGCGGCCGATCCCGGACGGGCTCCGCATCCCTTTTCCAGGGGAAGGGAGGGGGATCCTGCGTGCCTTCTGCTTTGTACACGGATGTTTATTTAAAGGGGAAGGGGAGGCTGGCACAGGGGAGGGCTGGGCGCTGCCAACACCGAATCGCTGCCAGCTCTCCCTGCCGGCGTGGGGATGCTCGGTTTCGCAGCCGCCTCGGTTTCCCCTCCCGGAGCAGCATCGCGCCGTGTTTACAAAGTTTATCCTGGGGCGAGGTTTCCCCCCGCAGGCAGTGGGAGCAGGAATTGAGCTTGCCGAGCTCCTGGAGGCTGGTTCTGCCCGTGGGCACCTCGCTCGGCCCAGGCTCGGCCCGGCTCGGTGTGCGCTGCCGGGGCTGCGGGACCCCCCTGCCGCCCGTGCCAAAGTTCATGCTCGGTAAATGCCGATAATCCAAACTTTCCCTGCCGCTCGCCTGCCTTGTTTGGTTAAGCACGGTTCACAGCGCAGGGAGAAACGTGTCCTGGCTCTCTCTAAACGTGTCCTGGCTAAAAGGGAGAGCTCGCACGCTGTAAGGCGGACAGCCCACTGCTTTTAAACAGAAACAATGCCGACGCCTTTCTGCAAGCCTTTTTTTTTTTCTCCCATTCTCTTTGTCAGCGGTTCTTTGGCCGCAAACCAAGTGCCTTTTCTGTAACAGAGAGCTCCAGAGCGAGTAAACTCTGATTTGCAAAATTCACATCACTCTCGCCTTCCTGCTCTAAATTTTTGAATTGGTTCACCCAATGTCGCCTTTTGGTTTTAATTTTGTAAGAAACAGCAACGATGCCGCGTCCCCTCCCTCCCCTGTGCCGTGTGAGTGAATGGAGAGCTGGTGCTCACAGTCCCATCCCACCACACACCTCCACACTGCCCTGGAAATCCACAGCCACCGCTCAAAGTCACATCCTCAGGAACAACCTTGGAGAATCCAGATCTGTGCCGGGTTCCCCAGAGAAAGCTGCTCCCCTTGATCCATCTTAGACGTAGCTTAGTGGTGATGCAGGTCCCTGCGCTGCCGTGAGACTGTCCCTGCCGGCTCTGCTGAGCTGAGGGCTCTGATTCTCTTTTTCCAGCGTTTAATAAATTGGTTGTTTAAAAAATTGTGGCCCCCCCGAAGCACGGATTAAATGGAACCTCCTGGTACCTGTACCGTTCAGTACAAAAATTGCACTGAAATAATTTTTGTACTGAAATTTCGAAAGGGTGGTGAGTGTTTCCATAGATGTGGGCAATGCACAGTGTTTGTCATCTATGCTGGATTTAAAAAAAAAATAATAATACAGCATTTCTCCAACCAGCCTCCGGAGAGTACTTTTAACACTAAAGGCACGGGAGCGGCACAGTCACATGAGCAAGCAAATGCAAACTCAGGCAGCATTAAAGGGGGTTTAATCTCGGTAAATGTTAACTGTTTCTTCTTCTGTCAGATGTAAAATCCCGCCCGTGTAATGTTTGGGAGGATTCCTGAAGGAAAAATGCCGTGTAAATGGGGTTCACCCAGCGGTAAGCGGGGCATGGCTCAGATTCTCCTGCCTTCCCAGTAACATCTTTCGAAA
This sequence comes from Diglossa brunneiventris, assembly GCA_019023105.1. Lineage (NCBI taxonomy): Eukaryota > Metazoa > Chordata > Aves > Passeriformes > Thraupidae > Diglossa > Diglossa brunneiventris. Next base: position 4,994,772 of record CM032352.1, read on the forward strand.
GAAGCAGAAGGGAGGAGGGGGGGGGAAAAGAAAAGCAGCAGCCCTTAATCTCCCAAGGAATGCAGCAGTGGAGGCTTCTGAAGGGAACTCATTAAATCAATGCTAAGCTTCTTGTCGACCGATGAGAGGAACGAGCTTCATTATAACAGCACTTGTTGAGTTTGAAAGGGCTCAGCTCCAGCTCCGACTGGCCCTGCTGGGCACCGTGCAGCAGAACTGAGCATCCTACCCCAGCGCTGCTTGTGGCTGCAGCTGCTCAGAGCCAATTTTTGCGTTTCCATGGCCTCATCCTGAATTTCCACCGGTGCTGCCGCAGGGTGTGCTGTTGGCTTTGGGAGGAGGAGTTGTTTCACCTCGGTGCTGGGGTAAAGGAAGGGACAAACCCGGCTGCCTCCCCCGGGACCCTGTGCCCCGCAGCTCTGCAGCAGGAGAGTGGAGCTAAACTAAGTAGGTTTGTGTGCTGGCAGGTCCAGAGGGGCACAGCAGCGAGGGCAGAGGGACCTGGTGGTTATGAAAGAAGAGCTGGCTGTCTTTGAAATCCTTCCCAGGAGTTATTAAAATAAAGGAGGCACCATCAGCCCGCTGGAAAGCAGGACCACGCTGGTGCCAGCGCGTCCCAGAGGAAGGACTGAAGTCTATATCTGTCTGTCACAATGTCCTTCTGGGCAAAACGTCCAGCCCACAGCTGGATAACTGTGTGGAAATGGTGGATGAGCAGCTGGCTCACAGGTCAGGCACGAAGGGTTGGAGTGAAGGGGGTGACATCAGGCTGGTGTCCGGTCACTGGTGGGGTTCTGGAGGGCTTCTGTGCCTTCCAGCACCCTCAGCAACAACCTGGACACAGGACTGTAATGAATACTGGATAAGTGTGCTGATCACACTGAATTGGGAGGAGCTGTTGGCTCCCTCAAGGCCAGGGAGGCCCTGCAGAGAGACCTTGACAAATGTGAGGGCTGGGCAATCACCAGCTGCATGAAGTTCAACAAGGGAAAATGAAGGATTCTGCACCTGGGATGGGGTAACCCTGGCTGTGTGCATCAACTGGAGAGTGAGATGCTGTAGACCAGCACCCAAGAAAGGGACCTGAGTGTCCTGGTTGAGAGAAACTTGAATATGAATCAGCAGTGCCCTGACAGCCAGGAGAGACATCCAAGTCCCAGGGCCTGGGGCCATCACCAGCCAGGCAAGGGAGGGCATTGTCCTGCTCTGCTCTGGGCTGGGGCAGCCTCCCCTCGAGTGCTGGGGCCAGTTTTGGGCACCATGATATAAAAAAGTCATTAAACAATTAGACAGTGTCCCAAGGAGGGCCATGAGGATGGTGAAGGCCTTGAGGGGAAGCTGTATGAGGAGGAGCTGAGGTCACTTGGTCTATTCAGACTGGAGAAGGGAGGACTGAGCTAAACTGACCTTCCAGAGGCACAAAATTGCCTTCACCAAAGCTGACCACAGCGTTGGGCCCTCCTCCAGAGTTGGCTGAACACCTCTCCAAGCTGGAGCAGCTTTAGGAGGGACATGAGGTGGCCCAGCCCAGCAGATTCCACCTGTGAGACCCCAAGCTGGCAGAGGTATGGTCATGCAGGGAGGGAAGATCAAAGGCTGTGGGATGACAGCCACGCTCCAGATCCAGGGCTCTGCACAAAACAGCTTCAAAGAGGTCACTTGTTCTTGAGCTGGGTGAAAAATGGAATTCCAGTGTAACCTTCTTCCTATCCCACTGGGGTCAAGGGATGCACACCTGGGGGAAACAAGGGATGCACACCTGGGGGAAACAAGTGCTGCTTGGTTTATTTATTTGTAAAGGATCTCTCGAGTCTCTAGCTGCTCAAAGTGACCCCGAGATACGTTAGAAAGTCTCTTTTCCCAGCCTGGTGCTCGAAGAAGGAGTCAGAACTCTTCATTTCTCCATCTTAAGATTTTTTACTGTATCTTATCTATAAAATGCTTTCTCCTGTCCAGCCGAGGTCCTCTCAGCAGGTCAGTCAGAGGCACTCTGCCTGCCCCTGGGGTGGTGTTATCTTTTTATATAAAAAACTACGTGTACAATATTTACAATTACTTCCCAATACCTATCACCTATGTTAGACAGTGAGCTTCTACTCTAAACCAATCTAAAAGTGCCAACATCACAGCAGAAGATGGAGGCCCAAAAGAAGAAGGAGAAAGGCTGGACATGCCCAGATCCCTCCATCTTGCCTCCAGCCTTGCTGTGCTGCCAGGCCCAGGAGAGCACAGCAGGGCAAGGGGAAGCCCTGGCTGTGTTCCATGTAGGATAAAGTGATCTCAACAAACCACGGACTGGGATTTCTCCTCGTTCCAGGAGTGCCACTAGATGGGGTCAAGCACCCAAACCCCCAATATCGGTGGAGAAGTGCCAGACTTAAGCCAGATATTTAAGCCTGATCTGGAGTCTTATTTTCCTTCATAGTGTTATTAACCCTTTGGCTGCGTTTTGAAGAAAAATTCCTATTGAGTCTGTTTTGAATTAAAAAATCCACCAGGAAAAAAAAAGTTCCCCAGCTCATGCCCAATCTTTTTTTTCCATGGAGAAACTACTAGGAACATTTTCTTTTGACCTTTGAGATTTAAATGGTAGCAGAGCAGAACCAGCCAGTGGCCTTATTCCCAGCAGGATGGCTTCATGGCTCTCCTTTTTAAATGTCACAGGCTAGCAGCTTTGCTTGCAGAGTTTTAAGGAGTTCATCTGAGAAAAATGCTTCTTTCAAGAGGATTTCTGTTTCCAGTGTCTTAATCAACATCATATTTGTAACAAGTATGGAAAATCAGAGAGCTACAGAGCCTGAAGTAACTGGAAAAAAAAAGAAGATGATTGTTGTCTTTGTCAAGGCTTCTATGAAATCACTCAATAGTATTTTACCCAGAAAGCAAGTAAAGAATTTTGGAGTAGCTTTGCTGGTTTATTGAGTCATTCTGGATGTTAAGCAGAAAATTTGCCTTTTTTTTTTTTTTTTTTTCCTCAAAGAAATGCATTGAGTTCAAGCTTTCTGGGTGTCTATTGACCTGACTTGTGTTGCAGGACACTGAGCCATCCAGAGCCATTGTTCCCCTTGGCCTGAGGTCCCCAAAGACCAGGACAAGGCTCAGACTGAGCTTTGGGGCTGTGGTTGTTGCATTGAAGCATCAGCACGCAGGAATCGCTTCTGTCACGTGAGATTTTCCTTTCAATTACAGCAGCAGCATCTGTGGTATGAATGCCCAGATTCTAGCAAAGCCAACAGATTTTTTTTCCAAGGCTCACCAGGCTATTTTTAACCTGCAAAACTGGATTCAGATGAAGAACAAAACACGGCAGAAAAAATAATGGCGTGATGATCTCTTCAAGGCAATGAAGAATTTTTGCATCCCCACCACTCTTTCAACACAGCAAGGCGAGCCCATGGAGCCCATGCTGTGTCTGTTTGCACTGAGGATTTAGGGGAACACCCTTCCAGCTGCCAAACACCAAAGGGGTGCACAGGATGGGTGTTGATGGCAGTCAGGACATGGGCACCCCTGGGGGCTGCTCTGTGCCACATCCTGCCCGCGCACAGTGAGCCATAGGAACGTTTTTGTGGGATCAAGGCCACTTTCTTAATGCTGGCAGAGCTCTGTGGGTGTGGGAGGGAAAAGGTGGAACAGCCTGAGTCTGGCCAGGTCTTGGCTAGCCTTGGCTTTCTCACTGCAGCTGGCCCTGGTGAACTTGAACTTTATTTGTTGTAAAGCAGCACAAAATGAGCAGCAGGTTCCCTGAACTCTGTCACATTGCAGCACATAAACATTTTAAGGAGTAAAAATGGCTTCAACCCATGCTTTTAAAAACATGAAAGATAACGTCACACATGTGCCTCTCTCTTCTCCACTCCCTCTTCTCCTTCCTCCCCAGTGGGGGCTCCTCAGAGCATTCAGGGGACCAAACCATGATCCCAGCACAGCCCTGTAATTCCAGCACAGCTCCAAAATTCTTCCACACCTATCACCCAGCAAGGCTTCTTTACTGCTGTTTATCTTTGTGAAGTCACACTCAGTATATTGTATTTATTGCAGTTTATGTTCACACTAGTCCAGACAAAGTGTAAGTTTAACACTCTCAGTCTAACACTTTTCTCATAGGTAACTCTGGTGTTACCTAGGGGTTCAGACCAGCCAAATGTAGCTTTTTCTCCTCATAAACAACTCTTCTGGCTCCTCACAAACAGGACAAAATCATTCTGTTTCTAGAACTGATGCCTTAAGTTTTAACTTTCATATTTTCCAGATTCTGTACTGCATTAGTACAGAACTCTGAACTTCATATAAAGTGGCAGCAAGTTCTCCTCACAATTTAGTCAGACAAAACAATCCTTTTCCAGCCTGAGAACCAAGGACAACCTTGCAGCTTCAGGCCCAAAAGGTGCGAACAACAAAAAGGCTCAAAAAGTGCAAACAACAGAGAATTGAGGAGAGCAAACTGAGAGGATGGGACTGCATAACCTGGAGCTGTAATTGGACAATTAACCCCGACATGGAAATGGACCAAAACTTACAAAAGTGTGAAAACTCATGACCATCTTGGTTGTAGCCACAGCCAGGCTCTTGTACTGCCCAAGGTGCATCCTTTGAAGGCCTTTTAATAAATCCCTGCTTTATTCCTTTCACACTGCCCAGCCTCTGTTCCAGGCAGCCTCTCAAGGCATCAGAACCTTCCTCATGAACTTGCTTATATAGATTCAAGTCAGCCTTTTGCTGGTCTCTCCTCAAACCTGCTTTTCCTCACTCCATTAATTAACATTTTCCTTCTAACAATCCTCTATCGCCAATCCAGTGCCAATGTCAGACTTTAATTGTGTGAGCAGCTTGGAAACAAGCACTTTCACTCACAGCTACCGAGAACATTTGGTGCTAAAGCATCCCTATTATCCAGTTTACAAAACATTTCAAGCCTCATGCCTTCGTGTGCTGCAGGGTTAATTGCACTTAGTACTCCATTAGCAGCAAATGTGTGCCCTTCTTGTGTTAAGAAAAGCCAGAATATAGACATTTATGTTGTTTGTTAAAGGTTGAAATACTTTCATGAAATGTTTTTATTTCTGCTGCAGAAGATAGGAGACTTTCAGCCTGGCCCCTCACAATCAGCCTTGCTGGTTCCTGGTTGTGTTCTGCCATTAATAATTAGCACTGACAGATGCAATATTTGCAACATGTCCCTTAGTGTAGTCAGTAGGTTGCACAAGTCCCTCCTGAGTGTAATCCCCCTTTTTCTATGAGCCCTGATGACTCTAAAAATCACCGAGATCCTTCTTTGCTCACAGTGGAAGAGCCAACCCCTGCCATGCTGCCCCTCTCTGTGACAACCTGCAGGGCTGTCCTGGGCTCACACACCTGTGAGTGCCTCATGGACATCTTTCTTTCCTAAAAAGAGGAAAAACCCTTTTCCCACAGCTCTCTTTTCAGGGATGTTACAGGGGTGGGAATTGTGACTTACCACATGCCACATGCCTCAGGATCCTGGTACTTCAGCTCTGTCTGGCAGCTCCTGTTTCTCAGTTTAGGGCAATGTATAGGGAAAGGAATGGGATTGACCCCAGTTAACCACAAGGGAGGGATGGCTGCTCCAGGAGAGTCCTGCAGCTTCCCCTGCAGTCACTGGGGGAGGCGAGTGGCGTCTCCAGGGATGATTCATCCCATCCCAGAGAGGGTTTTGGAGACATGTGGGCTGATTTGGAGATTGTCCTCCTTTTCTGCTGGCAGCAGAGGGCACCTGGCAGAGAGGCACTCGAGAGATGCTGAGCCTGGGGAGGGTTAAAATTACACCAAACAAACCCCACACGGACGTTTCGTGTTGAAATGAACATTCTAAGCCATGTCCCTGCCCAAAACTGCGTGAATCAGCAGCATTACAGAGCTGTGGCTTTTGGGATAAAATATCTGCCACACTTCTCATCCCCTGGCAGAGTCAGTGTTTGAAGAGCTCGGGGGAGTTTTCATTTTTGCTCAGACCCTCAGCTGAGGGCTCTCGTGTTCTCTCCCCCACACACGGACATGCACACATGCTCTGGTTTTCTGTTCTTCTCTCAGAGCAGCTCCCACTGCATCAAACAGATGGCAAATCTGGCAGCCTATTTTTAATGCTCCTAACATTCGAAGCTCAGATAAATGAGTGGTTTTCTGAATATCAGCTGTTAATTAGTGCCAGAAATAAAAAAGGAGACTGAGAGTTTGGGTATAGTTGGGCTGATGCTATGTTTGTGTCTGAGTTTAAAGAATGAGAAAGCTGGAATGTTTTTAAATATGGGATTTTAGGTAAAGCTTCTTTTGGATATTGGGGACTATGATAGAGAGGACATTTATGGGTATTTTTTGAGGAAGATCTATTTGCTTACAGGTTGAGAAATATTAATTCCTTCCAGTGATTCCTACAGAGGGATACCTGGATTGTTCTGGATTGTTTTTCATTTTATTATGGATGACAAACACTTCTGGAAAGACAGGGAAAATCACAATGAAAAATTTCACTTGAATCTCCTGCCTTAAAAGCTCAGAAATCCTCCTTGAAAGCTGCTCTTGCAGAAACAGCAGCAATTTTCACAGTCCATGCAAGATACATAACTGAGTTTTACTAGAATCTTTTCTGACACAGTATCTCCCATTCTCATTAGTGAAAGACTGTAATTTAGATGGTTTAAAGCGTGCAATTTCAGCCCTGACTCTGAACATTGCTCACTGAGCTGAATGAAAGACATGACCAAGTGCTAAAGTATTGAAGACAGCAGGTTGAAACCAGAAGAAATGAAGTAGAACTGGAAACTGAGGGTACACTGGCTTCAAAAATATTTTTACATTGTTTATTTAGGAATTTTACTAGGGTAAAATAAAAATAATCAAACAGAAATTTAATTCTTGGAAGAATACCCAATTACAGACAGCAGATCAGAACATGATAATGTTCTGGACAGAGTTTACTGTTTACAGAGAGGATTAGCTGTTCTGAGGATCAAATATAGAACAGAAATTGGATTTGTAAGCTGTGTTTTTACCCATCCTATCTGAAAGCAAAATATAATGCGATTATTTGTAAACTGGTAGGCTGCAGAGTCTGTGCACAATGGTCCTTTAGTAAAATCTCCATCCCAGTCCTTAATCTGAGCTCCTCTCCAAGTGGGAAAGCCAGACCAGAGCACCAGGGCTCTTAATCCCTGCTCTTCTCAAGAGGGGTTTTTTAATCCTTGTCCTAGACCAGAGGTGGATACTGTGCATTAAGAGACAATAGCTCCTTATTTCAGAAGAAAATGTTTTTTTAAAAAAGCAGAACTGTTTCCAGGAAAGAAACCAGTCCCACAGAATTGATGGCCAGGCCAGGAACCAGGCATCCCATCAAACTGTGCTGTCCTACTTTGCAGTCCCTGCATGCCTCATCAAAATGTTATTTCCACTCCAAAAAGCCTCAGTCATTATTCATTCTGCTTTTCCCCCAGTTGCATCACGTTGCTTTCCAAGGCACACAGAATATTGCCCTCTTTAATGGAATGGCTGCTCCTTGATCTTGATGGAAACTCCTTGGCACAAGCAAGTTAAACTTTCAGAGAAGGCCGCTTTTCCTGCCTTTTTTTTTTTTTTTAATACACGTGGTAGAATCATAGAATTGGGTTGGAAGGGACCCTTAAGGGTCTAGTTCAACCCCCTGCAAAGAGCAGGGACACTTTCAAACTGATCAGGTTCCTCAGAGACCCATCCAACCTGGCCTTGAATGTTCCCAGGGATGGGCCATCCACCATCTCAGAGGTTTTGATAACAGCAGCAAGGACAGAAATATGAAATCATGTTAACTCTCAGGGGGGAAAAAAACAAACCTGTTTGCAGATGCTGCATGACTTTCCAGGAATCCAGCCTTTTCCTCCTGGCACAAACCCAAGGGAAATGCAGTAGTACGGTTTACATGTGGCTGATTTTCTTCTTGGCAATTAGCCATCAATCTGCAAGCTGAAGCAGAGGCCTCTGTTTCCTTTCCCCACGTGGTTTGTCACTGCTGTGACTCTGCTCAGACCTGATTTCAGTTCTGCATTTGCTTTCAGCAGCTCAGTGTCTTGTGTGCTGACTTGCGGGAGACTTGCATGCCACCAGGCAATATCAGAGTCCCTGTATCCTCTTTTTCTTTATCCCTGGAGGTTCATCCCTGGATTTGCTGGGCTGACTTGCATGATTATGCACTCTTAAAATGTGTACTATGAGGAAACCTGGAATTCCATCGCAGGAAACCCTACACATGCATGATCTTAGCCCACTACCAGAGCTGGAGGTGCTGCTGTGCTCCCCCAGTTTTGGCCTCTGTTAAGCAAGATCTCAATCTTCTCCTAAGCAAGGATATCTTCCAGCACCAGGAATTAATGCAGGGAATGAGGTCCTGTGAGACATCTCAGCAGTGGCTTGTTACCCACAGGGACCTAAGCAAGATTACTGTGGGTCAGAGACAGCTGAGACAGGTCTGAAGGGAGATGAAATTTGGGGATCAGACCCCCAGACAGTGCCAGAAATGTATGATCATGGAGACTCAGGCTGAGCAGCAAAGGTCTGGGGACACTTGCCCAAGCAGGGACATCTCTGTGGGGGTGTTCACAGGGGTCCCCAGGATGAGAGAAGAGATGAGAATCTTGACTCCATGTTTCAGAAAGCTGATTTATTATTTTATGATATATATTATACTAAAAGAAAATTATATATTAAAGCTGTACTAAAGGATTTCATCAGAAGGCTTGAAAGGAAAGGAATGATAATAAAATCTTGTGACTGACCAGAGAGTCTGAGACAGCCGGACTGTGATTGGCCATTAATTACAAACAACCACATGAGGCCAATCACAGATGCACCTGTTGCATTCCACAGCAGCAGATAACCATTGTTTACATTTCCTTTCTGAGGCCTCTCAGCTTCTCAGGAGAAAAGATCCTAGCAAAAGGATTTTTCATAAAATATGTCTGTGACACATCTGCACAGGGCTGGGTGAGATGTTCTGTCTGTCCCCCAGTGCCAGGGCTGCCTGTCCTCAGAGCTGCAGGTCACAGGACAGCCCACGTGCCACACACGGGTGCCACCAAAGTGTGGCCACCAGCCAAGTGTCCCCACATTGCCTTCCTGCTGCTGATGTCCCCCCAGGGGTAATGGACTGCAGGCACACAGGATTCCTGTCCTGTGCTGGAGCCATCAATAGCACCCAGGGCTGTCCTCCCATCCTCCAAACCACATTACTCCAGTTGTGTTCCATCAGCACAACTGGCATCGACTCTGCTGGGAGAACAAATCTGGGGACAATCACAGGAGCAATTGCGAGTTCCCACAGAACATCTGAGGCTGGTTGCTGTGCTTCAGAGCACAGGGGAGATGCTCAGAATAGCTCAGCAGGCTGCAAAAGAAGGAAATTTTAATAGCATGTGCTTTTTGATTAAAAAAAAAAAAACCCCAGCGGAGGACAAGCATCCTGAGATGAGTACAAAACTGCAGTGGGTGATTCACAAATCCAGTTTTAGCAAACCTAAGTAAAAACGCCAAGTATGGAAAACTGAAAAGCGTGTATGGAGATGGCTCATGATCTAGTATCACAGCCTTTGTCTCGCTTCCCACTCTTTCACTACTGCATGGAGTAAGAGGAAACATTAAAATTCATCCTCAGTGTGTTGAAAGCTCTTACTGCTTTCTATGAGTCAGGCCAACTTCCTTACCTTTAATGTTCCCTGTGACAGTGGTCACTGGGGTTTTCAGGATGAAGGGAGAGACATAGATCTGACTCCATATTTAGAAGGCTTGATTTATTATTTTATGATACATATATATTACATTATAACTATACTAAAAAGAAGGAAAGGTTTCCTCAGAAGCTAGCTAAGCTAAGAATAGAAAAGAAAGAATGATGACAAAGGCAGCTCTCTCTGATTCTATCCTTCTGATAATGGTCCTTGATTGGCCATTAACTATAAACATCCAAGATGGCCCAATCCAGACAAACCTGTTGCATTCCACAGCAGCAGATAACCATTGTTTACATCTTGTCGCTGAAACTTCTCAGCTTCAGCAGGAAAAATCCTAAGAAAGGATTTTTAATGAAAAGGATGTCTGCGACAGTTCCCTAATAATTTTTTTATATTTTCCTCTCTTGTCTGTCCTGGTCAATAATAATTGATTTCCAGAATAAGAAACCTCAATACCTCAAATAGCACTCCTGGCACATCACAAGCCTTTGGCCTCTGTTCAGCCACAATTAACATCATCTGCCCAGTTACTGCCTGTACCAGTTGTACTCCAATATTCTGCCAGTCAATTTCAGCAGCTGTCAGTCTGTCAGGATGCTGGGTTCTGCTAGGAGCAGGATTTCAACCCTGTCTGAACTCCATTGGCTATATTTTATTGCTTTGATTGCTTCTGTGCTTTAATAACCATGTTTTCATTTGACTTTTGAGACACACCCATTTCCCCAGCAGCAGTTTCTCCCTGCCTCAGCAATCAAGTGCCTGAGGGTGTTGTGTGTGCAGGGAGTGTCCCAAAGAAGGCAGGAATGATGAATCTGACTCCATATTCTCAGAAGGCTATTATGTTCTGTTCTATTCTATTCTATTCTATTCTATTCTATTCTATTCTATTCTATTCTATTCTATTCTATTCTATTCTAGTTATTATACTAAACAATACAGAAAAGATACTTACTGAATGCTAAAAAGATAATAATGAAAACTTGTGACTCTTTCCAGAGTCCCGACACAGCTTGGCCCCGGTTGGCCAGCAAGTGAAAACAACTCACAGCAGAATCCAATGAAACAATCACCTGTGGGTAAACAATCTCCAAACACATTCCACATGAGCAAAACAGAGGAGAAGCAAATGAGATAAGAATTGATTTCCTTTTCTCTGAGGCTTCTCAGCTTCCCAGGAGAAAAATCCTGGGTGAAGGGATTTTTTCAGAGAATGTGAATGCCACATGACGGTTTTGTGAAGATATTGCCTGGAGTAATTTCACCTGGGGCAGAACAGAGGGAAGGTGGTTGTGAGTGTAGGTGTGGGTCACACCCACCTCCAGAAGTGACCACCATCATCCTCCTCTGTGTCACAAAACCCCTGATGCTTTGCTCAGGAGTGAGAAGGCTCCTCACCACCAGTGAAAACTGAGGGCTGGAGCTTTGCTGAAGTGTCTGTGCACCCCCAGGGCAAGCCAGGCCTTGCTGTGCTGTCCAGACTGTCCTGGTACTTCAGGCTGGCATGCCCTGACCTCTAAGCAGGCATTAACAGCAGAGCACACCCTGGGGTCTCCCAAAACTTCCCCATTTCCAGTGGCAGAGCTGTGGTTGGCAGCCTGTGACACCTCCAGGTGAGGGATTTCCCCTGCAGCCTGAAGGGCATCTCGGAGGAGCAGGGGAACAGTGTCAAACCAGTGCTGTGACAATTTAAGAATTAAAGCACTTGAAAGTCAAGGCTGACAAAGTGAAGCTGCAGACTTAATTACCTCCTGGCACCTACACCTTTCAGAGGAGGCTTTAATTAGATGATGATTGTTATTTTTCCAGTGTAGTCCTCACTGAATATCCAGGGTCTGCTCAGTCTGGGAGGGTGGCTGCAGCCCCCCTGTCTCTTTCCAGCTGTCATCCCAGGTGACAAATTCCTTATTTCCTGGGTCACCAGCCTCCAGGCTGCTCTGTGGACATGCACACCCCTCATGCCTGTGGTGGGTGGCAACAGAAACTGTGCCCGAGGATATGGGGTGGTTGTGGGGGGGTGGAAAATCACATTTCCAACACTCACAAGGCGAGGAGAACCTTGACCTTGATGTCCCTGGTCATCTGCAAAATGCAAATTTCTCGTTCCTCCTGAGTTTTGCCATTAGGTCAATCTCCACCAGTGCCTTTGAGCTGCTGCATCCTGAGCCCAGAGGCTCTGGGGCTCTTTCCTGTGGGATGTGAGAGGAGAGGGCTGCAGCGCTGGGCAGGGAAGCTGCCCCTCTCCACACCCCTGCTCCCCCCCTGCCAGCCCCTGCAGCCATGCCATCAACACCAGCAGCCTCTGGATAAACCATCCTCACTGGAAAAACCATCCCCACTGGATAAACCACCCCCACTGGATAAACCACCCCCACTGGATAAACAATCCCTACTGGATAAACCATCCCCACTGGATAAACCATCCCTACTGGACAAACCATCCCCACTGGATAAAGCATCCCCACTGCTTGTTGCTGTTCAGGCTTTAAGGAGAGTCTGGCTGCCACAAGGCACTCAATTTCTATGGCAGGTTCAAAGCCTCCACCAGTCACTCAGAGGAGCTCAGAGTTGCTCTGAGGAAAGGGGCACAACACTGGCAGGAGCATTCAAGCTCATCCTTCATTCTCATGTCTGCACTTTCTTTTTATTCCGCCCACACTTGATTTTTTTCACGGGCAGCAGAGATCCTTTTCAATGGCTGTTTTCCCCAGTAAATCCACTAGGAACAAGATTTTGATTTAGAGCACTGGAAGATTCAATAGCGCAACGTGAACCCAACAGAGATGTGGGTTTGGATTGGAAGCAACCTCAGGGACCTGTCACAAGGACAGACATCCTACAAACACACATTTATTGAAAGGGGACACTCCTCATGCAGAGTGCTGCTGTTGAATTCCTGAGTGTTTTTCTTTCAGAGGCAGTGTGCTGTCTCTTAATCCAACAAGACATCAAATTAGGATTCAAATTAGGGTTCTGTTTCTGGCCTGCCACTCACCCATGATAAGATACAGGGCAAGTAATTTAACAAGCTTTAGATTGCAGAGTTTAAATATTGTACTGGGGCGTAGTGAGACTGATGGGAAGTGCTGTAATGGTATCATTAAAGTGTTTTCTGACTGCAGAAAAAGCTGGGAGGACCATGACCTACAAGTCCTGATGGACACAGGAGTCTTGGGGAAAATTGTGGCTGGGATTGTGTCACTGAAGGCACAGGAATAGCAGGAATGGAAAAATGGGATCGGGGATGTGCTGCTCAGTCTTCCCTGCACTGGGGCTGCCTGGTGTGTGTGGAAGGGTGGGGGGATTAAGAGATGTTGGGGAGATGGGAAGGTAACAGTGGCAAATTTTGTAATTCCAGGTCTGGCTTCTGACCTAACAACAGGAACATCTGACAGTCAGTGGGAATTTTGGCACAAGCTCTACTCACTTTCAACCTATTATAAGCTGGTGTGGTCCAAAAAGCAGTGCCCTTTTATACCATCCCATGACCTGCTAAAATCTGGGCAGTTTTCTTCCTAAATCCAGGCTCTTACACTCTTTAATTTGCAGTTGTTTTCATCCCACAGCAGCACTGCATTTTGAGGAAGCCCCTGCTCTCAGCTCACACAGGTTATTGCTCCACTTCTGAACAGCACTTAGGTCTCCAAAGCTTGCTTGCTTTATTGACAAAGACACAGGTATTACACAGGAGCAGAGAAAAGATTCCAGCTCACAAATCAAACCAGATAATTGAAATCACAGACTGTGCCTTAAAATTAGCCCAGTGCATGCCTGAACAGGATTCATATCTCTGTGGGAACTAACCATCCTTTCTCTTTTTCTTCATTTTTTTCCCCCTGCTGCTGTTTCCTCTGGAAGGTGATCTTCAGTAAATACTGCAATTCCAAAGATATTATGGACCTTTGCTGCATTGCAACAGGGCTACCGAGGTGGGTCTGTCATTTGTGACATTCATTTCACTTTTGTTTCTTTCCTTTGGGAGCAATTTAAAGACAGGCCCCAAATGATTTATTTAGCTGCTATTCAGGCTTGTCTCTTGTTGCAGTCTGCTGGAAGAAGAAACTGGGCAATCCAGAGCTGGAAAATGTGGAGGCAGAGAATTGAGCCACCTCGGTGTTGGCTGCACATGAGGAACAGAGCAGAATGGAGTAGAACAGAGGAGAAATAATCTAAAATAAAAGCAAGTGAAGAAGCCCAGCTCTGAGTGCACACAGGCTGGGCACACCTACCACTTATATCTCAGTGCTCCATTTTTGCCTATACTGAGTGAAATGCAGGCACTTGTTTACAACTTGTTTTTTAGAGGAAAAAAAAAAGGGCTAACAAGAAGTATTGCCACAGGTCACAAGCTTTCTCTTTAGGTGTTTTAAAATCTAATCGCAGGTATGGGATAGTCAAACACAAAGCACCCCAGCTGAACCATTTTATAGAGCATAAATATCTCCAAATCCATTGCCCAGGCCACGTATTTCCTAATTTATGTTGTCTCGCAAAGTCCCTGTAACCCTCTTGCTGTGATTTTCCATCTGGGGAAAATCCAAATTGGATTTGTTCCTATTTGGAAAAAAATTCAGCGCTGAGAGGGGTCTGGGGTCATGGGAGGGTGGGTGGGAAAGGCTGGAATGTGGGGGATAGTGTAACATCCATCCATCCATCCATCCATCCATCCATCCATCCATCCATCCATCATCCATCCATCCATCCATCCATCCATCATCCATCCATCCATCCATCCATCATCCATCCATCCATCCATCCATCCATCCATCCATCCATCCATCCATCCATCATCCATCCATCCATCCATCATCCATCCATCATCCATCCATCCATCCATCCATCATCTCTGGAAACCCAGGGCACCAGGAATATTTCTCTGTCTGCACTGGGTGCCCTGACCCCCAGGGCAGCACTGACTTTGACCCTCATGCATGGAGAAAGTTTCCCAGACTACAAGATAGAGCAGAATCCACAAAAGTGTGAAATAGACTCTAGAGAGCAGTGTAGGTGTATCACTTGGTGAGAAATTTAGGTTTTGGGGTTTTTAGCATGTTGTGGATGGAAGCAAGATGGAGGGCACAGGGTGTTGTCCGGGGTTTCTTCTTCATGCTTCTTCTTCCTTCTTCTCCATGGGTTTGGGTGGCATTTTGTAATTGGGTGGAAAAGTCCCCATTGCAGCTCTTTGGGATCAGTTATTGGGTTAAAAGGGAAAATAATCCAGGTGTCAGTTCTTCATTGGATAGTTTATTCTTAAAAGTCCTTGGAACAAGAGATTGTTGGCCATTTTGTGCCTTCTAATGAAAAGCTGCAGAGCTCACAGTAGTGAGACTGTTTTACTGATAGAAAATAATAAACACCTGAGTCTGAACATTAATTACTGTCTCAAGTGCCTTCAATCCAGACCCAGAGAAACCAACAACTGGTACCCCCACAATCATCCATCCATCCATTCATCCATCCATCCATCCATCCATCCATCCATCCATCCATCCATCCATCCATCCATCCATCCATCCATCCATCCATCCATCCATCCATCCATCACCTCCAGGCAGTGGAGCAGGGGAGGGAAGCCCCTCAATCATCTCTAGATCCCTTAATCACCTCCAGAAGGGGGAATCTGCTGTCTGCATGAGGATCTGGAGCAGCACAGGCTGGATGCAACAAGGCAAAGCCTTTATCTCTGGACACAAAACTTTATAGTACAGGGAAAGTGCAGGAGAAAAATAAGCCAGTCTTCTAATCATGGTTTTATTGCATGACTCCAGCTCTGAGGATTGAAAGATAAAATTGAATTTGCATAAGCTGCTGGACAGAATTAATGCCCTTTGCTGTTTGTTCTATTTCCTCCTATTTGACATTAGAGAGGTTAATAACTCTCATTTTCCTGTGATGTCAAAGACTTCCACTCCATCACCCAGGAAACTTTGTTCAGCAGTTTTAATCATTCACAGTCAGGGTGTTCACTGCATATTTGGCATTTTATCTTCATCAGAAGATTTTCAAAGGAAAATTACATTTCAACTGGGATCCTGGAGCCAAAGTAAACCTCCAAGGTTTACATCTGAGCCTATGAGATCACCCTTAGCACAGTAATTAAAAAAGAGAAAGACTCCATATTCAACAAGATATTTGTTTTGTTTGTTTTGGTAAATGAGTAACTAAATATTTCATGACATTCATAGCACCAAAAGTCATTTGTATGATATGAGTCAATACAGAGATGCTGAGTCTATCTATCACAAAATACAGGTTTTTAACAGAAATTATTATTCAGTAAGTCAAGAGAATAAATGAATTAGCAGGGAGAAAGATCTGCTCTGAGATCAAAAATTATCACACTTCACATTTTACATGGGTGAAGCATCGAGCCCACCCTGCCCTGGTCTTTGACTCTTTCTGCTCTGAAGCAACAGAGGTGCCAGGCCAGGAGCAAGGAGAAAAGATGGATCTGCAGGAGGGAAGATGGCCCTGCATCCCATGCAGCAGCACAGAATTCCAGCTGGCATTTCCAGGTCACGTAACCCTCTTTGGAACTTGCTTTTCAGGAACACCACCATCTCCCTTCTGACAGCAGACAACTGCATGGTGTCCATTGACCCCACGATGCCTGCAAACACAGAGAGGTGAGCCCTGCTGCCACCTGCTCCTCCAGGACAGGCTCAGCCCCAAGGCAAGGGAGGGGCTGCCTGCAGAAGGTTTTTGTGTGCGGTGGAAGGTGGGCAGAGGGAGGGAGATGGCAGAAGAAGTGTGTGCTGGTTTGGAAGATTTTTACTTGTAGCACGAGTGCTGATTTGGAAGATTTTTACTTGTTAAAGCAGGAGTAATTAGAGAAAAAAATACTGCTTTCAGATGTTTAGTGTAGAACATGTGTTCCCATCCCTCTCTGTTTGCTGTCACAGTTCTGTTGTCCCCCCACTCCTGATTGCTCTGCTAGGGCAGAACCAGCAGATTACTGGAAAAGCAAACTCAAAGCCTGTGATGAGTGATGAGCTCAGGTCTCTTCGTTGCTGGCTTTGGCCCATATTTCATGATGACTTTCCAATGCCATTGCCTTTTTTGATAGTGTGTGGTGCAGCCCCAGCAGCTGGGAGGGAGCTCCTGCACAGGACAGTGCCCACACACAGGGCAAAAAGAGGTTGTGGCTGCCCCATCCCTGGAAGTGTCCACAGCCAGGCTGGACAGGGACAGGGCTCTGAGCAGCCTGGGATGCTGGAAAATGTCCCCTGGCCAAGGGGATGGGATTGGATGATTTTTAAAGTCCCTTCCAACCCAAATTCTATGATTCTGTTTCTAAATCAGAGAATCTAATCATTCTGTTTCTAAAATTCTCTGTAAATGAGAGGGTTGTGTGCTCAGAAAAAGTGTCCATTGCTTACTCAAACTCACAGTTTTTAAGAGATTTTCAGATACTTCTCTGTACTTCTCAGGGAGCACAGATGTGCAATACAAACTGCATTTTGAGTGTTGCTAACACCAACCCTCTGTGGCTCTTCCAGGTCTCCATACAAAGTGATACCAGTTATGACTGAGCAGCTCTCAGGTAAAATGACCTTTTTGAGCTGAATCTCCTAAAGCTGAATTAAGTAAAGCTGAATTTGCAAACATTTGCATGTGGAAATTATGTGGCCATGAGGCAAACACGCTGAAGATGTCAGTGTCATGGTTGTAGCTGCAGCAGAATAAGAAGTGTTTGATCACAGTGTTCTGCAGGAAAGCTTAAAAAATGTGCCTGAATTTCAATGAATTTGAGAATCAGGTGAATGGTTGAGTCCAGGGAGCTTTCCCAGTGCCTTGCTCTGGTCTGACTCAGCACTTCTGATGCCCTGGGGAAAGCCTTGCATGGAGCAGTGGGGATTTTTCAGGCAGGAAAAATGAAAGTCTGTCCTGCAGTGTTTTGTTAAACCTGCCCATTCCTCTGCTGGAAAGCTGAGCACAACATTTGAGCCTCGTGTTATTTCCAAATGGCTGAGGAGAGAACATAATTTCTGCTGTGGGCATGGTAGCTCTAAGTGTGATAAATATTTAAATTCACCTGACAAGATTAAAGAGGGCCTGGGTGAAAGAAAACATCTGGAGCACATTCCCCAGCCCCAGGCAGGGCTGGAGTGCCACTCCTCCCACTTCTCTTTGCTGTCAGTACCATGCTCTCAGACACTGGAGCAGAACTTTGGCTTGGGGCAATTCCTGTGAGCATCTGGCTCGTGGTTTCTCTCACCTGTGCAGCTGCAGAGTCTCCTGCCACTCACATTGGGACACTCTGGAGCCACAGGGAGAGGCTGGCAGGGCTGCAGCAGGAGAGGGGACATCAGCTGAGGACACTCCTTGGAGCAGTCAAATGGGAAGATAGGAGAGACAAAGGGCAGGAGGTTGTGATTGTCCTGGAAACACAGAACAGCAGTGAGACAGAAAGTCTAGGGCTGGAAAAAGTGGTGTGCAGGAGCAGGTGAGTTTGTTGGGACAGGAGAGATGATGTTTTGGTGGTCCTACCTCATCTTCTGGCTTAGGGACCTGAATTATGGATGGAAACAGAGTGTCTGACAGCACTGTGCCTTCTAGAAGGGGAGGCACAAGGAACAGAGGCTGTTCCCTGAGGCATCTGCCTTGGCAGAAACATCTGGAAAGGAGGATGTGGGGAGGACACAGAGGCAACAGCAGGGAGATTGTGCAGGGAGCAAAGGTGAACAGAGAGCACAGAGGGTAGGGAACAGGGAAGAACCACAGTGAGAATTGTGAGAAGCCATAAACAAACCCCATGTCAGTGATTGCCAGCAGGAGGGAGGCACAGCCAAGGGACACGTGTGACTGCACAGGGGAAGGAGCTGTCTGCCAAAGTATTTCCTTGTTGTGACAAACCCTGCAGCAGCAGCAGCAGCAGCATCACTCTCCTGGTCTGGGAGCACAGTTTGCATTATCACAGGAGAAAAGGTGGGGTGAAGCACGTGGCTCTGTGTCCTAGCTGCTGTGAGTAACCCATCCCAACTGCCCCATGGCAGAGAAATGGTGCCAGCACGGCTCCAGGAGGGAATGCCACTGAGTTATACCAGCTGGGAAGCTGATTGAGGGGATTTCTAGAAAATACACTCCTTTTTGAATGTATTTTTGTTATTCCCCTAACATGAAGCTAGCAGTATATTTTTATAGGACCGTGGATGACTTTTCACATCTCCCAAGGCCCTCATTTTTCATCCTCAGCTGACAGCACATGGCTCTGCTTTGTGCAGAGCACAGCTCACTGTGTCAGCAAGATCTCTCTTCACTCTCTGCATTTCATAAAACAAGGATTTCCAAAGATCTGAGCTGAAAAGGGCAAGAAAAATTCTGGCCATAGATTGTCAAAACATAAGACAGAGTCTGCTGTGGAAAGAGGAAGAAAGTTGAGCTGAGTGTGATGGAACTAATGTTCCTTGGTATCTTTTTCCCTTTCACATGGCTTGTCATTAATCTTAAGCATTCCTGACATTTTGCTGACAGTAGGAAGAATAAACAGAGTGGGAAATTGTTCCTTTTCATTAAAAGAAAAAAAAAAAAAAAAACAACTCAGCTCTGTTCTGTTCTTCACTTCTCACACAACTCTGCTTGCAGAGCAGCTCATCCAAATAGGTGCCAAAAAGGGGGTCACCCCAATTTTCACAGTGGTGGGAGGTAATGCACCTCTTCCAGCATTCTCCCAGGCAGCTGCAGGAGAATGACACAGGGAACAAAGGCTGTAAAAGGTGGGACTGGGAAATATAATCCTTAGGGAGGAAAAACATAAGCAGTGGCTGCTATCCAGCAGAGGAGATATCCACTGGAGTCCTGCTAAGAAACAGTTCTTCATTTCCTGGCCATAGTCATGGGAGAGGGTTGGAAATAAAAACATTATTATTCCAGAGAGTGTGGGATGCAGCAGCCATGGATGTGTCAGGGGTCAGCTGTCTGCAAGTGTTGGGATTAGGGTGAGGGTCAGGGTCAGGATCAGGGTCAGGATCGGGGTTAGGGTTGAGGTTAGGATCAGGGTTAGGGTTAGAGGAGGCCTGAGCTGGCTGGCTCTGAGCCTGTGAAGCTGCTGGATCACACTCTGTCCCTCTTCCTATGGCCTTGGAGCAGAAGATACATGGTTATGGCAAACCCTTTTCTCTGTGGTGTTTTCATTTCCAAGCCCATTAAATGAGCATCCTCTCCCTCCCCCCAGCAGAAGGGCTCTGGTCTGTGTCCTCCTGGTGGAGCTGGCTCACGGCTCACAAACTGATGGCTGTGTTGTTGCTCTAATTACTGGGGTTCAGGCACTTCTAGATTTGACAGGGGTGACAATTAAATGAACAAACCCTATTAGCAGCACCCTCTTGAGGGATAACATTGAAATCTGTTTAATTTCTGATAGTGCAGAGAAAGGAGCTGTTGTGGAGTCAAAAGTGAGCCTGACCCACTTGTGGTCCTGACAGGACAGGAGAATACTCACAGGGACTTTCCTATTGCTCCAAATTTGGGGCAGCAAAGCCCAGCAGTGGCTGCACTGGGATGATTTTCCCCCTGGATGATTCAATACCCGAGATCTTGTGTGGTTTGGTATTGGTAAAACGACAGAAACTTGTCACTGTATCTAAATCTTCTTATTCTGGCATCTCTCTCTTCTCCTTTTGGAGTCTTTTTCATGCTCTCAGCTCAGGCAAGACTGAGGAGGCAGAGACTGGGAGAGAAAAATCCTCCTCCCACTGCTGCTCCCTGCATTGGGATGTGGCCAACTCCTTTGGGATTGCTCACCTGATAGGGAATTTGCATGCAACAGCCCAAATTAACCTGAGCTGTGAATTACATCAATCTGGGGCTCCATGTGACAGATTCATGGATGTGGGCTCGGGCTTGAAATTCACCCCTTCCTGAGGCTTTTGTCCACCTGGCTGCTCATGGGTGTTTTTTAATTACCCTGACTGCCCTGATCCAAGCAAACCACAGAAAGTGAAATGTAGACAGCGTCCTGAGCCAGAGGATTTGTGAGAAACAGGGCAGGAATTCACCAGCCTGATGCTGGCAAGGAAAGGGAGATGCCCGTGCCCTCCCAGCCTTGCTTGGCCAAAGCAGAAAACCCAGGGGGAATCCAAGCCACCCCCCCAGCCCCAGGGACTCCCTGCCCACAGCCTGTTGGGGCTGGCAGGGTGGCAGGGGCTGGCAGGGGGGCAGGGGCTGGCAGGGTGGCAGGGGCTGGCAGGGTGGCAGGGGCTGGCAGGGTGGCAGGGGCTGGCAGGGTGGCAAAGGGAGCCACGGGAGTGGGAGGATGGAGGCGGCTCCCTGGCCGTGATCCCAGAGGGTGAGAGGGTACAGGAAGAGGCTCTGCGAGCAGGCAGAGGGTGCCTGCCCGTGGGTAATAACCCATCTGTGCCAGGGCAGCTCACCGGAGCTGCTCAGAGTGCCCCTGGTGCCAGTCTGGCAGGGAAGGCGGGCTCTCCCTGCCAGCCTCCCACCCGGCCGCGGCGGGGGCGCAGGAAAAAGCGCGGCTGCCAAATCCCCCCACACCTGCTTCCCTCCCAGAAGCTGCTGGGGACGAGGCAGAACAGCTCCTCTCTCCACGGTGTCCTGGCCAAGCTGCCTGCTGAGCTTGGCAGAGGCCATAGGGCAAAGAGCAGGAGTGGCTGTGCCCAGCCGGGCACAGAGCCCTGGGCAGCCTGGGGAAGCCTGAGCTGGGCTGGCCCTGCCCAGCATTAACCATTGCAGCATCTTCTGGGGGGTTCTGGTTGTCTTTTGTCAGCTGCAAAACACCCAGAGTGTTGTGCAAAAACCTGACTTGCTGAACACCTGCATCTGTAAATATTGCTCGTTGGTGGGAGGTGAAGGAGAAGAAAAGTGGTTTTTTGGGGGTGCTGCAAGAGGACCCTCAGCAAAGCACCCAGAGCTGCTGCCAGCACTGCTTGCAGCAGGATTTCCTTTTCAGAGAGGGAATTGCAGCAAAACAAAGGAAGCAATCCAAGGGAAAAGGTACCTGTGTGAACATGGGGCTTCAGCCCTGCCCAGAGGTATAAAAAAATGAGGCAGAGGGTAATGAAGGGAGCAAAAACACACTTAGCCTCCTGTTTTACAAAGGAGGGGACAAACAAGACTAAATTATGTCAGAGCAATGTCTCATTTTCTTCAGAACCGGGGGTTACCAGAGGTCCTCCCCTCAGAAAGGAGCAGGGCAGAGAAATGGATCTTTGTCTCTTTAAGATGAGGCGAGCTGCCACTCTTAGTCATATATCTTTACTGCACCCTAGGGTTATAAAAACATACATCTTCATTTTGAAAGTCTTTTATTACATCCATAAACATCAGATTGCAGCTGACTGTTCCCTGGATGGGAATTTCTTAGTCCTCTGAGTGAGTTTTGACAGGGGGAGGGAGTGAAAGTAAGATTGTTGGGGTTTGTTGTTTTGTTTCTTTTTTTTTTTTTTTCTGCTGGAACAGTGTTTATAGGGAACTTGTCAGTCTCTGGCACGCTCCAGCCACTGTCAGAGGGCTGAGCAGCATCGAAGGGAGAGGACAGGGGTTTCTCTGCTTTCCCTGCTTGTTTTCCCTGTTGCTGGACTCTGTGCCATCCCAGGTGCTGCCCACGGTAAGTTTTCCTCCGCTCTTAAATAGGACGCGGCGTTTGCTTTGTTTCAGCGCTTGGGTTTTGTGAGAAAAAGGGAAAATTGGTCTCTGTGAGAAGAAGCAATCTCTGTTTTCTCTGCTAGCAACTCTGCTGGGAGCTGGGGGGGAAAAAAAGGGGAAAAAAAGAGAGAATTAGGTCTGAGACTTTCAGAGCACAGAATGCTTGCTCCAGTTTTGAGACACAGGGGGTAAAAGGCAAATTGTTTTGACCGGTGATTTGAATGCTCTTGACAAGTATTGCTGATGTCTCTAAAGAATTGCAAATCCTTTCAACAGGTACAAGAGCTGTTACGTAGAAATAAATGGTAAATGCTGGGCTGTATTTCTATCTGATGTGTTTTGCCTGGGTGATTGCACTTGTGAGGTGTTGTGTTCCCTCGGGGAAGGACAAGAAGCATCTGCAGAAATGCCATGGGGTGTTTCTGTGTGGGGTATAAAGAGGTGTTCTGTGATCTGCAGTGTGTTTCTGAGTGCACTCGGTGCTTCCTTTCCTTGAGCACACCCCCAGTGCATGAATCACTGCAGCACTTCGGGGCAGTTTGCATTAGCTGCTGGGGGAAAGAGGGAACAGTCCCAAAACAGCATCTCAGGGCTCAGCAAAGGTGACTTGGGCTTCTCCTTTCTGTGTGGACATGCTAAAAGATGGGAAAATATTGCTGTCATACTTCTTCCTTCCTGAAGTGTGCTGTCCCTTGAAATCTAGGGTCCTTCTTTGAGGGATTGTTTGCTTTTCCTTGTGTTGGGAATTGCAGTCCTGTGATTATCTTGGGAAGAGGCTGGGGCTTCATCAGGCTGACTTTCCTGAGGCAGCAGAAGATCCTGAGAGCCCACGAGGGCTCCCAGTGTGGAGGAATTCAGGGAACAATGGGATCTTGACAGGATCCCTGTGGCAGCTCCGTCCAGGCTGTGTTCTCAAGGGAAAAGGGGCTGGGAAAGTTGTACCCTGCTGTGTCCATCCCACAAACCAGGAAGGGCAGAGCTCATTCTGCAGGGACAGCACTTTGTCATCTCGTGTTTGCCTGGAGTTTATGCAAGGCAGCGCAATCCTCGGGCATTTGCACCGGGAAAAAATTGGTCTCCAAGACTGAAAGGCAAGCTGGGTTTTATTTAGTGTTCACGAGGCTGTGGGGTTGTTCATGAGCTGTGGGGTTGTTAATGAGCTGTGGGGTTGTTCATGGGCTGTGGTGGTGTTCACAGGCTGTGGGGTTGTTCACAGGCTGTGGGGTTGTTCCTGGGCTGTGGGGTTGTTAATGAGCTGTGGGGTTCTTCATGGGCCGTGGGGTTGTTAATGAGCTGTGGGGTTCTTCATGGGCCGTGGGGTTGCTCACAGGCTGTGGGGTTGTTCATGGGCCGTGGGGTTGTTCATGAGCTGTGGGCATGGGCTGTGGGGTTGTTCATGGGCTGTGGGGTTGTTGATGAGCTGTGGGGGTGTTCATGGGCTGTGGGGTTGTTCACAGGCTGTGGGGTTGTTCATGGGCCATGGGGTTGTTCATGGGCTGTGGGGTTGTTGATGAGCTGTGGGGTTGCTCATGGGCTGTGGGGTTGTTAATGAGCTGTGGGGTTGTTCATGAGCTGTGGGGTTGTTCATGGGCTGTGGGGTTGTTCATGAGCTGTGGGGTTGTTCACGGGCTGTGGGGTTGTTCATGGGCTGTGGGGTTGTTCATGAGCTGTGGGGTTGTTCACAGGCTGTGGGGTTGTTCATGGGCTGTGGGGTTGTTCATGGGCTGTGCTGGTGGTGTAGAGACACCAGCTGTGAGCAGGAAATTTCAAAAGCCAGGTGGGATTCTTGGTGTCCCACCCAAGGTCTGTGAAGGGGTCTCTTCTCCAGAAGGTGATGCCTTAAAACAAGCCACCTCTCAGAGACCCAGCCTCCCAAAAAGAAAACTTCTGGGAAACCCTGGCTGTAATCTGCAGGGAGAGGAAAGCAGATGAGACAAGGAGTCATTCCCAAACCCTGTCACTCTTCAAAAGACCTAAACAATATTTTGGCCTCCCCATCAGAACTGGAAGCCCGGGGACACCACTTTGCAGAAGGGCTGAGGGTGTCTGTGTCTTCTTTCCTTTCTTTTCTTTTTTCTATCATGTCTTCCTACTATTTTTTTTCAGAGAAAGAAGAATTGTTCCAGAATTTATTGGGACAGATTGCTGAGCAGTTCTCGAGGTAAGAAACTGAACATTGTTATTAATTTAAAATGCTATTTCTTTTATCAGCCTGAAGTGAAATTTTCACAGGAGGCAGAGGGGCATTTAAGACATGTTTCAAATCCCACTCTGCCTGCCAAATTTAGGTCTGGGACACATTATTTCCTGCTGACAGCAATACAGTAGCTCAAACCAAAAGCAATTTCAGTGATTATCTTTGATCTAAAAAGGAGATCAAGTAGCAAATGCTCCTTCCCTCTTAGGAAGCAAAAGAAACGCTGCTTCGTTGAGCAGTCAAATCATCAGATTTGTTTCATTTTCCCCTTTATCACCCAAAAATGTCTCTCCTCAGAGAGGATTTCTCAACATCTGTGTAGCTGCTTATTTAATCCCAGCTGGTTTCAATAAGACAGATCAGTCCCACCACAGCCCAGAAATCAGCAGCGTAACTCGGCAGGAGGGGAGGAGGTTTCACAGTGTGCAGACACCAAGACGCTGCTCTTGGACAATTATGAATTACCAATTGAACAATTACCAATTTAACTTTGCTTCCCTGGGGGGGTACAGTACCAAGTCACTGCTGAGAGAGGGGGAGATGAAGTGTTGTAGAGCCACAGGACATTCCCAGGGCCATAAAAAAAAAAAATCTCCTGGTAATTTTTCTGAAAATTAAACCCAGGTGTATTTTCTGCCCCAGTGTTAGCATTTCCATGGAAAATTTGCTTTTCCCTTATGACAAACGTGGGCTGGGCAGATCAGTCATAGGGACACAAATATGGACATTTCCAGCAGAAGTTCTTAGCACCTAGGGTAGGCAGAGCATTAAATGTATAACATTAATACATGAGGGTTTTCTTTCCAGGGTTTTTAAAATCAATGAACTGAAAACGGAAGTAGCTAATCACTTGGCAATGCTGGAGAAAAAGGTTGAATGTGAGTGTCCCTTTATTCCTATCACAGCGGGAACTGGTGCCTTGTGACCTCTGACTGTCCTGCTTCTCCACTTTCTCTAATCCCTGGTAATTTGGCCAGCTGTGAGCTCCAAAGGCCTCAGGTCAGCCCGTGGGGATGGTGGGCTGGCTGGTGCTGTCAGCATCCAGATGTGGGGACCAGGGTGGGCTGGCTGGTGCTGCCAGCATCCAGAGCTCCTCCTGTCCTCCCTCTGCGGGGCTGCTGAGCCCTCCACTGAGCTGGGGCTGGGGCTGGGGCCACATCCTGCTGTTCCCATGCCCCTGTGGCAGAGGGTCTCCACCACCCCCCTCCCCATCTCCCCCTCCCATGGCCCAGGGCTCTGTCACCTCCTGCACCCAGCCATGACCTCCGCACCCCTCTGCACTCCCTGGTCCTCTGACTCTGGGGAACCTGGTCCCACCTCACTAGGGCTGTTTGGTCTGTAATTCCAGGGGGTAACAGCTTCCTTCTGCTGTTCCCTCACAGAATTCACAGAATGAATTCCCAGAATCACTGGGTTGGAAGAGACCTTCAAGATCATCGAGTCCAGCCCAGCCCCAACAGCTCAACTAAACCCTGGCCCCCAGTGCCACATCCAGGCTTTGTTAAACACACCCAGGGATGGGGACTCCACCACCTCCCCGGGCAGCCATTCCAGAACTTTCTCACCCTTTCTGGAAAAACCTTTTCCCTGCTATCCAACCAGTATTTCCCTTGGTGCAGCTTGAGGCTGTGTGCTCTGGTTCTGGAGAAAGAGCCCAGCCCCAGCTGAGCACAGGCACCTTTCAGGAGCTGTGCAGGGTGATGAGGGCAGCCCTGAGTCTCCTTTTCTCCAGGCTGAGCACCCCCAGCTCCCTCAATCATTCCTTGCACTGTAACACAACCATATTGTTACAGTGCAACAGCCAAATTCAAGTCACCCAGTCAATGAGATAACTTTCTGGGTTTTTTGGTTATTTTGTTTCCCCCTGTGCGGTTTCTGAGTTGTTTCAGTACATTAGGCAGAGCACAGGTCCCAGAGAGGCAGGGAGGGGTGTGAATGAGGTGCTGCCATCCAGTTGTGACTCCAAAGGCCACGTCCTTGAGGATGCTCAGCATTGTAGTCAGGAGCAGGGAGAGCCTTGCCCAGCACTACAGCTGCAGAAAGAACTTTCCCACTAGAGCTGGCTGGGAAAAAAAAAGTTTCTAGTTCCTGAAACTTCCCCTGACCAGAAGCTACCTTGACCCTGCAGCTGCTCAGGGAGAGACTGATCCCTTTGTCAGCAGAGAGAGGGAGAAATGTCCTTTTTGAGGAGCAGCTGCAGGGAAGCCTCTCCCTGTGGCCACCCCAGGCTCCTGGTGCTGAGGGATGTCCATGGAGGGGGCAACCTGCACATTTCCTACCCCCAGAAATGAACCCAGGTATGAATTCCTCCCTGTCTGTTTGGCTGCTGCTTCTCCCAAGGCTCTGCTGGTTTATTCTTTGACAAAAAAAAAAAAAAAAAAAAAAAAAAAAAAAAAAAAAAGAGCTCACTCTGCATTTTCAGTGAAACTTCTGCCCAACTCCATTCCTCAGGGCTAAATGCCATGGATTAGAGCAAATGAGGTAAGCTGTGGGTCTTTATATCCCCTTGGCAGCCCAAGAAAGGAACAACCCCAGCCAGCCAGGGGAGCTTTGGGGATCTCTGGCACAACTCAGCCTCTCAACACTGGCACAGGAGGGAGATAACCAAGGCATTCATGCCATTCCTGGCAGGAAAAAACTAAGCACCTGCCCACTGCAGCACTTTATTTCGTGCTGGTTTAGGGAAGGCAGCATGCCCAGAGCTGCTGGGCCATGCAGGTGGATGAATTCCCTGCTCCCCAAAGGAGGGTTCTCTCCCTGGGTGGGTCCCACTGCTGATGGAACCAGCAGCTGATGGAGCAATCCTTGGGAAGGAGCTGCCTGGGCTGCCCCTCTGCTCCAGATCAGACTTCCAGAGTTTGCAACTGAGCCCATTCTGCAGCATTCTGAAATAACTCCCTGGGCTGTCGTGTTTAAGAAGCAAAACCGTGGGAGAGAGGAGTGTCCAACCTCCCTGCCTGAGCTGGGCTCCCAGAGGTTGCTGTGAGCCATGTTTCACTGCTGGATTCAGCCCAAGGATTTCTTTAGACAGCACAGGGTCTTTTCAGAAGGTATTTCTCACTGCAGAATAATGTAATGGGCCCTTAATCAGCGCACATGACATGGCCATTTATCATTTGCAAGCCAAATGTGGAAGGAATTGTGCTTTTATTTTGCCTTTTCTCCTGCCTCCTTCAGAGATCCCTTTTCCACCACTTCCACATGTGCTCTCCAGGATTTCTTCCCCAGAGGGGATGTGTGTGTGGGGGGGGATAAGTGCTCATGACAGCACCACATCTGCACCTCACGTGAAATGTTCTCAGCTTCCATCCCATTCCTGCCTAGAGACCTCACCAGAGATGTGTTTTCAGGGAGCCAAATCTTTTGGCTGATTTTTAAATCCCAGCTAAAGCTTGTCAGTTCCCCTTGGAAAAAGAGCCCATGCAGAGCAAGCACTGGGAATGCTTTGTCCCATGGCTTGACTGACTCTGCACAGCAGCCCACACAAGAATAAGGAAGCTGGCAAAAAAACCCTTTGCAATTTGTAAGCACTTCACATCTACCTTAAGAAAATAATTATGTAAATTCTCTGCTCCCCCAGAGAGATTTGGGATGAAAACCAAAGAGATGCAACACGAAAAAATCCTCAGGGCTGCCCATTTTGCACCAGAACTCCTCTTCTCCCTGCAGCTGCCTGCCCCACTTCCCTGTCTCTGATAATTCTGCTTGGCTCCCACTGCTTCAAATAGGCACTGGCCACTAATTAGACACCTTGGCAAATGGAATTTCTCCCAGGTGAATGCACCAGTGGTGTACAGAGCATCACAAGGCCTGCAGGTCAGCTACAGCTGTTGAACAAAGCACCCAAAAGAGTGCAGGCAGGTATCCAGAACTAAGATATCCAATGAGCAGGACAGCAGCTTGCCTGCATCACTGCGTTGTGATCACCCAAAGAAATTGTCTGTAACAATGACAGATGAAAAAATATAAATGCCTAAATGGGATTGTTAAGCGAGCATCCCTGTAAACAAAAATAAACTAACCCCCTTTCCCTTTCCTCTCCTAATATGTGGCTTAGTTCAGATACATCTCTTTCCCTTTTCCCAGTTCCAGCTGCAATCTTTGTTGTTACTCTCCTAAAGGTAAACAAAACTGAGGTCTCTGCTTATCTCCAGAGCTGTGCCCTTCAAGGCAGGGTTTTATCACTTGCTCTCCAGATAAGTGAGATCCAGACTGTGATTTTCTAAGAAAGTTGCTGAATACTGATTTTGCTCCATGCAAACAAGGAGTTCGGTAAACAAATGAGCTGTGAAATGATTGCATGTGAATGACATGCAGTAATAAATGGGGCTGTGTCCTTGATCACACTGACAGTGCAACGAGGGGGAAAGAAAAGGGAGAATTATTCTCACACTCTCACTGCACTGGGCTCTCCCAGCTACGGGGAATGAAGTGCCCTGCCGCATAAAAAGGCAATCAAACTTTTTGCCTCATGGCTCTCACAATTACATGCAGAAGGGAAATATAGGATTTTCTGTGCTGCATGTAGAAATAACCTTTGATTACAGAATTGATTGGCAAAAAGAAGTGACAGGATTTCAATAGTTTAAAAAAAAGAAAAAAATCTATCATTAGAGCCGAATTTTCAACATTTCCCTCTCCCCCCTGCATTCTCACTTTGGTTTTTCTGTATCCAGCAATGCCTCTCAGAGCTCCTTAATGCTCTGCATGAACTTCCGAATTAAAACCTTTTATCTTAATGGGAATTCTAATCCTACCGGGACGTGTTTGCATAGCCCTGCTTATCATCCCATCAGGGGAGTGGGGCTTTTTCCTGCTCAGGATTTCCTCTGATTCCTGCTCTGCAGCCCAGGAGTGAAGGCACCAGAGGAGCTGCCTGCTGCTGTGCAGAAGCTGAGATGTTTTAGCCACTGAGTGAATCAAAGCTCTGTGGATGTTATCTGCCCTGGCAGCAGAGAATCCCTGTGGGTTTCCAAGATCTCCCCTTGCTTTGGCAGCACCTCTCACCTGTGGGAGAGCCCAGGCAGCCCGTGGGAGCTGGATAACCCCACTGGCAGAGCTCGCTGAAGTTTTGCACCATTGTGAAACCAGACCCTGCGACTTCTGGCCATGGTAACAGCCCTGTTGTTTCCCTTTGTTGACAGTGGAAGGCCTGAAAGTGGTGGAGATTGAGAAATGCAAGCGTGACATCAAAAAGATGAGGGAGGAAATGGCAGCAAGGAGCAGCAGGTAAGTTCTGCTTGGCACCCAACCACAGGAGTGTCTGGTTTCAAACCCTGATGCAACATTTCCACAGAATTATCTCCTGGGCTTAGAAGTAAAAGAGCAAGGAAACCAATAACCATCAATGACACAGGCTTTATTTTACCATTTGAAGATTTATAGTCATTCACCAGTTAAAATAGCTTGGGCCATGGGAATAGAGAAAAAGGTCTTGGGAGTTATTTGTCACCATACAGAATGGGAATTCTTCATCCAGATTTACTGGGGGAGAGGGAGAGAATGGGAAAAGAACTTCTGCACATTGTAGCCTTTGGTTGGGAACCAGTTAGTACTCGAATCAGCTCCAATATATTCTGGGAGATTACGAAATAAATATGTATCAGCTCTTCTAATTATGATCTCATGCTATTGTAAATCACCCGTTTCAAATTCAACGAGAAATTGGGAATTTGCATTCTAATGCAAGGGCTCATTGTGATGGTGGAGCTGGGTTTTGCTGTAATTAAAACAGCAGCAGAAAAAATTGCATTTCCTACGGTGCGTGGTCTCAGCTGGAAAACACCCCCTGTGTCACTGAAGTGCCCCACTAGGACAAACAAATCACTCTGAGATTGGGAATACTGCTGGGAAGGATGCTGGAGAGGAATATACCCTGCTGCTCAAAATGTGGGTGAAGGGGATTTTTCTCAGCAAATGTAACTTTGCTGTCTTGACAGCCTCGGGGTCAAATTGGCTGACCCTTAATCAAAACTGTTTCCTACTGAGGGCAGTGGGAAATGTGCTAAAAGATTCAGGCTTTATAATCACTCGTTTTTATAAATGTTGCCATGCAGATATGTCAGGAGGCACAATGATAATTCATTCCCATGAAGTCCAAGGCCAAATTCAGCTGTCATATTAGCATAAAAGCAGAGTAACATTATTAACCTCAGATTTGTGTGCCTCAGATTTATCCCAGCAGGGTGAATGCAGTCTGCCCTGTGACTTGCATCATTTCTTTTTGGGGTGTGTGGAGAAATCTCATTAGAAAAATCCAAGCCCAGGCTGGCAGCCAATGCAGGAGCATGTGTGCTGGTTTGTGCTGGGTGTGATGTGAGAAACGTGTGTGCCCATGTGTCTTTGCCTCAGCTGTGGCAGGGAGCTGGCAGAGCCGAACTGTGATGCACAGTGATGATGATGAGCAGTGAGGCACGGGTGGACAGGGAATTAGGTCCAGAAAAAGAAGTTATGGCAAGTTCATGTTCACTCAGTCACCACCAGACCACATCAGGGAGTACGAGACTGTCCCAGCAGCCATGACTAATTCCCATCCCAGATCCTGTCCCTTCCAATCTATATTCTGTGGTCTAAACAACAAGCTGTTAACGAGAAAACTGGAATGGGAGGTGTTCCATCTGCTCAGTGCAGCCAGCTCCAGCTGGGGTGTCACCTTCACCGAGGGCTGGTGGTGAGATGTGACAGGCTCCAAAAGGAGGGACCAGCACGGGGTGTGAGGCTGGGGAGCTGTGCTAAAGATGGGAGTGGGCTCAGCTGGGCACAGACACCCACCCTGGCTTGCTCTGGGCTCACACTCACAGCTGCTCTCTCTGGAGCAGGAGCAGGGCTCGCTCTGCTCAGCATCACCTTGGTGCTGCATCCACGCGGCTCCGTCACAGCTCCTCCTGGTTACCCTGAGCTGCCTCTCCCTCCTCCCAGCTGCTCAAAGGCTCCTCCTGCTCATGCAGAATTCTGCGCCCTGTGGGTGTGGGAGCCAAAGCAGCAGCTGGATGTGGGTACAAGTCTGAGGAGATGATGATGCTCCTTGGTGGCTCCCATCAGGAGCTGCTGAGCAATGAGCTGATTCCCAAGGCACCAGAGCCCCCAGGTCACCAGCCTGTGGTGAGCCCAGCCTAGGGATGCTCCACGCCAGGGTGGCTGAGCAAACCCTCTCCTGCTGGCATGGGATGTGTGTGGCAGCAGAGGCATCCCAGGGAAGTGGAAATGTAATTTGCTCTCATTTGGACCTGTCATCCCCTGTGCAGTGTCATTTGCTAGATAATGCATTGTGGTTGCAATTAGGGATCCCATCTCAATTTAATTGATGTACATAAATATTTGCGAGTGCCTGTATTCCTTCAGTAAGATCTCAGTGTACACAGCTGTATGGGTGTTTACCTTTTCTAATATTTGCTGTTACATTACCAAATGAGAGAGTAAGGCTGGGCAGCCAGGTTTATAAAAGCACAGTGAATTGTGCAGCTCTCTGCTCAGAAGACCAAAGCAGCTCCATTTGCATCCTCGTCAAATCGGGTTTTTTTTTTTGCTTGTCTGCTTTTTGCACTCACCACTGGCAGATGCTAATAGCATTATGGTGTCATTTAAAATCATGATCATTTGCAGATCCAGTTTTGCATTTGTGAAGGTCTGATGCATCCTGGCTCTGGTGTGTTCCCCAGTGTGCTGGGATGAAGGCTTCAATATCCTACTACAGCTGGGAATTAGAGATAGCTGGCTGACCCTCAGCTAACCCTGGCAGTCAGCTCCAATTAGGGCAAGGAATGCCCCAATCTCACTATTTTTATCCTACTAATACCCCACACAGTGGAGTTTTGAGGAAAGGGCTTTAGAAACGATTAAGACAGCTTTTCATCAAGTGAGAATCTCCTCAAACAGGGCAGGAAAAGGCAGCTGGTTGATGTCAGCTGACCACCATGAGCTGTGAAATGACATAACTTTCACAGGATTCTGACACTGCCACCAGGAATGACAGCAGATACCAATGTTAAGAGAAGGAAAGAGACCTGGACTAATTCCCAACAGAGAAGAGAATCACTCAAAAGAGATACAATGCAAAATGTAATAATCAAAAATGCACAAGCCGAGTTAATGGAATGCTTTGCTTGGCTTCTTTTGGGAGGTTTATTTCTGCTTCCTTTGGCAGGGAGCTTGAAAACTGAGAGAGGATAATCCAAATGTTAGGACTCCAGGGATAAATCCCTGGAAGTGCTGAAGGCCAGATTGGATGGGGTCCTGAGCAGCCTGACCCAGTGAGCAGCATCCCTGCCCACGGCAGGGTGGGTGGAGCTGGATGATTTTTAAGGTCCCTTCCAACCCAAACCATTCCATGACTCTATAAATGCAAAATGCAAGAAGATCAGCCTCACACAGGAGTTAATAAAGTCCATGTGGAGAACTAGCTGGGAAAATCTTGCAAGGCAATTGTGTCCAACTGTTGATCCCCACCTTGTCCCCAGCCCAGAGCTCTGAGTGCCATGTCCAGGCCTTCCTTGGACACCTCCAGGGATGGGGACTCCAAACCTCCCTGGACAGCTCCTTCCAATGCTTGACCACCTTTTCAATGAAGGAATTCTCCCTGATGTCCAATCTGTCCCTCCCCTGGCACAGTTTGGGGCCATTTGGGAGAAGAGCCCAACCCTCCCCTGGCTGCAGCCTCATCAGGGAATTGCAGAGTGATGAGGTCCCTCCTGGGCCTCTGCTCAGATGGGAAAGCATCAGCTTGGCTTTTCCATGTGCAGAGGAAAGAAGAGTAGGTAACTAGCAGTGTTAATAACCAGGCAAGTGTTAATCACCCGTAATTGCTGGCAGTGGCTCCCTTTCTCCAGGATCAGGGAGCCAGGCAGAGGTGTCTGCCAAGTCCACGCCTCTCTGCTGTTGTCCCACATGAGGGGCAGCAGCCAAGGAGGTCACAGCATCAAAGTGGAAGTTCTCATGGGCTGCAACAAGGCCCAGTGGGTGCCCTCAGCAGTGAATCAGCACAGGTGTGCCCATAGTCAGTGTGGTCCCTGGCAGCCCTAGAGAAGGATGCCTGCCATGGACAGCAAGATGCTCACTGGAAGTCTGAGGAGAAGTGGTTGGGTATTGTCTTGTTTGAAAGACAGGTGTCTGCTAAGGAAGGCAGGAGCCTCCCTGAAATGGAAATGTAAATCCCCTCCCTCCGAATTGCTATAAAATTTAAATTAGGGGCTCTCAGGCAACAAATATGGCAGCAGGAAATAACAGTTCTTTACTAGGGAAGAAAATAAAAGGATGAAATAAACAATGCAGTAAACTAAAACAGCACTGACAGAGTCAGAACACAACCTGACAGCCTGTGGGTCAGGGTGTTGGCAGCAGTCCCATTGGAATTGTGGCTGCAGCCCTCCTGCAGTGTCAGGGGTGGTTCTGCTGGAGCAGGGATCCTGTAGAAAGGTGCAGTCTCTTCCTCTGATGATCCAGTGGAAGAGGCAGCTGCTGTTCCTCTGGGGAATCCAGTGGAGAAGCTGTGCTGGTGTTCCAGAATCTCCAGATTATATCCAGGCAGGAATGCTTGGCTCCTCCCTGTGGGCTCACATCTCCCAGTGGGATGCTGTAGTTCTTATCAGCCATGCAGTGACATTCAATGGCTGTTATCTGCAGATGTCACCCCAAAGGGAGGAGTGGGTGTGGAAGAGATAAGGAAAACTGCCCACTGAACAGAAGACAACTGCCATCCAGATGGTAGATAGAATATGGTCTTGCCTTGCAATCTGGAACAGGTATCCATGGATACATGCCTGAACTCAGATGCTTCTCTCTTGAATGCAAATAGACCAAGAAAGGGCAACAGGGGCATTGCACAAGGGGAGAAAATCCTGAGGAGGACCACACTTGGAAAGCATTTTGAACAACACTGCATTAGAAAGGGAGAGGCTGTGGAGCTGGGTGGTTCTCTGAGGGGTGGCCACTGGGAGACCAGAGCACTTCTGGCACTTTTTGAGGCAATGAGCTTGTGTTCCCTCAATGTTAAGAGATGAATATTTCATTTCAGGACGAACTGTCCCTGCAAGTACAGCTTTTTGGATGAAAACAAGAGGCCAGCTCCCCGGAGGGATGTACCATCCTACCCAAAGGTACCACACAATTTTCTCTTCCCATATTCCTGCTGCAGGGCTGCCATCCTGACAAGTGCTGCTTTACAATGTGTGACTCCTTAGCCATTAATTCCCTGTTATTCTAAATCCAGGATCTGATCCAAAATGCCAATGGAAAAAGCCATCAGTTGCCCATGGTGACTTAAAGTTTAATTCTCAGTAGTCTTTAATACTTTAAAGCTTGTTAGTGTTTGAAATGTTAATGAACATTGTGCATTCATCAACATTTAACACTCTTTTGTCTAGTTATATTTGTTTATTCTCCACGCTCATAGCAACAATCAAAAACACCCTGTAATGCTGTGTTCTGATTGAAAGTAGTGCTGCTGCCTGTTTTCTCCTAATAGATTTTTTTTTAATTTAAAAAGTAATTTATGGGGATGCTTCACCTAGGGAAACAAAGAGAAAATGCGACATTGGATTCTCTCCAAAATGATTCATTGTCCCTGTGAAAATGAGTTAGTGTATTTGCTAGAGAAAACAGTAATGCTGGAAGAAAAATGTCTCCTGGGCAAGCACAACTACAAATCCACAGTGATGAATGAGGCTGAAACCATGAAGAGCACAGGGTCTTGAATCCCAGAACCTGCAGTCTTTGCCCACAAGAATTATTTAAAGCTGCCTGGTTATGCCTGCCCAGTGCCCAGCTCTGACCTTGACAAAACACCAGCTCACCCATTTGTAAATGATGGTTTAACCATGAGCATCTCCTCACACACACCAAAGCTGGCTCAGCCACCCTGAACCCTCACGGTCCTGTGTGATGCAGATCCATGACATGGACGTGGCTCTGTGCACATTTGTCCTCAGAGCCCAGCAGAGCAATAAATTCTGCTCTTTGTTCTGCTCTGCCTCGCTAAAGTGACCTCCACTGAAGCACAGACTCTGGCACTTCTATTTCTTTTAGTTAACTTTTGCCCAGGAGGCTTGTGCTCCTGACACTAACACATGATTTCACAGAAGACATCAGTTCTAAGCCAGCTTTTTTCCCTTGATAAGTATATATGTCAGATTAAACTTTGATGGACTGCTGCGTTGGGATCCTGAATTAATAAGAGTTGCACTGCACCACTGCAGAGTAAACTTTTGTATTTCTGCATTATTCCTAGACTAAAACTCATGGGAGTTTGGGGTTTTGGAGATTTGCAAAATTTGTTATCAGTTATCAGGTGCTGGATTTGTCCAATGTCAGTGAGGCTGAAGGAAGATGTCATTGCAACTCCAGATCTGTACTGCTAATTTGCAGTTTTCGTGCAGAAAGTCACAGTAAACGTGCATTGTGTGTGCAAATGCAAAAGTCCTTGCCTTTTGAAGAAAAAAATTAATCTTCTGTGTTGAATTAAGTATCAATTTGATGGCTCAGAAATTGTCATTCACCTGCTCAGGAGAATAAACCCAAACTAGAGACAGCCATGGCAAATGGGCCAATTAAAGCCACAAGGGTTTTGAGTCCCAAAACCACTGATGAATAGGATCCTGAAAAGATGAATCTGTAGAGTCCTGATATCCCCATGTCTTTTAACCCTGCACATTCCTTTTCTTTTCATTTTCTATACAGCCATAACTGGTGAATGAGCTTGATTTTGTTTTAGGCTTTGAGCGTAATGATAAAAAATCACTTGAATCTTGCAGGCTGACAACCAATTTGAAACTGTGGGCACTCTTGAAAAAACACTCGAAATGAGAGCATAAATCATCTGAAAATAAACATACCGTCCTCACCAGCTAATTTAGCACTGTAAGCAGAGACACTTCACACCACCCTCCCTTACTGGCAGCTTCGAGTGCTGCTGATGCTCTGCAGGCAGCAGAACCAGTGCAGGGATGGGTCTGTGCCCTGTGCCATTGATTTTCTGTGCTGGATTTAGCCATGACCCTCTCCTTAACACCCCCACTCTCCCTTTTCTCCCACGTTCTGCCCCACAAGGATCTGCCCCAATGAGCAGCTACCAGATGGTGGGAAGGGTGAGGAGGGTTGGGTGGCCAGAGGGAGAGATCATTTGCTCTCTCCTTGGGAAATGTGGCTAAATCCCTCATGAATCGGGCCCTGGGAGCCCCAAGGATGTGCCAGCAGCATTCCCATGGCAGGGACACCCTTGTTTACCCTCTTGCCTTTCTGTCTGCAGTACATGCTGTCCCAGGAGACCATTGAGGCTCTGAGGAAACCAACTTTTGACGTGTGGCTGTGGGAGCCCAACGAGGTGAGGATGCCAGGTTGGCTGGGTTGGCACTTTCTGAGAGCCAATAGGGCCAGAAGGGCCCCTTGAGACAGTCTGCAGGGTTTTCCCCCTTTCCTGCCCCTTATTCTCTGTATTTTTCTCATTTCCATACCACACCAGAAATGCAGTGCTTCTTCCTAGCAGATGCCAGGTAGATTATGCTGCTTATCATAGCCTGGCTCCTCTTTATCTGCTCTTTAATCTCTTCCTAGTAAAGTCCCTCAACTGGTGCACTGTCATTACTGCCACATGAGTTCTCCCATGCCATTTTATCTGAACAAATCAATCCCCAGTGAAGTGTGTGCTTAAGCACATCATCAATAACTCCACTCAGATCAATAAAGCAGCAGGCAGAGGTGCAGGCATCGATTCACACCCCTTCAGCTGAGGGTTTTTTTCTGCAGCTTGTTCTGAAGAGGTTGCAAAGCTGCATTCAAAGCCAATTAGTATCTCCTTATTGCTTAATTTTCTTCCTTTTTTAACTGCTATTAGTGTTTTTCATGGTTCATCACTTGTTCTGCAGAAGGTTCTGGAAGGTTCTATGTGTAAACCCCCAGAAGCGTGAAGGAGAAGGATGTTAAGAGTGGACAGCTTACAATATAATGTAAAACCAGATATATATAATATAATGTATAAAACCAGCTTATAATATAATGTAAAACCAGATATATATAATATAATGTATAAAACCAGCTTATAATATAATGTAAAACCAGATTTAGCAAGGACTACCAAATCTCACTCAAGAAAAGCATAATGGAGGACAGGACAACCAGGGGTTTAGTGATGGTTTTTTAAACCAGGGGAAAGCTTGGGTAGATCTGGCAAAACCCCCAGCAGCAATCACCCGAATTACTTAATTTTCTTCCTTTTTTAACTGCTAATTTTCTTCCTTTTTAAACTGCTGTTAGTGTTGTTCCTGGTTCATCACTTGTACTGCAGAAGGTTCTGGAAGGTTCTATGTGTAAACTTCCAGAAGCATGGAGGAGAAGGATGTTAAGAGTGGACAGCTTATAATATAATGTAAAACCAGATATATATAATATAATGTATAAAACCAGCTTATAATATAATGTAAAACCAGATTTAGCAAGTACTAGCAAATCTCACTCAAGGAAAATGTCTCAGCAAACACTGCTTTGCAGCAAGCCTGGCTCCTCCTTCTCAAATGCCCTCTCACTTTTCAAACCTTACAAGAGTCCCATTTTCAGCCTTTTGCTGCTGACCAAGAAAGCTGAACATGAAAACTGAGATTCCCTTGTGTTCAGGGGCAGGGGTTCTGGGACTGAGAGTCTCCTCCTCACTCACCCAAAGCTCTCTTGGCAACAGCTGCATTTCTAATTCAGCATTTCTGGATAAAGTTTCTTGTCTTGGAAAGTCTTTTATGGAACTATTGCAAAACATATGTTCTACCAGGACAAGGGGATTTTCAGCAAAATGCTGTCCGTGTGATCTGAGCAGCATCAGCTCATGGCATTGTTCCTCAGGTCTTGCAGGAAAGTCTCTTCCTGTTTGGATTACTCAAAACCAGCCCTGTTGTTACTCCATGACTTATATTTATATTTCCCTGGATAAATATAAAGTTTCATTAGATTAAATTATGGTTTTCTGGTGAGCTTCTAAGAGCCTAAATAACAGAAAACTGACTAGAAATGCCCCCAGGGCTGTATTTGGGATATTTTACCCCTCATGTTGAAACCCCTGGATTGCTTTACAGTCTAAAAAACTGCATTTTCTAACACAATGGCCACATTCCATCCCCTGCAGATTGGGCCTTCAGAAATGGGAATGCATTTACGCATAAACTCCTGAACTCCAGGAAACCTGTTCATTTCTGACTGGTGGAAGCTGTTAGGTTGAGATTATCAATATCTTTTGTTTTCAATTCTTTCAGATTATCAATATCTTTTGTTTTCAATTCTTTGAGATTCTCAATCTATTTTGTTTTTAATTCTTTGAGATTATCAGTATCTTTTGCTTTCAATTCTTTGAGGTTATCAATATATTTTGGTTTTAATTCTTTGAGATTCTCAAAATTTTTTGTTTTCAATTCTTTGAGATCATCAATTTCTTCTGTTTTCAATTCTTTCAAGACCAGATGATTAAACTGGAGGGATGGTGCTAAATTACCTGAATCCCCCTTGCTACTGCAGAGCAGATGTTGTCTCAAAAGAGCTGCCTGTGCTTGCATTTCAGCTGTAGCGATTCATAGTTACAGTCTCCATGAGGGGATGATCACAAAACTGCTGCAATTTTGTGGGGTTATAATGGGAAATCTTTTAAACAAGAAATATGAGATAAGATAGAGGAGTTAGGAGCTCACAAGAAGTCATAAAGAATAAAGATATCGACAAATGTGTGAAATAAATGTTTCTTCAGGGATCTCTTGTTTTCTGCCGTCATTTTCTATTCTGCTAGAGCCTGATCCATTTCTGTGCAGCCAGGGAGAAGCTCCCACTGGTTTCACCGAGCAATAGTTCACATCCCAGCTGAACTGGGAAAATGGCAGTGCTTTATTTGTGAGCAGGAATCGCTGTGATACACACAAATCACAGTCACTGAAGGGGGCTGGTGTGATATTCAAAGCCCTGCACAAAACCTGTGAAGTCAACAGCAGCCTGTCTGCTTCAAAAAGCTTTCAGCCCTCTCTGCCTCCCCTCTTGCTCTTTAATCATGCAGTCTTTGAACATCTTTCTTTCATCTAAAGAGGGCCCTGCAATTATTTGATGCTTGCAAGGGGGAAATTCACTTCACAGGGTGTCCTCAAGGGGTATTTACAGAGCCAACCATAACCTGCCTGTTCCTGGCTGCAGATGCTGAGCTGCTTGGAGCACATGTACCACGACCTTGGGCTGGTAAAAGACTTCAACATCAATCCTATCACCTTGAAGAGGTGGCTGGTGAGTATTTCAAGTTACTGGTGTTTGCAATTTTTCACATTCAAGAATCAATAAACAAGGCATTTAGTCATGGAATTAACATGACTGGCATGAGTAATCTCAATGAAAGAAGTCAGTCTATACAAATTCTTAAAAGTTAAATACTTCAGAAAATGTTTGCATGCTTGTGGTCACAAATGACTTTATTTTAACTGTTTTGCATGCATTTGCTGAGGTTTCCATTACTGAAAGCAGTTCATTTCTGCTGAATGCTCTTGATACCTACTGTAAATGGAGGCAAGACAAGTGCCTTCAGATATAGCTAGAAAGTGCAATAACCATTCAAAGGACAAAATCACAGGGAGTAGAGGAAAGAGCAAGTCAGGAAGGAAAAGGAATTGCTGAGAAGGTAACTTTCTGTGCTTCAGTCTTCGATGTGAGAATGTTGCAGAGATGCAAAATGTGAGA
The DNA here is from genome assembly GCA_019023105.1 of Diglossa brunneiventris. Taxonomy (NCBI): domain Eukaryota; kingdom Metazoa; phylum Chordata; class Aves; order Passeriformes; family Thraupidae; genus Diglossa; species Diglossa brunneiventris. The sequence continues at coordinate 5,034,960 of CM032352.1, forward strand.
AAGATGAGATCATACCAAAAGTGAGATGGCTGAGGGAGAAACACTGGAATATTTAAAAAAGCAATGAGTTTCCAGGTCCAAGGGAGAGCAAAAGAAAGTGTTTGCTAAAAAGCTGAAGAATATATTTGCTTTCTTGGAAAAAACCCATCATGTTCCTAGAGAACTCTAAACCAGTAAATATTTTAACCATTGTTTTAAAAGCATCCAGGGATAGCCTGAGGAATTATAACTAGTAAAAAGTTACCTCTGTGTCTCACAAATAGATTGAGACAATAATTAAAAACATCATGGTGTCAATTCATCATACAGATGTTTTATAAAATAAAGACTTACACCTCATTAATCTCTTCTAATTCCCTGGGGGCACTGTTTTAGATGGTTGTAAACTCCTAAAACATTCACAAAATCAGGAAGTAGCTGCAAAGGACAAAGAAAAGACTGGGTCCATCACATGTTACAGCACAGCAGGAGGCACATGGGGCTGTCACTGCTGGGTGTCCTGCTGCAGAAGGGACACACACAGGAGGCACAAGGCTGAGCAAGCCTGGAATAAAGGATAAAATGTCACCACACAAGGCAAGAGGCTCACCTGAAATTTATTCCCAGCAATGGTAAAGCTTTTTTAGAAAAAATAATATTGATTGCATTAAAGGAGACACCAAAAATTATCAAAACTTAGTAAATCTCTCCCTCTGAAGAAGGCAAATGAAAAGCTGGGTGGTGTTGACCCTATAAAGCAGCTGAAGACAAGGGGTGGGATGAATCCCAACACAAACAAGGGTAACACAGAGTAGTAGATAAACCAGAAGATCTCCTCCTCCTCCTCCTCCTTTTTCACAGCCCAAAAACATGGGAAGCAAGGTGATATGTCAACACACACCAACAGCCCACCCACACACTCTGCTGCAGGCAGCTTCCCCAAGCTGTGGCTCCAAGCAATTTGTCACCACCAACATTTAAGGCAGCCTCACTCTGGCAACAGAAGGGGAGTTTGTTGTATATTTTCTACAAAGGTAAGGCAGGCTGAGGTCTCCCATCTTCCTGAAGGAAGAAAAATGATTTTTAAAAGCCTCAAGGGCTCTGTTCCAAAGTGGCACAGTGTGAGCATCACTTTTCTCTTCACAGAAAAAAGAAAAGCACAACTTCCAAAAAAATTTCTAAAATTCATATTCTCTAAACCTCAAAAGAAAATTCTTATCCCATTTGCTGCACCTGTGTTTGTTCACAAGTAAAATATATTATAAAAAAATATTTACCTTAAAAAAATTAGTAATTAAATTCTAGTGTAAGTATTTTACTTCACTAACCAATTAAATCCATATATATGTATATCAAAACTGTCAGCAAACAATCACAAAATACTATACAATAGAATACAATTAAACACTTAACAAATTCAATTATAATATAATATAATATAATATAATATAATATAATATAATATAATATAATATAATATAATATAATATAATATAATATAATATAATATAATATAATATAATATAATATAGTTATTAACATTCTAATAAAATAAAATCCTCATCATGTGTCCTCCCAAACATCAAACAAAAATATCACCAATAACTTTGAACTCAGGTGGGAGAGAAAAAGCCACCTCATGCTTATCCCACATCCACTGGCTACAGGAGTCTTCCAGAAAGAGGAGGAAAGAATGATTAATGCAACCCAGTCACTCCATCCCTCCTGAGTCAGGAGTCCCCTGGGATGCTCTGGGCTCCAGTGCTGGATGTGCCCATTACACCCATGGAGTTTTGTGCAGTGCCATGTGTAGGCTGTGAGATACCTGTGAGCCTGGCTGACAACCATATCAGGCCATTCCTAAGTCATTTTAAAGTAATGAAATGTGTTTCTAAAGTCCTTGCTGCAGAATGATCTGTGCAGCTTTTGCGATGAAGCCCACAAGTACTGAATAAGCGCTGAAATACCACACTTCTCTTGACCTCATCCAGAGCTTTGAGGTCTCCTGGAAGTCAGGTGATGGGTTGAAGTGTTTGATCCTGATGGGGTGTGAGGACTCCTGAGGTAAATTCCTGATTTAGCTGGAATTCTGTCTATGTCATTAATTCAGGCTCAGTAACAGAGGCATGAGGGCCCTCCAGGCTTTGGAGGAGGATTCAGCAGTGCTGCTGACTCTTGGCTGCTCTGTGAGGGACGGGAAACCAGAGCAGCATTGGAATAATGATCGTGGCACGTGTCAACCCAGCTGTGCCAGCCTCCCTCAGCCAGCCTGGCTGGCACCAGCCAGGACACAGGGACACAGACAGGCTTTATCCTGCTGTGGAACGAGGGCAACCAAGCCAGGATCTGTAGAAAGTTAAACCACACGACAATGGCTCCTGTGAGCCCATGACAGCTCAATCTCTGCCAGGCTGACAGGCAGGGAAAACCCACCCAGGTGTGCTCCAGCCTGCTGTGCATTCACATCCTCCCTGTGCCAAGCAACACGTCCCAAAGTGCCACCTCTGAGCACTGGGAAATGACGTGACAGCCACATTTCAGCCCTCAAGGTATCAGAGCTGCAGTTTGGATTCAGCAGGAGAGGGGGCCAGGGCTGGGCTCTGAGCCCTTTATAGTTCCCCTTTAGCCACTACAAGGTTTGAAATACAAATTCAGGATGAGAGCAGAGTGTCCTCTCTTGAGGATGAGGTGCAGCTGTGCTGGGATGTTTGCCCATTGCTGGCTGGCATGAGAGGGGATTTTCTGCGAGCTTTACCTGCTGGTGAATTCTTGGAACACACAAATGTGAAAAACACCTTCACTCTCCTGTGAAAATTTAGAAGTTTAATAAAGGGCAATAGGAGACAAGGACCATAGAGCAGAGGTTGTAATGAGTGCATCTTGGCACTCAGCTAAGAGCACCCTGTTGTCTTCAGGGATACCCCTTAAATACCTTTTAATTACATCAGTCCTTTGCATATTCATAGACCCTCATGCATATTAAACTTTTCCCCAAACTAGTTTACGTGTTCCAAGAATTGTTTAGCACATCTCCTCCTTGGGATCCACCTTTTTTGAGCATGCACATTCCTTGGTTGTGGTTTTTGTCCTTTTTTACACCTCCAGTTTTGGGCCTTGGTCCACACTGTCTTCAGACAGTGAGTGCTGATAGTTGGCAGATCTGTACAGGTGTCCTCACCCTGTGTTCATTGGGTGTTATCCCATCCAAGCAGGAATTTTGACACAAGCATACTTACATCACTATTTCACTCTTTCATCACTATTTCATACTTACATCAGCTATTTCACTACTATGTCTAAGCTTAATTAACAACAGAAATAAAAATCGTATCTTTAAAACTAAATTATAACACCACACATATAGAATCCAATTTAATATTTGCAAAAAGCCAATATTATAATATGCATCTCTAAGACAAACCTCACCCAGGAAGGCAGAAAGTGTCAGAGGCCCTGTGCTGTCACTCTGTCCCAGCAGAGAATAATCCTGGCCCCATAGTACAGGAATATGCCCCTTCTTGATGGAGTGACAAAACTATCCTTTGTCTCCTCAAAAAGGAAAAGAGCCCAAAGGTTCTTTCCTCAATTAGTGAAAAAGGTACCTCACAGGACTTGGGGGACTTCACCTCAAACTTTAGGATAGCCAACTGGACAAGAGCCAAAAATTCTGGCCTGAGCAATTTACTAGAAAAAGAAGAGAACAAAGGAACTAATGCTTTTGTGAGGTGTTTTACCAGGAGCAAGAGCTTCTTCCACCTGACTCGGTTTTTCTCTGTAGAGTTTTGTTATTTTGCCTTTTATTAAACTTTTCTGTTTCCAACACTACCACAGAAGGCATCCTGCTGATTTTATGCCAGCTGAGGTAGCTGAGCTATCTCGGGTGTGATACAGATCTCCAAGAGCTCATGAGACCTGGCTTGAGGAGACCCCTATTTCACAATAGGACTCCTTTAAGGATTTCCAGTGCTTGGCAAACAGCTCTGCCACCTCTGACAGCTCCATTCCCTCTCTCTGCAGCTGTGCATCCACGACAATTACAGGAACAACCCCTTCCACAATTTCCGGCACTGCTTCTGCGTCACCCAGATGATGTACAGCATGATCTCGCTCTGCAGCCTCCAGGTACTGCCCCTCCATAGCTTTATGAGGTGTTAGAAAGTCTCTTTTCCCAGCCCTGAGATTGAAGAAGAAGGCAGAATTCCTTGGCTCTGGTTCTCGTAGTTGTTTATTTTTTGTTACCTATCCCATTCTTTCTCTGACCCGCTGAGGTCTGTCCAGCAGGTTCATGGCACACTGACTGCCCTTGGGGTGCTGTTATCTTCTATACGACAAACTACGTGTACATTATTTACAATAATTTTCGATACCTATCACCTATGTTAGTCAGTCTGCCTCTACTCTAAACTAATCCAAAAGTGCCACCATCCCAGCAGAACACAGAGGACAAGAAGGAGAAGGAGAAAGAACACGCCCAGATTCCTCCATCTTGCCTCTTGAACCCCCATTCTAAAAACCCCAAAAATCTGTTTTTCACCCTGTGACAAACTGTTATTCTACTTAGACTTTTGTGACTTGCAGATCCTCATATAAGGTTGGCAATTTTTTTCCATGGGTCATAATCAAAGTCACAGGTGTCTTGGGCTCTGTGCCAAGGTCTCTGAGCCCCTTGCCAGGGGTTCGAGCAATCCAGGACTGCCAGAGGAATGTCCTGAATTCCAACATCTTTTTATACTAAAAACTGTGTGTATTTTATTTACAATAATTTTCCAATACCTATCACCTATGTTAGACAATGAGTTTCTATCTTAAACCAATCCAAAATTGTCACCATCACAGCAGAAGATGAAGGAGAAGAAGAAGAAGGACAGGACATGCCCAGATTCCTCCATCTTGCCTCCTGAACCCCCATTCTAAAACCCCAAAATTCTACTTTTTCACCCTGTGATAAATTCACTAACATTCTACTCAAACTCTTGTGGCTTGTAAATCCTCACACAAAGTTGGTAATTGTTTCCATGGGCTAAAATCAAATGCACAGGTGTGTTTGACTCTGTGCCAAGGTCTCTGAGCCCCTTGCCAGGGTCTCGAGTCCTTCAGGGCAGCCAGAGGAATATCCTGGGTTTTGACACATGGCACCCACTCCATTCCTACCCTGAAACTTGAGCCACTTCTCCTGCAGAACGGGCCACCAGCCTGCTGGCAAGCGGTGGCCTCTGGGGAGGCTGCACTTGCTCAGTCCCCAGGTGTGGGAAATGGATTTGTAGGGAATTCTCCAATCCTGACAGGAGGCTCACACACAGTGTGCATCCCTGTGCAAACCCTGAGGCAAGAAATGCTCACTTAGAAATGCCATGGAATAGGACAGACAGGGTGGAGAGAGAAATGGAGCTAGAAACAAGTTTGAAAGGATGGCCTTACAAAGGATGGCCCCTGGATACCTTAGGGAAATAGAACTATGAAAGGTGCATTGTATTAAGACCCACAAAGAGTGATTTTAGATGATTGGCTTTAAGGCATTTACAGTATTAATTATGGTATTAATTACAGTATTATTTAAAGTATAGCATGGCAAAAAATGATTGGCCAAGAAACACTTATAGTGTATTACAATTAAGAAATAGCTGACTTCTAATTGTGCTGGTGTGAATTATAACATCTGTATTGTCTCACCCTTCATATGAAACTGAAAATAGAATAAAAGTTTTTTAAATGCCTCTCAGTTACCACATGTCTAGATCAGAAAAAAAAACCTGAATCTGACACCCAGGCACACAAGGAGAGGTGTTGCATTTTCATTCCTGGCACCCCAGCACCTGCACAGCTTTCTGAGACTGCTGGGGAGGTAACTTCACCTCCTGGATGTCCACAGTTTGTACTCTGATGGAGTGAAACATTTAGGAATGACAGACAAACCCTTACTGAGTTATGGTCTGTGGGTGTGTTCTTTGTTTGGGGCACAGAATGTTCCCACAAGAGGTTTTCTCCAAATGTGTGCTTTTACCTGTGCTTGTCCTGTAGCCTGGCATGTATTGTATGCAGGACACACATTTGACCTTTATTTTGTCCAAAACAGTAGGCATCAATTAATTTCACTGTCTGGATAATCTGCACTCATATATTCATTTCATTTCTTTACAAAACTGCTTTTTTCACTTAAAAAACCTCCTTTTTTCTCTATAGTTACACATATCAGTTACTGGCCTAATTCTGTTTTCTTGCCATTAGCAGTATGAAGCAAAATTTGCTTTAATGTAAGTCCATGCTGTTCAAAAGCTGTGGGAGCACAACATTTAATTGTTCTTGCTCTTTTCCTAACTTTATTTAATGCAGAATGCAGTGGCAGCAGAGCCATCTTCCAGCCCTCCCTTTACCTAATCAGGGTGCTCAAATGACTTGTAAGAGACTTTACTGATGTCTCAGAGCTTTTATATCATCTCTGCTGTAATAGCAAGTTTCAAGGAAATTGCCTCCTCTGAGCTGCTGTTATTTCATGCAACAAAGGCAAATCTGAGTCATTTTTACTGGAAGGGAAGGCAGATTTCTCTCTCTTGACTGAAGTAAATTCATCTAAGGAAAAATGCTTCATTGGTCAGATTTGCATTTCTCTAAGAAGTAAATGTCTGGTTTCCTTATTTCTTTTGATTTACAGAGATAGGGGAAGTAGAAATCACAATACTACATTCATGTTTTTTATTTTACAGGAGAAATTTTCCCAAATTGACATTTTGATTCTCATGACTGCAGCAGTGTGCCATGACTTGGACCATCCAGGCTATAACAACACGTGAGTCTGTTCTCTTGCTTTCTCTTCCCTTAAAATCTCTTGGGAAGGTAACAATTGGAAAGTTGGCAATTTTTGGTAGATCAGGTTTTCCTTCTCACAGCCTGACCTTTTTCCCAAGGCCCTGCTGGTCACTCTCGTGGGCCAAAGCAGAGCTCAGGTCTGGGTTGGGGTTTGCCAGCTGTCCTTGGTTCTGTAAGGAAAATGGTTTTTTTTTCAGATTTCTATTCAAACACATTCCTCCCTAACTCCTGAGAAAACAAGGTGAAATACTTTACAGCTGGTAACAGAGCTATAAATTATTATAATGGAATAATTACACTAAAATTCAAAGGGGATTTAGCTTACACTTTATTTCATAATTATAAATCATGAAGTGTACTTTACTCTGTTTATTTTCATGTGAGGAAGTTATTGCTGTTGACCCACACACACTTTTGTGTGCATGTGAAAGAGGAAGAATCTGATTTATTTGTAACCACTCATTAAATAAGGGCAGAACCCAGTTCTGATTGGGATCAGTGAGAATCTCTGCATCTGCCATTAGTAGGGGTTGAATTAAACAGTTCAATTCTGGCTTTGTTCTACGTCAAAACAAACAAAAAAAACAGTTTAGATGATTTTTAGAGGTCGAAAAAAAAGTCAAAACAGGTTTTGATTTGTTCAAAATTACAAAAACAAAACCAGTTCCTTCTGGTTTTGTTCTATGTCATTTTAAACCAGAAACGTGGCAAAATATTAAACTAGAATTTTAGACGACACATTTTAAACTAGAAATGTGGTGAAATTTAAAGAAGGAATAAAAAGCTTTTGGTTTTTTTTTTTTGTATTGGTATTTTGGTATTTTATATATTATTTTATATATTATATTTTGGTATTTTATAATATGTTTTATATATGATAATCTTTATTGGTATTCACCCACTGAAGGGAATCAACGCCTGAGATTATATTAAGCATCTATTTTCTGTGAAAATCTGACTTAATACCAGCAACCAAAAAAACCCCGAAGCTGCAGCTCATTGAATAAGCATAGAAAAGAATGCAAGCAGGTGGTTTGGAGCAGCTGGGGGGTGTCTGGGGAGCTTTTTGCTCAGGGTGTCCCTGCCCTCAGCTACCAGATCAACGCGCGGACGGAGCTGGCCGTGCGCTACAACGACATCTCCCCGCTGGAGAACCACCACTGCGCCGTGGCCTTCCAGATCATCTCCCAGCCTGAGTTCAACATCTTCTCCAACGTGGACCAGGACCAGTTCAAGCAGATAAGACAGGTAGGAATGCTGGACACTCCATTTCTGAGGTTATAAACACGCACGGAGCTCCCTGCTCCATGATGGGAGGGATTCGTCCTCCCTGGAGGGCAGGGCTGAAAAAGCCCCTCAGACCTGGGAGGATCTTGTTGAGGTGTTGTGAGGGTCCCCAGGATGAGGTGAGAGATGAGAATCTGACTCCAAGTTCTTAGATGGTTGATATATTATATTATATTATATTATATTATATTATATTATATTATATTATATTATATTATATTATATTATATTATATTATATTATATTATATTATTATATTATATTATTATTATATTATATTATATTATATTATATTATATTATATTATATTATATTATATTATATTATTATATTATATTACATTATATTATATTACATTACATTTACATACATTACATTACATTACATTATATTATATTATATTATATTATATTATATTATATTATATTATATTATATTATATTATATTATATTATTTATATTTATTATATTATATTATATTATATTATATATATTATATTATTATATTATATTATATATATATTATATAATGTTGTATTTTATATTAAATAAATACTAATATTATATATTTATGATTATTTATTATCGATATATTATTTATTTTATTTATTTATATAATACAATATTTATATTATGTATTATATCATTATTATATAATATACTATTTTTATATTATTTTATATTATACTTATATTTTATATTATATAATCATTTATTTATATTATGCATTATATAATATATAATATAATTATACTAATTTTATATTATTTTATATTGTATTTATACATTTATATTATATAATTATTTATTTTATTTATATTATATATATATTATATTATATTATATTATATTATATTATTATATTATATTATATTATTATATTATATTATATTATATATTATATTATATTATATTATATTCTAAAACTATACTAAAGAAAGAGAAAGGAGACATCAGAAGGCTAGAAAAGAATTAATAATAAAAACTTGTGACAGACTCAGAGTCAGACACAGCTGGCTGTGATTTGCCATTAATTAAAAACAATTCCCATGATGGGTAAACAATTCCCCAAATCACACTCCAGAGGAACAAAACATGGAGAAGCTGAGGCTTCTCATCTTGTGAGGAGAAGAAATCCTGGCGAAGGGATTTTTCAGAAAACATCACACTGACAGGATCTGAGAGGGATTCTTGGAAAATTTCCACAGCAGCACTCCCTGGAATGCATTGCTGAGGAATAATAAGTGCATCCTGACTATTAAAGCCTATGACATTTTGGGGGTAGATGTTTATATTGTTGGAGGAGCCAATTAGCTCTAACTGGGGAAGGATTAAGCTCTCAGGGCAGAAGTTTGTGCTTTACAGGAACACTGTATTAATTTTAAGAGGGGCTTCAAAAGGGGAAAAGATTTGCAGCAGCAGAGCACTTGCACTCTTGGAAGAGGCTCTGGTGTGCTGGGAGTCATCACAGCTATCTCTGAGGCACTGAACAATGTTACAATTCCTATCAGGGCTCTAAGGGCCAAAATTCAGCCTTAATTTCCCATTACACCTTCCTGACACACCGAGTGAAGAAGCAGAATAAGGGCTGGTTGGAGTTCCTGATTTTGCCAGCGTGTGGGAAACTGGCACGGGCCCAAAATGGACTGTTCTGTATGAAAACCCAAAACTTTAAATTAACCACATGTTTTCCCGTCATAAACTCTGCACAGAAGGAGGATACAGAGCTCCTTGTCCTTATCCAAATGTTTCAAATCCCTTAATCCAAAGAGGATGGGCACAGCTGGCACCCACATCATGATTTTTGTCTCAGGGCCACTAAGAGTCAGCAGCAAAACCCACAGTGCCTTCCAAGGAGAGGAAAGTGGTTCTTGGCAGCCAGAGTGTGGCTTTTAACACCCTGTTGTACAGTTTGCTTTTCTACAATTAGTCAGTGAGAAAGGAAGAACCTCAGTGTCTCTGGAATATCACAGAAAACCATGATCCTCGTGTACCACAAACTCTTTATAACCCCCTTCCCATTTCCTTGGCAGTTCCAAGTCAGAAACTTCCCTTTCCAGCGTGAGCAATTCAGTGCATCTGAGGCATTTTTTGTGCAAGACAGACCCTGCTTTGGCTTTAGCAGACCTTGTAAGGAATGTCAAGTTAATATGTGAACATGTTTTCTTTGCTAGGGGATAATTACATTAATCCTGGCTACAGACATGGCGAGACATGCAGAAATACTGGACTCTTTCAAGGAAAAAATGGAAAACTTCGATTACACAAATGAAGAACACATGACCTGTGTAAGGAGGTTTTGTGGATTGTTATTTTTCCGTGCATGGAGTGAAAGCTGGTAGATTAACTTTGTCTGTTGAAAAACTGAGATTCAATATATATTATCAAAAAATAAACCATCCTAGACCAAAAAATAATTACAATTTGGAAGTGCTCTTTATTAAATAGATTTTTCCAGCTTTCGAAATCCTGGAATCCCATCAGGAAAAAAAAAATTGCTCTATTAGGCCACAAATTCTTACCATCCTTTACTGTGGGGCAAAAAAATTCCATAAAAGTAAAACCTCTGGTCTCCTCTATTCCCCAGTGCAGCTGTGTTTGATTTCCAGGGAAATCTTTTCCCAGCTGCCTCTGAGTGTTCCACAAAAACCTTAATGGTCACTTGTGACTGAATCTCTTCCTGCAGCAGATAAATGCACATCCCACTGTGACACATCCCAGAGAGGGGATAAATGATTTACACAGAGCAGCTGAGAGAGGGATAAAGGATCCAGATCATTTAAGACCTCTGGTTAAATCCTGAAATTGTCCTTTCTGGTTGAAAGCATTGCAAGGACAGGGGTTGTGGAAAGGGGGAAAGGGCTGGCTTTAGGAGTGCAGCATTGAATTGAAGTGTTATCCCCTTTCAGCTGAAGATGGTGCTGATAAAATGCTGCGACATCTCCAACGAAGTCCGCCCGATGGAGGTGGCAGAGCCCTGGGTAGATTGCTTGCTGGAGGAGTATTTTATGCAGGTAAGAGAGAGGGAGAGATGCAATTGCACAATTTCACAATTTTCTGCTATTTCCAAATCCCCCAGGTGCTTCACTGTTTGACAGCCCAGTCTGGTTCTAGCTCTGAACTACCTGCTTTAGTGGAAGTTTCCCTGCCCACGGCAGGGGCTTGGAACTGGATGATTTTTAAGGTCCTTTCCAACCCAAACCATTCTGTGATTCCATGGAAAGCTCCTATTACAGAAAGTCAGAGAAAAATGCCAGCAAAAGAACCTGCTCAGTAAGCAAGTAGATGCAACTGATTTTCTCTTTTAATCATTAGTAAAGAATGAGATATAATTTCTGTTTGAATACCTGAAAATAATCACTCTCTGGAGAACAATGAGGAAATCACAGAACTATTCCATCTCTTTCAGAGCAGCAAGAGCCATTACCAGCTTTCTGAATGCTCTGAAATATTTTACCTCACAAGTCCAGTGGGTTTGCAAAGGGAGTCATCCGCCCTGCAAGCCTGGAGGTGAACACTTTGATGCTGGTGCTGAGCAGAAACAACTGAACAGAATTCTCTTTATTCAGATGCTGCTCTCCACAAAGCAGAGACATTGGCCTGAGGGCAGCACATCCCTGTTCTGTTCTACCTACAGACACCTCTGTGATCTGCATCTGAGGGCTGCTCATCTGCTTGCTGCATCACCTCTCCTCACAGCCTGCTAGACAGGATTAATATTTGTTATCTCTGGCTTTGTTATCTCTGGGTTGTTTCTCTGATTGTTCCAGAGTGACCGAGAAAAATCCGAGGGGCTGCCGGTGGCGCCGTTCATGGACCGCGACAAAGTGACCAAACCCACGGCACAGATCGGCTTCCTCAAGTTTGTCCTCATCCCCATGTTTGAGACAGTGACCAAGGTAAAGTCACCCAGGGCCAGAAACCAGAGAGAAGGAGAGCAGAGGTGCAGCGTTTGCCCCACCAGGGGTTTGGTTACCCAGGGAAATGGGGATGTACCTTCCACACCCCGTTTTCAGCACGCACGGTTACATGATGCAGCAGCAAGGTGAGGAATGCAAAAATGCTGATACAAGTCTTTCTCTTGTTCCCACCTAGCTGTTCCCAGAAGTGGAGGAGGTGATGCTCCAGCCTCTGTGGGAATCCAGGGACCACTATGAGGGGTTAAAACAGATAGATGATGCTATGAAAGAGGTAAACTCCAGTTATCTCCTTGATACTGCAAACATTATAAATGAATAAGCCAAACATTATAATTAAGCAGCAGACTAATTCTGAAACAGTGGGAATGCTCATGGCATAATCACTCTCCTGATAAACACATTCATTACACCTGCCTGGAGAGGGGTGTGTGCCACAAGCAGTAAAAACAAGTCCTTGCAGAGTCCACCAGGAACCACACAAGTATGGGCACGGGACAGGAGCTGCTTGCAAGGCACAGAACCCAGGGACAACCCCTGAAGGGAGCACAGTTCTCCCTGGAGGGATCTGCCCTCCCTTGAGAAGGAATTTGCCTGGGTATAAGCTGCAGCAAAATGCTCTGGGGTTGGGCAGTTCAAGTTTTGCAGCACCAGTGCATGAGTTTGTTTTCTGGGAAGGAACTTCCAGTCACCTGTGTGTCATCAAGATGTGCTTGGTGTTTTATGAGGAATCACTGTGTCATGCAAAGCACCCAGGATGATTAAACACACAAGGAGTGAAGCCCTTTAATTGCCCATTGGGGACTTTAATGTACAGAGCATCTCTCATTTTGTAAGGCTCAGGGGAGGTGGGAATTCCAGGTAACCACATCTGCTGCCTCTCAGCAGGTCTGCATTGCCTCAGGAGCCTGGCAGGGCAGAGAGCAGTGCTCAGGGCAGCACTCAGAGTGCTGGTCCAGCTCCCTGTGGCTCTGCACTCCTTTCTTGCACACCTCTTCCAGTGCCTCTTTTCCCTGCCAAGAGCCACTACAAAACCTGCCCTAATGGCATCACAAAATAGGGAGTTTCTGACATGAAAAAAAATTCACCATGTAGGCAGGCTACTATCAGCCACTCCATCATTAAAATAAGGTGGGAAGTGCCCTGGAGCAGCAGTTGTGCTGATATTGTTTGATATGTGGGTAATGAAGGCTCCTCCACTTGATCATCCATGAGTGGAACTGAGGCTTTGCTGTAGCTCCCATCTCCTCCCAAGTGCTTTGGAGAAAAAGCCCCTCAGCAGTTCAAGTACTGAGACTGGTTGATCAAAGAGCACAGGCTTTGAGGGCACTAAATTTTAAAGGAGAACAAAGCCTTTTGGGCATTTTTCCATTTAGACAGGAGCATTTGTCAAAGGAGGGCAAAAGAACTCAAATACGACTGCCAGACTTTCTGAGTTTTATTCACCTTTCAAGTTGAGCTGAGATTTTACTCCTGGTTTACAGAAGCTGTCAAAACAGCACTTTTACACAAACTGATGGAGCTTTAATTGCAGTGTATTGGCACAAGAGGCCTTAAAAAATAGGAGCTGCCTGAATTCAGAAATATTCTGAAACAAGAGGACCTAATTAGTAATCTGAGAGCCTGGTACAATAGCTGATGAGAAAGACTGAGTTCTGTTTGCCCAGGACGTTCATCCAGAGCTGTTTGGATGAAACAATGCCTGTGATATTCCAAGCTGCTGCCTATTATTTCCCAGGAAATAATTCAGATGCCTTGTGGGGAGCACAGCAGCCCTGTGAGTGTGAGTCAGAGGGATTAATCCTGCTCTGCTCTTCATTCCAGCTGCAGAAACAGAAAAGTGAAGGTTTGACCACCGGCAGTACCGAAAAGTGAGAGGAAACGGCCTTTGAACAAATAAACCACGAGCCTTGAGGCTGCCCTGCTTTAAGAAACGCTCTATTGGCCAAGCAGAGGTGGTGGCTACATCAAAATCCAAGTGGGACCATGCAGGGAGAGATGGATCCACAGCCTGCAGCCTCCTCACAGAGCTGCTGCTGCCGTCGGACACCGCGGGCTCCCCAGACTCCTGAATTGTCACCACAGCCTCCTGGCAGGATTCCCCAGGCTCCAGCATTCCCACCACAGCCTCCTGGCAGGATTCCCCAGACTCTGAATTCCCACCACAGCCTCCAGGCAGGATTCCCCAGGCTCCAGCATTCCCTCTACAGCCTCCAGGCAGGATTCTCCAGGCTCCAGCATTCCCACCACAGCCTCCCGGCAGGATTCTCCAGGCTCCAGCATTCCCTCTACAGCCTCCAGGCAGGATTCTCCAGGCTCCAGCATTCCTACCACAGCCTCCTGGCAGGATTCCCCAGACTCTGAATTCCCACCACAGCCTCCTGGCAGGATTCTCCAGGCTCCAGCATTCTCACCACAGCCTCCTGGCAGGATTCTCCCTGTGGACCCTGCTCAGGCTGCAGCACAGCTCCATCCTTCAGTAGATCTGCCTTCCTGGTGACCCAGCTGCCCACAGTCTGCAGAGACAAATCAGAGTTTAGCTAAGGAGCCTTTTCTGGGACATGGTCCCCTGGCACCAGGGGTTGTTTTTGTCAAGACACTCTCTACATGTGTACAGGAGGATGCTAATTACAGCATAGCTCACCAGATGCTTATACACTGACAAGGGTCCAGGCATGCATTTTTGTTTGCCTGGTAAGTCCTAATGACACATTTCTCCTCATTATTCTCTGAATTTTATAGTGTTCACAGTACATTCAGAAGCCCAACATAGTGGATGCAATTTTCTTTTTTTTTTTTTTTCCTACATTAGAAGAAATCAGAAGAAACCTTCACGAGTTTGCAGGGTGGCTTTGTGGCCTGGTACAGCTGGACACCATGGGATCCTTCAGCATGAGCAAAGAAGGGAGCACAAAGCTGAAAAAACCTCGGTGCAAACACATTTTTATCCTTGTTGATGCAAAAAAAAAAACCCAACAAGAGACAGCTTCAAAGATGTACAGATTTTTTTTTTTTTTTAACTTTTAAACCGATCTGCTAAATAATATATTCTTCTAAAGAAATGGGTGTTATTGCTTCATTTTGTGCATGTGTTCACATGAGAACAGTCCATGTTCCTAAAGACCAATAATGAACACAAGGGACGGGGCTGTACAGGAGAGGGGAGGGATGGTTTTCCTTGGAGGATAAGCCTTGGAATGATTCCTGTGGTACATCATGGAAAGGTTCAATTCCACTGATGGTTGGGAGCCAGGCTGTGCCCAGGTGTTGCAGCAGTGAGAGCAGACAGTGCTTTGATTGATTCCTGTGCACCACCACACCAAGGGGAAGGCTGGAATAAATCCCCCACAGGAATCAAGCCACAGCCACGCTGCTCGCCTGGTTTCTCCCAGCTGGGAAGGGGTGTTTTTGCTGAGGGTTTCAGGCCCTACCATGGTGTGGGAGCAGGGGTTCCATGCACCCAGTGCTGGCATCTCCCACACTGGCAGTCACAGGCATGGACATTGCTGAGCTTCCCCTTGTTCCCCCAGCTCTGTAAAGGCCAAAGCTGCAGCTGGTTTGTCAGAGGGATGAGCAGAAAGGGGAAAATTTTTCCCCCCATGGCCCTGGAAACACTTCAGGCAGCTCAGCCTCTCTGGCAGGTCTCTGGTACCAGCCCTGAACAGCAATCCTGCCCCCTGCTCTGGAAATTCAGATTGTTCTCCTCTTGTTTCTGCACATTAATCTTAAGTTTATCTCTCGTTTCTCCCCCAGTGCCATTTCCTGTGTTTGGTCTCTTCCATTAGCACACTGAAATAACTTATGAGTTATTTCAGTTACTCAGGGAGGTTCAAATTACCCCAAAACTTCCATCCCTCTACTCTGTTCCTACCTGGAGGTTTCCAGAGACCCAGGACAGACTCACAGCTGGTTCTGTCTGCTGCTGCCTCCTCCTTTAAACAGCTTTTTATGTGTGGTTTTGGGCTTTCTGCTGCAAACTGGAAAGGGCTCTGATCCCTGGCTTTGAACAGATCCCAAGGGAAATGGAAAGATCCAAGCCCAGGGTCAGCTCCAACTCACACAGAATCTTCATGAATGGATGAAAACTACACCCTAGGTTTGATTAACCTCAAACTTCTGATTCTTGAAGGTCGAACCTGAATTATGCGGTGTGAGAAACAACTGCTCACTTTGAAAATTTAAAAGGTTTATTAAACCTTGACAAAAATACAACAAAGGACTGCATAAGGAAAAAGCTGCAGTGCTGGGAACTGCCCCTCGTGCACACCACAGGGCCAGTTCATCTTCAAGATGGATGCTCAGTGTTTTATACCCCTGGGGGCTGCATCAGCCAGCCCTGGTCCCTCCCAAAGTCTGTCAGTCAGCTCTGCTGTGCCATTTATCAGTGGAAACTCTTTTCTTGTCACTGGATTGGAGCTCAGGTGTTGCCATGCCTCACCCCCTAAGCACCCCCAAGCTTTTCCATTCCCAGCTGCCCCATGCAAGGGACACCTGTGCAGCTTCTTTGTACCTGTCCTGGACAGCCCAGGCTGTCTGATGGCAGCAATGCAGGGGGGAAAGGGAACTGTGGGGAGAACAGAGGGCATCTAAACCACAATAACATAACTACACATCACTAAAGCTTTTCTTAATATTCACACAATAGTTATCCCTTAATTGTGAGAGCCAATCCTCTCATTATCCATCTTTAACATGTTGTTTGTGCCCTTTTTCTTTCCTCGATCTTATAATCCAAAGTACGTTCCCAGATTGTTCCTCTGTGGAATTCTTCACCACTTTTGCACGAGTAAATGGAATTTGCCATCTCCATGCAGGCAGATTTCTGTCCCAGGTCAGCTCCCAGGGCAGATGAGCTGTGCAGGAGCCATCAACAATTGCTCAGGCCTTGCCAGCACTGCTCACACCAGATGAGAAAAGCTGCTGTGCAAACTTCACTGCCCCCTCCTCCCACTAAAACTTCCTAAGAGTTAGATCCTTACAGGAAGTTTTGTTTCAGCTGGAAGGGTTTTCTCTAACCACAAACCTTAATCCAGCAATTATTTATCCATCTGCTTAGCTCCCACTGGCCCTGGCACAAAGGAGCTTCTTCCTTGGCTTTCTCTGACGGAAGGATTTTTGGGAATTGATTGCTTGTTTTGGCCTGCAACATTTTTAGGAGCAACCAAAAAAAAAAAAAAGCTGTTGACTGGAGAGAGATGAACAAAGGATGTTGATGAAATCCTGCTGAATGTTTTGGAGCTGCATCAGAAATGTGGAAAAAGGGAATGCAACCCATCCTCAGGGCTGCAGCAGTGACTGTGGTGGTGCTGTCGTGGGCTGTGAGGGTCATTGAAAGAACAGGCAACACCCAGGCTGCTTTCACAGGCAGCTGTAAAATTATAAAAACCCCATGTAATCACAACCAGCTGATGGTATAAATGGGAATACCACAGTATTTTTTTTTTAAATCTCATTTGTCTTTGTAATATTAGATTTCTATGAGACAGTCCTCCCAAGATATGTTTAACCAAGGGAAATGCAAGGCATTCTCTGATAATTCTAGTTTCTTATGCTTTTCCCACAATATTTAACATTGTGATTCATATGCTAATTAAAGGATTTGAGAATCTCAGGCAATCAGCCCATTAAAATGTCACACATTTTCAAGGTGACATTTTAAAACCAGACTCAGCATGAGAATGAAGTTTTTTTGAGGCAGGGAGACAGATGTCTGAGTGTGATTTAATCTTTTCTCCCCCTGTTCCAATGACTAAGGGTGGGTATTGTGTCTCAGTGTTGTTTCTGCTTACAGTAGGTGTCTTACAGAGAATTTTCTATGACCTGTTGCAGCTTTCAGCATCACGACAGTGCCAGGTGCACCCCGGCCTTGCTGTGCTAGACTTGTGATCAAAGCTGAACATGGAATGGGTTATAACAATTCCACACCATTTAGGAAACTAATGATGAGCTCTGGGATTTTACTTCTTTCTCTTTTTTTTTTTTTAAGCCGTGAGATCCCACAGCCCATTACTCTGTGTTTTAGTGTGGTTTGATAATCAGATCAAACTGAGGCTGCATGTCTTGGGAGGAGAACAGCTTTTTAAAAACGGGAGTGCCCCCACAGCAGCCAATTTACAAGGGAAGTTTAGTGCCTGTTAACACAGGAGTCATGGAATGCCACAGGAGTGTCTGTACATGGAAATTGTTCATCTCAGAGCTGCCTCTGAGCAGCAATAACAGCATCTGCCCCACGTGGGAGTTTGAGCCCGTCAGGAGAAGCACTGCCATGCGCTGTTCAATTTTCCTATTTTAACAGCAGGTTTTTGCTGCAAACTTCTCTGTAAAAATATCTGAAGAGCAAGTTTACCTGCATGCCTGGTTGTTGGGATCTTTAGCTGGTCAGAGTGACCCCAAGATATGTTGGAAAGTCTCTTTTCCCAGCCCGTCACTTGAAGAAGGAGTCAGAGCTCTCCATTTCTCAGTCTCAAGGTTGTTTATTGTTTCTTATCTACAAAATATTTTCTCCTGCCCTGCCGAGGTCTGTCCAGCAGGGCAGTTCCAGGCACTCTGCCTGCCCCCAGGGTGGTGTTATCTTTTTATACTAAAAACTACGTGTACAATATTTACAATTACTTCCCAATACCTATCACCTATGTTAGACAGTGAGCTTCTGCTCTAAACCAATCTAAAAGTGCCAACATCCCAGCAGAAGATGGAGGCCAAGAAGAAGAAGGAGAAAGGCTGGACATGCCCAGTTCCCTTCATCTTGCCCCCTGAACCCCCACACCAGAAACCCCAAAATATACTTTTCCACCCCATGATAACTTCACTATCATTCTACTTAATTTGTCATGGCTTGCTGATCTTCATATAAGGTTGGTAATTTGCTCCACGGGTCATAATCAAACCCACAGGCACCTTGGGCTCTGTGCCAGGGCTTCTGAGCCCCCTGGCAGGGGTCTTGGCTGCTCCGGACAGCCAGAGGGGTGTCCTGGGTCCTGACACCTGGTCTGTGGGATTAAGAGCCACACTCTGCTTTTATTCTCCTGTCATGCTGTAAAAATTTCTGTGAGAGAGCAAACAGAGAGGGCAAATCCTCTACCCCACTGACACAAAACCTCCTCTATTTGCCTGTTTCCCATCTCTTTGGCTTCCCTGTGGCTATAAAACAAAGGATCAAGCCTGTCAGGGATGAGGAGAACTCACCCCCAGCCCACAGGAAGAGTTTATAGGACTCTTTCACTTACTTCATAATCATCCTAGTTTTATTCCCCCTTGCAGCCACCCTAGAAAATAAACTACTCAAACTCTAAAGGAGCCTCATACAGAACCATCCAGCTGCTGCTCTGACTCCCAACTCAAAGAAATTACTGCCCAAGAGGTGATTCTGGGGCCTCCTGAGCCCCCCTTGTGCATGCACCCCCCTCTTCCACACAGCACCTTTGTCAATAGGATTGTTCAGTACCAGAAAAATACTGCAAAAACTTTCTGAAGTGTGTTTAAAATAAAAGAGCTTGGATGTTCCTTTTCTAGGCAAGATGGGAGAGCAGCAGGTGATCTCTCCTTTCTCTCAGCTCTCCAGGGCAGTGTCTAAGCAGAAATGTTGTTTTGACTCTGAAAAAATGGGACCTTGGAGGTCTGTGTGTGAGTGCTGTGATGGCACAAAAACCCCAATGTTAGGAAAATTAATCCACAAACACCAGAGGTTTATGTCCAAAAAGGAGACAGAGGAGTCCTTTTACTTTATTGGAATAAAGGGAGAGGCCATGGGGCATTCCCCTGGGATCTCTCAAATTTTTGGAGGACTCAGACTCCTTTTTATCCCAATTTCCTGGCTGCATTTCCCTTCTCTCTTTCCCCATTGGCTGAGGTACTTGAGAGGTACAGACTGCCCAGAATGCCTGATAGCAGATACATTTCCCTCTAATGTATAACCCTCCTTTGTAATTTTTAATTCTTATGGAATTTAGGGGTTTTTCTTCCCCATTGTTTCTTTCATCTTTCAATGTCTAATTTCATTTATCAGCAAACCTAAAGTTTATTTGTAAAAGCAAAGATCTTCTTCCATTCATCAATCAGTGGAATCCTTCCCATTGTTTCTTTATCTCCCAGTGCTGGTTTTATCTACCAGCAGACCCACAGCTGGTTTGTAAAGACAAATGCACTATTCCTCTCACCAGTAAATCATAATAATAAATTTAATAATCTGCCACTGGCTTCAAATCCCTTCTAGAGTGAGTCAGCAAGCCAGGGCTCCCCTTTCCTTTCAAACAATCCACATTTGTAAAGCACCTTGTGGTTTTTTGGATGCAAAAACCAACATTCCCATTACCAGAAAACAAAAACTTCTGGCCAACCCCAGTTTTTGGATGTCCCCATAAAGGAAGGAGCTGTAACCAAGAGGTCAGACACTGAGGTGTAGCAAGTCTGGCTCTTGGCTAGTGAGAAATCAAACTCACACACACAAAAAAAGCTTTCTGGCTATTTTGGCAGGTAGTCAGGAATCACAGGTGTACTCAGGCACGAGCACACACATAAAGCAGCTATCTGTAGACAATTTTGTAACACCACTCTTGGCTCTGTTGCAAGACAAACTCAGAACCAGGAGGGTTTGGAAAGTGCAGACCGGTGTTGTCACAGCCAACGTTTGCTGTAAAGTCTCTGAGGAAAAATCTGTTTTCCAAACTGTGTGGAAGCACAGTTACAGCCTGGCTGGCAGACTCAGCAGATCCTCTGCCCTAAAGCTCCAAACTGACAGGGACTTGGAGCAGCTCTGTCATTTTATACAAAAAAAAAAACCAAAAAACCACTTGTTCTCTTGTTCTCAGCCCACTGATGGTGTTCTGGGCTCAGGACAGCTGCGACACGCTCCAGGCTGGAAAATGGCATGAGAAAATCAACGCAAAACCACATAAATCCTCCTCAGATTTGTGTGCCCAAGCCATGCCTTCTGGAATGCCCAGCTAGCAGCTGTCCTGGGTAAGCCCTGGGAGCCAATTTGTGCCTCAGTGCTGCTGCTGCCACTTCAGGGCTGGCCAAAATTGGAGCTTGTAATTCAGGGCATTGCCAAAACACACCTTAAGCACCAGCAGGCTTGGGGCACTAACCACCTCTCTGGGAAGGTGGAAAGGTTTCCCTTTTGATGAGCAAATTCCCCACCAAACAATCCCAAAAGCCCAACAACCAATACAAACTTGAAAGCTCGAAATTGCATTTTCTTTACAGAGCAAGCCCCAGCTAAATGAAATGAACATTCAGAGCAGTGCTTATGTGTTTATTATTTCCCTTCCAAAAAAACAAATTAATTCATTTCAGGCAGAGTTATATTAACAAACAAACCCCTAACGTGCCTGTTAGAAGTGTTTTCTACCACTTTTCCTTGCCAGGCTTTGAAGCAGCCATGGAAATTCATGGTTGGGGCTGGGATCCCTGGCAGCAAAGACATGGGTAAGGCACAGGGAGCTGTGCAGGCAGCAGGTTAAACACCCACCAAACCCTGCTCACACTGGGAATTTGGTGTTTCCCCAGTGGCAGCTTCCCTCTCACCACTCCCCAGAGCTGCCCAGGGCCACTGGACCCACTGGTGCCTCCAGGACTGGCTGCAGGGAGGTGAGTTCTTATTGTAGGGGAGAGCTGAAGAAATATGTTCCTAAAGGTTATGGGGTCACAGGTCTAAAAGATATATTCCCAGATGTTATAGGGTCGCAGGTCTAAAAACAAAAATGTTCCTAAATGTTATGGGGTCTAAACCACCACGTCCTCCTGACAGTTCACCGGGGCGGCGTGTGTGTCATAAAGGACAATTTCATGTCTTCATTCCTTCTCTTCTTCATTTTTCTCCCCCTCACCCAAGATTTGATCCTCCTCCTCCTCCTGCCTGCTGTGTATGTTGCCAAGGGTAAATCTCCAGGGCAGTGACTCTTCCCAACTCCTCTGCCTGCAGAGGACACATCACCCATTTTAGGGTTGTTGAGCCAAGGCTGTGTCATCCAGAGCCAGGGAGATCCTGGCTTGCAATGGGCAAAAAGTACAGGAATGTCCCCTTTATTTACAGTTTTTCATTTTATCCTCCCAGCTGTGTCATTTCTCCACCCTGCAGGGTGCTTTACTGCTTGACCTGTGCTCCAGGCTGCCTTTTCCACCCATGCAGGAAGCATCAGGTGCTGCCTGATGGCTGCAACTCCATAGAACAGAGCTAGGACAGGTCATCCAGCTTCATCCACTGGCAACTGCATGCAAAAGGCAGAAAAAAAATTGCATTTCTAAGCCTACATTTTTATTTATGTATTTATCTAACTGTTTCTACTGAGGAGAAAATTGTGAGCACTCAGCAGCTCCCACAGCTTTGAACTGCACTGAATTACAGACATTCACATGGCTTCATGTAGGTGTTCCACAAATCCAGGCATCTTTTGCATGAAAATACCTAAAATTAAATTGAAAAGGTTACAAGCTGATTAGTATTAAAAGCTTGCACCAATTAGTATGGTACAGCTCTTTCTTTCAAACATGAGCTGTGCAGGCTAACTCAGAGTGTTTACTACTTCCAATGCTGAGATTAAATCCATGATTTCCAGTGCAACAACCTTGTGACACCTCTGAATTTATCTCCAGGACAAAGGGCTTTTCTCATCCTGGTTGTTAACATTTAACCAGGAGACAATAATCACTCTGAAAGACACACTGTACATGGAGAGGGGTTCCATGGCGTGACTTGCAGGAGGAACTCAGAATTTGCAGAGTGAGAATGGTGTTTGCAGACTGTAAAAGTGAATAACAACCTTTATTTACACTGACATTCTCTCAAAAAAAGAACTGAGTCCTGTGCTTTGCTTCATGGATGGATTTATTACTCCATACAGTGGAGTCAAAATCAAAGCCTGTTTCCCAGATGGGGTTTGCCTGAGGTTTTTAAATTTTATTTTTGAGCTCTGTCTTTTTCAGAGCTCAGCAAAATTTCATTTCACCACCCTGAGTCATATAAAAATGTGCTCTCTGAATGTCCGTTTACCCAGGGCAGTCTTCCTGAGGCTGCAGGCTGGTGCCTCTAAGAGCCTGGAAAATGAGCTTGTCTGTGAGCACGCCAGGGCAGATGGAAGTGCCTGGATCAGCTCGGGGTGTGCGGCACAAGCTGCCCTTGCTGCCCTGTCTCAGCTGCTGCCTGTGGATGCTCTGTGCTGTGGGGCTCCCTCTTCCTTCCTCCCTTGCCCAGAGGAGGAGGAGGAATCACTGTCTCGGGACTTTAGCTGGTCAGAGTGACGCCAAGATGTGTTAGAAAGTCTCTTTTCCCAGCCCAGCTCTTGAAGAAGGAGTCAGAGCTCTTCATTTCTCGGTCTCAAGGTTGTTTATTGTATCTTATCTATAAAATTCTTTCTCCTGCCCTGCCGAGGTCCATCCAGCAGGACAGTTCCAGGCACTGCCTGCCCCCAGGGCGGTGTTATCTTTTTATACTAAAAACTACGTGTACAATATTTACAATTACTTTCCAATACCTATCACCTATGTTAGACAGTGAGCTTCTACTCTGAACCAATCTAAAAGTGCCAACATCACCCAGAAGATGAAGGCCAAGAAGAAGAAGGAGAAAGGCTGGTCATTCCTCCATCTTGCCCCCTGAACCCCCATTCTAAAACCCCAAAAATCTATTTTACGCCCTGTGATAAATTCACTATCATTCTACTTAAACTGTCGTGGCTTGTAATTCTTCATCTAAGGTCGGTAATTGTTTGTTCCAAGGGCTAAATCAAAGGCACAGGGGTCTTGGGCTCTGTGCCAAAGTCTCTGAGTCCCCCTGGGCAGGGGCTCGAGTCCTCCAGGGCAGCCAGAGGAATTTCCTGGGTTTCCACATCACTGCAGGCATTAAAGGAGATCTGCAGCCAAACCCTTTTGCCATTTCCCTCAGTGCACAGCAGAAGGATTTTGATCTGCAGGACAGGGAGCTCATGCTCCAATCTGCACTCCAGCAAGGGCAGTGCCTTTAAAGAGTGACAGGACAAGGGGAAGTGGCTTCAAACCAGAAGAGAATAGGGTTAGATGAGAAATTATGAATAAATTCATCCCTGTGAGGGTGGGCAGGCCCTGGCACAGGGTGCCCAGAGCAGCTGTGGCTGCCCCTGGATCCCTGGCAGTGCCCAAGGCCGGGTTGGACACTGGGGCTTGGAGCAGCCTGGCACAGTGGGAGGTGTCCCTGCCATGGCAGGGGGTGGGACAAGATGATCTGGAAGGTCCCCTCCAACCCAAACCATTCTGGGGCTCTGTTTTAGGCTCGGGAAGGGCACTGGGGTCCCTCCTGCTGCAGGTGCAGCCCCCAGGGCAGCAGAGGCAGGAGCTGAGCCAGGGGGACACAGGACACTGACACCCTCACCTGCACCTCTGTGTAAAGACTAAAATGAGGGCTGGGCTGGCTTTAGCCAGGAGCAAAGTGCCAGGCACTGCTGCCAAGCACAACGAGGTCACCTGCACTCCAGTTAAATGTCTCCATGCTGCTGGTGTGTCTCTCAAGGTGCAACACCAGCTTTTACAAAGTAGGTTTGGCAGTTCCATTTACACACTAATTTGCAGACCAGGCTCACTGGACAAAATTCCAGTTAGAGATTCATGGGTGCAGGAGGCCCAACAGGTGGATTCCTTTCAGGTGATGGATGCAGGAAAGGCATCAGGCATGATTTCACCTCCTCCTGCCCAAACTCAGGTTCATCAGCTAGCATCAGCCCCAGCCATGTCCCACACTGCCCAAAGATGAAACCTTTTATCTTCTCCTCTATCTCATTTTTTCAGCATTATAGTATCAGCTACTCCAGTCCATTAAGAGCCTCTTTTTAGCGCATCTAAACGTATTCTCATGTAAGGAAAAGCAGCATAATAACCAGGACATGTATAAGAGCCTGACATTTCTTTTCATGCTGGTACATACTGTTCACAAAGTCCCAGAAGAATATTACACAGGTGAAGGGGGCTAATCATTTGAAAGGACTCCCCATCTTTGAGGGCTGTTTCATTACATTATCCCTTCACAGAACACATTGAAATCCTTCACATGATACCCACATCAGTCTCCCCACTCCCAGCTGCACAACCACTGCTCTAAAGAATTGCCAAGGGAGGATCAAAGAAGAAAATTACACAACATTTTTAGATTATTTTTATCCTCAAGGAGTTAGCGGGGTGGAGAGGATAATAACCACTTTTCCCTGTGATTACATGGTGCCGGCAGTAAATTTTGCAACTGTCAAAAGCTACTGATCACTTCCAACACCTCTGCCAGGAATATGAATCCATAAAAAATGTTCATCAGCCACCCAGCCCTGAGTGGTTCCACAGGCAGAGCCACCAGAAAGACAAAAAGTCCCCTAAAAGCACAACAGCTGAAATGGAGCCACAGCTCACCCTCTCAATGTGACCGTGTTCACAGGGGTCCGAGGATGAGGGAAGAGATGAGGATCTGACTCCATGTTTCAGAAGGCTGATTTATTATTTTATGATATATATTACATTAAAACTATATTAAAAGAATAGAAGAAAGGATTTCATCAGAAGGCTGGCTAAGAATAGAATAAGAAAGAATGATAACAAAGGCTTGTGGCTCGGACAGAGAGTCTGAGCCAGCTGACCGTGATTGGCCATTAATTAGAAACAACCACATGAGACCAATCACAGATGCACCTGTTGCATCCCACAGCAGCAGATAACCATTGTTTACATTTTGTTCCTGAGGCCTCTCAGCTTCTCAGGAGGAAAAATCCTAAGGAAAGGATTTTTCATAAAAGATATCTGTGACACTCTCAACACTGAGTCCACCATGAAGTTTTTCCAGTATTTTCTTCCTCCATATCAAGCAGAGATTTACCAGTTGGCAATTTTACAATAATGACAGATGTGATTATTATTGATAGTGAAGGTCTCTGGTTTGAATCATCCCAAATGGGTTTGCCTCAAGCTGCAACTTTGACCTCAAATCTGAGACTAAATCACTCAAATCTAAACCCTGCTTCTTCAGTCTGGCTCTAGCAGCACTTGCACAGTGCTGATCCACATGGCTCCACAAAACTGTCACATTGCTCTGGGAGCCTCTCAGTTTAAAATTCATCCATCTTTCTCCAGGGACAGCCACATCCCAGCAGGAGACAGATCCCTGCCAGGATAAGATGGGAATGGCTGTCTCCTTTTCCTAGGAGAAGCAGATGACATTAATTTTATTTCCATTTCTAATCCTGCATGTTACTTCCTCTGCAAGAAAGCCTCAAACCATGGAAGCCCCAAAGTGCTGGGCAGGCTGCAGGTGGGAGGTTGTCCTGGTTTGAAAAGGAAGTGAGTTTTTTGGGAGTTTGGTGGTCAGAAGTGAAGCACAGTTCTGAGCTGAGCACATAACCCAAAAGAGGGACATTCATGAGTTCCAGGGGTGCAAGCACATAACCCAAAAAAGGGACATTCATGAGTTCCAGGGGGCCCTGCAGGCCCCAGGGCAGGGCAGCAGATGATGGCAGTGCTGGAGTTCTGCAGGGACATAAACTCCTCCTCCCACCTCAGTCCTTGTGCAGGTCCTGCTCTGAAGCTGTGTGTGAACACTGCGCTGATCATCTGGGAGGGAAGTCAGGATGCAGAACCCAAGCAGTAAAGCACTAATTACATTCCTTCAGAGAGAAGTTGACAGTGCAAAGCCATTTGCACTTTGTTTGTTTGTTTGTTTGGGGGGGTTGGGTTTTTTGTTTTTTTGTTTGTTTTTTTGGGTTTTTTTTGGGGGGGGTTGTTTTGTTTTGGTTGGTTGGGGTTTTTTGGCTGAAGATCCTTGCTTATTTTTGGGGGGGTTTTTTTTGTTGTTGTTTTGATTTTTGTTTTCTGGTTGGGTTTTTTTTTGGTGTTTTGGTTTTTTGTTTTGTTTTGGTTGGTTGGGATTCTGTTTTGGCCGAAGTTTCTTGCTTGGTTTTTTGGCGGAGGATTTTGGGGGTTTTTTTGTTTTGGTTTTTGTTTTTTGGTTGTTTTGTTTTTTGGGTTTTGTTTTGGTTGGTGGGGTTTTTTTTGGCTGAAGTTTCTTGCTTGCTTGGCCTGTGGCAGGGGCAGCGATGGCCACAGTTTGTTTCTTCTGTTGAAGCTCAGGAATGATTTGCTGATTGCACAACTCCTCCCCATGGCAGGGTGTGCAGGGACTGATGCAACTCCTCGACAGACAGAATCCTGCTTGGAAACTCTACAGAGGGGATCTGCTCCCTTCCAGAGGCTGAGACCTCAGCTCCAGGAAGACTTTCCCTTCCTGCCCTAGATCCCTGTGTTCCCCTGAGCATTCAGCTCCTCTGATGAATTTAAACCAGCATAATTTAGATATGGTTTCCTCATGGATTAGTCATTTTATTGTAAGTGGATGAGCTGGGTTGGGAACACCGTGCTCAGCCCAGCTGAGTGCCAGGAGTCCATTGAACTCACAAAGCAAAGAACCCTGGGGTGAGACCAGGCAGCCTCTGCCACCCGAGGACAGGCTTTTACTTTACATGGAGTGTGCTTTACTCACCACACGTGATTTCTCTGGAAATCAGTGCCCAGTGCTGCCTGGGGAGCAGGGCAGAGTGTCACCTCAGGTCACTGTCACTCCCAGGTGAGTCAGAGCTGGGCAATTCAGTGCCCATCACAGGGGTGGTGCAGCCCTGGCTGCTCCAAGAGGAGCTGGCTTGGCTCTGTCAAGGCTAAAAATGAGCAGTTGGTGCTCACTAGGGCTGAATTCCCTTTGTTTGGAGGTTTAGAAGGGAAGGGCTGAGTCAGACAGAGCAGAGGGGCTGGGTGTGTTGTCATCTCATTGCAAAGCTCCCATACCTTCTCAGTGATTTCTCATGGGCAACTCCTCATAACACTGACACCTCCTCCTCACAGCACAGCCAACAAACTCCAATGCGCTCCTCACCCAGCTACCCACACTTTTATAGCGCTCATCCTCACTGGACACAGCTGTGGCCTGTTAAGGGCAGGCCTGCTCCTAATCTTTGGTGATTCATACAGCTGCAATTCCTCAGGGGTGAGATTGCCTTCTGCACTATCTTTATTTTCTTACATTCTATGCCCCCACATGTGTGGTGTGCTGCAGGTGGACAGGAGCTCTCTCTGGGCAGGGGCTGGGCAGGGGCTGGCAGCTGAGTGCTGCAAACTGGGGGCTCCCCCTGCTCTGGAGCAAAGCCTGAGGGCAGCTGGGCTTCTCTGGCATCTGCTTCTGCAAATGTCCCCCATGGCTTAGAGCTGGCCAGGGTGGGATCAGCTCCCAGGGACACCCCCTGACCCCCTGCTTCTTGTCCAGGGGCAGGAAAACACTGCAGAACAGTTTGAGAGGAATAGTGGATTTGTCTTTACAAACCAGCTGTGGTCTGCTGGTAGATAAAACCAGCTCTGGGAGATAAAAGAAACAATGGGAAGGATTCCACTGATTGATGAATGGAAAAAGATATTTGCTTTTACAAATAAACTTTAAGTTTGCTGATAAATGAAATTAGACATTGAAAGATGAAAGAAACAATGGGGAAGAAAAACCCCTGAATTCCATAAGAATTAAAAATGAAAAGGGAGGGTTATACATTAGAGGGAAATCTGTGGTATCAGGCATTCTGGGCAGTGTGTGTGTGTGTGTGTGTGTGTGTGTGTGTGTGTGTGTGTGTGTGTTGTGTGTGTCGGGACTGTCATGTGACAGCCATGAGATTCTGGGCAGTGGAGTGCTTGGCAGATTCAGTTTAGATGGAATGTAATATAATGAAATATAGTATAGAATAATATAGTATAATAAAGTAATTAATTAGCCTTCTGATAAGATGGAGTCCTCCTCATCATTCCTCCTTCATCGGGGGTGAAAATATCCACTATAGCTGTGATTAATTCACACATGGATTTATTTCCCTTCTGCTACCTCCACAACGCTGCTGGGTTTCCCAGCAAGCACAACAGAATCTGAGAGTGAAAAAAAACCTCTTGCTTTTTGATTTAATCAACTTGTTTCCAGTGCCTTCCTGAATATACCCACTGCTTATTTACAGGAAATGAAAATGTAGCAGCAGCTTTTCTGTGCCTGACACATCCAAACAGAGCTGCTACACCTGAGTACTCTGAGTGTTCAGGGGTCTCTGCAGCTGCTAAGGTGAAACAGGAGGATTTCCCTCTTTTTATTTTTTCTTTTTATTGTAGATTGTACCTGTGCTGAAACTTCCTCCTGGCTGCACCATGGAGAGGAGAGAAGGGACAGAGCTTGATTTGATATGACTACTTTTGACCAAAAATCTTTGAAATCTTATTTAGGTGGCCTTACACTGAGCAGAGAGATCACTGGGGTCTTTTGTTCGAATTGGCCATGGGTTGTTTTTTTTGTCACTTTGGGGTTTTGGAGATCTTTTTTTGTTTTTAATGAAGGTGGTGACAATAGACGGAAAAGGCTTAAATTCAATTTTAAGGTTTAAATTCAATTTTATGATGTAATGGCCAAAGTCCCTGTGCCTCTATATTAAAACAAGCAGGTAAAAGCTGCTCTTCCCCCTAAAGAAATTCTCACAGATTCCAGGGAAGCTGAGAAGTACCAGCTGATTTATATTCCTCTTATTAGAAGTTGCATGACACAGAACAGTTCTGCCTTGTTTACAAAACAGAATTTCCCAGTAAAGCATTCCAGAAGTGCAATACATGCAAATCTTAGAGACAGTGACTAAATATTACAATCATTATTTCCTTGAAGATAAGAAGCTTTCACTTTTAAATTGCTGGTTTATTTCCTGAATACTGTTGGCTTTAGAGGTAGTTTACTTCAGGTAAAACTAAGTGCGTGTAGATAATAATATGAATTCTTCCACAGGCCAGGAAACAGGGAAAAAAATCAGAGTAATATTGCTTTTAATTTGATATAGCTGGTGTGTCACATTCTGCCCTTCTTGAGCTTTGAAATATTAGAAAGCAAATGAAGAACTGCTATGTGAAATATTGCAGCGATAAAGGGGAAATGTCAACAGAGACATCCAAGACATCCAGCACTGTGAAAAACTAACCAGAATTTATATGGGATGCTGCCATCTTGATAAGATGCTGATGAGAAAATACAGTAACACAGCTCTTATTTTAAAGCACAAAACGCTGGTGGGTTGCAGCACAGCTGCAAAGGCAGTGGATCAAGCTGCAAGCCTGAAAACCTGCACAGATGGAATGCCAAAAATGGATGCTTTAATTGTGTTTTCACGTTGAATATTGTGTTTCATAAGTGCCTCCCTCCTGTAGTCACTTCAGAAAGGATTAACAGCACAGCTACTCGTTTATACTGTGTTTTCTTTAACACAAGGCATGGAAAACTCTAAAGTGCCAACCTGTGCTGCTCCCTGGACATTTCACAGGACTGAGATTGTCCCTTTCTCCCAGGCAGGGTGAGGAAGTGAGGGCCATGTGCAGCATGCAGAATAATTCCTTTCCCAAGTACAAATGAAGCTTAAGCCAAAGGGTGATATACCAGCAAGATACAACACACGGTGAGGATTTTGTGTTAGAAAGAAGTTTGGGTCCATGAATAGTTGGGGTTTTTTGTTTCATGGTGAGTTTCTTACACACACACACACACACACACACACACACATATATATATACAAAATATAATATAGTTATATATTTATACTTATATTTATATATTTATATTGTTATATTTTATATATTTATATAGGGTTATACTTATTTTTTTATTTATACAGATATCCATATATATCCATATGTTTTATCCATAGATCCATGTAGATATGCATATCTATCCATATATATGTATATTTATCCATATATATTATACATATTTATTTTTATATATGCATGTATGTATACACACACATATATATACATGTATTATATATATATTTATATATACATATGTATATATATATACATGTGTATTTTATATATATATATCTATCTATATATATGAGTAGGTCTGGCAGTCCAAAATCAGAATTTCCATGCCAGATAAGACTATTAAATTCTTATTATCCCTATGGCAACATGCAGAAACACTACAGCCTGCCTGCAGGTGTAAATGTGATAAATCTCAGACAGATGAGGAACTGTACAAAGCTTTCCATTGGGATCTGGAGCCTGGCTGTTGACAGAAGCAGGAGAGGCTCCATGGCTGAGTTCAATTTGCTTCTACCTGTATTTGCTTCATGCTGATTCTCTGGATTTACTGCCTCCACCCAGCTATAAAGAGTTGTTTGAACTCAATGTTGAATTAAGCAACAACAGCACCCAACTCCCATTCCCAATGCCCTGACTCTAATAAATTTTCCAGAAGCTGTTCACAGTCAGGGCTATAAGTGCTGGGTAGGAAATGAGGGGCAGCCACTCCTCTGGATGTTCAGGTCATGCCCATGGGCACATCTACCTGTGCAAACACACCCATTACTTCTACTAATAGAAAAGGAGGGGGAAAATAGAATATTGAAAGAAGTATTGTGTGCAGTAGTGGGGGATAACCTGTGCAAATACATTTAAAATCAATATTTAATTCTCTTTCCAGCCTCTGCATCCACAGCTATTGACAAATCACATTGTGCTTTCCCTCACCACACTCCAAGTCACCCTGGTTTGCTTTCACAGTCACCAGGACTGATGGCAGCAGGGACAGGCAGTAAGAGTTAAACCCACAGGGTGTTTCCTCCTCAGATCAAAGCACTCCACACAAAATAGTTCAGCAAAGAAAGCTGAGGCAGATTTTGGAGTGCACTGAAATTGGCAGCAACTTTTTATTACCCTGGAGATAAAGCAGCTGCATTGTATTGGGGTTTTTCTTTTTAAAGAAAGGAACATCTTTGTTTACAGTCATTTTTGTTTATAGAACAAGCTTGTTTTCAAAGTTTTCTTAAAAATGTAAGGACTGTTCCAAAGCATAGTTCTGGGCTGCATTTGATTAGGGTTCCTTCCTGCTATGACAGATAAAAGGTCACTCTGTTCAACTATGTGCTGCTGAAGGGGGTTTTGGTGAAATCCCAGCAACAGGAGTGGGAAGGATCGGTTTTGGTTTGAAATACTGAGGAAAAGAAACACCTTTTCCCCTACCTGCATTTTTAAAAGCTCCTTGGATTGTCAGTGCTCTGGAGAGAGGCAGGGCAGTTGCTCAATCACCACAAAAAGCTCCAGTGCAGTGTGGGGTGAACTTCTGTGGCCCACAAATATTCTTGGAATGGTTTGAGGGTTTCCAGTCCTGCTATAAAACTACACCCTCATTGACCTATTCCCTTTTGCCAGGCACACAGACAGGCCTTGGTTCAAGTTCAGAAAATAAACACAAGCAAGTGACTTCAGGTTTAACCACTAGAAATAAATAGTTCAAATTCCAGGGAAAGGAGTGTTGTCTTCCTCTCTGCAGCAGTGGTATCCACTCCTTTTTAATGATTTGTGTTTTCCATTAGACAAGGCAGATTGGAAAACATCTAAAAGAAGGATTTAGACCTTCCTTTCTCTGATCACTTTGCACAGAGCCCTTCAAAGCAAAGCCCAGGCACACATGGTCTCACAACTGAAGCTCAGGAGCTGCTGTGTGCAGAAAAGGAAACATGAAATGGAATAGGAAAGGAGAACTTGCAGGAAGAAGAACAAAAAGGCTTGAGCCATCTGCCAGATATCACATCTCATGTCACTCCCACACACCACAATCTGTCATGAGTTCAAGTGTTGGAAGAAAATTTGGGTTTCTTCCAGGAGAGCAGCAGAGTGAGGATCACAGGAGTGCCTGCAGCCAGTGGAGATCACTGTCAAGGTCTATCCTGTGCTGGGGAAAAATATCCCTCAGGAATAGGAATTGCCATGGCAGCCTCTGATCCTTCAGAAGTTTAATATTGACATACAGGATCTGCAACCAACCACTGAAGGCAGTTACCTGTGTCCTCCTCAGATTTTCCTCCAGTGAGAAAATGGGTTGGAAGTGACCCAATACAGGCTCCTGCTGCGGATTCAAATTTGTTCAAAAACGTTGGGAGTTTGCACGGTGTCTGCAAGCTTCATCATGAGATTTCTTTTTCACAGCTAGCAGAAGATCTAGTCAGAACCTTTTCCTCCTGCCCTGTCTGGTTCACAGGCAGTGTGAATACAAGACTGTTTCTGGTGGTATTTTACAGAATCTGCACACCAGCAAACTCTACTCCTAAATAAAAGCTACACTCTGAGGCTGAGCTTCCTTAAATGCTTCCCCAACTGCTTTCCCTAGAGCCTCTCTTCAACTAAATAACACAAGAACCACCAAGTTTTAAAAGCCAAGCCACCACATCTACCCAATATCAAAGCACTTCAGATGGCAGCTTCTCACCCCTTCCTGAGACCCAAGAAAAATCCTCCTCACCAGTGCTGCACCACTGCACTGGCTGTTCCAGGTGCAGCCCAGCAGGTTTTCACGCCACACTTTCCTTCAGAAGACTGAAATTACAGGGTTTTCATCCCAGCATGGCATTTAGGTGAACTACCAAGAAATTTGCCTACCTGTTGCTGAGCTCTATTATTGACATTCAGCATCTTCCATGGGAGAAAGGGAGAAGCTGTCAGCAAACCAAGGAGCTTCATTTGCAAACTCACATCTGCATTTGAATGCAAAAATTCTACATGTCCAGACA
Source organism: Diglossa brunneiventris (assembly GCA_019023105.1). Classification (NCBI taxonomy): domain Eukaryota; kingdom Metazoa; phylum Chordata; class Aves; order Passeriformes; family Thraupidae; genus Diglossa; species Diglossa brunneiventris. The sequence continues at coordinate 5,068,510 of CM032352.1, forward strand.
CTCCAGACAGAACCACTCACAGTGCACAGGTTAATTCTGAGTACTTTTAATGGACTGTACAGATTTCCACACCTGGTTTTGTGAAGGACATGATATTCCACATGAACATGACACCATCTGGCAGATGAACACATCTTCTGCCCCCCTGATGAAGCAACAAGTGGCCCCATAAGGCTCTCACTGATAACTTCTCAAGAAGATGTATCTCTTGGATAATTAAAATGGAAAAGTTCTCGATGAAAAAAGCAGGATGCACTCCAAATTTTGCTCCCAGGCCTCTGGAATGATTTTCACAGACACCAGTAGGATCATATTGCAATGGAAGGAGCTTCCAATAACACAATGTTGACTGACACATTTTACTTTTACTTTGCAGCATACAAAATTAACTTTTGCACTTCTTCCTACAGAGATATTCCACAAGTAGGAAGTAATGGATTAGAAGCTAGGCAAAATCCCAACCATATGAACCAAAGTTAAAGGATAAAAACAGAGAAGGCAAAGTCTCAGCTAAAATCTCTCATACCCAGCAAAATTTTTTTCTAGACTCCCTTTCCCATACCCAGGCACACTAAGTTAGTTACATGAACTAACAGACTTTTAAAAAAAGTTTAAAAAAAAAACCCAAAAAAACCCAAACCAAAAGTAATAAAAACAAAGTTGCATCCACTTTAATCAGCATGTTTCCACCTGAAAAAAAAAGCCTGAACACAGTAGGCAAAAAGAACATCCTGTTTCAAGGAAAAGACCATCTCCAATATTCATACAACATGCATCAGAGATTCACAGGACTGAGCCACTAACACTGTATTCTGCTAGAAAGTTTAGCTATGTTGTAAATGCATTACTTGCTGCAAACAGGATATTGCCATATCAGCCTGCCTGAAAACCTGAATAAAATTTTAAACCAGTCCTTTTGCATAATTCATTTTTCATATAAAAACAGTCCACAGTTGGATCACTTCCTTTCCTCAAGGCAAAGATCACAAAGCTCACAGCAGTCATAGTGATGGCTCTTCAGTCTTCATCTTTTTTTTGGCCTGTCCACTGGAAGCATGCTGCAGATCCTGCTTTTTCTTCTTCTGCTGCTGAAATTTTTTCTCCTTCCTCTGCAGGTACTCATCCATGTTATCAAAGGAAGCCTTGTACAGGTGGCTGTAGCAGCTCCCTGCACCAACAAAACCTGGAGTTGGGCAAAGCAAGGTGTTTAATTAACACAGCTGTTAATTCCCTCAGCAGTCTCATAGATTACTTCCTGGACTGTAATTTTAGATAGTGGCATTCCAGTTCATTTACTGTGGTCCTATCCACTATATCAACCTTCCAATACCTCAAGGGGCTCCAGGAGAGCTGGAGAAGGATTTTCACAAAGGCATGTAGTGACAGGACAAGGAGGAATGGCCTTAAGCTGAAGGTGGGCAGATTTAGATTAAATTTTGGGATTCTTGACTGTGAGGGTGGTGAGGCCCTGGCACAGGGCCAGAGAAGCTGTGGCTGTCCCTGGATCCCTGGAAATGTCCAAGGCCAGGCTGGATGGGGCTTGGAGCAACCTGGCATAGTGGGAAGTATCCCTGCCCATGGCAAGGGGATGGAATGAGATCATCCTTAATGTCCCTTCCAACCCAAACCACTTTATGATTAAATATCAACATTTACACTGTGTAAGCCTGATTTATGTTGGCAAGCACCTGTTCAGCATTCACCAGCCAGACACAGCCTCCACTTTTAGGCTAAAAAATTCATACAGAGTCAAGCAGCTCACAGTGAAGCAAAGAGAGGCCACAGCTCTCCTCACACACTGGACACTTGCAAACTTCAGGGTTTCTGTTTTTCAACTGCTGAAGTTGTTCCCTGAGACCCAAGCACTAAAAGGGAGTTGACAACTAACTATGCTTAGCTGGATTTTCTCCTAGAGTATTAACTTCAAAGCAGGACAAAGGAGTAGATTTCAAATAGTCATGTTCTACAGCACATAGATTCCCAAGCATTTGTTCCAATGTTCCACCTTCTGTGAATTCAGGGTAATATTCCTCACAGCATCCCCAAGACTGCAGGTTTAGATGAGTTTAGCAGGGAACGAACTGCTATCCAAAAATCCCTCCTCAGATTGCTTCTGTAGACAACACACAATGAGACCAGCTGGCTTGGTCCATATTTGTAAAAAATTGTTGGAATGGCACTTGACAAAGCCAATGTTCTCCAGTTCTCATCTTTTCCCACTTACCAAATTCACAATCTTTAAAGGACAAATGAAGAGAAATCCAGTACCTGCAAAGGTCTGGTCCTGAAGCTGTGTGCTATTCCACAGAAATCCACACACATCCCCCTGTTTCTTGGTAGACCAACAAATCAAGTTTCCCTCTGTGGTACTCAGCAATGCTCAAGCTTTCTCTGTCAGGGGTGTTGCACTCATAGAGGCTTTACTGGCCTTTGGCCCTGGGAGAAATTGCATGCTGCCAGTTTGAACAGCCATGCTGCTCTCCACTTGATCAGTCTGCACTAAATCCTTTCCTGGGATCAGTTACAGCACAATGCCAAACTGGTTAATGTATACAAGGGGGAATGGCTTCAAACTGAAAGTGGGTTTAGATTCAACATTAGGAAGAAATTCTCCCCTGTGAGGGTGGTGAGGCACTTTGAACAGAAAAGCTGTGGATGCCCCAACCCTGGAAGTGTTGAAGGCCAGGCTGGATGAGGCTCTGACCAACCTGGACTAGGGGAAGGTGTCCCTGTCAAGGAGTTGAATTGGGTTGTCCTTAAGGTTCCTTTCAACCCAAACCATCCTGGGATACTGTGATATTTCCAGATTAACCATTGCATCCTAAATCCTACAGAAACCTCAGACAGGTGAGAAAAGTTTATAAAAGGACAATATGCAGGGATTGGGACTGAATACAATGTAATGATCACTTGTTTCAGAAGACATAACTCCCTTTAAAGCACTAATTATGCACTGGAGTAAGTGCTCATCAAGTGAGCCTCCCCTTACTAATTAACACTAATGAACCCTGTCATGTGAGCTGTGCTCCTTTCCCAGCTGCAGATGAGCTGGTGACTGAGTTTCCACGTGCTAATTATGCCCAGAACCTCTCCCCCTGCCTGCTCTCTCTGCTCCTCTGGGCTCATTTCCACTCAGCCCTCATCCTCCTAATTATTTGCCTGCCTGTAACTATCAAGTCTGCAACATCTCACGCAAACATCTCCTTTCCAAAGGAACACCTGACTTACAAAGACTGCACCACCTTAATTACAATTTAATGACCAACTTAATGACAGCTACATGCTAAACCATCCAGTACCAGATATTAAGGAGACTTTACACCAGACTGAACATTTCTGCAGCTCTTCCATCTTTACGTATGGCCAGCATGAACAGACCATAAGACTGGTGGGAACTGTACCATGTTTTTTAAGGAAGATTCCAGTCTCCCAGCAAAGTGCAGGATAGAAATTTCTATGACTGAAGTTTCAATACATAATTGATATTTTAGAACATGCCACAGCCCTTCTCTACCCTGCAGCCACAACCACTGCTATAGTTTCAGCTGGGTGTTTTTTATAATACAAAAAATCCTGGAAACATAGGGTGAGTCAGAATGAGGAAACCAGGCATTATTTTTCTGACAGAGACTGGGAGTGGGGCAGGAAGCAAGAATAAAATGAGCCAGCCAGACTTAGCAATGTCATCTCTTGTCCCATCCAGAGTCACACATTCCAGTGACATCAGGCTCCACATCCTGCCTTGCCAAGGTGAACCCAACAGCCCATCTTTACAGCAGAGCTGTCTCCACTGTACCTGTGATAAAGTCTCACACCCAGGCAGAAGACAAGACAACAAACACCAGTTTTTGATACCACAGCAGTGAGACAGACTCCAGCAGCTCTGCCAGAGGCTGTTTGATGCATCCCTGTGATAAGGTGTCTATGGAAAAGTTATAAGGCTGCAATTCAGCTCTAAATACCTCCATGGTTCTGTGATAACAGAGCCCTCAACACACTTCATTATCTGCACTGACTTCCACACTAGACAGAGTGATGAAACTGAGAAAAGACTGAGTGACTTCAAGAGCCAGCTGAACTGACCTGAACTCCAATCTTGTTCTAAATTTTATGCTTCAGCTGTAAAAACTGCATTCCCCAAACCTTTAGGCCAAATTTCTCACCTTCAAACACTGTCCAGTTGTCTTGAATGTATTTTGACATCTTCTGTAATCCCTTGTCATCAGTTACAGCCTGGGAAAAGAAGGAAGGCTACATGTTATTTTGGGATTAACTGACAATTTCATGTTCCACAGCATGCTGAAAATGCACCAGCTCTCAGAAGTGTGTAGTGAAACAGAGCAAGTGTAAAACCTCCATGATCTCTTCCAGGCTCCTTTTTTCTAGGACTGTTATTGAAACCTGGCCTGAGATCTCAAGCTCTGCTAGGAAAGCTCTGCCATTTGAACAAAGAAATTGATTCCCCACTTGCTAATCTGTGAGGAAAAGAAATATCCCAGGGAACACATTAGGGTCAAAGAACACACTAAGAAGTTTCATTAAAACCTCTTCACAACCAGACCATAATTAGCTGGGGACTTACAAGGATAACAAACGAGTTTCCAGTTTTTTAATAGGCAATAAAAGAGAACTTGATAGCACATACCCCAAATTTGATTCCCTGTTCTCATTGAAAACAAAAGTAATTCCCTTACTGCTCCCAGGGTGCCTTGTCCTGCAAAGGATCCCTCAGAGGCAGGCACAAGGAAAGCTGTGTGAGAAGAATTCCTGAGCAAATCCAAAGGGATTTTGTAGGTTTGTGGTTTTGGTTTTTTTTAAATCATCAAGTGTAGCCCACAGAAAGCTCAGGCAATGGTTTAAAGTAGTGAGTGCTGACAAACACTCTGATCCTGCTGTGGCAGATGGCAGCTTTAGCTCAGAACAGACACACTGGGGTTCACAACAAGCTCCTGACACCTTTGCATCACACACAGGTGAGAAGAATGAGATGTGTACCTATGGCTTTTACTCCATCTCAAGACAGAGAGAAAGGTGCCTTTTTAGCTGTCATGGAACAGCAAACTCCCCTTCTGTTGTGGCCTCAACATATTACCAAACAGTCAGGATTTTCAGCATTAAAAAAGTACCTTCCACTGTCCATCACATGCTCTGTACATAAGAAGAGGAGCTTCCTTGTCTTCCTGCAAAATCCACAGGTCTCCCATTTCCTCAAACGCAATGTCCCAGCCTTTGTGTTTCAGGGAGATTTGCTGTTTGTAAAGCAGCTGCTGGGCAGTGGCATCGAGCTGAAAGATGTAGACTGTGGGAATACTTTTGAGAGGAAAAACTTAATTACCATTATTACCAAATCCACCTACAGCCATCACTTGCACAGCAAACTACAGACACCCACTCCAATTCCAAACAGAGCCAAAGCCAAGTGGTTAGAACGAGCACTTCAAATGCTGTTTGCTTACATGATCTGAGTCAGAAGCTGTAAATACCCAAAGTGTCAAACAGCTTTTCAAGTGTTATGTGAAAGAAAAAGCAGCCAGTGCTGCCTCCTCTTTAAAAGAAAGGGTAGTAAAGGGAATTTCATAAGGATTACTAAGGACTTTTATCAGGAGTGTTGCACTGTGACACACTGGCCTACAGGGCTGCACTCGAAGGTAAATATACAGCTGAGCACCAGCCAAAATAAAACATCCCCAGCTCTTGTACATCCCATCCTTGTGTTTCCTCCACTGAGGGAAAGGCATCACAAACTCTGAATCATTTGTCTGAATCGTGTTTGAATCACAAAAATTAACTGAGCCAGGTAACCCTTGCATTCCCCACTGCACTCAGAGCAAGTCCAGGACACAAAGGCTCCCTGGGAGGCCAGAAGCATTCCTGGACATCTGGAGATCCACAGTACCAAGAACTCCAGGCTCAGGGAAAGCCAGGACAGCCAGCAGGGAAAGCTGCTCATGCCTTTGCAGTAGCTGTGATGATTTTAGCCATTATTCCATGTGTTCTTACCTGTCACACAGAATGGCAACATAACCACCTTGACAGCAGTAGGTTATTCTTGACACGGTGTATTTCTATTAGGAATAGGAAAAAAAAAACCATCTTTGTAAGTTAAGGCCATTTATGGGCAAAAAAATCACACTCCATTTCACTATGAGCCTTTAAAATTTAGCAGATGTCTTAATTTACAGCAAGTTAAGCAACTTAATCACCTTCTAACTGCAGTCAAGGTTTTTTTTGTACCAGTGTTTGCTGTTTTATAAAGTTTTCCACACTTCTCCCTTCCACACTGTCCAGAGATCAAATGTAAAGGTGTGAGTGAACTACTCTTAGCAGACAAAGCAAAAGATGAAGGAAAATACACCACCTCCAAACATTCTCTCCTGCAATGCTAATGGCAAAAACATTGACATTAAGGCTGCTCAGGCAGAGTATCACTCCAGCAGCTCAGACATTACAAACACAAGCTATTAGCTGCTGTACTGTTTGTTAAAAAACGAAGATAGTGATGCATAGCTAATATCCCCAATATCCCTGCTGTGCTGCCTCTGTTCCAACCTGAGTCTGGGTGAAGCCATCCTGCTCCACAGAAAATGTGTTCTGAACAACAAGGAAGGCCTGCCTGAGGCCATTTTCCTCATTAAAAAGAAAAAAACCCAACAAGAAAACCAACACAAAACCAAAAAAAACCCCACATCACACTCCTGTTTTATCTGAGAGAAGCAGCACCTTTGCTGCACAAACCACTCTACTTGAAATATAAAACAACTGATTTGAGGCTCCTGGAATGGGAAGAACTTAGGAGGAGTAGAAAAACTGCAAAATTATGTCCTGGTGTGCTTTCTCAAAAGTATCTATTATATAATGTGAACAGCAAAACTGCAACAGCAAAAGGCTGGTTCTCAAGTGTATTTTATAAGCAGTGACAACACCAACACTGCTGATGACTAAAACCTTCCAAGTAGAGAAGCAGAGATTTACTTCCTTTAGGGCAGGGAAAATACATCTTTTTGACACTCTGCGGGCAGAATTCTGATGTATCCTCAAATATTCATTTTTTAACTTCCACCTTCTTCTCTAACATGACACTGGTGACTGGACAGAACCTCTGGTTCACAAAGTCAGGATAAATTTGGGAGTTACCACAGGATTTTATCCTTGCAGCTACCAGCTGATATATAGGCATTGTCAGGATGCTTGTTTCACAGTTTTGCAATCCATGTAGGAAAGCAAAACAAGCTGTACAGCTTCCAAAAATTCAAGTCAGCAAGTTTAACACCAGAAGCTAACCATTTTGTCAACAGCACATGATGCAACCACTAAGAGATAAACCAACTGCGGGAAAGTAAATTAATTCATGGTATAACAGAGCTGAAAACTTTTTTTTTTCCTCCAGCATATAAGAAAAATTGTGTGATACAATTTCATGGGGGAAGCAAGAATAGCATGCACACACTTTTCACTCATCTCAACCACCTTTTTGGACAGAAGAGGAGCACTTAATAAAAAAATATTATCAAAAGGACTGATATAGTTCAGAGCTCCTGGGAACAGATGGGACTGATCTCCTGCTACTCTGCAGAAATATGAAGTTATTAGTCCATATTTAACACTGGGACCCAGGACCCCTGTTTCACACACACATAAAACAAGTACCAGGTAGGATGAGTGGGCTGAACCAGAAAGGTTCTGTGTAGCTAATGTGGCTGAATGCTGTTTCTGCAGGATGGAGCCACTTACAGCACAGCTTTGGAGTAGAACTGACAGCTCCTATTTACTGTAAGCCATGAGTGGGTTCTTCAGACACTTAAAGGAACAAACCAAAATAGATATATATGTATATATGTATATAAAAGCTGAAACCTGTGCCATTTATTTCTAATAACAAAGCTCTGCCTCTCTGCCTGTTGCCTGACAAACATGCAGGGAAGTGCCCACCTACACAGCCAAGAGCTTTGTTAGAGAGACAAAGGGCTCTGTGAACTTGAATTAGGCAGCAGCTCTCTCCCAGCCCCACTGGAGGAGGGAGGAGGAGGCTGTTTTGATTTAAACCAGGTTTTGTTCACAGCTGGAAAGAGACAGGAAAATGCATCTTCTTTCCAAGTTCTTTCCATGTGTGGGTAAGTTAAAAAATCAGCAAAATGAATGCAAGACCCACAGCAATATCATGGTCAAGGACAGGGCTATGAAATCAGTTAAGGAAGGGCTACAAGAACATTCTGTGACAAACACATGTTCACTTGATACTCTCTGAACTCAAGACAGTATTTATATGGCACTGTTATCAGCCTGCCAACACCTTAAAATTAACTTTTGATGTCATCTGTGAGAAGAGGTGACCCTATAAAAAATTAATGTACTGGTGCATTGGGGTAGAATTGTGCAACTCATGTTCTGGACTTTAAACAAGCTTCTGCTGTCAGGAGGATCAGATGAGGTGAAAGCTCTGAAGCAGGAAAATATTTATATAGCACTATGGAATTAAGAGAATTACTCCCATTCTAGTGGGAAAATGAACTGAGGATCTGTAAGCCATCAGCTGAAACCAATGCTACACTGCTCAAAACACTCCTACATTCCCCAAACAGACACATATTCATCATCTGCCAAGCAAAATAAGCCCACATTTTTGTGCTCACATGACCCACCATTACTGATGATTCCATCCCCATTGAGCTTCAAGCTGTGTTTAAAGCTCCAGTGCATTCACACTGGCTATCAATGGTAAAAATAAAATGTAACAATACCAAAAAAAAAAAAAGAAAAAAGAAAAAGCACTTCTATCCCCATCTGATCCCTGGCTGCAGAGTCCTTTGCAGACACTGTGCTTGTTACAAGCTGCAAAGTGCTGGCTCAAGAGATTGTGTCCTTGAATTCAGACCATGAATGTCACTCTAGGTTGTGGAGATGACCTGTGACATACCTGGATGCACAGCATGACTAAACATTGTCACCAGATGCCACCTCTGGCATTTCTAGCACTATGATGCCAGCAGAACACAAGGTTTTTTCACTGCAGAACACCTGTGAGAGTGAGCAGTGTCCAGGATTTCGCAGAGACAAGTCACAGGCCACCATGTGGCTTCCAACAGCACCAGCACACGTGGCAGTGGATGGAAAAACTGCAAAGCACTGCAGGAATAAGGTTTATTACTTAATTACTGTGTTCTATTTATTAACCCACAGTTTATGGGCTTTCCCTTTCTGTCTTTGCTTACTCACACTGGGGTAAAGAAGCTAAATGGAGACTCCTCAAGGAAAGGGCACCTCCAATTTCTCCTGAGGTTATATCAGCAGGAAGAATCTCTTATGGAAGGGATTTTATGGAAGGGAGACAAGGCAAATATTACTAAACTACATTTAAAAACATTCTAAGAGAGTTGGAGAGGTTCTCTTAGATCAGCTCCTACCTGTAGCAACAAGTTATTTGACATTTGTTTATCCAATGCTACATTCAAGGTTTATTATATAGTTCAATATTAGTTTTTGATTAACTTGTTTGGATTCAGTGGAATTAGGGTTCAGTGTGAGATCAAGCACTGCTAATTTGCTCACAAGCCATCTTAATAATGCTAAGCCAGCCGAAGGAACAAACAGCATTTTTAATATTAATCATAGAATCCCCCACTTCAGTTAGTTGCTTACTTGTCATCAGTGATCCTATAAATCTAGAAGGCAAACTGTTTTAAAATAAACCCATTATTCCCTCTAAAACAAATGCTGCACCCAGAGTATCAGTGGATACCAGTTAGATGGGCTTGTCACCCAATCTTGTACCTTTTTCCCTTGTCAAAAACCCCAAGAACAGCTTTTTCAAAGATTTCAAGCACTGGCATCGAGCTGAAATGAGGCAGAGACCTTGTGAATGAATGTGTGTGAGAGGTGTGTGCCTCAGGTGTGTTTTCAAGAAGACTCCAGGGTCCAAGGAGCAGCTTAAATTGTCCATATGGATACGACCCCAAACCTCTGCTAACAGGAACCCAGGAGCCCAACCCTAGGCCAAAGCCAAGATTTCCAGTATGTAAATGGGACAGCTGTGATCAAAGTGGCTCCTCCAGCTGCTGGGAGGTGAAGCACAACACATTTCCACCACCAAAACCACAGCACAAAGGAGGGGAGGCAGAATTTTCAATTCAGTTTCTGCCTAGATATGGATTCCACAGTGGATTTGCCTCAAGAGCCCTGCATGGCTTCCCAGTCACCTGACAACTGGGAGGCAGCTGTGGGCTGCAGGGAAAGAAGTGTTTTCAGAGATTCACATGAAAAATCACACACAGCAGGATGGGTGGTGAGGAGAACTCAAATAACCCAGCAGATGAGTAGGTGGTTTCATTCCATGCATGCAGCAGGGACAAGGACAGTGCTATTTCACTGCTAATTGGTCTTATGCCACATTAAATGACAAGAAAAAAAACAAAACTACATTTCAAGCACTACCAAAACAACTGCTCACATCAGGTGAGCATCTCAAATCACAGCAGCACCCCAAATTTCTATGAGACTGCTGATGTACAGGCTGGAAGCTCAGAAGAGCTCCTGGGGTGCTCAGTTTTTGTGTAGGACTCACACATTTAAATTCTGGACACTGTCCAGCTGCAAGAGAACCTAAAATAACAAGCCCAGAGTTTTGACTCCATGGGGCACTACTGCAGGTCACTGGTTAAAAATATTACAAAGCTTCTTTTTGCTCAGGAAAATTGCAACTTTAACACTTGAAATTCTAAGCATTTCAAAAAAATGGGTGAATGTTTAGATCTTCCCAGTGTCACAGGATGTTTTCTGCTTAGGAGACTACAACACCTGGGGTTTTGGAAAAAAAATTTCAAGTGAAGGCTTTGTCCATTGTGGAGAACTTAAATTTGGGAAGAATGAGAAGCAGCTTCTTTTGGTAACTGCTTGGCAGAGTTTAGAAATTCACACAAAACACAGGAATGGGTTCCAGGGACTGTCTTCCCAAAATCCCAGACTTTTGTAACAGCTTTTGTAAGTTCTAACCCCAGCGACAGAAGGGAAAATGCAACCAAAGACGTTTGGCAGTGCCAAGGATCAGGAGCACAGCAAAAGCACTGGCACTCATGGACATACCTGGTCTGGTTTGGTTGCCTGAGGCCCACAGATGGTACTCAGCTGACAACAGTGCACTTCTTCCCCACTTTTAAACTGCCAAAGTCTCAGAGTGGAGTCCTGGACAGATGGAAGTGGACATAAGTCTGTTACTACTCAGGCAAAGAGAGGCCATTCCTGGCCTTCAGCTAAACCCTGTTTCCCTGAAGAGCTCCCCACAGAAGCTGCTAAATAGTCACTTAGTTAAGACCTCAAATTGCAGATAAAGCATTTTAATTAACATAATTTCCTCCTGCATTCTAAATTATTCAATCATGCTAATTTTAATTCTCCTTTTGAAGTGGAAATTGGGGAGCTGGAGGAGGGCATCTCAAGCCTGTCTCAAACAGCACAGTCATTCATGTGCTCAGCATTTTAATGACAATTCTTTCAGGCTGCCCTTCTCTGCCCCATGCTCTTGTTATCAACCAAATTGTCATTTGATTTAGCAACCTCCTGAAGAGAGACTAAACACCTCTCTGGAACAACAAAGCCAAGAGCATTTGCTAGGGGTGAAATACAGCCATGTGCAGCACTAGCACTAGAGCTGCTTCAATAATTAAGAGGGACAAGAGCCTTAGGGAAGCAAGAACAGCAGCTGAAACCAAATGGCAGGAGTTACTGTGATCTTCACAGGAAATATTATTTGTTTCCCGTGCAGTTTTGGTAGTCTGGGGAACAAATATTGTTTCCCTTCTTTTAGGCCAGCTCCATCGCTGTACAGATGTGGCATGGCAGCAGGATGCCATCAGTTCAGGAAAAGGGCTGGGGAGGGAAGGGAAGGAAAGTTCATTCCTACAGTTCTCACCTAAGAAAGCAATGTCTGTGCTCCAGAGCAAGAGTTAATGGTAATTTCACCATCCCAAAGATGTCTTTTACTATAAGCACAGTAAAAAGTTCTTATGTGATCCAGCAACAGAACGGCTGAACACTGAACAGAACCAAGAAAAAGGGGGCAGGAGGAGGAGGGAGGCCATGCTGCAAACCATGAGAGATTATTCCAAGTATCTCAATGAATTTGGCCAAAACACAAGTATAAATAATAACTGAAAAACCTAAACATACAAAAAAACCTAACATTTTTTAGAAGAAATTGCAATACATACCCCAGAAGCTGACAACAGCAGGTCAGGACAGTTGGGTATTACAAGTATTTTGCTTACAAACCTAAAGGAAAAGCAGTCAAAAGTTGAACTCTCTTGCTTGACACCCTGATCTTTAAACACACACAGTAAGAGAAAACAGCAGTTTTAAAGAGAATCTTGCAATAAACAAACAGATTTTCCACATCAAGATAATTAGGAGGAAGAAGAAAATGTCACCAGTACTTAGTAAACACACACTACACAGGCTACTGACTTTCTACTTAATAAAGAATTACATTTCCCCATTTGCACTCAGGGAATTCTACTGACTTCCTCCCAGCTGAGAACATTGTCATTTAGATCAAAAAGTGCCAGTGGAGACAGATTTACTCAGGTAGCAAATTTCCTTTTTTCATTTCATGATGCACATTAAAAACATGAATCAACAGATCCTTTAAAACACAGCAGTGATGGCTCAGCCTCCAGAGTGCCACATCTCCCCAGACACAGCTGGGAGATGATTTAAAAGCAATCTTTAGAGAATTTTAATGTGGCAGTTTACCAGTGCCTACATTCAGCCAGAAGTTCTGTTTTCCAGAAGTTGGTGATGCCGTTTTGTCTTTGGTGAGCAGTGGTGACCTGAACTTCTGGGGATCACTATTATCTAAGAGATCACCAACCTCAAACACAGTGAGCTGAGCAGAACATGACCTGAATGGGACAGTCTTGCCTTTGAAAAGAGGCATAGCTTTAAAGCCATAGAGTGAAAAAATAAAAGGAAGAGATTTGATCATTGTAATACAAACTTCCAGGACAAAGCAGGCACAACAGATCCAGCAAGAATCACCATGAGCCCCACTAAGAGAAAAAATCCAGGACTGTGAAATGAAACAATTACTGCTTTATGTAACCCTTTCTATTAATTTCAAATTTAAATATTGAATTTTTGAATACATTTCAATTAATTTACACTGCTTTTCACTCTGCAACCACTAATGACCACCTTGGACACTTCCAGGGGTGGGGCATCCACAACCTCTCTAGGCAACCTCTGCCTCACCACCCTCACAGTAAAGAATTTTTTCTTAATATCTAATTTAAACCTACTCTCTGTCAGCTCAAAGTCATTCCCCCTTGTCCTGTCACTCCAAGCTGTTACAGACTCTCTCCATCTTCCTTGAATGTATTTCATACTGCAGTCTCCAGCACACTGCAGTCTGGTGTCCAGGCTCTATCCATCCTGGTGACACAGCCAGGTTTTTTTGTATTACCACAGAACCCAACAAGACTGAGTTCTGCATCGAGACGATATTAATTTAATTAGCATATGTTCAAACCTCTAAAGACAGCTCCTAGGGACTTCCCTTCCTAAGACTGAGATAGGCTCCATCCTGAGCTAACCATATCTGGAGTCTCTTATGAGGGCCCAGAGGTCCAGCTCTGGAGTCCTGGCTACAAGAAGGACATGGACCTGCTGGAGCAGGTCCAGAGGAGGCCACAAAAAACAAGCAGAGGGCAGGGAAAGAAGTGCTTTTAGAGATTCACATGAAAAATCACACACAGCAGGATGGGTGGTGAGGAGAACTCAAATAACCCAGCAGATGAGTAGGTGGTTTAATTCCATGCATGCAGCAGGGACAAGGACAGTGCTATTTCACTGCAATCGGTCTTATGCCACATTAAATGACAAGAAAAAAAAACCAAAACTACGTTTCAAGCACTACCAAAACAACTGCTCACATCAGGTGAGCATCTCAAATCACAGCAGCACTACAAACTTCTGTGAGACTGCTGATGTACAGGCTGGAAGCCCAGGAGAGCTCCTGGGGTGCACCTCTGCTGTGAGGAAAGAGTGAGAGAACTGGGGGCTGTTCAGCCTGGAGAAGGATCTGGGCAGACCTTACTGCAGCCTTCCTAAAGGGGGCTTTTAAGGAGATGGGGACAGACTGTTTTAGAAGAACCTGTTGCAATAGGAGGAGGGATAACAGGTTTAAACTCACTGTAGACTCAGACTGGATATAAGGAAGAAAATTTTTACAATGAGGCTGGTGAAACACAGGTTGTCCAGAGAGGTGGTAGAACACAATCCCTGCAAACATTCAAGGCCAGCTTGGACAGGGCTCTGATCAACCTGATCTTGCTGAACATGTCCCTGCTCATGGCAGGGGGTTGGACTGGGTGACTTTTAAAGGTCTCCTTCCACCCAGGCCATTGCATGACTCTACCACAGACCAAGCTGTTGTTTAATGTGATTTGAGGAGATTTCACCCACTGGGAGTGGATGGAGGTGGCTGTGCAGGGAATGGCTGCACACAGGCACACAAGGCACTCACTCTCTGTGTCCCATGCAGTAGGACACAATGCTGTAGGGAGCCTTGGTCAAGCTGACTCTGATCTTCTCATCTCTGTCTGCAGTCAGGATATACTGGTCATCAGCACTCAGGGCCTGTTGGCACAGGGAGAGCTTTAGTGCCCAGCAGTTCAAGGCTTGAAATTCTCCTTAACTAAGAAAAAAATTATCTCCTCACCCCAAAAGGCAGGTACAAACACAAAGCCACTTTTTTCCACCAAAAACGGAATCCTAAATCTTTGTGACAGTAATGCTCTCACTCACTAAGACAAGCAACACTGACTTCCAGGTCCAGTGAAAGCCACTGAGCCCCAACAATAGAGCTGCAAGACCCCTTCCATCTTAAAAAGAAACTTATCACATCAAAGAGCTCAGCTGGCATGGCAGAGAGGATGAACTCCCATAGACACTCTGTCACCAAAACTTCTGTGATGGTAAAATGAAGACTTTTTCAACACTCATAAGCTTTTTTCCTTACCAAAATCTGCCAACACAAACTCAGTAGGAAGAAATCTGGACCACATTTCATTTATATAATTAAACAAAATATAAAAAGCAAACCACAAATCTGGACAAGAGCAACAATGAGAGATCCAAGCACAAGCAGGAATGCAGGTTTGTAAACACACACACTTACCACATCCATTAGCAGAGAGACATGACCCAGCTCAAGTTTTCCATCAGCTTTAGGTTCTGTTATTGAGTAAGAATAGACATCACCAGACTTATCTGCAACAAAAATCTTATCCTCTGCAGCTGTGATAACCAGGGATGTGCATCTCCTGTTCACAAACCTGAAAGACAAAAGGCACAGCTTGAACAGTTCTGGATGGCAGCTTCAGCAAGCCTGAAGTTAAACAGACCAAGATGCTGGGCAAAAAGTTCTCAGATGCAACATTACTAAAATGGCAGCAATGAGAGTAACACTGAGGGGCTGAAATGGCACTTCTGAGTCCAGTAAATGAGTGACTTATGTAATAGCAAACACCTGGGCTGGGGAGAGGAACAGGAGACCATTAAAAGCTGCATGACTGCATTTTGCTTTGGTATTTTCTCAACTGAGCACCTCACCCAGGCAGCATGCCAGGATTCTAATGAAGGCTGGTAGACTTCCTTGCACTCTACATCATAAAAACATGAGTTAAACACGTAGAAAAGACAAGGCAGGATTTGTCCTATTAGGAGTCCTTTGCAGCAACACTTTTAGAAACTGTGTAGGAGCTACTCCAGTTACCACTCTGTACTGCAATGGGAAGCCCTTGATGGAGAGCCTTGGAACTCTTTTCTCCTCACATCCCAAGTCACAGAGCCACAGGCTTTGTGTTCCTTGTCCAGACAAAGCTCTGAACTTGAACTCTTGAGTTTCCATCATCATCTGCCATCATCTCACAGTTCCAGCTGCCAGTGTAGCAGGTAACAGCTTTCTTACATCTACTCAGATAAAGACCACAGATGCCAGAAAACACATCCTGTATGATAGCACAGGACTGTGGGCACCAAGGATCATAGAAATGGATTTTTATATTCACCTACTCTGAAATTCAGTGGCCATGTGGAGGCAAGAGGACAATACACTATGCTTCAGGTAGGAAGAGAGAAATTCCCTGACTTTTTAGTGGCTGTTTAAAGAACACCACAACAACAGGATCACAGGCAACACAGTTCCAAAAAAGGTTACTCTGCCAACCACAAAGTCTTGCTCCAAGTTCACTGTACCACCTGTGATCTTGAGCACAAAGATTCAAAAGTTCCCCTTTGTCTTACACAAGCTGACCACAAAGGCCAGCACTGTGTGAGACCTTTATAGAGCTTGCTACAAAATACCAACACAAGTCACATAGCTCAAACTTTGGCATTATTATCCATGCAGAAAGCCTTTTGCCTGTATTCCCATTTTCCCAATATGAGGTAATGACATTCCAAAAAAATCTGTGGTCCTAGTTAAACTTTCAGCAGAAATTAAACACCAAACCATTATCCAGTGGCATGTTACAGGCAAGACAAACAAGGCAGGGCAGCAGGGAAGGCAGGACACAGAATTTCTGGTTTTATCATAGAACATCCTGAGCTGGAAGGGACACATAAAGATCACTGAGTCCAGCTCCTGGCCCTTCAAGGGACAGCCCAACAATTCCACCACGTGCCTGAGAGCATTGTGCAAACCTTTCCTGAGCTGTGTGAGCCTTGGTGCTGAGACCACTTCCCTGGGGAGCTGTTCCAGTGTTCAACCACTCTGGGTGAAAAACCTTTTCCTAACATCCAACCTAAATGTCCCCTGGCACAGCTTCATGCCATGGCCACTTCCTCACTACAACACTGTTTAACCCCAAGGGCCCATCCTGTATCCTACACACAGAGCCAAGCTACAGAGACCTGAATTTTGTTTGCAACCAGGGTCTCATTTGTCAGAGACCAACAGAAGCAGAGATTCACATGCTCAGGTACTCTCTCAGGAAGCCCTTCACAATCCTGGTTTTTCTACAGAGAACTGTCACAAGTAGCAGCAGCAGAAAACTTGGAACTGGAGGACCTCTGGTGGACAGCTACAGGCTGTTTCCTCAAGAGAAATGTAGTGAAGAAAAGCAGCTGCAGTATCTCTAAAGATGGGCTTTTCAAAAAGATGACAACTTCTTCAAAAGTTCACAAACTCCCCAAAACTCCTTAAAATCAGAAGGAACAGAGAATGCACTCACTGAACTGCTGGGCATCAGTTTTACAGGCCCAACCCCAGTGTACCAAGAGTGGGTAGAGTTTTAGTTCTTAAAGATAAAAAACACTGTGTTTAGGATAAGGAAGGAGATTATCCTTCCTTGTACAGTGATATTAAACTTCTGCACTCCCATTCTTGGTAAGGGGAAGACCACACATCAATTTTTGACAAACACTTCGAATTCCCAAAAACATTAAATTTGTTTGTGTGAAGGAATTAAAAAAAAAAATAAAGGAATCTGAGCAATAACAAATATCAGCATCCCAAATACCCCCATTTCAGAACTCTAAATCTATCAGCCATAACTCCAGTCCTTACCTGACACTAAGACATTCCCAGGAAGGCTTCGTTTGGAACAGAATCAGGCGTTTGCTGTCATCTGTCAAGGCAAAATAACCTCCTGATGGGGAGAAGGCAAAAGCCAGGATGTCATCACTTCCTTTATCTGTCCCTTTTCCATCCTGCCTAATAGAGAGAAGGGGACCAACAGTTCACAACCTGATAGCTACTAAATTCCCTCAGAGGGTTGTTCCCAAACCACCAGAAGCATGAGGAACTAAGTAAAACTTTAAATGCTTTTATTTCTGCTTAAAATGTTGAGCCAACATGGACATTAATGCAAAGAAATAAGCCAAGACAAAGGAAAGGGACAGGTCTAAGCCTGGATCAAAGCCTATTTAGAAAACAAAAGTTTGTGCTGGCACATCTTGATATAAATTATGAGGAAAACAGTAAAATGTTTCTTGTTTGGCTACAAGTAAAACAATGTTCAGTGACTGAATCTAAACTAAGAAAAATAATTTTTTGTGTGTATGTTTTGAATTCTCATGACTTACAGAACAGATCTGGAGGAAACTTATGTAATTGCTTTGTGGGTTTTTTTGGTTTAAGATGTCTAACAAAAAATGCAGGACTTTTCCACAAATGTCTTGACTGACAAGAGACAGAATTATTGAATTTGACTTTGCCACTGCCGGTTTTTCATTAGGAAAAATGAGAAAAAAGGTGCACAGTGGAATGAAACTCTGGATGAAACAGAAACAAAAAATATATAGCAGGGTTAGCAAAACCAACCCTTCACTTGTTCAAGGAGTTATCCTGTGGCTTCCTTTTACTCCTTTCACAGTCACACAAGCTCAAGGATGCACCCTCCAGAAAAAAGGAGATTTTCTCACCCTTTCTCTCCTAAGGGCTGCTTCTCTGCACTGCTGCAATCGTACACGAAGAGACTCTCATCACTGCAAGGAAAAACAAACCTAAAATTACTGGCACTAGAACAACCAGGAGCTTAATATGGAGAGTGACAACTCTTTTGTAAAACTCTCTTATTTCAGTTATTGGGCACAGCTGCCCCCCATCTCAAGAACCACCTCTGCCCAAGTGGGCTCCCAGAGTGCTACAGCTGCGGCAAAAGCCTAAAATTTTGGACTGTGTGCACGTGTCAAAAAGGAAATCCTCCCCTCCTGGTGAAGTAACCCTGTGTTTTGCATAAATTTTATTTCTGTCAGACTCAGCACATCTGCCAGTAGCATTTACCCAGTCACAGAACCACAGAATGGGTCAGGCTGGAAGGGACCACAGTGGGTCACCAGGTCCAACCTCCTGCTCCAGCAGGGCCAGCCCAGAGCTCACAGCACAGGGTTGTGTCCAGATGGTTCTGGAATATCTCTAGAGAGACTCCACAGCCTCTCTGGACAATCTGATCCAGTGTTTGGTCACTTAACAATAAAAAAGTTCTTCCTCATGCTCAGGTGGAACTACCTGGGCATCCGTTTCTGCCCCTTGCCTCGTGTGCCACTGCTGGGCACCACAGAGCAGAGCCTGGCCCATCCTCTGACACCACACAGAACCTCAGAATCATTTGGGTTGGAAAGGACCTCTGGAGATCATTCACTGACCTCTGGAGATCACCCAGTCCAACCCCCTGCCCAGGCAAGGTCACCTGGAACAGTGACACAGGGATGTGTCCAGATGGCTCTGGAATGTCACCAGAGAGGGAGACTCCACACCCTCCCTGGCCACTTGTTCCAGAGCTCTGCCACCTCCATGTAACCAAATTCTTCATTCTGTTGAGGTGGAACATCTTGTGTTTTATTTTATGGCCACTGCTCCTCACCCTGTCACTGGGTAACAGATGGAAACAGTCTGGCACCATCCTTTTGGCACCCACCTTGGAGGCATTTACATGCACCTTCCTCATGGACATAAAACAGACCATTATTACACATGTATATGTATATGTGTGTGTACATATATATACAAAATAATATTGTATACACTCTGGGCATTTATAGTTTCAGGTATAATGCATGTTGTATGTATAATAATGTGGTTTTATGCATAATAATGTGGTTTTATGTATAATAATAGATGCTTTCTATAACTTATGTACACATACATACTCTGTTATATATATATAAATATAATATATATGTATATATATGTGTGTATACATATAGATATATAGGGTGCGTGTACATATATATATAAAATAATATTGTATACATTCTAGGCATTTATAGTTTTAGGTATAATGCGTGTTTTATGTATAATAATGTGGTTTTATGTATAATAATATATGCTTTCTATAAGTTATGTACATATGTACACTATGGTATATACATATATAATATATATACATATGGGTGTGTTCATATATATATAGGATATATATATAATATTGTATACATTCTAGGCATTTATAATTTTAGGTACAATGCATGTTTTATGTATAAAAATGTGGGTTTATGCATAAAAATGTGGGTTTATGTATAATAATGTAATTTTATGTATAATAATGTAGTTTTATGTATACTACTATATGCTTTCTATAAGCTATGTACACATATACACTATATTATATACCTATAACATACATGTATATATATGTGTGTGTCTATATATACATATATATTATATATACGTATATTATACGTATATATATATAGAGAGAGGATTCGTGTATATCTATATATTCTCGATGCTACAGTTTACATGGGGGAGCAAACCGTGACAGAAAACCGCCAAGGCTAGAAAGTTTAAAAGTGCTGTTTCCGTACCAAAAAACGCTGATGAGGAGCTCGGAAAGGCACGAATCGCAGCAGGGCCAGCGGCTCCTGCCCTACCCCAGCACCTCCCCTCAGCCCACACGGGCCCCCGCGAGCCCCCTCGGGGGGCACCGGGCGGCCTCGGCCGCTCGGACCCGCCCGGCTCCCCCGCTTCCCGCAGTGCCCCGCAGTGCCCCGCACTGACCCGCCGTGGCCGGGCCGCGCCGCCAGCAGCCGCCCCCCGCCGCTCGCCACCGCCAGGGCCCCGCGCAGCGCCAGCGCCGGCCGGGCCCCGGGGCTGCGCCCGCCGCCATCGCCGCCCGCCATGCGCCCGCGCCGCCACGCGCGCGATTGCGTCGCCGCGCACCGCCATGACGTCACGCCGCGCGCCGCCATGACGTCACCCCGCGCCCGCCCCGCCCACCGGGAGGCCGCGGGGGCGCCGTGAGGCCTCCGGGCAAGATGGCGGCGGCCGCGGCGCTGAGGGGCGGCGGGAGGGCGGTCAGCCGCGAGGTAAAGGGGCTCCTCCGGGAGAGTTCCTGCCCCCGCACGCCCTCAGCTGTCGGGATTTCCTCCCGCTCTGTTAACTGTTGTTGTGTTGTGCCGTGCAGGTGCTGCAGCTGGAGGCGCGGGGGCTTTGTACGAAGCCGGTGGGCACCGGGACGGCGCCGCCGCCGCCGCCGCCAAAGAGTAAGAGAGGGGGTTTGGCTGTGAGAGGTATCGGGGTGTCAGTAAAAGGAAAGGGTGAGGAGAGCTGGGCAAGGTCAGGCCTCGGAAGAGGCCCTGCATAAGCTGGGAAGAACAAGGACTGAAAGGTCACAGCCACGTAAACGAGGGCGTCTGATAAAATGTACCGTGTAGCAATAAAAGTAAAAGTAAAGATCTGGCTGTGTGTAATATATTTATAGGCCATATATATATACATATATACGTATATAGTTTCATTTGTCACTTCTTTCTTGTGTACCTTCACCTTAATAATATTCAAGGCCAGGCTGGATAGGGCAGTGTCAGACTGTGTATGAGGGTGAGTGGCTTCAAACTGAAAGAAATTTGGGTTAGATCAGATATCAGGAAAAAATTCTTTACTGTGAGAATGAAATGAGGCCCTAGCACAGGTTGCCCAGAGAAGCTGTGGATGCCCCATCCCTGGAATTGTTTTTAATGAGGTGTAAAATCTAGTTTTTAACTTTAGATGTTTGCCCTTGTCCTTTGAAGTGTTTGTGTTGTCAGGTTAAAAAATAGAAGGACTTAGAGAAGGATTTCCAAAACCCAAATATCCCAAATAGCAGCTCCAGGCAGCGGTGTAAGAAGCTGCCATGGCCCTGTGTGTTAAATTTGGTTATAATGCTTCTTGCCCCATGGATCTGCAAGGCTGAACCTTGGTTTGGATGCTGCCCTGCATCCTGCATTGAGGAGTATTTGAGCCCCTTTTATCCCTGACCAAAGTCAAAACAAATTTCAGAGGCTGATGTCTTGTTTGTATAAATGGAGGCTCAGTGGTTCAGTGAGGTTTCCTGTCCCAAATTAGAGATCCAGGTGCTGAAACAGGAAAGCTCCATGTAACCATATGTAGGAGTGATCAGACTTGTTGACTGCTGTTGAAAAGATCACTGAAAGAGCAGTTGAAGGCAGACTTCTGCCACCTTCTTAAATGCCAGAGCAAATAAAAGCCTGGCTGTTCCATTAAGAAAGCCTTCACTGCATAGATTGACTGAACAGCAAATTGATTTTTATTATGATTTCCTTTTTGCATTAAGTGTGTTTGAGATGCACTTTGGTATCAGTTTCTGGATTCACCGTCCTGCAGCTCTGATTTGTGTCAGGAGCCCTCTTAGGCCAGTTGCTTCCCCTGCAAACACTCCAGGTTAATTAAGATGTATAGAATTAAGATGTATAGGATGCAGCTGCCTTTGCCAGATTCTGGCTGGAACAGGATGTGCGAATTTTCCTTGCTTTGATAAAATGGTTGTGTTTACATACACAGTCAATGATGGGAAATAGAGCTGTGATTTCTGCCTGTCACCTCTCTGAGTGTGATCAGCCTTTAAATACCTGCTGGGAATGATGCAGGAGGAACACATCTGGGAATGCTGTTTCTGTGACCGATTTGGGGGTGTTGTTCTTTTGGCAAAGTGATGTAGGTACAGATGAGCTGGTGCAAAGTTTGAAATACCTTAAATTAAAGTGGATCAGTTGTGTTGGATGCTTCACCTTTTAATCATAAAATCTTTTTCACTTATCCAAACTTAACTGTTTAAACTATTATTCCAGTAACTAATGGTCAAGTTGAATTTTCCCTGCCTACTTGGTTTCTTAGGATGTTTTAACATTAATACTTCTTAAGGTTTTGCTCAGCTTTTCCTTTTCTATCCTTCCTTTGCCATCCTTGTGTTAGTTTAACCTTTTCTGTGCCTCTCTGAGGAGCTCTTCCATCCTGAGTGACTCTTCCTCACGTGTTAGTTCCTCCAGGCTGCTGTTTGGCTGGCTCAGTCTGTGCAGGGAGTCAGACCTCTTCCAAAGGTGGCTGCCCATCCTCCTGCCTCCCCCTGCCCTTCCTCCCCATCCTGCACCTTCCATCTGGCAGAGGGAAGTATGTGCTTGAAATTATTCAAAATACTACCTGTAAACTTGATACCTTCTTTTACTTCGTTTTCTTATGATAAATCTTTGCATTTCTTTCTTAAATACTTTGCTTTTATTTTCATGTGCTTGTCTCTTCTGTGATGTTTTCATTTAGACATTGCTAAAAGCTTGCTTCTGTTCAGAACTAATGGTAATAACTCTTTGAATCATACAAGGCATGACCACACAATACCAGTGAGAGGAAAGCTGTATTTAGTTTATGGGTATATAAAGTAGATCTGGATTTCCAAACTCTGCAGAAAAATCTGCATAATGAGCTGGAAATCTGTTGAATTTTGCTGCTGGTTGGAAGTGGTGCAAATTGTAATGGAGTCGGCTTTGCTGTAGCCAATTTCAGCCATGGTGAATCTTCTTAGTGCTCCCAGCCCTCCTTGACCTCCTGTTTTCTGTAACCATGACAGTATTTGCTGTTGCTCAGCCTCCTGAGGATGATAATAAGCATCCAAGGGATATTATGTATTCCCTGAAAGGAACTGAAAATTGCTGCCTTCTCCTTCAAGTGTTGGTTCCTTGTCTGGAGAGTTTAGCTTAGTGCACGTATCCATGAGGGAGAAGAAACTGAGAAACAAACGTGGAGCATCAGGAGATCTTCTATGACCCCTTTAACAAAGAGGTCTCAAAGCAGAAATAGGGGTGAAGCCTGGAGGAGATGAGGTCTTGGGGAAATGGTGTTGAGCTGTGGGGGCACACCTCAGGGGGCAGCTCACAGGGCAGTGAACAAGTAACATTTTCATGGATGGCCTCAGTATCTCTTACTCTGCTGCTTTTCTTTTCGGGAGTCATCCCTGCCCTCTGCTCCCAGGGTAACTCCTGCAAGCAGCTGTGGCTGTGTCTCTTCACCGTGTCTCTGCTTCGCTGGCTTGTTCACAGACCAGGGTTGTCTGCAGCATTGGAGAGCTTGGCTGAGCCATCCTAATGCTCACCTGGGGTAGGGAGGTGTCTGCAGACCTTTTCCAGTGCTGCAGAGTTGAAGCCCAGGGAAAACCAGCTCTTGGAGGGGTCTGGCAAAGTGAGGAACACAAGGGTTTATCTCTCGAGTTTTGGCATCGCAGCAGCAAAAACTGTTACGTGCTAGTAGAACTCCAGTTCCTTTAATTTAGCTAAAGTCTAAAAACTTTCTGCTTTGCAATGCCTCTATTTAGCATTATAATTACTTTCAGTTTATTTTTGTAGCAGATTATCTCTGAAAGTTAAAACTCAGTAATAGTGATGTCAGATACGATGATGATAATCCTCTTTATGCCGTTTCCTAGATGTAGCGGCACCACAGGGGAGCACCAGGCTGCTTGCCATGAAGGCACCAGTTGAATTTCGTAAAATGTTGTCTTCTAGCTCTCTCCTGCTGTCTGCAGACAAAGGTGAGAGCGTTTCTAGTACCACCCTCAAGGAAGCTGCAAAACCTGCTGAAGACACAAGGATGTCCACGCCAAGAAAAACTCAGGTTGCGTTTCCTCAGCGAGGAGTTGTTTCCTCCCGTGAGGAGGAAAACCTCACCAAACCTGCAACAGGAGGAGGCCTGAGGAAAAAGTTAGCTGAGGAACAGTCTTCATCTTCATCCAGCTCAGAGTCAGATTCTAGCTCAGATTCTGAGCATGAAAATGTTGATGATTCAGAAGTTGCCATTAAAACTAAAGTTGAGTTTCCCAGACGAGATCCCATCTTTTCTGAGAATATAGCAGTAAAGGCATCAATGCTGGCAAAAGAGAAATTGTCCCTCCCTCAAAGAATATGGAATTAAGAAGCTGCCACGCAAACCAGAAATTGACATGTCTACTGTAAAGCAGGTCAAATTTTCCAAAACATCAGTCAGCCAGGAAACATCAAAATCCAAAGCAAGGGACCCCAAAGTAAAATCCCCTCCAAAAGATCAGAAGCTAGGCTTAGAACCACTTGTGGTGAAAAGTCTGGACCTCAGCGATGTCACTGCTAAATCTGATCATGTGGAGGAAAAGTCCACTGGACCCCAGGTAGCAGCTATTCAGCTGAAAGCCTCAGCAGTGACTCAGGAAGACAAAAAGCAAGATCTGCTGTCCAGAGGAGAGAAGAAAAAGATGAAGGAGGCACAGGAGTTGGAAGCAAAAGAAGTGACTGCTCCTAAAGTGGAAGAGACTTCTGGAAGCACAAAGTTGGTGATGGGCACCACAGCAAAGGAGGAGACCACGCAGGAAGCAGGAGCCCAGGCTGGAGAAAGCAGCACAACAGAGGGTACAGCTTTAAATTGTTTGAACTGTATTGATTCATCTGGGCTAGGGTTTGACTTTTTTAAAGGGTTTCTACATCTTCTCTGATCTTTCTACTGAAGCTGGCAGAGTGGCAGTGACTTTCTGGAAGATAAATTGTTCACTGCTAATTGTTATAAGCTGTCAGTAATACTCAGTCTCCAGCTATGCTGGGAAAGGAAGTGGTTTCATTTCTCTGTATTTATAGTTTCATAAAACAGTTACTTATAAAATGGAAACAAGATTGTTTCCGCTGTGAGGAAAATCATGGGTTTTGTATGACAACACTTGTTTTCATTCTTCTCTTTTCTTGGAAGGATTTGGTGGCTGCCATTCTCATGAGTCAAATTTGGTGCCATCTCATTGTTGCTTAAACCCTGCCATCTTTCTGGTTTTGTTTTGGGTTTTTTTGGGTTTTGTTTTGATGGGGTTTTTTTTCAAGCTGTCAATGTTTCAGATTTCAGGAGACTTTGAGAAATCATAGTG
The DNA here is from genome assembly GCA_019023105.1 of Diglossa brunneiventris. Lineage (NCBI taxonomy): Eukaryota > Metazoa > Chordata > Aves > Passeriformes > Thraupidae > Diglossa > Diglossa brunneiventris. Next base: position 5,094,147 of record CM032352.1, read on the forward strand.
TAATGCCAGAAACAGGCACTGCTGATTCTGAGACTGGAAGGTTGCAAGCAACTCGTGTGGAAGTAGTGAGTCAGTTTGGTAGAGAGCTGGGGAGGAGACAGTGGTGTGTTTTCAGGAAAGACCATCACACAATCATCTCCTCAGCTGTGCTTCCCTGTCTGACCTACCTTTCTTATTTACTGCCATCCTGTTAATTGATGGTCCTTCTGATCTCATTTTGTGTATCTCAGTAGCAGATGTCTCTCTGTCCTGATCTGTTGAGATTCTGCTTTTTCTCTTAGGCAATATAAATCTGCCATTCTTGAGACCCCTCTTCTCATTGCTACTTTGAATTAAAGAATTTGCCTGCTGGCAGTAAAAGCTGCATTAATTTAAGTTTGCTTGGGTATCATTCTTCAGGAAAGGCCCTGAGGCCAAGGGAACAGCAAATGGAACGTGAGCCAGGAACGTGCCCTTGCAGCAAAGGCCACCAAGGGTGACCTGGGAGGAGCAGGCTTAGGGAGCTGCAGCTCCTCCCCTGCTGAGGTGCACTGGGGGTGCAGTGTTCACTTGGGGGCTCCCCAGTGCAAGGGAGATGTGGGAATGCTGGACAGAGACCAGCAAAGTGCCACTGAAATGATGGAGGGACTGGAGTATCTCTCCTGTGGGGAAAGTCTGAGAGCTGGGACTGTCCTGCCCAGAAAAGAGAAGTTTTGACAGGACATCATCCATGTGTGGCAATAACAGAAGGAGAGTGCAGATATGACAGAGGTGAGACTTTTCAGTGGTGCACAGTGATGGGACAAGAAGCAGTGGGTACAAACTGAAACACAGGGTTTTGCCTCAACATCAGTAAATGCTTTTTTTACTGTGAGTGATGGAGCACTGCACAGGTTGCACAGAGGGGTGGTGGGGTCTCCATCCTTGGAGGCACTCAGAAGCTGTCAAGCTGTCTGGACAGGGCCCTGGGCCTCCTGCTTAGCTGACCCTGCCTGAGCATTTGGGGTTGGACCAGCTGACCTACAGAGGTGTCTTCCAACCTCAGCCATTCTGTGCCTGACCAGCTTAAGGGACAAAGTAATTGCATTTATATGTCAGCTTCCAGGAGATGGTGCTGAGTAAAAGGCTTGCCTTCTGTTTCAGGGGTTAGTTGGCTCATCATTACATCTGTTTCCTTTCCTTCTTCCTTGATGGCAGCTCAGATGACTGGAAGTGGCACTGTGCTGGACTTGATCTTGGAAGTCTTTTCCAACCTAAATAATTTTGCAGTTTAAAAACTAAAATGCAGCACTGTTGGCAAATGATATTTGGATTTGCTTGTTCCTTCTTGAAGTCAACAGCATATGCTTTCTTTTAAAAATAACAAAAATTTGGGAAGGGCTCTTTGTTTTTATCTACAGATGATGCTTTTCTCCCCATTCATTCACAGTGGAGTTCTAGATGCTCAAACATTTTTCTTTTCTTTTCTCCAGATGTATCCTGTTCTCTCTTCCTTCTTTGAGAGCAGCCACTGCTTTTCCTTGTTGAACATTCACAGCTGACTGTACCACCTGTAATTCCTACTTCTGCCCTGCTCTGTGTCCTTAACTCTGCAAACTCTGCAGCAGCCACACAAAAGATGTAAAAAGAATTTTTCTCAATGCAAACCTGGATGTTGAGGTGATGTCATCCCTTTGTAGAGCAGTCAGCAAAAACTGCTGCCTTGAACTGCTGAGTGAGGAGCAAAGTTGTAGCTGGGAGCTCAGAAATAGGCCTGTGATTCATTTCAGAAGAGCATCCCAAGAAGTGCTTGCTCTTTAGGAGACAAAGCAGAGATGAAGGATGAAGTGTGAGGAGGATGAACTCAGGAATAAATTTTTCCTTGAGAAGCCTCATTCAGGAAGAATGAGGCTCCATCTGCTTCCCTTCCTGCACATCTGTCTCTGAATTTGGATCTGGCTCTTGCAGGTTGAGCTACTCTTGCCTCCCCTGGCCTGTTCCTGGGGCTCTTTGCAGCAAAGAGCATCAATCTGCCTTTTCTCCCTGCACCTCCTCTCCTGTGAGCTGTGTCAGGAAAGCTGAGCAGCAGGCACAGGGATATTTCCTGTCATGTTTTGCTGAACCATGACTTACTACCTTGAGTTTTATAAGCAAGCCTTGCTAAATGCTACAGATATTTCTCTTAATCTGAGCTTCACACTGCAGTAATTATGTCATGAGTAAAGGGAAATCCTGGTGTTCTTGTGTTTTTATTGTAGATGGACCTGTTAAAATAAGGGCTTAATACAATCTAACCTGAACCACCACACACAAATTTACACAACAAAGCTTTTCACTACACTGTGTCTCTTCTTCTGTTGTTAAAACTCTGGGTATACAAGAATAAATTAATACTGGGAGTAAAGTTTTATCTCTTGCAATTTGCTTGGTTGTAAAATCAGCCTGTGTAAGAACCTTTTATGTAAATGATACTGTCTAGATTTGCGTAATAGTCTAAAAGCACAATAATTAATGTTGGCTTTAGAGGAAGTAAGGAGTTCTAAATTACTTTATTTGGGTTATTCCTTTTTGAAGGAGAGCTAATACAAAGGTTAGTAGGTTATATTTAAAAGAAAAGAAATTTACATCAAAGGCTCTTGATAAATTACTGTTTGGTATAACCACATTTGAAATTAAATAGTGTAGATCTTGCTAATTCCATTCCTTATCCCCATGGCAAAAATTCAATCTGTAAAGCAGCTCTGAGAGCTGTATCTTGTGGTCTGACAGGATGATACATCATTTGTACTGCTCCTTTGCCCCTCCTGCTTTGCTAAGAATGTCACCTACTGTTCTGGCCGGAATGAAAACCAAGGCAAATATGAGAAAGCCAGGAAATGCAGACATATGTCTTCCAGAGATAAAGGGAATGTTCTGCCCTGTCCACCCCCAGCATTAGGTGGTGGTTTGGGTTTAAAACCTGTGCTGTACAAGATGCCTTGTGCTGATCCCTGTTCCCCACTGCATGTGCTGCTTTAAGCACCAGCTGGACTTAGTAAACTTCTCCTTTTGTTCAAATTCCTGACTTTTTTTCCTTTCAAATGTTGACTGGATGAGGGATCTGACAATTTATGAAGGCTGACTCAGGGCTTAAAAACATTGTCCTCTGGTGTGGCATCCTCATAGTCACCAGTTGCTGTTTGTTTTCACAGAGCCAGCTCAGCCTGCTCCAGAGGAGTTGGATAATTCCACCTACAAGAACCTGCAGCACCATGACTATCACACGTTCACCTTCCATGATTATGTTGCTATCCTTGCAAAGTACAGGCAGCCTCAGCCATCCTCTGGAAGACCATCACCAAGGCACTGAGAGAGCCACACCTACAGCAAACACCCAGGCAGGATGGGGAATTGTTCTATTTAGCTTTGTAATTGTTGCTTCATCTGTATAATTGAAATCAGATAATAAATAATAAAGGCATAATAACTTGGGCTTTTTGAACAGTTCTTCCTGGCTGTTGGAGTCCCTCACTTCTTGACTTTTACGAGTGAACTGCAAATGAATCATCACTGAATAAAAGTATCTTTTCTACCTCTCCATATATATTATTTGGTGATAGTGTAAAAAAAGTCCTGCCTTTTCAGTGTCTCCCAGCTTTGGATGCTGACCATTCTTACAGGACCACATCAAAGATTCCTGTGGGGTTCAACTCCGGTGGAGTATGGGCCATGTTTCATTTGGTGTCACTGTACTGCAGTGGGCTGTGCTCCTTGCACACAAACGTGTTCCCAGCCCTGAAGGAGTAATGTTTACTCTGGATTTGGGAGTTAAAATCATTGGCTGGGAGCAGCACAAGAAGTGTTTGTCTCCTGTGGCAAGAGTGAATGTTTTGTGTTAGTGGAGGAATGCAAGTTTATGTAATGTGATTGAAACATCTCAAAACCTCTGCTCTTGTAAAGGGAGAACAGAACATACAACTTTATTTAATCATCTGTTGGGGGCTCCAGCAGTAATTGAAATAATTTTAAATGTAAGAGAATCTCAGTGGGCAGTTCCTAATAGACTTTTACTGTGCTGATTAAACTTGGAGGAAAAAACCTATTTCTGTGGATAGAAACACTTGAACTATTATTTTTAAATGTGTTGAAAACACCATAAGGGTAAAAACAGCTCCTGGTACTAATTGTTGGGAGTATGTTTAATTTCCCACTTCTTTTTTTCCCCACACTAAAAGTTAAAATTGCTGTCCAGCCTCAGTGTTGCTCTGCAGAAAATGTGAGCCATGAGGCACTTCTCAATGCGCGTTATCAGCAGTTACAGTTGGTCTCAGTAAATTTTGTATTTCCATCCTATTAGTAACAGTCTTCTGCCTTCTGGGAAAATCGCCTTGATGGCCGCCAGCTGTTGTGGGTTTCGTTCCATTTTGGCTTCTTGTTCATTTTGGGCTTTTTTGGAGTTAATTGGCCTTTAAGCAGTTTTTGCAATAACTCCAGCATTTTCCATCACCTGTCTGTATTCTTTCAAGCAACAGACCAGGCAAGATCAAAGGGAAAAACAGAGTCAGCTTTAGGAGTCTATCTGGATATTGGATGTGAATCCCTGGGTGCAATTAGTAGAGCAGATATTTTATACTGTAACTTGGCAAAAATGTGGTAAGAAGGATCAAGAGGCCTACACCAATTTGCTGTGCAGAATTTTAAGTCAGAAACCCCTGGCAAGCAATTTTATTGTCCTGTAAAAAATAAAGAGCATGTTAGTGACTCCAACTGAAATTTAGAAATCTGTTAATGTATAAATCCACGTGCTGAGGAATAAAGAGCAGAAAATCACTTGGAGACACCAATGGTCCCATGTACTCTGTACTTGTAAAAGGGAGAGAAATTTGCTGCTAGCATTAAAAACATGAAAGCATTGGGGTCTTCCTTTGTGAAGGGCCCACAGGAGGCCCCAGTAATGCTGCTGTGATTTGTTATTACCTGAGACTCCACGAGGTAACCTGAGCCCCAGAGCTCAGAGCTGCACTGGTGCTGAACTGTGCTCTGAGCTGCTCTGGGACTGCAGAAGGAGGCTGCAAATTGTCAGACTGTGCAGTAAAAGTGAAATGTGTATTTACTCTGGCTGCCCACAGTAGCTGTCACTGGTGGCTGTTGGGAGTCAGACTTGCTCACCTCGTGCCCTTTTTATTTCTCAGGAGGGTTGGTGTTCTAAAAGGGACTGGATCAGCCCAGGAGGCGTGGGTTGAGGTCTGTGTCTTGCTTTCAGTCAACTCCCACCCTCTGCTTAGCTCCATTTCTAACTAAAGAGATTCTAATCTGGTTTTGCAATGGACATTTTGCTACCCTTGTTTCAAGATCACAGCAAAAATTAATGGTGGATGCCTTTTCTATCCATGTAACCCTGCCTTGGTGTCTTCTGGTGATCTTTCTGCATCTCTGAAATGAAGCTGGAAGTCAAATAACCTCATAACTCTTGTGCTGCATGTCTTAGGTTTGCCCTGCTCAGTGAACCACTCTGCTCTGGGAAGGCAGATTATGCAAGGAAGGCAACAAGAATTTTTTCCCACTGTTGTGTTTTCCTGGATTTCAATGAAAAAGGCTTCGTGTTTTTGTCCTTGGCTATTATCAGGTGTTGCTGTGCTTGAGTCATATGCTAACATTTAAATTTCAAGCAGGATGTGACACAATATGCTCAAATTCTGTAACATTAGTAACTTTGTCTTGCTGTGCTAGGCACTTGTCAGATAAGTCAGGGATCTTGTTTGGAAGAGTGTATAATCCAGGATGCTAACATAATTCCTGGAAAACCTCAAATGTGAAAGAAATTAAGTCTCAGCTTAGTTACTGTGAAAGCCAGCTGTTCAGGCCCAGCACAGACTTCAGAAGTGAGGCTTTCAATGTAAATTGCATTACTGGGGGAGTACAAGAAAATCTGGAAATTGGAATTCACTTTCCTCTCATTGAAAAGATGAAGCAAACACTTTCCTTATCAAAAGGGGTGGGTTTTAAACGTTATGTAATTTTTTTAAGTGCAGTTTTGCACAAAATTGCTTTTCATAATTTTCTCACACTTGGATCTTTCAAAGCAACTTGGAACCCATCAGGTTCTGGACAGCCATTGGAAATCCCTAATCCAAGGTCCAGAAGTGGTAATGCAAACACAGCCTGTGGTATTACAGCTTTAGGTATTACAAGTTCAAGAGTTTTTTATTCCTTCTGGGGCTTCCTGTGTCCTCCAGTCATGATGAGAACTGAAATCTATAAGGATCTCTTCAAGTTTTCTTTCAAATGAGACTTTGCACTAAGTGCACTGACAGATCTTCCACAGAACATCCCCAGTGTTCAACAACCAGAACAACACATCCACTGAGCCCTAAAAACCTGCCCCAGTCTTTTCTCTCACCACAAGAGATGCCATTGTTTGTCTGTTCCAAACAGTTGGAATTCCTGGTGGAATTAAAAAAAAAAAAAACCAACTCGGTGGCTGATGTGCAGTGAGTGAGCAGAAAACACACTCCCAGTACCCTGTGTAGCATCATAACATCAGAATTGTGCAGACTGAGCTTGGAAGCCCTGAGATGATCAGTCCTTTGCTCTGCAGCAGCTGCAATTAGATCAGCTTGTCCTGGACCTTGTCCAGTTGAGCTCCAAACACACTCAAGGATGGAGATCCTCCAGGCTCTCTGGTCACCTTCTCCAGCATTTGGACACTCTTGTGATTTAAAAGACAAACAAAAAGCCTTTACCTGTTGTCTAATTGGATTCTTTTTGTCTCCTGATGCTGGTCCTTACTCCACATTTCTGACAAGCTTGGCTTTGTCCTTTCTGCACCCTCCAAGGAGGTGATTAAAGGCAGGAATCACCTTATTGTCCCCTTCAGACCAGGTTACTTCTGAAACACCTGAGTGATTGACTCCATAACCAGAGATCCTCTCAACTCTGAGTAACATTAATTGAACTCTTAGGATTTTAAACAAAATATTCCACCAAGTTTCCAGATCATCCTTCTCCTCTCATGTGGCTCTTTTTAGTGGAATTTTAAATATTTTTTTCTATGATTCTATGATTTCAATGCTTAGATATTATCCTCAGTGTTCAATTCAGGATCACTCCTAATAGAATCTACAAATATTTTTGAGCTCCCTTTTTTAATTTTTGCCTACACACATTCAATTACACTTGGAAATTCATACCTACCTCTGGATATGTGGCAGTTTTGGGGTAGAATGTATGAATGCATAGTTAAAGACATAAGTTTAAGTACATGTATTTATAATGAAATATCAAAAAAACTTTGGCTCAGTAGGTGGAGTCAGTCTCAAAATTAGTTTTGGTCTCTCCTGGCCTCTTTACAAACTTTTAACTGCAAAATAGGTTGACAGGAACAAGTTTTTGTAAATCCATAGCACCACAGAATACAGCCTATATGCATTTTAACTTCTAACACTCACAGAGCCAAGGCCACATGTCTTTGTTAAAATCAGCACCTAAAATTCTTAATGGGCTTGTTTTTGTTACTCCAGTCTGAAATATGGTTCAAATGGCAGTGCCCTTCCCAAACAGACACTTCCTGAAGCAGTAATGTAAAAAATGAACTAATGTAGATTATTTATGCTTGCTTTTTTGTTATTGTTTGTTTTTATTTTGCTTCATTTTCTGTTTCTGTCTCACTTCTGTCCATGATAATTAGGTGCTCTTGCTATTCCATTTGGCCATGGGGGTACAACTGGTTTCTAAAATGTGTGATAGCAGGGGAGAGGAAATTTGCAAGCCTTTGTGCTACACAAATGCTCATGTTGTGCCTCAAAGGAGGGAGCAAGAGTTACCCTTCCCTGGAGGCTTGGAAAGGGACTTGAGATCACCACCCCTCCACGTTTCCATTGCTCATTTCCAGGTGCTCCTTTTCGAAAAGGCATCTCCCATGCTTTTTTTATTTAGCTTAAAATCGTGCCAGACAAGGCCATTCTGAACTGCATGGATGTTTCCCAAAGTCTCCTGGGGTATTCCTAAAAGTGAGCTCCATCCTATAGTTTGAGGACTGGGAGAAAAGGGAGGGGAGCTGGAAAGAAACTCAGAATACGGAAGGAAAATGCAGGAACTGAGAGCAAGGATGGTCCTAATGAGTCCTTATGAGTCTTTATGACTCAGGTGTTGGACTGGATCATTTGTGAGACCTCTGGCTGCCTGGCAAATTGCATAATTCCTTAGGTTCTCATCCTTACTTTATAGATGAGGAGTTAGTGGTCCCAACTTTCTCTTTGTACATCACATCTATTTAGCAAGCAACCCAGAATAAAAATGAGTAAAACATGAGAAACATTTTTTCCTTACAATTTCTGTCTTGGGGGCACACATTGTTTAAGAGCTCTGAGCTAGCTGAGGTTCTCCCAGGAGATGCAGTGCTTATTAACAGCGTGACAAAAATACACTTCAGATAGGCTGGGCAGAAATGCCAGAGATTTTGAAACTGCATTCAGGCAATGGCAAGGCCGTTGAGATACAAAAAAAGCTTTACAACTGTTCCAAATACTTACTAGTGGAAGACTGTTAACAGACAGGAAAAAATGGGGAGGTGTCCAAAACCAGCAATCCACCCTGGTGAGAAATCCAGCTGCTGGGAAGTGGAATGGTGCTGGAATTCATACCAGGTTGTTGTCTCTGGACACCAGTCAATGGACTCCATCTTTTATATCAGCCTCCCGTTAGCCATAAGAAATCGGTGTTTTTCAACTCCTTTTCTCTGGGCGGCTGGCTGTGGAGAAGGAGCTTTTTCTCTCAAGTCCTTGCTGAAGAACCATTTCAAAGCTGTTGAATTTTGGAGTTCAGGGAAGGAACTTCGCTACTCTGCCCCACTCCTGCCTCTTGAAGGTCACCATTGGACTGAGAAAAATCGACCAGTCTACCCTTCCTGCAGCTGCTCAGCTCCTGCTGTTTGGGTTTTACTGCTGGGCCCAGAGCTGCTTATCTTCAGTCTTCCTCCCCTCTGAATAACTTCAGTATTTATCTCTAGAATCAATGGTTGCTTTCTTCTTGGAAAACCAGCATCTTTAAAGATCTCCAAAAGGACACCCCATTCCTCCGCCCTCTGCTTCCATCGCTGCAAATTTGAGATGACTATAAAAAAAGAGAACCAAAGAAAGAAATAATTGGGGGTTTCTTTTCCTTGGTGTTGGCTGCACTTTTATGATTGTGTTTTCTGAGCTTTTCCACGTAGCCCCAAGGAATGGGGAAGGTGTTTATTCGGACCTTAGGATTCCAGGTAACAGCTACAAGATTCCAGCTGCTGCTCGGGCCTCAGGCTCCGTGATCCTCACCGATTTATGCGTGCTGATGTTTAGAGATTTGGCAGCACTTCAAGCGAGCGGGTGAAAACAACGTGTTTATTCTAAGCTTTGCTCTTGCCCTTTGACTTGACAGCGGCTGTGCAAGTGGCCTGGCTGCTCCAGCCCTGCTCCTCCAGAGCATGGGAAAAGCAGGAGCAGCAGCAGGGAGACAGCTGGCTGGCTGCTGACTTAGAAAGGCATCATTGCGTCACGTCACGCTGGGTAAGTTATCTTTGCCATCAGAAGGGCCAGGATTTTCCCTTTCTTTTTTTTCCTTATTTAAAAAATTTTGTTCCTTTTTAAAAAATTTTTTTAAAAAAATTTAGGTGCTCCTCAAATTGCTGGCAGGGATTTGGTGATGTTGAGTAAAGTGTCCCGTCTGTCTGAGGTAAAGTGGGTTTTCATCCTTGAAATGTAATGCTTTTCTGACCCTTTAAAAAAAAAGAACTTTGCTGGACTCCCTTTGAATCCACTTCAATTGAATGGTTGGTTAACTTATTAGGATTTTAGGATATTAGGGTCTTTCTCATATTTAATGTGTGGATTGTCTGAATGGAAACATTAAAGCCAACACAAGCAATAAAGATGGATTGCCAGTAAAATAAACAGTTTGGCCTCTGACTGCACAGAGGAAGCAGATCAAGTCAAGAAAACATTTCCTAAAAGTCACTTTTCTAACTGTAAGGCAATCCTAATGGCTGATTCTTACTTAAACCTACACTGTTCTCCAGTTTATTAATCCCCACATTTAACTTGGTGTGAAAGTGGAAGTTAATTGACATTCAGCTTCCAAAGCAATCCTGCTGTTATGATAAGCACCAAACTGCCACATGAAATACAGATTAGAAGTGAATGGAAAGCAGAAGGGCTGCATTTCTGAGAATCCAAAGAGTTTGCAAATGATACAAATGAACAAACATGAAATCATATTGACGTGCATATGGATTGCTAGGAAAATTCTGGCTCTGGATGAACCTCATGGAGAATTTATGGTAACTTCTGTCATGCCAGACTTTCGCCTTGTCTCTTTAAAACTCTTGTGGTGAAACTCAGGGAGAGGTATGTGTTGCCCAGTTTGCATTTAGTATTGTAAAGTGTACATATGTAGAGGACTCAAAGGCAGGGAATCACACATGGGGCTCCACTGCTGAAGTCACCCAGCCGGTGAGTGCATTTTACACCTCTTTACGTGCAGCGGGCTCAGCAGGTTGCACGAGGAATGCAATGTCCTGGAGGGCTGACTTCATAATTTGTGGCTGTGGATATATTTCCTTCATGAAACCACATTTATGTTTCTTTATTGTCCTTATTATTTTAAAGGATTTCAACTACTCGCAACTCCAGTTTGTTTTTCCACAATCCTTGCTCCTCTGTCTTCGGTATTCTGATTTTTTAGATTTCAAATGGCTTGGCTGCGGTGTTGAGGATCAGGTTGCTGGCTGGAGACATCTGGATGGGTCTGAGATCTGTGCATATCATAATGAGATCTCTTCACTCTACATTTTGAGTCCATGTTCTCATTCTTCTTCTGCATTTCTTGTTGTTTTGTATCCTCTCCGTTTGTATGCAGTGTCATGCAATTATATAAAAATTATTTCCTTATGCATGGTATGAGTTTTTATAGTTTTGCATTCACTTTCCTTCTTTCTTTCCATCATTTCATGGTTAAATAGGTAGAAAAGTTAGGTAATATGTGCACAGGGACTGTTCCACCAGACTGGAGCTCTGAGTATCTCTGTTACCATGTGCTGCAGCCAAAGAAGTTTACAGCATGCAGAGGGAAAAGGTTATTGTTAGTGTAACTGAATAAGTATTAGGGTTAATATATAATGTATAGGTCTATGTAATGGATAGTTTTTATTCATCATAAAATGTTCAAATGACTTGCAGATGTCTGACTGCTGCAGCTGTTGCAGACCTTGTAATGGCATTAGGCTCTGACTCAGAGAGCAGCTCCTTTGCCAAGAGATTCTGGCAGTGGCTGCAGCTGTGATATTCCCATTGAAAAAAGGACTGTCAGCAGTGGAGATGGCGATACAAAACGGAACAGGAGCATGAGAAAGGGGCAAGGCTGGCTCTAGGTATGACAGGAAAATGGAGGCTCTGAAAGCTTCCATTTTTCCATGTTTAACTGCCTCACTAGTGTCCTACCACTGCACTGACCAGGGAAGCAGCTGGAATTTACAGTCACCACAGATTCTGGCTGCATGCAGCTTGTGTTACACTAACTGGGGGGGAAAAACACAAAACACCAAACCTTTGATAATGTAAAACTTTGTTCCCAAGTTTTCAAAAAGAAAGAATGTCCCTAAAAGCAGACAGGATTGAATCTCACTGTGCAAAGGCAGTCTGTTGCACAAACTGGAGCACGGGAGCTCAGCTGCTTGCTGCCTGTGGAGACTGTGGAGTCAGGGAATATCTTCCTTGGCAGCCAAAGGAATGCCAGCATCGTGAAAAAGTACTGAGGGGAAAAAAAAATCAGCTAAATGTCTCATGATTGTTTACCTGTATCTGTAAAGAAAATAATGAAGACTGACATGCAAAGTAGGCACATGTTTTATATGTGGGATGTTGTACTGAGACAAACATGCTGGGTTTGAAACAGCTTTTTGATTCCTGTGTGACTGGAAAAGCAAAAGCATGACCATTTTTAGAAGAGAATTGGAGAAGGCAGTGCAAAACAAAAGCACAATTTTGACTGGGTTTGGTGATAGTTGTCAGAAAGTAGAACTGAGGGAAGCAAACCCTGGAGGTAGCTGAACTGTAAATCCCTGAAATGGGGAGGGGGCAGAGCAAGAGTCACCTCTCAATGAAGGGTGGATTTCATTGCTGCCTTTTCTGTTAATTTAAACTACTTCTGGAGAGCAGGGTTTAGTCATGAAATGGCCTGCAGTGCTGGCCCTGCTCTATGAACCTGCAAAGCCGGAAGCAGAATTGTTTCTGGCACCTTTTGAAGGGTCTCTGCTGATTCCAGTGCAGTCTCTCTGCCCATGATCAGTGCTGTGTCTATGACAGTAAAGCTATCAAAATATGCTGGGTGGCCTAGTTGTGGCTTTCCAATACCTGAAGGGACCCTACAAGAGAGCTGGAGAGGGACTTTTTACAAAGGTCTGGAGTGACAGGACAAGGGGGAGTGACTTCACACTGACAGAGAGTAAGTTTAGGCTGGATATTGGGAAGAAATTCTCCCCTGTGAGGGTGGTGAGGCCCTGGCACAAGTTGCCCAGAGAAGCTGTGGCTGCCCCATCTCTGGAAGTGTCCAAAACCAGATTCAGTGGAGCTCTGAGCAACCTGGTCTAGTGGAAGGTGTCCCTGCCCATGGCAGGGGAGTGAAACAAGAGGATCTTTGAGGTCCCTTCCAACCCACACCATTCTGGGATTCTTTATTTCTTTGAAAATATACAGATTATTAGAAGAGATGCAGTCTACATGAACTTCACTTACTAGATTTAGAAAAGAAAAATCTTACTAATGTGATTTATTCCTTACATGAGTAAAAGGGAATGAGTTGCTAACAGCTCTCCTCTCCAGGGCTGCATTGGCTGTTGCCTGGAGCTGTGAGCTGGGACCCCAAGAATCCCACCATGTCCCTGAGAGCATTGTCCAAAGGCTTCTTGAGCTCTGTCAGGTTTGGGGATGTGACCACTGTCCAGAGGAGCCTGTTCCAATGCCCAAGCACTCTCTGGGTGAAAAGCTTTTCCTGATATCCAACCTAAATATCCCCTTGCAGAGCATTGTTTTGTTGTTTTCTGTGCTGGTCAATGAATAAATGTTGTGTGTGGTGAGGAAGAATCCCAGTGCTGGATGGGCACAGCCTCTGTCCCAGGAGGCCCTACAGCCATGGTGTGGGCTGTGGGGTCTGTGGGGTTTCATGCACCCCTTCTATGGGAGAAGGCTTAAATCTCTCTGCTCTGGGAAATAAACAGGATGCTGCAAATGGAAAAGGACTGAAAAGTCACCGCCCAGTTTGGTGGTCCATGGGGGAGCTGGGGCTGTAGCTGCAGGCATTGCAGAGCTTTGGGAGGATGCCATGCACAAAGCATCTCTGTGCTGCCCATCCCCAGCCCAGGGCTGAATGGGCCAGTCTTCCTCCGAGGAAGACGCAGAGCTTGGCAGGGATTCAAGCCTGGATCCCAGAAGCAGCACTGCCTTGCTGGCACAGCATTCAGCCTCAAGCCAATTTGCCTCCCAGCCCGCCAGCTAACCCAGGCACAGCCTGAGGTTGGTATTTCTTCAGCTGCTTCCAGATCCAAAGCTATTTCATGCAGAGCCAGTATGGGGATCTCTGTACCTTACTGCTCTGCAAGGTGTTGACACAGCCTTTCTTTCCTAGAATGTTTTCTTATCAGTAAATCTTAGAAAAACTGCCTAGAAATTCTCTTGTATCTCCTCTTTCTTGTGAGGAAAGGCTGACTTGGGTAACCTGACTCCAGGAGAGACTTAATTGGCAGGCAAAAGGACATTGTAGAATTGCAATCTGTTCAAAAATGGGAATAAAGGAATTAATGGAGGAGAAGTCTGTCACTGGCCATTGAATATGATGGTCTGATTGCAACTTCTGATTCAGAAAGGTGCAAGCTGTGCCAGGGGAGGTTCAGGTTGGACATCAGGAAGAATTTCTTCATAGAAAGGGCTCCCAAGCATTGCAAGGGGCTGCCAGGGAGGTGTTGGAGTCCCCATCCCTGGGGGTGTTCAAGAAACATCTGTATGCAGCACTCAGTGCTTTGCGCTGGCTGACAATAGGGAGATCCATAAAGGTGGAACTCGATGATCTTGGAGGTCTTTTCCAACCTAATGCCTGTGTTGTCCTTGTACCCAGATGACAGAAGCCCCTTGTGAGGAAGAGCCTGAAAAAATTAATGGGAATGCTGCCCCAAACATAACCCATCAGCTGATCCAGAGCCTGCTCCAGAGGCCTGGCTGTCCCAAAGCTCTGGGCTTCAGCCAGATGTGGTGGTAGGAATGTGTCAGCTCTGGGATGTCACTGTGGCCTGGAGGAGAGATGGTGCAAGTGCTCCAGGACCATCAGAGACGGGCTTGGCTACCTTCACCCCAGGGGAGGGGGTGTGTGGTAGTTTCCACAAATCCCACCTTGGCAGAGAGGAGAAGGGGAATGTTTGTGGAAGGCTTCTGCCCTTGGCATTTCCTATTTGCTTTCAGCTCTGTGCAGACGTCTGTGAGGGGCTCAGCTTTGCTTCTGCTTTGTGCTGGGAGCTCAGGTGCCTGGCTAGACAGTTGCATTAGGCAGCAAAGCACCTAATCCTCACTGAAGGCCACCTAATCCTCTCAGCTTAATGGCCTTCTGCTCCTTCAGATAGTCCCTTCTTTATTCCTTTTCCTCTTCCATGTCCAAAAGAGCCAGCTCTGCTGGCTGGCCATTCTCATTCCTGGCTACCAACACCTCTCAGCCCTTCAGAGCTCCAAAATGCAGAAACCCATAAAAGCAGCTGGAAGTAAATGAGTAATGGAGAGGGAACTCACGTCTCTATGGACTGAAGGAAGTGTTCTGTAGAGCAGTGTTTGACAACCTTTCATTAGTGCTTCCTGGTCATTTTTTCTGCATTTCACTTTGCTGAATCCAAATCCTGCTCAAGCCGGTGGGAATTGTTCCACCGACTTCTGCGAGAGTTGGATCTAACCCCTGGTCTGAAAAGTAAAACTAGTCTCGCTGGTTTTCTTTTATTTCAGTTGGTTTCACTTTCTGCTTCTCAACTCCCAGAATAACATGAATGCATTCATAGTCCTCCATGGTGACATTCATACAAAATATTCTCTTTTTATGTTTTTCGTAAAATAAAATGCGTATCAGCAATTCCACCCCTGTCCTTCTGACTCTGTTTTTCCACCCTGTTTTTTGGCCCCTTCCACCCTCCTGACCTTCCACACAGAGGTAAATAATATTTTTTTTACATATAATTTTTTAAATTATTTTTTTATTTACATAAAATATTTACACATTTTGGAAGAAACTTTGAACAGTAAAATACCCTCAGCTTTTGGCATCGATAAAAACAGACAGTTTGCCCTCAGAAAATAACCTGTTTGTAGTATCTCAAGTGGAAAAAAGATATGCTGGGTTGTGAAAGATGTTTGTTCCATCACCATGAAACTCCTTGCACAGTTGCCAGGGCAAGACATGGCACACAGGGAGGTGACAGTGGATTTCTACATCACAGCTCAATCTTCAGCTTTTAAGTGGAAGCTGTGCTTTTATTCCTAAAATAGCCATTTGTTCCAATTAACATCTTTCTGGTAGCAGAAAGGGAGCATTGAGTAGAGTATGGTGCTACAGAGCCCAGAGAAGGGAACATTATCTTACAGAGCTCTGGGGGCTGTCCTCCAGATCGCCCAAAATTCTTTCCAAGTAACGTGTTAAAATATTGGTAATGCAGTGACTCAAACATATAAACAGATGGAGTGAGTAGCGTGCAGCCAGTGATTCAGCTAATGTACAGCTCTGGAAAATTCAAATTCCATTTAACATGAGGAGAAATATTGAATAAGACATTTCTAATTTTTCCTTTTGTTTAAGGAGGCTTTAAGTAGGTTGTTTTTTCTAGTGAACAGAGTAGAAAAACATAATCCCATACCAGCTGATTCAAAGGATGGCATCCCTGATCCCTGCATAGAAACTCCTTGCAGCAGTGCTGCACTGCAGTGCCAGCTCTTGGTCTGAGCCCAACTCCTGCTGTGGGACACGAGCTCCTAATTTCTCCAGAGGGAGTGTTCCCAGCCGAGTTACACAGATCTCCATGATCTAGTTCAAGCAAGAGCATTTATTTAGACTGAGTTAACTCATTAATTTCTGCTTTAAGATCTTAAAAGCTGTATCCACCATAAAGTAAATCACACGTTTTTTCCAGGCTCCTCCTATACCATGTAAAGTTGTGGCTGCAGCTGTGAATGTGCTGTGCCTGCAAACAGGGCACACCAAGGCTGCTCTTGGGAATGCTCTCCAAACAGCCAGAGGACATCGAAGCTGTTGCCATGTCTTACTACATCCTTTTTATTCCCTTGGAATGACGAAAGGAGAAACTGGTTTTCTGCAGAGGCCTCCCATTGTCAGGAGATCAACACTTAAAAACTCACCTGATTTTTATGGAAATCTGGGGGGAACCCTGTTCTCTTTAGAGTATTCCAGTCTTATCACTGCAATTACAGGCTTTATTCCACAAGTTATGAGTACGGATTACTGCCACCTGCATGGAAGCCCATCCCTTCACCTTTATGTAAATGTTGCCTTTGAAAGCTTAATTATGAAAGAGTTGCCAGTACACAGTTGAGAGGCACGAGAAATGATCTGAACAGGTTAAATGCAGGGGAATGTTATGTTTTGCACACAGTTGTAATATTCATAACGTGGTAATTGCTGAAGGATGCCAGAGTAAGCTTAATTCCTCTAGCAGTTGTATGTAGGATGAAGTTTTGCCCCCACAATACACTTACACAATCCTACTGTGCCTAAATAGATACTGAAAGTGTATTTAAGAGAAGAGATTTGGGAAAGTGCTTGTCTCATTTGATGAGGCAGGACCTTAGTAGTTCAGTGTGTGCAATTATTTGTGCCAGCTGTGAGGAGTGCTCTTATATATTGGGGACTGTTCTGAGTAGTCAGGTAAGGTCCTGACCCCACAAACCTATCTGGGCATGCTTCAAATAACGAGCTAGACTTAATAATTCCATTTAATATGTACAATGTGAAGAAGGTAACAGGAATTAGAGAACCTGAGAGTTATTTGCTTGAATATTGTCAAACCCCATTTTTATGTACTTGTAATTTGCTATTACAAAGTATTAAAGTGGCATTTCATTCACCCTGGCATTTTGCTTTTTTAGAAAGAAAAGCAGCCCTCTCACCACTGCATTGAAGTGAGCGCACCCATACCAATGGGGGCTCTGAGCACAAAACCTCATCAGCTGTGTAATAATCCTTACAAGATTTGTGGTATGGAGAATTCCCTCAGGAGTGCTGTCTTCCATCCCATGGATTGGATCCTTGTTCTTTTGCAGAACTGATAAGGGACAGCACTGTTTGTTTGGACAATCAGAAACAGAAAGAAAAGGCACCTGTACTTTCTCTTTCTGTTTCGTTTTGTTGGGATTTTTTGTTGTTTGCCTTTGGATCACTCCTCTCAGTTACTTCTTCATTCTTTTTCCCCTGCTGCTCCTCTTTTCCAAGTTATCGGCTTCTCTCAAGGGTCCTGTAATTTTTTAGAGCTTTTCTTAAATCTTCATCTCCTGCAGCCATTTCAGCTGCGATATTTTAAAAATTAAGCTTAACTTTTAAAAATTAAGCCTGCAGAAGCTGTATCAGAGATGACTGAAGACAAATTGAAAAGCAGGGACTTCTTGCCAGTGAGTGGGATCAGAGCTTTCACTGAGCTGGAAGTCACAAGTTTGATCAGGAATGATTTTTAGGTTACTTTCTTGTGGGAGTGAGGTTTATGTGGTCATGTCATGTAGGCAGAAGTATATCTGAGGGTGTATCCATGTTATTTAATAATGTTTGAATCTACTGGCTTACTCCAGACAGGATTAAATCTGACAGAATAATTTAGTTCCTGTGACTTTCATGAAAATAAGATGTGGAGCAGGGAGGATGTATCATGTTCTCCCCTAATCATGGAAAATCTGCAGTGGGAACTTCTGGGCAACAGAATGCACTGGCTAAAGAGAAATCTTAAATAAATCACAACTTTGGAATAGATTTCAGTTAAAACTTGCACCTTACACCCTAAAGTTAACAAACCACGAGGCAGAGATGTGTGGGGAACCAAGCTTTCTTCATTCCGGTAACAAACTTTAATTTCAAGGGAGTTAAAACATCTACTGAAATCACAAAAAGAGTAAGAGACTGAGGAGAGTAATGGATGGAGTAACTTTAACTACAAAGGCAACCAAAATATGGGATTACTGGGGTGAGGGGGAAACAGCAGATGAGGAATTTCTACACCTGTTGTGCGTGAGGGGGGAGCTCAGGAATGGAAAGTGGCAGCCAGGAAGAGAAGGAAAAGCAAAAGGGAAGCAGGAGGAGAAAAGAAAATTCAAGTTGGGAAAGGCATCAAGAAAGACTTTGAAGATCACTGTGAGGAGAGATTAAACAGAAACTAAATTAGTTTTAATTTAATCTGTTCGCTCTCAGAAGAAATCGGTGAACTCCCATCCAAAGAAGTGCAGGCGAGGCAGAAGGAGAACAAAGGGTTGCAGGGAGAATCAAATTTGAAGAAGAGGCAGGTCTGGACATGGGAAGCAGTTAAATTTAAGCACTGTTTAGTGAATGTGTCACTAATGAATGTGTCAGGGATAATGAGAGCTGAAACTTGTGGTAGAAGCAGCCAACCTGGCCACAGGAACTGTATGAAGAGGTGCTGTTACACAGCACAGGAGCGGAAACAGGGATTCTCCTGTGAATGAGACAAACTAAGAGTTAATTGGTATTTTTTTTTCCCTAATCTTGTTTAAATAAATCATTCCCATTAACATTGAGCCATGATTTACCCATCTGAGCACCCTGGATTAGCACAGCTCAGTTCCACCCTCTCTGCTTGGTGCAGAAATTCCCTCTCTGCTCACAAGCCCGATGTGCACATGGTTCTGAATGTGCAGGGGAAAATGGCAATGGAAAAGGAACTCCTGAGAAGGCTCCAGGCAGTCTGGCAAGGGGATGGAGCAACTGTTTTGTCAGTGGACAAATGGTGGCAGTGTGGACAGGGTGACAAGATTCCTGAAGCAACTGTGTTGGCCTGACACAGCAGTGACATGCAGAGGACTGAGGGCAGACTTGGCTTGCAGGAACATTTAAGTAGCTGTTCCTATTGCCAAACTATTTGCCAGATCTTTAAAAAGTGGCCTAGCCCAGGAAAGTGTCATGTAAAACCAAAAAAAAAAAAAAAGCTGACTTGCTACTCTGAAACCAGGGAGAGAGACATGGATCATGAAAAAATGTAGGGTATTCCCAGTTTAATGGGAATGGGATAACCAAGTAGATTCCCAGTGGCGGCTTTGCAGAGGGAGTACAAGACCTGAAAGCAAAACTGCTTTGGGCTTAAACTGAGCTCCCTAAAATGAGATTTGCTTTTTATGTGGCACTTTCTTCCTCCCCTTGCTCTCTGCTCTCAAAGGCAGCGAGGTGATGTGGGGATGATCCTTCAGAAGCCTTGAGAATGAGGAACAAGGTGGAGATGACAGATCCATCACCTGTGACATGCATGACTCAAAGGCATTCCGGCCCTTTTGCACAGCAGAGTCACTTTTGAAATACCCCAACAGCAAAACGGCCAAGCCATAGAGCACCCGCCTGAAAGCGCATTCCTGACACTTGTATAGGAATGGTTTGGGAAAAGGGGGAATATTTAACAGCAGTAACTCATGGGGGAAGAAGATGTGACAGCACTGGTTCCTCCCAAGCGGAGTTTCAGTAGAAAAAACCCGTGTGTGGTCAGCATCTTTATTTCAGGGCACGGACGGACCCGAGCAGCGCCTGGTCCGTGGGCAGGATCCTGAGGGACAGCGCAGGTCCGCCCTCACTCAGACCCCGCAGTTTGGGGGTTTGGGGAGAACAGGGGGGCGCAGCTTTGGGGTGGAAGGGTCGCAAGGCTCAGCCGGGCAGTTTCACCCCACACAGGCCGCAGGAGAAGTTCCTGGGACAGCCTGTGAGGAGCCTCCAGCGCAGCTCCCACACTCGGGGCTCCCCGGTGGGCGGCTCCCGGGAGCGCCCCACATGGCGCGGGGGCTCGCCGCTCCAACAGCCGAGGCAAGGGACTGCCCCAAGCCCGGGGAGCAGCGCCCTGAGGTGACCCCAGGGCGAGCACCAAGCGCTGCCCGAGGAAACGCGGCACAAACCGGCCACAGCGACCGCCGCAGCTCCCCTCACGGCGGAGCCACTTGGTACCTCCCTCCTCCCCCCACCACCAGCAGTGGTTTCACCCCCCCGCCTCACACACGGCGAGGGGCGTGGCCTCACATCACGGCTTTCCCCGCCCTCTCATCCATATTCATGAGGAAGAGACGGGCGGCCCCAATGCGGAGGGGCGGTGCACCCAAGCCCCGCCCCCGGACGATGAATATTGATGAGGCGCGCCGTGGCGTCGGGGGCGGCGCGGGCGGTGATTGGCCGGGCGCGGCGGCGCGCGGTGACGCGCGCGGCGGCGGTGCGGGTCCCGATTGCTGCAGCCGCTTGTCAGTGTGACGAAGATTGGCACCCGAGGTAAGCGCTGTCACTCAAACCCCGCTCCAGCCCCGCCGTCCATCACGGCGCGCCCGCCGCCCGGGCACGGCCGCACCGGGGAAGCGGCAGAGCGGCTGGGGAAGGGGCGAGCGGGGCGGCGGCGGCGGCGAGGGGAGAAAGGGGCACCCGCGCTCCACCGCCGCTCGCACGGACCGGGGGGTTTAAGGGGCGGTGGCGGGCGCGGGGAAGGGAAGGAGGGGAAAAGCGGGGAGGGGTGTGGGGGGGGGGAGCGAAGCGAGGAAGGTTCTGGAACGGCTGCCGTGCGCCCGTTGTGTCCCGGCGGGGGCGCGCGCGGGGAGGGGACGCGGGAGCGCGCGCGGGTCCGCGCGGAGGAGGAGGAAGAGGAGGAGGAGGAGGAAGGAGATGGGGGCGATGGGATGGGAGGGGGAAGCAGGGAGGGAAGGAGGGAGAGGAGGCGACGCGGTGCTTAAAGGGGCAGCGCCGTGCCGGCCGCTCCTCGGAGGCGGGGGGGAAACGGGGGGCGCTCCGGGGCCGCACCGCCGCAGCTGCTGCTCCCCGCTCTCCTCCTCTCCGCGCTGCCATCCCGCTCCCCCTGCACACCTGCCCTGCCCGGGGGGAGGCGGAGATGTGCCCCGCTTTGGGAGATGTCCCCCCGCTTCGGGGGATGCTCCCCCCGCCTCCCGGTCACAGCGAGCGGAGCTCGGCCGGGGCGGTGTGCGCAGAGCCCGGCCGGGTTTGTCCCTCGTTCCCGGCTCCTTTTCGCTGTGACCCCGCCGCTCTCCCGGCTGGGCTGCGAGCTGACACCTTCCCCACAGGCAGGCCCCGGGTTGCCGGGTGTTTACGCGGCCGCAATTAGGAGCTGAGACTTGACACTGGCCAGAGGCCCTGCTGGGGATGTGTGTAAACAATAATAAATCAAGCGCTGGTTTTATCCCCGAGTGTTGCCTCGGTGAGCCGCGTGTCCCAGGTCTCACGGAGCAGCCCCTGGCTTTCCTTCGCTCCCACCACGCCGGCGTTGGTCAATTAACAATGTAACAATATGAATAGTTAACACGTTCCTGTGGATAATTCTCTGTAGAGTTTATTGCTATTTTTGAAAAATTTAATTTATTAAATATTTTCTTAAATGGTGGTATGTAGTGGAATTTTATAGACAGGTCGCAGTATTGGCTTATTTTTTTAATCTACTGCTGCTGAAGTTTATAGTCCCTTTTTGCAGTTTTGTCTCAGTAAACGGTGTGGTTTAGGGAGGGAGAATCCCAGAATGGTTTGAGTTGTAAGGGACCTAAAAGCTCATCTTGTTCCAACTCCCTGCCATGAGCAGGGGCACCTTCCACTATCCCAGGCTGCTCCCAGCCCCAATGTCCAACCTGGCTTTGGACACTTCTAGGGATGGGGCAGTAAATAATTTATTCTTAATGCAAGATGCTATATCTGCTATGAAACCCTCAAAAGTGAATAAATTGCTGGTTTGTTGGCTTTTTTTTTTTCCCACTTGCACTTGAGTGCTGCCCAGGCAAGATTCATTTTTTTGTCCTTACCCCTCTTTGGAATAGGTTGTTTGCATTCCATTAAACAGATCCCAGGAACAGGGAGCATGGCATTATGTTCTGGATGTTGGAAAACACTTGGGCCAAAATCCTGTGGAGAAAAGCAAGAGGCTGTAGGTCACTCTCAAAGTATGCTAAATATCTCATTTAATTTTTTTCTACCTAAAAAATCCTTTCTTAGTTTTTACAAAAAAAGTGCACATTTAGTTAGTTCCTAATTTTATTCTTGAGCGTGCTCTTGCACAAAATTTCATTAGTGTAGATTTTTTGATGAGGAGAATTGTAACAAGTATGGCTTAGGATGTGCACCCATTCTGCTGTTCTCCATACTGTGCACGCACTCACAGGTTGTTCCCTGTCCTCTGTGGGGTCTAATCTGTTCTTGGGCTGTGGGGTTACGTCCTTCTAGCTGTGTCCGTATGTGTGGTTGGACTGAGATGGCTTCTGCAGCTGGATGGAGCTCTGGTCAGTCCCTGTTAGCTGCATGTGTGAATTTTATGGATTACACTCAACCAGGAAACAAGATGTTGTGATTGTATCAGAAATCCATCCTTACATGGATTTCCTGGCTCTGCCATTGCTACAGTATCAAGCAACAGCAAATGCATTTTGAGTGCATTTTCTGTCAAGTAAAATTGCAGATTTATCCTTTTCTGAGTCTGTGTATCATCACATACAGAATCATTACATTCAGATCTTCCAAAATTCTGACGGAAAAAAATCTCCTAAACATTTCACATATTCTATTCAAAATAATTCTAATTACTTTTCTCACGAATGTTCTATCTTCAGTTTATTTTATGAACTGTACAGTATATTTTTTTTGACTGTCACCACTTGACATATTTTCTTGTCATCTCATAATTAAACTATCCACAGGAAAACTTCAGTGTAGGTTTAACTATGTTTTCTTTACATAATCTCCAGTTCAGTGGTGAAAGGCAGAGCTCAGTGTGCTGCAGTCACAGGGTAAAAAAGGAAAGTCATAGGGTAAAGTAGGGGCTGTTGTACTGCACTGAGATTTTGGAGGCTCAGATCATTTCTCATTGATCTCCCCAGTGGATTTTGGCCATGCATTTCTTTAAAATGTGTTTTGCTGCGCTGAAATTTTTTCTTGTTACCATTTCCCGTGTGCTGATAGAAAACACAGGAATTCTTCACATTTTAAGTACATTGTTGTTGTTATTAGGGTTGGTGGGGATTTTGTTTTGTATTTGGAAATTTCACTTTGGCATGTAAAAAGTCAAGCTGGTATTAAGTACTTACAGCTTTGATTTGTACTCTTAATACAACTTGTAATATTTGGGTTAAATAAAAATAACATTTTAAAGCTAAATCCTTGCAGTCTTCCGTGATAGATCTGAAAGGAGTTTAGAATTAATCAAATATAAATTTAATTTATTTTAAATGCTTTAGTCTTATAAAACGGTAAGTCTTCTGGAAGCTGTAATTTCTTCTTCAGAATTTTTCAACTGTGTTTTTTCCAAGCTTTCCTGTATTTTTCTGTGCTGTAAATGCAGCGCTCTAATAAAGCCCTAATAATTCTGATTGCTACCACAGCAAGTTTGGAGTGTTCAGGATCAATTCAATTTCCTGGAAAAGAGGAACTGTTTGGTGAAATGAAACCCTGTGTTAGTGGCCGAGGGTGACTGATCACAGAGCCACCACTGTGGCAGTGGAACTGCCTGTTCTAATGGCCATGTTAATGTCCTGAGAGGAGCAGCCCAAATTGTATTTCAGAATATTGTGTCATGGTCTGGCAGCCAAATGTTGCCTCTGCAAAACTGGCACATATGTGAAAGCTTACAGTAAAGCAGATTAATATTTTTATTTTGGTCTAAGTACGACCAAATGCAATTTTTTTCTGTGTGAAATTAAAAATGTTGCAAATGTTACTTCTCTTGCAGCAGCAGCAGCAGCTGGTTACTTCACTTCTCACTTGTTCAAAGAGTCTGTAGGTTTAAAAATGAGAAGTCTCAGAGGGGTTTATTTTGCTACAGCTCAGTGCTGTACAAAATGTAAAACAACTTACTGCTCCTCTAAGCAAGGGGATTCCAAGAGCAAGGAGAAAAAGCTGCTGATGGAGTTCTTTCATTTGCTTACTTGATGCCAGATGTTGCCAAAATCTTTTACCCAGACCATTTTAGATGTCCCCAAGAGAATTGAAGAGTGAAATATTCACAATTACGGCAGGTTCTTCACCTTGTTCACTGAGGTGGTTTCATGCCAGAACTGTGGAACATGGGATTCATCAGGTAGATCAGGGGTGGGGTGGAAAATAAAATAATGGCACTATGGATCTGGAAATGCCAGTTTTGTTGTTATGGAGCTGTGGCACATTTTTATCAAGCTGCTGAGGGGCAGTAACTTGGTTCCCCTGCCAGCAGTGAGGGGATCCCATGTCATGTATGGCACTTGGAGGCAGATGTTGGTGCTAGAAAGGGAAATAAAACTCAGATCTTGTTCTGGCATGGTTGATTCTCATCCTGCACAGGAACACCTTGTTTGAGGTTTGATGTGGCAGCTGTTCCAGGCTGTGCTGTTCTCATTTTTTAGTACCTAGGTGTACAAAAGAGGTATTTGCTGTTAAACCTGAGGACTGTTTAAGTACACAGAGAGTCAAAAGGTGATTTTTTTTGAAAATGGGAGCTGAGTGTGATGATCACAGACTGTCCCTCACCCTGCTGTGCCCAGGGATCTGTAGCTCCTTTCTGCAGCTGATGGGAAATTCAAGCAAAAAGTAGAATACGGTATCTTACTTCTGGTATACTGAAAGAGGGATCTATTTCTTTTAAACCTCCAAATTCCAATTTTTATTTTAGTGTGAGGTTTTGGAATTGCCTGTGTTTTTCCTTGATGGCAGAAGAAGCTAGGAAGTGTGGCTGTACTTCACATCCTGCTTGGCTTTTTATGAGTTACACAGCAAACAAAGCAAAGGGAAAAGGATATTATCATACTTGCTGAAAAATAAAGTCCAAGCCTTTTATATTCCAAGGAAACAGAGGCAATTAAAGAACAGAAATTGGATCTTTACATGTTTTTGACACGCCTAGAGAACAGGGGCATGAAAATGTGTGTGCTGTGTTGTATGATTTTGTAACTAAAGAACTTCTGGGTCCATCTGTGATCACTTAATTTATGTTTTATGTGGTCTAGACCATGGTAGTAGTAATACTAGAAGGAAGATTACCTGGTTACCTTTATTATTATTATTACTGTTATTTTGAGGTGTTGGTTTCAATAGCTTAATTCTTATTCCTACTGAAATTTGCCACGATGAATATGTTTGAGCAGGGTTATTCTGCCAACTTAAAAATGACTCAGCATCTTGAGAATGACTCTAAGTAAATATGTTCATTTATAAGAAAGGCAGGATTCTTCTTATTTAAGAGCATATCAGCAGCTGAGTTGTGGATTTTAGTGTTGCAAAGGGGAAAGGATCATAAGCATTCACATGGAGTATTTGGCTGTTCATTGAGAGCCTTCAGCAGACCAAAACCTCTTGGAAAACCTGCTTTAGATGATACTGGGCAAATATTTATTATCTAAATTACCTGAATATTCTGTGAGTGTCCTCCTGTCTCTTGGTCCTTGCATGTCACCTGCCTGTGCAGGCATCACCTGGACCAAGCAGTTCAGCACAATGCAGCTCACAGCAGCAGGTGATAGGTAAGTTTAATCCTAAATTGTGGTTTTTTTACCCCAGAACACTTAGGCAGCAGTCAGAAGTCCTGGGAGGATGGAGACTTGTGTTTAGGAGAGGTGGGAAACAAGAGTGGAGCAGGAAAGGAAGAGTTTTTATTTCATCCTCATTTTAAAGAGAAAATAACAGTTCTTATAAAGACCAAAATTTAGTAGCAAAACAAAGTTAGTTGTTCAGGTTTGACCCAATGTTGGAGTCAGAACAGGGAAGATTCTGGAAAAGTTAGTGATGGATTGGAATTGGATTTCACAGAGGGTTGCAGAGCCAGGATTTTCTGACATTTCTGGGTTTTTTGTGTCACTTTCAGGTCCAAGTTAATGCTTGATTCATTAATGGGGTTGTTATTCCAGAAATCATTAAAGATATAAAAGTTAAATAATGGTAAGGGAACGTCTTGATCTTGATGAATTGTTCAAATGCCAAAAATGTGTAGAGGGCATTTTCTTATCCATTCAACGTCCAAAGTCCATTTAAAATACATTTATTATTTAAATAAAAACTCCTATTCACCCTTCAACTGTACTTCAATAGCATCAGGAATTCACCCCTTCATAGAATAATTGGAAACTTTTATGGTTTTATAATAAAAAGGTTGAAAAACATAACATATGCTTACACAAACTGCTCACATTGTAAAGTATTCAATAGCAATAAAGGCAGAGAGACTGATGGCTATTCTTTGTCTTCCTTATGAAACCACAAAGTATAAACACAAAACAAGATTCATTTCAGTCATATTTTATTGGGTGCTGATGCAAATCATGATTAAAATAGGATTTCCTGTTGCTTTGGATTAATTTGCCCGGAAGGAGATGGTTCCATGAGTGTCTCCAAAATTAAGAAATTTGGGATGTGCTCATGTGGATACTCCAAAGGCTTCAGTTGGCAGAAGGATGGATTTATGTCTAGGGCATAAGCAACCCTGTTTATCCATCTGGGGAATGCCAGAGAAATGGTGAGAGTGGTGGAGTTCTCACCTTTTTTTTTTTTTTTCTGTTTACTGAGTTGTTTTTGTCTTTTTTAAATGAAATTTGGTTTGAAAAAGTAATGAAATATCAGTAAGCAGGAGCTGTACAGGATCAGTTCCAGCTGTGGAAGTGCTGATACACATCCTCTGGATGTAAGGAGTGTTTGGAATCTTTCCAGTGCCACCCTCCTGTCACAAGAGCAGCAAGGCAGATGTGACACCATCTTCCTGTTTTTTGGGTCCGACATGTTCTGAAAGCACATTGGGTAAAAACTGAGGGCAAAAACTCCTTCTCTGTCCTGTAACAATAAATATGTGTGAGGATTCATGATGGGAGTGTGAGGATTCTCATGCTGGACCCATAAAGTCCTTCTGTGTGTAGTGTTAAGAATACAGAAAAAAAAAAAGGAATCTTCATTTATTATGTGAATATTGATGATGGATGAGGGAGTGATGGGAAATATTTTTGCTCCCTCATCCCTAATCCCTGAAGAGTCTTGGAACAATTAAAGAGGGAGGTTTGCTTTCCCCCAAGTTTTGTTTTTCTCTTGGCAAAATTGCTGATTAGTCCCCTAAATTCCTTACTATTACTTTATGGGTCTAATAAAGCAGGGTCAAATTACAGTGTGAATTGGGTAGGAGAAATGAGATGCTGCAGGAAGTTCCTTGAATTTGAGGATCTTTCCATAGTCAGAAGAATGAGGATTCTATTTTGCAGAAGGTAGGAGAGCAGCCTGAGGATTTCCTTCCAGAATTCCAAGAGCTGCCTGGGGGCAGGATACCTGGCATACATCATTTTATGACTGGATTGGGTAGAATTCCTCATCTTTCTCATCCGTGTTAAGAAGGACTGTGGTAAATTGGTGATAACATGGAATCAGGAATGTGGCCCATGATTTTGCACCTTTCCCTGGAAATATGCTGGTGTACACACCAAGGATGCGTGCAGAATCAGGATCTGGAGTTCTTCACAAGGCCCTGATCCCCTCAGTTTTATTTCTCTTGTGCGTGGAGAAATTACTATGATCTATGCATCCTTAATATTCATTTAATCAGTTAACAGCATATGCAATTTTAGCTTATAAAGTGGCACATTTTTTATATATTTTTTTTTAATTTGGTACTTGCAAATAGTAGAATATATAGAATTAAATGTTCCAAAAGCAGAGTTTAAACAAAGAGTGAGTTGCTAAAGGAGCACAAATCTTGCAATGAGATGGTTTGTTGTTGGTCATGCTGTGTGACAGTGTATGGTGGTGCTTGGGAGGTGGCCTGTGGTATGAATACTTTGTATGGATTCTTAAGATCTGAGATGGAGGGATATGAAAAGAGGATGCTAGGAAAGATTAATGGGACAACAAAGCAGTGGATGCACTGTTGGAGAGGCCTTGCTGAATAAAGTCACTATTATATAGCATCTCTGTTCAAAATCTTACATGTAAAGAAAGGTTGATGGTAGCTTGGAGTGTAGCCTGTATTTCTGCAGAAATTCAACTTTAGTTGTGGATTTTAATTTATTTTTAATTTTCTATTTCTTAGAAGTATAATTTGCATTCATTTTTTTAATGTAATCTCATATTCATCAAGATCAACATATAAATAACTCTATTGCACCACCAAACAATAAAGAGAACAAAGTGACACAAAATAAATCTCATTTTACTGCAGCCCAAAATTGGTTTTGTGGCTTTTTAGGGCTTGACTCCCAGGGCAATTGACAGCATAGCTGTTGTAGAGTAACTGAGTGGCTGTATCTGTGTGATGGAACTCCCTGAGGCTGGTATTATGTTCCTGAACAGGAACATTGTCTTTCTTAAAAGTGTAATATTCTAAATAATGACTGTACTTTTTAAGTACATGAGACAGAGGAAATGGAAGCCACCTTGGTGCTGAATGAGGAGAGCATTCTCATTGAGCACATTTTTAATAAACTTGTCTGCATCAACTTCATATTGATTTGTTTGTCTTAATTTCTGTGAATGACTCTGCGTGGGCAGGTCAGTGGAGATGGAAATGAACTGCAGCAAAGGTGGAATGAATCCTGGATGTTGGCATGTATGCTCTACTTACTCCTTCAATATTTGAATCCATTGTTGCCATCGTTATTTGAATCTATAAAAATACACGGATCTTAATGTCTGCTCATATTTGTTCATGTGAATGTGGTCACAGGTCTTTTCTTCCTGTGATGTGAAATGCAGAATGAGAGGATGACTCAAACAAGGGCTCTTCAGTGCTTGAATGAACAAGTTCCTATTTGACTTTGTAGTTAAAACCTCAGTGCTGATTCACTTTCTGAGAGACAAAGCAAATTGCCCTTTGTTTGGGTTTCATAGTTAGGTATTTTTAT
This sequence comes from Diglossa brunneiventris, assembly GCA_019023105.1. Classification (NCBI taxonomy): domain Eukaryota; kingdom Metazoa; phylum Chordata; class Aves; order Passeriformes; family Thraupidae; genus Diglossa; species Diglossa brunneiventris. Next base: position 5,123,162 of record CM032352.1, read on the forward strand.
TTTGATGGCATCACTTTAAAGCTTGTCTGCCAGAGGAATTAAAGGAAAACAAAAATTGGCAATAGCAAGTGCAGGTGAAGACTCCACAGTGCCTGGGTGTTGTCTCCACCCTGTAGCAGGTGTATCTGCTCCCTTTTCCTTTTCCCACTGAAATGTGCAAGACATCATCATCTACAAGCTCTGACTTTCTTGCCTGATATGTTTTAGGGTTTAGCAGTATTAAATGTTGTCCAATGTCTCTTTGAAGAGGGCAATATCACTGCAACATCCTCTGGCTCCTCCTCAGCCACATCCTTCTCTCTGCAGCATCTTTCACCCAGACCTGCATTTCTTTAGCACCTCTTTGTTCCTGCCCTGGATATCTCATAAGCTGCCTAGAAATTTGCTGTTTCCAGAGTTTCAGCTGAAGGCTTTACAGGCAAGGGCTACTTCTTCATACGCTGAATATTTGACTGAGCAGATCTGGCAGCAGTGGCCCAACCATTTCTTGGCTGCAGTTATTTCTGAATGCAGGAGCAGGATTTTCAGATTTTCAGTAGTTCTCCTTATGTCTGAGCAGAGACAAGGAATGGATAATTCATCCATTTATCTATCCTGATTTATCTGTCAGTGACCTCTGTCCTGAAGATGCCATGAATAGTGAGAAGTCTTTTATTTGAAAGTAGCCCAGTAGACTGAAGTGAGAATGAGTACCAAAATGCATGGCCTGCAAAGAAGGGAGTAAGAAGGTTACACTGTCCTCAGAACAGAATCAAGAAGCTGCAAAAAATGAGAGAAGCCCATTTTCTGAAGACATAGATTTTTGACAGTTTAAGGAAAAGTAGTAAGAACTTTTAATGTGCCATGTGCTCCTTGAACCTTCAGGACCAGGTCTGTCACTTTGGGCTGAAACTCCTTCTTGCTCAGTGTTCAATCTCTAACCAATGGCTGAAATTTAAACTGCCTTAAAACTCCTCACATACCTTCCCTGCCCTGTTTAGAACCAGGTTTCATGAACCAGAAATGGCATCTAGATTGAGTGGCCCTTCACATTTTGTTTTTCTGTGAACTTGTCTGAAAAACATCACTTCTTGAAAAACAACACATGCATAAATTTTAATTAATTTAAAGACCAATTCAAAGACCAATTTCATCTTGCTTTCAAAAATGTTGGAGTTACTTTCTCTCTAGTTCTTATTGTGAACTTCATCTGTGTGAGAAACAGAGATAATCAGATTCAAGATCTCAGCTGTGTTTTAGCCATCATTCAATTTCTGGTGGCCTCTGTGCAACCTTAGTGTCTGGAACTTCTCCTGTGATGGTTTTTTAATGCTTTTCAGCAGTTGTGTTTTCTAAGTATGTTTTCACAATCTTTGCTACTTTGCTTTCACAATCCTTACTACTTTTTATAAGTAGCTTCACTGTATCAAATGGGTGCTATTAAATGTAATTAAAGTAATTTTAAGTGGTAATTTTTGGAAAACTTTTAAAATGGCTGAATAATCCTGTAGCAGAACCTGTCTTCACAGAAGATGGGATCCTAACAATGGCCCATTTCTAGCATCATGCTTTGATTTTACCATGGATTGTATTCAAATGATGATGAAGGAGATTTAAATAGGGGAAAAAATATCTCTCACCTTTCTTGATTTCATGCTTAATTTTCACAAAGTGTGAGTTACTCCTATTTGCATTTCATGGTTTTATTTTTGGGATGTGTCTTGTCTAGTCTTGGCAGACAGACACTGAGCCAAGGAGTAAAATACGAAGATTTAACAGTGAGGGAGTTGTTATCCAAATGGAGCCTTCTGTTAGAGGTGTCAACAGACAAAGGTGAATGTAGAGAATGAATGGAATAAGATGAGAGAAAGATCAAATAACGGGATAAGAAGTTCAAGCGTGGGATTGATTAGAGATTATTAACAATGGGTGTGATTAGAGATTATTAACAATGCAAATGTTAACAAAATGTGCAAAAAAATACTTGTCTGTTCATTAACGCTTGATGAGGGAACCACATAATAAAACAATTTTTAAAAAAAAATCATATTGAGTCTTAGAATGTTTGTTCTAAGGTGTTATTTTCTTCTGACCATTTCTCTCTTGGTTTTTAGGTTTCTGTCTTCCACTTTGTACATAAGTGGGATCTCTGTGCTGGAACAAGATAATGTCTTCAACTTATTGAAGGAAAGGGGTGAGCAGCTTTCTCATGGCCAGTATTTTATCTTCTTTAGAAAACAGCATGCCCTGGAAATAAATATCATCCTGTATTGCGTTGTAAAGGAAGCCAGTTCTTGTTGCTTTTCACGTGTCAAAGAGAATTGATTTTTGTTTCTTTTTAACTTGCTGTGTGAATGTAAGCATCTAATGTTACATAGCAAGTGCCAGGCCTGAAGTTAAATAAGAATGAACAAAAAGCCCCGCCGAATGTGCCAGTCATGCATTTCTCTCTGAAGGACTTCAAAGAAACATGTATGAAGGAAAATGAGAAGGAATGATTACTTGTTAACAAGTCTGTTTGGTAGTTCCTTCACAACCCTAAGAGGGTTGGTGGTTACGTCGTAGCCTGAAGCGTAACTATTTGTATCTCTTACAAACATCTGTTGTAGCTTGTATATGTTAAAAATGATACCACTGATCTCCAGCAGCTCACTTGTACCTTCTGTTAACGTTACTGGGTGGTCCCTGTGCCCTTAATTATGAAGGAGTAGGTGGAACAAGCCAGGAGTGGAGTGATGAATGTTAAGTGATCACTTTGTGTGTATGTTTCAGCTCACATTTAATCTCTTCACTTACATACTCAACTCGCACAAGCTCTCCACATTTCTAATTATGATTACCCCTCTTCATTTAGCTTCCTTTCTGCTTTACATTTTCCTTCATACCTCATTTTATAAAAGGCTTCTTGGGTTTTTTTTTTCCCCTTTGCTTTGTAGAACATGATCTTTAATGAATTCCCTTTCACCACAGGTATCAGTGGAGTTTCTGATTGCAGGTCATGCATCAGCTTCCAGTTACATGACCTTAAGTTTTTCCTTGGGTTTTCTACACATTTTACTTTCAAAATAAATAGAATGAGAGTTAGTTCTGTTCTGTGTGAAGCAGACCAGCAGACTCAGTCTCAGGTTATTTGTAATTTGTTTTTTATTTGTAAGTCTTTGACTATAACACAAACACACGCTATTCCCTGTGCTCTCGATTTCTTTCACAGAGAATAATCAGCATTTTGAAAGCTAAGATGTCCAAAAGTCATATATATTCTCGGGTTCACCTCAGATACCCAACACTCTGTGTGCTGAGGTAAGGTGTGCTGGTTGGAGGTGGTCTGTGAGCTGAGGATGGACACACAGAGCAGGTCAGCCAAGAGCAGGGCTTGTTGGAGTGCACCACAACCACTTCAGATCAAGTCAGCTGCTTTCCATCACAGCCACCTTCAGCAGGGAGAGGCCTGAACCAGCCTGCCTGACTCGGTGTAAAAGGTATCAGAAACATCCACGTGTTGTGTGAGCTCCGTGGAGGAGCTGTATTCGTAATTAGCTGTGGCAGTGATAAACATCTGGGAGCGATAGCAGCCTGAGCATCTGCTGGGGCTGTGCCTGCTAACGAGCCCTGGTGCTGCATCCCAAATGAGGCCATGAAAACCAAATCTGTAAATACCTTCTCAGTTACATTCTTGAAGTTTAACTCACTTTGTTTCTTGTCTCTACTGAGTAATGAGGAAATGTTTCTTTTTAGTGAACAGAAGTAATTCCTCAGTTAATTGCCTCGATTTAAGAGTGTGATTAGCTCAATTTGTTCTTCTTGATTTGCAGTGGTTGTCTTCACTAAATCTCATCATTCCTATCTTGTCTAATAGCTTAATCTTTTTCTACTGTAATTATAAATCGGAGGGGAAGCTCTTGTGGGAAATCAAGGAAATACCCATGTAGAATTCTTTCCAGTCATTCCCCTGGGAGACAATATGGCCAAAGTCCTTCTAGATGCAATAATCTATGGATCTAGCTCAAAGCTGTGCACCTCCTTTCTTCTTTTGTGTGGCCTGAGGGCCTTCCAGATGTGGAACGTCTCTTCATTATGGAAATCTGGAAGGAGGGGTTAGTCCAGCTTGTCTTGTTCTCCAAAAATTCTTGCCATGTCCTACTGTCTTTACCAATTTACATGTATTATCTTTGTGGCCTCCCTCTCCAGGTTTTTCTTCATGCCACAAATACGATCTTACGTCCCTGTGAACTCTTAAGACTTTCTTCCTCTTCTACAACTTGTACTTTTATTTTCTCATTTTTGCCTAAGAATTTCATCTGTCTCCCACAGTTAAACAATTTCTTTTGCAGCATTTTCTGTGGGACTTAGCTTTAAAATAATCATTAAATAGTGTTTGCTCTTTCTTTGTTGATCGTTTCAACTGTTCTGCTTTTATTTTGAGGGTAGTCTGGTCCATGCTTTGGATGTCACAGTCATAAATTAAATGTATGTCTTTTGAGAAGGAAGAAAAGCAGCACTTTCTATGTGTCTGTTCACTCTGTCAATACAGACAGGCACTTGCATTGGCTGTCAGCTGCCATTTATGAAAGAAAATAAATGTTTAAACATCAGACAAATGCTTACAGGGCTGATACTTCAGAATGTGTTCCCTTAAAGGATATTGAGAGGTGTCTCACTTATTGTGGCAAATGCTGATTTAGCTTTTAACACTAAATGATTTGTTACTGTAAAAAAAAAATTAAAATCTGAAGTACTTCTGTCAGTGAGTGCACTTAGGTTGTTCCCTTTGTATTTTTCATTTTGGTGGAGAAATCAGTAATGTTTTTGGAGTTTCAAAGAAAGAATAATGATGTTCTTTAAAAACAGATATAACCTAGTTTTTAGAGGAAACCAAGCTTACATCATCTTGGTGAACTTCTCTGGTCTTTGAAGCTGTTTAAAAAAGATTTTAAAAATTGCAAAATTGCACTCCTGCTTAGGAATTACACTGAGTGAATTTGATGCAAAGTAAGGCTTGAGGTTTCTCCTGAGGAGTTTGATTTTTCTCTGTGCCTGAAACTGTTGTCAAAGAAGGGAACATTGAAATTTGTCCTGTGTTTGCAAAATGAAACACTCACTTGAGCCTGTTATAATCTGCAGGGGAAAATATCCAGAAATGTAAAAAAAATCGCTCTTAAAAATGGTCATGTGCAGTAGTAGTATGCAAGTTAAAATAGTTGAAAAATCTGTAGTGATTGAACACATTGAAAAAAAAATTCTGTTTCAGATCTTAAAGTGGTGAAGATTTTAAAACTTGGTTCTTCAATACTGACATAAGTGAAAAAGAGCAGAAAGCCTGGAATTATTACCTGGATATAATGTTTTTCAAGACATGAGCTCTGACTTCTTTTTTAATATGGATTTTTTAATAGTAGCTAAACATTAGAACTCCTATGTGTCAAGGAAAATTGACTTCTGTGTTAATAGTTACTGGTAATAGCTTAATGAGTTACGTGATTTCAGTTGTAATGGCTGCAGATCTGACAAGAAAATGAAATGTGAACTAATAATTTGTTGGCTACACTCTGTCTGGTGGTGGTGCTTTGCTAATTTATTTTTTTTTAATTATGGTGTGTCTTAATTTAAAAATGTTTAACTCATCTGGGCACCAAACTCCAGCTAATGCCTAGAGAAATAACGTGATGCATTTACTTGTGTTTAAATCCTATTGTAATTAATATTTCCCAAAGTATGAAATGTCTCTGAAACTGAGACTTCTGAATTCCTAGGTCCCTTTTGAAACTTTATAATCAGGTGGGCCCAATTGTTTAAAAATTGTTTGATATTGTTCCATTCTTTGTTGAACCTTAAATGACTTGGATGGCAAATTCCTGATGTCAGAAGTGATTTGAGGCTTGGTCTCTGAAAGTAGTTTCAGCCCTACTTTAGAATCTGGGATTCACACCCAAAAGTGAACAGGGTATTCCTTAACATTTTACATTTGGTTCATCATTTTCAGCTATTATTATTTCAGTTACAGTGATGCTCAGTGGGTTGGGAGCCTTTTCAAAACACAGAAATACAAACCTGCTCATTTCTAGATTTCATGTATGACTTTAGAATGTCAGTTAAGTCGTGCAGAAATTAATGCTAAAGTTCACTTGAGTATAAAAAAACCTCAGCCTCTTCCTAGGAATTTTACTTTACAATATAAAAAGAGACAATTAACTTTCTGCTTATCAAACCTGTTACATTTCCAAACTGAATTTATTTGTTGTTTGAATTTGCATGTGGCTGTTGTTGTCAATAAACTCTCTGAGAGGTGTGCATAAATCTGAATTTCTACCTTTATTTTTTCTTCACCCTTTCAAACTGGATTCTAAGTGGCCACTTTTTTAACTGACTATTTGTTTTTCTTTAAAGCCTATTTGTTCACACTTATGATGATTTGACAAATTAATGTCTTAATAACCATGATGGCAACACAGACATTAAGTATAGACAACTATCAAGATGGACAACAGGTAGGTGTGTTTTCCTTTCTCTAGGAACTAAATACACTTAGGAAGAGGGGAAAAAAAAATAGTGACTTTGTCCTTAATGCCTGCTTTGGCATTGTTTAAGCTGGAATAATGAAACATAATCATGTATATCTGGTCATATTTCTTTTTTGTACAACATGCTGTGTAGTTTTGCACTTCAAATTGCTAAATTAAAATGCTGTTAATGGAGGCAATTCATGGGGTGGCCTCTACTCTGAAGACCAATTTTTCTGTTACTCTGTGTCAGCCCTAAGCTATAACTACAAATACTTCTGTCAGCAGATGGCAACAATGGGGAACAGTCAGAAAAAACCCAGCAACTTTCCACGTCTATAAAATGTTCATCTGAATGCAGTCAGATTTTTGAGTTTTAGTTTTATTGTTTGTTTCTTCTATTGCAATTCTAATTTCTCTCTCTCTTCTCAGTTACTTTACATATTTGACTTTATTCCCCCAGTAAGTACCATCCTGTGGCAGTGAAAGTAAAATATGTTTTTTTCTAAAGAACAGATTGGGAGAGAGCTTTTTCTTCCTATTTGTTGTGTATTTCAAGTTCTCAGTGTCCAAGGTAGACAGGTAATTCAGGTGCCTGCTGTTTTTCTAGTTTGGAAATGGCCCACAGAAAAAAATTGCAGTTTTAAGTGAGCTGTTTCCTCCTCCTAGGGCAGTAGAACCCTTACTGAGCACACTCCCTCCCTTCAAACTCTGCAGATTTATGGCCAACATTTATAATCACTTGTCTGAGTCATCCCCTTCTAATTTGCTCCTCCTTCCTGTCATTAGCCAAGAAATTAGTGCATTAGTTACTTTTTTTTTTTTTTTAGTATTCTGGCATGAAAATCATCTCTGCTTGCTGAGGGAGCTCTCTGCAGGCAGGCTTCTCTCTTGGGTGGGAGATGCTGAATTTTCTCAGTTTCTAATTTTTCTTGGCCCCATTAGGTAATAAAGCACAAACCTTTTGGTTCTCCCAGACTGTTAAAAATATTATAAATTTTTCTGCTGCTGTTTTGTGGAAATAAATGAAATTCTGTTAAAGACAGGTTCTCTCACAGTTTCTGGAGCTGTCAGTTCTGGCTGCCTGGGGGTCCCTAGAACAGTGTCTGTCCTCTACCTAAGATAAAAGAGAATTAAGAGAAAATATTGCAGTAGTTTCATGTCTTTGTGCAGATGCTCAAATGGGAGAAAACCAAAGAGTTTGGGCTGAGGGGTGGAAACTTTCACAGTTCAGGTTCCTGGAAGACCTTTTAGTCCGAAAGATATTTAGCTGGAGGTGATGGAAAAAACACTTGGAACATCTTCAAAGCACCCCAAAGGTGTGCCCAGCCTCCTAATGCAATTTAGAAGGTGCTCAGGTGAAGCTGTGGCTCTGTGGTGCTTTTCCATGGTATAAATGTGGGTTAAATGGATGTGTAGGAGGAGTTACTGCTGTTCTCCTGTAGTTTGACAGCCCTAAAATATTTGGTTCTTGCAATATGTAAAATGGAGTGCTAAAGGTCATGGGAGGTTATGCTCCTACAATTGAACGACTGGAGGGACACAGAATATTTGAAATGTGCATTTTAATGGACAAAAAAAAACCCAGAAGATCCTTTTCTTCAGTACCCTTATACAATGCACAGTAAAAAATAAAAAAAAGAAATCTTAAGAGCATAAACCTTTCTTTACATTGATTTCATCCTAAAGGATTTTTATGCAGACGTTCCCATGAACTTTTTGGAGCAATGTACTCTGGGCTATTCCAAAAAAAGCCACTTCAGAGACAAAATGCTTCAACAATTTACTAATATCTATCATTCCCATTTTAAAGCCAAATGCTAAAACTTGGAAGTGACCTTTATCCATCAAAAAGTGTCAGGGATTAAAAGAGGGGTTTTGTTGCTTCTACAACTTCTTGTGTCACTGCCAAGTCACACCAACCTTCTGGCAATCTAGGAGCCCTTTGCACTGCTCTTTCCTTAGAACACAGCACCCTTATTTTACGTCAGGGCTACAAATTTACTTTTTTTTATCCCAACAGATGCAAGTGGTAACAGAGTTAAAAACTGAACAAGATCCCAACTGCTCTGAAACTGATGCCGAAGGGGTGAGTCCTGCCCCTGTAGAATCTCAGACTCCAATGGATGCAGACAAGCAGGCCATTTACAGGTAGTGATGGACTCCTGTTCTGTCTTTTGAAGGGTGAAGGACAGGGTAGAGGATTTGGGGGTTTTTAATATATAAATAATAAGTAGCTAAAAATCAGGTGATTTCTTGGCTGTCTCCATCGTTTGTCTGGAAAGAGTGAGACCAGATAGGCTTCACTGGCAGTCATCAGCCAGGGGAAAACCTCCTGAGCCTGTGGGATTTTTAATTTCAGCAGGTTTAAAGGGTATTCTAAGAGTGGTTGCCAAATTTAGAAAGCTGTTTTAGCCTTTAAAGTTTAAAAGCCTTTAGCCTTTAAACTGTGGTCACTATTTGTCATATTGTTGTTTTTATCTTTAATACAGGTTCTTACTTTTATTGTAATTAGGTCAGTCTTTACTCCTTTTTCTTTTGGGATAACAATCTATTCCCCAGTAATTAGCTCAAAATGGATTAAATATTGATGTATGAGCACACTAATTTGAGGTTTTTCAGTGAAAAGTGCTGTGCTAAGCAATATGCTCAGTTTTCGTGGGGTTGAGTGTTCTTTCACCTTAACTACTTTATAAAGACAGAATTATTACTGGTTTTCAGGTTAAAAAAAAAAACAACCACCAAAACAGGAAAAAGCCAAACAAAACACCAAAAAAACCTCAACCTGAGGCAGAAAGATGTATCCATTCATTTACAGACTTGTGCTAACAAAATCTTCTCCTTAGAGCATGATTTCACAGGAGGCCTCTGAGCACAGCCTGAATATTCTTCTCAATTTTTTAAAGTTATTTCATGATGTGTAAGTATGGCCCACGTCGAAGAATAAATTAATTTTATCAGGCTTCATTTAAATCTGCATTTATCTCTTTGTAAATCCTAAATCTCATTTCTAGTGCACTGTATTAATCTGTCTCAGTGCCACTCAATTACAGTGAATTAAACAGTCAGAGCTTTTTTTGCCTGTGATTGTTCTCTTTAATTAAATATATACATATTTTACTGCTGTATTTGCCTCTGGAGTGGGTTAAATCAAAATGAAAATAAATTTTTATCTTATTTTGCTCTAGCCAATGCTGTTACATGCAGTCTCTTCCAGAACTTGTCACATTCACATGAGTGACTGTGAGCTTTTCTGAGCTAGACGTCTTAATTTTCACATAAGTGAAAATACTTATTCATATATTTAAACTGTTTTTTTCTAGGCACCCACTATTTCCCTTGTTAGCACTATTATTTGAAAAATGTGAACAATCTACACAAGGCTCAGAAGGCACAACTTCTGCCAGTTTTGATGTAGATATTGAAAACTTTGTAAGGAAGCAGGAAAAAGAAGGAAAACCCTTTTTCTGTGAAGATCCAGAAACTGATAATTTGGTAAGTTTTGGCTGTTTCTTTCATTTCTGAAGCAATCATCACATTGGCAGTTTCTTCCTAATTTCTGATCTCAGCTGGCCTTTGTAGTTTCTCCTCACATTTTTCTGCCTGTGAGAGATTCTTCTTTATGTTAATGATTAAAAATATTTTTTTAAATTTCTTCTGACCCCCTTTTCCCTTTTTTCTGTAAATTTACTTTGGGCTTTTCACAGTTGTTTCCTGTTCTCAGCTGACATGAGTGTGTTGGAGACAAACAGAAAAAAATCCTTTCCATAGCCAGACTGACTCTGAAAATTAATTTTAGAGTGTTGGGTGTTTAACATATTTATCAAAAACATGTAATTGATGTAATTTTTTTCCAATTTAATTTAAATCATGCTTCAACTAGTTAATGTGAGGGAAGAGCTGTTAAAAGATGATCTTAGAAAGTCTTTACCATATATAATTTTTTCTTTCATGTCATTACCTCCTTTAGGCTTTCTGAAAGTCATTCCTGTGATGAAGCTGTGATTTCCCTATTTTGAATATACCTGCCTTCAATATTTTACTCAAAAATGAGAGTTAGTTCTGTTCTGCATGCAGCAGGTCTGCTGACTTGTTAAGCCTCAGGTTATTTTCTTCATTTGTAACTCTCTGAATCCAACACAAAATCACTGTTTTCCCCTATTTCTCTAATCCATATTTCTCTAATTTCAGAAGCACATCTGAGGTCTGATAGCTGGAATGTAGTAGCTGTGGCTCAGTGGATGAGGAAAGAACAGTGCTTGTGGTTTATCTTGACTTCTGAGGTCTCTTAGAATGTTCTCATAGACAAACTGACAAGACAGGGACGAGATAAATGAGCAGTGAGGTGGACTGAAAAATGGGTGAACCCTGGATTCTGGTCAGCAGCAGGAAATCCAAGTTGAGGGGTCCCATAAGTGCTGTTCTCCAGGGACTGATTGTGGAACCAGAACTGTTTAATATCCCCATTGGTGACTGGGGTGATGGGGCAGGCTGAGCCCTCAGCAGGGCTGCAGGTGTTGCAAAACTGGGAGGTGGGGCTGATGCACACTTGTCTCTGCCACCATTCAGAGGTACTTCATTGCTTTTGGAGAAGCAGAAAAATGGGAACCTCATGGAATTCAGCAAAGGGTAATGCCAAGTCCTCATGGGGAAAAAGACAGACTGACTCATCAGGGCAAGAGGAAATGGGCATGAACTTACCCAAGAATGGGTATGAAACACAGGAGGTTCCATTAACCTTTTTTACTGTGAGGGTGATTGAATTCTGCCCTATAGATCCCCTGTGCCCCATAGATCCTGAAATCCTGCCTCATGGATTCCTTCTGCCCCATAGATCCTGCCCTATAGATCCCCTGTGCCCCATAGATCCTGTCTGCCCCATAGATCCTGAAATCCTGCCTCATGGATTCCTTCTGCCCCATAGATCCTGCCCTATAGATCCCCTGTGCCCCATAGATCCTGTCTGCCCCATAGATCCTGAAATCCTGCCTCATAGATTCCTTCTCTCCATCTATGGGGCAGAAGGAATCACAGAGAGTTGTGGAGTCTCCATCCTTGGAGACAAACTCAGCTGGACATGACCTGAGGAACCTGCCCTACCTGACCTTGCTTTGAGCAGGGGGGTTGGACTAAACCATCTCCAGAGGTCCCTTCCAACCTCAGCTGTTGGTCCCTTTCAACCTCAGCCAATTCCAATTCTGTGGCTTCTGTGAGCCTCCAAAGATTGGTTTCCCAAAGATCCTGCTTGCCTTGGCCTGTTCCCTGTGCTTTTGGTCATACATAAACACTCTCTCAGAGCCAGCTTGCTTTGGTTATAGCTGGGTCTGGTGTGTTCAGAAAGTCCTTCCTGTCATTGACCTGTTTATGGTTTCAGTTTGTGGTTCTAGTGACAAAGTCTCTTGGATTATGTGGTGTTCTCCTTTGCTGATGGGCTGCACAAACCTGGCTGTTTTTGCTTGAAGTGGGTGAGGAGTTGTTTATGTCCTGGATTCCATGGCTGCTGAGGCCAGTAGTGGCTTAAACTGGAACCACATTGCAAAATCAAAAATCCTTGGCATTGAACTCCTGTCCTGTGGTTGTATTGTGAGCTGTGACTTTCTGTTACTGGATACCGATGAAACCTGAGTGCAGCTTGTCCTCTGCCTGTCCTGGAGGCTGGCAGCTCTGAACAGCTGACATTCTGACAGGCTCCTCATTTGGTGTGGGGCAGTGAGCACAAACTTCTCTTAAGTTGTGAACTGGCTAGCATGGCTTTCAGTCTCTTTTCAGTTTGAAATATTGGTGCTTGCCACAGGGAGGGCTGTAGACAGGCAGCTTTTTCTGCCTCCTGTCACATATATATTTTTAATAGAGATTAAAAGATCTCTGTTTACTAGCAAGAAACACTATTGTGCACCTTTGTTCCATATTCTGCTCATGCTGTCCTTCCCTTTTTAACTCCAATGTTAATTCAGCCATTCATCTGAAAGGAGAGGTTGTTAAGACTGATAATTAGACTGGGCTAGAAAGGTGAAGCAGAGTCAAACAAATAAGGTGTAAATGTTTGTGAGGATCAACTCGGGGCCAGAACTAAACTGAGATGAACTGAGCATCACAACACTAAAGAGCCAAATTCAAGTCCTATCTGAGAGTCACAGGCCTGTTACAGTAAGGAAATTAGTCAGCTGTTTCTTTTTTTTTCCTTTTACCCCTTTGAGATGTGGCATGTAGAACTCAGCCAGACTGCAGTTTCTGTGACAGAGCTTCAGCTGACAGCTCCAAAGCAGCAGAATATAATTCTTCATGAATTCTCCAGAATACAATGTTCCATGCTGCCTGTGGGCTAATTAAGTAGATAACAGAAATTAGGAAGGTCACAGATAGTGATTGTAGGGTCACTCACAGTCTTGGCAATGTTCCTCATTGTGCACTCACTCGAAGTGCCTTGAATACTCCACAAGAGGAGTTTGGAGTTCATCCAGAGGACCACAGAATGTTAATCTGGGTGGCACAGGCATTAGATCAGTTTGACCAGAAAGGAAGTTCATTAAGAGCAGTGCATGCTTGTTCCAATTTGAGTAGCTCTTACTAAGCTATGGTCTAGATTATCTTGTTACTTTGGTATTATAATTCCCATTCTAAATTAATTGGTGGCTTCCTGCTTTAGTATTAAAAAGGATTTCAGCATCCACCTGAAACTTAATTTTAAGGATACTCATAAATTGCTAAATTGCCTGTAAACCAGCTTTCAAACCCTTGTTACTATCCAGATGGAGGGATTCTGTTCTGGGGATTCTGTTCTTCCCGGTTTAAGCTCTCCAACAACATCAGCTGGTGATCTTGAATCAGCAGGGCAAAGGATCATAGTCAACCCAGGAGAATTGTTACCAGGACTTTTTAGGAGAATTGTTACCAGGCCTTTTTTACTTCTGCAGGGTCTTTCCCACATCTGGGTGCAATCCTGGACCATTTGCTCTGGGATGACCCTGTGGTTTATCCTGCAGATCTCTGTTTTCAAATCCTGTGGGAAGGAAGTGGAAGCTGAAGGTTGTGCTTGTGTTCTTACTAGACTGGAAATGTGCTTTCCTAGAGCTTCAACTTCCCCCATATCTTCTTGGAATATCATTTGCATCTCCTTAGTCCTCTTACCAAGCATCAGTGTCAGAAGATGTGTTTGCTGTCAGTAACCAGATTTTGGTGGTCTCTGTTGCTGCTTTCTGGAAGTGTGCTCAGCTTATCCACATAACTTGGAGTATCACCTTTTCCCCTTACCCTTTGCTATCCCTGCCTCATTTTTACAGAGAAAACAGATCCTGGAATGAACCAAGGCACCAACTGCTCTTCGTTCTCTCCATCAGTCTCCTTTTGTGCCTAGGACATCCACAGACTCCTCCCTGTGTAAGAAGTTGTTCACCATGGGTGCTTGCAGAGAGTTTTTTTAGACCTTTCACAGATTATTTTATGTTTGAAGACATTCATTGCTTAACACTTTTTTGTTGCTCACTGCTAACCCAGATGCTGCAGAAATACCACATTGCCTCAGGGTGGTTCCTGCCTCTCTGTTCAGAGTGAATTCTTCCCACACATGGGTGGATTTTTAAATTTCTCCACATTCACAGGACCATAGGATGGTTTGGGCTGCCCTACAAGCTCAGGAGGTTTCTAGTCCAACCTCCTGCACAGAGTAGGGTCAGCTGTGAAGTCAGAGCAGGTTACTTATGGCTTTGTCACGTCTAGACACAATCCAAAACAAGGGCTGTTAAATCTACTCTCCCTTTTGTATTTGAACAGGACACTGCCTTTTTTGAAGACCCCCGGGTTTTTTGTTTCGTTTGGGGTAAGGATTTTTGGTTCAGTGCCCTCTTCTCAATTCTCTTGAATTCTTAGTTGTGTCTGGAACCTGAGTTGTAGAGGTGAAGCCAGCTGATGTCATTTGAATATTGACAGACCAAGCCTTTCTGAAAAGTGTTTTTGCTGTTTTAATCTGCAGAACTGTCCGATAAACCTCTAGTTACACCTTTTCTAGCTATGTCTCATAGCTGAGGACTCAAAATAGAGGAGTGAGGTTATCAAATCAAAACAAATGAAAACAAAATAGCTTTTCTCCCAGAGTTTGTGTTCTTCCACTGAAAATGTGAATTGCTGCAGGAGGATTTGGGTCAGGGAGGTAGGTAAGCTGTGAATGTATATATTTTAATTAGTTTTTTTTGCAAATAAAGAGTCATTTGAGTGAGATTATGTGTCAGTATGTGGAGATTCTTTCATGTGTGTTGCCCTCATGTGCAGTTGATGTGCTCTGAAATCCATAAAGAGCTGTGGCTGTGTTTTACATCAGCACAGGGGAGCTGGGGATCACAACTGAGGCAGTTTGTGCTGTGTCTGTGCCTTTGCACCACGGGCTTGAGGCACTGCAGGCAGGACACAGGCACAACCTAGAGCATATTTAGGCTAAACATAGCCTAAATTTCTTAAATGTGGAGATGTATTTATATATTAATAGGCTCCTGATAGCAAGAACTGGAAATTTTTCAATAACTTTTCTTTCTCTAATAGTTTACCATCATCTTTATTTACAGCAATTTCAGCAATAGTGGAATGTGTCCCTGCTCATGGCAGGGGTTGGAACAGGATGATCTTTAAGGTCCTTTCCAAGCCAAACCATTCTAGGATTGTGTGAATATACACAAATCTCATGGTTCCTTCATCTTTGTGCATTTCTCTGAAGTGATACTCCAGTTTTATTGCTACAGCTGAAAAGACTGAATCAGCTATAAAATGTCTTTTTTCTGTGGCATATTCTATGCAGTAGCACTGAATGAAATGTTACTGTTGCTGTGACCTGTCTGAAAACACCTTTTTGTATTACCTTTGTCCAACTTGAGTATATATATATATATAATATATATATTATTTTATCAGGAGTTCTCGATTTTTGTAGTTTCAAGGGAAAAGTGAACTTCTGCTGACATTAAGTTTGGTCCACCTGTGCTGCAAGAGAGCAGGAGCCATATGGGCACAATTAATGTAGTTGTAAATGAATTAATAAGTCCTGGTGACAGGCATGGCATATTTACAAAGTTTTGTTTTCCTCCTAACACAGCAGCAGAGCTTCCTGCAGGAGCAGTGTGATGGAGAGGGGCCCTGCAGAAACCTGGCTGGTGTTACTGACTCTGGGTTTGTGGGCAATTTTGACTTTAATTCAATTTTCACCTCAAGTATGAACCATCAATTTTAAACTAAGTCTAGGCTGAAGAAAGGACATTCATTTTTCCTCCAAGCACATGCTGATAAATAAACAGTACAAATTTGGCTAATGTTTAAAAAAACCCAACTCTCTTGACTGAGCAAAAATAAACTAACCTCTATTATGGTCAAATATTATGTGTCCAAACACATATTTTGTTACCTCAGTTTTAGCTGAATGTTTCAAACACTCAGTAATATTATGTGCAATTTGTTGATCAGTCACACATGAAGAATTTTCTATTTTAAGCTTTTTTTGTCTCTGAAACAGAGACAGAATTTCTTGAAACACAGATGACCTTTGTTTTGTGTTAAAATTTAGTCACATTTTCATGCTTTAACTTTGTTGTGTTTAAAGGTGCTTAAGCACAGTTTAAAAAGCAACCTGGGCTGGGTTAGAAAATCACTGGTTTGTGTCTCAGTGCTGGGTCACTGCACTCAGTGTTTCAAAGGATTTCAGTGTCATAGGTCACAAGAGTTACCAGATATTAATTTGGGTCAACTCCCTCAAATCTACAGCTGTTTTTTGACAGATGTATTTTTTTCTTTTTATCCCTGAGAATAATTTTTAAAAATAATTTAATTTCTTAATTTTTTTTCATCTTGTTTATTTTAACACACAGTTGTCTACACTGAGTGAATGTCCTGGAACCTTTTGCTGAAAAAACAGGGAAAACATCTGTCTCAATGAAAACTAAAATGTCATAATGGAGATGGGAGCACACTCAAAAGTTTTCCTGCCTTGGTCTCCTTTGGGTAACTTGAGCAAAGGCATCTTCAGCTCCCAGTTGGCTTCTTGAGTTGGAAGTAATAGATAGATTTATAATAGATTAATAGATAGATAATAGTTTGGAGGGTCTAATTTCTGTTCACTGGATCAGTGCTCTGCCCAGGTAAATAACCCCTCATATAGGACAGATTTTTCCAAATAACTGTAAATTCAAGCTCTGCACTATGCTTTAAAATTGCAACTGTTCAGTTTCGTGAAACTGAAGGATATTTGTCTCAGAGACCCAGCACAGCACAGAAATGTTGGGGGTGGCATGTTGTATAAAAAATAATTACTTTGCTGGTGTGTTGTGTACATATTTGAATGTGCTGGATTTCCTGCTGCTGTTGGACCATCTGGATTTGGGTTTAGCTTCTGATCTTCTGCCATGACCCTTGCAATCAACTAAGCTATTTTTGTGCAGTATGTAATGCCATTGGTTATCCAGGCTTACAGTGCTTTTCTCACTGTGAGCATGACAAGTATTCTCCTCACATAGCTCCTGTACTTGGATTTTATCTTAAACATTGATTATTTTTTTAATTTGGTTTAGTGCTTTGTATTTAATGTTTTGTATTTCAGAATCAGTCTCCTCACCTGAAAGTTCTTACAAGATTTTACCTGAGAGTTGTTCATCTTTGACATGCAATCACACAGGAACTTAGAAGCTGTAGCACTGAAGAACTGTTTGATTACTTTAAGCTTTGTTGGCTAAATTTGGGACCTCTTTATTCTAATTTTATTGAAAAATAAAAGCTTTCATCCTCCCTAGCAATCTGTGGGACAAATTTATGCTTAATCACAGGAGTGTCTTCTTTCTCACTGTATCTTCAACCCTTCTGGTTGCCTTGTGTCAGGGTGGAGCTGAGCCTGGTGTTTCTGATTTATAGAGCTCCAGAGAACTGCTGCTGGCCAAGCCTGTCCCAGCCCTGCCTTCCAAACCATTCCTGTCGATGGGATTGCTTTCCATCACTTGTGTGGTCTGTGCCCCAGAGGTGTAGGAGGGGGTTAAAGACCACATGGACGTCCAGGCTCATCCTGTGCCCTGTGACACCTGAGCTCCTCTGTCTTCCTGAAGTGTCACATGTGACAAAGATCACTTTGTTGTCCTGTTCTCTTTCCCCTGTGTGGCAGTTTCCTTGTGTTCTTTCACATTCCAGGATTTAGCAATTATAACCTCTGCTTTAATTGGGTGATATTTGTTACTGGCAAGCACTGTTTGCTTAAATCTCATATTGAATTTTTGTTTTTTTAGCAAATACTTACTTTGTTTCTGATTTTTTTCCCAATTCTCTCCCTCAGATGGTAAAAGCAATCCAAGTTCTGCGTATCCATCTGCTGGAGCTAGAGAAGGTTAATGAACTCTGCAAGGATTTCTGTAGTCGTTACATTGCCTGCCTGAAGACAAAAATGAATAGTGAAACTCTATTAAGTGGAGAGCCTGGAAGTCCTTATTCACCTGTGCAATCTCAGGTGTGTTTCCAAC
Organism: Diglossa brunneiventris; assembly: GCA_019023105.1. NCBI lineage: Eukaryota > Metazoa > Chordata > Aves > Passeriformes > Thraupidae > Diglossa > Diglossa brunneiventris. The sequence continues at coordinate 5,141,115 of CM032352.1, forward strand.
GCTGTTCAGTGGATTTTTGTTTAGATTTCCCTAGGAAGTTACAGCTATGCTTCTTTTGCTATCAGTTTGCAAATAGAGTTTCTGCAGTTTCCTGTATTCTCTCAAATCAGGTATTAAGAGTAGAAAGAGTTTTTTTGGGTTTTGTTTGTTTGGTTTTTGTTTTGGTTTTGTTGTTTTGTTTGTTTGTTTTGTTTTGGGTTTTGGGTTTGGGTTTGGGGTGGGTTTTTTTTCTTTTTTGGAGGGAGGGTGTGGTTTTTTTTGTGCTACTGCCCACTGGACAAATTTGTTTAAATGTGCCAGAGCACAGAGTCAATTTTCTCTTGTCTGTCTTCCTTTTATGATTTTCTCTCAGTTCAGCAAGTGGAGATATTCAGAATAGCCTGGATTTGCTATTTGGTTGGAAGGAGGTTAGGAAACAGAATAAACAAGAAAAATTTTGCTTGTTAAGGCTTCCTTAGTCTGCCTCCTTCATTAAAACATTGAGATGACTGATGCATTTTATACACAACCTGTATTCTGGAATAAATAGACAATATCTGATGGATTAAAGTTGCAATATTGCATTTTCTGTATTAAATGGATCACAATTAATAGGTTATGGTTGATGTTTTTGCTGTCAGATGCTGCAGAGTGAGCCCTGCCACCCCAGTACCCTTCTCTGAATTACTCATGTATCTGATGCTCTATATTAAAAAAAGCCCCAATGACTTTTAAACTTCACTTTCTGGACTCCTTTTATAGGTTTTGGAAGTGTGGAAAGGAGATTCTAAAATCAGGCAAAAAAAGCTTTTAAAAGGTTTTCTTCTGTATATCTCTTACAGTTTTCTGTAGAGACATGAGGGACCCATTTTGCATTTGCTATCAAAAGAGATTATTCATACATACTAAGGAAATGTGTAAGAGTTTGCATGTCCAAGGTTGAGTAAGAGCTATCTTGAGCAGAATAAAACATATTGAATATTTAACACATTATGTTCAAATTGAAGGAATTGAGGTAATAACTAAAATTCTAAAGCTCTGATGCTTGTAATAAGAGCATCAAGGGTCATTTCATTTGTCCTTTTTCCCTCTTGCCTTTGGAAACTGTTTCTTATTCTTTACATACCTAGAAGTAAAATTTCTCAAAATTGTTTCACATCTTTTCTAGCAGTTGCTTTCATGAGGGTTTTCAAAGGTAATGGTTGGTGATAATGAGGAAGTTAATGCAGGTAATGATGAACCCCTAATGAAGTATTTTTCTCTTTGAAGGTAATCTTGTGATTAAGCTCCAAACATATTTTAGAGCCAAAAATACCTAAAACAAATTACAAAAGTACACAAGCATGCTTGATCTCTTTACATGAAAATAAAAATTTAAAAAATGTAAGCAACTAATTACTTTGTTTTTCTAGCAAATTCCAAGTGCCATTGCAGGCACACTCAGTCCCCAAGGGATCGTGGTGCCAGCATCAGCATTGCAGCAGGGAAATGTAACTATGGCAACAGTAGCAGGTATGACACACTAAAAACAACTGGCACCTTGCTCTTCATCTTGGTTTCCTTTATGGGTGTTGCAAAAACTACACAAATACTTGAAAAAGTGTGTTTTAATACCTGAAAAGTTGTAGTACAGTCAAGTGCTTTACTGGTTTATCAATGTTTGTTTAATTTATATGTTTTCCAATTATGTCCATGGGAGTGGCAGTTACATATATAATATTAAGGGATCTTAATGTGCAACACTGCATTTGTTAAATTTTCAACAGACTGTGGTGTTTGACTTTTTTTTTTTTTCCTTTAAAAATAATTCCATTTGACAAAAACGTGCATTACCTAAACCATTGCACTTACTGGTTGCCTCATGCTCCTTGGAGTTTGGAACCACACCTACAAGTCTGTAAAATCCTTGATGTCCTTGTTATATGGAAATTACATTTGAGATGAAGTCTTTAGTCTTGCCTCTCAGCAAGGTTTTAAATCAAACCCAGCTGCCCTAAGAACTGGCTACTCTGAGCTGTGATTTTGGTGTTGGGACCCTTGTTGGTTGAAGACTTAGTTAAAACAACATGAAGAACTGTTTTATAGCCTGATAATCATGGCATTTTCCTTTGAAAATACATTTAGAATGCCTAAAATTCGGGGAAATAGAATCAAATTTTGTACAGTTTTTTGTGAATGGATGAAAATTTTAGTGTGCAAAGAGCACATCTTGCATGCTGACTAGAAAAGAGTAATTGATATATTATTAAAAGTCTTGTATGATGTGCAGTGGTGATATGTTTAAAGACAATAATACTTGAAGGACTTTTTCCTCCCCATAATCTGTGTTTCTGTTTTGCTTCCAGGGGGGACAGTTTATCAGCCAGTCACTGTGGTCACTCCACAAGGACAAGTGGTGACACAGGCACTGTCACCCGGGACTATTCGGATCCAGAACTCTCAGGTTTGTTCCACAAGCTCCCCAGAATGGTGATCTGGCTGGAAATACATCTCAGGGGGTTTAGGAGTTTGGATTTAAATTTGACACACTGGCAGAAGGAGCTCTGTGTACACGCAGAGTAATTAATTGTAAATTGGTGCAGCCACTGCTGTGGGAGGTACAGGGTGTAGGACATGTCATAAGGTCCTCCTTGCCACAACAGCTCATCAGAGTTCCTACCTTTTAATTGTGTTCCTTTACTGATGCCAGAAGAGTTATAGGTACATGAAATTAAAAAAAAATCAAAACAACAAACTAAAATGTAAAAAAAAAACCACCTCTAAACCCAATCAACAACAACAAAGAAAACCCAAATAAAAACAAACAAAACAACAAAATTAAACCAAACAACCAAAATTAAAAACAAACAAATCACAAACAAACAAACCAAACAAAAAAAAGACAGAGAAACCCCACACCTATGCAAAAAAAGCCCTCTGAATTAAATGAATACTTTTTCAGTGATTATAACTTTTCTAATCATTTAACTCTGTTTATGGCTGGATAGATTTCATGTATTGCATTAAGGTGCCACACTGCTATTGTGAGAAATTTGACTTTTTATTACAGTGGCAACCAATAGAACTGTGAAACTGTATTTCAGAGTTTAACTTTCAAAATATTTAGTTGAGACTCTGGGAGATCCTCAATTTTGTCTCCTTATACCCTAAAATATAAGGGCCAGCACTCTTGTGGGAGGCTCTTAAGAGTTGGATCTGAAGAGTTCAAAGAAACAACTAAAGAAAAAGAAACATGAAAACTAGACCATCTTCTGGTGTAAAAAACCTTGCTGGCTTTCTCTGGAAGTGGTAAACCAAATCTTCCTGGAATCTGGATTTAATTAGAAATGTGAATGAGGAGCTCCCATCTCCCCAGCATAAAATCTGTTGGTAATCACTGACTCACTGGTTTCTTTTCCCCCTTTTTCTGGCCTTCCAACCAAAAAAGTGTGCACAGAGTGTTCTTTGAATTGGCAGGAGAATATCTGTACTCAGCCATGTCCCCTCCTAGAACACAGACAGCTCTGTCCTCACACACCTCTCAGGAAGAAATGTGTAAAATTACTCTCCTAGACTGAAGGGATTTGGAAAAAATGAGGGTTTTTTACCTTTAATGAAAAAAAAAAATACTGAGAAAAAAATAATGCCTCTAGCCTATAAATAAAAAAGGACTTGACCTCCTATATACGTCTGTGACTACTCTTGATGTTAGTTGGAGTCTCCAAAGCCACCTATGCAAAGGTCACTAATTGAAAATCCTTCTTTAGTGTTTCAGAATGCTGTGGAGGTAGGGAAAAGCACTGTAGAAAAGCTATTGAAAGTTCATTATAAAGCTTCCATATACAAGCAGGTTATTTAGAATGTAAGACATTACTTTGGAAATTAAAATGTGCTCCAGATATGTATTTGTAGTAATTTGACAGCCTAAACCTTGTTTAAAACTAATTCCTACATATTGATTGGCTTAAGAAATTGCTCCAATTTGTCTGGAAAACCTGATTTAGAATTATTTTGGTTACAATTGTCTGAAATAGAATCTTACATGGCAGCACATAAATTGTGCTTTTCTTTCTAGTTCTGCATAAACATTTGAGAGTGTATTCCCAGACATTCAGATTACCAATGTGCAAATGATTTGATGAATCCATAGGAAGTGAAAAACAAAGATAAAGAAATATGAATATTTAGGAAGTAGTATGAATGTTGTAAAGTGAATTATAGGTTCTGCTGTATGGATCTTAATGCTCTTTGAGAATTTAATGCATTTATTTAGCAGGACCTTTAGCATCTTTTTTTTCGCAACTGCAGCATAGTAATTAATTTTATTTTATCCTTCATTTAAGTCTTAAATCAGTAATATTTTACAGCTTCCATAGTTGTTTATGTTTGCACACAGTGAGTATATTCAAGATATTCAAGCCTAATTTCTTTTCATTCCTTCTATAAATGAGTTTTCATTTATTGATACAGAACTGCCATTACTATGTTAACTGCCTTATTTCTCCTAAAATTAAATGTGCAGCTCCAGTTGCAATTAAACCAAGATCTAGGCATCTTGCATCAAGATGATGGCTCATCAAAAAACAAGAGAGGAGTTCTTCCCAAGCACGCTACAAATGTGATGAGATCTTGGCTTTTTCAGCACATAGGGGTAAGGACTGAGCATGGGCAGTTTTTTATGTAGCTCTTTCATGTGGTCTCTTACAATTGTTCTTCATAAACAAGATGAATTTATTCTGTTGTCAGTTATGGAATCTCAGTTCTGCTTTGCCTGGAGTCATTTGGAGTAGTTCCACAGTCTAATGCTGGTTGACTTTTAGTAATATTTTCATAAATATGTTACCTTTGTACTGCACAGTCTCAATAAGTGCTTTTACAAGGAGCCTTTCTTCATTTCACTGTGTTGAGAACTTAATGCTCTCTACACCCTGGTTCATGGCACAAGGAAAAGTAATTCCACCTGTATTTTGCAGTTTTTTAGGGGTATTTCACTTTTTCTGTCTTTATCTCCTTTCCAATCCTTTTGATGTATACCAGCATGTCACTATCTGCTTGTGCTTTCAATTGTCCTCCCTTTGCATGAATACTTTGAAAGGATAAATGGCTCCCAAGCTATTTCAATGCTGAGTTGATTGATATTTTGCCTTTTACAACTGGTTTGCAGCAGAGAACTGATCCAGGGAAGCTGCGTGTGCTCTTCTTGTGTTTCGTGCCCTGTCCTCATCTGCTTAGAGCAGCTTTATTTAACTCCAGTGCTCCTTTATTTAACTGAGTGCTCCTCAGTTCTCTCATATGACACTGCCCTGGCCAGCAGAACTAATCAGAGCTGCTCACATGCTGTGCTGCCCAGTGATCACGCTCTTTAATAAAGACTGTCAGCCATGAGAAGCTTTTTCTTCTGAATTACACAGCAGCAGCTTCATAGTGCCACAGACACTCTCAAGGATAAAATCAGTTTTTGTGTAGTCAAGCACTCTTTGTTGAATTATTTTTGTCTATAAAAGTTTGTGAGGTTTTCTAAGGTTTGTGTTTTAATGAGTCAGGTGGCCTTAATCCATCCTTTTTAATCAGATATAATAAAGGAGTTCTTACTTTTGATGAGGAGATGAAAAACAAGCTTATGCCTTTTTTGTTTGCTTTTCTGGCCTCTGTAGCATCCATATCCAACAGAGGATGAGAAGAAGCAGATTGCAGCACAAACAAATCTGACACTACTCCAGGTTAACAATTGGTAAGAGCAAAGCCCTTAATTGAATGTGTCCTTGTCTCCATGTGCTTACAGCTCAGAAATAGTGAGGAGGATAACTTGGACATCTGGAATTGAACTTAAATATTCTACATATGTTACAAAACATGTATAGAAATACAAGAGCTATGCACTGGCACACAAGCACGTTATTTTATAAGTTATAATAATACTCATGCCATTTAAATTATATAAGGACTCCAGAAAACATTGCAGCACTAGGAATTGGGTTCTGTTCCAGTGCTGAGAGAGATGGAAGTACTCTGATCTCTCTTCTGCAAGTAAGGAAGTTGAAGTCTAAAGGCATTTTTAGTGGCCTGGTGGCTGCAGGTGTTTAAGTTACTGTTAACAGATTCTGTTTTTGTATCAAAGGATGCTCTCTGAATGGAGAGGCAGTTCCTCAGCTACACCAGTTCATGGTTCAGCAGGTTTTGTCATGTCTTATCTTTCCTGGAAGTGTAAGATAAGACACCTGCCCTGCAGAAGAGAGGAGGGAAGGTGATGACACATGTCCTGTTCTCCTTGTGGCATCAGTTCCTAAAATTGCTGCAGCAAAGTCCCACTGGGATCTGCCTCAGATTTCAAAGATGACACTGGCTGTGAGGCTGTGGAGGGGTCCAGGGGGAAATAGCCAAGATAGTGACAGAACACTGGTTCCAAAAGTGGAACAGGGTGGCTGTGCCTGTGTGACATGTGGCCGTGGAGCTCTCTGCTGGGATCTGACTGCTGTCTTTGCAGAGCATTCTGTTACAACTTAGGAACCTGCCAGCTGCACCTGATTTCCTCCCATTGCAGGTAAACTTGGGACCTGGATGTATTTTGTGGTATTTAGGGATGATGTCTTCAGTCACAACTCCCTGCCATAGTTCACTATGTTGAAGTTGTTTAAATATTCTCTTGTTCCCTAGCAGAAAGGGGAAGGGCAACAATTAGCATGCTAAAGTAAGCAAGTGAAAATCAGAGAACTAAAAGGATCCAGGACAGATCTGACAAATGTGTTTGCTGTCATCCCCTGGCTCAGGAGCCAGCCCTTGGAAAGCCAGGGAGCCTGTGAAATAAGTAATGCAGAATTAAGGGAGTAAATGAAACCAGACCAAACAAAGCAGGTTAGGCAGGGGCTAGACTTTAGGTGAACCCTAATGAGAGGAGTATCAGCTTTCTGAGCTGGGCTGTCAGCAGGTTTTCTGGTGCTTAGTTTTTAATAAGATCCTGAAGGGTACATCTGTTGTGCTGTCTGGAGAATTTTTCCTTCTGAGGTGGGGGGAAAATGCTGTTAGCTGCAAAATGATAGAAGTGCTTTCTTAGCTCATTTGCCAAAATTGAAGGATGCTCATGTTCTAGGAGTGGTTCTACACTTAAAAATTTTGAAGCCCAGCTGATAGAAGATTTCATATTCCTAATTTATTTTTCCTGCTGCATACTCTGTGAATGTGAGAGACACAGAATTTACAGCCAACTGGTCCTAAGTTCACCTTGCCCTCGATTGTATTTAGGTTTATCAATGCTAGAAGGCGAATTCTTCAGCCAATGCTGGATTCCAGTTGTTCTGAAACTCCAAAAACAAAGAAGAAAACAGCCCAGAACCGACCAGTGCAGAGGTTCTGGCCTGACTCCATTGCCTCAGGAGTTGCTCAGCAGCAGTCCAGCGAGCTCACGATGTCAGATGGTGAGGAGAGCTGCCTGAACATGGATCATAAAGTTCATTCCTCTCTGACAGGGAAAGGGAGGGTTTGATGCCTGTGCTGGGAGGGAAACTTCTGGATATTTCAGTGTAAACGTGGTTTTAATCTGGGAAAGCGTAACAGAAATGTGTCACTTTTTCTTCTCTTTAACACTTTTCTGTGCTTTAAGCAAGGGTATTGTATTGGAATTCATGTAGAGAAACTTGCTTTTATTTCAAAAGTTATGAAATGACAGAATAAAAGATGTAAAACTGAGATGTACAGCTGAGTTCTCTCTGTGTGCACGTCAGGGGTGTCCTGTTAGATGAGAAGCACTCAATTTCAGCTTCATGACTGAGCAGCTGCAATTCCACATCTGCCTCACGTGCTTCCAGCTGAACAATGAGGCAGGAAAATGTCATAGACCCTCCACAGACTTTGACTGAAGTAACTTCCTCAGTGTCAGATCAAACAAAAAGATTTGATTTAAGCAAGATAAATAACTGCTTTAACGCCAGGATCATCCTTTCTGTCCTGCTGCTTGGTGCTTTATTCTTTCCAGTTTGTAACAAATTTTCCTTCAGCCTCTGTGGTGGTGTTTACAGGGGTTTCAGGATGAGGGAAGAGACAAGAATGTTGACTTTATGTTTCAGAAGGCTTGATTTATTATTTTATGATATATATTATATTAAAACTATACTAAAAGAATAGAAGAAAAGATTTCAGCAGAAGGCTGGCTAAGAATAGAAAAAGAATGATAACAAAGGCTTGTGACTGAGACAGTCTGGACAGCTGACTGTGATTGGCCATTAATTAGAAACAACCATGTGACACCAATCACAGATCCACCTGTTGCATTCTACAGCAGCAGATAATTATTGTTTACATTTTGTTTCTGAAGCTTCTCAGCTTCTCAAAAGAAAAAATCTTAAAGATTTTCCATAAAACATGTCTGTGACAAGCCTCTGCTGGATCTGACAACAGCTTTATCCATTGAAGTTACCTTGAATCTGAACCTTTTGAATCTTGAACATTTTGAACCTTGAATCTACCCTTTTTCTACAAGGAATTAAGCTGGAATACTTTGCAGAAATGTCATTGTGGTGACTTGATTGGAGAATTGCTGTAGTGGGTGTCCATAAGACAGATTTAAGATTCACAACACAAAGTTTTAAGATTCCTGACCAACCTAATTCTGGCATTCCTGACATTTAAGTATTTGACAGCCTATGTATCTTCTATTTTAATGTAGTTCCTTGAGTTTCTGTGGTGGTAACTGTTGATCAGAGATAACTGTTCTGTGGTAGCAGTCGATTGGAAAAAAGCCCCGTTACACATAAGCAGAAGGCCAGAAAGGTGCTGAAGTGCTGTGGTTGTGCTCCTGCAGGTGCTGTCGTGACCATCACAGCTCCAGTGAACATGAATGTGGACAGTCTGCAGTCCTTGTCCTCGGATGGTGCCACCCTGGCTGTGCAGCAGGTGATGATGGCAGGGCAGAGCGACGACGAGTCCGTGGACAGCGGCGAGGACGACGGCGGCGACCTCTCGACAGCGAACATCAGTGGGCTGGTCTTGGACAACAGCGACTCTCTGCAGTAGGAAGCCAGAGAGCCTGGAGGAAAAAACACTTAGGAAAAAGAATGGACTGACTGACTGACTTTTTATAGTTTGCACAGCAAACATTTTACACAAGTTTTATTTCTAATATGTTTTATATGTAGATATAGAAGGGTGCACTTTTTTGTATTTCATAGTAAGCTTAAAGAGTGTTTTTGCAGGTGCAGCAACTTCTTTCAAATGTGTTTTGGTTTTGTTTTTTTTTGTTTTGTTTGTTTGTTTCTTTTCCTTTCCTTATTTCAGAAAATTATATCTAGTAATATAAAGAACCATGTAAGCACCCCTTTGTTCTCTGAATTGGAAGTGCTGCAGTTTCTGATGAATTATGCAGTTTCAATTAGTGCTGTTATTTAACACAGCTTTTGATGGGCAGGTGATGTAAATTTAAAGCATGTGACACTAGTGTGTGAAACTTGATTATTGAGTTAGATGCATATATTTGAAAGATGCTTCTGCACCTTAAAAACTGCTAGTCTGAGGTGGACAGCAACACACATAAAAAGGAACTGTTGATGTGTGATTCAGTAGAGAATGTATGGCAATTTAAATAAGTTTAGTTTCTCTCATAGTCCGTGAGCCTGTTTATCATTTGCTATAAAAACTCCTATTTTTACCTTGCTGGGGTTATTGGATAAAAAAAATATTTTTATAAATTCACTAGAAATTGGGATGTCAACTGTATTAAGCAGGAGGAAAAAAAATTAATTTCCAGAGGGGAAAAATAAATGTTTAGTATTCCTATTGGGAAGGTCTGAAAATTGACCCAATTTAATAAACAAGCCTACAGTAGCATTCTATGATTCTCAGCTATCCCACAGTGATATACTATATTTGATAATAGCATAAGAAGGGCCCACCGTTTGATGGGATTTTGATATTGTCAAACATTGATTTATATTATGTGTAAACTAATATTCAAATTGCATAACTCTGTATCTAGACTTGTATCTGAAAATATTTGCTAAATGAATATTCAGGTAAGTAAGTTCAAATACCCACAACTTTTCCAGTTATTAGAGAAATTTAACAGTTTATAGTTTGTACAACTGAATCTAAAAAAATGAAAAGTTGCCTACTATACAGTCATGAATTCTGCTATTTTATTGCATTTGAAATATTTTCCCCTAATGCAAAAAGAAAAATATAACATGGATTTATATAAAATTTCTTCAAATCTGAAGTTTACTACCAGAATATACAGCAGGCTTTGTTAGAGTAGGAAATCCTTGTGTGTCATTTAAAAAACGAAGAGCTGGTGATAAAAACAGCTGGGTTTTGGTTTGGTTTTGTTTTGGAATTTTTTTTTTTTGTTGTGTAACAGGTCATTTCTTTCATTTTCCCGAAGTTTGAAGTCTGTGATTGTCTATCCATGAACATTTGCTTTCGAAACTTTGTATTTCCCGTTGTTGAGTACAAATAAGAGACTCAAGAGCCTCATGCTATGATCAACACCCTCTTTTGTCCCTGTCCATTTGTCACAGTGTTGGCTCAGATCAAAGCCAGAATTTCCTTCTGATTTTGACCCAATCTGGGTGTGTTTCTAACATGACAGGGAGAAAGGTGGTCACCTTTAGAATCTTCAGACACTGTATTTGAACAAAGCCCTTTGGCAGATGCAAATATTTAATTGAATACTTAATTTCTGCTTCTCAGAACACTCAGGCACATGCTGAGGTCCCCTTGGTTTCAGGAGGATGAAGAATTGTGCTGCTGGACATGCTGAAGTGGCTGGAAGCTGCTCATGGCAGATTGTCTTCCAAGGCAAGGCTGAGTTGGTAGGAAGAAAAGCTTCAGGAGGAAATATCAGTGGCATTGCCCTACACACATGGAGAATAATAGGAGTTCTCAGTGACTGGCAGTTTTTTTTTTGTTGTTGTTGTTGTTTTTTAATGATTTTTACTCAACACAAGAGGTGTTTCTGCTCTGGCTCTCACTGAGCCCTGGCTGAGGATCTTCCTTAGTTCAAGTGCTGTCATGATCTGCTCCACTGGACTGCTGATTTCTAAGAATTTGTTTTCTTCTGACTTCTCTGCTTTGCCACTAATGTGCTATGTTTGATAAACAGCACAGTAAATGAATAATGGGAGATGAATTAAGAAGCTTTGACATAGCATGGCTATCTCAAAGGCTGCTGTCAAATCAGTTTGACACCAAAACGCTTTAAAAGACAAACCATGTAGAGATCCTGCTCCTTTGGAAGCATTCAGCCTACTGCCCCTACAAAAGATAGCTCAGATTACTGGAACTCAAATTCTGTATTTTTGTTTTTAATTGTTTTTAACTCCAAGAGTGCTCCATTACCCCCACCATCTCCATTCAATAGCAGGTTATATTTGTGGTTTGTTTGGGGTTTTTATTGGAAACAACCAGGCCTCAGGGTTTGCAAACTTCTGAAAGTTTATTTTTCAGAAAGAAGCCATTTTCTAGTTAGTTTTTTAAATTTTATTTTAAATTATTACTCCCCCCACCTTACATGCAGCAGAAGTTCTATTCTTCTAAAACATGACCTTGTCTTCAGCTACTTTATCAATTCCTGCAGACTGAAGTTGACAGAGTTTACTGTGAAAGGGGAATATGGAATAGTTTCACTGTCAGATTAGAAACATTAAAAAATATAGGGACTTAAATTCCTAAAACTGAAAAGGCTTCACCAGTGTAAAAGTATTGCTTAACATGTGAAACTCAAATATTTTCTTTCAATTCAGTGAGAATTCTGTAATGGGTGTGAACTGCAGGGAAGTGCTTGTTCTTTCCATGATTTAAAAGAAGAAAAAACAAGTGGAGTAGGGTTTTTTATCCTTTTTTTTTTTTTCTGTGTAGGAAAGATTGCTGGTTTCAGCAAAGCATCACCATTCAGGAAAGGTACATGTTTACATTAGTTAAAAAGTCTTTACAGAGGACCTGACTTTGAGTCTAATTCCCCCTGCCCCCAGTTAAAGTCATATTCATATGCAATGGAACTAATTAGGTTTTTGAATCAATGTGATTCTTCTGCAAACACAATTGTTGAAACTTTTTTTTTTTCACTCTAACCCAAAACAGGGTTCTCAGTCCAATTTTTTCAATATTCCTGGAACAGGCAAGGCAATTTTCTGTTGTTTTTTATTAACTTTGGAAGCATTGCAGTTCAGCGAATCAATTCCAAAACGATCAGGAGAAGTTTTTGAATGACTGTTACAAAGAAACAATCACGTCAGAAAATACTCAGAATCAACTCTGGCTCTGCACAAGGTTTTCTCCATCTGGATTTTGTGTCACAGTGGAGTCCTGCTGACCTCAGGGACGCTCCACACAGATCCATGTCAGGCTCATTTGCCTTCTCCTGGTACCTGCTCTCTGTCAGGAGTATTTGGAGAGCCCTCCAGCTCTCCCTTGCTGCACACCTGGGTCTTTTCCAGTGGAAACCTGGGTATGGATGAAGGGCTTGGCAGGGCAGGATTTCATGGTGACCTGGGGTGCAACAAATAATTTTTTTTTTCAAGATGCAGCCAGGAGGCAGAGCTGAGTGAGGAATTGCAGTTCCCAGTTCCTGTGCTTCCAAAGTAGCTTTAGGTCCATGGATATTGGAGCGGAATAGGAGCAGACGTGGCTCAAACCCCAGCTCCTGGCCTGAGCTTGGCTCAGTTGGTCAGAGATTGGTGCCAGTACCAGCCAGGGCACAGCTCTGATCCCCACGTGGGCCATTCCCTGGGGAGCTGGACTCATTGTGGGTCCCTTTCACCTCAGATATTCTGTGAAATAATCCATGGATTTGTTTCTGGAAGAATCACAAGTCCACCTTCCTGACTTCAGGAACTTGGCAGCCCAGAGCCTTTCCAAGGGATGATAGTTGCACTTAAACAGAAATCCACAACACCCCGGTGTTTTGAAAAATTGGAACACATGCATTTGATTGTAATTAAAGTTGATTTGACATTTTGTTTTCTGAAGCTGAGTCGTCTTGGGAGAAAAAAAATCAATAAGTATTTGTCTATGCAAGACACAAATGTCAAAAATGTGTGATTTACCCATCTTTAGGTACTGTATTGTTATTGTCTTTCTGCCTTCTGTTCCTTTGATTAGTCTCTTCAACCTTTCAGCCTTACCTTTGGCTTAGAGTTGAACAGGGAAGATGTAGATTTGAAATCCTGTTGGAAATGTAACTAACCTTCGTTCCCTCATGAAAATCTCGCATGTTAAACAATTAAGTGAAATGTTTTGGTTTCCTAATAATAAATTCAAGCTCTCACCACCTCCTGAAAACAGCAGATCCATGAACACGCACGTGTGCCTGTGGTGTGCAAACCACCCAACCAGCAGCTGGAGGCACTTTGCTCCTCACTCTGGGGCAGAGCTGAGGACAAAAGCAGCTTCATTTTGCCAAATTCAAATTCAGCATGGATTCCTTCCCCCCCTCCCCTGCCCTTGGCATGCTCAGCTCCTTCAAAGACCTTCTGGGCTGTTTAATTTTCAAGTCCTACAGGAACCTGATGGTCCAGTGCAAAGTGCAGTGAAATTGTCACTGATGTGTTTTTTGGTGATTGCCCAAATCAGGTAATTTGTTCATTCCTGTCGCCTGGAAATACAAAATCTGTTCCTTTTCTGTGACTTAGTTCTTTAGGACCTGCTGAGTGATCACAGTTGGTTTTGCCAGAGAAAAGCAAGGTGTGAGAAGGCAGGGAAATGCCTTTCCAACCTTGTAGACACCCATAAAGACTCATAGTTGGTGTTAATAAAATGCAGTGTTTCAGGTGGTGACAGAAGCTGCCCATGACCTGCCCAAGGATTGCAGCACTGGGTCTGTACAATTGACAATCTTAAAAATGTGAACCCTGTAACTTTTCTTTCCTTGGTTGTTAAGGGATTTTGAAGCAATTGATCTATCAAGGGATGAAATTAAAAATGAGAATATGCTTCCTGGATGATTTATTTTTACACTGCTGCTCTCTGTGAACAGAAAAAGCACATTTTGGAAGCAAAGCATTTACATTGCTCTAATAGTATTGTTTGGCTGAAAGACAAATACGTTTTCAGGAAATCTTGAGGATAGTTTCGAACTATTTAACCAGTTCTTGGCCAGGGAAAGTCCTTGGCCCTTGTATTTGTTTGGGGTTTCTTGTTTATGCAAATGAAGAAAAATGTTTACTAGTTCTTACCAGTGTGGGGATTTTTATTACACTTTTGTAATGCAGGAGCAGTTTGGATGAAAGAAAGAATTAGCAGGTAAATAGTCCACAATGTTTGTGACTTTGGGTGGGGTTTTCTTTTTGTTGTTGTTTCAAAATTATTAATTAAAATGGCATGGACATCAAACTTCAAGGAATGGTTCCAAGCATATATGGTAGTGACTTATTTGAAAACACTTCCTCTCTGCAAATCCCATGTATTAACTTGTTTAGCCAGATTGTAACGCATTTCTAAAATTACCATGTTCTACCAAATCAGAAATCTTCAGGAAATGAGCAGCTCCTTTGTTACAAGATTCTTCTCAACTAAGAATCTCAAACTCATTTCATATCCAGCAAGTTCTGCTCAGCAGAGATTAAATCAGATGTAGGTACTCTTGGAATTACTTCTGTTGAGTACTGGAGCATTATTTATTCCTGCTGGAGCATTATTTATTCCTGCTGTCTCTTCCCCAGCATCTGGCATGGTGACACCCACGAGTGCCTCCAGAAGGGAAGAGAGCAGAATTTGGATGATGTTTGTGGTTAGAGGGTTAATCTGTGGATAGACAAGTAGTTTGTGCTCTAGACAAAGGAGTATTTATCATTTCCTTGTCTGGCATTAGAAGGGTGTCTGAGAGTAGTGCCAATAACTCCTGAAATAATTTTAACTCCACTGCTGCCAGGGAACAATTTTTTCCTTAATCTGAAATGAATAAACAATCTAACAAACAAAAAAATCCCCCACCTGTAAAGTACAAAGGGGAATGGCTTCAGACTGAGAGGGAGTAGGGTTAGATTGGATACTAGAAAAGATTCCTCCCTGGGAGGGTGGGCAGGCCCTGGCACAGGGTGCCCAGAGCAGCTGTGGCTGCCCCTGGATCCCTGGCAGTGCCCAAGGCCAAGCTGGATGGGGCTTGGAGCAGCCTGAGGTGCTGGAAGATGTCCCTGCCCATGGCAGGGAAGTTGGAATTGGATTATCTTTAAGGTCCATTCCAATCCAAACCATTCTGTGATTATATGATTATACTAACTAAATTAGGTCCCATATTGAGTGTTTTTAGTTGGATGGTTTCAAATTCCCCTGAGAGATAAATCTCGTCTTCAAGAAGCCATTACAGGAATCTGAAGTAAATAGTTGTAAATAACTGGTGAGCTGGTTTGCTTTTGTGGAGTATCAGTTTACAAAATCCTTTAGTCTGCAGCTTAGGGCTGTTCCTAAGTAACTGTTCATAAAAATCAGAGCAATATCCTCAAAGCTAAAGCTAAAGCAAAGGAAAATAAACTACAAACAGTGTGAAATAAAAACAACCCAACAATATGGCTGGGACACATTAGATATTTATTTATCCATATATAAATTCATGCAAGTTCAGAGTGTGTGAGTTATGTGCGATTACATCTGTTGTGTATTTAAAACACAAAATTAAAAATCACCATTTAGATACCCTCCTAAAATCTGAAAGCAATGTGACCTGTGCAGGTGAAGTGTGGTTTCTCTTCCTGATGCAACTGAGCTGTGATCTAGGGCTTGTGAAGTAATCAGGGAACATCTGTGGGTATTTCCCTTCCCTGTTGGACTTTGGGGTCACACTGGCACAAAGCAGGAGCTGAGGCCCTTGGACCCACTCCTGAAAATTATTCCTTGCACATTTTTCATTAACTTGATCCTGAATCCTAAATACCAACTGAGGCATACACTAAATGTGACTGTGTCAATAAAATTAATTTAGATCATTTTTTGCTAAGATCCAAGAATTTTTCAAGTTAGATTTTTGGAAGTCTTGAAGAAATATGCAGATCATACTGGGCAGGGATGAGGCCACACCTCGAGGGCTGTGTCCAGTTTTGGGTCCCTCTGTGCAGGAGGGACCTGGAGGGGCTGGAGCGTGTCCAGGGCAGGGAACGGAGCTGGGAAGGGGCTGGAGCCCCAGGAGGGGCTGAGGGAGCTGCTGGGAAGGGGCTGAGGCTGGAGCAAAGGAGGCTCAGGGGGTCCTTGTGTCTCTGCACAAGTCCCTGCCAGGAGGGCACAGCCGGGGGCGTCGGGCTCTGCTCCCAGGGAACAGGGACAGGAGCAGAGGGAACGGCCTCAGGCTGGGCCAGGGCAGGCTCAGCTTGGACAGCAGCAGGAATTTATTCAGTTCAGGGGTTGTTAAGCATTGGCAGGGGCTGCCCAGGGAGGTTTGGAGTGCCCATCCTTGGAGGTGTCCAAGGAAAGCCTGGATGTGGCACTCAGAGCTCTGGGCTGGGGACAAAGTGGGGACCAGGCACAGCTTGGACTCAATCTCGGAGGATTTTTCCAACCTTCTGTGGTTAAGTAACCAGTGATTGACTTTTCAAGTTGAGGGTTGTGTGTGTCCCTCCTTCTGCAACTTCTCACTATGAGCTACAAACTATGGGCACTTCCCTTAATTTCTTACCATTCATCAAATTCTGTTTCCTCACACTTCTGCACAGCTCAGTTCATGGCCCTGTTTAGTGTTTAAGGTTTAGACTCCTTGCTCTCAGCAGAGACTGGCACACAGAAAAGACAAGGGGACTTACTGATACGTGCAATTACAATAATTACAAATTCAATTACTGTGCAGATACTGATTTTTCTAAGATACTTAGAATATATATGGTTCCATGGGCAGGATCCCGATTAAGGCCAGGAAGGAGAGAGAATATTTCTGTTGCTTTTTTTTTTTAATACAGAAAAGGACTATTTTGTGCAGCTGATTCTGATTAAGTTTCTTAACTCAGTGCTGTAGCTGGGTCAAGACCTGAAAGCTCTTGAAAATTTTAAGCATCATCATCAAATGAAATTCAAAATGGCAAAATTCCAAAGGTTTTGAGGAACTGGGTTGGCATTTGTTAGGTAATGCCTAATGCTGCTCTCCCAGCTTTCCAGATGCTGGCTGGAAACAAAACAATGTTCCTGACTCGCTTGTACACACAGGGACACTTTCAGCAGCTCCAGAAACAATAATTTTCCTCTAAGATCCTCCATTCTGCCATTCTGCTTTCAAACAACTGGCTTGGCATTCTTCATGCTTATACTTTTTTTTTTTTTTTTTTGCTTTCCTCTTCCTTTCTTTGGAAACTGGCAACAATTAATCTCTGATTACATACCCTGGACTTTTTTTTTTCTGTCTCTTGAACTTCTGAACTGTGAATAGCCATGAATAATGACTCTGCAAATCACTCCAGGATTCAAAGCCAGCTGCTGGAAAAAGCCCAACAGCCTTGGAGAGCTGAGCTGTGGGTGCTGCTATGGATGCAGTATCAGAATGATTTTTAAAAAGCTGATTTTACTGTAGATGCACAATGCTGAAGCTAAATCATAGAACAGAATCAATTAAGCTGAAAAGACCTCCAAGATCACAGAGCCCAACCTTTCACCAATCCCCACTTTGTCCCCAGCCCAGAGCACTCCTATTAAATCATAAAAACCCAAATACACTTCTGTGTGTGTGTGTGCCTCCCATCCCTGTGCAACTTGCTGTTAATGCACTGCACCTTTGGCATGTCAGGGCAGCTTAAAAATTCCTATAATGAACACATCCAAAAGCGTCAAATGTTACCTCTCTCCTTTGCCCCAAATTTCAAAGAAAAATTATTTCTAGGGGTGTGTGCTCAGTCCATTACCAACAGTGAGTGACTATGTTCTAATTTAATCAGGGGCTCCTCTAGGAAACCTCTGTTCTCATCCTGACCAGAAATCACCTGCCATGGATGATATCTGATCACTTAAGAGCATAATAACTAAGGAAAAACCAAAAGGCAAGCAGCCAGCCCCCCACAGTGGGCTCTGCAAATGCAGTCTGGGTGCTAAAGCTGTCTGGTGAGCCACACCTGAGGAATTCACTTCTGGCAGGCTGCTGGAAAAGGCAGAAGGACTTGGACAAACACTTCAACTTCTTGGCACAGCTGTGCCCCAAGGAAGCCTCCTGATGGGCTTCCATTCATGAATATTTTAATGTCTGACAGCTTCACGAGGCAGGACCTGAGAGGGCTCATCAAAGGACTGAGGGCTAAAGCACGGATCTATTTAAATCAGTCATTTTATGATTAACAAATGAAGAAAGTCCCTGTCCCTTCCACAACTAACTAAACATCAGTAATGATCCTTTACAAAAAAAAACCCCAAAACCTGACTGTTCCACGTGCAAAAGGAGCTCTTTTTTAGGAGCTGCAAATTTCAGCTTTGGTTTCAGTTCTCAGGGCTCATTTCGGGATGCACAGGAGTTTGTGTGTTGCTTTGCTCTTGAGAAACATTTGCAGTCCTTCCCTGCAAACACGTGCCTGGCTGCCATGCAAAGTGACAGTGACCATGGGAAGGAGTAGCCACAAAACTCCATCCCTGCCCAGACTGGAGAAAATCTGATCTGGAAAAATACAAATAACACCAGAAATACTGTGTCCAAATTTTGCAGACAAGCACATGGGGGATTAATACTGGAGAATCCAGGACAACACCCATTCAAACAAAGTGTGTCAAACCCTAGGACATTCAATTTAAGTGAATAAATTCTGACAACTGATCACCATGAGTTTTTAATTTTCTTCCCTGCGCTGTTCGTGGTAAAAATAAAATAATTCAGCTTTCAATGTGATGAAATGCAGACAGATCCTGGAGACAGAAGGTATTTCACATCAGAGCTGGGGGCAGAGCAAAGAAACTCTGCACCACCTCCAAGGAGCAGCTTGCAAAGGAGCCAACAGGGACCTTTTTGCAGGGATATTTGGCCAATAACTCTCTCATTGTCCCCGTGCTGACACTGGGTACAGCAGACAATCCCAGTGTTATGCAGGGGCTGCCCATCTGTCGGTCATTCCCCCTGCTCCAAGGTTATCAGTCACACAAAGCAGGGAGCCCTGAGACAGATAAGATGTGTGGCAGAGGATAAACAAGCCCAGCAGCCCACCACCCTCCCCAGGCAGTGAGGAGCCTGTCCAAATCCCTCCTGACTCCCTCTGGATTATCCCTGTGCTTGCAAAACCCATCACTGCCCTTGCAAACTCATCCTGATCTCCTTGAATATTGGCAGATACAAAAGGGAGCCAACCCCATGGATTCAGACACCCTCACCTTTCACAAGGACATACAGGATGTGTAAATACCTGGACAGTTTGTAAATTTGTAAATACCTAGACAGCAGGGAATTGGAAACCTGCCATGGGAAGAATTTCTTGTGCTGCTGGTGGACACCATGGGATGCCTGGTGTCTGTCTGGAAGGTGAACAATGAGCTTTAACCTAATTAAAAACTAAGATTTTTACACTGAATGGAGAAGAGAAGAGAAGAGAAGAGAAGAGAAGAGAAGAGAAGAGAAGAGAAGAGAAGAGAAGAGAAGAGAAGAGAAGAGAAAGAAGAGAAGAGAAGAGAAGAGAAGAGAAGAGAAGAGAAGAGAAGAGAAGAGAAGAGAAGAGAAGAGAAGAGAAGAGAAGAGAAGAGAAGAGAAGAGAAGAGAAGAGAAGAGAAGAGAAGAGAAGAGAAGAGAAGAGGGCAAAGTGTTGCCAGGTCAAAACCCCTTCCCTGCAACAGAAGCATGGAGCAGCTGTGCTGTGAGGAAAGGCTGAGAGAATTGGGATTGTTCAGCCCAGGGAAGAGAAGACTGTGGGGTGACCTCCGTGTGGCCTTCCAGTGCCTGAAGGAGCCTACAAAAAACATGGAGAGAGAGAATTTCCAAGGGTCTGGTGTGACAGGACAAGGAGGAATTGCTTCAAGCTGAAAGAAGGGAAATTTAAATTAGATATATGGAAAAAATTCTTCACTGTGAAGATGGTGAGGCCCTGGCACAGGGTGCCCAGAGAAGCTGTGGCTGTTCCTGGATCCCTGGAAGTGCCCAAGGCCAGGCTGGATGGAGCTCTGAGGAACCTGGGACAGTGAAAATTGTCCCTGCCCTTGGCAGGGGAGTTGGAACTGGATGATCCTTAAGGTCCCTTGGTCCCAATGGATGGAGACCCCTGCTGCATCCCAAAACCCAAATTCACCTGCTTCCTCCAACCTTGTCCTCACCCTCCACCTGAAACCCATTTGCTCACTGGGTTTTTTTGGGGGGGAGGGGGATTGGGTTTTTGGGATTTTTTTTTGGTTTTTGGGGGATTTTTATTTTTTTGGGTTTTTGGGGGTTTTTGTTTGTTTGGGTGTTTTTTTGCAGTCAAACAGCATCAGACAGAGCAGAAGAGAAGAAAATTTAAATAATCCAAGAGACCAATTTCATTTAATGTATCCAGCTGTACCAGCAGCCAAGGTGGTTGGAGAGAGCTTTGTGTGGCCCAAGTAGCACTAGCTAACACAAGAGGAAAGTATGTGTGTCCTTACCAGTAAAGTCTTCAAAAGTTCACTAGTAACAATTATTTTATTCAATCCATAAACAATTAACAATTATTTTATTTAATCCTTAAACAATAAAACGATTATTTTAGTCAACCCTTAAACAATTAACATGTGTTAATAACAGCCTGATGAAGCTGTGGGTTTTATATGTAGATATATTTAAATGTGTGTGTGTATTTGTGTATGTCAAAGCATTCAGAAGATGCAGTAGATTCTGTATCCTGTGTCTGTACCCAGAGGACACAGGCACTGAGACACATTTTGGGGCATTCATGCTGAACTGGGACGCACAGTGGGGTCAGCCCTGGGTAGGATCAAGGTGGCTGTGAAGGACAGAGCTTTGAGTGCCACCACCCCCGTGTGAGCCAAGGCTTTGCTCCGGGGGGTGGAGACAGGAGCGGGGTTTATCTCCTAAGAGCCAGGAGTTGTGCTCGCCCACCAGCTCCTCCCACCTCATGGAAATGTTGGAGAGAAGGTGTCAGCCAGCCTTCTGATCTTGGTCCCACCACATGACACAATTACAGGAACAAAAAGCCTGGCACCTGGGAGGAGGTTCATCCTGTGAGTTTAATATAAACAGCCTATATAAACACAAACACATACAAAAGCAGAATCACCTTACAAATAAACAAACAGCTGTGTTTGCTCCAGTTACACGCTAGCAGCAGCCCGTTTGTACCTGTGGAACAAAGCTCAGAAGCAAGCAGCTCACCCCCTGCAGACACCTTGCCCTGGCCTGTGAATGACAGAGAACGTGGCATCCCCCGTGTCCAGAGGGGAGCAACCCCCAAATCCTCAGGGATTTGAAGCTGTTCAAAGGGTCCAAAAATGAGACAGAGGAGTCCTTTTACTTTATTGGAATAAAGGGAGAGGCCATGGGGCATTCCCCTGGGGTGTCTCAATTTTTTGGACGACGCAGACTCCTTTTTATCCCAATTTCCCAGCACATTTCCCTTCTCTCTTTCCCCATTGACTGAGGTACTTGAGAGGTACAGACTGCCCAGAATGCCTGATAGCACAGATTTCCCTCTAATGAATATTTCCCACTATAACCCTCCTTCGTAGTTTTTAATTCTTATGGAACTTAGGCTTTCCCCCCATTATTTCCTTCACCTTTCAATGCCCAATTTCATTTATCCGCCAACCCTAAAGTTCATTCGTAAAAGCAAAATCTCTTTTTCCATTCATCGATCAGTGAAATCCCATTGATCAATCAGTGAAATCCCATTCACCAACCAGTGGAACCCTCCCCATTGTTTATTTCATCTCTCAGTGCCAGTTTTATCTACCAACAGACCCACAGCTTGTAAAGACAAACTTTGTCATTCCTCTCAAAGCCTTTCAGCAAGGATGTCCCAAAGGCTCTCAGTGAGGATACCCCAAAGCCCAGGAAGGTTTTGTGTAGCCATGATATTTTATGAAAAATCCTTTCCTTAGGAGTTTTTCTCCTGAGAGGCCTCAGGAATGAAATTTAAACAATAATTATCTGCTGCTGTGGAATGCAACAGGTGGATCTGTGATTGGTCTCATGGGGTTGTTTCTAATTAATGGGCAGTCACAGTCCAGCTGGCTCGGAGTCTGGGTCAAACACAAGCCTTTGTTATCATTCTTTCTTATTCTATTCTTAGCTGGCCTTCTGAGGAAATGCTTTCTTCTATTCTTTCAGTATAGTTTTAATATAATATATATAATAAAATAATAAATCAAGCCTTCTGAAACATGAAGTCAGATCCTCGTCCCTTCCCTCACTCTCGGACCCCTGCGAGCACCGTCACAGGTCCGGCTGCCGGAGGGAGCCAGCACGGAGGCGACCCTCACTCACTCCTCGGGCTCCGCACACTCCATCTCCCCGCCCAGGGCCGGGCACCGGCACTGCCGGGAGCCGCTGCGGACGGAGGAGCCGGCGGGCACCGCCATCCCCTCGGGGTCGTAGCACACGCACTGGGCACAGCCATCGGCCACCGGGCTGCCCAGGGCGCGGCAGGCGGGCTCGGGGCGCGGGCAGAGCG
This sequence comes from Diglossa brunneiventris, assembly GCA_019023105.1. Lineage (NCBI taxonomy): Eukaryota > Metazoa > Chordata > Aves > Passeriformes > Thraupidae > Diglossa > Diglossa brunneiventris. The sequence goes on from CM032352.1 coordinate 5,163,575, forward strand.
GGCTGCAGGCGATGTCCCCGCTGTCCCCGCAGCGGCACAGCCGCCGGGCGAAGTCGATGTAGAAGGAGCGGCCGGCGGGGACGCGGCCCCCGGGGAAGCCGTGGAGCTCGCAGTCGCTCTGCAGGTGGGGCGGGCAGGGGCACGACGGCGGACACGGGGGACAGCAGGCGGTGGCACCGGGGGTGGGTGTCGCCTCCGGGTCGCCCTCGGGGCACGGCGGGCAGGCGCTGGGGTCGCAGGTGGGTTTGGGGGATGCGCTGCGGAGCAGGAGGGAGGCGAGGCACAGGAGGAGGGCGGCAGGGAGAGGCATGGTCCTGGGGGAAAAAGGGGAGAAACAGGAGCGGGTGTCACACAGGGGGTGTGTCACACAGGGGGAGTGTGACACTAAAGGGGGTTTCACACACAGGGGGTGTCACACACCAGGAGTGGCACACGCAGGGTGTGTCACACTGAAGGGAGTGTCCCACACGTGCAGGGAGTGTCACGGGGAGTGTCACACGCGGGAGTGGCACACAGAGGCACTGTCACACGCAGGGAGTGTCACACGCAAACACTGAGTGTCACACGCACACACAGAGTGTCACACGCACACACAGTGTCACACGCAGGGTGGGCACACTGAAGGGAGTGTCACACTGAAGGGAGTGTCACACTGAAGGTCCTGGGCCCCTCCACAGGCTAAAGCCAGGGGATCAGCCCCATCTCCTCGAGGAGCCCATGGCTCGAGGTTGGGTCACCCACAGCTGCCTGTGGAGATTCTCAGTTCAGTCAAAGAAAGAACAGAGAGAATTTCTCCCAGGCTGAGCCTGGGAATCTTAGAGGAAAGAATTAAAACAATTATTATCTCTCTTTCTGTGTCTATTGTTTATAGTTATGGTTCTGCCCAGTTTGCTATTCACAGTCACCAATGGTGTGAGATGTTTCTATTTTGAGACCAATCAAGGATCACTTTAGCAAGTCACATTATAAAAAACCCTGTCCTTTCATTAAAGTGAGCCCTTGGATCCACCTGAACACTGGAGTCCTTCTGTCCCTGATTCAACAGCATCAGGTACCCGGGGGCTTTGCCCTAAGCCAGAATCTCTCATCCCCCAAAGCCCATCCTGGCCCTGCCGCAGTGCCCTCCATCCCCAGGGTTCACTCGGCTGGGCACTGCTGGGCACAGCCCACACTGGGCCTTGGCATGGCTGCCCCATGGCAAATGGGACTTGTTCACCCTCGTGTTGGTGCTAACAGTGTACATTTCAATGAGTAATGACTTGCTCCTGGAGGGCACGCAGGCCTGGGCAGAAGCAGGGCTCACAGAAGCGCTGCCTGCTTTGCTGTTTTGTCCTGTGGCTGCTCCAGGCACCAGGTCTGGGTGTCAGCTCCCAGCCTGTCCTGCTGTGCCACGCACTGCCTGCCTTCTCCAGCCACCTCACTCCTTCAAAGGAAGCCAAGGGGGTCACTCCATCTCTATTTCAACTGCAAAAACCTTTTTTTCCTTAAGGAAGATGTTTCCAGTGTTGGGTATTCCTGTGGGACTCACTTCTTTGTTCTCTCCATTTCTTTGGCCAGCCTGTTTTCAGGGAGTCAGTCCTGGCATGAAATTCCCTCCCTGTGCACAGCACCTGGCAGCCCATGCTGAATCCTCTTCCTGTTTAAAGGCTGGGAACACTTTTTTTTTTTTCTTTCAGCTTTTCAAGACCCAGTGTTTCCTTTAAGTGCATTTTTTGGATCCCTTCCCTCTGTCTGAGTGCCCTTATGTCCTGGTGTATTAAATACATCTTCCTCCTTCCTGCACTAGGTGCTTCCAGCTCTGGGCTCTTCTCCCATTGACACCTTTGATTACATTTCTATCATCACCCTTTGATAACCCCAATTTCCTACTCTTGCAGGCACGAAACTTCTTGCAGTTATTTCTCAATATCTCCTTAAACAAAAAACATTTGCAAGTTGCATAACCATAAAAAAACCTTGAAAGCACAGACCCTGTCTCTTTTCAATTTAAAAAAAAAAAAAAAAGAAAGAAGACTTTTGAGCTTTTCTGGTTTTAAAGCAAGCTTTTGCTAGTTTAAGTTACTTAGACCTGCTTTGTCTTTGGTGGAGTTGTTCTGCCCTTGCCTTTCATTCACACATTTTAATCTGCTGGTTATTTGACTGCCATTCCCAGAGGACTGGCACAGAACCCAGTTGTCACAGACATCTTTGATGAAAAATCCTTTCCTTAGGGTTTTTCCTCCTGAGAAGCTGAGAGGCCTCAGGAACAAAATGTAAACAATGATTATCTGCTGCTGTGGAATGCAACAGGTGCATCTGTGATTGGTCTCATGTGGCTGTTTCTAATTAATGGCCAATCACAGTCAGCTGGCTCAGACATAGAGCCCAAGACACAAACCTTTGTTATCATTCCTTATTATTCCATTCTTTGCTAGCCTTCTGATGAAATCCTTTCTTCTATTCTTTTAGTATAGTTTTAATATAATATATATCATAAAATGATAAATCAGCCTTCTGAAACATGGAGTCAGATCCTCGTCTCTTCCCTCATCCTCGGACCCCTGTGAACCCGGTCACACCCAGCCGTGCTCCCCACGGAAAAGCTGCTGCTGGACAGGAATTTCCTTCCCCAAGAGCTCCCTCCTGGCTGCCCCACACAGACAGAGCAGGACACCCCCGCCAACCATCACCGAGCCCTGTGAGGTTTCTCACACCCCAACCTCACCAATCCCGTCCATTGCCAGAACATCCCGCCCCTCGCAGCAGTGAAATTGGGCACCTCCAACAGAGCCAATTCCCAGCAGAACCACTCCATGGGAGCAGCATCACCGGGCTCCCGCTATGCCCTGGGGAAATGTCCATCCTCCCCTCCCTTCTGGGGGATGCAGGCTGGCCCTGCCCCGTTCCCCGTGGCCCCCGGGTTACCTGCAGGGTGGTACGGGCGCTGGGATGTGCTGGGATGCGCTGAGATCCCTTGGGATGCGGCCCCGCTCCTGCCCGCACCTCTATTTATGTGTCTGCACGGTGGAGCCCTGGCGGGGCGAAAAGGGAGGCGGGGAAGCCTCCAAGGTGCTGGGCAGGGCCAGCGAGATGCTTATCTTGCTCCTGGTGTTGGTTCTGTCTGAGCTCAGGCCAATCCCAGCTCCGTCCTGGCTCCCCACGCCCCTCTGGGCAAACTTCGCCGGGGTTTGTGAAGCACCATCAGCCCCCTGTGCTTCACAGACTGCTGGGGACAGGGGGCCACAGGGAGAGAAAAATGAGTTCAAAGCTCTGGGAAGGCAGAAATTCCCTCCCTGTGCCTGAAATGCAGCCAGATCTGGGGTGATGCACCCCAAAATACAGGAGCCAGGGGTGGGCATGGACATTTTCAGGGCACACACCCTCCCAGGACAGGGCAGCCCTCCTGTGCCACATGTTGACATGCAGCCTTTAAAGCCCTTGGGGTTTGTTTTCCTCTGGATTGAGCTGCAGGGAGCCAAGGCTGTGGATCTCAGCAGGGAAGGGATGCACAGATTTCATGTGCCCTGACCAGCACGGGCAGCCTGAGCTTCTTCCCCTGGGCCTTTTGGTCCCTGCTGTGGAAATGTCCTGATGTGCTCATGATCTCCCTGGAAATGTGCCCCCAGCCCTGCAGAACAGAGGGGGCAGAGCAGAGGCATCTTGGGACAGATGGGGCTGAAAAGCAGCGAGGGTTTTGGGGGCACACACGGCTCAGCCTTTGGAGCACATGAAACAACATGACAGGCACACACTGCAGTTCTCAAGATTGTTGGGAAGGATGAAAGTTTGACAAGAAAGTCTCACAGATATGTGTGCTTGGCAGAAAGATTTTTAAATGTAGAGTGTGATGAAGGAATAGAGATGGAAGCAAGTTTTGATACAGAAGAAAATAATTGCTAAGCCAGTCTCACTGGATAACCAAGGAGGCAAAGGGTGTGTTAGTTAGAAGGGGTTTTTGTGGCTTAGAGCAAAGGATGAACCCACCTCAAACAAGAAGATGTTTTACCAAGCAGAAAGATAGCCCAGGCAAACGAGTCAGCAAAGTTGCAAGTAGAAAAAAGGTCTCAGAATTTCCTGCAAGAAAACTGAAAAACAACTTCTAGCTTAAACTGTAATGTACAAACTTTTAGTGATTGGAGAACAGTAACATGAATATGGTAATTACAGTAGTTATGACAGGCTGTAGATAAAAGTTAAGGTATAGATTGGTTCTACTGTATTAAGATGCTCAGCAAAGAAAAGTCTATAATGCACTGTAACCAAAACCAAAGGGTCTCCAGGGCTGCCTGCAGCTGGAGCTGACAGCTGTAGGCACAGCTCTGTCACCCACCACCCTGGGCTGCTGTAACCTTTTGGATGGAATAAACTGCATTTTGGAGAGCTGCCTGGAGTCCTGCATCCCTCATTATGGCTCTTACACAAGATAAAAAAAGAGTTTATTTTCTCACTCAAACATTTACAGGTTTCCAAAAGTGACAGTGGATTGGAGGGTGACAGTGCCACCTCTCCAGACACTGGACAAACCAACAGTCCATCAAATTTCTCTTCTCCCATAAAAGAATGCAAAACAATAAGTCACTTACATAAAGTGTGTGAGAAAGTTCGTTACAAGAATACAAACATCAGAAGGCTTAGAAAATCTTAGAAAATCTTAGAAAATCTTAGAAAATCTTAGAAAATCTTAAAAAATCTTTAAAAATCAAGGTGACAGAGCAGGAGGTGCTGGGAGAAGAGCAGCAGGGGTGGACCTGCAGGTTGTGGGAGCTCTGGAGCTGGACTCTGCACTCAGGATAGTGGGCTGGGATGGTGCCTGGCCTTCATCCACCTCCTGCTCCCCTCTCATGGCTCCTGAAGCCTGGAATCCTCCATCCCTCTGGTCCAGAGCCCCCACAGAGCTCCAGAGCACCGAGCTGTGCCAAGGTGGGCAGCTGCCTCTCACTGGACATATAAAATACTGACAGGGACTCAATGCTAGGGGAAGGAAAAGGAACTCCAAGGCCTGTTTATCCAGAGGGGGTCATCACTGCCAGAGGACAGGCCCAGGGATGTGTGGAGAAGGGACGGAGGGTGCTGGGAGGGACACTTGGACACGCTGCTCCTGCCACTGATGCTGTATGGGCACGCGTTTATAGGCCCTGCAGGGATTTCTGCAGACAACTCAAATGAAAACTCCTCCCTTGCCTGCTGAGGCATTTTCCATGCCAGAGACATGGTGGGCAGGATGGCACAGCCTTGTGGGACATCCTCAGGGTCACAGCCTGGCAAACACCAGGAGACACAGCACCAACATCCCTGAGCAGGGCAGTGCCACTGTCGGATGTGCCTGCAAAGAGCAGCCCCAGGGACAGGGGAAGGGGGCCCAGGAGGGCCTTGGTGAGCCCAGGTGGAGCAATCCTGGGATATCTGGAGCTCACACCCACCTTTATTAGCTCCCACACTCATAGTTAACATACAGGAGTTGTAAATATTCGAGGTGGATACTCAGCGGTTACTTCACCTTTGCTGGAGTGCAGCTGCCTGTCCTGGAGCCTGTCTGCAGCTCACTGCCCTGCAGCCCTGCAGCTGCTGGAAGCCCCGAGCTTTGGGTTAATCCATAACAGCCAGGCTGGTCCAGATCAGACTCAGTTCTGGGCTTCATGGAGTTCTGGGGCACTTTCAGACTTACTCCTGTGAGTTTGGAATACGTGCATGGACTAACAGGCTTCACTTTGCCACAGAATTGCTAAAATAAATATGGTACAATGAGGGTTGAGCTAATCAGTTTGTTTTTCTGGACAAATATGGTTATTGCTCAAGCAAAAACTCTCAGAAAATCTGATAATAGCCCATGTCACTCAGGAAACAATGGACAGCAGAGACACTTTACCTAAATGTAAATACTTCAGCGTTCTATAACTTAATAAAAGTCTCCTACAAACTAGATTAGATTGAGAATATGGAGTAGGCACTTAGCTGGAATTGAAATTGGTTGCTGCCATCTTGGAGCAGCTCCAGAAATTCATAGAAAGATTGTAAACCTCTCTGGGTCTTTTGAGAGCAATTCCCCCAAACTGGGTTTCAGTTGCTCCCACAGCTCACTTTTGACATTCGCTTTCATTTAAGTTTTTTGGTAGCCATGGCAAATGGCTCTGCTGACCTTCACTGTCAGTCCCCAGAACACAGTGGCCTGACAGCAGAATTAGGACCAGACCTTGCCCTCCCCTCCAGCCCTTGATAAGGAGCTCTGAGGATGCATATTCAGGGATGAAGCCATGGCCCCTCTCACTGTTCTGTCACTGAGTCTTTGCTTCTTGGGTTTGGGTTCCCTTCGCTGTCCCCTCCCCATGCAGGAGGCACCCAGTGCCACCAACTCCCCAGAGGTGAGGAAGAGCTTCCCAAAGCCCCCACAGGGGTGACCATTCCCCACCAGCCCAGCACCTCATCCCCTCTGCTCACCACAGCCCTCAGCTTTTCCTTCCCACCCCTCCTGCTGACACCTGTCACCTCCTGTGCTCTGTGTCCCTCCCTCCCTGCCAGACCTCTCCTGCTGGAACCCTGGATGCTGAGAATTTTGGGCTTTCTGTGCTGCCAGGCACTGACCCCCAAGAGAACACTGCATTTGACCTGAGACCTGGAGAAGCTTCCAAAATGGAATGACAGAACTGGGATTGTGGGTGTGGAGTTTGAATAGAAGTGTGTGATATCACCGGGTGGAAAACTCGGAGTTTAAGGGTTTAGAATACAGTAATATAAAGCAGATGGAGGTTTTAGGGCAGAGCTGGTTGTTCTTCTCCACCTCCTTCTCCTTCTTCTTCACCTTCTTTGCCATGGGTTTGGGTGGTTTTGTGTCATTGGATTAAAAAGTCCCCATTGCAGGCACGGGTGGTTGGTTATTGGGTTAAAAGTAAAAACAATTTAGGTGTCATTTCTTAATTGGACAGTTTATCCTTAAAAGGCCATGTAGAGAAAGAGATAGGGCTCCAATTTTAGTTGGTTAAAGTCCTGCAGAACTCATGGTTTGTGAGACTGTAACAGAGATAAGAACTAATAAACATCTGAGTCAGAACAAGAAATACCATCTCACACATTTATTCCCGAGTCTGGCAAACAGAAGTTAAGGCTCCACACTCTCCTGCTGCCTTCTTGGAGGCAAACACCCCCAGGGCTGAGGGGGAATGTCTCCTGGGGGTGCCTGCAGCCTGCCTGGGGGGCAGAGAGGGGCAGGGGGTGCAGCAGAGCCCTGACTTGCCCCCAGCCCCGCTGCTCTGTGCCAGAAATGGGCTCTGGCCCCGAGGAGAACTCTCAGCAGCTGCACCAGGGGCACTGCACAGGTACCTGCAGCTGCCAAACTCACCAAAGCTCCTCCTGCTAAACTCTGGGCAGGAGCAAGCATCCCCTTCCCATGCTGACCTTCCCACATTCCCTGCCCAGCCCTGGGAAGCTCCATGGCAGATAAACACAATTTCTTCAGTTATCTCCTCTTTAGTGATACTGTGGGTGGCGTTTGGCAGACAAATGTAACACATCACAATTTTCTCCTGGGCATTTTGAGAAACTTTTGGCTGCATTGGGCCAGAGGCTCCCTTGCCCAGGGGGTTTGGGCTCAGGGGGACACCTGGACCTGCTGGAGGAGGGGGGGCAGCCAAGCTGCTCTGCTACTTCTTGTCATTGCTGCTGACAAAGGTGAGGAGATCCATGGATGTGACCACACCAAGCACCGTCTGCTTCGTGGAGGAGCTGCCATTCCCACTGACTGGAAGCACAGAAAATTCCAGTTTAGTGGCAAAAGAATTGAAAATAACACCACCAACAACCCCACCCTCACCACCTTCCAGCTGTGCAGAGGCTGCTGTGCATTTATTAAAGAAAACCCCAACAGGGACAGCGTCTGCCTGAGCTCTACCTCCGCAGAAATGAAGATGGAGCCTCAGTCAGGTCACTGTGATCACACCAGAGAGGTTTTTGCTGCAAATAACCCACCTTTCCCAGAGCAGGAAACTTAATTTCCCAGTTGTTTTTAGCCAACCTCTGTTCCAGTCCTGCTCCTATCACCACAGAATTTTTCAGAGCAAACTAATGAGAGTCTCTAAAAGCAGCAGTCAGGCACTTTTCTGCTCTGTTCTCATAACATCCTACACCACCATTAATGAAACAGCACTTCAATAATTGTTTTAACTGTCTGATAAATGTTTTCTTAAATAAAAATAAAACTAGCCACCAGAGCCCAAACAGAAGATAAAATGCAAGCTCCAAAGGTGTGGGAAGAAAGTAATAAATAAGGGGGTAACTCTGACAGCATTAAAACAGCAGCTCTGCAAAAGCAAGTGGGTGTTGTTTGAAAATCAGAGCAAGAGCTGCTGCAGACAGCTGGCTGATATTTTTTGATGGGTGCCATTTAATTTGCTGATACCATTTAATTTATATCAAAACGTGATACAGAAGAGATATTCCTTATTTTATGACAACACAGCTGAGAAAGGAAACTCTGCCTGGCATTAGTTTTGGTGACTGAATTGGAAACGTGCATCACAGGCAGTTTTGAGTGACAGATTTTTGTTTGCCACCTGATGTGGGAACACGGATGGGCTTGCAAAGCTTCAGAGCTGATGGGGCTCTGGGGGAACAGGACCCGGAGAGGGAAGGTTTGGGATGTTTGGGTTTTGGAGGCCCCAAGTTGAGCAGGCAGCCACCCACTGCTCACCTGAGGGATGCTTGGCATGCTCAGTGTGCAATCCCATCAAATCAGCATAATTACACCCTTCAGCCCTAATTCACATGACCTAAACTCGGCTTTTCTGACTGCTTTTTGTGTTGCTCATTTTCCCAGCCAAGGTCAAATCTGTGCTCCTTTTGGGGTGTAATTGCACTGGAGAGGTGTGCCAGGTCAGGTGTGCTGAGCAGCACCTGCCACCACACCTTTTTTGGCTCAGAGGAGGCACAAGGGGTGATCCCTGCTGCCACTGATGTGTCAGCAATCCTGATGCTGCTGCAGGTGACTCTGCTGGGTTGGCTTGCACACCAAGGGGAAGGTGGCTGTGCAGAGAATTGAGAATAAAACAATAAAACCTGCTTTAATGGTGCTCCCAGACTGGCACAGCATCCCTCCACCCAGCCATGGCTCAGGGCAGGCTCACACAGCTGCCCCAGGCTACACCCAGTGCCCCGATGATCCACAGGGCTTGCTCATGGCCCACCCCAGTTTTCTCAGCTTTCTCACCTTAGGTGCCTGAATTCCACCCAGGCTTTACCTGGTGTGGCCAAATGCTCCTTCTGACCTTATCTCTGGGCTACAGAACTCTACAGAGATCCTAATTTCCCCCTTGCCAGCTTTGCCCCCTCTCCCCTCATCCCTGGGGTGTCATGGGTGAGGAGTGGGCAGTTCCAGGGCTGTGCAGAGCAGAAACCTCTGGGGGCTGCACAGGTGCAGCAGCTGCACTGAAACTGCCACAATCAGCTTGAGAATTTCCCTCTCCCCTGTCAAACATTTGTGCCAGGCCCGTGGGGAGTTCCTGCAGGTACCTACACTGCATCTGCTCCTGCACAACGATGGCAAAGTAGTCGTTCTCCAGGAGGCAGGAAAGCTTCCCAAGGCTGTCCTCCAGGATGACCTAAACAGGACAAAATTTAACATTTAACCTTTTACTTCACCTGGCAGTGGCTGAGCTCTGATTTTGGAGGGTGCTGATTCCCCAGCTGGATGAAATCCCCTGTCAGTGCTTGGCTCCTGGTGTGAAAAGCTCTGCAGGGCTTTTCCAGGTGCTTGTCCTCACTCTCATCTCCAAGATGCCACCATGGCCCTCCCCACTCCTCTCTGCCTTCTCTTCTCCCAGCTCCTCTCACACCCCAGGGTGTGCTGGTGCCCCTGTCCGTCTGTCCCTGTCCCCAGCCAGGCTGACACCAGCCCAGCCTCAGTGGTACCTTGGAGAACTGGTCGTAGGTGACCTTGGTGACAGGGTCCGAGAACTCCACATTTCCATCCTGCACGGAGCTCAGGGTGTTGCTGAGGGTCACCATCCCCAAAATAAGCCTGTAAGGGAACAGGGAGTTTTCCAGAAGGTCAGACCTGAGGTGGAACACACATTTTATGCAGGGGCTGAACTGCTCTGGTTGAAGTCAGTGACCAAATTGTTGCTGCAGTCAGGGGGAGGCACCAGGTTTCTCCTCACTTGGGCAGAACAAGGAAGTCTTTGTCCTCACCAAGCTGTTGGTTTCACAGCAGTTAAAATCTGCTGCTGCAGTCCAGGATTCAGCAGCTGGGAGAAGGAAAACCCATGGGCTCTCCAGCTGCTTATTTGTGTGGGTTTCCCCCCAGCTCTCACTCCCCTGGGCTCCCTTTGCCTGTGCTCTGACCCAGCATCTTCTGCTTTGGTGGGCACCGGACTGGGCTTTAACTTGATCTTTTACAGGAGTTTTATTGATGAATCTTCCCAAGGAGGCAGATGATCTTTTTAAAATTATCAGAGTCCAACACAAGAGCCCCAGCTCTGAATGAGTAAATGGGACTTGAGCTTCATCATGACTGATTTTTCTGTACGAACGCTCATCTGCAGTGAGCAGAAATAGTTACCCTGACTCAGCAACAACAGGAGCTTGGTCATATCCCTTCTCCTGGAGGATCTCAATTGCCTTTTGACAGCTGACTTCTGGGAGGAGGATGAGAGGGGCCGAGAGATTCAGTTTCTGCACCTTGATGTTCCACCACCTGTTGGGAGACAAATGGCAGTGCTGAGCTCTGACTGCTGCACAGCTGTGGCCTTCAGCAGGGGGACAAGGCCAGAGGAGATGAGGGACAGTCTGTCTGCCTGAAAAGCCAGCCCCACTCCTAGAGCCAAAGCAGAAATGCCACCAAGGCTAGGTCTTGTTGAAGCCAAGCTTTCCCTGTGCCCAGTGTTCATGCAGCTCCAGAGGCAGGGATGAGACCAGCAAGGTGCTGAGCTGTCCTGAATCCAAGGAAGCTATTGAGGGCTTCACTTCAAGCTCAGAAATGGGTGACCTACCAGTTTCACTCCTTTGTTCTGTATCCTTGGTCCTCACAAGGCAGCATTTGCAGCTCCTGCAGGAGAGAGCCTTGCAGAGATGCTTGTGTGACTTATGAGGGACAAGCTGAGCTGGTTTGTGGGGCAGCACAAGCAGCTCCCAAACATCTCAGCCCTGAGTCCTTGCAGAAAAGACAATGCTGGAGCCTGGAAGGGCCAAGAGCAACTCTAACCAGAGACACAAGAGGCCTTGGAAATGTGTTAAGTTTTTAGGAAATATTTTACAATCTTTCTGGTAAAGGAGAAGGCGACATCAGTAATACCTGGGGTCTTTAGGGTGAGACCAAGAGCTTTTCTAAACAACTGGCATTTGCCCAGCCACACATCAACTGGCATCAATGGTTTGTCTGTGACTCCCTGCCTTGAATGGTCTCTTTCCCCATGGTGTCCAAGGGATAGCAGAATTGGCCAACTTTTCTGGCCAGCAGCTCTGGAAGGTGAAAATTTCCTGGTTTATGCCTGAAAAGAGCTGCAGATCTGTTTGAAAGGGTTGCTTGCTACAACAGGGACCCACCTCCCCAGCAGCCTGATGGTCCTTTGAACATCAGATGTGGAGTAGAGAGAGGTTTCCAGAGGGTTTAGGTAGCCTGGGCTGCCACGTGGGAGTGGATCAGCTCCTTTGGGACAGAAATGGCTCCTTTATAGACTTTGGTTGGAGAGCTGAGAGATAACCACTCAAAAGAGAGGAGCTGACATTACAACCTCCCCAGAGGGGTCTGGACTTTACTGTGTTTTCCCTAAACACTAAAAAGGAACATTTTCCTTTGAAGACAACGATTTCCAGACTCAGAAAGCTGATTCCCTCAGCACAGTTTATCCCAGCAGAAGTTGTCTTACCAAGGCTTGTGCTCCTGAGCGTCATTTAGGAACCCATTTTTTATCATCCACTGATCATTCACAAATTTGGACCTAGAAATCAGCAACAAAGAGCAACTCTGTGAGGCTTCCAGAAGAAGTTTTGTGCAGCAGACCACAGCACTGCCCCCGGGGCTCTCATGATTTTTGCAGCTGGCTGCTCTCAGCCCCTTTTAAGGTCAACAGGAGCATGGGGTGCTCAGTAACTCTTCGAAGCACGCCAGCTATTTGCCTTCCTCACTTTAGGCATGCAGGCTCAGAAAGTGCAGCTGGGCTGAGTCCTGCTCTGTGCAGTGAGTCAGAGAGGAGATAATAAAGAGGAAATAACCCCCAGCTGTCCCAGCACCCATCCCCTGGTGGCTGCCACGCTGATGTGCTGTGATCGCCCTGCCCAAGGGAGACTCCCAGCTCTGGGCTCACTCCATGTGCCTCGCTATCAGATTTATTGGGGTGGTTTTCCAGAACCCCAAGCACCCGGGCTCAGGTGCTGTCGCAGGAGGCCCTGGAGCTCCCACCCTGGTGCTGGGAGCAGGGCAGGGAGCAGGACACTCACATGTAGTTCCGGACGGAGTCGGGCAGGATGACAACGCAGCGCTGGCCCTCCTGCAGCTCCCTGGCAGCTCTCACGGCCACAGACATGGCACTGCCCGAGCTGCCACCTGCAGGGACACCAAGGACAGGGAGACAAGGGTCAGGGCTGCCCAAGGCCACTGTCCTGCAGTGGGAAGCACAGGCTGTCCCAGATAAAGTGCAGAGGTGGCACCTCGCTTGGGACACTGGGATGGGAGGACAGTCAATCCCAAAGCCTTGTAGGGTTTAGGGCCAGGCAGAGGTGGGGACTGATGGGATGTGTTCATATAGTGGCTCTTGGGCTTTGGAGGCAGCGTGAAGGTCACCTCATGGACTTCATGAACCATTTCTTGTGGGCAGACCAAGAAATGGAGACCTCTTCTGAGAGGTGCCATGCAGGGACATTCAGAACACGCTGCCTACACCACACCCTCCCTTTGCATGAGCAGAAACCACGCCAGTTCTGGAGCTTCTGGCTGACATACTTGGCAGCCAAAGACTGGCTTTAAATGCACTGTAAAGACTGGAAAAAAAACCCCATAAACATTTCATTCATGCTTGGAATACCAGGCCAACATGATGGGAAGGGCTGAATGCTGCCCGTGTCTGTGTGCACGCATGTGGTTCACTGCACGTAGGGAAAGCAGGTCCCTGCTTTACAGAGGCAATTCCTCCAGCACCAGTCTGAGCACTGGAAGTCAGACACATTCCACTATCTGTGTGCCAATTACAGCCTGCATTCAAGGCAGCACGTATTTTACAGCAGGTCAATTATGCCTGGGTCACATTTTTCAAACAAACGAGGAGCAGCCCTGAAAAATGCAGCTCAGGGAACACAGAGCTGTTCACAAATTATGGTTGAGTTCAAACAAGTGGTTTCTGTTGAAACACAGTGACTCCCTGCCTGCTAGGTTAAATCAACATTTAAGTGTTTCATTACATATATATAGGCTGATCTTTTCCAAAACTCCCTGGATATGAGTGCTCAGGGCTTTTATCAGCTGTAACTATGAGCCTACGTGGTGTCTGCTCCTGGATGCAAACCTGTGTCTGTTTGCCTGGGAAGGCTGAAAGCAAGGCTGATGCTCTGTGGAGGCTCTCAGGGTACAGGCAGGGTCTGTCTGAGGGCATCTGTTCATTTTGGGAAGCCAGTGGGATCACTTACAGCTTGTTGGCACGGGGAGAAATACTCAGTAAGAACATCTCACACTTTCTTTGCTTTCAGGCCTTGCTGGTCCAAAGCTGGCACCTCTGGTGTGGCAGTGACACCGAGCACGGCCTCACAGAGCTGCTGGCAGAGCCCACCTGTCCGGCCCCACTAATCCTCCCCTCAGCCCCTGTAACTCTACACTGCCTGAAGATCCAGTTCCACTGCAAAAGTGCTCCAGTAAGGAGAGAATTATTCCTTCTATAATTACTTTGGCTGATGAGTCAGAGCCCAGACCAGACTGAGGGAAACACCTCTGGAGCCTGCAGTGACCTCTGCACAGCCCCAGGCTCAGCCTTTCAGCCCTGCTGACCCAGCAGACACAAAAATGCAGAGGGAGAGTTTTGGTCCTGAAAGGATGAGGTTCAGAAGGTTTGTGAAGGGGACAGACTGCTGTGGCTGCACTGTGCTTACCACACAACAAGCCCTCCTCTCTGATCAGCCTGCGGGACATGAGGAACGAGTCTCTGTCGTTGCTTTTGTACCACTGATCCACCACCTGGAAGGAAAGCAAGGAGCATGAGTCTTGGAAATGTCATTTCCATGAGTCTTGGAAATGTCATTTCCATGAGTCTTGGAAATGTCGTTTCAGGCTGCCCTGACCCTCTGAGGCTGATGGTGCTGATGCCCACAACATCTGGCAGCTCAGAGCTGCTTTTCACACTTGCTGAAAGCATTTGTCAGAACATCCATGGTCTAGAGTTCTTGCTTGCAGACACTCACACCTTTCCAGCACCCTTTCCTTGGAGAGTTAGGGATGCCTGACAGGTCCAGAGTTAGGATGTGGAAGGGGATTTATGATGTACCAGGCCGGGGTACATTAATGATTCAGAATTTGCCAAAATGAGATCCAGCTACAAGAATCAGTATGGATTATTAAGGTGACAGCTCTACAGCCAGGTGCTGACAGCAGGGATGGAGTTAACACCTGGAAGCAGAAAGAGTCTGGGCTGTGAAGGACCTTTCTAGAATGAGGCCAGGGCAACACAGGCAGCCTGTGTTAGGGATTTAAAGCTCTGTGGCAGCTGATACACTGAGAGAGAACTTGACAACAAGAGCTGCAAGGTTCATGTTCTGCTGTCTTACTTGGACCTTGTTGTCCAGCCTGGGCATGGTGCAGGATTTCTGCTCTCTGCGTGTGGTGCCTGAGGCACAGGAGGCTCAGGAAAGAGCAGGTGATGAGGAGCAGCCTCAGCACAGACATCTGTGTGACCACAGCCAAAGGGGCACATCTGAACAATGGTGAGGCTGAGGACACTCACACCGTGTTCAGTGCCTGCTTTTCACCTCTAATTGCCTTCCTCTTGTGGCTCAGTGTCATAGTTTGACATGGGAGGAATTTAGGGAAGTGAGGCAAAATGTTTTTGTGTAACTGACACTTTGTTGAGCCACTGAGAAGCTGAATACACCTCTGTGAAAGACACATGTTTTTTATCTCAGAAAAGTGGAAAAGTCTCCATAACCTTAACAAGAGGGACTTCTCTCCCTAAGTGAACTGAAGAAAGACTATTTTAAAGCTAGTAAACTCACTGGAAATTTTAGGTTTTGTTTCTTTACATTATCAGTGAGAAAAAAAAAGGTTGTGGGGGGACAAGAAGTGTTCTGAAGGGTTTGCTTTGATTCTTACTACTTTTTTTTTTTTTCTTTTAATTACTTTTAATAAAATTTTCTTTATACCCTTTTAAAGTTTTGAGCCTGCTTTGCCTATCTCACAGCAGGAAGTGAATGCTTTAGTGATTGACCAGCACCAAAACCTACCACACTCTTTGGTGCATTGGCCAGGAAATTTTAAATTTGAAGAAATCTTAAATTACAAACCAAAAGTCAGTTGTAATCAGAGTTACTCAGAAAGCAAGTTGTAATCAGAGTTACTCAGTCCCCCACAACAGCTTGTTCTGCACTGTGAAGATACATCAGGGCCACCTCTGGCCTTGGGAGCAGGCCGGGTGTTGCAGTGCACTAAATAATTTATTTAGTTGTTGTTTTGCACTGGGTGGTTGGAGATTTGCGCTGAGTAGTCCTGACAGCTGGATGCCAAGGCAGAGAGCAGGCAGAGGCCCCTCCTCTCAGGGTTACTCACAGATCTGTCGAGGACAGTGGGGATGAAGTCGTGCCCAATGCCCTCCACCTCGATGGTTGTGGTGTTGGTTTTGTTCATCTCGCTGGGCAGGGCAACGATGGAGCCGTCAGGGTCCACACCAATGATCTGGGAGGGAAAGGCATTTTGTCAAACCAAAATGGGAATTCAGAAACTGCCAAAGCACAAAGGAAAAGTTACCCACACCCTTATAGATGGATAATGAGATTATTGGCTCTTGCAATTAAAAGATAACAATTGTGTGAATATTAAGAAAAGCTTTAGTGATGTGTAGTTATGTTATTGTGGTTTAGATGTCCTCTGTTCTCCCCACAGTTCCCTTTCCCCCCTGTATTGCTGCCATCAGACAGCCTGGGCTGTCCAGGACAGGTACAAAGAAGCTGCACAGGTGTCCCTTGCATGGGGCAGCTGGGAATGGAAAAGCTTGGGGGTGCTTAGGGAGTGAGGCATGGCAACACCTGAGCTCCAATCCAGTGACAAGAAAGCAGTTTCCACTGATAAATGGCACAGAAGAGCTGACTGACAGACTTTGGGAGGGGCCAGGGCTGGCTGATGCAGCCCCCAGGGGTATAAAACACTGAGTATCCATCCTGAAGAAGAACCAACCACGTGGTATCCATGAGAGCAGTCCCCAGCACTGCAGCTTTTTCCTTATGCAGTCCTTTGTTGTATTTTTGTTAAGTTTTAATAAACCTTTTTATATTTTCAAAGTGAGCAGTTATTCCTCACACTTATCAGCAGTGTTTCCTTCCCCTGATTTCATTAATATTCCTAATCACTGGCAGTATGGAGAGCTTCCAGGATAAAAGGGTGCTGCTTTTCACTGTCTTCTTAAATAGATCCTAGGTAGCCTTCAGCTGTTGCAGAAGTGACTGGTGGCTTAAAATGTTATCACTCTCAAGGTGTTTGTCATCACCCCCTTGGCAGAGCCTTCCACTTCCAAAGCCCAACCCTGAGGACAGTGCCAGAGCTCCTTAATCTGCTCTAGGTGAAGGCAGCAGTGAGCTCCAACCTGTGGAAACCTGTGGATGCACACATCCTTTCTGGATCCAGCTGTGCTGGCTGATGGTGATTTCTGGTGATTTTCCCTGGATATTTACAGCTTTGTGTCTGGGCTGAGGTGCCTCCCTGTCACTATGATATTTTCTGAAAAATCCTCTTTGTTTAGGATTTTCTTCTGGGAAGCTGAGAGGCCTCAAAAAAGAATGAAAACAATAATTATCTGATTGCTTAGGAATGTAGTCTAGAATCATTTACCAACAGGTGCATGTTTGATTGGTTCCATGTGAATTGTTTTTAATTAATGACCAATCACCATCAGCTGTGTCAGACTCTGAGGAGTCAGTCATGAGTTTTTATTATTCATTCTTGTTAAGCTTTCTGATGTATCCTTCTCTTTCTGTAGTATAGTTTTAGTATATAATTTCATAATATAATATAATATAATATAATATAATATAATATAATATAATATAATATAATATAATATAATATAATATAATATAATATAATATAATATAATATAATATAATATATTAGTATATAATATACTATAATAGTATACTATATAATATAATAGTATATAATAGTGTATAATATAATAGTGTAGTATATAAAATAGTATATATAATATAGTATATATAATATAATATCAGCCTTCTAAGAACATTGAATCAAATTCTCATCTCTCACCTTGCCCTGAGAACCCTAGTGCTCCAGTGGTGGCTCCACACCTCCCTGGTGGATCAGGGATCACCCACACACTGCCCAGACCAGTGTGTGCATGCCTCCAGTCTGCCTGGAAGCACAAGCTCTGCAGGATGAACACTCTGAGGGATGCTAACCCCAAAGCACAGAGGGTTTTGCACTGGCAGAGGAGAAGCATTTGCTGTCTGTGCCCCCCAGAGTGTCCTGCACAGGGCAAGGCACCAGGCAGGGGGGATTTTACTGGAGCTGTGGAAATTTTGGTCTCTAAGGCACTTGATGGGTATAGACCAGCCCAAACATCACCAAATTGCTTCCAACAAAAGCCAGGATTGCTGTGAACAAAGAAATAGGTGCAGACAGCAACTACTGCCTCAGGTGATGTGTGGGGTTAGGCAGGAAATGACATGCAGGGACAGGACAAGGGGGAATGGCTTTGAGCTGAAGAAGGATAGATTTATACTGGATAATAGGAAGAAATCTCTCATTGTGAGGGTGGTGAGGCCCTGGCACAGGTTGCCCAGAGAAGTTGTGGGTGCCCCATCCCTGGAATTGTTCAAGGCCAGCTCTAAGCAACCTGGTCTGGTAGAAGGTGTCCCTGCTGATGGCAGGAGGGTGGAATGGGATGACCCCAAATGTCCCTTCCAACCCAAACCACTCTGTGATTCCATGAAAACCCCAGCAGTCCTGCCTCCAGCCTTACCTTGCACTCTGGGCACTTCTCCTTCAGCTTCCTGGCCACACCAGTGATGGTCCCTCCTGTGCCAGACCCAATCACCACCATGTGCACCTTGCCTGCAGACCAGGGGGCGGAGAGGTTTGCAAGGGCTCAGCACAGCCCCCAGCAGGATCTCCCCTTTACTCAGAACCCTGTGTCCCCCAGAACCCCTGTGAGCAGAGGTCAGGCAGAGGGGTGATTAAATTTCAAATGCCATAAAACACTGATGAAATCTGCCAGCTCAAATGGAGCCCCTAAACACAGGTGGGGGCTCCACCAAACACATGGTGGCCACAGCCTGGTCCTGTGCAGAAGCTCAGATGAACTTGAAGGAGGTGAGCACAGCTGATCCTGCCTCACTGCAGGGAGCTGAAGGTGACCTCCAGATACCCCACTGCAGCTCTCCATGATTTCTGCATCTTTGGTTCTACTGAGCAGAGGGAACAGCATGAAGATAGGTTGGATGTTAGGGAAAGGTTCTTCCCCAGAGGGTGGCTGGGGACTGAACAGGCTCCTCAGGGCAGGGGTCACAGCACCAGCCTGGCAGAGCTCAAGGAGTGCTTGGACAACACTATCAGGCACATGGTGTGACTTTTTAGGTGTGCAGGACCACAAGATGGACTTTGGTGATCATTGTGGATCCTCTCCAACTCAGGATATTCTGTGATTCTGTGGCTTAAAGGGGAGGGAATATCTCAGCACATCCACCCCTTCAAACCACAGCATATCAAAGCAAGTCACACACATGAATATCACTGACAGGCACAACATCCAGCCTGTGCTGACATCACAGTGGAGGGAGGGCTGAGCTCTGCCCTGACACCTGCCTCTGTCAGATGCTGCCCCACTGGCATGGCTGAAATTATACAAGATTTAGGGCTGGAAAGAGCAGAATTGGAGTCTGGCCTTCAAAACCTGATGCTGCAGCTGCATTGGGAAAGGGGGACCTGCAACCCACAGCTGGCAGCCAGCTGGAGCAAACCCTGACACTGAAGTGGAGGCAAGGCTGGGACTCTCTCGTTGCCATTGATACCTGACTGCTTTACAGCTCTGATAACAGCTCTCCAGTTAAAACACCCAATACAGTGCTCCCAGAACTGACAATAAATGTCACTTCTATCTGTACAAACATGGACTGGGACAGTCCTTTATCCTCCCCCAGCCCACACTTCCAATGGCACTGTTTGGGAGGTTTTGATTTGCAGATGAGAGTGCTGGATCAGATGCAGCCTTGCAATGCCCTGGTGGATTTATATTCCCTTCCAAAGCCTCGTGGGACCTCTTGTGTTCCTAGATGGCAGGTCACTGTGGCCAGCAAGAGGCATGTTCTGTCTCCTTTAGGTACAACCTGAGTTTCTTAAGCCTCTGGTGTCCTCTCCCAGGTTTTGCAATGGGAGGGGAGAGCTGGGAAGCCCTGCAGGCTGAGGTGGCTCTGGGGTGGATTAGGAGAGGTTGCCACATTCTGTGTGTCAGTGTTATTAAGATAATACTGCCTGCCCCTCCAGAGGCCCTTTGGGCTGTTTCTAGACATTGAGGTCAATAAATGATGTAAATGAAGCCTCTCAGGGAGGGTTGCAGCCCTCAGCACAGACAGTACCTTCACACTGCTCCAGGATCTCCTCGGCCGTGGTGTCGTAGTGAGCCAGGGGGTTGCTGGGGTTTCTGTACTGTTTATTCCAGCAGAGAACAGCAGGGGTTACCTTGTGAAGAGCAGGTCAAATACCAACCCAGCAACAGCTCCTGACAGAGCTGTACCCAAACCATGCAGCTGCTCCCTGCTCTCCCTGGCCAGGGGGAAACCCATCCCACCAGGACAGGTCACAGGTGTTCCTCCTGTTTGTCACTTTGGCACAGATTTCCAAGCCCACTTGGGAGGTTAGGTGTGCCCACAAACACTCTCCAGCACTTGGTGTCCATTAGGTGTGGGGATGGTTCAGAGGCTGGAGAAGCTGTCCTGATCATCAATCAGCTCTCATGAACAGAGGGATTTTGCAGCATTGATATTTGTGCACCCCACATTCACACCCATGGACCAAAAAATGAGCTGAAAAACTCATCCAGTCTTTGAGCTACCTTTTTTTTTTCCTCAGAAGGAAGGAGCTTGCCTGACTTTCCTGCACTCCAGGGGCTCCTCACTCAGGGATCAGACCAAGCGCCCTCCTTGGTCCCAAGGGGACCAATTTCCCTGCAGCAACCTCTGGCATGAGTCACCAGGGTTTGCCCTTTACAGCATGAGGTTTATTTTTGAGGCTGCTAGCCAGGCTTAAAAAGTGGGGTTTTTTTCAGGCCAAAGTTAAATCTGAAGCAATTTGAGGAGTCTTTGAATTGTGCAATAAACACCAGCCTCACCCACATCCAGGCTTTGGCAGAAGTGTTGCAGGTTTGGAAGTGTCCCTTATTTTGTTTCTGTCCCCCTGAGCTTTGCAGAGGGACGATTAAATTTCAAATGCCATAAAACACTGATGAAATCTGCCAGTTTAAATGGAGCCCCCAGACACAGGCACACTTCGAGAACACCTTATAAACCCTCTTGGGAAGGGAGCCAGTGGAGGGATGGCCTTTACCTGGTCCAGGATGTGAGAGTTTGGGATTTGACTTTTCAGCTTCCAGGCCACGCGGACGTTGGACTCGGGGGCATCAAAGCGAGTGCACGGTGTCCTGACAATTTCAGCACCCAGGGCCTTCAGGATATCGACCTTTGGGATGAAAAGAGGAGCTGCACACAGCTGATCCCACTCAGGGATGGTAACCTGACCCTACAGGCCCAGGGCAGTGCCAGATGCCAGAGCAGCTTTGCATGTGGGAGGCATTTATCATGTGGAGATACAATGTCCAATTCTGGACTCTGCTGTCTCTGACAAGCTCCAGCAGCCCAGGGCCTCCTGCCTGAAGCTGGTACATGGATTTGAGCCTGGCCTCGTGCCCTGTCCTACTTGGAGGGCAGGCTGGGGACAGGGTGGAGGGAGGTGACAGTGTGCTGCTCCTTGGGGCCAGAGGAAAAGGGCAGAGGGGGCTGGACAGGGAACAGGGTCTCCTGTGTGCTGGGACTGGAGCCCCAGCATGCAAAGGAGAGATCCAAAAGCTGGTTTTGCCCTAAGTCCCTTCTCTTCCCTCACCAAAATCAGGGAAGGAGCAATCAGCCCTGGGTGTCTCCTCTGGGAGATGGGGCTGTCAGTGGGACAGGGGAGTGTTGGGACACCTGGAGATGCAGCCCACAGCAGCTGGAGGTGGCATCTGACCCAGCCTGAGCTTGAGTGAGATTTGGGTTGAATTGAGGGTGACACTTTGGAGAAGAGCTCATTCTTGAGCCAGGTCAGGGTGCATGTCTGGCTGCACTGGCAGGAGTTCAGCTGAGCTGTCTGTGAGGCTCTTGGCTCAGCAGTGAGGGATTTCTGCCATCTCCAGGACTCTGTGTTCACCTGTCCATCAGCTCTTGTGCAAGTGACTTGAGACACCACCCTGAGAAACAGCTCAGGCAACTCTGAGTGTCTCCAGGTGAAAGAAAACCATAAACACGCAGAGGGGCCAAGTGACTGTCAGATGTCAGAGGGGCAGTGAGCAGGACTGGCAGGGTAGCCCTGGCAGCTGCCTGCCTCTCCTACTGTGCTTCACATGCAGCAGAGCCTGCTCTGTCCTCTGCACCCACACACTGTGTTTGGCTCTCCCGGCTGCACTTCTGACACCAGACAGCCACCAGGCCACCACAGGCTGCTTTTTTTTCCCCTCAAGAGGCAAAGTTCTGAATAGCAGCTGTGGCAGTGTGTGTGCAAGGCTCACAAGGTTCAAAGGGCTCCAAGGAGGGAGAGGTGGAGAGAGAGAGAGGGAGGAAGGAGATGTTCCCTGGCCGTGGGGTAAAACCATAGAGAGAGCTCTGACCTTCTCCATGCTCATTTTCTCTGGCAGGACGATGATGCAGCGGTAACCCTTGAGTGCAGCCACCAGTGCCAGCCCAATCCCTGCGGGGTGGGGAGCACAGGGAAGTGGTTGGCACCACCAGAATTTTGCAATTTGTCAAGAGTACCCCTGCCCACGCTCCTCTCCCCTGGATGGAACCATGGAGGGGTCGCTGACCAGCCTCAGGTGAGGGCATCCTCCACAAGCCCCTGGGATGTGCTGGGAGCGCCAGGGAGGGTGGGAGGATGGGCTGACAGGGAAGTGGAGCTGCAGCATCACTCCTGCTCCCAGGAGCTCCTCATTCTCACTGAGAGAACGGGGAGAGCTTTTCTCCCCTCACTGAGGCTCAGCCACCTTCCTGTGGGTTTGGAAACTCAGGAGAGAGGTGATTTTCCTTCCCCTCCCTCTCAGTTGTGGGGGACAGACAGACAGGACTCTGCACGTCACTCCATGGTACCTCTGCTCCAGTTTCACTGGGGTGATGGATGGAGCCAGCTGCTCCCAGCCAGAGCAGGAAGGTGAGGCAGCAGGAAGGAGCAGTGTGTCCCTGCCAGGGCCTGCAGGGAGCCTGGTGCCATTCCAGCTGCCCCAGGCAGGCAGGGAGCCAGTGTGATCCCTGTGGGACACAGCTCTGGAGGACCACAGACCCCCCTGGCTCCCTGTCTGTGGTGACACAGTGTGGTGGGGTGATAAGTGACACCAACAAGGGCAAAAATCACAGGAATTCTCTTCCAACCCATCAGGAAATGGTGTCTGGGAACCTCTGAGAATTCAAAAGCTTCCCAGCCTGAAAACACTTAGGGTTGCCCCAGCCCCTGATGCTGTGTGCCTTGGTACAAGGAAACCTTCCAGATACATCTGTGCAGGTGTGGGACCCTCACAGGACCCTCAGGAATTTCAGCAAGGGATTTCACCTCAGCATCCCAGGAAGCCATGGCCACCAGGAGGGGAGCTGAGGGGAGGATGGAGCCAGAGCCCAGCCTTGTAACCCCAAATGCAAATCCCTTCTCCTCAGAAATTCCCCCCTGCCCAGTTCCCAGGCAGAGGGAGCATCCCTGCCCTTCCCACCTGTGTTTCCTGAGGTGGGTTCAATCAGGGTGTCTCCTGGTTTGATAATCCCAGCTCTCTCAGCATCCTCCACCATCCTGAGGCTGATGCGGTCCTTCACGCTGCCCCCTGCATTGAAGTACTCACACTTGACCACTGGAAAGGGAGAAAAAAGAGGAGACTCCATCAGGCACCAGCTCCCCCAGGCCTCACTGCAGGGTTAGGTCGCCTCTTCCCCCTCTGCAGGACTGTCCTCAGGGAATGCATCCACCATCTGCTTGTCTGGGATTATCTATCAGCACAGAGTCCTTCTTTCCCCTATGTTTCCTCCACTCAGGATGGGTTTGAAGTCAACCCGGACAGCCCAGGATGGGTTTAAAATCAGCTGGACATGGTCACTGCAAGGTGGGAGGTCCCACACTGGCACAACACCCCTTAAGGACTCTTCTGTGGGCAAGGGATAGCAGCAAGGTCTCACTGTCTATCCTGGGACATTGAGGTTTTTAACAGATATCTAAAAAAAGGCCCCTTTTGCAGTGATCGGTAGTCCTGACGGAGGTGCCATAAAAAATCCCAAACAGTAGAAAGGCCTTTTCATGTGTCAGGCCAAATTGCAGTTTCTTTCACTAAGCTAGCAATAAACCAAGAAACTTTCCAAGGCACATTCAGATTGCAAGGCAAGGCACTTCTCAGTCCTCACTGGGGCCTCCACACCACAGCATTCTTACCAAGCCTTTGATGAACATCTGCAACTGAACTGGTGCTGCTGAGCATGTCTGTTTTATGGACAGCAGGGAGAAATGGGGATTTCCAGGGCTGTTTTTCCCTTCACCCTGGCAGAGACAGTGACCTGAGGCTGAGAAATCAGCCCTGTACCAGAGCAGCCTGAACAGGAAATCTTGTGCTCATCATTACATTTTATAATGCAAAGTGCCACAGCTCCAGCTGCACGAGGGTCCCTGGGGGCACAGAAAACACCAGGCAATCCCATCCAGCTGTGGCTGCTTCCTTTTATTCCTGTGTTTGCCTGGGAAGGGGCTCTGTGCTGACACAGGACCGTGGAGCTGCTCTGCCTGTTCTGCTTTGCTTCCCCTCCTATGCCAGGGGAGGGAGACACCATCCCAGAAAATGGGATCTGCCTGGTTTTTCCAGCACCTAAAGCACCAGCCAGACACACTCCAGAGGTGCACCAGGCACTGCACATCTGTCCTCCCACCTCCATGGTGTCCTGGTGTCCCCTCAGCTCTCATTGTGGGCAGGGTGAGGCAGTGCAGTGTGCAATAGCAAGCCATGACTAAGAGCTGGAATCTTAGGGGAAAACCATCCTTGGTTTTCCAGTGTGGAGGTTGCAGGGCTGGTGGCCCAAGGATCCCAGATGCTGAGAAGGGATCAGGTGGGAAAGCCCAGGGCGCTCCCTGTGTCTGTGTGCTCAGTGGGGTCTGGCTGCCCTTATAGTTATTCATAGTTATTTAATTTAATCATGGTTATTTCATAAATAACTCTGTGGTTCCCAGGTGCCACACAGCACTGCAGGGCTCTGCTGTGCCATTGCATTAAGGATGAGTGCTCAGCAAGTCTCTCCTTACTGAGCTGTGTGACACTCCTGGCACTCTCTGCCTCTCAGAATTTGCCTTTCTGCCCAAATTGGATCAAATTAATTATCAGGGTTAGGAGTTATATGAAAGGAGGCTGAAAAGTCCACATGCACAGATCTGAGTTTATCACCCTTGTGATTGTAGGGGACCAGCCCAAAGCCAAGCCTCACATGAGACAGCACCAGCAAACATCTCCTTAGGCAGGGGACTGAGATCCATCCCCAAATTTGGGCCAGCTCTGCTCTGAGCTTATTCTGCTGTTATCTGGCAGGAGAGCTGCCTCCCTACCATTGCCCCCCTGCTCATTGCTGCTTGAAACTCCCTGTTTGGCCCAAGAAATTACTGCCTATCAAGCAGGAGAGCCCAACATGAGCCACATCTGCCCCTGCCCATCTCTGTTCCTCTCACAGAGCCTCTTCTGAAGCCCCCCTCCAGCACCCCTCACCCTCACCTCGAGGCATGCAAAAACCTGCTGGCAAGGGGACACTCACAGAGCTCACACTTGAGCCCATAGGACTTCCCAATCTTGTTGATTTGGACCATTGGGGTGCAGCCAATTTTCTTGAGGATATTGGGCAAGATCTTCTTTTCTTCTGTCCTGAAATAATGCAGGGGAAAAAAAAAGTCAAATCAAAGCTATTGTTGTGCAACATGAACCAAGAGAAAATCTAAGTCAGGTTTCAGCAGCTTTATCAAGGTCACCAAAACACACCCCAACAAAGAGAAAAAGTCCCCATCAACAATTAGTGGCACCAGGAGTTAGATACAGTTCTCCATCATGAGTTATTAGGTTTTTTATATAAAATGTGAGCTAATTAATTTTTAGAGTTGTTCTGAAATGCCTTGCTCTGCAAAACCCTAGGCCAGATCTGTAATGAGTGAGAAGATGCTGGCAAGCCTGAGGATTTTATGCTGTGGGTGAGAAAACCAGGAGACACAGCACGAGGCTCCTCCTCTTCTCCCCATCCTGCCCAGCCCCATCTGTGCTCCCCATATTTCCAGCTGCCTCTGGGCCAAGTGTTGCTGCCCAGGACTGCCAGACTTCCAAGGATGGCTCCATCAGAGAAGCCCAAACCTCAGAGTGTTTTGCAAACAGTTGAACCCCGCTGTGTGATCAGTGAAATCCAGCTGCCCACATTTGCCACTCGCTGTCAGGCTCCAGCAGGAGCCAAAAACCACAGCATGAGCAACCTGAAAAAAACCTGTTTGCCCAAGACACCTTGCCAGGGAACTCACACCCCTGAGCTCTGTCACAGATTGACAAGGGCTGTGTTTGTTTGGGCCACATCCTGGTCACAAGCTGTCATGGTTTGATGCTGGTGCAATGCCAGTGCCCCCATGAAAATATATTCTCCCCAGTGGCTGCTGTGAGACGTGACCAGGAATAGAGCAAAGCAGGCTCAAGCTTAGAAATAAAGAAAAAAAAACTTTATTAACCTACAACTACATGGAAAAAGGAACACACACATAACTCAGAATGGAAACCTTGCAAAACATTCCTCCTCCCGCCACCCAATTTCCAACACAGCACAGTGAGACAAAACCTTGGATTCTGCAGGTGTGATACAAACACCTCCTGCCTGCAGGAGTGCAGGGGTTTAGTGAAGGTCTTTACTACCAAGTGGCTCCAGGCTCCCTGCATCCCTAGCCCAGAAATGATGGGATGTGCTGTTACCCTTCCCTCTGTGGGGAGTGTTTGCAGTGTCAGGCTCTACTGAGTGCTGCCAAATGTGAGGCAGCACCACAATAAATGAGCTTCCCCCACAGCTGCTCCAAAAGCCACTTTTGAAATGCTCAGGGATTTATTTCAGTGGGGCTGAGCCTTGGCTCCCTCAGGTAAGGTTTAAGTGAGCCTGGCTCTCTTGAGAGTGACCTGAGTTACTGCATTGCACATCTGGATTGCATCCTGCAGGTGCTAATGTCAGCTCAGGACAGCAGACAAGGCTGGTTTTCCCCTAAGATTCCAGCTTTTAGTCATGGCTTGCTATTCCTTGAGATGTCCAGGGGAAAACCACTCCTGGTAAAGGAAAGGATTCCTGCTGAGGTTATGCTGGGTCAGAACCAGCTCGAGGGGTGGCAGAACTAGTCTACCTCTGTATCTCTCAAAAGATTTTAAATATTTAATGTTCTTAATTAAAATAACAACCTGTCTCCTCCCTCTTCTTCTACCCCAAAAACTCAATCAGATTTCACCTGGGAATCTCAGGAAGTCCAGAGATTTTTGCTCCATCTGTGGCTTACCCAGAGCAGGGAAACCAAAGCCCCTCTCCCTCCACGCCCTGCTGCAGAGCTGTGATGTGCCCCAGTGTATTTTTTTCCCTGCTACACAATGAGTTATGTTCCAGCTCCTGCCCCAGCAGGGCTGTGTGGGCCCCCTCAGCCAGACTCTATTCCCAGAGCAGTGTTTGGGGAATGTCTCCCCACCTGGGGAGTCTGGGGGTGGGATGGGCCCAGCCACTGGTACCACCATGGTACCCTGATGCTAAATTGTTGAAAAATAAAATTATCCTGCTCAGAATGATAATTGAGGGGGAAAAAAAATGGCTGAAAAGAGCTGATTCTCTCCTGGGCAGCAGCTGCAGGGGCTGCACTGAGCCATGCCCAGCTTGCTGGATCAGCTCCAGGGCTCTGCATTCCATCCATTCCTCCCTCCTGCATGGGCCAGACCCAGAAGCTGCTCTGGGCTACCCACATGCTGGTGGCTGTGCCCTGGCCTTGTCCTGCCTGGCACATGGTCAGGCACGACCATGCAGAGCAGACTAGAGACCATGGCCTCCAGTCCCTGCAGCTGCATTCCAGGAGTTTTACTCCACTCGCTGGAGCTGGATCCGTGTTTCACATCTCTGCACTGCAGGGACGTGTCTGCCGTTCCTCTGACATTTATGGGACGGCCTTATCTTTAGTAGCTTGTCTGTGTCTGTTTGCAGGGTCATTAAAGCACCTCTTGTCAGGACTAGTCTGGGCCCTCACGTCACCCTGGGAGGGAACCTGCTGCTGTGAGGGCAGGAACAGCTCAGAGCAAGCACTTTTCTCTGCACTGGGGCCATGTGCTGCTGATACAAAAGCCCAGGCCCTGGTAATCCATTTCTGTGAAGGCCTCTCAGCCATCTAAAATAAGATGCCCCAAACAAGGAGGTGCTCTGGAAAATACAGAACCTGAGACTCAAGCCAGCCACATCCTTCTGCAAAATAAAAGGGAGTGAAAAAATCTTCTTGGAGAGGAGCTACTGATCTGCTTTTGCCATTTGGAATATAAACCATCATTAACACAGGAGCTGGCTTCTGGCCATGACCATCCTGGTGTAACAACAACCTCCAGGAAAAGGTGCTGAGCTGCACCCTGAAGAAATCACAGGGAGGAATTACTTACAAGGGAACACAGGAGTGTGGAGACTTGCTGGCAGGAGTTGTGGCTGTCCATGTGCACTTACTGGGCAAGTTGGGAAGGATCCAGGTGCTGTCCTGACCATTGGCACCCCTGCCATTCACCAGGGGGCACTTCTTACCCAGCTCCTGTGGGGTGGAAACAGAGGTCACATGTCACTGTCACATTTTCTGAAAAATTCCTTTGCCAGGATTTCTTCTCCTGGGAAGCTGGGAAGCTTCAGCTTCTCCATGTTTTGCTACTTTGGAATGTGATTTGGAGAATTGTTTACCCAGCATGTGAATTGTTTTAAATTAATGGCCAATCACAGCCAGCTGTGTCGGGCTCTGAGTCTGTCACGAATTTTTATTATCATTCTTTTCCAGCCTTCTGTCTCTTTTCTCTTTCCTTAGAATAGTTTTAGTATATATTTCTTATAATATAATAAATTATGATATATATATGATATATAATATAATATAATATATATAAATATAAATATAATATAATATAATATATATAATATAATATAATATAATATAATATATATAATATAATATAATATATATAATATATATAATAATATAATATAATATAATAATATAATATAATATATAATATAATAGCCTTCTGAGAACATGGAGTCAATTCTCATCTCTCACCTCATCCTGGGGACCCTCAAAACACTGCAAAAATTAATAACCACAGTCACATAGACAGCTGGGAGAAAAATAGCTGCAGAAAGGGAAAAAATGGCATTTGGGTGTGAAGGGAGGGTGGCCAGGCTGCTCAGAACATCCTGCTGGCATTTCAGCCACATGGATCTAGGTGGGTAAGGAGGTTGTAAGGGTGGAAGGAGATGAACAAATGAAAGGATGGTGTAGTGAGGTGACTGTCAGTCCCTTCTCCCAGGGAGCAAGAGGAAATGGATTCAAGTTCCCCAGGGAAGATTATACATTAGGAAAAAAATTAAAATATGCATTAGGAAAAAAATTTCATGAAAGGGTTGTAGAACATTTGAATGGAATTCCCAGTGAAGTGGTGTAGTCACCATCCCTGGAAGTGTTCAAGACTCCTGTGGAGATGGCACTTGGGGACACAGACTCATGGGGAACGTGGTGGTGTGGGTTCATGGCTAGACCTGATGATCACAACAGGCTTTTCCAACCTTAGCAATTGCATGATTCCATGATTCCATGACAAAATTGCGCTTTTGGAGCGGTGTGCTAGACCCCATACATCATCTGAGCATCTTCTCCAGTACATCTTCTTCCCCATCTCAGAACCATCACCTCCACTAGGAAATTTTATGCTCCTAATTTAATTATTTGGTCAAGAACAGCTTTTTTCATCCTAGCAGTGAAGAACCTGCAGGTAAATCCATCTAGCAATAACTGGAGAATGCTTTTATGGTGATGGTGACTTAGAGGTCACCTCTGCTCTGGCATCCAAGTGTATTAAAATTGAGAAAAATGAACCAAGAAAAATAAAACAGCAAAGGGCAGCAAAGGTGCTCAGGGTACTGAGCAACTCCCACAGTAAAGCAGCTTAAAGAGAGGAGGATTCATCAGGCTGGAAATGAGACAAGAGGCTGGTGCTGAGTTGGAGAAGGTACATCAAATAATGAGCAATAAATAATAAGGCAGAATGGAATTATCAGGAACAACTACAGAGGCAGAGCAGAGAAAAAATGGAATGAGAAAAGGGTTAAACAAGTTAGAAAGGGTTGAGTTCAGTCGCAGATTTTAAGCACACAAGCCCTGATGGCATCAGTGCTCTGCAGGAAGGCAATTGCTGTGCTGTTCTCTCTGTATTGCTGGTGCATATACAGACAAAAGGAGGAGTCTGGGCTTAAAGTTTATTTTCAGCATCTGATGCTGAACATAGCAGTTTATTTTCAGCATCTGCTGAACAATAGCAGAAACAAATAAACCCAGAAAAGGGTTACATGCAGGTTTGGTGTGACCTCTCTGCTCGATCCTCTCTGCAATCCATCCACCATGTGTGTGCTAAAAAAAAGAACCACATGGAGAAAAACCACATGAGTTTTGGTATCTGTAAGTTCCTTTTGTGGCTTGTTCACAGATGAATTTACCTTGATTACTGAATAAAGAGACCTTGAAACTCCACAGGATCATGGATGGAGACTTGTGTCTCACTTAGACTGATGCTGAAAACTGCTGTAGGCTGCTTAGTCTGCCTTGTCTGTCTCCCTACACCTCTGTGGTGGTGCATCCTGCAATTAGAGCAAGCCTAACCCTTTCCTTACCTTGCTGCAGCAGAGATGGTCAAAGACATGATGCTGGACATTCCCTCTGCATTTAACTTCAGACTGAGAACAGAGACATCATTTTGCCATCTGACAGGACCAAGCCAGTGACTCAAAGAAGAAACATCTCATTTCTAAACACAGAGAACTGCCTGCAGCAGGGCCACAACTGCTGCCATGTGGAGGGGCCATGGGAAATCCAGCTTAGTTGGAGAGCTTCATCTCCCCCCAGGCCATAAAACCACAGCCCTGTCCCCCCACCCTAGCCCCTGGGCTCCCTGCCAGTAGCTGTGGCTCACAGTTATAGAATTGTGCTCTTTGTTGGTGGAGTGACAAAACTACCTCCTTAAAAAAGAAATAAGCCCAGAAGTTTCTCTCTTCAATCAGGTGAAAAGGCAACTCATAGGACTTAAGAGACTTCACCTCAAACTTAAGAATAGCTAATTGGACAGGAGCCAAAAAGTCCTGCTTGGGCAATTTACTAGAAAAAGAAGAGAACAAAGAAATTAATGATTTTTGTGAAGTGTTTTACCAGGGGCAGGAGGGCATCTTGCACTCGGATCGGTTTTTCTCTGTAAAGAGTTTTGTTATTTTGCCTTTAATTAAAACCTTTTTGTTTCTAACACTGCCACAAAAGCTATTCTGCTAATATTATGCCTTCTAAGGTAGCTGAGCTATCTTAGGTGTGAAATAGATCTTCAAGAGCTTATGAGACCTGGCTCAAAGAGACTCCTATTTCACACAGTGGCCAGCACACTGTTGTGGCTGAGTCCTGATTGTCTGAATTCTTTGTGGCTTGACATATGAGCCCATGGGAAGCCTTAATTACCATTTTTGCCATCCTCCTCCTGCTTGCCTGCTCCTTTCACCCTCCTGGCGGGAGTTTCTCTGCAGCAGCCTGGCAGGACAGCTGGGGGAGGTCTGTGCTGTGATTCCCTGGTGGTTTCCACGCTGGATGGGGCTGGGTTTGGTCCTGAGGGCTGGGCTGTCCCTGGAACACAGAAACACACCCCACTGTTACTCCAGCAACAGCAGAGGGATGGAACAGCCTGTGGTGAGTGGCTGAACCTTCTCCTTATCCAGAGGCCACACAGCATCTCTGAAATTGAGGTCAACAATTCCTGTTGCAACCTGGCCCCACAGCTAAAGCAGACAGAGAACTCTTGTCCAGCCCCACACCAGGTCCTCAGCCACCTTTTCTTCTCCAGAGACAGCACCCCCAGCCTCAGAGAGCAGCAGGAAACCATGAGGGTGCAGGGCAGGCACCCCAAAATGCCTTGGATCCTGCAGCCAGCAAAAGCTCTCCCAGCAAACTTTGCCTCCCAGTGCTCGTCCCCACCACTGCGGCCATGGAGAGGGATTAAAGGGGAAAAAATGGTTCATTTCCTTGCAAGCTATGATTTATGCTGGCCTTGAGTGTATCTCCCAAAGCAAATCTTTATTTACCTATCTAATTAGCTGGGAAGGAGCAAAAGTCACCTGTGGGTAAAGAAGAGATAATCCACAGTGTATCAGAGTGGTCAGCAGGCTTTCACAACTGAGCTCACCAGTTACCACCCAAAATGCTGGCTGTTAGAATTCTAGATATTGAAAATTTTAGATTTTTTGTGTTGAAAGACACAGGCTGTCAAGAGAACACTAAATTTAACCTGAAGCTGTAGAGAAAACTTTCAAAATTTAATAATAGCATTAAGATTATGAGTGTGTAGTTTGAATAAAAGTGTGTAATATCACATAGTAGAAAACTTGGAGTTTAAAGTTTTAGAATATAGAGTTTATAGAATATAGTTTATAGAATAATGTTTTAGAATATAAAGTTTTATAATATACATAGAACTACAGAAGATAGTTTTTTTAGAGAGATAGACGTTTTAGAGCAGTAGCTAATCCTTCTTCTTCACCTTCTTTTTCATAAGTTTAAGTAGTATTTTGTAATTAGACAAAAAAGTCCGCATTGCAAGACATAAGTAATTAGTTATTAGATTAAAAGTAAAATAGTTTGTGTCATTTCTTAATTAGATAGTTTTTCCTTTAAAGACCTTGTAGAGATAGATACAGAACCATTTTGTAACTTGTTAGTGAAATAGTATAGAACTCACAGATTATAAGAATATAATATAAATAAAAAATAATAAACATCTAAGTCCAAACATAAAATTCCTTCTCAAGCACTTCCAATCCCAACCCTAACCCCCTCCAAAAAAAAAGATAAAAAATCAACAGCTGGCAAAATAGATTTTATGAATGTATTTTTTTCCTCTCTTTTCCTGGTGATGCCCATCTCTACCATAACCGTGGTGGGGTGGAAAGGGACAAGGCAGGAGGGTGAAATTATTGGGGCTGCAGGGCCTCACCACACAAGGCCCCTCTCCCCTCCAGCCCTGGATCAGGAGGGCTTCATGGAAGGAAGAGCATTGCTGGCTCCCACCTTCTAAAATGAGGTTGCATTCTCCTCACTGTGTTCGGTTTCCCTGACATCTGAAACAAAAATTAGTCAAGAATGGGGGTTTCATTTATTGTCTCACCCAAAGTGAATGCAGACACATTTTCTAGACACCCTGGGAACGAAGAAGCCAGGGCTGGTCTTTGACTTGTCAACATCTATACCCCTCTCTGCTGGAGAATGCCTCA
Source organism: Diglossa brunneiventris (assembly GCA_019023105.1). Taxonomy (NCBI): domain Eukaryota; kingdom Metazoa; phylum Chordata; class Aves; order Passeriformes; family Thraupidae; genus Diglossa; species Diglossa brunneiventris. Next base: position 5,196,521 of record CM032352.1, read on the forward strand.
TGTGTCTCCTCAAGGACTGGGCAATTCCTGGTGCTGCAGGAAGGGCACGGATGTCCTCCTTCCATTACAAAACACTCTCAAATCACTGCATTTCTGTGCTCAGAGCCTGGATTCATATTTACATTAATATATGTCAAAAACCCCACAGTTGCTCTGAAGGAATTTTGAAAGCTGCCTGAAGTGCAGAACCCCCAAAACGAGACAGCAGATGGCCTGAAATGGTACCAAAGGATGGGGAAAATCCAGGACTTTTGGAGGCCTTAACACAGCACTGGTTGAGTTGGTCCCTTGCTGCCAGGCTCAGTGACACCCATCAGCACAGGCTGGGTGGGGTGTGAGGAGAAAGGACAGCCATGGACTGCAGCCAGGGATGGCTGAGAGGAGCAACATCCAGTGCAGACATCTCCCCACTCTGCCTCCAGTGCAGTTTTAGATCACAAAGTGAAGACACATCCTCTCCATCCTCTCTGGGTTACCAAAACCCTTACCTGTGTCCCAAAACTCCTGTCTGAAGGCTCAGGTGTGATCTGGTCAGCCTCCAAATACACCTGAGCCACTGCTGTGTCCTGCCACAGCCCCGTTACTTGCTACTGAATGGAGAGTCTTGAGAGGGCACAAAGCTGGGCAAAGGATAAATGGAAATCTCCACTGGAGCTGGGAAGCAGGCCAAGAGACCAGGAATGATAACACCCAGCTGCTGCCACTTAATGAAAATATATGACAAGGAGCACAGCTGACGTTTACAGAGCACTCTGCAGATAGGAGATTGCAGTTATCAGGTTATCAGGCTGCTCTGATAACTTCAAGGGGGAGAAAATCAGGATGCTCATTAAGTAAAGTGAGGGAAAGCTTAGATGAACTCAGCAAGGCAGAAAGCAATGCAAGCTCGCTCCATTAGAACCAAAATGCCTTTTCCTTGCCTTATTCTGAAGAAATAGCATAGCTGCCATTGAGCAAGACAAATGCAGCATCAGTTTAGCAGAATGATGGAGTGACCAAGGCTGGCAGGGACCTCTGGAGGTCCCAATCCAGCCTCCTGCTTAAAGCTGGGGCATTCTACATCCAGCCCAGGCTGCTCAAGGCTTTGCCCTCCTTGGACCTTGAAAACCTCCAAGGATGGAGTTGTACAATCTCTTCAAAAACCCTCTCCACCACCCAACTGACCTCGTAGTGTGAATCCAAACCCTTCCTCTCGCCTGATTCATTCAGGACTTACTGAAGGCGCAGCCGCCCCCCAGGTGAGAATCAGCATGGGCAGCAGGGGCAGCCAAATTCGAGCTCTCCCCAGGGCACTGAGGGTCCCCATTTCCCAGGGAGGGGACAGATGAGGCACTACTCACCCTGCAGCCGTCAAGCAAGTGTCTGGGCTAAGCCTGAGCCCCAGTTAATATGTGCAGGTGCTGGGGACACCTGCGAGCCGCGGGAGGGACGCGATTGGGTCCTGCCCCCCACCTCGCTGTGCCCAGCACCTGATTTCTCTGCAAGGGGACGTGACTGGGGCATAAAAGAGCAGATAAGCCATTTATTGTTTGTTTTAATATGTACTTATCTCCAGGAGTGCTCTGAACCCTTCCCCCAGCAGTTTGGTTGCAGAAATTTCGTTGCTGTTTTGGTTTTGTGTCTTGCGCTGGAACTTAAGCCCAGCTCATCTGTGTCAGTGTGGGCCTTGCTGAATCAGGCAGAATCGGTGACAGAAATGATATTTTGTGTTAGGTGCTGTCTGCTGGGGCCTCTCTGTGTCCCCTGGGGTCCCAGGGTCAGCCCCTGCACCACCTCCAGCCCCAAACCTCTGTCTCCTGCTTCTCATGCAACTGCTTTACTATTAAATCAGCTGAGAGCACTGAACAGCTTCTGCTCCATGGTGATTCCCAAACACCAGCTCCTGGGGATCAGGAAATTGCATGGATGCAGATTTTGCTTGAACAGGAAGAGCCCCTGAGGATTTTGGTCCCTCTTTTCCCCACTCCTCCCCAGAGCCAGGGCAGCACACAGAGCTGCCTGCTCTGTGCTGGGGCTGTGCTCCTCCAGAACACAGTGGTGAAGGAAACTTCCCCACTGCTGACATGATCAGGCAAGAATAAGGCTTGTCAGAATGCTTATTTTGGAATTAAACTTTTGAAGACAAGACTGGTGTAGGTATTAGCACAGGGATGACTCTACCTTTGGTCTTCTTGCAATAAATGAACTCTCTGGAAAACATTGCCAGAGATAATCCATCACAGAAAACTCTTGTGGGCTATCTGATGTGACAGAGAACATGCAGCTCTCCTGTGAAGAGTCTGCAAATAACCCCAACCCCAGCAAGAATTATGTTTTCTGGGCATTGTAGTTACAGAATAACCCAGCCATCCCTTCCTGGTTGTCACCTGCAGCAGTGTGTGCTCAAAAATAAGATTATTCCCTTCAGTGACCAAACTGCAAGAAATGGGATTTTTTCAGCCTGAAAGGAAACAAGATTTAGATGGGTATTGGAGGGACAGAAGCCATTTTTGAAATAAAATGCTTCCTTTAGAGAAATACATTTTTAAATTAAGTATTTTCTTAAAAAGAAAGAAAGAAAGAAAGAAAGAAAGAAAGAAAGAAAGAAAAGAAAGAAAGAAAGAAAGAAAGAAAGAAAGAAAGAAAGAAAGAAAGAAAGAAAGAGAAAGAAAAAAAAGAAAGAAAGAAAAAGAAAGAAAGAAAGAAAGAAAAAGAAAGAAAAAGAAAAAAGAAAGAAAAAGAAAGAAAGAAAGAAAGAGAAAGAAAGAAAGAAAGAAAGAGAAAAAATAGGGTCTAAATGGTAAGTTTGGAGACTTTAAAAGAAAAAAGTCTCCTTTTTGGGGGGGCAAGATTAAATCTGTTCACTGCATCTCACCAGAATGCTCAGGCTTAGTTGCTGGCTGGGTTTAAACCACAATATTTTCCCATCACCACCATCCCCAGAGCTGCTCTGCGCTTGGGCTCTTCAGCATCACCAGGCCTGTGGTCACACACACAAAAATTAGGGTTTTTTTGAGGTCAGCAGGTATTTTGGGGTGGGTTTTCCTGCTTTGCCTGTGCCTGGGTTAAGAGCATAGGAGGAGCTGGGGTCTGCACTGGAATATTTGCCATGCTCTCACCCACACAGGAACACCAGGTATTTCACAGCCTGCACACATCAGAAAATCCAATTTTACCTTGTAATCTGCAGTGCTGGCGTCACTAAATTTAAAAATCACAAGGCAGCACAGGGCACAGGGGCTCATTTCCCAGCAGGTTTGCACTGCCCCATCCTCCACCTGAAGAGCTTCTTTTCAGCATTTAACCTGCAGGATTCCACTGCTAACATCAGCATCCCCAGGCTGGGAAGCAACAACTGCAGAGAGCAATCAACCAGCCAAAAAATGGGGGGAGGCAGCTGAGAACACTGGGATGGCTCTGGGCTTTCCTGAGAGGCTGTGACACAAAACTCCATGCCCAGGGAAAGGGACTCTGCTGTAAAAACCATCCAAAAGGCTCCTTGCAGAGGGAGTTTTAAAGTTCTCACCTCATCTTTACTGTGAGGGTGGGGAGAGCCTGGCAGAGCCCAGAGCAGCTCTGGCTGTCCCTGAATCCCTGGAAATGTCCAAGGCCAGGTTGGACACTGGAGCTTGGAGCAGCCTGGGACACTGGAAGGTGTCCCTGCTATGGCAGGGAGTGGAATGAAATAAGTTTTAAGGTCCCTTCCAACCCAAACCATCCCCCTGTGGGGATGCAGCACCCAGGTTTTACTTTTGGGCACTTGGGAGGAAAGACCTGTAGTGACCACTGTCACCCCACACCAGTGATTTTTTTTTCCTAGAAGAGGAAAACAACCTGGTTTTAAAATGTTCCTGATTCTGCTGGACCAAGTGGGAAGAAATCCACATTTTCCCTCCCATGCAATTTAATATTCAAATTTAATATCCAAAATGGCTTTATCAAAGCAGTTGAAGCTCCACATCAAGGCTTGAGAAGATGACAGGAGAAGGATTAGCAATGTTTTGGGAGGGCCTAGCAAATAATTCAGGGCAGAACAGGCTTTCCTTGGTTCTTGGCTTATTTTTGGCCAGCAGAGAGAAAACATCTTGCTGTGAGGGCATGAGGTTAAAACTTCTTCTAGTTGAGCTGAATTAAATACTGTGAGTTGGAGAACTGGTGATGGTACCTGCTATCTGAATAATGTGGGAAAACTGGGAAAAGGGGAGGCTCTCACTTGCTGTTAATTTTTTTTTTTTACCTGTTCAACAGTGCAAAATGATGGCAGCTGAAACAGAATCCCAGCTGTCCCAGGCCAAGGCAGGAATAGGTTAGAAAAGTTACATTTTTGTTACTGCCTTGGAGCAGCCAATCACACCCACCTGTTTCAGGAGAGGTCACCACTTGCTTTTACGGATGCCTTAGGATTTCAGCTTTTCTATTTTTGATATATTTGTAATTCTGCAATTCTTCAGTGTACAACTCTAAACTCCATACAGAGTGTTAGCTGCTGTCTTCACATTTTGGTCAGACAACACAATTCCTCTCCAGGCCTGGGAATCAAGGACACCTCACTGTCTTGAGTCCCAATAAATGTAAACAAAAGTGAGTTGGGGGTGTAAACTTGGGCTAAATTACTTCATTACCTGATGCTGTAATTGGAAAATTAACCCCCAATGTGCAAATGAACCAAACTTATAAAAGTGTGAAAATTTCTTGGATGGACCCCACATCCATTTTGGGTGTAGCCCCTGGGGGGCTTTGTCTGCCCTAAATGTACCTGAAGACCCTTCAATAAATCTAACTGCTTTTATTCCCTTAATTTTGTCTGGCCTCTGCTTTTAGGTATTCCCAAAAAGGCACCAGTACAACCCCTGGAGTGCTCAGTACATCTGAGGAGCCTCCTGTGATGCTGCATCTGCTGCTGGAGGCTGCAGAGACACCCAGGGGGGAGCAGAGCTGCTGGCAATTCCTGGAAGGAGCTCACGGCATCAGCAGCTCCCAGCTCTCCCTGTGTCCCCTCCTGCACTGCCAGACCTGCTCTGGGGCAGATCAGCTCATTCCTGTGTCCTACTACATCCAAAAAGGTCTCACTGTGATCCCTGTTGCTCTGCAGCTTCCCCAGGGAATTCTGACAGGGAGTGCAGGTCCAGCTGGTGCCCTCAGAGCCCTGGCCCTGTTTGTCTGGGCACACAAACCCAGCTGGCTGCCACTGCACCAGGCAGGGGCCTCCCCAGGCACGTGTGAGAGAAGCCAAGGCACATTTTTAGCTCCCGGGAGAGCAGTGAAACCTGCAGTGTGAGCAGCACCTGGCTTTTCCTCCAAGCAGAGGTGGATTTTTCCACAGGCCAGGGTGGTGGCAGGTGAGCTGGCTGCTCTCAGTGCCCTGGAGTCAGGTCCTGTGGGCTCTGCCCTCACCCGCCATCCTCCAGCACGTGACAAAAGCCAGCAGCACTTCCATCAGCAACACCAGCCTGGCTTGGTGCTTATGCTTTTTTTTTTTTTTTAATTTTTTTCTCCTCCCCCAAAGGGAATTTATTGCTTCCATAAGGCACCTTCCTGGACTGAAGTCCTCCCTTTATCTGCAGAGCCAGCACAGCTGATTGTACCCAGTAATTTTCCTGCTGGTGACCCAGGAGGAGGGGCTGGGGGACAGCTGGGTCCCAGGGCTGTCACCAGGCTGTGACTCAGCTGTCAGCAGCTCTTGTTGCAAAAACGGGGTTTGGGCAGTGCCCTGCTCCCAGCTCCGGCCTGGGGGGCTGCTGAGGGGCCCTGAGCCCTCAGGGGCTGCAAGCAGAGCCTGCTGTGGCTCCCCAGGGATTTCTGAACCTGCTGCGAGGTGGAACTTGATCCCTCACACTTCCTGCAGCTCTCTGTGTGCTTGGGCAGCCTTTGGCCTTTTGCTGAAATGGGCTCTCCACACACGGGAGGGATGCCGGCCTGCTGCCCTCAGGCTGGCACAGCAGGATCCCTTTGCCCCCTCTGTGAGTCTGTCCCAAATATCCTTCATCTGCCTCATGATTGTCATTGGGGGACCACTGAAGAAAAGACCCCCCCTGTCTAAAATCTCTGGCTCTGTGGGAGAAAGTTACATGCCAACAAGGCCCTGAGACCTGAGGGCATTGCTAAGTTTCTGTTTTCACAGGTGTATTTACTACATGTTACACTGAGCTCAACAAGAAGAAAGAAGGACATTCTGACCTTTTGCAACAATAGCTCTGGGATTTTTCCCCACCTCTCGGCCTGGCTGGACTTCTGAGTTTTTGGTGGTACCCACAGAGAAGACTCCTCTCACTCATTTGCAACCACTGTGACAGACAGACTGAGATGTAAGGAGCCTCTCCATCAAGGACTGAGACATGAAACCCCCATGTGAAAAGGCCCCTCTGCTCCTCCCAAGGACTGGGACTGAAACCCCCAACCTGGGCAAGGTGTGTGGGGGAGGCAAGCTGACCAAAGCGAGATGTTTGCCTGCAGGTGTGACCACTGGACCAAGAAGACAATGGCTCTCGCTTACTGCTGAGAACATGGACTACCTGTTACATCTATTCCTTATTGTATCTGTTCCCCCCCCCCGCCCCCAACAATTTCCAATAGAGTTATCATAATAAAAACCTCTGAGTTGGCTAGAGATTTCAAGATCTCCCTGGATGTGACCTGGTGAGCTCCATTGGCTGGACATCTGTCACAGACATCTTTTATGAAAAATCTTTTCTTTAGGATTTTTTCCTCCTGAGAAGCTGAGAGGCCTCAAGAACAAAATGTAAACAATGGTTATCTGCTGCTGTGGAATGCAACAGGTGCATTTGTGATTGGTCTTATGTGGTTGTTTCTAATTAATGGCCAATCACAGTCAGCTGGCTTGGACAGAATGTCTGAGCCACAAGCCTTTGTTATCATTCTTTCTTTTTCTATTCTTAGCTAGCCTTCTGATGAAATCCTTTCTTCTATTCTTTTAGCATAGTTTTAATGTAATATATATCATAAAATATTAATCAAGCCTTGTGAAACATGGAGTCAGATCCTTGTCTCTTCCCTCATCCTAAGACCCCTGCGAACACGGTCACAGACATCGAAGGACTTTGCCGCTCTACATTTGGTAGCTATATCCCCCTCTTTCTCTCTCTCTCTCTCTCTATCTTTTTCTCTCCCTTAATCCCTCTATCACATTTTGCTGTGGTCACTCAGTAAAGGTGCATTTATTTTGATTATTACTGCAAATCTCCTGTGCCGTGTCAGTTTTTTTTGCACCCTGAGACCAATCCACGAACCATCACGAAACCCGTTCATGACACCCTCTGAGGGGGCTGCCAAAAGGAAAAGCAGGGATCTGCCAGCAATAGCAGCATTTCAGGTACCACATGAGAAGGATGCGCAGGATGGAGTCAGGCCATGCTGCTGGACTGGGGCAAGGAGAGGAAGCTGAGGACAGAGCATTGTGTGTGTGGGGAGGCACCTGAACACCCAGCATGAGGGCAAGGAGCTCATCCTGGCAGCTTGGAGACATGGAAAGAACTGCAGAGCCTCACACTGACAACCAGGGGTCTTCTGCACAAATTTCTTACAGTCTAACACACCTACAAGCTTGAACTGGCATTAAAAAAAAGCAATCTTACATTCTTAACACACTTAAGAAGCTTGAATTGGCATTAAAAAAAATCTTATACACTTACAAGCCTGAACTGGCATTAAAAACACAATCTTACAAGCCTTAACACACTTACAAGCTTGAACTGGCATTAAAAAACAATCTTTCTTACAGTCTTAACACACAAGCTTGAACTGGCATTAAAAAAACAATCTTACAAGCCTTAACACACTTACAAGCTTGAACTGGCATTAAGAAAAAACAACCTTACTGTCTCAACACACAAGCTTGAGCTGGCATTAAAAACACAACCTTACAGTCTAACACACCTACAAGCTTGAACTGGCATTAAAAAACAATCTTACACACTTACAAGTTTGAACTGGCATTAAAAAACAATCTTTCTCACAGTCTCAACACACTTACAAGCTTGAACTGGCATTAAGAAAAAACAATCCTTACTGTCTCAACACACAAGCTTGAGCTGGCATTAAAAAAATAAAACCAATCTTACAATCTTAACACACACAAGCTTGAACTGGCATTAAAAACACAATCTTACAGTCTTAACATACAAGCTTGAATTGGCATTAAAAAAAACAACCCAGAGCCATTCTGCAATCAAACAGCTTTATTGAACTCTTTGTATGGTAAATTTGTGAACATCTGTGCAATAAATACAGCTCATAGTGGTAGCTCATTTTTCCCAGCTTCTTGAAGCATAAGGAGTCTTCCCTTTCCCTCAGTTGACACTGCACAGTAAGAAAAGCTGTTGGATGACAGGGGCAATGTCAGGAAACTTCTGACAGTCAGCCTTGTGTGAGATTTACAGCAAACAGAAGTTCTCAGAAATGAGCTTGGTGGGCAGATGAGATTGGTCTGGCTGCTTAGAGGAACCCCTGCTAGCCAGAGTTCTGGAGTCAGCCACAGCTTGTACAAGAAATGGGAAATAACACTGGACATGACAACGTGAAAATGAACCTTAAGTCATTGCCTGGTAAATGCTTGCAAAATATTTTACAGATTTTACTGAACAGCTGTCTTCAGGTGAGAAAAAGAAGTATTTTTTGCAGAACCAACATTAGGACTGATAATCTCTTACAGTGACAAACAAATACAGCATAAATTGTTGCTAAAAATATCCATGTGCAAAATAGTTTTCAGGTTTAGTCAGTGCTTGCAAAAGCAGCAAAGGTAAACAGAAGATGCAGGCACTCACTTCAGGAAAAAAATAAAAATACAGTTCTGTTCAGGCTCTGGCCTTCAATTTCAGGTAAAAGACTGAACAAACTGCAGTGTCTTTCTTGGTCTTCAGAGCATTTGAAACAAAGATAAGCCCAGTTTTAATCAGCCCCACCACAACTAACCAGGACCAGGCCAGCAATGAGTTTCTCAGACATGGAAAAAAGCATCACATTCAGAAGCTTTTGCAGAGGAACTTCAGCCCTGCTGGATTCCCGGTCCCCTTCCCTTTGCTGCCTTCACCCCTGCCATGGGAAAGAGCTCTGGAAAGTTTTCCAGTTGTGCAGGAATTCCATTTATTTACCCAGTTCCTCTGGTCTCACCATGGGGAATAAGAAAAGCCTTCTCCCCCCTGTGCCAGTGCAGAGGAGACAGCTCCTGTTCTTAGCAAACCCCAGGGGAGAAGGTGAATTTCTCTGGATCCTTTGGCTTACTTGGGATGGTTTAGACTCCCACCCCCTGTTCCCCACCACTTCTAACCACCCCCTGTGCCTCACTCCACAATACTGCCAGTTTCCATGGCACTACAGGGATTAATGTATGAACAGTGAAGCAGAAAAACAAATTCAAATCTTTATACTTCTTTATAAGTGACTAATTTGCTGTCCCACCTTTAACTCCCCTCTTGTGCTGCTCTGAAAAGCAGCTTTGGGAACCTCCTTCTACCATTTTCATATTTCTTGCTGAATTCAGTTAGGTCAGGGTTGACAAGGGAAAAGGACAAACCTCAGCTACTCAAGCACCTCCCTCCCTGCTGCTGTCAACAAAGGTCAGATGGAAAATGGGGGAAAAAAATCAGATAAAAGCCAGTAAAGTAAATATTCCAAGTAATGCCAAAACCTAGCAGCAGTGACATCTACCATGGCAGAAAGAAATTCATCACTCTTTAGAAACTTTCAATTACTATTGAAGTTGTACATTTTTAGATTTATAGTAATTTTTTTCCCAGAGCCTTGGGAAAAGTTGCCTTAAATCTTAAAGAAGCGCATGAATTTAATGGCAAACCACAGTTTAAGGTAAGGATGGGTCACTTGCCTTCAGCAATAGCCCTAATCTGAAGGGGTAGCCAATGCAGGGCTTTTCTCCTGGAATGAGGCACTACAGGGTAGGAGCACCTGAACAAGACTTGGAAGAGTTCACAGCTCCTCAGAAATTATCTTTGGCTCTCCTGAAACAGGTACGAAAAAGGCACTCTGAGATAAATGGAGAGGGAAGATGAAGGTAACAGATGAAACAGCATGATTTAAAACTTCAGGCAAGATGCTTGATCTTACCTTTTAAATCTCTCCTTGCTTCTGCTTACTTATCAGGATACCACTGGGAAAAAAAACAGGTCTGTCATGGCAGGGAAAGCTGGTGCACTGTGTAAAACAGAGTCACTGGCTGATGTCTGTCACTTCAGTGCCATGCTTCTACTCAAACCATCTTTTCCTCAGAGCAGAGCAAGTCTCAGCTTCAGCCCTGAGGATTTTTTTCTTGTTTTACAATGATGCCACCAAAAGGAAACTCTCCCTTCTTCTCCCCATGCCCCAGTCCCAATTTTGTCTCCACACAGGTGATATCTAACTTAACACCCTTAAATGGGGGGAGGGGAGGAAATCCAGAACTTTCCAGAGCTCTCTTGGGCCTCTGCTTCAGTAACTCTTTATTTCAACACATTTTATGATTCTGAAACAACACTTTGGGAAGCCAGCCTTCAGACATAAATGAGTAAGGAACAAACCACTTAATTTAGGCAATATTTTTTACACATACATATATTTATATATATAGGTAAAAAAATAAATTGTCTTGATAAGAAATATTGCTTAGCCTGATTAAGAAACAAGGTCCCAGAAGCTGGGCAATACAGCAGGACACATTGGCAGGGTAGCTGACAGCAGGATGGCTAACTGCTTATTTTCAGAATTTAAAAAAAGAAAAAAAAAAGGAAAAAAAGGAAAAAAACCATTCTGCTTAAGATATGAACCTGATTCTTCATTTGAGGCTGCAGGATGCTGAGGAGGCTCCAGGCTGCTGCTGCCTTTAGTTGGATTTCCTCTCTCTCTCTCGCGCGGTGACAAAGTTCAGGAGGTCGATGGCTGTCACGATGCCAAACACCATCTGCCGCTTGCTGGAGGAGCCATCCGTGTGATCTGCAGGGGAAAAAAGGGAATTCTGGCTCCAGGAGGCACAAACACACCCCCTCCTGCTTGGTTTTAGTGTTTGTGAAATGGGGGGCTGAGCCATCCCAGCTCCACGAGCCTGGAAGTGTTGGGTGATCCTGGCACACAGAGCAGGAACACAAAAGGCACCTTTGGTCAAGAGTCACAGAGCAGTGACAAGGATTTTCAGCTCAGAAGGCTCCTCATCAAAAGGGACACTGAAACTTTATGGAAGGAAGGATTAAGATCCAGTGGATTTATTCTCTTGACACAAAAATTCCAACCAAGCCCTCTTGTTATAAAGTGTATTTTCCTCAAATATTAATTACTTGAAAGAGCTGCAAGTGGCATTACTCCATTGGAACCAGGGGCAAATTGAATGGCCCAATGGAATCACATTTTGAGGAGGAAACGTGACATGACCATCTTTCTGCATCCCTATCAGCCACAGAATCAGTATAAAAACCACAATACCCCATTTATATCCATAAAATGCACTAACCATTTAATCTTTGCTGCATTGGGAGCACAGGTTCAAGTGACTTTCTCATTACCTTGGGACTTGACTTGGGAACCAAATGGCCACGAGACCTCTGGCCCTTTATCAATTGTCTAAATTCAGTTCCTAAAGTCTGCCTCTACTGAGATGTTTAATGTACTTCTATTCTCAGTTTTTTCAGTCAGCTGGACTGTCCTGGGCTTTTCACTTACTCAATCAAGATTCCAGTGAGATTCCAGGTTTATAAATGGTCAGCTCAGAGCCAACAACACATCCTTATGGAGATTATCAAGAGCAACCCCAAATTCGATAGCTTTTCTTTTTCCAGTTATAATTGAGAAGCTAAAGATAAATTTATCTGACACAATATTGTTTTCAGTCTCATTTCCCAGTGTTTGTAACTTTGCAAAGTTGTCTGCTATTACGAAGATTAAACAGAACAAAATATTATTCACATATAAAAGTGATATACCTGAGATTTGAAGATTTATTTTGTTTTACTAATCCTAGCATGGTTTGGGTTGGAAGGGACCTTAAAATCATCTTGTTCCACCCCTGCCACAGGCAGGGGCACCTTCCACTCTCCCAGGTTGCTCCAAGCCTCATCCAGCCTGGCCTTGAACACCTCCAGGGATGGAAATTAGGCTTAGTAGCACAAATTTAGACACAAAATGAGGATTTTGCTTCTTCAAAGCTCACTTTATAATTCACACTCTCACTTGCTTCTTGCTGCCACTCAAAGATTTGCTCTCTCAAGGTGCAGCACTTTGTACTCACATTGAATTTGTTCATGAACCACCAGAGCAAAGTGGTCTATTTCCAGGATGTGAGAGAGTTTCCCCAAGTTGTCTTTCAGGTTAATCTGAGGAGAGAGTTACAGAACTTGAATAAAACAGTCCTTTCTATGTTTAGCAGTCAATAATCCCCATACACTTTGTACAGAACTAAAATCAATACATCAGCATTTGTGTTCTGTTCCCACCTGAAGCACTAGAAAACACCAACAAATCAAGGCCAACTTTAAAGATCACTTTTCTTTGTTTCTGATTTCCAAAAAGCACTAAGCACTACATGAAGTTACTCCTTCTGGTTCTGTAAACATAATGAATTTAATGAAGATCTGAAAAGTGCTAATAATCCAAGAAGGTCAAGTGTTCCATGTGTCTCAACAAAAGAAGTGACCACAAAAGTAAAGAAGGTCAAGTGTTCCATGTGTCTCAACAAAAGAAGTGACCACAAAAGTCTTTATATTTGGTGATTTTATTCTAAAAAGATTGAAAAAGTGAATGAATCCGGCTGCCAATCACTGTGGAAGTGAATATGATCTGCAAAGGCAGAGAAGCCCAAACAAGCCAAAAGCAAAACCAAGGGTGAAAGATTGATCAGCTAACACAGGATTTGGGTGCAAATCAAGGAACTGAGATTTAATAATTCATTTTCTTTGCGAAGCTCAACTTTGCTAGGACTGAACAAGAAACCACCCTGTGTCAACTCCAAAAAATACAGATATTTCCAAAACACTTCAGCAATCATCTGCTGCAATCATTTTAAAAAATGCCTAAAATTCTTCAAACATGACTTAAGAGATGAAGCAGCAGCTCCAGGTGACTCTTCCCAGCACCTACCAGCTGACATCCTTTTATTAAAGGAACTCACAGCAAAGCAGAGTCTTGCACAGCAGATTCAAAAAGCCTCTCTGTGAGGAATAAATGCCACAGCATGAACAGTTGGGCTGCACTGGAGCACAGAGCTCTGTGTCCATACTGGGAGTCAAACACAGTGTCCATACTGGGAGTCAAACACAGGCTGCTGGGAATCCTCTAAGAGACCTGGTATAGGAACCAATCCTTAAACCTGGCAGCCAGGAAAGGAAGGAGGTGGGAAATCTGCCACGTGGAGTCACCCATCTGTCCCAAATCTGTCTTCAGGGACTGGGCAGGCCACAGAGAACAAGGACAAGCACTCAGCACTGGGACAACCATGAAGGCATAAACATGCCTGGAGATGCTCAGTGGAAATTTAACAGAATCCCCACAAGAGCCTTCACCTGCTTGTTCAAGGTTCCTAAACATTTTGCCCATGGGTTTTTCCACATGTAGGCTTTGTTTTTAATCTTATTAGGTCTCTAGGCAGTGAGTACTACACTACACATGACTGGGAAGCCAAACCACTGGAACTAACACCTGACTCCACAAGGATGGCTCCTCCCTCCACTAGCACTTGTTTGGGTTGGAAAATTATCCTGTGACTGGTGTTCCAAATCCCTAGAGCACAACTGTACCAGGGACTTTCAAAAAAGCTCTAACCATTCTGCTTCCATCCTAAGAATTATCATAAAATAATGAGGTGATCCTACCAAAGCTGGCTGCCCATGTTATAAAATCACAGAATGGTTTGGGGTGGAAGGGACCTTTAGGATGATCCAGCTCCTCTGCCACGGACAGGGACACCTCCCATCATCTCAGGGTGCTCAGAGGTCCTTCCAGCCTGGCCTTGAATACTTCTAGGGATAGGAAATCCTCAACCTCTCTGAGCAACCTAAAAAAGCCAAAACACCCATCTTTCCAATCTACTTTTGCCCTGGTTTGCAGGCTAAGCCTCTTATTTGATGCAGCCATGTAGGATATCAGAAGTGATTTTGATGACACAGATGATTTATTTTCCCAGTTTCACTCATAAACAAGCCAAATCAGCTCGACTAAAGTGGCAAGAAAAGCAAAATCCACAATACTTCTGAGGTTATGTGCATTCCACTAGTTTCTCCATTAACCCATCAATTCAAATAGAAAATAACCATTTTTACTTAACATGTCAGCAGTACCACAGCTTGTGTCACTCCCCTTCCAGCCTCCACCAAGAAAATACCAGAAATAAAGGGAGAAGAAATGGTTAAGCTGTTCTTTGCTAAAGAAGCCTTTGAGCTGCCCATGGCAAGAGCCACAACCTCAGAAGTGCAGAGAATTGCCTGATGCAGCCAGCACCAGAGCAGCCCCAGAAACCACCCCACACCACCAGCCCCAGAAACTCCTGAGGTGTCCAAGGGAGGCAGAACATGAACCAGGCAGTTGTGTTACCCACCACAGGTCCCCATGATGCTGGATTATCTGTCTGGGGAGGAAAACATAAATTCACATTTGTCCATAAAGAACCAGCACCCTTCGGGTGGCTCACAGGTTGAACAGAAGCATTAAACACACTTCTAGAACACAGCACTCAATCCACTTTGGGACAGCGCTGGAACTTAAATCCTGGTGGAAACTAAGTCAAGCATTCCATGGTTTTAAAAGGAAATTCTGTGCTCAGTAACAGCTGCTGGCTTGGCCCCAGGTGAACCTCACCCAGCCTGTGCAGTGTTAGCACACCTACTCTAGTACTTGCAACCAGGAGCTGCAGAATACACCTGCCTACCTGTTGAAATTGCTTGTAGATTACTTTTCTGACTTCATCAGAAGGCTTAACTTTTCCAACCAGCAGCGAGGAAAGCATGTTACCCAGGGTAACCATGCCAAGGATCACCCTGGGGAAGGAGAGACAAGACAGGGATAAACAACACAAAAGCCTCAGGTGCTCCTGTAGAAAAAAGCATCCACTCCCAGCCAGCCTGGAGGAGTCAGTTCAGCTATGTCACGGTTATAATGCAGGATTATTGATGGCACACTTGGATTGTGTGTGTCTGCAGGAGAGAGAGTGCAGCTCTCAGAGGTGCTGGAGACTCACACACAGGGCAGCAGGTGCTGCAGGTCCTTCTGAGCACCAGAACCTTTTCATCTCTGCTCCTTGCAGCTGGAGAGAGCTGCCTGCAATCTCAGAGAGCTTTTGGAAAGCACAAACTGCTTCATTTTTTCACACTCCCATCTGCCCTTTTGAAAGGTGTGACAGCCAGAGACAAGCTCACCCCAGTTGAGGTCATTTCTCTTCTCCCTGTGAGGATCTACAAGAATTCATCCTTCAGGTCAGCACAATTGAGCAACTCCTCAATACTGAGCCTGTCTGCAGGAGGCTGAAGGGTGATAAGGAACATTCCAGCTTGCTGGAAACCCCTGGTTTATGGGAATCACTGAGCCCTGCACTGTAACACAGTGTGCTGAGAAAGCTCTTATAGATGTGGACACGTTTGGGGTTGGTTGTTTAAAACAGGAATTTTTGCTTTCTTTAAGTTAAACTGGTATTATTAAAACAAATTAAATTATTCTGCAGGGACACAATGAGTAAGTAAAAACAAAAATTCCTGTGAATTGTTTTTACTTCATGAGCAATCACCATCAGCTGTGTCAAACTCTGAAGTCAGTCACGAGTTTTTATTATTTATTCTTGTTAAGCCTTCTGTCTGTATCCTTCTCTTTCTTTAGTATAGTTTTAGTATAGCATTATATAATATAATAATATAATATATATATAATATAATATAATATAATATAATATAATATATATAATAATATAATATAATATAATATAATAATAATAAATAAACATTAATAATAATCATTATAATCATGTGAAGGGCAGGACAATCTGGCATGAAAACACCAAGCCCAGCACTGGCGTGTTCAAGGCAACATTTCTGAACTGTGTTAATAAATGAAAAAGGATGGCTGAGAAGACATTGTATTTCCAGCAAGCATTTAAAAGACATCCCTGAGCACCTGCTGAGGGGAGTGATAGAAATGGATGAAGAGTGATAGATGTGCACATACCCAGATTCATCAACAACTGGTACCTGGTCGAATCCCTTCTCCCGGAGGATTTCCACAGTCTTGGCACAGGTAACAGTTGGAAGCACAGTCAGGGGGGCAGAGAGGCTCAGCTCCTGAATGCTGATGTTCCACCACCTGGGGATGGAGTGAAAAACAATCCCATGCAATTTTATGGAGAACACAGAACCAGCCCTTGGTGCACAGTGGCCTCCAGCAGCGCAGGATTGACAAAAGGCTGCAGGGGAGAGTCAGGATTCAGCCAGAGTCAATAAAGCTTCAGGGCTCTCGGGTGTTATTCCCAGCATCAGAAAGTCTCTGAAGTGTGAGATGGCTTGAAAATCAAAACCCTTTTCCTCATTTCATCTGCTTTCTACAATTACAGATAGTCAGTGGAGAGCACTGATCTCCCCAATTTCATTATTTATCTCTCACACAGAAAATTTTGCACTTCTACTCAAAGACCTATCTTTTTTTACAGTTATTATAGACAACAATTTAGGGAAAATTCCCTTCTAGCTTTGCAGACCTGCAGTGCTTTGCACTCAAGAACTCTGATTTTGGAAGGATTCTTTGCATATTTCCTTTTTTTTTTTAATTCCAGATATAACGCTTTTCGTTAAAAAAAACCAATCATTGAGTACCAAATTTTCTGCTGCTGCCATACAACTCAAGGAAGGATGTCAACAAATTAAAAGCAAATTTGATTAATAGCTGCACAAGATAATAGCATGGAAAATCAGCTAAATCAAAGGAGAAGTGTAAATTGAAATGAGCTTTAGATTAGCAGCTGCCATAAACTGTATTGAATAGACTGATGGAAATCCAGATGGGTCTGACAGGCTTACCAGGGTTTGTTGCCAAGGTCTTCTTCTTTCATGAACCCTTTCTGAATCATCCATTTGTCACTCAAGAACTTGGACCTGCAGAGCACCAGGATGTGAAAAGCTCATTAGCAGGGCTTGAATATCTGACAGCAAACAGAGGCAACTGCTCACAGCTCACTGCCACCAACAGATAAAGTGGAATTGGAAATTGGACATCACTGGCCATCCAAGCTTGGGCAGCAGGGACATGGAGAAGAAATACTCATGGGGAGAAAAAGGAATCCCACAGCAAACAAAGCTCCAACTGCATCAGTCCTTTGCAATATCACAGAGACACAGCCTGGAATGGGGATGGGTCTTGTCTGCAGCTTCTGTTTTGTCTAATACTGAGCTGGATGTAACATGGGTGAGGAAACTCAGCTAAAAATACCATGTTTTGGGGTATGTTTCAATATGATTGGAGAAAAACTTCTCAGCACAGCTCAAAGCCCTGACATTTCCACCTGTGAACTCCCCCTGAGTGGGGCTGCGGCTGCTGCAGGACTGCTGGATCCTGCTGTGGGCACAGGAACCCTTCCAGGAATGGGATAACCAGTGATCCCCACAAATAACACAGTGAAAGCAAGGCCTTTGCTTTGAGAAATGCTAACCAGTGATGATTATCTACTGAAATCAGAGCTCAGGGAAAAGACCCTCCCTGCTCCATATGCCAGACCCCTTTTAGACAGCTCAGAACTTGTGCCCCAAAGACATTCCTTGCTGGGATAACTGTTTTTTCCAAGGTCTGAGGGACTCCCTCGCCCCTCTCCCAGAGAAGAAGAGCAGCAGGTCCTTACATGTAGTTCCTGATGGAGTCAGGGCAGATGACAACACAGCGCTGACCCTCCTTCAGCTCCTTGGCTGCCTTCACAGCCACAGACATGGCACTGCCCGAGCTGCCCCCTGCAGAACACACAGCAGGGACAAAACCATCAAACCACCTCATGGAACCCATCAGAAGGGAGGAGCAGACAGAACAGAGGAGCCCAGAGCGAGGAGGACAAGGTGTGAAGTGGAAGGAGGTCTCTGATGTGCATCAGAGGAAGGCAGAGGGCTCCTGCCTGCTCTTACCACACAGCAGCCCCTCCTCGCGGATCATCATCCGGGCCAGGGCAAAGGACTCCTCATCATTGCTCTTGTACCACTGGTCCACTGTCTGGGCAGGGGCAGGAGACAGAAACAAGGCTCTGTTTAACTGAGGAGGGACAGGGGAACTGCACAACCAGTATGGATCCAGCCTGGCTCTTTGAGGGAACAGTTGCCCTACTGAGCCTGGGGTTTCCATCCTCCTCCAAATGCCAGGTGGGGATTTTTGCCAAGGTAAGATGAACACATCAGCATAAAAGGCTCCTTACTGGAACCCTCCTGTGAGAGCAGCTTCAGACAGCATCAGCTTCCTCCCCTCCTGGAAGGCATCCCAGGGACACAGGCTCTGCTCAGGACAGTCTTAACCCCTTTGTCCAGGAGGGGCTGGGATGCTCTGCTGGAAGGTTTGGGTTTGTTGCTTTGTGGGTTTTTTGTGATTGGTAAGTTGGTGTTCTTTTCTGTGTGTCTTTTTTATGTCACTGTCATATTTTCTGAAAAATCCCTTCCCCAGCATTTCTTCTCCTGGGAAGCTGAGAAGCCTCAGAGAAAAATGTAACTAATAATTATCTGATTGCTTCTCCTGTGTTTGCTACTTTGGAATGTAGTTTGAACATTATTTACAAGCAGTGCATGTTTGATTGGTTTCCTGTGAATTGTTTTTACTTAATGACCAATCACCATCAGCTGTGTCAGACTCTGAGGAGTCAGTCACAAGTTTTTATTATTCATTCTTGTTAAACCTTCTGTCTGTATCCTTCTCTTTCTTTAGTATAGTTTTAGTATAGCATTCTTTAATAAATATCATAAAATAATAAATCAGCCTTCTGAAAACACAGAGCCAGATTCTCAATTCCTCATCTCTCACCTCATCCTGGGGACCCTTACAAACTCAAGTTTTATTTTTATTGTGTGTGTTTCATGACTGTTTTTTTTGTGTGTGTTTTGGGGTTTTTTAAGCATGAAAATGTGTGTGTTGTAGGAAAATGTTATCTACTCACAGCATTTTGAGCTAGAATTGTAAAACTAATGTGGCCAGAACCCTTTCAAGGGCTGTTTATGCTGATGGAAAGAACAGGAATAGTTCTGTCTGCTAACTCTTCCATTTCAGCTCAAAGAAATCCTCCCCCAAGTTTTCCTCTGCCTTTAACCTCAGTCCTGCATCCCAGCAGAGGGCAAAGGGCAGCAAACCCAGCAATGTGACTTACAGATCTATCCAACACTGTGGGGACAAAATCGTATCCAATTCCTTCCACTTCATACGTTGTCTTGTCAGTCTTGTTCAGTTCTTCTGGTTCGGCAAGGATGGAGCCTTCAGGATCCACAGCTATAATCTGGAGAAGATTTCCACTCAGGCCACCAAGACACACAGCTTTGGAGAGCACAGCCCCTGTGAGCACTGGCTTTGTCACAGCTGCTGGTGGCACACAGCCAACCTGCTCTCCTGTTCATTTCCTCCCGGCAGTATTCAAAGGTTTTGCTGCTCCTGGCCCCCTTGGAAACCCATCCCACCTCCTCAGGCTGATGGCACCACTTGTTCTACACATGGGTTTTGCTTGGTTTAAACAGAAAACAGGCTTTCCCTGAGACAAGGCTGTTCTCATTCACATGCCAGGCATCATCACAGACAACTCATTTGTGACAAGTGCAAGCAGATCAGTTTTATTTTCTTTACCACTCCCTGCCTGTGTAGGAAAATTGAAGATTGAAGAGGGATCCCAAATTCTGCGAGGAAATCTCACACATCACACAGGAAAACACACAGGGCTGGTGTGTGCAGACACAATTCCACTGGGCAAAACCTCAGCAGCTCCAGAGCTGCTGGGGAAGGCAGAGCCAGGGAGGAAACCCAAGGCTGCAGAGCACAGAAGAAAAAGAAGGAACTTCCAGCGAAGGAAGTTTCCCAGGCAGAAGGAAGTTTCCCAGGCACCCCATGGAGTGATCTGAGTGTCAGCGCTCATCTGCTGAGCCAAACCTGAGCTCTGGTCACCAGTGGGACCAGAGCATGATGATTTTAGACACTCTGAAACCCTCTCTGCAGCCAGAGCCACCTTTTAACTGAGAACACCCAAGAGCTTCCCACAGAGAGCCTTACAAGGAGTGGGATGTGCCAAGGGGAGCACTAAAGGTAAAAGCAGTGGGGTTCTCACTTACTTTGCACCCTGGACACTTCTCCTTCAGCTTCCTGGAGATGCCAGTGATGGTCCCTCCTGTGCCAGCCGTGGCCACCACCATGTCCACCTTTCCTGTTTAAGGGTGTGGGAGAGAAGTGTGAAATCTCCAGCAGAAGCATGGATTGAAAGCTCACTCCTAAGGATGGACTTTCCTCAATAAAAATGCACAAAGTGGCTGAAAAGGTCAGGGTAGGATTCTTTGCCTTGAAATTGCATTGCTCAATCATCATTTTCTCCAACAAGGGTTTTGAAATGTCCACCCAGAGCTGGCAAGGCACCAATCTGTGGCACTTTGGACACAGCTGGATGCGGCCCACAGAGCTGACAGCTGCAGTTTTCCTGTTCCTGTATCTGCTGATACACATAACTCATTCTCTGAGTTAAACTGAGCAGCCCATTATGTTTGTTAATTAACTGAGTGAGTGCCAAGAGCGTGGGACAGGCATCCCTGGAGAGAAGTGTTAACACAACTACTCCCTCATTTTCATGTGAAAAAGGCTGGTCACCAGCACTCAGAGGGAGTGTGGATATGATAGTTCATCCCTGTGTCACCACCTACAGCTTCTCTGGTGACAGCTGTTAATTTAAAAAAAAAAAGGATTTTTATAAGGTCACCACACACAAAATCAATTGCTTACCAGTCAAAAGAATAACACCCCACCAAGCAGGGGTAACTGAACAGTGCCGGGCTGTAAGGGGAAGTAAATAGAAACAAGAAGCCTAAATCTGGAACTCATCTGGACTCTCAGTTTGTGGGATGGCAGCTTGTAAAAGTGCCATCAGTTTAACTCCAGGTTTGTTACAGAAAGACAAGGCAAATCCTCTGAACAGCCAGAGAAGAACCTTCCTGGTGGTCCTCACCTTGATGTGAATGAATTTAATTACTGATTTTCTTATCAGAAACTGCACTGTTTAATAAGGCAGGTCTGGAGCCTTCTTAGGACTCCCTTCTGTGCCCTAGGGAAACGCCCACATGCTGCAGCATCACAGGGAATGTCTCCAACAGCTCCCAAAGCAGCCCCTGAGCTGAGAACGAGCCCAGCTGAAGCTCTGCTGCCTCAGCTCAGCCCCTTCTGGGGCTCAGCTGACCAGAGCCAGCTCTGGAGAGAGCCCTGAGAGCCAGAGGGTGCTGCTGGTGACAGCTGTGACACATTGCAGCCAGTGCTCATGAGGAGCACTCTAAGGAGCACACACCTGCACTCCTAAGTGAAGATGCTTCCAGTGTATTGGAGTATTTGCTCTGGGAATGTTAAAACACCTATTTCTGTATTTGTGATCAAAGAATGACCCCATTCCATACCAGTCTACCTAAAAAACCAAAGAATTCTCCATTAATGGAAAAAAAAATCATTACTATGACCACTTGTCACCGTTATATTTTCTGAAAAATCTCTTTGCCCAGGATTCTTCTCCTGGGAAGCTGAGAAGCCTCAGAGAAAAATGAAAACAGTAATTATCTGATTTGCTTCTCTTGTGTTTTGCTGCTCTGGAATGTGTTTGGACATTGTTTACCAACAGGTGATTGTTTCATTGCTTTCATGTGAATTGTTTTGACTTATTGGCCAACTGGGGCAAAGCTGTGTTGGACTCTGAGAGAGAGTCACAAGTTTTCACTATTATCTTTTTAGCCTTCTGTCTGTATCCTTTCTGTATTCTTTAGTATAGTTTAGTATTCTTTAATATATGTACATATATTATATATTTATATACACATATATTAATATATAATGAATATATATATACATATATTAATATAGGAAAGAATATTATATATAATAATATATATAATATAATTAATATAATATAATATATAATATAATATAATATAATATATTAATATAATATAATATAATATAATATAATATAATATAATATAATATATATAATAATATATAATATAATATAAATTAATAAATTAGCCTTCTGAGAACATGGAGTCAGATTCATCATTCCTTCCTTCCTTGGAGGTCCCAGAAAATACCACAACCACTGAAGCAAGGTAACTCTCTAACAACACCCAGCACAGTTATGGGGTTTGCTTCATCACAATCCATGCCTTCCTCATCTGAGGGCTCATTCTCCAAGCACGTAAGAGCCAGGGGCTCTTGGGAGGGGTTTAGCAGTAGAGCAGACCTACCATCACACTGCTGCAGGATCTCCTCAGCTGTGGTGTCGTAGTGGGTCAGGGGGTTGCTGGCATTGCGGTACTAAATTCAAAAGCAGATCAGAAGTACAAAAATCACATTTTGAGCGAGTTCAAAAACATTTCAAACAATCCCCAAACCCCACAACACCTAAAAAATACTCTCTGCAGAATGTTTCATTTTGCATTATCTGGAACTAGGCTTCCTAAGTGACCTAATTCAAGCACAGTCCTAAGGTGCCAGCACCCTCCCGTGCCAAAATCAGTTCTGTCTGTGGGACAGCACTCCTAGCAATGTGACCCCTGTGTCCATTCTTCCTCACAGGATTGCTAGCTCAGCAGAAATAGACACCCTGAGTGTTGTAGTTCTGGCAAACACCAGCTCATTGCTGCTCTCTAGTGACTGTAAAAACTTCCTTTCCTACAACGTGGTGACTGCTCAGCTCCAGCTACAGATTTGGGACATCTTCTCCTCCAGAGACACATGGAGAGTGTTGAACAGACAACCCAGAGCGCCCCAGAGCCTCCTCCATGCTACACCTGCACCTCTGACACCCTGGCTCCCACCTGGTCCAGGATGTGTGCGTTGGGGATTTCGTTCTTCAACCTCCAGGCCACTCCCACGTGAGATTCAGGAGAATCAAATCTGGCTGTAGTTGGGGTCCTCACAATCTCAGCACCCAGAGCTCTCAGGACATCCACCTGCAGCAAATAAAGGTGGTCACAAAACCCCAAAACACCCTCAACAGGCTCCCTTCCCACTCAGCCCCAAGGCCAGAATATTTGCAGGATATTCAAAGCTTCAGCACTGTATTCCTTCACCATCTGCTCAGCGAGGGACAGCTCACCTGGGGCACAGTAACCATTTCAATGTGCCAGGCAAACCTCAGATTGTCTGTATTTAAAACAATTATGGGAGTTTTCAAAGTGGCAGTGCTGTGGGGATGAGTCTTAAAGACATTTTCTATCCATGCCCAGCCAGCCTGGATTTCTCCAGGCACTGGCAACAGCACCTCAGCAGAGTTCTCCCTGGCAGAGCCTGCACCTTTGTTGCTGAAGCCCCAGCACTGATCTGCAGCAGGAGCCCTGCAAGTGCAGACATGTTTATCCTTAAATTCTCACAAGCAGAGGCAGCTCTGACCTTCTCCATGCTCATTTTCTCTGGCATGACGATGATGCAGCGGTACCCCTTCACTGCCGCCGCCAGCGCCAGCCCGATCCCTGCAAGCAACAAAGGCACACAGAGCACTCAGTGAGCACCAGCAGGGCACAGAACACACAGGGCCAGCTCTGGCAGGCCCTGCCTTCCATCATTTCCACCAGGGCGGTGGCAAAGGGGATGTTTCTGCCTGTGGGGTTTACAGGTGCCGATCTTTGTTTGACGTTCACAGCCCAGAGAAGGTTTAGCCAAGGGTGGGGTAACTTGGCTTGTGCAAACTGCTGGCTTTGCCACATCACCTTCCTCCTCTCTCACCCACTTCATTTTTCCAGAAGTAATTTGGGAAAGGAATGTGCTCTAACCTGGAGGAGACGAGAGGAATCACTTTGATTCAGCCAAAAGGTCTGCAGAGCCTCCATTGACTCACTGCTGCATAAATCCCTATTTGCAATGTGCTGAAACTAAGTCCTGTCTAAAAAGACATTATTTAGATGGTGATTGAGGTTCTAATACACTGTGTCAGCTTGCCACAACAGTGAAGCACCCTGGCTGTTGGAGACAGACATCTCATTTCCACTCTGAACATCTCCACCTCCAGCCTGACTCCTGCCTGCTCACCTGAGGGCTGAGCTCAGCAGAGCTGTCCCTGTGGGTGAGAGGCTCACACCTGCCATCAGATCACCTCTCTGCTCACACCTGTTATCAGGTCACCTCTCTGTGCTGTCCCTGTGGGTGAGAGGCTCACACCTGCCATCAGATCACCTCTCTGCTCACACCTGCTATCAGGTCACCCCTCTGCTCACACCTGTTATCAGGTCACCTCCCTGCTGCACAGCCTGAGCTGATCAGGCTGGCTGAGAGGTGTGAGAGGTCAGGCTGCAGCTGCCCTGCTCCTCTGGGCACCAGCACATGCAGCTCACCCTACACAGAGACCTGCTTGTTCAAAGCTACCTCTGGTTTTGTGTGGGAGAAAAAAATCCCCCACCCTAATCATCTTTAACTGTTCCTGTAAGAGAAGCATAACCCACATCTAAAGCAACTCAAGTACTCAAGTAGTGTTTAATATATTGGGAAAGTTTTCTCAGTATATTATAGATAAATATGGATGACCAAATACACAAATAAATAAGACAGCAGCAGCTTCATTAAAGCCAAAGGCTGAGGAGAAGTCATCCAGATCTTCCTTATGGTCTGTGATGAAGAAAGGATTTTGAGACCTGAACTCTAATACTTTGTACTTTCTGCTACTGACCTGGAAATGCAGCAAAACATCAAAACAGGACTTTGGCTGAGAGAGAACTGGGATGCAGAGAAGATAAAAATATAACACATTAGCTCTCACACTCAACACACCCAGTAACTCTGAGCAGTAAAGAGCAAAAACCAATTCTCTCAGGTTACTGTGTGCCCTGCTCTTTGCTCTTATGTGACAAAAAAAAAAAATCAGCTTTCTGAAGTAATTGCCCTGTATCTCCTCCAGTTCTGCCTTTCTGGATTCTGTGGCAAGTAGAATCATTCATCAGGTACTGACCCAGAGAGAGGGATGCCATGGTAAGACCTTGGATAATGGGGGAATGCAACACACAAGGATATTTTCCACTCCAGGCCATGGTTCAGGCAGAAGCTACAGCCACACTCACCAAGGCTTCAGCTGCCCTGGAAGGCTCCAGAATCCCCTGAATGGCTCCCAAAATCCCCTGAATGGCCCCCAGAGCAGCTGCTGAGCCAACAGATGTGACTTCCCAGTTTCCTGCAGCAGCTGGTGAGTTGCTCACACATCAGCTCATCCCCTCCCAGTCCCTCCAGTCACATCAGAACAAAACCTGCCTGATCTGTCAGGAAGCAGCAGTGGGGGGAAGTCCAGAGAAGAGTTCAGGAGCAGGACCAGACAGCCCTCCTGAGCACAGCAGGCAGGAGGGCAGCTTGTAGCTCACCCCAGGAACTCCTCAGAGGAGGCAATGTATTAGATACTTAACTATTTCTATTTAACTATATTATTAATTTCAGATTTGACTCCAGGGGGAATATTCCAGGTGTGTTTGACTCCCCATGAGTAGAGCAGCTTAACACAATGACAACAATGACACAGGAGCCCAGAGTTAACTCCAGACTGCTCAGATCATCCATGCTCTGACCTAAGGGGATTGTTCCTTCCTCCAACCCTCCAAGGAGGAAATGTGGACCCAGGTGGAATCTGCTGACAATCCAGGTGTGCAGGGGCTCTGTCAGGCAGTGCTGTAAGGATGCAGCTACTCTCCAACTCCTCTGCACCAGGAGGGAAAGGACTGTTCCTCAAACCTGACAGAGGAACCATGGGACTGCCCCTACTGAAAGAAGAGGAAGATCCAGATTCACTCTGATGCCTCAGGTTTAGCTTTATATTTTTCAGATTCTGTGCTGCTTTAGTGTGTGGGCTTCGCATTATGGGATGGTGAGCTCTGTGCACAGAGCAGGGAGACAACACAATTCCTGCTCCAGCTGGGCACCAAGGACAAATGATCCAAATCTCAGGCCCAAGAGCACAAACACTGTGGGCTGGAGAGAGAAAAACAAGCAGGGTGGGACTGCAGGGGCTAAAGCTGGAATGGGACAATGAACTGCAAGGTGCAAATGGAGCAGAACTGATCCAAGGGAGAGACCCCGTGCCCGGTCGTGCATTTTGGGCCATTTTGGTTCATCTTGGGTGCAGCCCTGGCTGGGCTCTTGTGCTGCCCAAGGTGCATCCATGGAGGCCTTTTAATAAATCTCTGCTTTATTCTTTAGCTGTGTTTGGTCTCTGTTCTAGGTCAGCCTGCACAAGGCATCAACACCAGTCTTACGGGTGCTTTTTTCCACAATAATTTTAGTCAGACTTGAATTCCTGAGGACTCTTGTGAGTCTGGCCTTCCTTTCTTTAAATCGAAGAGGCTCTGCAGTTTAGCAGAACTCC
This sequence comes from Diglossa brunneiventris, assembly GCA_019023105.1. Classification (NCBI taxonomy): domain Eukaryota; kingdom Metazoa; phylum Chordata; class Aves; order Passeriformes; family Thraupidae; genus Diglossa; species Diglossa brunneiventris. Next base: position 5,222,994 of record CM032352.1, read on the forward strand.
TTCCCATCTGCTCTGGTCAGCAGAGGACAGTTCAGAATTGTTCCAGGTGTGAGGTGGAAGGGTCACTGCTCCCTGCACCAGGCAGGCAGGAGGAGATTCCCTTCCCTCCCTGCACAGGCTGTGATCTCAAACCTGCCTTTTCCAGGAAGACCACCACACCATTCCCCCCACACTTTCCTCAGCCTCTCCACACCCTACCTGTGTTCCCAGAGGTTGGCTCAATGATGGTGTCCCCAGGCTTCAGGATCCCAGCTCTCTCAGCATCCTCCACCATCCTGAGGCTGATTCGGTCCTTCACGCTGCCCCCGGCGTTGAAGTACTCGCACTTGGCCACTGCAAACACACAACCAGCAGGGCTGCAAGGCATTTCAGAGCTCATCCAGCTCCACACCCTGCCCTGGGCACAGACACCTTCCACCAGAAAGAGTTGCTCCAAGCCCCATCCAACCTGGCCTCAAACCTGGTCTTGCCCCTTTCCCCTCGCCGTCTTTGCCCCTTCCCCTTTCCTGGTAAGTTCTCCAGACAAAAAAGTTCTGATCAAACTGAAGTTTCTCCCCCATCACTCCAGAACTCCCAGCATTAATCTCTTCACCACCTTTCAGCACTCTGATCAGAGCCTCCTAATATCTACAGTATTAATATACAATATTGGCTGGGTTTAAAAACCCAACCAACCAAAAAAAAATCCACTGACCATTTCACCCCTTTAATCATTTCCAGTGATCTTTACTGATAACTGCAGAGCTGCATTTTGCACATACTGTTGAATGCTCTGAATAGGAGAAGCAGTCAGAAACTTCACACAACTGCTTTAAATTTAAAAAATTATTTTCTATGAAAAACATTTTTGTGTTCTCTACAGAAATGGAAAAGCTGCAGGAATTGTTCTTGTGAGGTACAAACTGAAAGATGTTTTAGATGACAAAATCCTAAGCCCCAGAAAATCTGCCAGGGAAAACCAGGAATTTTTCCTCACCATTTCCTGCCAATCACCTGTACTCACAGGAGACCAGGTTATATGACACTACTAACCCAAGCTACCCAAGTTTCTGAACCAGTGTTTGTAGTTTGTTCTCTGCCTGCAGCAACTCACAGAGTTCACACTTGAGCCCAAAGTGCTTCCCAATCTTGTTGATCCGCACCAAAGGTGTATTGCCAACTTTATTCAGGATGCTGGGCAGGATCTTCAGAGGCTCTGGCCTGGTACAAACACAAAATCAGTGTGTTCAAAGGAGGGTCACACAACAACCACACAGCATTTATTGCTTTTATTTCTCCTTTTGTGGAAACCCAGGGCACTGGGAATATTTCTCTGTCTGCTCTGGGGTGCCCTGACCCCCAGGGCAGCACTGACTTTGACCCTCATTCATGGACAAAGTTTCCCTGACTTCAAGATAGACCAGAATCCACAAAAGTGTGCAATAGATTATAGAGAGCAATGTAGGTGTATCACTTGGTGAGAAATTGAGGTTTTGGGGTTTTTAGTATGTTGTGGATGGAAGCAAGATGGACGGCACAGGGTGTCATCCTGGGTTTCTTCTTCATGCTGCTTCTTCCTTCTTCTCCATGGGTTTGGGTGGCATTTTGTAATTGGGCAGGAAAGTCCCCATTGCAGCTCTTTGGGATCAGTTATTGGGTTAAAAGGGAAAATAATCCAGGTGTCAGTTCTTCATTGGATAGTTTAGTCCTAAAAGACCTTGGACCAAGAGATTGTTGGCCATTTTGTGCCTTCTAATGAAGCTGCTGAACTCACAGCAGTGAGACTGTTTTACTGATAAGAAATAATAAACACCTGAGTCTGAACATGAAACACCATCTCAAGTGCCTTCAATCCAGACCCAGAGAAACCCACCACTGGTACCAGCACATTCTTTATCATGCTGGTTATTTTAGCTATTTTAGTTCAAAGGAATATCCACTGGATACAACATCACAACACCAAGTCCTTGATCCAAAACATGGATTAATCAGAGCTGGATTTGTGCTGAAAATCAGCAAATAAGGCAACACTTACAGGGTGGCATGATGATGGGGAGAGGCAGAGAGGGGCTTCCCGAGCTTCCAGGTGCATTTGCTGGGTGTGTCAGGGCGGATCCACTGCCTCTCCTTCTCATTAGCCTTGCAGTTCTCAGCGTCCACCCCACCAGAGACAAAACACTTGGCAGGTGCATGAGGGCATGAGTTGGTATCTGGCTTCTTCTGGGAAGGAAGAGTAGGGATTTCATTCTTGGGGGAGGGAGAAGGAAAAGAAAAGGGAAAAAAAAAAGAAAAGAAAAAAAAAAAAGAGTTGATGTTTCCATGGTGCTGTGAGGACGGGGAAGTGTTTCAGCATCACCTTGATTCGCCAAATCCTTATCACCAACACCAGAACCTGCACTGCAAGTCTGGGAGCAAAAGCTCACCACAGTGCTCTGCACAAAGATAATTTAAACACACGTGGCTCACTGTAACCAGCCAGCACAGACACAAAAAACCCAGGACTATTCTCATAGGAGACTCCCCTCCCACACCAAAAGCTCTCAGAAATAAAAAATAAAACCTCCCCATTCCAAGCAGACTGGAACACAGTGAGACTGCTTGGTAACTAATTAGAAATCTGTGCCAGAGGACTCTGCATGGCTGAGTGGTCACAGAGAACTCTCACAGAAAGGTTTCACCAGCACCCTCCTCCAGCTCAGAGCCCTGTCCAACCTGGCCTTGAAACCTCCTGGTCTTGGCCCTTCCCTGGAAAGTTCTCCAGCCAAAGAGAAAAATGGAAAAAAAAAGGTAAAAATGGAAATTTCCCCCTTTGTTCAGCCTGCACTTTTACTCAAGTACTCCCAGCATTAATCCCTTCAGTTTATTTATTTGTATTTAATAATCCCTTGAATGGGGTGGGTGTGGGGGGGGGAAATCCAGAACTTTCCAGAGCCCTCTTGGGCCTCTGCTTCAGTAACTCTTTATTTCAACACATTTTATGATTCTGAAACAACATTTTGGAAAGCCAGCCTTTAGATATAACAAGTAAGGAACAAACCAGGTAATTTAGGCAGCTTTTTTTACCCACACATAAGTATAGGTAAAAAAATAAATTGTCTTGATAAGAAATATTGCTTAGCCTGATTAAGAAACAAGTATTCCCCAAAGAGCTGTGAGTACCTTAGAGGCAGGAACAGGCCTTTCTGATACAAATTTCTCCATGGTTTTTGGTGGGGGTGGTTGCACAGAAAACTGGATTTTCTTTAGGAGAAGGACTGCTGTGGGTCACAAGACTGGAATCCTCTTCAAAGCTGCAGATCATACAAGTTAGAAGGAAAGAAAACTATCAGGAAACTCTCTTACAGGGGCAAAACACACACATCTTTTTCATAGGGGGAAAAAAAAGAAGCTGCAAAATAAAAGTGAAGATGACTTCTATAAACAGGATTAAAAATAAATCATGCAGCAGAGAAATTGTGCAGGATTGATGGGGGGTGCCCTGACCCTGTCCCTCCTGCATTACTTAATCTTCCCTCTGCCCTGTCCTCCACAGCAAGCACAAAACATCTTTTATCAGACCTTCTGCAACTCCAGGAGCTTGAAAGCCACAAAAAGTAATAGGAAATACTTCAGTTCACAGGAAATACAGTCCTAGAGATACAAAGGGTGAAAGGGCTTCATGGTGCTGTCCCCAAAAGACCCTGTACACAACTTTGGAAAAGACTTTATCCAGGAACAGAGGCCTCTCCACCCTCAAGTAGAGCAAAATCTCAAAAGTTCCTACCCAAAATTAATTAGTGTTGCATGCACAGCTTCAGTGATGCTGCATAAAACACACACAGCAAACACTTCATGCTTCTAGCAGCTTTTAGCTCCAGAAATTAGTAAATACGAAATAGTAAGCTCATTTCTCCTACCAGTTGTTCACAGAGCCTGGCTGCTTCCTATCAATTACAGACAAAAATCTGGCTGAAATCTTGGAAAGCATGATGGTTTTTTTCCCCTAATATTTGTTTTCTTCATCACTGTTTTGCAGCAAGGTTCAGCTCTTTCCATTACTGAATTTTGCTGGGAAGGGTCCCTGGCCTCATCCTCCTGGCAGATGCACACAAAACACATATTTAAGACCTCACAGAGTTGAGAAAACGGGAAAAAAAATCTGGATCACAGCATCAGTGACCTTTAGTATTTGATCCTACAAGTTAACCCAGGCCACCAAACACTGCTGCCTTGGGCACTGCAATGCTTAAAGCATTTAAACTGCTCTCCTCTAGGGGGGAAAAAAACCCAAAAAAACCCTCTGAAAAGATCAACTTTCCAGACTAAGACTTGAAATAATTTTCCTTCAACAAAAAGATTTCCATGTCACCAAAATGATACAATTCTATTTAATCAGGTTAATACATGCCCAAGAGCCAAGATGGATTGTAATAACCTGCCATAGATGGATTATAACCTGTTATAGATGGATTATAACCTGCCATAGATGGATTATAACCTGTTATAGATGGATTATAACCTGCCATAGATGGATTATAACCTGTTATAGATGGATTATAACCTGCCATAGATGAATTATAACCTGCCACAGACTACTGACCAGGGTTAGAATGAGAGACACCAGTCTAAAAAAGCAAAGATCCCATAAATACACAAAATATAACACCAACCTGTCTTTGCTACCAGAAATCAGCTTACTTCCAGTTCCAGGTTGAAACCCAGCACTCATTTCTCTTTCTAGGATGCTCTGGTTCACAGTCCAGAGTATCAGTGGGGGTTTTTTTGGGAAAGGAAAAGTACTGGAGGATTTTCAAGGTTGGCATGTGCCACAGGTAACACTGACAATATTGACAAAGTCCAGCTAAAAAGGGGACCTTGCTGCCAAAGGGTCAAATAATTTCAAAATACAGGAGAAAAGCAGCAAGGGTTTAAAAACAGGATACTGAAAATTTTGTTCTTCTTCCAAGTTATCATAAAATAAGAGCACAAAACCTTTAAAAGCTTTAAAACACCAGCTCTCAGTGTCTTTCAAGAATGTCCAAAAACTGAGATGAAAGAGGGAGAAATTCATTGCAGTAAAAAAATTAAAGTAAGAGGTTTACAGTATTTGTTCTTTGTATTGACTGCAGGAAAGAAATTAATGTGGCTCTCAAAAAGCTGCCTTTTGGACTGGGCAAAGCAATAGCATCTCATTTCCTTTATTATAAGGCAAAAAGAAATTAATAATTTACTAACAGCAACTCCCATTGCTTCTTGAACAGCAGAAATTGAGAAAAAGCTGTATTTATTGTCCTCAAATAAGCTGTGAGATTCTCTCACATTTTCATAATGGCAATGTTTGATGTTTGATCAAAGCTTCAGTAGTGGAGCTTCAATTCTGAACAAAAACGAGGAGAGAGACAAAAAGCTAAAATTCCTTTTAAGGTTTGTGTCATCAAACACAAACCTTAAGCAACATAATTAATTTCTTACAGCCCTAGGTGACACAAACTGAGCAAAATGGGGCCAGACATGGTCTAGGACATCCAAATCCTCACCCTGATCTCCTACAGGCCCAAAATAGCATTTTTGGGGGGGGAAGCAGGACAGGAGGATGGCAACTCTGCTTCTGCAGCTGAACACTGCTCAGCAGAGGCCAAGGGAGATAAGCTGCAGGAAGAGCTGCCCATCTTTACGAAAAAGAATCTGTCAGCCTGAATTTAATTTTCCTGTAAAGGGGAACACTCCCATAACCAGTTGGGGGTGTGGGTAGAGTCTAACTAGAAAAGCCTGACTAGCTCCTGCCATTATATCTGCAGATCACAGAATCATGAGCTTGGAAGAGACCTCTAAGATCATCGAGTCCATCCTATGCCCTAACACCAAGTGCCATGGCCAGTCTTTTGTTAAACACATCCAGAGATGGTGATGCTACCACCTCCCTGGGAAGAGCATTCCAGTACTTCATTATTCTTTCAGTGAAAAGTTTTTTCCTCATATCCAACCTATCCCTTCCCTGATGTAGCTTGAGACTGTGTCCTCTGTTCTGTCAGAGACCGACCCCACCTGTCTACAGCCTCCCTTCAGGAAGGTGTAGAGAGCAATAAGGTCACCTCTAAGCCTCCTCTTCTCCAGGCTAAACAACCCCAGCTCCTTCAAACGTTCCTCACAGAGCTTGTGTTCCAAGATCACACAAGGTAAAAAAAAAAAAAAAAGAGAATTTACAAAACCACTTAAACCTAAGTCACAAAGAGGAGTGGGACAGAGGGATGAGATCCAGAAATTCTCATGGGCAAGGCTCACACCTCTGGGTCCGTCTCCACAGGGAACACAAGACCTGACCTAAATTATTTCTCAGCTCCTCGAGAACAGGACTGAGGGCCAGTGAGTGAAATCCTGAGCAGCCTGAGCTGAACCCAGTGCCCAGGTGAGTCAGGAGCTGCAGTTTCCATGGCTGTGCACAGCATGTGCTCTCAGCACTCATGCACTGCACTGCTCAAACATCCCCTGAGCAGCAGCAAACGAGCTGAGCCTGGCCTGGAGCAGGGATGAAGCTGTGTGAGGCAGGTGTAGGAGCTGAATCACAGGCAAATGCTGGTCAGGCTGGGATGAGATACAGAATTCCTGTGTCTCATCCCTCTCCCTGCTGCAGCTGAGAAAGGGAAACTTGATGGTGTTAAGCAGGTACAAATAAAGCACTGCAGAACAGTTGTTCTGCTCAGCCTGAGCACCACAGGGTATCTCTGTAGTAACCAGATGCAGCAGCACCCATCCAGCTCTTGGAAACACCACAGCTGGAACATGTTTTGAGGAGATAACTAAAAACTCTACAACTTTTTTCACCTATGTGAAAGTTGTAAAGCTGGTATGTTTATTACAGCGCTGGACACATGTGGAGATTACTCTCTTTAAAAGACATGTGTACTTCTGGGAACTTTAGGGTTTTTTAATCTTCTTCTCAAATACATATGCATACAATTTCACAATAGGTTCATACATACTAATTTTTATGAATTTCACATGACATTTGCTGCTAGTTCTTTATCAGAAAGAATTCTTAGGTCAGGTTGACCTGCTCTCACAGCAGTCTTTCTTTTTATCACTTTTTGTTTCTTCTTTTTTTATCTGTCTTTCGCTGAAGCAGTTTCTCTGAGTTTAGGCTTTTGCAGTCAGGCTAAACAGCTATGTTTTCTAACCACAGACTTAAAGATGTACATTTCACTTAAATCGAAATGGATTTCTACTCTGGAGAATTTTTACTTTGTTTCAAACAGATTAAGGAGAAAGTCAAACATTTGGGTCGTTTTGCTGCTCTTGTTTCTCTGTGAGTGTGTCTGTGTGTCCTTGCTACTTCCTCAGGAGCAGCCATCCCTCCTGTGCCACGAGATATCAAGTGACCTGAAGTGACCTGAAGCAACTCAAATTAACATCTGGCTCTAGGAAGAGATCCTTCAAGAATCCAAAGTCTTATTTCCATTTTCTCCCACAGAGCAGGTGAGAACATGCACATCCACTCAATGATCACCCTTCAAAAGCCAGACTGGCACACTCAGAACTTTCTGGAAGGAAAGGGGCAGCTCTTTATTGCCCTCACCTCTGTAACACTGCAAAGATCAAACTCTGGGAGCAAAGGAACTTCCACTGCTGTGGCAATTGTTATTCTAGGAACCAGCCAGGGAGAAGAGGGGAGTGTTCACTTTGCTGAGCCCCCAGAGAAGGGATGCTGAGCCTGCAGCCCTCACACAGATGTCAGACAGCTCCCTCTCCTGAGCTCGCCCTGCCTGGACTCGTGTGATAACTCTCCTGACGTCTCAGGAGCACAGCAGCATTAGAGAAAAGACTGCAGCATGCTTTATCTGTGCTTTTACCTGTTGCAGTCGGAAGCTTTCAGTATTTCCTCCCTTCTAGTTCCCCCTCCTGAGCACACAGAGATGGACCAGCACTGCAGCAGAGCTCTTGATCTGCCCAACCCACCAAGCTCAGGGACAGGAGGATTCCATGCACAGAAATTAAACAAATTACCCAGCAGGACAAAAAGAGGGAGCGGCTCTCAGATTTTGACCAGCTCTGTAAGACAGGCAGAAGCACAGCACCCCTTCCCCAGCACTGTGCTGCCTCCTGCGAGGCTTCACAAGCTTTTCTAGCCCAGGCATCTCTGATAAAGACTGGCAGAGAGCTGGGCAGGAAGGCAGCTTTTGGCTGCATATAGGTGGGAAAAACCAGCTGCCATCACTCTGTGGAGCTTTTAGCAGGATCCCCAGGGCAGCCAGGAGCACAGCACTGCTGTGTGCCTGGTTCCTGTGTTTTTAGCAGGATCCCCACTGCTGTGCCTGGTTCCTGTGTTTTTAGCAGGATCCCCACTGCTGTGTGCCTGGCTCCTGTGTTTTTAGCAGGATCCCCACTGCTGTGTGCCTGGCTCCTGTGTTTTTAGCAGGATCCCCACTGCTGTGTGCCTGATTCCTGTGTTTTTAGCAGGATCCCCACTGCTGTGTGCCTGATTCCTGTGTTTTTAGCAGGATCCCCACTGCTCTGTGCCTGGCTCCTGTGTTTTTAGCAGGATCCCCAGAGCACAGCACTGCTGTGTGCCCGGTTCCTGTGTTTTTAGCAGGATCCCCAGAGCACAGCACTGCTGTGTGCCTGGTTCCTGTGTTTTTAGCAGGATCCCCAGGCCAGCAGCCAGGGGCCAGCCCATGCCAGCCACCCTGGCAGGCTGCTGTGCTGCCAGCGCCAGCTCAGTCCCTGAGCCTGCACACTGCAGGACATGTGTCACTCCTGCCCCTGGCTGCCACCACCTTGTAAAAGCAGGCTCTGGCTTCAGGGAAGCTGGGTACTCCCACACAGGGCATGGCAGGGCACCAAGGGCCACCAGCTGCTCTGGACAAGGATGCTGAGCGCAAATACCCCCAGAGCCCGCTTCATCTAAGCAGAAGAGAGGCAGCAGGCTCTGAGCAGGTCCCGGCTCCCTAGGAACGCCTTTCCTGTCCCACACAGGATCCCCACAGTTCCCCTGCCTCCACGCTCGGTGTTTTTCCGCCTCTGCACAGCGCAAGCGTTGCGGAACCACCTCAGATCAGCAAACAAACCCCTGGCAAGGGCGCGCAGAGTGAGCAACGCTGCTGGAACGGGGCCCAGAGCTCCAAAACCTCCCTGGTCAGAGGCTTTGGGAGCACAGAGATACACGGCAGACTGGATACTCAACCAAGAGCAGAAGAACCACTCGTCTTTCAACTTACAGCTGCTCCGAGACACCGGGAGCGTTATTAATATATTGGGAAGGGAAAGTTTTTTCAGTATATAATAGACAAATATTCTCAGTATATTATAGATAAATATGGATGACCAAATGACTGCTACTGAACAGCTCCCTCAGGTCCTAGCCAAGTTCAGATCCCTCCCAGCTGGGGAGGGGGTAATATATGAAATCAAATGTAAAAAATAAGCTCCATGGTCCAGTGCATCAGCTAAGAAAACCTTGCAGGAGAACCTCATGGCACCCACGAGTACAATGGGCAGCGAGCCAAAACCAGGTGCCAAACGCCGAGACCCAAAAGGCACAAAGTCATCCTGTGAGCCTGCAGGAAGAGCAGAGAGCCCATCTCTGCTCCGGGCTCGGCGCTCCCAGGCACCGTCCCGGGCCCCCGCAGCGGAGCCAGCACTGCCCGGGGCGGCTCCGGGGCTCCCCGGCCCGCGGCTGCCTCTTCCTCCACTGCAAAACCGAAATAGAAACGGAGCACAGAACCACAGATGGGTCAGGATGGGAGGGACCACAGTGCTGCACCTGGTCCGAGCTCCCTGTTCCAGCAGAGCCGCCCCGGAGCACATGGCACGGGATGGCATCCAGACGGCTCTGGAATATCCTCACCCAGGGAGCCTCCACAGCCTCTGCGCGCACTCCGCTGCAGCCCTCCATGCCCCATCCATCCCCTCCGGGATGAGGGGCACGGCCATCCCCGGCTCTCACCCCCCAGATCCCGCTCCCGCGGATGATGCAACCTGCGGCCACCGGGATGCGCCGGACCCGGCCCCGCCCTCCGCTCCGGCCGCCACCTCACCCGCGCGATCCGCACCCTGCCCAGGACACCGCCGCTGTGGGGAACGGTGGGGATGGAGCCTGTGAGGAGGACGAGGGTGAGGAGGAGGATGATGGTGATGAGGAGGAAGAGGAAGATGAAGGTGCGGAGGATGCGCGAGGTTTAAGAGGAGCCCGCGAGCCGCGGCCCCGCCCCCCGCGCGCCCCGGCCCCGCCCCGGCCGCTCCCCGGAGGGGCGGGAGAGGCGCGGCGAGCTCTGATTGGTCAGAGCGGGGGCGTCGGCAACTCCGAGCCAGCCAATGGGAGCGCGGTGCGCGGGGCCGGAGCGCCCGGTGATGTCTGGGGATGTCCGGGGATGTGCGAGGATGTCCGGGGATGTCCGGCCATGTCCGACAGTGTCCGGCGATGTCCGTCAATGTCCGGGGATGTGCGAGGATGTCCGGGGATGTTCGGCAATGTCCGACAGCGTCCGGCAATGTCCGGGGATGTCCGGCAATGCCCGACAGTGTCCGGGGGTGTCCGACAGTGTCCGGCAATGTCCGGAGATGTCCGGGGATGTCCGACAGTGTCCGGCAATGTCCGGAGATGTCCGGGGATGTCCGACAGTGTCCGGAGATGTCCGGGTATGTCCCGACAGTATCTGACAGTGTCCGGCGATCTCCAGCCGGATCGCCGAGGGAAACCCGGGGGGAACACCCAAGGATTACCCACAGGGCCACCAGAGAGTGTGTCCAGTTCTGGTCACCTCAGTTCAGGGAGGACAGTCGGGTGATGGAGAGTGTCCAGAGAAGGGTGAGGGATGTGGTGAAGAGTCTGGAGCAGGAGGAGAGGCTGAGGGAGCTGGGGGTGTTTAGCCTGGGGAAAAGGAGGCTCAGGGATGGTCTTGTCACTCTCTACAGCTCCCTGGCAGGTTGTAGCCAGGTGGGAGTCAGCCTCTTCTCCCAGGCAAACAGCAGCAGGACAAGAGAAAATGGCCTGGGGCTGCACCAGGGGAGCTTCAGGCTGGACATTAGGAGGAGGTTCTTCACAGAACAGGGGATTAGGCATTGGAATGGCTGCCAAGGGTGTGGTGGAGTCACTGTCCCTGGAGAGACTGGATGTGTCACTCAGCACCATGGTCTAGTTGACAGGGTGGACATCAGTGAAAGGTTGAACTTGATGATCTCAGAGGTGTTTTCCAACCTAACTGATCCTGTGACCCCGGAGAAAGGGCTCTGCCAGGGCACCTTGGAAGATGTTTTACTCGTGTCCCCAAGGGCAGTACCATAGTGGGGACACAGATGTGGCTGCCAGAGGCTCCTGAGCACAGTTTGTGTCACAGACATGTTTTATGAAAAATCCTTTCCTTAGGATTTTTTCTCCTGAGAAGCCAAGAGGCCTCAGGAACAAAATGTAAACAATGGTTATCTGCTGCTGTGGAATGCAACAGGTGCATCTGTGATTGGTCTCATGTGGTTGTTCCTAATTAATGGCCAATCACAGTCCAGCTGTCCAGACTGTCTCGGTCAGTCACAAGCCTTTGTTATCATTCCTTTTCTATTCTTAGCTAGCCTTCTGATGAAATCCTTTCTTCTATTCTTTTAGTATAGTTTTAATATAATATATATCATAAAATAATAAATCAGCCTTCTGAAACATGGAGTCAACATTCTCTTCTCTTCCCTCATCCTCAGAGCCCTGTGTACACCATCACACAGCCTGTGGTAGAGGCTGCTTGTCTGCTTTGGGGGAATTCCCACTGCAGCTGAGGGGTCTGTGAGGGGCTGCATGCTGGGGCGGCAGACAGCTGCTCCCCTAAAAAGGCCTTGGGGTTGTGCAGGCATTGCCCAGGTCAGCAGGATGGGAGAGAGGTGCAGGCAGCCCTAGAAATGCCCATCTCAGGGCAGGGAGCCTGGTGAATCATGGAATGGTTTGGGTTGGAAGGGACCATAATGATCATCATGTTCACCTCCCTGTCATGGGCAGGGACACCTTCCAGATTGATCAGAGCCACATCCAGCCTGGTCTTACACACTTCCAGGGATCCAGGGGCAGCCACACCTTCAGGAAACCTGTGCCAGATCCTCACCACCCTCCCAGTAAAGAATTTCTTCCAAATATATATTGAAACCCTACCTTCCTTCAGCCTAAGGCCATTCTGAGAATGTGACCATGAGTTATTCACCTGGGAAACAGCTCAGTGTCACAACAGCTGCATCATCCTCATTTTTGTGAACAGGGCTTGATGATGTAGAACACAGGGTGCAGGTGAATTTAATACACTCCATGCCAATTATCTCATGGTAATTCTTAAAAAGTTGCTCGAGATTATGCAGAAAATTAAACAAAAAACCAAAAAACCACAGAAATCCTTGCATGAAAGCAGAAGGATACTGAAAGGCCTTACCAAAGAGAAGCTCCTCAAGAACACAGCCTGTGGTTCTGGAAAGTCCAAGCAGCAATTTCTTCTGTATCTATAAAAAGTGCCAATACAGAGAAAAGCAGTTCAATGTAGTTTATTTTAGGACATGAGATTCACCCTGAAGAGTTCCTTGTGTTTCAGGCCATGGAAGGAGTTGAGACAGCTGCATGTCTCCATCTGCACATGGTATATATTATATGGAACTATTTGGAGAATATTGCATGCTGTAGAAATAGGAAAAATAAGAAATAGGATGTTTTAATCAAGGGGTAAAAGTGACAGAAAAGACTTTCCAACTGGATGTGACTGCTCTAAAGGTGAGGGACCAGTTTCAGCATTAAAAAGTCAAGGGTTTGTTTCTCTGGTAAGAAAATAGAGCATGATTAGAATGTGGGGAGAAATTTAAGAAAAAAAAAAGGCAGGGAAAATACTGAGCAATTAAAAACAAATCAAGAGAAGAGCCAGATATTTTATATTTGCCATAAATAGAGACACTGAAGCAGCTGTCTCAATACATTGTTAAAAATTCACAACTTGCAGAGAAACATCCACATCAATGACAAATTACAGAATGACAGTCACAGAAAATTCTGAGTTTAAGGGACCCCAAAGATCATCAAAATACAAATTCTGACACTGTTTTTTTCCCTACCCTCCATAATCTAATTTTACTACAGAAGAGTTTACCAGAAAATAATGTTCTTAAACAGAGCAATTATTTACTCTAAATCATATTTTTCTTAGTTAACTGCATCTGAAATATGCTATAAAGTGACATTGGCACAAGTAACCATTAGCCCCATTGGTAAAACATCAGTTGGAAAAACATGTGGAATAAGATGGTGAATTTCATCTGATGCAGATAAATTATGGGATGGCACAGAGTGTGAAAATGGTGATGTTAAGGAGGCCTGGCCTTTGATTTGGGTCTCAGAGAATGCCAGGGCACACACGAGGCAAAGCTATGCAAAAATCCATCAATATTGGAACAGAAAGAGTGCAAACACTGACAAACTGCAGTGGTAGCTCTAGTGGTTTTGGTTTGTTAATTTGAGATTTTCTGGTTGAGGATGTCTTAACATCCTTTAAGACTGATCCTTCTATTCTTTTAACTACATTAGCAGCATATGCAGAATCTGTAATCAGATTGAAAGGCTCCTGAAATAGCTGAAATGCTCTAACTACTGCTGCTAATTCGACAATTTGAGAACCTTTGACTGTTTGAATGTCTGATTCCTATGTTTTTGTTTGGTCATGTCATGTTATTACTGATTTGTGTGTTTTCCTGGAGCCATCAGTAAATACTGTTATGGCATTTAAAGGCACTTCACTTAACATGGGTTTTTCTCAGAGAGATGCTTCAAGAATCCAAATCTTTTCTCTGAAGTTCAGTTTTGCTTGCAACAGCAAGAGGTGTTACCTCTTTGCTGACTGGAAGGGAAAAAAAGAGTTTTGGGGTTTCTTTTGCCTTTAACACATGTTTTTCACAGAGGTATGCACAGCTTTTTAGTGGTTTAAACAGATTGTTAATTACACAGAAGCTTTGTATCACTTCTGTGAATGCTTCTTATGCAAAACTACTGGAGTAGCCAGGGAGGGATATCCACACCTGTCACAGACATGTTTTATGAAAAATCCTTTCCTTAGGATTTTTTCTCCTGAGAAGCTGAGAGGCCTCGGGAACAAAATGTAAACAATGATTATCTGCTGCTGTGGAATGCAACAGGTGCATCTGTGATTGGTCTCATGTGGTTGTTTCTAATTAATGGCCAATCACAGTCAGCTGGTTCAGACTCTCTGTCCCAGCCACAAGCCTTTGTTATCATTCTTTTTTTTTTTTCTTAGGTAGCCTTCTGATGAAATCCTTTCTTCTATTCTTTCAGTATAGTTTTAATATAATATATATCATAAGATAATAAATCAGCCTTCTGAAACATGGAGTCAGATCCTTGTCTCTTCCCTCATCCTCGGACCCCTGTGAACACGGTCACACACACCTTTCATGCCTTTCAGGAGGGACTGGAGTCTCAGGGCTTCTCTCTGGTCAGAGTGACCTCGAGATACATTAGAAAGTCTCTTTTCCCAGCCCGTCACTTGAAGAAGGAGTCAGGGCTCTTCATTTCTCAGTCTCAAGGTTGTTTATTGTTTCTTATCTATAAAATATTTTCTCCTGTCCAGCTGAGGTCTGTTCAGCAGGACAGTTCCAGGCACTCTGCCTGCCCCCGGGGCGGTGTTATGTCTTTATACTAAAAACTACGTGTACAATGTTTCAATTACTTTCCAATACCTATCACCTATGTTAGACACTGAGCTTCTGCTCTAAACCAATCTAAAAGTGCCAACATCACAGCAGAAGATGGAGGCCAAGAAGAAGAAGAAGGAGAAAGGCTGGACATGCCCAGATCCCTCCATCTTGCCCCCTGAACCCCCATTCTAGAAAACCCCAAAATCTACTTTTTCACCCCATGATAAATTTACCATTATTCTACTTAAACTGTCGTGGCCTGCAGATCTTCATCTAAGGTTGGTAACTTGCTCCATGGGTCATAATCAAACCCACAGGCACCCTGGGCTCTGTGCCAGGGCCTCTGAGCCCCTGGCAGGGGTCTTGGCTGCTCAGGACGGCCAGAGGGGTGCCCTGGGTCCTGACACTGGAGAAGAGGCCCTGAGTCAGCTGCTGTGCCTGAAGAAGTGCCAGCCTTGCAGCAACCACTGCAGCTTCAGCAGATGGGTGTCGGGGTCTGGAATTGCCAGCACAGATGGATGTGCCAGATCCTGAGAGATGTAAGACAGACACCTCAGAGAAACTTGTAAGACCAAGTGACAGCTCCAAGTGCGTTGGAAACTATCTGAACAAGATATGTGAGGCAAATTAGAGGGATTTGTAATTGCAGCACAGCTCTGCACTCAAGATTCAATTTCCTTCACCAAGGCAGCAGCCAGGTGATGAATAGTTTGGGTTGGAAGGGACCTTAAAGAAAGTCTTAGTTCCAACCCTCCTTCCACATGCAGGGACACCTTCCACTGTCCCAGGTTGCTCAGAGCCCCAAACAGCCTGACCTTGAACACTTCCAGGGATGGGGCAGCCACAACTTCTCTGGGCACCCTGTGCCAGGGCCTCACCAACCTCACAGGGAACAATTTCTTCCTAATATCCAATCTAATCCTGCCCTTTTCCAGTTTGAGGCCATTCCCCATTGTCCTGTCACTACATGCTCTTCTGGAAAGTCTCTCTGCACTACAAGGGAGTTTTGGTGTACATAATAAACTGATTTAAAAGATCTCCACAGCAACACCAACCCACACTGTGCCATTGGCATTAAAGCTATTAAAATCAATCATGGTGTCTGGGAATGAATACACAGCACTAATTTGCTCCATTAGGGCTTAGCCTAATCAGTGGGACACAGATTACTCCTCATCCCAGCTTTGAGAATAATTCCCATAAATCAGCACCAATTTCATGAGGAGAGCCACTTAATCCATTTCCTGAAATCTGGCAGTGATTGGGTTTTTTTCTCTTGCAAGGGAGAAAGGAGCTGCAGTGAGGGTTGGTATAAAAGCATAATTATGATTTGATCAGCCTAGCAGTGAAGTGACAGCAGCTGGAATATTCACATGGAAATAAACAGCTTCTTTAGGAATGGTAAGCAGTGAATGATGTTTCTTTTATCAGTGATGAGTAGACATGCTGAAGACTGAAAGGTCAAGAAGAGGAATCCCTTGGAGAAGCACAGTCAGTGATCAAAGAGAGGGGGAGAAAAAGGTAAATGCTGTTGTGGCAAGATCACTGAAGGAGGAGATCAAGTGGAGAAGGCTTTTGGTGAGCAGCAACTGAAGTCACCAAAAGAGCCAATGGAGCTTTGGTGGTACCCAGAGCCCTTTTAGGAAGGGAGAGCAGAAGCTTATTGCACAAGTTCATGGAAATGTTTTTATGCAAAGGGAGGAAAACACAGCCCAAAAATAATCACTCCTTATTTTAACTGCATGGGATAAGCCACAATTTGGACAGAATCATATTTCAAAATGATCTTTGGCAGACAGGAGAAATCAGAAAAGAAAGTAAAATAGGAAGGTGGCCAATAAGGGCAAGTGCTAAATTTTGCAGCCAGGCAGGAGGAATAATCTGCTTGAGTGGCCATTACTTGGACAGGAATTGTGTGGAGTGGAAGGGATGACTGCAGTGCCAGGCAGGCTCAATGTGAGTCAACAAGGCCCTGCTGTTGTGTAAAAAGCAAACATCATACAGGGTTAAGCAAACAGGGATCGAGGCTGCAGGACACATGGCACTCCCAGCACCCACGTGCTCTGGGGAGGTACCTTGTCCCACCTGGAGTGACGTGGCCCATGTGTGACGTGGCCTGGGGAACACGAGAAGTTGTAGAGAGAAATATGAGCCATGAGTAAGGAGTGAAAGAAGTGAAGTTGTCAGAGAAGGGAAAACAGACTGTCAGTAACCTTGCTCAAATCAGCTGCAAGTACTACAGGGGGAAAGAATATATTTGCTGCTTGCTCTGCACTGAAGGTTTATTCCCTTTGCTGAAGATGTCTTTTGGTGAGGTGTAACAGCTGCCACCACATGTGTGCTTGAGAATCTCAGGGTTGTGCAAAAAGACCAAAGGCTGGCCTCCTTGGAGACTGAGCAAAGAAGGCAATTAAATGTCTCTTTGTTGTGGTCACGAAAGGGTAAAATACAACAAATTAAACCCTTGCAGAATGAAAAAATGGCCCAGACATTAACGAGATTGTTACTTGGTGAGATTCTGGTGAGACTTTGGAACTTCCCTCACCCATCTCCAGTCCAGCACTGCAATAATTAGTGTTGCATGCAATCCCCCAAGGCAGTAAGGGCTGGCTGCTCACTCTCCACTGGTGCTTTGTCCAGAAATCAGTTCTTCATGTCCTGCCTGGAATCCCTTTATCAAATGCTCTCTCCAGGACTTTTTTCCTACAACACAAGAGCAAACATTTTGCATGTTCACTGAAGAGGAAGGAAAAGGATGATGAAAGATGCAGGACTGCTTTGATCTGTGAGGTTCTCTCTCATTTCTCTCTAGGACAGGAGCAGCATTAGCTCTCAAGGAAATGGGTGGCAGAGAAGGGAGGAGCAGTGGCTCCCCTTGGCTCTTCCCACAGCCCCCAGGCCCAGGGGCAGGCTGGTGCAGAGCCTGCAGTGGGAGCAGCTCCCTCCCTGTGCCTGGCCAGAATCCCAGACAGCTCCAGGAATACAGTGAAAGGATCTGAAACACATCCAATATTCAGCTGAATAGGTAGCAAGACTTGAAATGAAGCCAGGTGCTGGCAAAAGCACAGCAGGGCTCAGCCTGGCAGACTAAAGGCTTTTCCCTGAAAAACAAGGAGGCAGGGAGACGCCAATGCTCCCTGCTGCCTTTCTCCCCACTTTGTCTTGCTGCTCAACCAGAGCAGAAACTATTTTTTCCTCCAGACTTTACTACATGTGCAGTCATGGAAGTGCAGAGCTGAAGAGCCCTACAGTGCTTGGGAAAACAATATTCTGCAGACTTTTGTCGTTAACACACAGGTTTGTCCCATAGGACACTTGGATCACAGTAATTATCTCTTCCTAGGGAAAACAGCTCCAAGAATGCTGTTAGGGTACTTGGATCAAAGGGGCAGCGACACACACAAGCTGCTGCCCAACCCTCACTCACATCTCACCCCTTCATCAGCTGTCCTGTAAAAACAATCTTGGAAAGCAAACACCCCAACAACACAAATTATGCAAATGTACCAGGCCTGATGCTTAGCAGAGCACCTGGAAGTTGGCGCTTGCATCTGAAGAGTCAGAGATAATCTGAGATAAGCACACCCTGCCCCCTCCAGCCTTTGATACCTTAAACGAGCCAGGCTGCTGGCAGCTGCCCTGGGCTCTTGGCTGCCACCGTTCCACCCGATCCCACACATCCCATTTACAGTTGAAACTTGAGATTAATTGAATTAACTCCACTCCTGGCAGAAACCATCAGCAGGGAAACAGGGACCTGCTAAAGCAGGTCTGCTGCTGAAGAACCACAGGGCTGCAGAGTGGGACTGCGCTGGCCTCTTGCTCGTGGCTCTTCTGGCTAAGGTTATAATTTTGTAAAAAATGAAACGTGAAAAGTTAACAGGATCAAGATTTTGGCTGATGAGCGCATTGCTGACAAGGAGGGACTGTCTACATAGCTAAGGAGATTTGCAGAATTTTTCATACAAGTGCATTTAACACAATGAAAATCACAAAATGTAAGAACAATTTGGAGACACTCTCACCATTGACAGTGCCACATGGGTTGCCCAGAAAAGTTGTGCACTCCCTGCCTGTGGAAGTGTTCAGGACCAGGCTGGAAGGGGCTCTGAGCAACCTGGTCTAGTGCAAAGTGTCCCTGCCCATGGCAGGGGGTTGGAACATGATGGTCATTAAGGTCTCCTCCAACTCAAATTACTCTATGATTCATAAAACCCAGTTAATGGGATGAATTCTAAAATACTTGTGGATGGTTTTAGAAAGCACCAGGTATCAATTCAATGTGAAGACACATTAATTTTTTCCTACAGACATCTGGATGTGATTTTGGTATTTTTTTAATTGAAATCCATTTGCTCCAGGGTAAAACTGTACAGTAACACAGCTCAGTCCAGCCTTGCAGTAAGTGATAAATGCAGCTACAAATATTCTCTCCTGTGACAGCCTTGCCACTGAGCCATTACTTCCTTACCAGCTAAAAAGAAAACACCAACCCAGCTCTGCTTTTCAGCTGGAACTTTTCCTGACCAGGACTGTTTTTAGGGAATCTTCAGTAGAGCAGTGTCTGGAAAATGAAAATTATTTACCCACAGCTGCCATAAAAGTAGTTTCACTTTTAATGTATTAAAGACAACAGATGCAGTTTAAGGTGCTGATGTTCAATCGTTAACACCCAAAATTTTGCAGCCTGGATGGTGCAACACCTGGAGAAATTATCTTTAAAAAGTCATGCTCCTCTCTGATTACCTGTTTTTTCAATTGAACACATTCCTTCTGTAAAAATGACCTTTCTTGTCCTCTGCAGACCACCACAACAGACATTTGCAGGCTCTTCCTAACCTTAACAGCCTAACCAGAGGCTTTATCAATTGAAAGAACCCAAACCAACCCTCCCCAACTCCTAACCCCAAGCTGCACTCTTAAAATCCAACTTGATCATGGAGATCATGGAGTAAATATGGAGAGCCTGGGGGTTATTTTAGCTGAAGACATGTTTCACCAGCTCTGAAAAACAGAAGGCAAAGAATTGCTCAAAAAAATAGTTTAAGATATAAGAATTTAAAACTTTAGTCTGTTCTCGCTAGATATTTAGAGAGCGGCATCCAATCTAAAGGAAAGGGATAATTTTTGTCAGATCTTATTAAAAAAAGGCTTTATTTTGAACAAGTTTTCTCCATTTGGTTTTACAGTCTCAACATACATCATATTCATGGACAAGCAGCATTTTCACAGAATAAGAGCCAAATACAAAGCCACTTGGGATTAACAGTTTCAACCTAATTGACTCAGACTTCAGAAAATCCTGTATGCTGTCACTTATTTGAGGTAAAGGAATTCCATAAATTAAGATCCACTGTTCAACAGAAGAGTCAACAATGAAATATTTGAGAAGTAAGAACCTTGGGGAGGAGGGGGAAAAAACCCAAATCTTAAAGACACTGTGGGCAACAAGAGGAGGGGGAGGTAGGATTTCCACTTGGTTTGTATTGGTGAACGAACACTTGGGTCTGTCAGGTGTAAATGTTTAACCAAATTGGTGCATTTAAATTTCAAATTTGATGAATTTTACCGGTAGCAGTCTCAAAAGGAGAACCTAACAAGATAAGTCATGAGCTTAGTTCATATGCTGAATGCTGTCACTAGGCACCCATTAGAGTATCCAGTAAAATCCACTGCTTTCAGTGCCCATTCCAACATATTACAGTTACTTGTGGAATTTTTGGGCAGCTGTGCAATCAGATCACAAAATTATACATTTGGTAGAATTCTAGAATGCTTTCTTCAGTAAAATTGTGTTAGGGGAGACAGAAAAATCCAACTTCCACTATCTGTTCATGCAAAAATATACCTGCAGTGAAACAGGATTTAGATAAACATATTAAAGCCATTACAGGGACACGTCTGTACTTGTTTTAAACTAACTTTATAGAACAACTAACTTTTAAACTAGCTTTATAGAGCAAATCTTAAACCTTTTAAATACTATCCACATTGTATTAGATACTGTTTAAAAACCAAAAACTATCCTCACCTTTTGTAGCTTGAGATTTAAATTAGCTCACCAATAATCCTGAATCTTATTTAAGAAAAATATGGAACTGGATTAATATCCTGTAAACTCTAAGAACTAAATTATCAATGTGAAATTTCTAATGCCCAGCAGAAATAAATTTCATCTCAGTCATTTAATGCCAGGCACTGCTCAATTTCTTCCAGTAAAGCATCATTTGATTTATGTACTTACAACAAAACATCATGTGGAGATGGGCTTCACTGCTTGAGTGATATTTCTTCTGAAAGAGTCCTGGCACACCAAGTTCCAAAGTCTGGTTAGCCAAACCATCCAGTGGGAACAAAAAAAATTCAAATTGAACTGATACAAGAATTTAGTTTAAGAAGCAAAGCAGATTAATTTAGAAAAGCTCATTTTTGATACTGTTTTGTTTTCCAGTTTCCAGTGAGAAAAATGGTTTTATACTTAGGAGGCAGCAAGAAGCTGGTTTGTTAATCATCTGACTATGTGATGCATCCATATCCTATTTCCATTTTTTAAAAAAGAATCACCAAGGAGATTTATCATTTAGCAAGTTATCTGGCTCAGAACTAAGGAAGCTCTAGCAAATTCTCTCCCTCACTGGAAAGCTGTGTTTTATTGCGTAGCTTTGTGTACACACAGTTCTATTTTGCAGAAATATGGTCAATGACCAAAACTTCTTGCTACATTACACTTTGAATAAAAGCACACGTGAATGAGGTGAAACTGCAACTCAACCATTGTACAAACTGTCTCTCAGAATGCCAACACTTCCACTGGAGCTTTAATGCTTTGGGACACAGCCTACAATGTTCAGTGATTGAGCAATTTGAGCTCAAAACAAAAAAAATTGTGAAGGAACTGCCATCTGTCCATTAGCTTTCATCACACTGCAGACCATCAGAAAGGTGGAAATAAGATTTATTTTCCACTAGCATCCAATTAGTTTTCTATTACCTTGAATGCTAACAAAATGCTTTTTATTAAATGACAGGGGAGAGAGCATAGATTAAAAAAAAAAAGTCTGTAAAGACTTTGATCCTTGCACTCAGGACCTTGCATTTCCTTCAATAGCACTTCTCTATTATGTTGCATGGAGCATAATTTTGGTGGTTTTTTTTTTTTTTTTTCCCACAAAACCTTTACCTGCCTATTATGAATCATTGCAATAAAAATATTATCTTTTTCCACACTGCACTAGGCAACTTTCTTTCCAGCTAAAGAAAGGAGTTTAGTCAAGAATTATAAAAACCTGAACTATGAATTCTGGCACAGCCAGGAGCAGCCACTCAACTACGCCAGAGTGCTTAGAAAATAGGCAGCCAGGAGTAGCAACTCAACTACTCCAGAGTGCTTAGAAAATAGGCTTTAGATTTTACACCAAGAAATTGGATTTATTGTAAATGCCACAGTCACATTGATAGACAGAGCACAGACTTCTGGTAACAAACAAACATACATTTTTGTAACTAAGCGTTTCTACTCAGTAAATAAATGCATTTCGCACAGCCTTCCTCTTAAATGTGCCTAAACTAACCTAAATAAGCAGACAGCATAGCAGAAAAGGGAAACTTAGGTGAGTAACTGTTTCTTAAGCAGTATATTATTTTTACTATGTATATAATATTTTATATTATATACACACACATTTTCATCAACAGTTCAAATTATACCCGAATAAAATTAAAAAAAACCCAAACCAGAACTGGCGCTCCTCCAATACATTTACCACCTTTCCCTCAGGCAGACTTATCCAGGTATTTGTCAAGATAGAGGAATGACAGTTAAAAAGACTCCCCCCACAAGAAACAAGTTACACAAAGAATACTGTATCACTACAAATTTTTTATTCAGAAGCCCATCTTTAAAAAAAATGTCATTATGAACTTGTTTGGTCAAACTACAACACTTTCTAGCAGACATACAGTAAAAATGGCATGGCTCAGAATCGACCGGATCGTTCGCGATCCCTTGACCGCCTCCTGTCACGCTCGCGGCCGCCGCCTCCTCCGCCGCCGCCACGGCCGCGATCTCTGGATCGAGACCGGCGCTCGCGGGACCTCGACCTGGATCGATGCCTTCAAAGAGAGTTTGGACATTTTATTGTTTCACCTCAGGCAGTGATTTACTTGCAGTACCACACAGCGGAACATGTAATTAAAGAATGGGAGTGATGAGGGAGAAGAAAGGCAGCGTGTCATTAGAAGGATTGGTTAATTGGCACTCGGGCTGCAAAGCACGATGTATTTACAAAGTGCCCAAATTTCATGCTGGGGAGTCAGCACAAACAGGTACAAGAATTGGCTGCTCCCTGCAGTCTCCTCTTACAATGGATGTGTAAACTCTAAGGAGAGGCATGGTTACACTGCTGTTATTTAAAGCAGGAGAAAGGGACACCTGCTTTGGCAGACAGGAATAGCTCTTAGCAACACACCAAAAGCTTACAGCTGCTTCTAAGTCCACTTGTATTAAATCAATTGCATTAAGTATCAATTAAAATCCAGTTCTCTGATGTTGCTCCCTCTATGTGATTTCTACCCCTCTAGGACACAAGCACTGGCAAATTATCTTCCCTGCCTCTTAGGCTGATAAATTCAGGAAGGGAGCTACAACCACCCAGAACACACTGCTATCAGAGCCACTACCAATCAGCATTACTGAACCTGAGAGTTCCAGATTTGTAACAGCGATCAAAAGGTTAATATAAAAACACACTTGGTCTTTTTCATAAAGCATTCAAATACATGAAAAAATTACTTAGCCACAAATACATGTGGCTAAACAACACAATCTACGTTTTTCAAAATTAAATTCATCCTTACAGGTTCTGAAACACTGCCAATTAGAGATCTTTACAGGAAAAACACATTCACCATCTCAGCCTCCTTGATTGACAGAAAGCTACAAAAATCATACTCTATATAAAAGCAAGATCGAAGATTTTATATGCCTATTCTGAACAGCAAGGTCTTAAATGCAAACAGATTGAATCCAGTTCCAAGTGAACCATCATAGTAACAGCAGTGGTAAAAGCCTTTCTGCAAGGTACCTCACTAAATGAATAATTTAATACAAAATGAAATGTCGTTATCAATTTTTTTTTTTACCATTATGTGAAATTACTTCTCCTTTCCCTACTGGGAATTCCTATCCAGGGACCCACCGTGAAGCTTTTAAAAGTGAGCTCCATACAGTGACTGGCTGGTATTAACAGTAAGAAATAAATACAGGCTACCACAAGTCACCATTAACAGTTAAAGGCAAATAAGGCTGGGTCCTTAGTATAATCTATAGATATGCTTGACTGCACATAATGCTGAAAGCTGCCAATCTGATGCTGCCAAAATGCCCACGCCAAGTAGCCTGCATCTAACAAAGGCCATGAGCAAACATTTAGAAGAGAATAAAACAGAAGCAGCATAAAGCAACTTCTACCAAGTGATGTCCACCTGTACCTGAACAGGTAAGGCCTATGTCCTCAGTAACTCAGTGTCTTCTTCTCCTTGAACTCTGCCTGCCACTCCAACCTTCAGAATCCATAGCATTGCAGAACAAGAAGCACCATGTTTTTAGAGCCCCACTCCTTTGTTGGAAACTGGCCACTTGCCAGCATGACTTGATGCCCTTTGGCATGCGCCAGAAATGCGTCAGAAAAAACAAGAGGACTTGGCACAAGCTTAAAGATTTGCCTTCGGATTTTTTCAGCAACTGATCCTTAAATTACTTGTTTTAGCAGTGTTTAAAAACAAACTTACTTTTTACGACGCCGCCCATACAACTCGCGCCTTAACTCTCGAGAAATGGGCTTCAAATGCATAAAGTTGCAGAAACCTCCTCGTGTACACTCTCTGAAACAGAATTCAAGAGGCACAGTTACAATTCCCAGCTCTGCACTATCTGCTAAGACCTCAACCCCTCTGATATTAAACACAGTAAATTATGAACATCATTTACTGACACTGCTGCACTTCTAGGAGAAAATCCCCAAAAGATGGCAGAAGTCAAGAGGTTCACTGCAGGTTCTCTGTCACTGTGATATTTTCTGAAAAATCCCTTTGCCAGGATTTCTTCTCCTGGGAAGATGAGAAGCCTCAGCTTCTCCATGTTTTGCTGCTCTGGACTGTGGTCTAGACATTGTTTATCCCAACATGTGAATTGTTTTCGTTAATGGCCAATCAGGGCCAGCTATGTCAGACTCTCTGACTCAGTCGTGAGTTTTTATTATTCATTCTTATTAAGCCTTCTGATGCATCCTTTCTCTTTTAGTATAGCATTCTTCTAATATATATTATAAAATAATAAATCAGCCTTCTCAGAACTTGGAGTCAGATTCTCATCTCTCACCTTGTCCTGGGGACCCTCACAAACACCACAGCCCTCCACACTACTGGTACCTGAAGTGGTTTTCTTCCTGCACTCAGCTCCATGAAATCCACACCCAAGCACCCTCCCTGCTGTCCAAGGCAAGAGGAAGGCCCTGCTTTATTTACCCCATCTCGTATTGACGGCAGCAGGCCTCTCTGAAGTCAGTCACAGGGGAGAGCTCGGCATGGATGGGCTGCCCGTTGAACCAGCGATTGTTCAGGTCGATCACGGCCTTCTCAGCATCTTCCTCACGGCGGAACTGAAAGCAAAATCAGCTTTTCAGAGAAGCAACAGCAGGAGATAAAAGATTCCTATCACATCAGTTGTGTGATAGCTGAGGCTCAGGGTTCTAGTAATGAAATTAGAAGCTACTTCAGATGTCTTGGACAGTCCATCAAAGCTTTTCATTAGCTGGGACTCAAGGGCTAATCAAAACTTTGATTTTCCTCTTCATTATGATCTGTTTGGTCTCTCAAGTGGGAAAGTTAGTCAATAGAAGATACTGTGTTTTCTTAGTACAGCTTTAAACCGAGAGAATGCTTATAATAGTTTCTGGAGCACTGTAGTCCTGATGTAATCCATTTTTTCAAACATTTAAGAGAAATGTACATAAAAACTGGAGATCGCATTAATTTAAACGAGAATTTACAAAAACCAGATCCTGTTTTATGATGTAATTATATGTGTTATGTATTTTAATGTAAAATTTAAATTTGAAGTGTCTTTTCACAGTAATTTTTTTAAAACAACTTTTTTTTTCTGATTATGACCTGCACAGTAAAGAATTTCAGGTGTGAAAATACTTTCCAGCTGAGGGAAAGTAAAGCCAAAATATCCAAAGCAACTCTCTCACACCTCCCCCACAACTGTGAACACACAGTAAAATTTCTGCTGGTGACAACTCTGTACTCGTTATTCAAGCGATACCAATGACTTTTAAAAAAGTTAAACCTAAGTGCTCCAGTTTGCACCTTGAACAAAACAGCTACTGCCAAATTTAACTTGGTCACAGATATTGTGTTTAACTGGGAAGTTAGAAAATTACTGCACCTGCAGCATATAAAACCTCTCTCACACTGATGTGCTTCAAGGGCAGCATGATGCTAAAGTAATCCAAACTAACCCTGCCAAACTAAACAGTCTAGTAGTGGTGACTGTTTGTAACTATGTAAAAGAAAAAAAAAAGTTTATATTTCTGAAAATTACATGGATTTTGACTACCAAGAAAGCTTCTCAAAATTCATTAAAATTTCTTTTGGATTCCTTTAACATTTTTACTCTAAATTGTGAAGTTGGAGAGTAGCTTATATACTGAAGAGCTTTCCCAGTAAAATAAAATCTACAATCATACAGTGCCTTTTAGAATTCTAAATCAATAAACACCACCCCCCAACTGCATGAACATCTCTCCATCCTACCTTTACGTATACATTTCCAACTAGATGATCTCCAAGGTTATCACAAACGTTCATCTCCTCAACTTCGCCGTATTTCTCCTCCATTTCTGTGAAGACCTCCTAAGCACAAAGCAACCCAGCACAAGTTTGCAGCACATTACTTGTAAGTACAGGAATATTGCAACTACCTCTAAGTAAATATAAAAAAGACCTTCCTTGGAAAAAAGCAAGATCACTTGATTTTTATTTTGTTTTTTTACATTTTGGGGTTTAAAATGAGTACTTTCTTGGCCATCTATAAGGACAGCACTACCAAGATATAACAAAAACCTATGGAAAACACACACAGCATTTACAGAATACACAGGATGCACTGAAAACACAACACAGAAAGTCTGATGCTAGCTTCAGGTACTTTGTTTTTATATAAATAATTAAGAATACTTAAAATTTATAGAAAAGGAGATTATACAATCAAAATGCTACATCACCTAAGCTGCTGATGTTAAACAAAGACTATTTCAAGCAGTCAAATTAAGGTCAAACTAACCAATGGCAGGAAATATTTAATACAAAGCTGTATGTTTTATAGAAACACCCAAGGAAATAAAGTGTTTTTTTTTTCCTGAATCTGTCCAATTGTGCTATCCACTACATCCATTTAACTTATCTGTGGTGACAAATACAGGGACACTGTAATGCACCTTTACATACCTCAAAGAACTCATCATAATGTTCCTGCATCTCAACATCGCTCACAGCACCTGCAAAAGTCAAAGAGTCAGACTGATTAGAGCCTGCTAAGGAAGGGGAGATTTTGATCAAACTACAAAACAATCTAGAGAGGCCATCTGGAGCATGAGAGACACCATATAGCATGGAGCTAACTAACAGGAATATTGCAAAATAAGGATGTGTGAAGAGCTTTGAGTCCCCAAAGTATCTGTCAAAATATTACACTGGTATGATCAAATCAAAGCAAGTTTTAATCAGAGCCAAAGTTGTATGCCACAAATTTAAAGGGGAAAAAATTACTCTGAAATATCACTTAAAATTTAATGTATAGTCCCACTCTCTAACTACCAACAATTTTACCTAAACAGAAGGCACGTGCTTTGTTATAATGCCATACCTTAAAATATTACTAAAATTTAGTATTCCTCCTCCTAAAGGCAGAAATTTATGCCTACTTCTCCAGCATATCCACTTGAATTTGAGAGCTCACAATGTATAATATCCCAGAATTTTTTAAAATTTGCTGAAAACAGTAACTGAAATGACACACTTTTCTCAGTGCCCTCAATGCTTTGCAACAGAAAGCCATTTTCCAGTTCAAGTTTGAGTGTTACTTCATTTTTCTGTAGTCCTGCTGAACACCTTTCAGTGCAAGACAAGCCAGCCTTATATTCAAGTTAAGATTATTTTCATGCTACAAGCTGGACTTCAAAAACAAGTGCGGCTTGACTGCTGCTACAAAACCCAACATAAGTGTGGCTTCTTTTTCAAAGCATTAAATGTATAAAAATCAGTTTCATTTATTTCTTCCAGTCTACAGCAGTTTAAACAAGCTGTATACATTAAAGCCATTAGATTAGCTCTTCAGCAGTTAAGTGGTTTATTAAGATCAAGCGGAGCAGGTTTACAACAAACCCTGCATTTTATGCTAGAAAAATATGCTAGTCTTTAAAACTACAACCAGACTGGTTTAGTTAACAGAATGTGAAAGACAAGAAACTGAGCCAATAAGGCTGAGTTTATTCATTTTCAGGCTGGTATGAAAAAAATGTTTGGCTAGTATTACCACTTGGACAAACTTTATGTTTTTCTTCAAAGGCTCTAATATTAACCAGCCACACTTTCTGGAACTGCAGTTCCTGTTCTTCCACCCAGCTCACCTCCACAAGAGGCTAAGGGGCATTTGGTTTATAGTTTAGGCTGACAGTGTTTCTGCATTTGAGACACGTTTGCTTTTAAGATATTACTTCTCCCTCATGGTTATAGCAAATCAAGGAATATCAAACATTAAACCAGTAATTCTAGGCAGTTTAATACTTAAATATATTCTCAAGGTTCTGCCAACATCACTGATACCAGCTTACTAACACCTAAGGATTTTTTGGTTTTGTTTCTAAAGGTATCAGACAGGGGCTCTGGGAGCCTCAGTGGGAATAACTACTTTTTACCAGATGGACAAGTGCTAAAAATGTTTTTTGTCAAATTACGATATCACAGGCAACAGTTAGTTAATGACTACTTCAATGACCTTCTAAAGTGGGAAGTATACATATGACAGGCTTCACAAACATCCATGTTCCAGGGCTAATGGCATCTGAACCATGAGAAGCCCAATTACTAATTAAAATACTCAGGAAAACTATTGCTGTTCCAAACTAAGGTTAATCCTCTACGACGGCAATAGAAAGGAAGACAGTTAAGCAACAATGACAAGGCATTAAATAGCTACCCAAATTATCCATTTAAAATACATGCAATACTTAAGTAGGGACAAATATCAAAAACCAAGGAGCCAGGAGTTTCAGCAAACCTACTGCTTGCAGAGCTCCAGCTCTACCCCAGGAGGTACAGTCAGGCTCTGGCACACAGCTACTGGCTTGTCACAACAAACTAGAGTTGGATACCAGCATTTACAACACTGGAGGATCTGTGCAGGACTCTTGCAGCTGTAAATCTAAACAGCTCCACAGACCAAACTGCTGTAACTCTGTGCAAATTAGTTACCAGCTCATTGAGAGTTCAGGGAGAGAGTGGAAACACCCAACCAGAAATGTTTTGGTCTACTGGAACAGCATTAACTACTAAGCATCTGCAAGGAGAGAGCCTACAAACCAATGGAACTGGTCAAGCATCCAGACAAAATGACACAGCTCATTTACATGTCCAGCTTGATTGTGTGACAAAAACACAAATTGCATAATGGAGCCATTATTGCTTTCAGAAGCAAGAGAGACGGTGTTGACTTTTAAGTTAGTGGCCAATTCACAAAGCACTTCTAATCAAATGCTGGTAACTAATCTGAACTGGTCTATAAACCAACAGTCAAAAAAAAAAAAGAATAGCCAAACAAAGCTTTATTACCACACAGTAAATACTCACTTCAACAAGAAAGATTAGTTAGAAAAGAACACCGACCCTTTTTTGGTTCTAAAATTTTGTTTTTAAAATCTTATTTCAATCTCGATGATATTAATTACAATGATAAATCAGTTAATCGCCGATCAGCAATCCTGGGCATTAATTGCTGCCAGTTTCACAGGAGGTGTGTTTGCTTATGCCCATTTGTATCTCAGGAGGAGTTATTAAATTACTTCATGACCATACCCAAATGCCTTCCCCTCCTCAAAAGTACTTTAAAAAAATATTTGTCTTAGGTAAATATGCCAAATGGCATCAGAATTTGAATTTTCAAAGTATGGAAAGAATTTTAAGCATGCACCTATCCAATAAGGACAGCTGCCAGAAGGGGTTAGTCAGTCATGGTGTGTTCTTCCAAAGTGCACTCCCTAAATGGAAGCTGCATTAACCTAGGACAAATTTATGCATGCAGTCTGAAAAGTTTCAGTTCAAGTTCTCTTAACATTTACAGAGCAGGACATTTGTTCTGAATGAAGTCAATGTGTCACTGCCCTGCACTTTCCGACAGTGGAACCTAATGAGTAGCACAAAACATACAGAAAACCATTCCTAGGATGCAGGCAACTGGCAGGGAGAGAGGTGACAGGAAGAAAGCAGTGCAACCAACACTGCTTCACAGGGGAAGTACAATTTTAACCCTTTTTGATTTAATAGCTGGTATTCAGATTGCCCCATAGTTTTGGGAGCAGGGAGGAAGGTAGTGGGACAAAAAATTGGGTTTTTTTTTTTTTTTTGCTTTTTGGGGTTTTTTTTGTGTTTGTTTTGAACACATGTAACGAAACATGGTCAGTTTGATCTGTTAAACTAAAATGGCAGACCAGTTTAAGTCGACACTGAGCTCTGACAATCAAGCCCAGGGAACCAGTGAAGGAACTTGTATGAACTTACAGCGCAAACCGTCAGCAGACTGGGAAGAGTTTTGAGGGTTACGGTAAATGTTCAAGAGGGCAATGGTCTGAAATACAAAACGCAACAACTTTATATTATGGAAAATAATTTTAACAAGAAACTGGTTTCCTTTAGGGTCGCTTTAGTCGAGTCTGTGCTGAAAGAGAGGTGGTTATTCTCTCCCAAGCAGGAGAACTTGCACTTAGCTGGTGACCTTTCTATATCAACCTAACACTGTAAAGTAATAGAGATCTCATGATACTCCATTATTGTATTCTTAATTTCACTCCATTCACCAATACTACTATAGAGGGTTTTGCATTATTTCAGACAGCTCTGAAAATTGGTGGTATCCAAATGCAGCAGTCACGTTACAAGCACAGTAATTTCAATTCGGTATTATTGAATGGCTTCTTAGTAGCAAAATCCCAGGAAAGGAAGTAATACAATAATTAGAGCATAACATGAAATCTCCATTTTCCTAAAAAAGTTAAGATGAAAGAAAACCCAGTTTTGGGACTTACCGTACATATATACCTATTTTTTACTTTTTGGGTGTTAAATCAAGAATTTGAGAAATGTCTGCAGTTTAACCTTTTCAAAAGAATGCAGTGTTACCAAGTTTTCACTTTGCAATACAAAAGGGAATCTGCATCAAGTCCAATTTGTGCAGCCCTTTCTGCACTCAGAATTGCACACATTCCACAAATTCTTGATCTGTGCGCAAGAAGAGTTCCGTCACTTGTCCTGTTTGCAACAGCTTTATGTCAGCAGCTCAGAAGCCAACATTATTTTATCATAATTAGGAGTGGGCTCTTTAACACCATTCTTTAAAAAAATTTCTCCAACTGTGGGACTTACAGTGTGAGCCGTCAGCCGTCTGTGCACTGTTTTGGGGGTTACGATAGATGTTTTGAATCAAGATGGTCTGCGGGGAAAAAAAATAAAAAGGGGAATTCTACTGGCTGCTGTGCATATAATAGACAATTGCAAAGAGACAACTTGTTTGCAAACAGCTAAAAGTCATATTTTATCCTTAAGACTTCCTTTTGTATTTGTAGAGTATCTTCCAAAATTGCATCCAGACCATCATATTATGAAAACAGTTTTAATTAACCACCAAGAAAGAGCTGCGTTTGTCTCAACAGCTAGCCTCAAAATGGGAGGTGTGAGGCCCAGTAACCTAAAATGTCACACGAGGTACTCTGGAGATGCCTAAACTTTTGAGAGCAGATTCACTACTGCAAGTCTAGGGGGGGAAAAAATAAGTGTTACGTGCACAGCATGTAATACATAATGCTACACCAGACCATAAGGCCTTTAGGCAACTGCTACATCTCGTTTTGTGCATCAGGGTTTTCTTGGTGGAATTGCTGTTTAAATAATATAATAGCATCATAGGTTCACATGTTTCCGATCCTTCAAATAAGGACAATATCCTTTTAGCCCTTCTGCTTTTTACTTGAAGAATTAGCCCAGGCAGACTTGAAACCTTACATTTGTACCGTTCTTCTTAAAATCAAGTTGTCTGAAAAAACAAACCATGTTTAAGTTAGTAAACTAATATTACAAAAAAATTCCAAACGTCCATATCACTGTAAGCAGCTCAAAAATGGAGATTTGATTACTTAAAATACAAGCTCAATGTTAGTCAGTATGAATGGCAATCCCCAAGTAACTTTAGCTTAGACATTATTATTATTAGTCACAGTAAGAATTCAGAGCTTAAAGAAGTCAGAGGACCAGCAATGTCACACCTACATACACTACCCATTTAACATGTAAAAAAAAATACAACTGTACCATCACATTTAAAATCACACACTTGTTTTATTACAGGTCCAGCCATACCAACCAAAGCTTTGTGCTTCCGTGGCCCAGGTTTAAACTACCTGTGCTTTAGCCTACAGCTGGAGAGTGCCAGAAACAGGCATCTCGTCAGGGTGTTTGTGCTGATGGGGGTAATTTGATCATCCTGGATTGTGTGACCTTTCCTAACACAGCTCTTCTGTAAAGCAGCTGCACCAGCAAGAGCTGCACAAGGTTAAAACACTGTGCTGATAACTTCCCATTAGCAGGATGTCTGTTCTATCACAGCTGATTGTCAACCTGCACACAAATAAAGATTTCTGCAGACCCCACACAGTGCCAGGGACCTGGGAGATGGCACAGCACAGCTGCCAGCGCGAGGCTGTGCAGTCCCAGACATCCCTGGCTGAATGGCATGTGCCCTGCTGACCCACTGCAGCTGGCATTGCTAAGCACAGCCCAAAGCAAAGCTAAAGGCTGCTCTGACAGAAAGCTGTAGTTGCACACAAACATTTATTGGTAAAAAGAAAAAGTAAGATTTGAGGGGGTTTTTTTGTTGGGTATTTCAGGGTTTTTTAACGTAAAAGACAACTACTGTGGAAACTCTCTGCTTTAGGAATATTTTTTCCTAGTCAATGACCTAAATTTAGGTCTCTAAATAACCAACTGCACTTCAACTTGTGCTCCATGTAGGTCAGCAACATGGGATAGTTTTGAAAATGGACAATACTCATTTGAAATACAATATTTGCATTACAGAATTTTAAAATCCCAGAAGCAAAGAGGTGTTTTTGTTGCTTAAGTACCAGAAGTCCCTATGCACCAGTAACCTTGACATTCTCCCTAGAAGTCCCCCTGCCCACCCACAGTTTACCTTGATCCATAGCTCTGAATCTGGCACATGGATAGTACTCCCCTCCCTAATTTCTCCCCAAACCAGCATCAGTTCATATTTCTCATCAACTCTGCTCCTAAGCAGATTAAATGAACTTGCAGGAGACTCTGCTGTTATGTGAACTGTTTCTATGTAATTTTAAAATTACTGCAGTTAAAAAATGCAGTAACTTTCAAAGGCACCATTGCTCATGTACAAAATTCCCAAAGAAATTCATCTGTGTACCTTGACAATCAGCACTGATAGAAAGAGGAAAAAAATACATTTCTCCAGGAATATAATTTGTGAATATTATACAGCTCATAAAATAACAATAATGAAAACCCTGTGACTTCCTGCACCTTTTCAAATTTATTTTTATTTCTGGCAGACATGCAGTCACACATCATGTCTCTTAATAATATTCACTGAGCCAAAGATTAAACAATCTGTCATGCCAATTGACAATTCACCCTCAGCAACCAGGCAAGTTGTTTTCATTAACCATTTCTTCCACATTCTAAGGAAATATGCAAGTCACTCTTGAAACTAAAGAGCCTGGGTCAGAGAGCAAGTGTAATGACAGATGAGTCACTTTTATCCATTAATTAGATTTCTTCTATTTATGCATAAAAGATTGAAGTTCCCACCTTTGGGACAGGTGGAATGAGCTGCCTTTGTCTGTGATTTAAGAACTCTGGGATGGTTTAAGTGCCTGAACACCACTGAGAAGGCACACTCACCTGAAAGTTAGCACTGGTGGGTCTCTACTACAGGCAAGCTTACAACAGCATCGCTTCCTGCAGCCATTAAGGGTGACAGGAGATAATTAGAAATGCTGGGAGAAGTAAATGGAACACCCCAAAAAAAAGCAAAGACCCAGATAAACTGGGGCTAAAACTGAACTAATTAATCTGGAGCTTGGTAATTATTCACTTGTATCTGAGAATCTAATGTTTTAAAGAAGCCAGAGTATATTTCCACAAGAAAGAGAAAAAAGGGGAAACAAACCTGGCTAAATGTTGGTTTGTTGTGCAACCGAGAACATCTGTCTCCATGGCGACAAGCTCCAATTTTGAAATAAAATGAGCAGTTGACTCTGCAAGAAAAAAGTGAATAAGGTAGTTACACACTGGCACAGAAACCATTAATTTGAAAAAAGCCTACACCCTAAATGTCTTTATCTTGATGTGGATAAGTAACAGAGAAAAACCCACATCAAAACTGTACAGGAAAGCATTCCAACCAACCTGTCCATATTCATTCTTTCTGCCCCTAACTTACAGCCAGTATCTGACCAATTTCCCCCAAAGTGGCTTCATGATTCACCACACACAAGTGATCTCTGTTTTATCTTCTGCTTCTCCATTCTTGTCTTTACATCAGTTTCAGTGGGTGATGGGATGGAAAGTAACGAGAAAAACGGCCTGAAATGGAACTGGGAGCTCTGTGGCTGAGTTGATGCAGCCCCGGGTCCAGGCAATAAAATCTGATTTAAAACTGACACAGTTGCACTTCTCTCACGTTTATAAACCACCTGTTTAAATCATACTCTAAGGGTAACTCAGGCTGCTACCAACACAGTATCCAAAATAATTCAGGGAAGAGAAAATCATGTTACAGAAAGAATACACATAAGCAAAATAAATCCATTTAGTTAAGCTATTTCCATGAATATAATGAATGATTTTAAGAGTAAGCTGCTTTTTGTTTTAAACCACAAGCTTTTCTTGAATGATCCACCTCAGGACACCTTGATAATGATCTGGCTTTAGAAATGCTACTGAAACTCCCACAAAAAGGTGTAATTCACATAGTATGATGAAAGAAAACCACAAGGAGTTTAGTTACCTTGACAGGGAAATGCAAAATTCTGAAGGGCAAGAAAACTATGATGGGCTACATTTAGGTAAATGAGGTATTAGAATTCTCCTGGAAGAAAAATTATTATTCCCATAATTAACACCAATTATTTTACACAGTTCTGTGTAACCAACATCAACTCATGGAGGGGAGAATTATTTAAGTACTAAAGCACATCTGATCTCTAGCAAAGCATTCTACTGTAAAATTGCAACATGCTCACTCTTCATTATGTTTTTGAAAACAAACACTTAGCATGATAAAATACTTACTGTCTTTTCTGAACTCTAACCTGAAACAAAAAGAAATACCTAACTACAAAATTTCCAATAGTGCCTCCAACTTCAGCACCTTCTGGAAGGTTCCGTTTGCTTTTTTTAACAGAAAAAAAGAGCTGCACAGGAATTTCATGCCTGATTAAAACTCTGAAACTGTAATGCATTAAATTCCTATGTATCTCCTTTGTGTGAAAGGATGCTACAGTAACAGAGCTCAAAAGAGAGGCTGCCGACACTGCTTTCCTGGAATGGCAGCACTACAGAGCAGAGCAGAAGCCCCACGGCCAGGGGCTGACAAGAGTAATTTAGTCCAGCAGCACATCGATGCCCCCTTTTCATTTTTACGAGTGGAAAAACACGCCGGTTTGGTCAGGCCGATGGTGACCAAATTTTCGTTAGGAGGGTTTTGTGTGTGTGCTTCCAACAACCAGAGAAACTAGAGGCGTTCCCGGACGCGTGGAAGGCTGCAGGCAGAAGCCTGTAGGATCAGGATGCAGCAGTCGGGGAAATCCTCCGCACCCTGGGGAGGGGGGAGAAATAACCAGTCGCTGTCCTTGCAGCAGAGCGGGAGCTCTCAGGCTGCTGCGAGGCTCAGGGACACGAACAAAAGGGGAACAGGAGGAGGAGGTGGCGCTTTCTGGCAGGAGGCGGCGGGAAGCTCCGGCACCCAGCGGCCCCGGCAGGAAGGCGCAGCCGCGGGGGGAAGGGGGAGGGAGGACGGGGGAGGGCGGCAGCGCGCCACGAGGCGCGGCACACCCTCATGGCGGCCAGGGGAGGGGTAGGGGAGGGAGGGGAGGGAGAGGAGGAAGAGAAGGAGGAGGAAGAAGTGGGGGGTGGGGAGGGAGTGCCCGAGAACGGCCCCGGCCCGGGAGGGGGATGGGGGGAGGGGGAAGGGGGGAGCGCGTGGGCGGGGCCGCCGGGCGCGCGCGCGGGAACGCGCGAGACCCACGCGCCGCCGGGCGCGCGCGCGCCTGGGAAGGGGGGGGGGTGTGGGGTGGGGGGGGGGGGGAAGGGCCTGAGGGAGGCGATGGCGGGGGGGGGGGCGGTGGGGAACGGGGAGCGCGGCCGCCTCTCGCTTCCCTCTTCCCGCCGCGTTCCAGCGGGATGGGAAAGGCGGGAGACGTGGCCCCCGAGGCGGGAGTGGAAGAAATGGACGAAACGGGCCGGGGGTCCCCCCCGCAGGGAAGGAGGGGCAGGGAGAAGGGAAGCAGGGCTGACCGCCGCGATCGGAACAGGCCGCGTCCCCGCGCAACCCGCTACGGGCCTTTGGCCTCCCCTCGAGCTTCCCCCCTCCCTCCCGGGGGTGCCGCAGCCGCGGGAGCGGCGCGGGGAGCGGGGCAATGGGGCCACTCACTTGTCCTTCTCGGTGCCGAAGATGGAGGCCAGGTACTCCGCCATCTCCCACCGCCCGCCCGCCCGCCGGACCGCCCCGGCGCCGCCGCCGCGTCACAGCGACCGCGCCGGAAACGCTGCGCTGAGGGAAGGCGGGGGGAGAGGAGGCGGGGTCCGCGCCACACGCGGGGTCGCCGCGACAGGCGCGCAGGGGCGGCGGGGCGGGGCCGGGGGAGGAATCTGTAGGCCGTGGGTTCGAGTCCCGCCCCCGGCAGGGGCTGAGGGGATGGAGCTGAACGGGGATCGCGGCTTCCAAAAGTGCTGGAATAAAGGGATTCGTTCCAAGACCATGTTTGTGTGAGTGGGCACGTTCTGAAGGGGTTTACATTAAAAAAAAA
Organism: Diglossa brunneiventris; assembly: GCA_019023105.1. Lineage (NCBI taxonomy): Eukaryota > Metazoa > Chordata > Aves > Passeriformes > Thraupidae > Diglossa > Diglossa brunneiventris. The sequence goes on from CM032352.1 coordinate 5,259,998, forward strand.
AAAACACAAACAAAAACAACCCCAAAGCCTTGCTTTTTAATTAAAAGCAGAATAGAACCAAATTCTTTCTGATCGTTGTTTTGGGAGTGTGAAAAGCGCCAGTTTAAAAACAAGTTCACTTGTTTTTAAAATTTGAAAAGTTTAATGATAATAAAATGGTTATAAAAATAGCAATATAATTAGAGTAATAAAAATTTGGACAATTTGGATTAGGACAATATGTGACAATAAAAACAAAGAGTTACAGATGGCCGGGTACCTTTTTCTGGGCAAAATAAGCCCAAAAAAGGACCCACGTTAACAGAGGATTAACCCTTAAAAGCAATAGCCTGTTGCATACTCATACATCTCATACATGATGCATAAATTCCATTCAAACAAAGGGTTCTCTCTGGCATCGTTAATTTCTTCCTCTTATTCCTGATGGCATCTTCAGGGCTGAGCAAGGTGGGAACAAGTTTCTTCTGGTAAGAGAGCAATAAATTCTCTTTCTCTGAAAGATTTAGGTGTCCTGTGGCTGCTATCTGGTGCAAGTAACTAATTTCTTTCTTAAAAAAAATCTCACATACATAGTTTGTATTTTAACATTATGTTATAATCTAAACTATATTTAACACACTACTTAAGAAAATTAATACAGCATTACTTTCTAACACAACACATACAATATTCATTTTAATATTTGCGAAAAGCCAATCATAAAATATGCATTTTTCACAGGGAGGTTTCATGGAATTACAGGCCAAAAGCTGCAAGGTTGAACCCAGTGAACTGAAATTTTTGTGATGGAGCAGCAATGCACGTGGTAGAGTCCAATACTGTACATCACTGAAAACCACTTCAGGAAATAAACTTGCTTGTTCTGCTGATTCAGAAAACAAGACTGAGTGCTCAGCGTGAGACAAGTAAAATTCATCTCAGACATTTGCAGTTCTCTGAAGCAGTAACAAATGCACTCCACAGAGCTCACAGCTCCAGCTGGACCATTTACAGAATCATGGAATGGTTTGGGGTGGAAGGGACCTTAAAGATCATCTCATTCCAAGCCCCTGCCATGGTCAGGAACACCTTCCTCTATCCCAGGTTCCACTCCAAGCCCCATCCAGCCTGATCTCTCCTGCAATTCCTGATTTGGTTTGAGCTGTGCTCTGTCTCAGGACAGGGACAGACACTGCTCCATGTCCTGCTGTGTTCTTTTTGTGCTCTTTGGCGATGTAAAGCTCACCTGCTCCCTGCTCCTTCCAGCAAAATTGCACTGATCTTTGCTCCAATGTTGTTGTTAAAGCCTTCAGCTAAAGTATGTCAAAATACATTTTTTCCTAGGGAATCAAGACACGTTTTCAATATTTTAAACATGCTGGGTTGTGTGCTGGTGTGAGTCAGGGGAAGGGATCTCTGCCTGGCGTGGCAACAGCAGCCAGTCTTTTTCCATATTTCCATTTTTTTTATACCTATCTGCAAATCTCAAGTTAGTGATTTACTGTGGGTTACTCTCTGCCCCAAATTGCTCAGCTCTGTTGGGTTAAATGCTGCCACAACCTCTCCTCTGTTTTGCTCTGCTCCTTAAGGCCCACTGTCATCAACCCAGGACACACAGATCTGGCTTGGAGATAAAAGGGCGAAGAGAAAAAAATGAGGAAGGAAGCAACTAGTTTTAAGAGTGTAGGAAAGGCAGAAAAAAAAATTGTGAAGCAAAAGAAAGCGGTGCTTGGATACAGAAAAAAAGATTAAAACAAACACAGAAACTCATCCAGGGGGGTCAGTACATGAAGTACTTAAAGCATTCACTGGAAAATAGCACTTTCTTGTTGCCAGTGCCCAGAATGACGTCCTAAAGAGCTACATGGAGTTCCAGGCCAGTGCACAGGATTTGATTTCTCAGGTTAAAGGGATTTTGCTAACAGTGCATATGCAGGGATAATTACTGACCCACACCCACCAAGCCCTTTGAACAAATTTGCCAGGACTCTGCTTGACGCCTCTTGGAACAAGGCACAGCTGTGAGGAACGAGAACCAATTTAAGAAGTAACGTCAAAAAAATCATCTGAGAAGGCAGCTTGTGTACATTAGAACAGAGCTGTAGCTGGGAGCCTCGTCTAATCTCCTTGCATGCCTATACTTCACTAATCACCACGGTTATATAAGCAGATCTTTGACAATATCCTCAATTATAGCAGCCCCAGGAGAGGCTGCACAGCCCAGCAGTGAATGGTGAGGGTTTTGGAGCTGTAACTTCCACATGGGTCTGGGGGAGGACTGGCTGTGGCTTTGTGTCCTCTCTTGGGGCAGCACTGCTGTGGTAAGGAAAGGAGGGATAAAAGAGGGGAAATTTCAAGGAAAGGAAATTTCAAGGAAAGGAAAGGAAATTTCAAGGACAGGAAATTTCAGGGAAAGGAAATTTCAAGGAAATTTCAAGGACAGGAAATTTCAAGGAAAGGAAAGGAAATTTCAAGGACAGGAAATTTCAGGGAAAGGAAATTTCAAGGAAATTTCAAGGACAGGAAATTTCAATGAAAAGAAAGGAAATTTCAAGGAAAGGAAATTTCAAGGAAAGGGAATTTCAAGGAAAGGAAAGGGAAAAGGAAAAAGGAAAAGGCTTCTGCCATTCCATAGCAGCAAGCACATGGGGACAGAGCCTGTCTGAGGCCCCCAGGGAGCCCTGGCCCTGTCAGAGCTGTGAGGACACTGCTCTGATGCTGTGCCTGAGGTTCACTGGAGCAGCCTGGCACCAGGAGCAGTCCCTGGGCTTGGATGAATGGCAGGGAAGAGGAGAGAGATGCTGAGTCAGAGCCTTGGAGAGGCAGCAGTGCAGACACTGCAGAGGGATTCGTGTGTCTTAGGGAAGCTTTTCCTTGGAGAGGCTTTGAGATCCAGCCCCTGATTAGGAGCACTGCTGATTTATTATCTGATTTATTATCTGTTAGGGAGAGCTTTACAATTGTAAACCAGGAAAATTAATAAAGTTTCAGGGCTTTTGAGTTCAACACAATATTTGCTGTGATTAGAACTTTCATCCAGCAAGCTGCTGTGCAGCTTGGGGTCAGGGCCATCATTGGGGCAGTTGCTGTTTATAAAAACCCTCTCTCCTTACAAGCTAAACAAAAATGCCATCCTCCCCCCTTTACAGAGGAGACAGAGAGAGCAGGTGATTTTCCTAGCATCAGGGTGGGCAGGGGATGAGCAGAATGAGGGGAAGAATTTAGGGATAGCCTCATTGGCTCAGATGGAGGGTTTACCAGGCTGCACATGCTGTCTCCTTGCTCACACGTGAGGCAGCAAGACCTCTGAGCTGGCTGTGAGGGTGAGGGGACAGAAAGAGGAATATTCTGCACTCAATTGTGAGCACTGGTGTGAGGAGGTTTGTGGCCTCCTTCATGACTCAGTGCACAAGTAACATCTGGTGCCCACAGCTGCAGCTTCACTTCTGGCTCCTCCAGAACCACTTCTTCATTTTTTAATTTTTTTTTACCCCATTGTTAACACTCTCCTTATCTGGGTGCAAATCACTTGTTTTCTCCTGTTCTGCCCTCCCATGCCCCCCTTGCATGGCAGGAATTCCAAATTTTGTTCAGGATATGTGCTAGCCTGGCCCAGGAGAGAAGGTGTCGCTAGAGACTGTAGCAATTCCAGCCTGGCAGGAGAGCTCTAAAACCATGTGGGTGTGTTTCCAAGGTGAACCCCATCCCTTGGCCTTTCTCTGAGCTCATCCCTGTGCTTTCCCCAAATGTGGGCAGTTGGGCAGCATCACTGTGCTGTGGCCACATGGGATGGCATTCCTCTTCACCACAAAAAGAAGAAAAAACCCCATTTCTTCTCCTTTTGGTGTGAGTATAATCCTGGCTTTCCTGCCTCCTCTCCCAGCCTTCTGAAGTGCTGCCCAGGGCTGTCCCTGATCCATCCCTCACTCCAAGGGCCTAAAAGATTCACTGGAAAATAAGCAAAGTCCATCTATAAGCAAACTCAGCTGCTCCTTTGAGGGAAATTCCTCTCTGGGCTGTCCTGGGCAGTTTGGATGAAGCCTTTTGTGGGAGCAGCTGATGTCTTTTGACCTTTCTGAGTACTCTGAAGTATTCTCCAGGTATTTCTTGCTTGCTGCTCTCTGGTACTTTGAGGACCAAGAGGACACCAAGGCAGTGAAAGGAGAGAATTTGGTGGAAATCTTTTATTACATCTCTCCTCCAATTACTTGTCCAGTGCCCCTGAGCCCATACAAGCTCTTTGCATAGTGTGGTAGTTTGAAATAACTTGGTTTTTCAAACCAAGTGAAGGGGTGAGGAGGAAAAAGGGTCAGAGTGGATGATTTTCCTGAGTGCTCTGACATTTGTCCTGCAGTCAGCCCACTACACACAGGAAAGCAGCTTGCAGATCTGCTGTGCCCATCCCATAATTTTGTTTGTTTTCAGGCTGTCTTCATTTGGTTGTGGTTTCCTGGTAGAGCAGGACCTTGGCTCACATGGGCTCAGCCCAGGTTTGAGGGGCAGGGTTCCCTCCACCCCTCCCAGATTTTATTTTGTTCCATCTCCCACAGATGTGGCCACATTGTGAGTGCCTTGAACTGGCTCAATGGCCAAGTCAATAAGCTGGATCATTTTATCTTGCATTTTATCATGAAGGGAAATGAAACTGCACTGCACAGATGGGAGCACACTGCAGGAGGAGAGAGGGAAATCAGGAAGGATGGGGTAGAAGGAGAAGAAAGAAAAGAGAGGAAGGAAGGAAGGAAGTGGCGGAAGGAAGTGGCGGAAGGAAGTGGCGGAAGGAAGTGGCGGAAGGAAGTGGCGGAAGGAAGGAAGGAAGGAAGGAAGGAAGGAAGGAAGGAAGGAAGGAGGAAGGAAGGAAGGAAGGAAGGAAGGAAGGAAGGAAGGAAGGAAGGAAGGAAGGAAGGAAGGAAGGAAGGAAAGGAAGGAAGGAAGGAAGGAAGGAAGGAAGGAAGAAGGAAGGAAGGAAGGAAGGAAGGAAAGAAGAAAGAAAGAAAGAAAGAAAGAAAAAAGAAAGAAAGAGAAAGAAAGAAAGAAAGAAAAAGAAAGAAAGAGAAAGAAAGAAAGAAAAAGAAAGAGAAAGAAAGAAAGAAAAAGAAAGAAAGAGAAAGAAAGAAAGAAAAAAGAGAAAGAAAGAAAAAAAGAGAAAGAAAAAAAGAGAAAGAAAGAAAAAAAGAAAAAAAGAAAAAAGAAAGAAAAAGAAAGAAAAGAAAGAAAAAAGAAAAAAGAAAAAGAAAAAGAAAGAAAAGAAAGAAAGAAAAAAGAAAGAAAGAAAGAAAGAAAGAAAGAAAGAAAGAAAGAAAGAAAGAAAGAAAGAAAGAAAGAAAGAAAGAAAGAAAAGGCTTCTCCCTTTCTGTAGCACCAAGTTGTTCAGCTCAAGCCTGTCATGGGACTGTACCCTCACAGTGGAGCTTTTTTATCAGCAAATATTAAATCTAAAAATAGCAGGTGTTTCTGCCAGAGAACCAGAGCAGAGGTATCAAAGAAGGTTGTTGTAGGAGGGGCAAAAAACTCCTGCACATTCCCTTTGCTGTCTGCAGTTGAACTCTGCTCATAGCTACACATTCACCAAAAAAGGGGATCTCACTTATCCTGAAATATATTGTGAAAAACGCCAATCACTTGTTTTTAAAATTTAAAAAGTTTAATGCTAATAAAATGCTTATAAAAATAGTAATATAATTAGAGTAATAAAAATTTGAACAATTGTGATTAGGACAAGACGAAACAATAAGAATGAAGAGTTACAGATAGTCTGAGTACCTTTTTCTGGGCAAAATAAGCCCAAAAAAGGACCCACGTTAACAGAGGATTAACCCTTAAAAGTAATAGCCTGTTGCATATTTATACACCTCATACTCATGATGCATAAATTCCATTCAAACACAGGATTCTGTCTGGTCAGTGCCAGCTTCTTCCTCTTAATCCTGATGGTGTCTTCAGAGCTGAGTGAGGCGGGAAGAAGTTCATTTCTTCTGATAAGTGAGCTAATCTAATAAATTCCTTTTTCTCTGAAAGATTTAGGTGTCCTGTGGCTGCTGTCTCAGTGTGAATACCTCATTCCTCACATATAATTACAGAAAATTCTTTGTTTAGGGAAAGATCCCAGTTGTAACAGAAAGCTGCAGAAAGGCAAGGCACCACACACCCACAACAGGCTGGCTGCTGCTTGCCAGGCTCAGACGAAAAATAAAAAAAAAAAAATCCTCCCCCAAATCCCCTGGGAGCTGTCCTGGCCAGTGAGGGGAGGCAGTGCAGGTGCAGAGGCTGTGGCTCAGGTACTCCCTGGGGGCTCTAAAGCTTTTCTGCCTGTGCTTTAGCCAAGAAGCAGCCTGAGGTGTGTGCTGGATCCTCCTGGCTGCAGAGGTGCTGCTTTCCCTGACCTGCACACGGAATAATCGCTCCGGAGATGCTCGGGGGATGCTCGGAGGGAAGGCGCAGCTCCAGCGGGCTGCAGGAGGATGCTCGGGGGATGCCGCACTTCCAGGGGGATTGCAGGAGTTTTCCATTGCCTTTGCTGGGGCTCCCTCCGCTGGCTGGAAGGGCTCGGAGCCCGGAGCGCTGCCCGTCCTTGGCAGGAGCTGGGCCGGGCATCATCCAGGGCAGGATTCCCTTTGAGAGGAACAGCAGATTTGTCTTTACAAACAAGCTGTGGGTCTGCTGGTAGATAAAACCAGCACTGGGAGATAAAAGAAACAATGGCAAGGATTCCACTGATTGAGGAATGGAAAAAGATCTTTGCTTTTACAAATAAACTTCAGGTTGGCTGATAAATGAAATTAGACATTGAGAGATGAAAGAAACAATGGGGAAGAAAAACCCCTAAATTCCATGAGAATTAAAAATTACAAAGGAGGGTTATACATTAGAGGGAAATGTATCTGCTATCAGGCATTCTGGGCAGTGTGTACCTCTCAAGTACCTCAGCCAATGGGGAAAGAGAGAAGGGAAATGCAGCTAGGAAATTGGGATAAAAAGGAGTCTGCATCCTCCAAAATTTGAGAGATCCCAGGGGAATGCCCCATGGCCTCTCCCTTTATTCCAATAAAGTAAAAGGACTCCTCTGTCTCCTTTTTGGACATAAAGCTCTGGTGTTTGTGGATTAATTTTCCTAACACCACCAGGACCCTGCTGAGCACATGGGGCACTCAGGATGGGCACCGAGGGTACAGCAGAGCCCAGAGCAGGGCTGTGAGTGACCCTGAGCTCCAGGAACAGGAGATTTGCTTCAGCAGGATGGTTTCTGCAGTGTTGACTCTCCCCAGTGCAGCTGCTGCTGCCCTGTCCCCACCAGGAGCCCTCTGAGCAGCAGGGATCCCCTGCTGATGTATGATAATGTAGATCCCACAAGGAATTTTATGCCTCCATCTCTCTTGCTGGCATGTGAACCAAGGTGCCAAGGATTGTGCTGCCTGGATTCACCTCAGTACCGAGGTGCCGGGTGATGCCAGGGGGGGCTGCTGTGTCCTCTTGGAGCTGTGGGGGTCCTGGGGGAACAGAAGATGCTTGTGAGGGGACCCAGGTGTGGGATTCACTTAGGGGTAGGAGGGAGGGATAACCTGGGAACAGCTCTGGCATGGCAGCCCTTAGGAAAGCGTTACCAGACCAGCCTGAGTTCACAGAATCCCAGAATCACTGGGTTGGAAAAGACCTTAAAGATCATCAAGTCCAACCCAGCCCCAACACCTCAACACAACCCTGGCGCCCAGTGCCACATCCAGGCTTTGTTAAACACACCCAGGGATGGGAACTCCACCACCTCCCTGGGCAGCCATTCCAGAACTTTATTGCTCTTTCCATAAAAAACTTTTTCCTAATATCCAACCTACATTTCCATTGGCACAGCTTGAGACTGTGTCCTCTGGTTCTGTCAGCTGTGAGGTGACATCTCCTGGTGCAGAGAGAGAAGCAGGATGGTTAGAGCCAGGCCCTGAGAGGGGATGGGAATTCCCTCAGGAGCTCTCAGGGTGAAAACAGGATCCCCTTGCTGTGTGTGGAGTGCCTAGGAAAGGCTGTGGTGTATGAGTTCTGCCAGCCACAGCTCAGAGCACGCCCGAGAGAAGAGAGGGGCAGAGAGGATGAGAGGGTAAGAGAGTAAGAGAGTGAGGTTCCCATTAGAATACAATAAATCTTTTTCTGTGTTGAATATTCTGATTCTCACTAACCAATCTAGTACAATATACAAATCCTATAGCATTTACATGCAGCCTATAAGAATCATTACATTACCATACTGTATTACATTTTAAACCCTAAAAACTCCTCTTTGGACCCCTTCTGCCAAGCTGGCAGGGTCTGCTCTAACCCTTGGAGCTGTCTGCAAGCAGAGGGTGTTCTTTCATCAAAAGGGGATTAGCTTCAGCCAGCCACACCATTGTTTTCCCGTTGTTCAGTAACTAAGGGATCTCAAAGGTTGCTTTCATTTCAATCTTGCTTATAGTTTCTATATTCTCAAAATCTTTTGCCAGGCAATCATATTTATAAGGCTTTCCTGTTTCGTGTTCTCCAACAGGTGTCCCTGCTGTGCTCTGCTCATCCTGCCTTCACACAAATCATTCCCAACACGAGCAGGAGCTGGGGGCCAGTCCTGCTCAGCCTGTCCCTGATGTGAGCACACAGAGGTACAACAGGCAAACCTGCACGTGGGGCTGTGCTTGTGGCCTTGGTTACCACAGGTGAGGAGTTACACCTGCAAAACTGATGGCAGTGGAAACCTGCCAGCAAACAGGCTCAGAGGGGCAGCCTGAGCCCAAACTCTCATTTCTCCCCTGCCAGCATCACCCCTCAGAGCCAGGTAAGCTGCTGATGGGCTGAGCTGAAGCCAGGCTCTGCTCTCTGCACCTTGGAAAATTTTACTTGCTGCTGTGCCCGAAGTCCAAGCCCAGCTAACCCACAGAAGGGCACCTCAGCAGCCCAGGTGTGACAGCCACGTGGCCGCTCAGCCCTGGCTCCTGGCAGGAGGCAGGCGGGGCGTATGGCTGCCTAAGGCGCTCTCCCTCATGGTGTGGTGGGGAATGCAGCACCGTGGTAGATGGGTAAGACGATGCGGCAGCGAAGCACAAGCACGACAAAAGGCAAAGGAGGCAGACAGTTCTCCGCAGCACGGACGAGTTTATTGAAGATGGTAGGAAGGCTGCAGGGAACTGCCCAAAAAACCCCGCTACAGGAGCGGGGGGAACAAAGGTTTTAAGGGGCCCAAGAGGGGCGGAACAACCCACCTCCAGGCCAGTCACAAAAAAGAAAATAATGATTGACACAGTACGGTGACAAATGGGGGACGTGTTGGGGAGGGACAACAACTTCTGCTCCAATCACCTCCTGTCCAGGTTGGAAGTTTCTAGGGTATGGGAGTGGGCAGGGGGTGACGGACAAGGAGGTTGCTGGGGAAACATGGGAGGGGTTTGATGACAGATGTAGGAATTGATACAAAAAGGCGGGAGTTCCCTAGGCAACCGGGGAGGGGACAGAGGATTGACGGGGCAATGGCGGGAAAGGGAGCCCAAGGCAGAACCATGTAACGTAACATAGGGGGAACGGAACATACCAACTTAAAACATTAAAATTACAATTTGAATAATAAAACAAGCTTTGAACTGAAAAGCGGTCACACTGCAACATTTACCCGAAGTCAAGCTGCTAATTTGCAAAGCAAGGAGCTCTAATCCTGTGAAAATATTATTTCCAAGTATGCCTTGCAGGATGGCTGATGCAGATCTTTTAGTCAGCCCTGTGAAAGCACCGGCATCAGAGCTGCTGCCTCTGATGCAGCTCCTGAGCTGTGGTGCCTTGTGTGAATTCTTCTCATTGTTGTTTTAGCTCTTAATTTCAGAGCAGTCACTGCAGCAACAGACTTTGCTGCCAACTGACTAAGGAAGCAATGAGGTTCAGGAAGAAGAAGAAAGTAATAATAATAATAATAATAAAATTTAAAAAAGGTCAGTGTTGTTGCTAAGCTGTATGCTCTTAAAGCATTTCCCAGCAGCTTAGCAAGAAGTAAATGTTCACAACACCGAGCAGAACTGTGTTTTTGCAGAGCAGGGCCCAAGATCAATAGTATTTACAGCACTGGTTTTAGCACTGAGAAGCAGCTCTAGCTGAAGAAACACCAGCTCAGGAAGTAACACTTGGGGTGTGAATGTGTTACAGGAAACCCACACAGCACTGCAGGGTGTTGAAATGTCCTTTGGGTGTTGAAATGTCCTTTGGGTGCTGCACCACCTGGGTCCTGGGAAGGATCTGCTGCACTCTGGATTAGCAAAAGACAAAGGGAGCTTCCCAGGAGCCCACTTGTGGGGTTAGATCTCAGAGCAGAGCAATACTGAATGCTGCAGTAATACTAGACAGCAGTTTCACCACAAGATTAAAATCTGTTTGAAACAACCACAAACACTGGTTCCTGTTAACTTTGTTGGTATGGGAGAGCTGGGAGGTGACAGTGTCACGAAGAAGGAGCCTGAACTGTGCTAGAAGGCAGCTGAAGGCACAGCTGGCACAAGGCTACTCAGCCATTTAGCCCAAATTAAACAATCTCCCTGTGCATTCATTGATGCTGCTGCTGCAAAGTTTTTTCCCACTGCACCTGGAGCAGCTTTCCTGCAGCCCCTGGGCTCAGGTGTGCACTGCTGATTTCAGTTCTCTGGCCCTGTTTTGCCCCTGGTTGTGCTGAATGGCCAAAAGCCTCCCCATGGACCCTGTGCAGGAGCCCAGGCAGCTGCTGGCTCTGGGCTGGCAGCTGCCAAGGGACCTGGGGTCCCTCACCTCATCTCTCCCCAGCTCCCAGACTGCAGACACACTCCAGGCTGATCCCAGAGAGATTCCAAAGGGAGGCCAGGATCGCTCAGGAGACTTTAGAACTGTGCTGCTGCAATCTCAGTGAGCTGATCTCACCAGTCCCAGTGAGTTTTCCAGGTCTCATCTACCCTAAAAAGGGCCTGGATTTTATTTCATTACTGTCCTTACCAAAACAAGAGATGAAAGTGCTGAAGATGGAGTTAGACTGGAGGGAGGCTGCAGCAAGGGGCTCCCAGGAGCCACTGATTCCTTGCCTCTACTTGGGATCTCTCCATGGGCCTGACACACCTCTAGGGAAGGTTAACCAGAGGCTCAAAGTGGCTGTCTGCACTCTCACCTGACACCAAATATTAGATTTTATTTAAAAAATGAATCAGTTGTTGGCCCAATAAGTGCATGCATTAACTACAGTTTTGGAAAGGCCAGTGTGAAAGTTCTTTTGAAGGAAATGGTGTCTGTGGTGTGTAAGCAGGTTGTTCACCAGCCTGAAGTGGATCTGGACACAGCCAGGGAGTCGTGGGCTGTGGCTCCATGTCCAGCTGCAGGCTGGGATGAGGGGTGTCCCTCAGGGCTCTTGCATGGCTTCCCCAATGGCACAGAGAGTGGATCCAGCTCACCTTCAGCATGTTTACAGGGGATGGGAAGCTGAGAGGGGCAGGTGACACTATGGAAGGATGGGACCATGCAGAGGGACCTGAGCAAGCTTGGGAAGTGAAACCACAAGAACCTCACGAGGTTCAACAAGGCCAAGTGCCAGGTGCTGCACCTGGGGCAGGGCAATCCCAGACATGAGCACAGACTGGAAGAAGAATTTGCTGAAAGCAGCCCTGGAGAAAGACTTGGGGATGCTGCTGGACATGAGCTGGCCATGTGCACTGGCAGTTCTGAAACTCCCCATGTTCTGGCTGTAAAACAAGGGGGGTGTCCAGCAGGCCAAGGGAGGTGATTCTCCCACTCTACTCTGCCCTCATGAGACCCCTTTGCAGTGCTGGATCTAAACTTGGGGTCCTCAGCAAAAGAAAGTCCCATTGGAGCAGGTCCAGAGGAGGCCACAAAGATGATGCAGGCACAGGGGCACATTTGCTGTACATTCAGCCTGGAGAGCTGGGGTTGTTCGACCTGGAGAGGTTCTGGGGAGACGTTGTTGTGGCCTTTCATAAAAAAGAGGGAGTCTGATTTTGTGTATGAGCAGACAGTGATAGGACAAGGAGGATTGGTTTTAAACTAAAAGAGGAGACATTTCAATTAGATATTGGGAAGAAATTCTTTATGTGAGGGTGGTGAGGCCCTGGCACAGGTTGCCCAGAGAAGCTGTGGCTGTCCCATCCTTGGAAGGGCTCAAGGCCAAGTGTTCAGGCTGGATGGGGCTTTGAGCAAACTGGTCTAGTGGAAGGTGTCTCTGCCTACAGCAGGGAGTTGGAACAAGATGATCTTGAACGTCTTTTCCAACCCAAGCCTTTCTGTAATTCTCTGAATGTGGGAATCACCTCTATGAGGTGAAGAGGGATTCCTGGGCTACCTCCGTGGCAGTCATTAAACCCAACCACTTCCACATCTGCAGTGGCAGAGCAGCAGCACATGCCCATCCCAACCCTTTTCCACACAGGCTCTGTGTGCCCTTTGTCTCTCTCAACAAATGGGAGCAGCAGTGAGCACCCTAAGGCAAGATCCGTGGCTCTTTAGTCACTCTGCCAATGCCTACAAAACAGCCTGCTTGTTTTATTCCCCCCGTAAAAACTGCTTTCCTAAGCAGTTGTCTTCACTGGAATGTCATGGGAATCTTGCTGTGTTTCTAGACCAGAAGTGGTCTGCAAAAAATGTCCTGTTAGCAGAGCTTGGGTATTGAGCAGGTGTATCAGTGCAGACTCACCTACAGCTGCTGTCTAATTACACATTCCACTAATCAGCTGGATTAACAAGGTCAAATCCTACAGGCTGTCATTCCTCACTCTGTTTTGATGTGGCATGTGAAAAGTGCATATTATATGTCTCTATGCAGTTATTTACTATATCTATTATGTTGTATTGATTAGCAGTGCTGTATTAACATTTTAATAGTATGGTAAATGTAGTTTTGTAGTTAAAATGTAACTTTTGTAGTTAAAATAGGAACTATGTAAGTGGGATATTTTTTAAGAAAGGAATGAAGTACTCACATCAGATAGCAGCCACAGGACACCTAAATCTTTCAGAGAAAAAGGATTTGTTGCTCCATTATCAGAAGAAATGAACTTCTTCCCACCTCACTCAGCCCCGAAGACACCATCAGGATAAAGAAGAAGTTGACACTGACCAGACAGAATCCTTTGTTTGAATGGAATTTTTGCATAATGTATGAGGTGTATGAATATGCAACAGGCTATTACTTTTAAGGGTTAATCCTCTGTTAATGTGTGTCCTTTTTCGGGCTTATTTTGTCCAGAAAGGGGTACCTGGACTGTCTGTAACTCTTCGTTCTTATTGTCTCATATTGTCCTAATCCAAATTGTGGAAATTATTATTACTCTAATTATATTGCTATTTTTATAACCATTTTATTACTATTAAACTTTTTAAAAATTTAACAACAAGTGATTGGCGTTTTTCACATGTAGATAGTGTGTGTCTGGTTCTGAGCTCTCCTACATTCTGCTAAAGGTCAAGAAGGAAAAACTTGCTGCTCTGTTCGTTTTTCCTGGTGATTCCCCATCCCTGGTCTATCCCTGTGGCCAGTGGAGCACAGAGTGCCATCTGCAGCACAGATCCAGCTGGAAGGAGGTTGTGTGTGCCACTTTTGGGCTAGCTGAGCGCTTGGTGCAAAGGTCAGAGCATGCCACATGTGGGAGGACAGGAGGCTCCCAGGCCTTGGATGCAGCAAGCTGAGGAGGGCTCAGGCTGAACCTTTCAGCTCTGGATTCTGTGCAGTGACTTTTAGGCTGAGGGTCACATAACAAAGCTTTGCTCTGGAGCTGAACTTCCCATTGCACTTGGAAGGGTTTAGGGAGTGAGCTCAGGTTGAGAAGTCATCCTGCAGGGGCAGGTTAAAGCCAGTGCTTACCTCCAAAGGGTGCTGCTCTAGGAGATGAGCTAAAGAAGTGTGAAGTAAGGCAGCAGCACCTCTGAAACCTCAGCTCTTTCCTTTGCACCTCCTTTTGTTTGGTTGATAACACGATTTCCCTGCCTCTTGCCTATTTGCACCAGGTATTAGAAGAATAGGGCCCACTTCTTGGGGGCTGCTTGGGAAAATCTAATTGTCTATGGAACAAAATGGGCTGGGAGATGAACACTTTTGAAAATCAGATTGGATTTAAGGGTGAGAATAAGGCATGTACGTTTGTCCCTTATGTAGGGAATAACAGACAGCTAACAGAGTAAGTTGCTGGGGATGGATGAGATTCTTGATTAATTCAGATCTTCTTGCCAGTTTGGGTGTTGGTGCTTTTCAGAGGTTTGGAAAAGCCTTTTGCAGTGCCTGGGAATGGCAACAACGACCCCTCAGAACCCCTTCCAGAGCTGGGCAGATTTGCAGACCCTGGAGCACATTTTGCCTGAGTGCTTTGTAAAGGAAAAGCCAACTCTTCAGTGTGGCAACCTCTGGGAATAGATGTTAAATGGATGTAGAGCATATTGTGATCTCAGAGCTGCACATTGCATCTGATATGCTGTGAACACACTGGAAAAACTGCCAGCACTACAGTTTCTGGGGATAAAAAGCCACTGTAAGCCATGGAGCAGCCACGTCAAACCCTTGGAATAACATTCACTGGAGAAGTGCAGCATCCTTTGTGCTTGGTGTTGTCAGGAAAATTAATCCATAAACATCAGAGATTTATGTCCAAAAAGGAGACAGAGGAGTCCTTTTACTTTATTGGAATAAAGGGAGAGGCCATGGGGCATTCCCCTGGGGTCTCTCAAATTTCAGAGGATGCAGCCTCCTTTTTATCCCAATTTCCCAGCTGCATTTCCCTTCTCTCTTTCCCCATTGGCTGAGGTACTTGAGAGGTACAGAATGCCCAGAATGCCTGATACCACAGATTTCCCTCTAATGTATAACCCTCCTTTGTAATTTTTAATTCTCATGGAATTTAGGGTTTTCCCCCATTGTTTGTTTCATCTTTCAATGTCTAATTTCATTTATCAGCAAACCTAAAGTTTATTTGTAAAAGCAAAGATCTTTTCCCATTCATCAGTCAGTGGAACCCTTCCCATTGTTTCTTTTATCTCTTAGTGCTAGTTTTATCTACCAGCAGACCCACAGCTTGTTTGTAAAGACAAATCTGCTATTCCTCTCAGTGTGAAGACATTTATCACACATCCTTACAAGGGCTGCACTTCTACTCGCATGGCCTGGAATTCTCAGGTTCTGGGAATCCCTGAGGGACAGATGCAGTTTTTGGGAAGGCTGTCCTCATTTTTTAAAGATACATGCCAATCTTTTTTGATGATTTATTGATCACAGTGGGTATTCTCTTGGCTGATTTTTTATTTCTTCAACCCAAGTGGATCTTTGAAAGTCAGGGTAACCCATCCCCCTTGATCAGGGCTTGCAAATAAAGTGTCACAGCTGCAGCAGTGCACAGTGGCTGAAAGACTGGCTCATTCACAGTTGCAGCCTCTTGAAACTCTTGTCTTCAGAAAAAAAAACCCACCCAAATTCCAGGAGAAGGTGGTGCATGAGAGGAGAAACAGAGTGCCCAGGGACTGCCTAGGTTTAGTGCTGTGGGTTGGAAGAGCAGGAGGAAGAGTGCTGTGTGCCAGAATGAGTTGTGAGACTCTCAGGAATACTTTTCCCATAGGAAAAGTCCCTTTGCCCTCTGTGGATGCTTCCTTTACACAGATTTTGAGTAGGGCCAGTACCACAGGCAGCGTGGTCATGCCTGGATTCCCTTTTCCCCTTTCCAGGCTAATCAGCAGCAAAGTTTGAATGTCTACTCCCAGGTAAGGAATGTCTCCTTCCACCTGGGAAGCAGTGCCCACCCTCGAGAGGAGCAGAGCTGATGGAGCCCCCAGGACCACGTTTGGTTGGCGACATGGGGATGATTTAATATCATCATTTAATGTAATGATTTAAATCATCCATAGGGATGATTTAACGTCTGCCCTCCTTCTCTTATCCCTCCCGTGCTCCTGGGGCAGGAGCCAGCTTCCAACACAGGCTGGGACAGGAAGAGGATGGGCACAACAAGGGCACAGAAGCAGTGAAATCTTCATGCCCTCCAGAGAATGGTGGTGTGCTTTTAACTGGATTGGGAAGAGCAGGCAGCTCTTTAGAAGCACCAACTCTTTTAGGAACCCTGGAAGAGGTCTGTAAAGCAACACAGACCCAGAGAAAGGCTGAACAGCACTGGCAGGTTTTAATCACTCCACAGCACAGAAATACACCGATTTCTTGGTGAATAAAACTAGAGAGTCAGAGTGAGAGCAGGACAAGGCTTTGGAGGTAGACAGGAAGGTTGAACACACTCAATCAATGGCAAAACAGTGGATATCACTGAAGGAGAGTTACTCTCAGATCTCTCTGTGTGGCTGCAGAACATTCCTCCTGTTGTGCTCTAGGTGGAGAAAGAGCACCAAGCCTTGGGCAACCGACTGCAGTTTCATTTGCTCATCTGCCTGAAAGCTGTGAGAAGGCTCCAGAGCCATTCTCCTCCACCCAGAGCTGATCATAAAGTGCATTATTTAAACCTTTCTAACTGAGAGCACCCTCTTTGGGTCACTGAAAAGCCCCTCTGTGATCTACAGGTCACTGTGGCAGCCTAGGGAGTGAGAAATGTTATTCAAATACTTTTATGTTTGCACGCTGAGAGTTTAGATTTGGGACCTTGCATTTAAAAATGATTGTTCTGAATTTCCCTCTGTTATTGCACCCACAGCTGCAACTCCCCTCCACTGCACCACTTTTCCCAGAACTAACATACAAATTCTTTTATATCTTTTACTCAACAGCTGCAGCAGGGATTTTTCTGTTTGCTTGTTTTTCCTCACTATATTTGGTCCCCCAGCTATGACCTTTTGGCAAAATGCATACAACATCTGGGAAGGAAAAAAAAAAAAAAAAAGAAGAAAGTGAAAAGAGGGATTGTTTCAGACTGCAGATGCTGCAACAATCTTTATCATTTAACCTTAATTATACACAGCAGAGCCATGGCCATTGGTGTAGCGTCAGCAGCAGCAGCAGCAATCCCATCTGCTGTGCCTGAGCACAGCACTGTGCTGTGGGTTAAAGTCTGGAGAATTCTCGGGATTTCTGCTGCTCAGAGTGACCCCAAGATGTGTTAGAAAGTCTCTTTTCCCAGCCTGACAGTCGAAGAAGGAGTCAGAACTCTTCAGTTCTCGTTCTCAATGTTGTTTATTGTTCCTTATCTATAAAATTCTTTCTCTGGCCTGCCAAGGTCTGTTCAGCAGGTCAGACAGAGGCACGCTGACACCCTCAGGGCAGTGCTGTCTTTTTATGCTAAAAACTACGTGTACAATATTTACCATAACTTCCCAATACCTATCACTATGTTAGACAGTGAGCTTCTACCTTAAACCAATCCAAAAGTGCCAACATCACAGCAGAAGATGGAGGCCAAGAAGAATAAGGAGAAAGGCTGGACACGCCCAGATTCCTCCATCTTGCCTCTTGAGCCCCCATTCTAAAAACCTCAAAAATTTATTTTTCACCCCATGACAAATTCACTGTCATTCTACTTCAACTTTCTTGACTTGAAATTCTTCATATAAAGGTGGTAATTTTCTCCATGGGTCAAAATCAAAGTCACAGGTGTCTTGGGCTCTGTGCCAAGGTCTCTGAGTCCCCCAGGCAGGGGCTTGAGCCATCCAAGACAGCCAGAGGGATGTCTTGGCTTCTGACAGGGAATGTGATGCTCTCCAGACTCTCCAGATTTTAAGGGAATGATTGTCCCTTAGTCTGCATCTCCTCCCTCAGAGCATGCTCCAGTCTGGCCTGTATAGTGGATATTTTCACCCCCGACGAAGGGGAGAGAAATGATGCATCTGACTCCATCTTATCAGAAGGCTAGTTAATTGCTTTATTATACTATATTATTCTATACTATATTACACTATATTACATTACATCTAAACTGAATCTGCCAAGAACTCCACTGCACGCAACTGCCCAGAATCTCCTGACTGTCACCCAACAGTGCCAACCCCCACACACACTGGGCCCTGATAGACCAAGGGAACAAAGCACCATCACTTTGGGTAAACAATCTCCATATTGCATTCTGCGTTTGCACAAACACAGGCACAGCAAATGAGATAAGAATTGGCCTTCCCTTCTCTGAGGTTCAAAGAATGTGAAACCCAGAAATATTCTTGGGAAGAATTGTGCCTTGCTTTTCTCTGTGAAATGTGGGTACATGTCAGGACCCAGGACATTCCTCTGGCTGCCCTGGGTGATTTGACACCCTGGCAATGGGCTCAGAGACCTTGGCACGGAGTCAAAGACACCTGTGCCTTCAATTTTAGTTCATGGAAAAAAAATATCAACTTCGTGTGAAGATTTACAAGCCACAAGAGTTTGAGTAGAATGATAGTTAATTTGTCACAAAGTGAAAAAGTAGAATTTTGGGGATTTAGAATGGGGATTCAAGAGACAAGATGGAGGAATCTGGGTGTTCTGTCCTTCTTCTCCTTCTTCTTGTCCTCCATCTTCTGCTGGGATGGTGACACTTTTTGATTGATTTAGAGTAGAGAAAGACTGTCTAACATAGGTGATAAGTATTGGAAAATTATTGTAAATAGAGTACACGTAGTTCTTAGTATAAAAAGTTAACACCACCCCAAAAGGCAAGGACTGTGCCACAACCTGACCTGCTGGGCAGATCTCAGCAGGTCAGAGAAAGAATGTAATAGATAGAGAAAATAAACAACCTTGAAAAGCAGAACTGATGAATCTCGACTTTTTCTTCGGTCGCGGGGCTGGGAAAAAAAGACTCTTTAATACCTTGGGATCCATTTCAGCAACACGAAACCCGAGAGCCACCGGCCCGTGTGCTCTGTTTGCCTCACAAGCTCTGAAAAGACGTCAGGGGGGATTTTGTGGCTCTGTTGTGACTCTGGGGACACAGAGCAGCCCTGGATCTGGGGTGAGCAGCAGCAGAGGAGCCCTGCTGGCTCAGGCTGGGCTGTGTGGTGACGCACAGAGCCGGGCTCAGCGCGCCGCTCGCCGCTCTGCCGCGCTAATCCTTCCTCCAGTAACCCCCAGCACCTCCAGCTAATGCTCATCCTCACATGAGTGCACACAAATCCAGCAAGAGGATTTGGGAACAGCTTAGACAAATGGTTCATTAGGGTCTTTTCTCTGCCAAGGGATGTTTTTTTTTTTCTCCTTTCTGAGGTTCCCATCACCGAGCTAGTGTAAAAATAAATTCTCCAAGCCACCAGACAGCTGCCACCCTAACAGACTTGTCTGGCATCCAGGCGTGAGGGACAGGGATCATTATCCCATCCAGAGATGGCTTTTTTTGCTCTCAGTTAGGCTGCTGGATGGGCAGAGTGGGTCCCTGCGAGCCAGATAAAAGCTGTGATTGTTTTGTGTTTCTCCCTCAGCATGGGCAGATTTGCAGATCCCATGGTGCTGCTCAGGTACTTCTGAACCTGGTGAGGTTCAGAGATTCACTCCTGTGAAGAGTCCTGCTCCCTGGAGCAGTCTCTGGATGTGTGCTGTTCAATCACTGTAGGTTTTCTAGTTTAATTTTAAATAACCCAATCATACAGATAGCCTGTGTGCACACAGAATCTGGTGGAGAATCGAGTTGGTTTCAGTGTCTGTGGTACCAGCAGGTGCCTCAACACCTCCCACTCTCCAGGCTGAGTCAGTAACAAGCCTTGCCTGTCCAAACCCCCTTCATCAGTGTCCCTGTTACTGCCTTCTTGCCCTGTCCACCGTCTCTACAAGGCAATCTGCACTGACCAACAGCTCAATTCCCAGTCCCCCATTGCACCTGAGCACTAAACAACTCCTGCAGCATCACCTGCAATCAGGCAGCTTTTGGAGCTTTCCTGGGTGGCTCAATGATTCATGCAATGATGTCTGCATTCAATGTTTAGTGCTTCCCCTCCAAGCCCTGGTCAGAGAGAGGCAGACTCAAACCAGGACTGGGTTGTTACTGCACCATCACCAAGTGACTACAGGGTTTGCAGAATGCCTTGTCCTGATCAGACAACTCTCTTTCCATGCTATCTTCTCTTCCAGTCTTCTTTCCTCCAAACCTCCTCCTCCTGCCTCTCCTTCCCCACTACATCACCACCACTTCCCCCACACCAGCAGATAAAGCCACTTTTCTTCCTGGCTACTCTTCTTGCTGGCTACCCACTCCTCCCTCTATTCCAAACTTTCCCAGTGCAAAGGCTGGGTATCAATCCTTTGGAGAAGAAAATATCAAACCTTTGGAGAAGAAAATTCTATATGATCACCCTGCAGTGGGCTCTGTAGGATGATCTGCTCAGTGCGGGAATGCTCATGTGGACTGTGAAGAAATAACCCACATGTAAACAGTCAAGAATACTGAAAGAAAAAAGAAAATTGCTCTATGGATTCAAAGTTTTGGCAAGTTGTGATTTATTTTTGGAGAGGTCTCTATCTAAAGAGATATCTTATTTTATTTATTTAATTATTTATTTATTTACTTTTTTGAGGTTCACACCAAACCAAGAATGGACATAATTTCTCCTTTCTTTAGCCAGATTTTAATTCCTCCATGTGTTGCCTCATTTGTCATAATTATTTGCTTTAGACAAGTAAACATCATGTCACAAAACAACCCTATGCCTTCAAACTCTGAAAATAAAAATGGGTCTAATTTCAGAGCCAAGGGAATATTTTATACAAGGGGCCATGGAAGACTCAGGGAGATAAATCTGGTTGCAAGGCAGGGGAACTCAGCAGCAAGCTCTGTGGAGTTGCAAGCCAGATAATTTTATTTAAAGAAAGGACCAGGGGAGTGGAAAGGGCTGAAATTGTACCTCAAGTCATTTTACATGATGATACTCACCTGAGATCTACAGATGGGGAGAAGCATCACTGCTAAGCAGCTGTAAACTTCCAAACCTGCTCCTGTCCCTGTTCTCCTGCTCTCTGTGCGTGTGTGAGATGCTCTGTCCACATCTCCCACCCTCTGGGAGCTGCTGCAGGCTGGGAAGCAAAGAGAATCCATCCCTCATTCCCTATGCAAATCCATTGATGAAAACATAAAATGCATTGTGCTGCTAAAACTTGCTGAGCTTGTTTGACTAAGTGCCAAGGATTAGCAGCACGTAAATTCACCATTGATTTGACAACAATGATATTATGTGCCCTAAACACTGATGGGATTTGTTCAGTGTTTAGGATGTGGGCTCTGATGTGGAAAAAAGGGATTGCTAGTAATTTTTTAAGCCTCTTTGGCTGCACCAAGGCAGACTGTTGATATTATATAAATTCTTTAGATAAAATAAATATCAGTCTTAGGATAAGTAGAGTGGATGTTTAACTTTTCCAGTGTACAGCTGAATTGTAAAGCTGACTGTGGATTGCTGTAAACTGTAAAATGAAAATTGCCCCATCCCTCTAAAATGGGCAAAAAGGTGATGTTGGCCTAGAAAAAGAATCAAAAAGAGCAGCAATAAAACAGATGATTATGCCTTAAAAGTGGTGAGGTGAAGATTTCTTTGTCAATAGAAAACCAAAAATGTCCCCTCCACGACTTGTCCCCGCTGTGATTGTTCCCTCCTGGCTCTGGTGTTCAGCAGCTTTGCAGCCACAGTCCCTGTGGGACAAAATCCATGTCAGCATGTCAGCATGAGTGGGGACCTCCTGGGACAAACCCTGGGGTACAGGGCTGACCATTCCTTAGGCAGGAGCTGCAGAGGTGAGGGAAGGGAGAGTTGTGGTGGTTTGTGCAGGACAAGCTTGGCCAAGAGTCTGGAGGGCAGGGGCTGCTCCTCACCTGCTCCCACCTGGGCAGCTCAGGGCTGTTTGAGAGGCACAGAAATTTGCAGGGTTCTCAGGGATGTGCTGGTCTCTCTTTACAAGAAAAGCAAGCACAGTTTGGTGATGGTTTTTTGGGGTTTTTTTTGTGGGTTTTGTTTTTTGTTTTTTTGTTTGTTTGGTTGGTTTTTTTGTGGTTTTTTTTCAAAGATGCTTAGCATGTAGTGACCTCCCTACTAACTGGCTTCTTTTTTTGCTGTGAACTATCCCCCAAGAGTTGTTTTCAAGTGTTCTTTGCTTTTAAAAAGAATCACTGATTAATCTAATTTAAAAAAAATAAAAATAGTGCCTGCCATTTCTCGTGCCAGGCCTGCCCTGTTGCACTGCTCCGCAGCCCCAACCCCAGATAAGCATGTGCAAACTGCACTTATAACGTGGCCTCCCTTCCTCCCATCCCTTATAAACTTCAGCAAGATGTTGCCAGCATCCAGAACTCATCAGGATCACTGCTTTCCTGCTTTCCCTGGTGGCTAGTGGGGAGAGAAATTAGTCTCACTGCTGTTATGATCGCCTGCTCCTTCCTCCATCAGGTCTCCTGTGGTGGAAAGTTTTGAAGCTCCTGGCCATGAAGAGCAGAAAATGAGTCTTATAAAAATAAAAAAAAGGACTCTTCCCTTAAAAAGAAAGAAACAAATGCTCTGTGGTCATTTCTAGGAAAAGCTTTTAGTAACTGCTTAGCACCAAAACTGATAACCAGGAGTGAGCCTGCCCTTTGTGCTTGACTGCCTGCATTCTGAGTTCTATGACTTCATACTGATTTCTTGCATCCTTTCCAAAGCTTGATCTATGCAAGACTAAGAAAAACATGGTCTTTTGTTTCTTTTTCCCACTCACCAGCTTTCTTACACATGTTAAGTGATATTTTCTACCACAGCAAGAGTGGCAGGAAGAAAACTTGCAAAAAAAAATCACATTATTATTTACTTAAGCTTTGTGTCCCTCTCATGATCTTGTTTTTGTAACTCATAGATTTCTATGAAGTGGAAACAGTCTGACTGGCATGCTGCAACAATTTTTCATTAAATATTGCCAGAGATTGCTCAATTCCTTGTATCATCACTAAACAGCTGACATCTAAACACAGAGGACCTTTTAAATGAATACAATTGTATTTTGGGGGTAGATATGTGTATTTGAAAGGAAAAGCACTGGGACGCATTCCTGTTTTCCAAGAGAGTTGCATCGTCTGCAGGGTGACAGGGTGGGGTATTTGCTGGGTCCCCAGGATGAAGGAGGACTTGAGAATCTGACTCCCTGTTCTTAGAAGACTAATTTATTATTTTATGTACTTATATTATATTAAAGAATGCTACACTAAAACTATACTAAAGAATAGAGAAAGGATACAGACAGATACTAATGAAAGGCTTAACAAGATACTAATGAAAAACTCGTGACTGACTCCTCAGAATCCTGACATAGCTGATGGTGATTGGTCATTAAGTAAAAACAATTCACATGAAACCAATCAAACAACCACCTGTTGGTAAACAATCTCCAACCACATTCCAAAGCAGCCAAACACAGGAGAAGCAATCAGATAATTCTCTGAGGCTTCTCATCTTCCCAGGAGAAAAAATCCTGGTGAAGGGATTTTTCAGAAAATATGACAGTGACAACAGGGTACACCTGACTTGAGCAGAAATGCAGATCAGAGCAGAGTCTGCCTTTCTTGGCCCTCCTGGGGCTGCACAAAACCAGCTGGGAACAGGAACTTCCCTTCTGCCAGCGCTTCAGAATCTCCTACAAACCCTCCCCAGTCACTGCTGACCAGCCATGACACCTGACCAGTGACTGCTCCACTTCAAAATTTGCTTTTTTCTTCACCCTGGGCTTGCACAGAACTTGGCAAGGGGGGTGGAGACAGCCCTGAGCTCTCCTGGAAATGGGAGGTGGGAGTCAGTCATGGAGACAAACTGGAGAGCAGCTAAACACAAGCAAGGGCTGGGATTGCTGATGGCAGCTTTACTCAGGAACATGGTCTGGGATTTCTTCAGTTTATCCTTTGCTAAATGTCTCACTTACCTGCTGGCAATTACACATCATGGCTTAGGAAGGGATTATTTGAAGGGTAAGCTGGACAGCAGAACATTCTGGAGGAATTTCTCAGTTTGACTCATGTTCTAAACTTGCAATGAATCTTTGGGAAAAAACTGCCTTTGATGCGTTGCTCTTGGATGTACTCATGACCATATGCATTAATTTTCTTCCATTCAATTTCTGCCAACAAATCTCACTGCTGTTGCTCAGCAGGTGGTAATGATGCTCAAATGTTGCGTGTCTTGTGAGGTCTGGTCTGCTGAACTGATGCAAAATGATCACTTTCTCTTCTCATACCAAACTCCCACTGGACGGGGTTCATCTCAGCAGCTTTGCCTCTCCAGAAGGAGATTAGAATTGCCTCCTCAGCTCCCTCCTGAGACACAGGCACTGCTGAAAGGGGTCTCATTTCACCTTTCCTGTCCACCCACATGATGATGTGACCTGGAGGCATCTGTCCCTCCCCTGACTGCACAGGCAGCATGGACAACTCATCTGAACAGGACACAGAAGGTTTAGACCATTGGAAGTCACATGTGATGCATCTCAGGGGCTTGTTTTTTTCCCCCAGAGACATACAGGCAGTGTGAAGTCTGCATCAGAAAAAAAACCCCTGTAAATGATATTTACATTTCAGTGAAATATTTTTGCCCGCAAAAGACAAGAATGTCTGTGTAAGACATATGGATATGATTAATTTCAGGGAAAACCATGAAAATGTAGGTCCAGAAGAAAGTAAAGACATAAAGCCACAAAGTTGGCTGGTGCTTTTCAATTATTTGAGTATGTGGTAATACACATAAATTCAGATAAAATTCACTTGAAGACACATTTCTCATTTTTCTCTGAAGAGCCAATTCCCTTCATCTCTCTGAACTTACAGAGGGCGCTGGTTCCCTGGATGTTGCCCACAGGCACAGGGTGCCCAGAGAAGCTGTGGCTGCCCCATCCCTGGAAGTGTTCAAGGCCAGGTTGGATTTGGCTTAGAGCAGCCTGGGCTCCCTCCTTCCTCCTGGCCTCAATAATCCAAGGAATAATCTGGGGAACACTCCGAAGGTCAGAGCTCAAGGGTTTGGCAGTTTTGTGAGGACTGAAGGATGCCCAGAGAGGATCCTGCCATTGTGTGCATTGCTCCCTGTGCTCCCACCATAACCCCTGATTTGGGAAACACAGAGAGGATGTTCCCAACACACTTTAGGGATGGCGTTCACCCCTCACCCTTCACCTGGGGCCCAAATGGTCTGTCAGACCCCCAAATCTCATTTTCTGTGTGAGCACAGTTCCCACAGTTCCTCTACCAGCCAAATAAATAACTTGCTTTGTGTGTTCCAGTGAGTGCTTTGGGATTTGAACTTGTTCCTGTGTCTCTCCTCTCATTTTTCCTCTTACCCTGCACATCAGGGGATGCATTCTGCATCAGGTCACTGCTGCCAGTTGGATAAATACAGGTTTGCAGGTCTCTGGAACTGGCTGGCTGAGGAGAGATTTTTTTTTTTTCACTGCCAGGACAAATCTCACAGAGTTCTTGAAGAAAAAATCTTGGTAGTGCTTTATGACTCATTTGCTTCCCCTTAATTCCTCAAACAAAATGACAGATTTGGTACAATGGGAATAAATGAGGGTTAGGTCTCTCTTGTGGTTTTTCCCTCCATGGCTTGAGGAGGGATTGATCTCTTTTTGACACCTGATTTTAGAAAATCCTTCATGCCAAGGCCCCCATGGGGCCTTTTCTTGCTGGAGCTACATAAGGTGGAACCTAAGCTCTTGCCTGTCTTAGCAGTCTTTACTGTGGCTTTGAGTGTTTTTCTCCTCGAGGTTTTGCTCTTCATGAAGGAAAGCCTCTGTAACAGGATCTCCTGGTTCCTACAATTCCTCCAAGGCTAAGGATTTTCCAAGACCACATGGGGCCTGGATGCCAGGTGATTCCCAGCTGGATATCACTCAGTGATAGAAAAGCCTCAGTGCTTTTCTCAGTTCAGCTCCTGTGGCCTGGAACGATCTGGTTTCTCCCAAAGAGGGCAGGATCTCAGCCACCCTTGGTTTCTTTAGTCCCTGACAATGTGAGAGGATGATTCAGCCCCTCGTATCTGAAGTGCCTTCTGGAAGTGCCCTCTCCTCTTTTCCTTTTGTTCTCTGCTGACTGCAAAAGGTGCACAAGACTCCCAGCATGGGTGTTTCTGCTGCTGAGAGGCTCCTGGAGCACAACCCCTGCATCTCTGGATGGGATGAAAATGAGTTTTCAGCTGTGGCCACAGGCTGTGAGCCCTGCTGTGGAGCTGGGCAGCCTGGCTGCCCTGTCAGAGCCCAGCCACCTCAGCTCTCTGGCAGAGCCTGTGGCTCCGGCGGCGGGCACGGTGCCCATTGCCCGGCAGCCCAGGGTGCCAGCTGACCCCTTAAAGGAGGCTTTAAGGGAAACAGAAATGAAAAACAGCTGTAACCAGAAATGCATGTTAAGCAGGATCTGTGCTGTGACACCAGGAGATAAATGGATCTCCCACATCACTCCTAAATCAAAACAAGAACACTCTCAAGAGCAGCTTTGGGACTGATGTTATGGTGGGAGACCAAGCTTATTTTTCTTTCTTTCTTTTGCGAAAGTATTTTTGGTTGAAAGTTTTTGTTTTGTCAGACAAAAAATTATGCTCTGCATCATTTATTAGCCCTGCTTCCCTGCCAGTCCTGCCATGATCCCTGTGCCAGGGGCATCAGGCCCCTCTCAAGTGGCAGAGGCACTTTGTAGCATGTTACAAAAAAGTTTCCCCTTCTTCAGCCTGAATCCGACCCTTTTTCCTTGCTTGGAGGAAAGCTGTTGCATTTATTTGGAAGAAATATTGAGTTTCTGCTTCAAAGGGGGGCAGGAAAGAAGCAAATTAATGAAACCCAAGATCAAGTTACGAAGACCCATGGAGCAGATCTCTTTCAGAAGCATCTTTGAGTTGCCCACCAGGGTGTCCTGCTCAGCCTGCTTGATTCCACAGGGGACATGCCAGCACCCCTGGGCACCCTGTGCCTCACAGCCTGCTGCCTGGCATCATCCCTCCAGGACATCTGGCACCGATTCCAACCAGACTGTCATTTCCAGGTCAGTCTCCGCATTTCTGCTGACCACGTTGCCTCCATCATGAGATCATGTCTTTCCAGAGGAATCCTGCTAATGCCTTCATTCTGCCAGGCTGGTATATATAGGGGGAGCTTCCCTGGGGCTGCACTCCAGCCAAGGCATCGCTGTCTCCCCAGCAGCGGCGCTGCCCCTTCTGCTCTCCCCTTGCAGCCACAGGTCTCAGCAGCAGCAGCAGCAGCAGCAGCAGCAGCAGCAGCAGCAGCAGCAGCATGGACATTACCATCCAGCACCCCTGGTTCAAGCGTGCTCTGGGACCCCTCATTCCAAGCCGTTTGTTTGACCAGTTTTTTGGAGAGGGTCTCCTCGAGTATGACCTCCTGCCTCTGTTCTCGTCCACTATCAGCCCCTACTACAGGCAGTCCCTCTTCCGC
Source organism: Diglossa brunneiventris (assembly GCA_019023105.1). NCBI lineage: Eukaryota > Metazoa > Chordata > Aves > Passeriformes > Thraupidae > Diglossa > Diglossa brunneiventris. The sequence continues at coordinate 5,287,260 of CM032352.1, forward strand.
AGCGTGCTGGAGTCGGGCATTTCAGAGGTAAGGGCCTTTGATTTCCTCTCCTTTCCTTCCTCTCCCTCCTTGTGCCTCCAGCTGCTCCTCTCCACACACATCTCACACTTCCTGGACAAGGAAGACCCCGAACCCACTGCCAGGCACAGCCCACCCACCCCTTCTTGGGCACAAAGGGGAGCCCTCACTGGGGACAAAGCTTCCTGTCAGAAACAGGAACCATTTTGGCTCCTTTTGAGGGTGCTTCCAACACAAGAAGGCTGGTTTTGTTGGTCCTGTGCCCCACCACCTGGGTAGTGAAGAAGAGCGAGGCTGCTCCCAGAGTAAGTGCCTGTGAGGGCAGCTCACCATGGGAGTGCAAGCGGGAGCTTTCTCCACCTTCTCCTCCACCTTGGGAGCTCGGTGGTTTTTGCAATCCCTCACTGAAGGACCCCAGAGCAATTTCCTGAAGGGACCTGTAGGGGAATGTGTAGCTGTGGGGGCCGTGATCTGAAATTCAGGTCCAGGTGCTTTCTGTAGCCCTCTCTTACTGCTTTCCTCCCGGAGCTACAACCACAATGAAACCATAAATCACTGAAAGGACAAAACACGTGCTCCCAGAGAGTCTTATGCTGGTTTCCATCCCTTCTCTGTGCCTGGTCCATCTGGCAGGTCACTGAGTGCTAAAGGGTCCCTGACACAAGAATAGCAGCAAGGATAATAACACCTCTCCCCAGAGCAGTAGCCAAAGTGCAGACACCAACCATGGCCTCCTGGTGACCCTGCCACCTCCCACAGTCTCCCTGTGACCCTGCCACCTCCCATGGCCTCTCACTGTCCCTGGGTCCCCACAATGGGAAGAAAACCCCCACTGAGGCCCAGAGTCACAGAAGGACAAAGTGCCAGACCCCCCTTTTTTGTCCTTTGACCTGTGGTGATGTTGGCTGTGCCCCACAGCCAGAGCTGGGGCCTCACTGTGTGACAATGCTCGTTTCAGGTGAGGTCTGATCGGGACAAGTTCACAATCATGCTGGATGTAAAACACTTCTCTCCTGAAGATTTGAGTGTGAAGATTATTGATGACTTTGTGGAAATCCACGGCAAGCACAGTGAAAGGCAGGTAAGTGGAAGTGATGGTGATGGTGGAGCAGCTGGGGAGTCCAGCTCTGTTTTCCTTCTTTCCAACGCTTCTCAGCTGAAGGAAAAAAAAATGAATATATCAGAAGAAGGAGTTAATTATGAATTGTCATTACTGGCATGGGCTGTTTCCATAGAGCCCCCACCTGATATCTGACAATAACAAGATAATCCACCCCTCTTTTGTTTATTTCCAATCATCATCTTCCATAACCATCAGATGACCATGTCCATTGTTCACTAATAACACTGGGCCAGACACAGAACATCATCTGGCACCGCTGAAGCATGGCTGAGTTTTCATAAGCCAGAATCCTTAGTGAAAACAGAGTTTTTATATGCCAATCTGGGAGAGAAAAGCAAGAGAAAACAAAACAAAAGAAAACCAACCAAGTGGCTCAGGCTTGGAAACTTTTAACATGGATGTCATGGAAATATCTGTGGGGGTCGAAAAGTGAATTATACCAGCAGGAGTTTAATTCTTCTCATACACATTTTTGGCCAGACAAGGCTCTAGCCTGGAAACAGTATGTATTTTTAAATATAGTTATTATTCTCATGGCCAACTTTAAAAAAATAATTGCACTTCTCATTCTTTTGGCCAAAAAAAGAAGGGGGCCAGGATTGTATACTTTGGCTGACACAGCATTGCAGCCTAGTAAATAAATACATGGGGGCACATGTCTGCCCTGCCTTTACCTTCCCAGGCCTCCAGACTTTGTCTCCAATCATCCTTTGAAATCAGAGGTCTAAATCAGATCCCAGACTGGGATCAAATGTATGGCAAAAATCACTCCCTGCTGCTGTGCTCAGCTCTTGCAGCTTCACAGGTGTCAGGGGGGACAAACCTGTAAAATTAAACCCAGCAGAAGTGTGCCCAGCAGTCCTGGCAGTGCAGTGTCACAATAAACCAGGGTGATTGTGGATCTGGTGCTCCAAGGGAGATGGACAAAAGGAGGCACAGGGAGTTTCTGACACGCCTTCCCCCCCTTTCCCCACTGCCTCTCAGGACGACCACGGCTACATCTCCCGGGAATTCCATCGCCGGTACCGCCTGCCCGCCAACGTGGACCAGGCTGCCATCACCTGCTCGCTGTCCAACGATGGCATGCTGACCTTCTCGGGCCCCAAGGTCCCCTCCAACATGGACGCCAGCCACAGCGAGAGGCCCATCCCCGTGTCCCGGGAGGAGAAGCCCAGCTCGGCGCCCTCCTCCTGAGCCCGGCAGCCGCCGCGCTGGCAGGCTGCCACCACCTGCAGGTTCTGCTCCCAGAGCCTTGGCGTAGATATCAGTGAATGTCTAGAGGGGTTTCTTCTCTTGGTTCCTCCCTCACTTTGTTTCCTCCTTTTTTTTTGTTTTCTTTTTTTTTTTGTTTTCCCCCTCTTCCCTCGGATGGAACGGGGGACTGGGTGAGCGGCTGGTGGACTTGGAAGCTTAAACCTGGTGGGGATGTTGTGGATGGCAGTGCTGCAATGCTGCTGTACTTGCTGAAAGGGTCTTTGTCTGGTGCTGTAGCCCATTTCCACCATCAGGTCTGAAGGAGTGCACAAGTGACGCTGGCTGCTGGTGCACCAAGCCTCGAGGCAAGGCTTGGGACAGAGAAAAGCCCTGCAGAATTGCTGTACCCCACAACTGGTTCCTCTCAAACAGCAACAGAGCCAAGCCCCACACTCAATACCCCGCGTCCGTGTGACGAACCTGCCACGAGTTCCTTGCAACCGCAGGAGAAATAATAACAACAATAATAATAATAACTACCAATAACATCTCACCTTCGGGGGGTTGCAACGTGTATTTTTTTTTTTTCTTTCAGCAAAGTGTTTAAGTGTCTCTGTTCACACCTCTGCCCTGTCATTTCCCTTCGGGACAACTGACAGGAGGACAAGCACGTCTTTCCACTGTCTTTGTAGGCCCCCGGGGGGGAGAGAGGGGGGCTCACCACTGTGCAGAGGCTTCCCATCCCCAGCCAGCTCTCCCCAGCCTGTGTGTGACACAGTGTCTCCCTTGCTCTCCTGTAACTCTAGGGTAGCTCCACCTCTCCCGCTGGTATCTGGCGCTCAACCTGAGAACGTGGTCAGTGGCGGTCAATAAAGTGATATAGGAAACACGCAACCGGCGTTGGGGGTTTCATTTGTTCCTTTGGAAGGCTCCTGAAGGTCACTGTGGTGCCCAGCACCACTTGGAGGATGTGCTTTCCACTGCTGGAAGCACTTTTTGTGAAGATGGCTCACCCTTTCTTTAGTGTTATCCCTCGGGCAAACAAAACCAAAAGTGTCAGGACCCAGGACATTCCTCTGGTTGCCCTGGGTGATTCGAGGGCTCAGAGACCTTGGCATGGAGTCAAAAACACCTGTGCCTTTGATTTTAGTCCATGGAAAAAACAATTACCAACTTTGTGTGAAGATTTACAAGCCACAAGAGTTTGAGTAGAATGATAGTTAATTTGTCACAGGGTGAAAATGTAGAATTTTGGGGTTTTAGAATGGGGGTTCAAGAAGCAAGATGGAGGAATCTGGGCATGTCCTGTCCTTCTTCTCCTTCTTCTTGTCCTCCATCTTCTGCTGGGATGGTGGCACTTCTAGGTTAGTTTAAAATAAAGACAGAGTTTCTAACATAGGTGATAGGTATGGGAAAATTATTGTAAGTAAAGTACACGTAGTTCCTAGTATAAAAAGATAACACCACCCCAAAAGGCAAGGACTGTGCCACAACCCGACCTGCTGGACAGATCTCAGCAGGTCAGAGAAAGAATGTAAGAGATAAGAAAAAAGAAACAACCTTGAAAGGAGAACAGATGAACCTCAACTTCTTCTTCGGTCGCGGGGCTGGAAAAAAAGGCTTTCTAATACCTCGGGGGTCATCTCAACCACAGAAACCTGAGACAAAAGGATCAGAGAAAGAACAAAACTCAGCCTGATCACCACACCATTCCTTCAGACCACTGGGTCAGTACAAGCAGCACTTCAAACCTCGTTCCCATGGAACCACGTGACAGATTTAATCTGAAATGAATGATTAAGGTTGTTTGATGGCAGTGTGGGTGGGGTGGAGGAATGAGCTCTCCCTGCAGTTGCCACGCATGAAATCCACAGCTCCAGTGTATGTGAATACCCAAGAGTAAAGGTTTCAGCACTCATGCTCTGCTCAAACAGCTTTCCACACAGATGGATGTCCAGGGTGTTCAGGAAAGGCCCCCACATCCCCATAATTTACCACATAGGTATAATCATCTCAGACAGTTTTTGCTCTGCCAAAAACCTGAACCCACCAACCTCCTCCTCTTTGATACTGATTAGCTGTGAAAAACAGAGGAAATAAATGCAGTTGTTTGTTGGTTGGTTTTTTTTTTTTTTCCTCACAGTGTGGGCTTAGATATTAATATGAGCCATAAACACAGAAGCTCTGAGACTATTTAAATTTAAAAGCCACTTGCTTCTGCCGTATCTAGGCCAAAACTCAGGGAGGGCTGGGAGTTAAGGAGCAGAGGCATCACCTCTTACCCAGACAAAGTGAGTGTGCCCCAGGGCTCACCCCAGTCCCTGCCTGCATCCCCTGAGGGATCATTACTGGGACCAGCATCACAGCATCTGTGGCAGAGGCTGGGACAAGGCTGCAGGAGGGGGAAAGTGCTGCAGATGCAGGAGAAAGCAAAGGAGGGAGATTACTGTCTGGTAATTAGAAAGCAATAAATCCCCTCAGCGTCTGACACTCTTTTAAACCAATTTTTTACTGCGATTAATTACTAGGCAATCTCAGAGCTTTCTACCACAAATTGTGCAGCCCCTGTTGTGTTTGCATCTCCAGGGGGAAGGCGTGAATGAGTGCACTTTGGGAAAGGGCAATTCCATTCCAGGAGGGAGCTGTGGCTGCAGGCATGGAAAGGACATTTTAACTGGAGCTGCCTCTTTTCTTTGCCTGGTGCTAACAGGTCCCCAGCCTCTTTCCCTTCAGATGCATCTTTTGCCAGAGCCTCGGTGCCTCCCTGCCATGTGCTGACATCTCTCTTTCCTGACAGAAACCCAGCAAAGCCAGGAGAAAAAAAAAAAAAAAAAAAAAATCCCAGACATTTGACCCCCATTCAAACCTCTCAGAGGTGTAAAAATAGGGAAACAGATTTTGAGTGTGATCTGTGTGCAGATGTTATCTGCAGGTGCCTGAGCAGCCTGCGTGTGTCTGTCAGGGTCATGAAATGACATTTAAGCCATTTGTGGGCCCCTTTTTATGCCTGGCTGGCAGAAAGTGAGGGTTTTGATAGGAAATGATGACAGGAAATCAGGGCAGGTTTGAGGCAAGCCAGGAGCCACACAGCGGGGGCAGCAGCTCAGGACCCATGCTGCCCCTCACTTTTGGGGACAGCAGACCATGACCGCCTCCCTGCTCTGAGAAAGAATTATTTCAAAGCCTTTTGCAATCCATAAGCTAATTAAACCCATAAGCAGCTCTGAAAGCCTCTGTGCAAGGGCATTGGGGTGTTTGGTGGTGTTTTGCGTGGGACAGGGAATGTGTCCCCAAACCCAGAGCCTCTCTGACCCCAAAAGGCTCATCCATTTGCAGAACAGCTTGAGCACTGCCACTAATGCCTGTGTGACACTCAAAATATTTCAATTTTTTCACTCAGAAGTCTTCCCATTCACATCTGCCCAGGATACTCCTCTCTTCCTCCTCTTCCATGCAAAAGTTCTTGTTTCCCTTTGCTGAGATTAATTGTCATTTAAAGAAATTCTTGTTATTCATAATCCATGGTGGTTTCAGGAAGGAGCTCTTCACCACAACTTTCTTTGAAAATTCACCTGTTAGTAAGGTGTTGATAATGCTCTTTAAAGATTAACAAAACTTCTTGGAGGTTTTTTGGTTGTGAATTAGTCAATAGTTTTATAATAGAGGAAAAGGCAGGAACAGGGAACTTTCAAAGTGTCTGGGCAGGTTGTGAAGTGTGGCCTTTAACCAGGGCCTTCTGCTCAGGGTTACTCCTTTTTGCAGCGTGTTTTTATTACCTGCCCTCATTTTCCACCCAGACTGGCAATCTTGCTTCCCTACAGCAAAGCAGAAATGACTTTAGCTTCTCCTCCAGAGGAATTATCAGAGGGCTCTCAGGAGGACACAGCAGATGGTGCTGCAGGGACATGCAGCCTCCTCCAATAAGTCCCCTTCTTCCCACAGCCCCCAGTGACTCAGTGGGGTGGCAGTGACCTGGGGGACAGCAGCAGCTTCTGGTGCTGCCCCCTCCCCTCCTTGGCACTGCCATGCCTGGGCAGGGTACCTCTGCCAGGGTCCTGCTTCTTCCAAGAAAAATCCAGGAGCAAGAACTAGCAGGATCCAACCTGCAGGCCACCAGCCAGGAAGATGTCCCTGAGCATTTGGGCCAGAGCTGGCTGTCACCCTTTTTGGCATGGGGATAAGGAGGCTTCTCCTCATGCTGCTCACCCAGAGCTCACCCAGCCCTCTCTGCAAGGGAGTGGGGCAGTTAAAGGACGCTGCATCCTCCCCACGCTGATCCTTCAGCTCTGGAATGTTGTCCCCTGGCTCCTGGCAGAGGGACAGCCCGGGAGACAGGCAGGGATTGCCTGGCCAAGCCGTGTCCCCACGGGGTGGCAGCCTTGCCTGTGCTCTGGCACTCCCAAGGGTTCCCTTCTCACCAGGTTTCAACATCTCCCCAAGGAGATGGGACCCAGGGCACAAGGATCCAACCAGAGTTGCACAACTCTGGCATTTCTTGGTTTCTGACTGATTTACAAGTTCACCATAAAAACTGGGAGTAGCCTGAAACTTTAACAGCATTTTTCACCCAAAGCAAATCCTGCTGGCATGCAATCTCTGCAACCCCTCATCTCCTTGGCATCACCATCATCAGGATTTGGGCTCTGCCACACAGGTCTCTAAATCTGGAATTAAAATAGCAGTACCTGCCTCTGTAAGGAAAAAAAAAAAAAAAAAAAAAAAAAGGCTCAAACACATTAAAAACCCCCAATATTCTCTCAAAGGAGCACTGGGCACATCTCTGCAGTTTATTGCAGTGTTAGGTACATAAATCTGAGGTATGCAGCCAGAGGAGACTGTCATGATGTGGGCTTTTTCCCCCCCTTAACTTGGACTTTGTCCTCTGGTGTGACCTCTTGTCAGGGCTGGCTTGAAAAGCCGCCAGCTCACACCAGGGGAGGTGTGTCCCTGCTGTGTCCCTCATTCCCAGCTCCTGATCTGGCTTTTCCCAGGGGAAATGCAGTCAGGGCCCATCCGGAGCCCACAGAGCAGGCCTGGAGCCTGCTTACACGGCTGGTGCTTCACTTGCAATTAACTGGCCCTTTTAATGAGAAATCTCAGCTTGGGACAGGCACAGATGTTTGTGGCATTTCTGAGAGAGCAGCACAAGTGGAATAAAAATGAAATCTCAGTCAGAGAGGCTGAGGAAGGATGATGGAGTGACGCAAGCCGACCAAAGCTCAGGAGACTTCTCTGTGCCTCAAAGTTCATCCTCCAGCTGATCCAGAGATCTACCACACATCATGAGGGGCCTGAACTCCTCTGAGGGGAGAAAATATCTGTCTGCTTGGGGAGGGTGAGACCCAGCTGCCCCAGGGTGTGGGCAGAGCTGATCCACAAGGCCCTGGAGCCTCTCTGAAGCACTCATTGCTCCCACTCATTGCTGTCTCACTGGGGTTTTGGGGTGGCTGAGGGTCATTCTGAGAGGGTCCACAGGTGGGGAGGCAGTACTTGGGGTAGCTTCAGCACACAAGGGGCTCATAGACAATGTGGCATTGCCTGGTGTGTCCCAGGGGAAGCAGCAGCTCAGCTGGCAGTCAGGAGAAAGGGAATTTCCATGATTTGCTTGTGGTGCTTTCTCTGCTAAAATTTCATAGCTGCTCGATCATGTCATTACCTTCTGATCAGGGGGAAAGGAGCATTGCTTAATTCAGAGCGTGCTCTGCCTTCAGGCCATTAGGTGAGATCTGCACATTTGTGTATTTCTGTACACAAAACCCATAACATCCAACACAGCATTTACACACCAACAGTTTTATTTCCTCGGCGCCTTGAGCACTGTGCTCAGAGACGCTGCACCCAGGGATTTTTACATCCTCATCCAAGAATTCCTGCGTTATTCCAAAGAATTGGCTCTGGTCTCCCTTCCCGAGGCTTTTCTGCCCTGTCTGCCCAGCAGGACCCGGGAGGTGGCAGCAGCCCCTCGCCGGTGGCACCGAGCGTCCTCCGCCTTGGAGGGGAACGCACTATGATGGCAAGGTCACACTCGGGATTTGCTGAGCATCTCCTGTACATTCCTCCACAGAATGTTGGGCTTTCCTTCTTTCCTTCCTTTTTCCCCCCCTCCCCGATCCCCCACAATAATTATTTCAGGTTTTTTTCCTCTGTTTTCTCTGACAAGGCACCCAGAGGGAGCAGAGCAGCGCCATTGTCCACGCTGTCTCCGTTTTCCACCCACTCAGGCTGATGTCAGCCCCTCGCTGCAGGATTTAATGCATTGCTCTCTGCCTTCCACACTGCTTATTTCCACAACTTTTTGTTTCTCATTTTTTCCATCTGCTGGGGAAATCTCAGAGCCAAAGCCTGGCTCCCACCTCTGATGCCCTTTTCCTCCCTGCTGAGCCATGCTGGAGGATGGGACATGCAGGATCACCCTGCCACTGAGTCACTAGAGTGGAAACAAAAGGGAGCCCAGGGGAACAGGCCCCTCACAGTGTTTTGCAGGCCGCTGAGGGTCAAAAAGGTCCCTTTTATTCCCCCTTTGTCCCTTGCATGAGCCCAAGACACTCTGCTGAGTCTTGCAGGAGCAACATTTGGCTCTGATGATGTTGATATTGAGATAACTCAGAGCTCAGAGCTGAGCTGTAAAGGCCTTTGGAAGTCTGCTTTATAGCTCTCAGTGCTGACTAAGGAAGGTCTGGGGTTTAATTTCCTGCCATGTTTTTGTTGTTATTGTTGTTTGTTTTTACTCAAAGGGAACTATTTGGAATGTCTAGCCTTGTCTCCGCTGGTTTTGCTGGAGGGCTCCTTGGGCTTTTGGGAGGATTTGCATGTTGAACTCTCTCACACTGTAAACAAAGCGTGTCAAATCCCTCCCAAGGATGCTGATTTTCCAAAGCATTCTTTAAGATCCTGACCTTTCTTCTCCAGTATTTTATGAACCACTTCCAAACCCTCCACAAAACAGTGATGCAAAAAGCCTGACTTGTTTCTGTGCTTCAGCAGGCCATAGGGGTAAGAAAAGCTATACATAGCTTTGTTTCAGTCTCTGGGTATGTCATTATTTCCCTCCCCTGTGAGGTTCATGATGCGAGGATCTATGACCTTGTCCATGGGGCTGCAACCAGAAAGCCCAACAGGCTCCTTCAGCCCTTGTAGCAATTTGGCTTCCCCTGGATGATTTCTGCTGCTCATTGATTTTCAACCTGTCAGCCCAAAGTCTCACCTGAATTTCAGGCAAAACAAACACCCTGACACATCAACACAGGGAAAATGGAATATGATGAACTTAATCAGCAGTGGCAGGGTGGTTCAGCAGAGTCTGGGAAAGGATTTTGTAGAGGAGAGCAATTGTTCACAATTTTTTGCTGGGCTGTAGTTTATCTAGCAGCACACACCAGAGCTGACTTGCAAGCCTGCCAGGCTGGCTTTTCTCTTCCAGGCATTACTAATGTCCTATCATTTTATCTCCCTATCATTTCAGCCTAATAAAAAAGGCAGCACAGAGTAAGAGAGGCATAGACTGGGATGCATGGAAGGCTCAAATAAGAAATAGTATCAATGGGTGAGCTGGAGAAGTTGGCTATAACAATATTTCCATCTCTCTTGGAAAAAAGCAGCCCAGCCACACTCCACCTCTCCTGGGGGGCTGGTAGATAACTCAGAGGCAAAGTCTCCAGCTAAAGTTTTACAGACACATCAACTCCTTTATGCTTCAGTAACACAAAATTAAAAAAAAAAATCCAAACCAAAACACGGATTAGAGGCTATATATGTATTGTTCTCCTTTGATAAGATGAAGTGCAGGAACCACTGCAGCACCTGAAATGCTTGTAAATACTCTCCAGAGGAGTGTAGCAGAATTCAGCTGTGGTCACTGTGCAGCTGGGCTGTCCTGCTCTCCCTCCCACCAATGATGCTCAGGGTCAGCTACTGAGGGGGACTGAACTGGAATTTGAGCTTCACATTTTTTTCCTATTCAAATTGCAGGAGGTTGCCTCACTGTGTGAGTTTCATGTTTGGGTCATTAACCAAGCAGCTGAAAATGCATTAATCAAACCAAGAGATTAAAAACCCCACCCAAAAAAACTCAAAAGAAAAACAACCAACCAAAAAAGTAATTAAAGTAAGACAGAAGAGTCTGACAGAATTTTACCTGCAGGTTTTGGAGTAAGGCAGCATAAATGGAAGGAAAAACTCACACCCACAGCGCTTGTGATTCCGTTTGCTCAGACTTTTCACTCCAGCCCTTGCAGGAGGGGTTTGCAGCAGGGGCAATGTGGGGACAGGAATCACTGAGGTGAGCAGCCACTGTGCCAAAAAAACCCCTCTGCCTGTGACCACCACAGTCCTTGGGTCAGAGAGGGTTCCTCACCACATGCTTGCACCACAGAAAGGAGTCCCCCAATAAATCAGGTGTGAACTCAAAGTTCTCAGGCCGCTGAGGTAAAGTGCTCTCCTTACCTTGGAACAGAATCAGACACTGAGGTCTCTGGCAGATTTTGTTGCAGCTGCAGTGTCTCAGGACACAGCCAGGTCAAAGGGTCATAGACAGAGGGAATATTTGTCATTACATCCACCAGCACGGCTGGAAAAATTAGAGATTTTGAGCTCTGAAGCCAATCTGCAAGTCAGTGAGGACTTTGAGAGATGAGCCTTGGCTGTGGTTGTTATGGGAGGTTTGACATCACCCCCTTCCACTGCTGTGGCTTGCTCTACAGGGGAGGACAGTGGCAGCAGCCACATTTCCTAGACTTTCTGCCAAAGTTTTCCTGCTTGATGCATGTGCAGCCCTTCTGTTGGAACTCTGATGGCTGAAAACTTTGAGCTTTCTGAACTTAAGTGTGCCAACCCTCAAGTAAACACCTCGTTTGACCTGAGACCTTGGAAAAGGCTTCAAAAATTGAGTGATAGCATAGAAACAGTGTGTGTGTAGTTTGGGTAGTATTGTGTGATCTCACAGGGTGAAAAAAACTTAGATTTGGGGTTTTAGTATATGGTGATATATGGGAGCCAAGGTGGATAATTTTGGGTGGGAGTTAGATTTTTTTTTGCACCTTCTTCTTCACAAATCTGAGTGGTTTTCTCCAGTTGGATGAAAGATGTTCACATTGTGGGTTTTGGGTGATCATAATAGGTTAGAAACATAAATAAAATAGATGTCAGCTGTTTATTGGATAATTGGGACTTAAATAGCCTTGAACAGACACTGTTTTAGCTCACTTTCTTGACTAGTTAGAGAGAGCTCACATCTTGTGAGTTTGTAATAGATAAGGGTAATAAACTTCAGAATGAGACTTCAAAAATAACATCTCCTGGGTTTTATTCCCCCTGACCTTGGAGCAAGAAAGAGCTTGGTATTCCAGCACCCTTCCATGGGTTCACAGGTGCTGTCAGCACTCCTGTGTCTGCCAGTGAACGGGAGCAGAGCTGGGAGACCATGCAACAGCAGCGGAAATCTGGTTTAACCTCTCGTCTGATTGTTAGTGTCGTATTTTCTGGAAAAATCCCTTCACCAGGATTTCTTCTCCTGGGAAGCTGAGAAGCCTCAGAGAAAAAGGAAAAGAATATTATCTCATTTGCTTCTCCCTGTTTTGCTGCTTTAGAATGTAGTTTGGAGATTGTTTATCCAACATGTGAAATGTTTTTACTTAATGACCAATCACCATCTGACTGTGCTGGGACTCTGGAGAGAGTCACAGGTTTTTTATAGTATCTTGTTAAACCTTCTGTAAGTATCCTTTCTCTATTCTTTAGCATAGTTTTAGTATAGCATAATATAATATAATATAATATAATATAATATAATATAATATAATATAATATAATATAATATAATATATATATAATATATATATAACAAAATAATAAATTACCTTCTAAGAATATAAAATCAGATTCCTTCTTCATCCTAAGGACCCAGCAAATACCACATCAAATAAGTTCACTTCGCTGATAAACCTTAAAGAATGAGAAGATGGAAGTCTGGACATTACAGAGGGGTAAAGAGGTGGGTAGGATACAGTTCAACTCTTATTACTTCTTGTTATAAGATAAGCATGACAATTTGGTATATTCTTTATGTTAAAAAGTGCACTGTAGAGATACAGAGTACAGTAACCTGGCAGAAAACTCTTCTAGACCATGGGATTGCTTTAAGGCTGGATGCTCTGGATGCAAAAGCTGCATGGGTGGCCCTGGGCAGACAGATTACCTGAGCTCAGGTGGCTGCAGGAGCCCTGCACGGGCAGGGCTGGGACAGGGAGAGGGAATTATTGAGCTCCTTGATATTGGGGACCAAAGTTTAGGTGTGACAAGATTTAAGAAGACAGAGGAGAGGCAGAAGAGGAGGTACATGAGGAAGGAACAGAAGGATGGCTTCAAACTCAAAGAGAGTAGGTTTAGATCAGATATTAAGAAGAAATTCTTCCCTGTGAGGGTGGGCAGGCCCTGGCACAGGGTGCCCAGAGAAGCTGTGGCTGCTCCTGGATCCCTGGAAGTGCCCAAGGCCAGGCTGGACAGGGCTTGGAGCAGCCTGGGACAGTGGGAGGTGTCCCCGCCTGTGGGAGGGGGGTGGAATGAGATGTTCTTTAAGTTCCCTTCCAAACCATCCTAGGGTAGTGTGATAAGCAACCACGGGATATCAGCTGGGAATACTCAAGGGCTGAGTGCCAGGATCTGTGCCTGGAGGAGGCTTTTGTGGTATTTTGGGCCTGGTGGGTGGGTGCCCTGGGAAAAAGTGTGGGTGCTCTTACTCTTGTTAGGACTCTGTGGCAGCATCTGCTGACAGAGGACGGACAAAATTCAGGCATGTCCTGCTGTGGAGAAAAATCTCCCGGGGAAAGTCCCTGTAGCAAGAAAGCCAAAGACTCCTTGGGAAAACCCCAGACTGTCCCCAGCAGGAGGTGGTGGAGAAGAAGCCTCAAGGGAGGAGATGAAGTTGTGCATAGGTGGAACCCCCCCTGTTCACCCCAAAGGGAGGGCCCAGGGCCTGGCTTTGGTCTGGGGGCACAGTGACACTCCCTGGGGCATCTCCAGGCATTAGCTGGGCTCCTGCAGGGAGAATAGGAAGAGGGGAACAACAGCCACTTTTTCTATTAGTTGTTTGGGTTTTGTTATAATTATGAGTTATGTGCTCCACAGCAAAGCACCACGGGAAAGTGAGAGGTTTTTTACTGGGTTCCCTTTGAATCCATCTCTCTTCTGGGCAGTGTCTTCCCCTTAAAGCCACTACCTTTTGATCCATCCACAAGTCCCTGGCAGTACCCCACATCCAAACTGACTCCAGCTCTCCCTCTGTGTCACCCCCCTTCTGCAGCCAGCTCCCAGCTCCCAGCAGCTCACTCCTGCTCACCTGTGGGATTCATTCCTCATGTTGCACCTAGGGTGACCTAGGGTGACATTATGATGCTTGTATCCCCATTCCTGTGTTCTGCTTATGCTGGATATTATGTTCTGTGCCTTCAAGACTGGCTCTGAAGAGTGAAAGTTTTGTTTTGGTTTTGTTATCAGCCGCTCCCCCACAGCTGGTGGGACACAGAGACAGGGCAGTACATGGTGCTGCATTTGCCTTTTTTGCTTTTGCTTTTCACTTTTCTCTCGCTCTTGCTTCTGCTTTGCTCCTGCTTGCTCTTGCTTCTGCTCATTAGTTATTTTAGTTAAACAGTCCAAATTTCTTCCTGGACTGTTTCTCCTTTCTTTTTTTGGAACTACTTGAACCTGCTCCTGACTGGGACCTGGGAAACACCAAGAGTTTGCACCTTGTAGCTGCAGAGCGACCACCCCCAGGAGAGACTTTCTGAATTTGTCATATTTTCAGAGGAGTGAAAGAGTGGTGTCATCCTGTATTGTTCATTTTGTGTGCTGGGGGGTGCTGTGCCTGTTAAATAAACAGGTTCTTTCCACTTCTCTCCGAGGAATCCTTCCCAAAGTGTTGAGGGCGAGGAGCTCTGTGGGTTTGCTTTCTGGAGGGGCTCCCTTTTGGAGATTTTCTCCCAAATTTGCCCTAAACCAGGGCACAGGTGAAATTTGGCAGCAGTGCTTTCCAAAAGAGCCATTTCTGAGCTGGGATGGCAGGCAGTGAGCAGACACCTCTGGTGTGTGCTGATCTCTGTGCTGTGCACGTGCAGTGGGAATGCCAAAGAAGTGACAGAATCACAGACTCACAGAGGGGTCTGGGCTGGAAGCACCCTAAAGATCATCTATTTCCAGTCAAGGGCCAGGCTGCTGACATTAATCAAATTGCCACTTCACCCTGGGTTGTATGGGCCTGGTGACACCACCACACCAGGAGCACTGTGCGAACCAGCAGGCACCAACAATTCAGCTGAGCCTTGCAAAATGCCAGAACTACGCAGAGTGTCACATTCACATTTTCTGAAAAATCCCTTCGCCCAGGATTTTTCTCCTGAGAAGCTGAGAAGCCTCAGAGAAAAGGGAAAACAATAATTATCTCATTTGCTTCTCCTCTGTTTTGCTCCTTTGGAATGTGTTTGGAGATTGTTTACCCACAGGTGATTGTTTCATTGGTTTCATGTGAATTGTTTTGACTTAATGGCCAATCAGTGTCAAGCTGTGTTGAGGGTCTGGACAGAGTCACAAGTTTTCATTATTATCTTTTTAGCCTTCTGTAAGTATCCTTTCTGTATTCTTTACTATAGTTTAGTATAGCATTCTTTAATATAATACAGTATCATAAAATAATAAATTAGCCTTCTAAGAACATGGAGTCAGATTCATCATTCCTTCCTGCCACTGAGCACCCCACAAATAAAATAGCAGAGCTTCCCCTTTCCATCTAAAATCACAGCTGAAAATAACCCTCCCTTCCAAAGGATGGCCCTGTTTGAGCCCATGGTGCATGACAAGGGGGTTATTTATTGCCAGAGTGCTGAAAATAGGATTTTACAAGGAGAGGGAGGGTGACAGAGCCTATTCCCAGAAAGCTGGGACATTTGGACGCTTGTTCCTGAGCTAAGCAGTGCACTCACATGCATCAGAGCTGTATGGAGTTATCAAGGTCTCCTGTAACACTTCAGAGCCCACAAATTTTCCAGCTGCCACCACCAACATGCTGGCTGGTGTCTGGGGCTCCCTTTGGACCCTGCTTGCACACTTATTTTGCTTGCAGTTGGATCTGGCTTGGCAGCAGAACTCCCCCAGCAGTTATGTGAGTTTCCCTTCACTTTTTTAAAAATCAAAGCCCCAGGCAAAACCCAGAAGGCTGCACACCAGTGGGACAGGTAAGGTGGAGGCTGCTGAGCTGCTGAGCGGCCCTTCTGGTGCATTTGGGAATGTCAGTGGGGAAGGGACTGCCTGCTTCACCCCATCCTGTCATGAACAGCTGCTTGAAAGCCTGTCCTGCCCAGCATGGCTCACAGAACATTTTCTTCCCAAGCCTCAGTGCACTCTAGAATGCAAAGCACTCCTGACCACCCTTGAGCCAACTTAGATCAATAGGGTGAAAGATCAAAAGACCCAAATTCTGCTGCTCTAGAGGGAGGGGGCTGCAGGTCAGCTCAAGAGCCTTGCCAGCATCCCAGCAGGAGAGGGATGCTTGGAGATGAAAATGCAGGGAGCAGGCTGCAGAGGAATAATCCTGCTTTCAGCTTGCTCATGCTTTTAGGAAGTTTGTAGGAAGTGTGGGGAAGCTCAAACTGGCATGCAATGAGCAGGTAGGAACGGATTTGGGAACAGGTTGTTATAGATGGATAATGAGATTATTTGCTCTCACAATTAAGGGATAACTCTTGTGTGAATATTAATAAAAGCTTTAGCGATGTGTAGTTATGTTATTGTGGTTTAGATGCCCTCTGTTCTCCCCACAGTTCCCTTTCCCCCCTGCATTGCTGCCATCAGACAGCCTGGGCTGTCCAGGACAGGTACAAAGAAGCTGCACATGTGTCCCTTGCATGGGGCAGCTGGGAATGGAAAAGCTTGGGGGTGCTTAGGGGGTGAGGCATGGCAACACCTGAGCTCCAATCCAGTGACAAGAAAGCAGTTTCCACTGATAAATGGCACAGCAGAGCTGACTGACAGACTTTGGGAGGGGCCAGGGCTGGCTGATGCAGCCCCCAGGGGTATAAAACACTGAGCATCCATCTTGAAGATGAACTGGCCATGTGGTGTGCATGAGGGGCAGTTCCCAGCACTGCAACTTTTTCCTTATGCAGTCCTTTGTTGTATTTTTGCTAAGGTTTAATAAACCTTTTTAAATTTTCAAAGTGAGCAGTTGTCTCTCACAAGGTTGTGAATGGCGAGCCCCAGCATCCATGCATGTCCCACCCCTATTAATTACTCTTCTCCGGGCTGCAAGGATGGGATCCAGCTCTCCTAACTCTTGAGACCTGGGGCAGACATCTCATCTGAGCTCACTGTCCTTCTCTCCCTGGGCAGGCAGTGGACAGGAGTAGCTGCTCCATGGACACCCTCCAGCTGACCCACTCTTGGCCATCCCACCAGGAAGGGAGATGCTGCTGCCAGGATGGGCTCTGTCCTTGGGCCAGGGAGCTCAGGAGGAGATAATTCATCTACATCTGAGTGGGTAAATTTTATCCAAAGCACCCACCTGGTGCTCAGGAAGACCTGAGTTCAGGAGACCTGCTGGATGACTTTGCTCCTCAACTGAAGCCCTCCTTGTGGAATGAGGGAGTGCCAGGCTCTCCCTGTTGGAAGCATCCTAGAGCTCAGATGAGAGACACATCCTAGAGCTCGCAGAGAGGCTTGCTCTGACAAGCACAGACTCATGCAGAGCCCACGTAGGGGTAGAGGAAGTTGTGACAGAAGTGTGAGGACTGGTAGGAAAGGAGAATAAATGGGAATATTGGTATGCAAAACTCCCAAAGGAGTGACTGGCAGGAGT
This sequence comes from Diglossa brunneiventris, assembly GCA_019023105.1. NCBI lineage: Eukaryota > Metazoa > Chordata > Aves > Passeriformes > Thraupidae > Diglossa > Diglossa brunneiventris. The sequence continues at coordinate 5,304,434 of CM032352.1, forward strand.
GGGACAGGAGGGATGGCAGCTGTTGGTAGTAAGAGCCATAATGAGGGATGCAGGACTCCATGGGCTCTCCAAAATGCAGTTTATTCCGTCCAAGAGGTTACAGCAGTCCAGGGTGTGGGTGACAGAGCTGTGCCTACAGCTGTCAGCTCCAGCTGCAGGCAGGCCTGGAGACCCTTTGGTTTTGGTTACATTGCATTATAGACTTTTCTTTGCTGAGCATCTTAATACACTAGAATCAATCTATACCTTAACTATTATCTATAGCCTGTCATAACTACTGTAATTACCATATTCATGTTACTATTCTCCAATACCTAAAAGTTAGTACATTACAGTTTAAACTAGAAAAACTTTTTTAAGTTTTCTTGCAGTGGAAAATTCTGAGACCTTTTTTCTTCTTGCAACATTGGCGGGCTTTTTTGCCTGTGCTATCTCTGCTTGGTAAAAACATCTTCTTGTTTGGGGTGGGTTCATCCTTTGCTCTAAGCCATAAAACCCCCTTCTAACCAACACACCCTTTGCCTCCTTGGTTATCCAGCAAGACTGGCTCAGCAATTCTTTTCTTTTATATCAAAACTTGCTTTCATTTCTATTCCTTCAGATTCTACATGCAAAACTCTCTGCCAAGCATACATATCTGTGAGACTTTCTTGTCAAACTTTCATCCTTCCCAACAGTTGGGGGCACCTGGACTGGCAGGTCTTAGAGAAGCACAGGCAGGGACAGCTCCTCAGAACACCCAGAGCAGGAGACGAAGGACTCAGGAGACAAAATGCTGATGACTCACGGGGAGGTGTGGCAGGATGGAGAAACTCATCAGAGCCTGACAAGTGAAAAACACTTCTGAATCTGGACAGTGTCACTCGGGAGACCTGGTGAGGACTGGGCAGTCAGTGCTCCTGGTTCTCTGTGCCAGCATGAGGAATTGTGCATATGAACCCCTCAGTGCTTAGGGTTATGTGACTGTGACAGTAGGAGGGAGTGACTTTCATTTTGTTTAAAAATAAATATCTCTTCTCTTATCAGGTCAGGCATTGAACTTATTGCATTTTTATTCATATTGCAGCATTGAAACAGGTCTTGACATGGAAATGGGCTTGGACAAAGTTTCTGCTCCTGGAAGGGTCTTAAGACATCCTGGTGGATTTGTTCTTACAGGGCCTCTGTGGTGTTAAGCTCCATCAGAGTCTAAGGTTACCCTGAATTTCCAAGTGAAAGGCATTGGCTCAGGTTTGCTTGAGACTTGGCCTTGGCTTGGCTGACAGGTCTGCGAATCCCCTGGAAACCCTTCAGCTTTGGCTCACTTTTACAGGCTCCTGATGAAGCTGCTGCTCCGATCACAAACTACTCTGAGCTGGAAGGGAACCACAAGAATCATCACAGCCAGCTCCTGGCCCTTCATGGGACAGCCCCAGGAATCCCCCCAGTGCCTGAGAGTGTTTCCCAAACATGTGCACAGCCAGCTAAGCCAGTGCAGTGTTGGCAAGGCTGGATCTGGAGCCCTTGGGCCACTGTGCAGCCCCTTGGTCTGTGATTCCCATCCCTATGGAGAGCCTGACTCTAGCTTCCACTTTTTTCTTGAATCTGTTTCTCCTCGGATGTTTAAAGCAGATATTCCCATGGGAAAGGTGCCTTCCCTCTTGTGGAAACCCAGGGCACTGGGAATATTTCTCTGTCTGCTCTGGGGTGCCCTGACCCCCAGGGCAGCACTGACTTTGACCCTCATTCATGGAGAAAGTTTCCCAGACTTCAAGATAGACTGGAATCCACAAAAGTGTGAAATAGATTATAGAGAGCAGTGGAGGTGTATCACTTGGTGAGAAATTGAGGTTTTGGGATTTTTAGTATGTTGTGGATGGAAGCAAGATGGAGGGCACAGGGTGTTGTCCTGGGTTTGTTCTTCATGCTTCTTCTTCCTTCTTCTCCATGGGTTTGTGTGGCATTTTGTAATTGGGCAGAAAAGTCCCCATTGCAGCTCTTTTGGGATCAGTAGTTTGCAGACTTTTGTTCTTGATTTTTCACTTTTTGTGGTTTAACTCCAGCTGGCAAATAAGCCCAGTGGAGCCACACACAACTCCACACCAGCCATTGTGATGGAAATTAACTCAACCCCAGCCAAAACCAGCACATCCCCTCACCTGCCACATGGAGCAAGGATCAAAGACTTCTGACACATCCCAGACAGGCTTGAAAGGAGATTAACCTTGGTTCTTCAAAGCCTGAAAGCCAGAGGGATATTTGATCAGGTCTGGGTTCTGCCGAGCTCCAGAGGGAGGCAGGTGGGTGCTTTGGCTCTCTTGCAGGTGTGGGGGAGCACTGTGGGTTTGTACTTCCCACAGAGGCCAGCCAGACCTCTGGAGATGCTGCTTTAATTCCCTCAAATGGCTTTGGCAGACTGTGGTCCAATGGTTTAAAATGAGGGACCACCCAGAAATGAGGCAGGATGTCATCCCTGGGGCAGCCTGAATGTGGCAAAGAGCCAAGAGATCAGTGGAGAAGGGAAATGTGGGTCAGACTGGCAGCTTCAGAGGAGACCAGAGGCACAGCGTGGACTTTGCTGTGTTTGCACACACAGGGGAAGGATCTGCATCAGTATTAAACCAGGAATTGCTGTTTTAAATACCACATCAACTATGGAGGAGTGAGCCTGCATTCTGTAACAGGCTTGGAAGGCTTATTCCAAGTCTTGCAGATGTAGGACTGTTGACAGAAACCTAGAATTGGTACCTCTTTTGGAAAATTACCATTATGAGAAGACTCATTAGGGATAATATTCCCATTTCCTCTCTGGCAGCAAGTCTGCCAGCTAAAATAGACAGTAGGATGCTTTTCACTGATAGGGGAAGATATATCCCTGCATTTTAATTTAAAAGGATAAAATAGTTTAATTTTTTAAAGCAACATAAGTAATTTATCTGCATAAATCTGTGGCCGTAGAGTAGGCAGGATTTTAATTATTGAGTTTCCACATGGCAGCCTTAGGTCTTGGTGGGAGTCTCCCAGTGGACAGGCTGAAGGTTTTGTTTCTTCTTTGAGCTGTGCTCTGCAGGATTCCCCAGGTTTCAGGTCTAGTTACTAACCCTGAGGTGCCTTACAAAGGATTGTAAAGGTTCAGCAACCCTGAGCTGAGAACCACATGAGTCTAGGCTGAGTTTAAGAAGATTTTTAGGAAGGTCCCTTGGGTCAAACCAGGCTGAAGGTTCAGAGCTCTGTGACTGAGGCAGAGTGAAATGTGAGTGCTTTGCCTGTGCTTTGTGCAGCTCTGGGTGCTGCAGCTCATCTGAAAATCAGGATGTTTCCTTCTCCACGGTGTAACCCAGCTTTGCCAATGGGATTTTGGAGACACTTTAGAGGACTAAAGCTTCTCCCTTAGCCAGCAATCCCTTGTGCCTGGCTTGGGCCCAGCACACCTCTTTTCTTGTCCCAGTTAGAAAATGCCCTTGCCCTGAGGGCAGAGATGTTTCCATCTCTCCTGACATTGCTGCAGTGCCCTGAGAGCACACATAATGAGATAACATTGTGTTCACAGGAAAAAATGCCCCTAATTCCTGGTACTGCAAATCTGTGACAACTCATCAGCCAGCCTGTGCTCTTGGGGAAAGAAAATCAGCCCTGACCCTGGCTCGGGGCATGAGCCCAGCTCCTGTCACTAACCCAGCTCCTGTCACTGGGAGCCATTGGGAGCTGGCAGCAGATGCTGCTCTTGAACTGCACATTCCCAGGGGGACCAGGGTGTTTCCATCCCTGGCCACCCAGGTCTGGCACTGTAAAGCCCTGCCAGAGCATCCACAGGTGGTTTTGCCTGCTGGATGCTGCCTCCTTCTTTGGAAGGGTTCAGTACACAGCCACAGGTCAGTGCTGAGCAAACCACGTGTCCGTTGCTTTGTGTTTGACACAGGCCACTTAATCCAGGTGTTCCTGGGCACAAATATCACGTGGGAGAGGCTGGAGATTCCTGTGGCTCAGGGTCATGGGCAAGGTCAGCTCAGTGAAGGTCAGTGAGTTCAGGCAGACTAAAATCAGGCTTTGTCTTTTCTCTGAAGAAGGGCAGAAGTTACAGCCAGACAATTTTTGGAGAAGCCAGGCAGCCCCAGCTCTGTTTCCTCTTGCTCCCACTCTGCTGGGTGACAGTGTCTGCCTGGAGCAACCTGGAAATAAATAGTTCCAGTTTAAAAGCACCTGTGCTCAGAAATATTCAGGCAGCTTATTCCCCACCCAAATCAGGGCAGGCAAAAAAGTGCATTTTTGGGGTTTCTGAGTGAAATGCTGGGCACCAGAATCCACCCTAAGCATGTAAGTGACTTCAAGGGGAGGCTGACAGCTCCCAGTACCAAGCTGTCCTGGATTGCCAAGCAAATTGTATTCTATTTGCCATCTGGATGGCAGTTGTCTTCTGTTCATTGGGCAGTTTTCCTTACCTCTTCCACAACCAATCCTCCCTCTGGGGAGACATCTGCTGATAAGAGGCCATTGAATGTCACTGCATGGCTGATAAGAACTGCAGCATCCCCCTGGGAGATGTGAGCCCAGAGGGAGGAGCCAAGCATTCCTACCTGGATATAATCTGGAGATTCTGGAACACCAGCACAGCTTCTGCACTGGATCTTCAGAGGAAGACTGCACCCTCCTACAGGATCCCTGAGACATATACTTTAAAGAATTTAGGGATTTCAGAGGAGCTTAGGTTTTAGTTAGAGATAAGCTTTATTAGAGTTAATAAAAATAAATGGGTAGGCCTTGATGAAGTTAAGAGTTAGTAGTTAACTAATAATTTATTGCTTGTCAACATGTTTGGTTAGCTGGGTTTATAATGAAGAATATAGAAACTGATAAATAGCTTTTAGGAGCATAAGGCAATTGTAGGCCTCCTCTGTTCTGAAACCAATTGAAGACAGGGAATGGGAGTTCTACCAAGGGTTCATTTGTCATATTTGCATTGAAAAGGTAGAAAGGTCAGAACAAGGAAGACTTCATTTACTTTCTTGTTTTGGGACCCCTCCCCATGAAAGGGACCACCAACCCATTTCAAGGAACAAACTATGCATGCTTAATGGCTTTTGAACTAATTACCTTACGAAGTGGGGAATGGGATGTACCAAAGTTATGAATATGTATTTGTATTTTGGGTATTCAATACTTGTACAGATAAAAGGACTCTCTAATCACCTGTAAATTGCGGTGTGTGTTTGGGAGCTCTCCCGCACGCTGCCCTGCGTCACAATAAACATATACTTTCTAACCTTAAACTGTTAGAGAGTTTTTGTCCGTCACAGTTGGATATTGGTACTAGATCAATACCCATATTTTTAATAAATCATCCCTGCTCCAGCAGAGCCACACCTGACACTCTAGGAGGGCTGCAGCCACAATTCCAATTGTGACCCACAGGGTGTCAGGTTGAGTTCTGACTCTGTCAGTGTTGTTTTAGTTTACTGCACTGTTTATTTTATCTTTTTATTTTCTTCCCTAGTAAAGAACGGTTATTCCTGCTCCCATATTTGTTGCCTGAGAGCCCCTTAATTCAAAATTTATAGCAATTTTGGGGGGGGGTGTGTGTGGTCATTTTGGGGTCCCCTGTTGTGGGGAGGAAAGATGACTCTGACTCCATGTTCTTAGAAGGCTATTATATGAATTATATTATATTAACTATATGATATTAATTATATCATGCTTTACTAAAACTATACTAAAGAATAGAGAAAGGATACAGTCAGAAGGCTAACAAGATACTAATGAAAAACCTGTGACCCTCGCCAGAGTCCCGACACAGCTGGACCATGATTGGTCATTAAGTCAAAACAATTCACATGAAACCAATCAAACAATGACCTGCTGGATAAACAATCTCCAGACCACATTCCAAAGCAGCAAAACACAGGAGAAGTAATCAGATAATATTGTTTTCCTTTTTCTCTGAGGCTTCTCAGCTTCCCAGGAGAAGAAATCCTGGCAAAGGGATTTTTCAGAAAATATGACAGTGACAAGGGGGTTTACATTTTCCATTTCAGGGGAGGCTCCTGCCTTCCTTAGCAGACACCTGTCTTTCCAAACCAAGACACAAGCCAAGGATGGGCCACGCTGTGCTGTGGCCATGTGGCTGTGGAGTCTCAGCCATGCTGGGTGCTGATGTGCTGTGGAGTGGGGACAGAATGCCAGGGCCCAGCACACTGACACAGTTCCTGCCTGCTCTTTGCTCAGAAAAAACTCTCCAGGTGGCATTTGGGCAGATAGAGGCAAAATCTTTAGGATTTGAAAAGTGAGAGAGAGAGAGAGAGATTCCTTTTAATTGTGTCCCTGCCTGTGATCCTCTTACTTGTTTGGAGAAGGTATTTGAAACAAATGAAGGTTCCTGCTTTGCTTCAGCTGTCTGACACATCCCATCCTCTCTCCTCCTCCCCAGAGAGCCCTGCTGGCTCTCCTGCACTGTGCTGGGCTGTGGCCTCCTTCCCAGCTGCACTTTTGACTGGGGCCACAACTTGCTGGAAGCCTTTCTAAGGATTCCCATGAAGAATAAATCAAAACAACGGAATCAGACCAAAAATTAATTGTTTTTCCATCTGTTGAAAGTGAAAAAAAAAAAAAAAACTCCCCATCACCCTCTTTCATTAATCAGTCTGTTTTCTATCTGCTTTTGACCCTCACCTGCTTTATTTAACAATAAAATGCAGGCAAGTGTTTTGATTATCTATTGTTGAGAAACTATTAATTCAAGGAAATGTTTGCAGTGGAAGGAAATTTAAGTCAAGGAGGATTTAACCTTGGAACAGTCCTGGGAGTAGTGGGAGTGCCTGCAGGGCTGTGACACCCTGGTCCAGCACACCCCAGGAGGCAGCAGGAAGGGAAGGAGTTGTCCATGAAATACCCAGTTTTTCCTGATCTCTAGAGCCAGAAACCCCACGGGAAAAGGTCCCTTCCTAGCTGATTTGGGATTGTTGCTCTGTCCCAAAAGAAAACAGGGAGACAAGAGTGAGAGTGATCCCCTGCTCCACACCTTTATACAGGGTGGAAGCAGTTTCTGATTTAGAAAAGAGATGGTTTTTTTCCCAGAGGGTGTCTCAAAGCAGCCAATTCCTCAGATTTTCTCTGCTAATGCTGATATATGGTGCAATCCACGTGCAGATCCTGATGGCAAACACTGCAGTGCAAGGTAGGATCCACATCCAGGGTTTGATCCACCTGGAATCACAGAGGCCATTTGGGCAGCTGAGTCAGATGTCCCCACCATCATCAATTGTCAGGAATATCTAAATCACACAACAGGAGTCATTTCTGTGTCCTGAGATAGACCCTTTCCTCCCCAAACCCAGAGTCCTACATCTGTAACTCCTGGGCTGACAACAGGCAGACAGGAGATCTCCTTGAGTGCTTTCTCAACTCATAGCCCAGCTTAGTTGGAATAAAATAATAATAGTAATAGTAAAAAGCAATAGCAATAGTAAATGTCACGGACAGATTTTATGAAAAATCCTTTTGACAGGATCTTTTCTCCTGAGAAGCTGAGAGACCTCTGAAACGAAATGCAAGCAATGGTTGTCTACTGCTGTGGAATGCAACAGGTGCATCTTTGATTGGTCTCATGTGGTTGTTTTTAGTTAATGGCCAATCACAGTCTGGCTGTCTCGGTCTCTGGTTGGTCACAAGATTTTATTATCATTCCATTCTTTCCCTTGCTAGCCTTCTGATGAAATCCTTTCTTCTATTCTTTTAGTAGAGTTTTAATATATCATTTTCTTTTATATATAATATATATATAAAAGAAATATATATTATATATATCATAAAATAATAAGTCAGCCTTCTGAAACATGGAGTCAAGATTGTCATCTCTTCCCTTGTCCTGGGACTCCTGCGAACACCACCACAAGTAACAGTATAAAAAACTGTATAAACAACAACAAATGTAATAGAGATGACAAGGAAAATCAAATTCTTTGTCCTGAGAAATGCAGTTTCCACCTACAGCAATCTAAAGTCTTGCTTCTGGAAAACTCCTGCAATGCCTCTCTCACTTCAAGCATTCCAGTGCCAGCAGGAGCCAAGCAGGAAAAGCAAGAAGGCAAAGTAGGAGCTGATGTGACAGCAAAGACTGAAGTGATTTTAATTTGCCCAGACAGCCCTGCCATACCTGCCTGCCCAAAGGACACTACTGCTAATGGGATGGGTGGCAGGTCCTGAACCCGGGCCCTCAGCCAGGGAATCTGCACATCCCTCCCCTGGGAGAGACCCCACATCCACTCCAGAGCATGGATCACTCACCAGTGGGGCTGAACAGCTCAGAGGGGAGGAGCAATGAGGAAAGGGGGCACAAGGAGAGACCAGGTGCTCCCAGGCTGGAGGAAGATGAGGAACAACCTCGTGCTGTGGTGGCCTGTGCAGGCTGAGCCTGGGGGAACCTCCCTGCACTGACTGCCAGAGCAGAGCAGGACTGGGCTCCACGGGCTGGAGACTCCTGTGAGACCTCTGTGGTGCAGATCAGGGTTTTAAGGAGGTAAATAGCAATGTCTGTGGGGCCCAGGAGAAATAGGGACTGCAGGTGCCAAAACTCCCAGGTTTCTTCTGGCCCTGTGTGCTTTGCTCAGCGCCAAAGGCAGGAGGAGACAGGGACAGGGACAAGGGACAGGGACCCTCCATTTCTCTGGAAACATCACTCTTGAGCATGGCCATAGAGGAAAATCACAGAATCACAGAATCAATGAGGCTGGAAAAGACTTCTGAGATAGAGTCCAACCTTTGACTTATCAACCAGACCATAGCACTGAATGCACATCCAGTCATTCCTTGAACACAAAGATGTTCAGGCTGTGTTTAGGAACAGGACCCTCTGTTCAAAGGCTTTCAGAAAATCCAAATGCCACAACATTCCTCCTAGCCCATATTACATGCCGAAGTTCCCTCCTTCTCCCCTTCCAGCTATATTTAGTCTGAGCAGCAGACATGGAAAGACACTCCAGACAAATCCTTGTGCAATCCACAAATCTCTACCTGGGCTGATTGCTCAAGTTGCCTTATTAGCATCCCACTTGCTTTAAGCACCAAGGCTACCAAATTAGATGGAAAAAACATGCAAATGCTGTGTAGCTCTCTGGCAAATTAGCATGCTTCCTGCACAGAGGTGGAGATGCTTGGAGGGGGGAGAAGTAGTAACATCGTGGTTTGGTTAATTATCAAGGCAATTATATCAAATTAGGAGAAGGGATGACTTAAAAAAAAAAAAAAAGCGCAAGTATCAATGCTGTCATATTGACTGGCTGCTGTAAGGGTGGCACAAAGAGCAGCTCCTCTGTATGGCCACAGGTGTCCATGAGGAGGCTTTGCCATCTAATCACTAATTTTGAAAATTGTTATTTGATTGAAAGTTCCCACGATTACTGTTTTTTTTTTTCCTCTTTAAGATAAAGTCACAGCTTTTTAGAAGGAGTCCAAGGGGGAGAAAGGAAACAGCAACTTTTGAGCATTTGCCATATCAGCAAAACCCACTTGCTGAAGCAGTGGGGATCTCGTTCTCCTCTTTCCCAAGCAAATGGCTCAGCCAGCCCCATTGGCTGACCCACCCTTCTGGGAGCAAAAACCTGGAGCATCTCTGCTGTCCTCAATGGCCCCTGAACCTATGGGTCCATTTTCTCCTCCTGTCAGCACCATCAAAGCACTGAAAGCCTCAACACCTTTCTTCCCAGGAAACCACAGCAGTGACCTCAAACCATCTGATACCTTTTTAAAATAAGTGCAGATACGTAGTTCTAGAAACCCAGAGCTGGGGGGTCCTGGCAGTGCCCTCTGGTATTTTTGGGGCATCCCAGAGGGCTCCTGCCTGGGAAGGGGCTGTGTTGCCTTGTCCTGTGTCCTCCCCACAGTTCCTGCTGCAGTGCTGGGAATGGTTCCTCCTGCCCAGTCTCCAGGAATGGGAGGGTGAGTTCATGCCTTGTGTAGGCTGAGCTAGATCTGAGGCTGGACAGAGCTAAAGAATAAAGCAGGGATTTATTAAAAGGCCTCCATGGATCCACCTTGGGCAGTACAAGAGCCCAGCCAGGGCTGCACCCAAGATGACCCAAAATGGCCCCAAAATGCACGGCCGGGCACGGGGTCTCTCCCTTGGATCAGTTCTGCTCCATTTGCATCTCGCAGTTCATTGTCCCATTCCAGCTTTAGCCCATGCAGTCCCACCCTGCTTGTTTTTCTCTCTCCAGCCCACGGTGTTTGTGCTCCTGGACTGAGATTTGGGTCATTTGTCCTTGGTGCCCAGCTGGAGCAGGAATTGTTTTGTCTCCCTGCTCTGTGCACAGAGCTCACCATCCCATAATATGAAGCCCAGACCCACACACTAAAGCAGCACAGAATCTGAAAAGTATAAAAGCTAAAACCAGAGTGTGCAAGGACCAACCATCATCATCCCTTCAGGAAACATTCCCTGAGTACCCAGACCATGAGGAACACACGTGTCTGACACTGGGACCAAGACTTGTGGACCTGCTGCTCCCTGCAAGAAAAGGTTTTTCCTCTGGAACTGGCCAGCAGGGCCAAAAGCTGCTCACTTCAGAAATGCTGGCCCGGGTGCTCCCTCTGTTAGGGATGAAATGCTCTGACTTCTGTCACTGAGTTACACTGCAAGCAGCTGTCTGAAAGTGCTCCCCTTCCTTTGGGATGGCCTCAATTTTCATGCCTGCTTGCTGGAGTCTCAAAAGCTTGTTTTCAGTCGGGTTTGCTTGCAAAGCTCAATTAGCACTTTGCTCGCATTTGATCAGGTGCTAATTTAACTCAGGGGACGATTTACCTTCCAAAATATATGCTAATAGTTCTCTTCAAGAAAACAAAAAAAAAGAAAAACACAAAAAAAGAAAAAAAAAAGGGAGGGGGGAGGGAGGGATGACTAGACATGATAGAGAGAAAGCAGCAGATAAATTATTTTTAACGGGATCAAAATGATGACATTCCTTTTCCAACTCATCCCTGGCTGAGTCATGCAAATCATCCCGAATGAGAGGATGTGCAGCAAGGACAGCAACGAGCTCAGGGAGAGCAGGGCTGGAGGAGCACCCAGGAATCTGCAGCATCCCTGGGCAGCTGCCCTGACCTGCCCTACCCTGGCAGAGTCCTGCCATTCCCAAACCATTCCTGTCCCACTGCATCACCTGACCCCAAAATATGAGATTTCTATCTGTTCCTTCTAACTGAGGGCATTCAGTGGATGTACAAACTGTTGCACAGGGTCAATAAAATGTCCTTAATCTGGACAACTGGGGCATAAAAGCATCTCTTACAGCAGCCTTGCCAGGGAGGTGTAACAGCAGCACATCCTCATCCTTTTCTCAAATGGCTTTTTTTTTTTTTTTTAATTAGTTTTTTTTTATAAAAGCTCTGATCAAGGGTCAGCAATTAGTTGTTGGATCTCTGGTATCCACCTAGCACATGAAGGGGTTTATTTCTCACAGGCCTGGTGTATCTGGGAAAATAAAATCTGGTTTGAAAAAAAAAAAAACCTGGTTCTTGGAAGCTCCACAAAATCTGAGGAGTGTGAACATCACTGGTCACTTCCAAGAGATTTTGTAACTCACTATTGTAACTCACATTGCCTGGCAGAGCTGAGCCCTGGATTTGTAGAAACTCCATAAAAGAGTCAAGGTCTTTTTTTCCACCCTCATTTTGTATCTCTTAGGCTGCAGCAATTCCATCACTGCCTCAGATTGTTATTCAACAACTGAAAAATTTCCCTGCCAGAGATATTCCCCAGTCCAACCACATATTTCACATCACTTTTTGTCTTATGCAGGATTTAAAAAGCAAGTTTATGAGCATGGAGACTGAGCCTAGCAGATCCCCTGCCATTCTCCCCTCTGTGATGCCACCCTTCAGAAACTCTCCTTCACCCTGCAGAAAGCAACCAATTTACTCTGGGCAGGGGAGGGGGGTGGTTTAATAAAAACTGCCTGGATATCACTGGAAAACAGCGCAAAAGGGCACAAAAGGATCTACATAACTCTGCCCAGAGCAGCAAAAATGCTTTCATTCCTGTTGTCCAGGGCCAGGTGGGATGCCAGCAATTATTTGCTGCTGCTCTTAGTGTTAATGAGCCAAAGAGAGAGCATCAGGCACCATCCCAGCTCTTTGGTTTGTTAGCATTAAAGTCACTTTACTCAAAGCTGCCAATGGGTCTGAGCTTCTACTGGTCAGTGGGCTGGGAAGATAAGCTCAAGATCAGAAATTCAATGTTTTTTCCCCCCTTCTTTTATTTTTAATTTGCTAGAGCTCAAGCATTGGTGGCTACCTAATTTCCTTGAGAGCAGGGTGCTGGCCAAGGCAGGGCTATCCAGAGGCACAGGCATGGAGGTGCAGGGAGCATCCCAGGATCCCTGAGTCCTGCTGGACAGCAGCAAGTGTATGGGGCCATTTTGGGTTTTTGTGATTGAAATGGTTCTTGAGGTATTACAAAATCTTTTTTTCTCCCAGCCTTGTGACCACAGAAGAGGTCGAGATTTGTCGGTTTTGCTTTTCAAGGTTGTTTATTTTCTCTTATCTATCACATTATTTTTCTGACCTGCTGAGATCTGTCCAGCAGGTCAGGTTGTGGCACAGCCACTGCCCTTGGGGTGGTGTTATTTTTTTATACTAAGACCTATGTGTACTTTATTTACAATAATTTTCCAATACATATCACTTATATTAGACAGTCTGTCTCTGCTCTAAACCAATCCAAAACTGTCACCATCCCAGCAGAAGATGGAGGACAAGACGAAGAAGAAGGACAGGACACGCCCAGATTCCTCCATCTTGCTTCTTGAACCCCCATTCTAATACCCCAAAATTTTACTTTTTCACCCTGTGACAAATTAACTATCATTCTACTCAAACTCCTGTGGCTTGTAAATCTTCACACAAAGTTGGTAATTGTTTTCATGGACTAAAATCAAAGGCACAGGTGTGTTTTTCATTCCATGCCAAGGTCTCTGAGCCCCCTGCCAGGGTCTCGAGTCCTCCAGGGCATCCAGAGGAATATCCTGGGTCCTGACAGAGACAGGTCACCTCTGGCTGGGTGAAGCCTTTGGAAGCTGTGGGACTCAGTCTGGGCTGGAATCCCTCTGCAGTTGCCATTTCAGAGGGCAGCAGCGCAAAAATGTTTTCATTTCCCCACCCCACAAATGCATTCATTTACATGCCTCACCTATCCTTCCTACCCAAAACCATTTCCACTTATTTTCTTTACTCTGCTCAAATTGCTTTTACACCGTGTCTAATGCCCCACAGGTCCCTTCAATTCACAACTGCTGTTATTTAGTGAAATGTTTTCCCTAGGTCAACAGACTTTCATTTCAGGGTAGATAATCCTCGGTATATCCCCTGCGGGAGGTCGGGCTCTGCTCTGCAGCTGAGAGACTCTTTGTCAGGGTAATAAACTGAAAGCAGGATTTAGAAGAAATTACCTAGAAATTGAGTCCTTTGCCGCAGCTTTTTATTCCTCCTTTGAGTCATGTTTTCCTAAGGGCTTTTCAAAAAGAGGGATCAAGGATATGTATTATCTTTGCAGAACGGCAGCAAGGCAGCAGACAGATTAGCCTGGCAGGGAAGGGCACACATGCAAAGGCCACTACAAAGACAAAAAACAAAAAAAACCCGCTCTACCCTTAAGGAGAGATGAAAAAAAGTTGTGTTTGGGGTTTATTGTCTTTCATATGAAAGCGTGCCCTTAAAAGCATTGTTAGTTTTTCTGGATTTTAATTCCTACATGGCTTTCCTGAGAAAATAAAGTATATATATATGTATTTAAAAAATTAAATATAGTATATGAAATATAAATATAAAATATATAAATATAATATATATAATATAATATAATATATATAATATAATATAATATAATATAATATAATATAATATAATATAATATAATATATAATGCATATAAATATATATAAATATATAAAAATACAAGAATAAATACAATATCATATATAACTATAACTATAACTATAACTATAACTATAACTATAACTATATAAATATAAATATAATTATGAATATAAATATAATTATAATATAAATATAAATGACATAGCCTCCTTAGCAAAATATGATTAATTACACATAGGTGTGTTTTATATTTAAATACATTTTATGTGTGTACTGAATGTGATAAATATTAATTATATTAAATGCAAAGTGCTATTACCTTGCTTAGGTTATGACACCAGTGGATCTGAATGTCTTTCCTAAGAGGCCCTTCTTGGATTGGTAGTACTGACCTCCAGTTTTCTTGGTGCTTTTTTCTTTCAAAGGCATTTTAAGAAATGGCAAAGTGTCTGATTTCCGTCTTCCCCATTTGCACTCTCTTTAAAAATAAATTTTCCTGGTTTCTCTTTCCCCTCTACACCATTCTGCCACTCTCTACTATCTGTTAATTTCTTACAGAGAGAGCAAACCCAATTCTTAGGCAAAACAAAACCACTCATCAGTGCCATTTCAGTTTGTAAAAATCTTCATGAATCAAGGAGATTTCCCTGGCAGTCAGTACAGGAATGCTGAGGCCCTGCAAAAACCAACAACCTTTGGCTCTTGCAGGTTTGGCTGCCTCCTGTGGTCTGAGCCCAGGACACAACATCCTTCTGAAAACCCCAGCACTGCAAAGCTTTTAGGACCCTGCATTGTGGGCACTAAGCAGAATTTATTAATGGATTAACAGAAGCATTTTTACAAGCTCTGAGGGCCATCACCATTTTGTGTGTCAGAGGCACACAGAAAGGACGGAGGGGAAGGGAACTCCTGGGTCACTGAATTCCTGCCCCTGCTGTGGCAGACAGCCAAAACCCATGAGCCCATACATAAATTTACCACATTGCAGCCCAGAGATGCTGGTGGGGGAGAAAACAAGGGGGAGGGTCTTGCTGCCTCTCTTGCATTTTGGAAAATGTTCCAAAACCCGCTCAGTCTTCAAAATTAACTTCTGGCCTATGTGGTTTTCTGATTTTCTGAAGTAATTCACTTTTTCCCTTGTGTTCAGTGTGAAGGTGTAGAGAAAGTTGTCACTCTCAGGTCTTTCAGTGTTGTCCAGTAAGGACCAGAGAACCACAGAATGTTAAGGGGTGGGAATGAGCCTTAGAGATCATCTCATCCCAACCCCCTGCCATGGGCAGGGACACTTCCCACTGTCCCAGGTTGGCCAAGGCCCCATCCAGCCTGGCTTTGAACACCTCCAGGGATGAGGAAACCTGTGCCAGGGCCTTACCATGATCTCAGTAAACAATCTCTTTCTAATATCTAAGATAAAATCTTATTTCTCTTTCAATTTGTACCCATTCCCCACTGTCCTGTCACTGCAGTTCCAGACGAAGAGTCCTTCTCCAGCTTCCCTGTAGCCCCTTCAGACTCTGGAAGGTGCTCTGAGGTCTCCACACAATCTTCTCTTCCCCAGGCTGAACAGCCACAGCTTTCCCAGCCTGTCTTCAAAGGTGAGGTGCTCCAGTATTTTGGAACCCAGAACATTCCTCCGGCTGCCCTGGAGGACTCGAGACCCTGACAGGGGGCTCAGAGACCTTGGCACGGGGTCAAAAACACCTGTGCATTTGATTTTAACCCATGGAAGAAACAATTACCAACCTTATATGAGGATTCACAAACTGTGCAAGTTTAAGTAGAATGATAGTTTGTTACAAGATAGAAAAGTAGAATTTTGAGTTTTTAGAATAGGGGTTCAGAAACAAAGATGGAGGGATTTGGGGGTGCCTTGTCCTTCTTCTTTCTTCTTCTTGTCCTCTATCTTCTGCTGTGATGGTGGCACTTTTAGATTGGTTTAGAGTAGAAGCTCACTGTCTAACATAGGTGATAGGTATTGGAAAATTATTGTAAATAATGTACATGTAGTTTTTAGTATAAAAAGACACCACCACCCCAAGGGCGGTCAGTGTGCCTCAACCCGACCTGCTGGACAGACCTGGGCGGGTCAGAGAAAGAATGTGATAGATAAGAGAAAATGAACAACCTTGAAAACCAGAGCTGAGGAATCTCAACTTCTTCTTTGGTTGTGGGGCTGGGAAAAGAGGCTCTCTAACACATCTCAGGGTCATTCTGACCACAGAGACTCCGAGACCAGTCCTCTTATCAATGTTATGCCCTCCTCTGGACTTGTTCCAACAATTCCACATCCTTGTTATGTTAGGGACACCAGACCTGGGCACAGCACTGCAGGTGGGGTCTCACCAGAGCAGGGCAGAGGTGTGGAATCAGAGTCAGCTCAGCTCAGGGGAAGATCAGCAATGAGCCCTGTGTGTTCCTGCTGAAGCCTGGGAAGTGACTGGCACAACCACATCGACTGCTTCACCTTCCTCTAATGGAAATGTCATTTTGGATATGCCCTAAAACATCTGCAGTAAGTTAATCCTGTGAAGCACAGAGCTCAGCTTGATGATTTTCAGCCAACTCATGTATCTCCCTCCCTTACTACCATACTTGTAATTATTTTTTCCTGAAGCAATTACCTAGAGCCCATGTGTGACTTAGATCAGTTTAATTCACCTGTGATTTCCCCTTTCTTGTCCCTGTCTTTGCTACAAATTCTCCAACCATCTGATGCTGTTTTTTGGGGTCTCACCTCACCAGGGTGCCAATGTGTCACTCTGATACAGAGTGGCAAATGTGACACTGTGCTCTTGACATGCCATCATTAACACACACACACCAGCATTTTTTAATGCTAAATACAATTTCCCAGAAGTCAGAGAACACGAGCTGAAATAACAAATTTATGGTTTGAGCCCACTGCCTGATTTGTCTTCCTGTCAGCATCATCTGAAGATAATTCTCCATTTTGGTGAGAATTAATCTGTGAAGAGAAAGGGAGGAGAGGACCAGGATTGGAGCCTGTTGGCAGAGGAGCTGCCTCAGTGACAACCCAGGCAGTGATTTGTTACCTGTTATCACAAGGAGAAAGTCAATGCAAAGCAGGGGAAAGTCAAACGTTGTGAGGTTGCCTGTGTGTTTCTCAGCCAAAGAGCCAAACTCTTCACCTTTGATATCTCCCCTGGGGCTGTCTGGGTGCTGGTTCTCACTCTGAGCAGTGCCAAGGGGTGCCAAGATGTGAGTTTAGGCACAGGGGGGAAGTGAGTGGGCAGGAGAGGGGTTGCACTCTGCGCTCTGTTTATTATGCAAGAGGAACATTGCCATCCACTAAATAAGGAGATTATGCAAGGAAGAGATTGCTACTGAAACAAGTTGAATCAACCCCCCCCAAAAATAAGTCAAGAAACCTGTGGCTGGCTGGCCTGAGCACAGACATCTTGTTGCCCTTGGCTGGTTAAAGTGGGGAGGGGAGCAGCAAATTGGCTGGAACTTCTTTAAGTTTGGTGTAGCCCATTCCAGCCTTGTGCCAGCAGTGTCATGAGCTCCAAGGGCAGTGTCTGGAGCCAGGCTGGGCTGATCACCTCCCTTCTTGCCAAGACATTGCCAAGGGCCACCCCATGGCTTCTCCCCAGCTCCCAGAGGGATTCCCTGAGCAAAGAAAACGCTCAAAAAAACCCAGAAGGACTTTGGCCTCATCTGGATCAACCCTCGAGGAGCTTCCCTGCTCTGTCTGGGAAGCTGGACTGGTAAAGAGGGTAACAGCAGCTTCCACCAGCAGCTTCCACCATCAGCTTCCACCATCAGCTTCCACGTGGGGTACCCTTGGTGCTGGATGTTCCCACTGAACACACTCCCCTGCATGGTTTTGATTTCCACTGAGCATTGTGCAGCTCCTCCCTGCCCTGCTCCCGAGGAGGATGAATGTTCCTTGCTCCTGCTTTTGAGAAGAGCATCTCCCTGTGTTTCTCTGGAGGCCACCTGCAGAGCAGTGAAAACCAACTGCGGGGAAGTTTTACTGCTTTAATTTTTTTTTAATGGAGCAATTTCTCCAACCCTACCTCCTGCAAAGCCAGTTGACTTAGTCATCCTGGGCTCCAGATGTGCAGGGCTCACTGGGAGACAACAGCTGCCATGCAAGTGCTGTAAAGTGAATTATCCTCCACAGCAGCCTCTGACATCTTTGGTCCTCCCAAGGCCAGGAGTGAGTGCCTGGTCCTTGTCCTGACATTTCCCCTCTGAGCAGTGCAGAGCTCCCAGCTGCTGCTGCAACACAGGGTGAAGCCATGCTGGAGGCAGTGACAAAATCCCCACAGATCATGGTGCAGACCTCAATTACACCCAGGAGTTTCATTTATCCCTGCTGTTTGTCTTATGAGCCTTGTCCTTTTGCATATGCATATGCACACATCCAGACACAGACACCCACATGGCTTAAAATGGGGTTCTTTCAATGCCTGTTGATTTTATAACAAAAAAGGCTGACTCCAGATCAATAATCTTTGATTTTGGGGTTCCCAGATAGTTTTTCTGGGGTGTGGCATTCCCCACCTTCCACCTGAAATGCTGATACAGGAGTTGTCCCTCGTAGTTCTGATAACAGGCTGCAGGCAGAAATTTTCTCTTTGCTCTCAGCTTGATAAATGAGGGAGAAACTGTGTCCCCATGAGCAGAAAATGAACAGCAAAAATGAATTTTTGCTTCACCGGGGCATGCAGAAAGCTCACATCTTCTTTCACTCTTAAAAAACGTGGTGCACACGGTGAGCAGGGTGCCAGTGGCCATGGTGGGCACAAGACACACAGTTCCCTTGACTAAAAACATGCAAGTAGGTAAAGTTTGGCCATAAAACACCTCCTGATACTCAGGCTCTGTGCGCAGAGCATGCAAAGAGCTCTGAAACAGCTGCCTGCAGCCACGATGCACCAATGCCAGCAGCATCAATCCCCTGTGGCTGTCCTTGAGGTGGCACAGGACAGGGGGTGGTAATCTGCAGCCAAGGTGTGTCAACAGACAGTGTGACATGGGTTTCATACCTCCCTTTTGGCTTTTCATCAAAAAAGCAGCACTGGTTTTGTGCCTGACTGCTGGGAGTCCCCAGAGGATAAATGAATCCCACAGCCAGGCAGGGAAAAGCCTTGAGAGGAAAAAGTAAAAGCTTTTCCTAAACCTTCCCTTCAAGCCCAGGGGGTGGAGAAGCATCTCTGCCTCCTCTGGCCAGCTGTCCTAGGGGACACTGAGGAGTGACTTCAAGCTCAAGTGGAAAGCTTGGAAATACTTCTTTCAAATGAGTTCTCTTTGGGGTAATGATATCATGAAATAAATCAGGAGGGAACATGTCATCCTTGAATCACTGTGGAGCCCACCTGTGACATGACTCATGGCCTTGGTGACTTATTTAGGATGACTGAACCTCATGAGAGTCCTGTGATTAAGCAGCCACCAGCACTTGTGAAGTGCCTTGACTTGTCAGGGCCCCAAATATAGAAGGTTTTGGTCAGACTGGGGCAATGTTTTGATGAATAAAGATTTCCAGGGGAGCCCACATTTGCTAGCAGCAGGAAGAACAGTGATTTATTTAAAAGCGATGCTCCCAGCCCAAACTTGGCTAAGAAAGAAGATATCATCGAGGGACTTTGGGCATGAATGCTAATGCAAACGCCCTCACCATCTGCTTCACTTGCACAAACACACAAACACACTCAGTTTAGAAAAATCCAGTTCTCCCCTGCTGCTCTTTCAAGCCACCCACCCCACTGCAAGGGGAGCAGTTCCAAACACCTGGATCCCATCCCAGGAGTGCTGTGGTGGGCACACAGTGCCTCCTGCTCTCCCCTCTCACAGGAGAAACCTCAGTTCTACAAACAGGGCTGTGATGTGACACCACCTGTGTGTCCATCCCTGCCCAGCCTCAGGTTCCACAGCCCAGCCTTGAGCCCTGGACATCAGGGCTGGTCCCAGGGGGCCAGCACAGGCTCCAGCCATTCCTGGGTTGGTCCCAGGTGTTAGGAAAATTAATCCACAAACACCAGAGGTTTATGTCCAAAAAGGAGACAGAGGAGTCCTTTTACTTTATTGGAATAAAGGAAGAGGCCATGGGGCATTCCCCTGGGATCTCTCAAATTTTTGGAGGACGCAGACTCCTTTTTATCCCAATTTCCCAGCCTCTTTTCCCTTCTTTTTTTCCCCATTGGCTGAGGTACTTGAGAGGTACAGACTGCCCAGAATGCCTGATACCACAGATTTCCCTCTAATGTATAACCCCCCCTTTTGAATTTTTAATTCTTACTGAATTTAGGGGTTTTTCTTCCCCATTGTTTCTTTCATCTCTCAATGTCTAATCTCATTTATCAGCAAACCTAAAGTTTATTTCTAAAAGCAAAGATCTTTTTCCATTCATCAATCAGTGGAATCCTTGCCATTGTTTCTTTTATCTCCCAGTGCTGGTTTTATCTACCAGCAGACCCACAGCTTGTTTGTAAAGACAAATCCACTATTCCTCTCACAGGGGATCCAGCACAGCTCCAGCCATCCCTGGGTTGATCCCAGGGGATCCAGCACAGCTCCAGCCATCCCTGGGTTGGTCCCAGGGGATCCAGCACAGCTCCAGCCATCCCTAGGTTGGTCCCAAGGGATCCAGCACAGCTCCAGCCATTCCTGCATGGCCAGGAGCCACGCTGGGATGGCTCAGCCCCCAGCCTTGCTCCAGCAGGGGGAAGGGCTGGGGCTGCCTCCTCCAGCCCACACGCTGGGGAGGGAGATTAAGATGCACTTCACACACACTCCAGCGTGACTGCAGAGAGCAGTGTCCTTTAGCAAATGGTAAATAATTGACACTTCACTCTGCTGGCAGCCAGCACCCCCGTCGGCAGCTGGGTTTGTCATTTTGCATCCCCTCAGTGGCTCTAATTTCAAATTTACAGTAACATATGCCCACAGAGCTGCTGGCCTTCCCCCAGCATCACGGATGCTTATTCCCTGCTGCCCTGTGCTGTGATGGGTGAGGAGTGAGTGACATCTCTGCCTCTGCCACGGATCTTCTCTTGGCCTCCTGTGGTGGGACAACAGAGCCTTTTTGTTCCTTCCCCTCTGGTTTGGTTTTTTTAATGATATGATTATTATTTAGACTGGGCAGCTGGGGACCAGGTTATTTCCAGTACGCTTATTTTGCTGCATGTCTCCCATTTAGTGTCAATGACAATTGCATGGCTAAAACTGACCAGATCCTGTTGAAGATTTACCCCTCAGGTCAGTATTTCACAGAGATGAGATTCCCCCTCCCCCTTTCAGAGCCTTTGCTGCAGTCATTCAGTGGAGAGAAAACTGGAAGTGCCTGTGCAGGAGGAAGAGTGACTCGGCTAGGAAATGGAAATCTGCATCAGGGATGGGTTATGGAGGGACAGGCAGAGTGGGAAGAGTGGAGCCTGGACCTCCCCCTCCAGCCTCGCCCTTCCATGTCAAAGCATAGAACATCTGCTCGCACCCAGAGATCCTTTTGCTGTGGCAGAGTTAAAACAAGACTGGCAGAAGACTTTTTTCTTTTAAACCTCATTTGCTTCATAAAATCTGCCTGAAAGATAAACAGAACATTTATCAGCCCTTTCCTTCTGACAAGTTGCCAGTTTCCTTGAGGGTTTTGGGTCAGCTAGGAGGGAAGCCAGGGGAGGATGGGGGTTGTGTCCCCACACTGTCACCTGGCACAGCACTGGTGGTGCTGCCACGGAGCTGAGCAGGACAGACGGGGCCACCTGGGCAGCATTTCTGCCACTCCCTCCTTGAAGATGGTCCCACCTGGGAGCTCTGTCTCCTCCAGCAGGCTCTGCTGGAGGAGTTATTTGCCCCTCTGACACTGGCCATAAATTTCAAGGCCAGGAGGAGTCATTACAGTCGGCCAGCCTGACCCCTGATACAGCACGGGGCGTGATTTGTGCGTCACGCCCAGGACTCGCTTTGGAGCTCTAATAAATCACTGGCAAAGGCAGTCAGTCCTGATTTCAAAGGCTGCAAGCCTCTGTGCCGTGTCCCTGGGCAGGCTGTTGAAGTGGTTAATTATCCCAGTGGAGTAAATGGCTGCCTTCATCCCCAGTGTGAGCTGCCCTGCCTGTGTGCAGCCGTGGCATCGTGTCAGGGAGCGGATCCACTGGGCACAGCTCTTCCCCGGGACAGGGACTGTCAGCCATGGTCACATCACCTCCTGAGTTCCCCTCTGACAAGCCAAACAAACCGTGTTTCTTTAGCCTGATTAGCCAGCTCACTTCAGAGAGGCTGCTACATGGATTTTTCCCCCTCCTGTGTCTGGAGGTCGTGCAGGTCCAAGTCAAATGGAAGAGGGGTCAGGAGTCCACGCTCTCAGGTGGGTCCCAAACCCTCCTAGAATCACCTGTGGGTGGAAGGCACTCCCCAAGGATGGGAGAGGAACAAGCCCTGTGTTTAACTTTCTGGCCCAGGCAGAGCAGGAAGAGCAGAGAGCAGTGTTTATAAAATCACAGGTGAGAGGGCAGGGAGTGAATGTGGAAAGGATGAGAGACCCTGTGCCAGGTCACTCTTGCCCAAAGCTTCAGGAGCCAAGAGACCCCAGTCCTGTTAGAGGGATGGGGTTCCTGCCCCAGAGGTGGGGCTTGGGGGCCAGGAAGGGTCTGACGTGCTCCAGGGTTTTCTGCAGTGTGTCCAGAAAAGGGCAAAGGAGCTGGGGAGGGGTCAGGAGCACAAGAATGATGAGGAGCAGCTGAGGGAGCTGGGGGTGTTTAGTCTGGAGAAAAAGAGGCTCACGGGAGACCTTCTCACTCTCTACAGCTCCCTGAAAGGAGGTTGTGGGAAGGTGGGAGTTGTCCCCTTCTCCAGGTAACAAGAAAAAGGGTGAAACAGCCTCAAGCTGCACCAGAGGATGTTTAGTCTGGTATTAGGAAAAATTTCTTTACAAAAAAGACATTAAAAGCATTAAAAGCACAGAAGCTGGACATGGCTGGACAGTGCCCAGGCAGAAAGGGACCTGGGGGTGCTGGACAGCTGGCTGAACATGAGCCAGCAGAGTGCCCTGGTGGCCAAGAAGGACAGTGGCTCCTGGCCTGGATCAGGAATGGAGTGGCCAGCAGGAGCAGGGAGGTCATCCTGTCCCTGCACTGCTGAGGGCACACCTGGAGTGCTGTGCCCAGCTGTGGCCCCTCAGTTTGGGAAGGACCTTGGGACACTGAGCACATCCAGAGGGGACAATGAGGCTGGAGAGGGGCTGGGAACACAAACCCTGTGAGGAACCCCTGAGGGAGCTGGGGGTGCTCAGCCTGGAGAAAAGGAGACTCAGGGCTGCCCTCATCACCCTGCACAGCTCCTGAAAGGTGCCTGTGCTCAGCTGGGGCTGGGCTCTTTCTCCACCAGCACTGACACAACCAGAGCACACAGCCTCAAGCTGTGCCAAGGGAAATACAGGTTGGATAGCAGGGAAAAGGTTTTTATGGAAAGAGCAAGAAAGTTCTGGAATGGCTGCCCAGGGAGGTGGTGGAGTCCCCATCCCTGGGTGTGTTTAACAAAGCCTGGATGTGGCACTGGGGCCAGGGTTTAGTTGAGGGGTTGGGGCTGGGTTGGACTCGATGGTCTTGAAGTTCTTTTCCAACTTGGTCATTCTGTGATTCTGTGATTAAAACAGGCTGCCCAGGGAAGAGGTGGAATCACCAGCCCTGGAAGTGTTCCAAACCAGTGGCACTTAGGGACATGGTTTAGTGGTGACCTTGGCAGTGCTGGGTTAACAGTTGAGCTTGATCACCTTAAAGGTCTTCTCCAACATGTGGTGTGAGCAAGAGCCGGCCCTGAGACCCACATCCGTCCCTCTGGATGGATCCATCCCTCTGGACACACAGCCCAGGGCTTCACACCTGCCCAGCTCAGCCAGAGGAGACCCTGGCCCATCTCCCAGGTCAGCCCAAGCCCACCCCATGTGGGCAGGTCCTTCTGCCAGGGTGTCACTGTAGGACACAAAATAAAATGCTGTGGACACTGGAACTTGTAAGGTAAAAAGAAGGAAAGTTTAATTTCTGACTTCAACATTTATAGACTTCCAAAAGCAACAGGGGATTGGAGGATGGCAGTGCCACCTCTCCTATGACACTGGACAAAACAACAGCCCATTGAATTTCTCCTCCTCCATAAAAGAATGTAAAACAATAATGATTTACATAAAACTGTGTGAGCAAGTCTGTGACAAGAATGTAAACATCAGAAGGCTTAGAAGAACTTAGAAGAACAGGACAACACCAGGAGAAGAGAGGAGGCAGCTCCCAAGGCAGGTGCTGCTTCCTAAAGCCAGGCTTGGCAAGGCCAGGGCTTGGTAACGTGGAGCTCACTCAAAACCTCTCTCATTTCCTGAGCTGGGATCAAGGGCTCTGATTTGCTTCTGTTTGGCAGAGGATGAACCACTGAAGGGAGTCTTAACTTCAGGCTGCCAGCTTGGTCTGCAAGGAGCCAGAGGAGGTTGCCCTGCACTGGGGAAGGCAGGAGGTTGTTCAAAATACAGCCATAAAAATACACAACAATTAAAAATAGTATAACCAAACTTAAAAAAATAAAGTAAATCTTAATTAGATAATATATTCAATTAATTTAACTTTACACCAACGTAGAGAGGACTTTAAAAAAAAATATATATATACTAATTAGTATCATATATACATATATATAGTATCTAATTAATCGTAATCCTTTAAATATTTGTACCATATCTACTTCAGTGTCTCCAACAAACAATAAACAAAACTATTGAAAAAGTGGTTTTAGTTCAAACAGGAGGGGGAGATGTTGGAGCCCAGGGCACAGGAGCATTTCTCTGCCTGTCCTGAGAATCCTGATCCCTAGGAGAACACTGCTTTTAACCTTTGTCCATGGAGAAAGCTTCCAGGGCTTTGGGATGAATTGGAATCTGAGAGTGTGTGAAATAGATAGTAGTAGAGTTTATCACAGGGTGAAAAACTTAGAGTTTTGGGTTTTTAGTATGGAGATAGATAGAAGACAGGAGGAGGTGAACTTAAGTGGAGGATTCTCACAGGACCAGTGCTTTAAAAGCAATCCAGAGGCCAGAGCGAGCTGGCTGCTAGATTTTCAAATGCTCAAACCTTCCTCTCTTGAGGGAAAGAAACAATTTTCTCTAAAAGGGTCAGAGACAGTGGAATTAGTCTGCATCTTTTCACTGGAGGTCACTGCATCTTGCCAGCTGGCACAGGATGGAGCGCTGTGGGTACTTTGATGTCCTTTGGCAGCTGATCCTCTGGCACCTGCATTTCAGGTTTCATGCTGGACAGAGGGTCTAGGAAGTTCTCCTGCTCACTTTTCCTACACTCCAGCCTGACCTGACCTCTGCAGGAGTCAGGTTGATTTCCAGGGTGGGTACATCTGACAGCACCGGGCTGTCTGCTCACCAAGCACTCCTCAAGGCATGAGAGCTGGTAGGAAAAGAGAAGGATCAGTGAGGAATTTAAGGAGATGCACGTCCTCCCATGCCACCAATCTGCTGTTAACTCCAGAGCACCTGAGGTGGGAGAGAAATACAGGCCTCAGACAACAGGTGATCATCTCTTGCATGTTAATTTCTGTAATTACTCTCCGTTTACTCTTCTTTCTGATAGATAAAGCTCTCTGAGAGCCAGTCTGCAGCGCAGAAATCAAACTGCTATTTTGAGTGCAATCACAAGTACCAGAATTTCCCCTCTGCAAGTTCCCAATGTCCCCTCATGTTGGTTTTCCTGATCCACTGTACAGGTCAGAAGACCCTTGGGAAGGTGAAGTGCAGGAGGGAACAGAGGGGGCTGCCCTAACAGTGCAGTGAGTGTGAGGGGCAGGGTCCTCCTTGGCCTAAGCCACCCTTGAGACACTGTCACAGGTGAGGCTGAAGGATGCTGTGTCCCCCCTTGGTGGAGACACCTGCTAGAGGTGTCACCAACACCCTCCAGGGATGTCACTCCCTGTGCTGTGGGCACCCTGTGCCTCTACACAAATCTTTCTGATCCTCTTGGCACACCAACCCTCTTTTCAGGTGGCTGTTTTACTTTTCTGGACACATTTCCTCTTCTGTCATGCCAGATACACCAATGGCATAAAACATGCAATATTTCTCTAACAGGTTTTCTATTTTCTTTACTGGAATGTATATTTTTAAAGAGTGACTCCCTCAAGAACTGGGATCAGAGAATCCATGAACATAGTTCTGAAAAGTTCGTTTTTCCAGTCCTATTAATCTACTGAGCAAGTGCAGCAATCAGGGGCAGAGTTTAACACAGCCTCAGAAACTGCCCTTGTTATTCTCTGATTTACCCTGAGCCCAGTTTGCCCCAAAAGCCCAACCTGGGCATAGCAAAGATGCACCAAAGCTCTTGAAGTGCTCCCCTTGCTATGGATCTGCCTGGACCCTGCAGCCAGCACTGATCCTCAGAGGTCACGCCCTGCTGGCCTTTGCCTTGGCCCTTCAAACCCAAGCACATGCCATGATGGCTGAACACTGTACTTCTGGTTATGAATTTTGGTCATTTTGATTAAAAAGGGTGTGATAGAAACACGTATGGTCCTGCAGAAGAAGCTGGTATCGAGGTAAATTCTTGTTATGGCTTCATTTGTGGCCAGCTGCTGTAAGTAATGAGTTGGATTAAAAGGACAAGATTTGGGGCTTTCTAGTCCTTTCTAGAAAGGACTGTGGGACAGCTGGCACAGCTTGAGAGCTGTGTCTGTGCTGGTATTGCCTCTTTAGGAGCAAAGCAGAAATGGGCATTGCCCTTCAAAGGAGCCATTTGGATGCAGGGTGTCACAGAGACATTTTATGAAAAATCCTTTCCTTAGGATTTTTCCTCCTGAGAAGCTGAGAGGCCTCAGGAGCAAAATGTAACCAATGGTTATCTGCTGCTGTGGAATGCAACAGGTGCATCTGTGATTGGTCTCATGTGGTTGTTTCTAATTAATGGCCAAGCACAGTCAGCTGGCTCGGACAGAGAGTCCGAGCCTTTGTTATCATTCTTTCTTTTTCTATTCTTAGCTGGCCTTCTGATGAAATCCTTTCTTCTATTCTTTTCGTATAGTTTTAATATAATATATATCATAAAATAATAAATCAGCCTTCTGAAACATGGAGTCAGATCCTCGTCTCTTCCCTCATCCTGGGACCCCTGTGAACACGGTCACACAGGGGCTTTGTCTGTCTTGGCTCCCTTCACCTGCCTCACCCTGGGGACTCCAAATTCTCAGGGCATGAGTGGGGCTTTCCAAAGACAGATCTGAAATAAGCCATGCCTTGTTTTTTTGCCCCAAAGCAGTGGCCATGATTCATCTGCAGATTTCATACCACTGTCTAGCTGGATGCCCCTGTTCTACTGATTTCTGCAGCTCTGCTTGCAGAGGACAAGTTTAAAATCATGGGACTGGACAGGATCTCCTGGGTTGCTGTGTCTCATCTTCCTCTGTCACCCACAGTCATGTTATGCAACTGCTTTCATAGGCTTACAAAACTGCAGCTTAAAATGAGGCAGAGCTTTGCCCCTAGGATTCCTTCAGGAAAGCCTTTGCAGAATTTCATTCCTCCAGCAGTCATTGATGCTGTCATTCCTTGGCTAAACATAGTCAGCAACGGTTTAGAGGCATTTGCTCAGCAGCCAGCATTATCCTCCAGCTTAAATCACTCATCTCTCTTTTCAGTGGACATGCTGGGAAAAGAAAAGTGGTTATGGGAGAGTGGCCACATCCCCCCAGAGCCCCTCAAGCTGCAGGGAGCTGCCAGGGTCCATGTCAGGGCACAGGACCAGGGCCAGAGCTGGCACAGGAGATGTCCCCAGCAGCTCAGGCACAGTCCCAAGGTCTCAGTGAGCCCTCATCCCCTGGCACTGCTCCCTCCAGGCCCTTCTGGAAATGCTGATTCCCTTTGCATTCTCCTTCCCCCGTGGCTCACAGCCATCCCATGCCTGAGTGATCTATCTTCTCTGCTCCTTTGTGGATAAGCTGCCAGCATGGAGCAGGAATTCCTGTTCCTGGTGTCCAAGAACACGGCTGTGCAGTTTTTACTGCTTAATTACATCCCATTTGTCTCAGTCTCACCCTTAAGGGCACCCAGCCCCTCCTGCACAATATTCCAGCCCTTATCAGCACCAGCAGTGACTCCCAGCTCCACGTCATTCCTGCCTTCTCTGCTAGGGTCATTGAAAGAAAATAAGGATTAAGATAGCATCCAAGACAGCTCCTTGACAAATTCCACCAGGAGCTCACTGCCAAATTTCTATTCCCCTTTCAGCATGGCCTGTTTTCTGTCCATTGGCTGGTTCTTGACCCAGACTAAATCTCTTTCAGGGCACCTCATCTTAATGAGCACATTCCTGCTTGGCACCAAGGAGTCAGGCAGACCTGGTGTCCCCTGTGTCCTGACTCCAGCATGTCATGCACAGCCTGCAGCTGGGAAACCCTTCCCTTCCTCTGCTCCATTTCTCCTCTGTTTCTCCATCCTCCCTGCAGAGCTGCTCTGTGACGGTGTTCACAGGGGTTTTTGGATGAGGGAAGAGATGAGGATCTGACTCCATGTTTCAGAAGGCTGGTTATTATTTTATGATATATATTACATCAAAACTATACGAAAAGAATAGAAGAAAGGATTTCTTCAGAAGGCTAGGTAATAAAAGAATAAGACTAAGGAATTATAATATAGAATAAGGAATTATAAATAGAATAAGGAATTATAACAAAGGTTTGTTCCTTGGACTCTCTGTCCGAGCCAGCTGACTGTGATCGGCCATTAATAGAAACAACCAACATGGGCCAATCACAGATGCACCTGTTGCATTCCACAGCAGCAGATAACCATTGTTTACATTTTGTTCCAGAGGCCTCTCAGCTTCTCAGGAGGAAAAATCCTAAGGAAAGGATTTTTCAGAAAAGTGTCTGTGACACTGCTCTCCTGCAGAGGACATGGGTGCCTGGCTATTCCCACTGCATTCCCCAATCCCTCTGCCTTGCCTGCTCCCAGCTACCACCTCAGCTCTTCTACCATCCCTTTCCACAGTCCCTGGCTCAGTGGCTCCATCAGCACCTGTCAGCCTTGCAGTAACAAATGATGGTCCTTCCTGCACACCAGGTTGGAGATATCCTTGTCCCCTAGACCTGATGTTCCCCTATCTCATAAATCCCAGGCACTTGCTCCCATTTCCCTTTGCCCCCTGCTGTTGCCAGTAGCTGCTGCTGACAAAAAGTGCCTGCTGGGGTGACAAAGTATTTCTTTCATGCTGGGCTGATGCACAAAGTACCCGAGCTGAGCCACATTCTTTTGTGTATTTCTTCCTGCCAGGTTCTTCTTTTCTTTACTGCCCTGCCTTTTGCTCTCTGCTGGTCCCCTCTGCATTTTTAATATTACCACTGTTAAAGTTTTATAAGCTCAGGCTGGCATTTTTATGGGTGTAATATTCTTACAGCTCAGGATGTTTTTGAAATATTATATTTATTTTTCCCGGCACTCAAAACTCCTTCAGTTGGCACAACCGGGTGATTTTAAAACTTTAAGCAAGGTTAAAAATCTTCCTTTTTTTCTCCTCCCTGCTTTAGAGCTCTGAAACTGTTTCTGGCAGAGTGTGGTTGTGTATCTGAGTGCAAAGAAGTCAGGGAAGCAGAGAAAAGCAATAGATAATTATTATTGTTGGGAAATGAACTCTGTGCCATCCATTTTGTCTGTTTTGGCCCTCCTGAACATCTCTGGGTGTTACTCAGAGCCAGCTGCTCTCTGGTTATGCTGATAGACCAGCTTATTTCAAGCTCTGAGCTGGGTAAGTCACTAAAGTGTCCCCTGCAGCTGGGAAAAATCAACCGCACCAAGTGTGGTGCACAAACTGTGGTGCAGCAAAAGAGGTGGGCGCTGGCAGGGATGGGTGGATGTGGGGTCATAAAGGTTCAGGCTTCAGGCTCCATTTTCCCTCATAAAAAATGCCCCCAGGCCACTTGACTGAGAGAACGATGGAGTGTGATTTCTCAAAAAAACCCATCTTTTGGGTTCTCATCGCATTGCCCCCAAGAAGAGTCTGATTTCATAAAAATAAAAAAACAAACAAACAAAAAAAACCAACACCAAAAACCAAACAACCAAACAAAAAAAAAACCAAAAAAACCCAACAAAAAAACCCCCACGGTGGTGAAGATTTTTGCTCTTATGGATTACATCATTTACCATATATTTCCTTTGCAGAGCAGATCATACATCAGCCATCCTCATGCACCAGACCCCAGGCAGGGATGGGAATTGTGGCTGCATGGGAACACCCCTGAGGTGCACAAGGAATGACATCAGAGACAGCAAATAAATGGCAATCTTTTTAAACCTGTTTTGAAGGAAGCAGTTGCAGTGCCTTTTCAGCACACCTGTGTTCACTCACTGAATAAATCCTTTCCTCACTGTTGAGCCAGCTCAAATCCCGAGCCCTAAAGGGCCCCCACACATTGTGAAAGTCCATTTTTCCTGTCCTGAACCACTTCCAGCCTGCCTGAGGTGCTCAGCTTTGAAATAATTTCAGCAGTGGTTTCTTTCTAGAAGGCTAGCACAGCTTCTTAAAGCACTTTACCAGTAACTACCAGGTTAGCTTGCAGCAGATCTGGGTGATGGGTGGTGCTGCTCCAGAAAATGAGACACAGGGAGCAGCACAAGGTCATGCAGAAGGACTGTGGCAGAGCAGCACTTCCCCCACCACTGATTCTGAGCCTTTTTCTAGTCAAGATAACAAAGTGCAATCAGCCACTGCCTAGCCATGTACCCCTGGGCAGATTTAGGAGGTACCCTGAGGATTGGCTGACACTTCTGCAGAGCACCAGCTCTCCATCTCTTTGCGGTTCTGCACATTCGTGGCAGCAGGTGAGTTGAAACTAAGGAGAAAAGATTATTCAGTTATAAAAAGGGGGAAGACAATTACTTTGACTTCCAGCTTTCAGTCATGCCTGCTTCAGTTTCACCCCAGGGAGTCACCTCAGCAATTAAACCTTAACTCAGCCACCACATGGCAACACGACACAAACTTCACAGAATTCCCAGGATCACTGGGTTGGAAGAGACCTTCAAGACCATCGAGTCCAACCCAGCACCAACACCTCAACTCAACCCTGGCATCCAGTGCCACATCCAGGCTTTGTTAAACACACCCAGGGATGGGGACTCCACCACCTCCCCGGGCAGCCATTCCAGAACTTTCTTGCCTTTCCATAAAACCTTTTCCCTGCTATCCAACCTGTATTTCCCTTGGTGCAGCTTGAGGCTGTGTGCTCTGGTTGTGTCAGTGCTGCTGGAGAAAGAGCCCAGCCCCAGCTGAGCACAGGCACCTTTCAGGAGCTGTGCAGGGTGATGAGGGCAGCCCTGAGTCTCCTTTTCTCCAGGAACTTCCCTCACTGCCTTCATGGGAATACACCTCCGCATGGTGTTCTCCAGGAACTTCCCTCACACCTTCATGGGAAAACCTCTTCCACAGCCCAAGCTGGTGTTGTTTGCATCTGTGCAACACCAGCAAAGCTGCTTTTTAATTAGCATTGCTCTGTGACTTGATCCACCTCTGAGATGTTTGCTGCACGTACATCAACAGGAGCCAACTACTGTGGATGGGCAAGAGGCCTCATGTTGGCCAGGAATCTAGCCAGCCCAGGGTTTGGCACATGGTGATGTGCTCTCTGAACAGGCAGAACATCTCTCTGGGCTGGTTGTGGTGGGGCTGAGGGCAGGGCCATGACCCCACAGCCACATCTCCCTCCAGCTGTACCTATTTATGTGTTGAAGATTGCAATGCAAGATGTTTTCCATTACCATCTGTATGGCAGATAATCTTTTGTCAAGTGGGCAGTTTGCCTTATCTCTCTCTTTGAGTGACCACAATCACACCTCCCTCGGGAGGGGACATTGCTGATAACAGCCATTGAATGTCACTGCATGGCTGATAAGAACTGCAGCATCCCACTGGGAGATGTGAGCCCAGAGGGAGGAGCCAAGCATTCCTACTCGGGTATAATCCAGAGGTTTTGAAACACCAGCACGGCTTTCTCCACTGGATTCCCCAGAGGAACAGCAGCTGTCTCTGCTTCCACTGGATCTTCGGAGGAAGAACACATCCTTCTCTACAGATCCCCTTGCTCCAACAGAACCACCCTGACACTACAGGAGGGCTGCAGCCACAATTCCAATTGGAACTGCCACCAACACCCTGACCCACAGGGTGTCAGGTTGGGTTCTGACTCATCAGTGTTGTTCTAGTGTACTGCATTGTTTATTTTATCCTTTTTTTTTCTTCCCTATTAAAGAACTGTTATTTCCTGCCCCATATTTTTGCCTGACAGCCCCTAATTTAAAATTTATAGCAATTTGGAGGGGTGGGGAGGGTTTACCTTCTTCATTTCAGGGGAGGCTCCTGCCTTCCTTAGCAGACTCCTGCCTTTCCAAACCAAGGCATTATGGACAGGTGATGGTGCTGCCCTCAGGGGATTCTCCTGTCCCCCTGCAGAGTGCAGATTTACAGGAGTGCAGGGCAGAGATGCAAGAAGGAGTCTGTTTCTCCACAGCCACAGATCTGGTGAGGACAGCTTGCTTTTGATTTGGTTGACCTGGAGAGCTCTGTGTCTCTCTTGGTGCTTTGACAGCCAAAACCACTCAGGACACAGAGGAGCCAGGGCTTCCCAGGGCCTGTTCGTCCCTTCAGCTTGTGACAGCCACCTCCAGGCTCATCAGGACTCCTCCCAGACTCACAGCTGTGGTTTGAACTATCATTGCTTTCCAGGGCTTTCCTCACCCTCCCAGGGCACCTCTTGATTTTGCCTGAGGGAAAAATTTTCATCTGGAGAAACATTTGATGAGTAGCTCCATTCATTTTCAGGGAATTAGCACTAGTTAAACCAATCATCAGACAAGCAGGCATAGATTTAAAGCCTACAGGGATACATTTACAACAGCCAGCAGTCCATAAACACAGCTACAGCTTCCCTGCATATGGTGATAGTACATGGTTTGTGCATGGGGTTTGGTGGAAGGTGGCTGCTTCTCACACTGCATCACAGATAATGCTTGTGCAAAAGCTCTGTGCCTCCTAAGCAGCTGGACAAAGATGGTGAAATGTTTCCAGGCTGCCCTGGGCTGGCTGTCCAGCCTGAGATCTCATTGCCAGAGATACCCCGTGACCACATCCACACGTGAGTGCAATCCACAGCTGGCAGAGGAGATGCTCTGGCTGTGCCATGGAGTCACTTTTAGTGTCCCACTTCAGACATCTGGGTGCCTCTTGGTGCTGATGTCCTGGGTGGACCAATGCAGCCTCTCTGTCCCCACCAGTGACAGCAAAACCAGCACCCTCCTCACAGTGACCAGCACAGATCTGCTGCTCTCCTTATGTCCAGCCCCTTGTGCCTTTCCAGAGGAAACCGAGGCAGGAGAATCTGCTCTGAGCCTGTAATTGCCTCCCAGCTTGGCAGAGGATGAGACACAATCTGATTTCCTCTTCATCTGACTCCAGATGGGGTTTATCAGCTGCAGGAGCTGGGTCAGGAAAGCATCATGGCACATCTGCAGCCCAGAGGTGGCACAGGGGCAGGGTCAGGAGTGGGGCTGGGGTCATGGTGTGCCATTCACATTATCTGAAAAAATTCCTTCACCCAGGATTTTTCTCCTGGGAAGCTGAGAAGCAGAGAAAAGGAAAACAATTCTTATCTCATTTGCTTCTCCTGTGTTGTGCTCATGTGGAATGTGTTTGGAGATTGTTTACACACAGGTGATTGCCTGATTGGACTCTGGTGTGAGTTGTTTTGACTCTTTGGCCAGTTGGGGCCAAGCTGTGTCAGGACTCTGGAGAAAATTGAGAGTTTTCATTATTATCTTTTTAGCATTCAGTAAGTATCTTTTCTGTAATCTTTAGTATAGTATAATATAGTTTAGTATTCTTTAATACAAATATAGCATAATAAAGTAATAAATCAGCCTTCCGAGAACATGGAGTCAGATTCATCATTCCTTCCTTCGTCGGGGCACCCTGCAAATACAATATTCTGGCAGGGGTGCAGAGCTTGGCACAGTCCCATGAGGACCAGGGCATGAGGTGTGCCTCGCTTCTGGCTCTGGGGGAGGCACAGAGTGGGGACACCCCTGCTTTGGAGCTTGGTGCTGGAGGAGCTCATGGCCAAGGGCTCCCCCTCTGCTCAGGTCCCCCTGCCTGCCCCATAAGAAGCACTGGGGGCCCCTTCTGGGCCACCACCAAGTGTGAAGGACACAGGGCAAGGCTGGAAAAATAACTTTTCCCTCCTCCAGGCCTGAGCAAGTGAATGGGATTGTTGCTGGCTTCCCCCAAGGGTCAAAGCCTGAATCCCTGGCCCTAGCTGTGCTCCCAGAGCTTTCACTGGGGCTTTGCCCCACTTCTCCTCACGCTTGAGATCTCCTGGCTTCCAGCCAGGTGCACAGCCTGAGGCAGCACTCAGCATCCCCAAAATCATGCAGCCAGCTGCAGGCAAGAGACCTGTGCCTGATGGCTCTGGCTCCTTATGCAAGCTCCTGGCTGGAGAACTCCCCTCCTTTCTGGAGCAGGATGGTGCTCTGAGGAACAGCTCAGCTTATCTAACACAGGACTGAGCCAGGACAGCCTGTGGTCTGGCCAGGCCTCAGCTGCCCTTGGGAGCCTCGTGGGGATCCTGCCAGGGGCTGATAAATGCCAACAAAAGGATGTCAAGCGCCAGCAGTTGCTTCCAGGTTTGTTTATCCCTCCGATTCCTACCGAGGCGCACAAAGAGTTCACACGCAATCCGCACGGAACGCTCTTTATAAAAACAAATAAAAGGGCTCTTGCTGCTCACAATCAGCTTCCCTCCAGGTCTATTTTAGCCCTTTTGCTGAGCAGCAGCTCCTTCAGAATCGGGGGCTCTGGTGATGGGAGTTACTTCTGTCCCTCAGCAGGCACCTCAGTAATTTTCCCCAGCCGGTTTTACGTCAGCGGAGCCCTGCACCAGCAGCTCCCTGATTATGCAAGCTCCCTTCCCAGAGACTCTCAGGGATGGTCTCTTCAACCTTTATTCACCACAGGGAGAGCTGCAATAAAAGCTGTACTGATAAAGCCCAGCAATATATCGATAAAAGAAAAGCCTGGCATCGGCTGGAGATGGTATTTGTGGGAAACTGAGAGGAGAAACAAAGGAGTGGGGCTGCAGCCTGTATGGGCACAGAGCAATCTGCAGCAGTGCTGCCTCTTGAAAAGACAGGCACACTTTTCTAGTTCATCCAGGCAAAAGCAGGGACAAAGATTTTTTTTTTTTCCTGGGGTTTCAGTTTATTAATCAAATGCTTTGCAGCCGTGGGTTTTGCGTGACTAAGGTCACTCTGTGCTCCCACTGAGGCACCCTGGAGCTTGCTCACAGATGGTGCAGGAATCCCTGAATTACAAGGCAGGAGCCTTCCACTTATTTTATTTAAATCCCCATCCCCCATGCTCTTTTCTTTTCTTTTCTTTTCTTTTCTTTTCTTTTCTT
Organism: Diglossa brunneiventris; assembly: GCA_019023105.1. NCBI lineage: Eukaryota > Metazoa > Chordata > Aves > Passeriformes > Thraupidae > Diglossa > Diglossa brunneiventris. The sequence goes on from CM032352.1 coordinate 5,339,720, forward strand.
TTCTTTTCTTTTCTTTTCTTTTCTTTTCTTTTCTTTTCTTTTCTTTTCTTTTCTTTTCTTTCTTTTCTCTTCTCTTCTCTTCTCTTCTCTTCTCTTCTCTTCTCTTCTCTTCTCTTCTCTTCTCTTCTCTTCTCTTCTCTTCTCTTCTCTTCTCTTCTCTTTCTTTTCTTCCTTCCTCTTTTCTTTTTCTTTCCATGGCTGTGCAGTTTTATCTTTGTAGAAGGACTCTAGAAGATGTAAGCAATTTTCTTCACCAGGACCTTCTCAAAATGTTTTTATTCACTCAGCTCCAAGCATCTCCTTAGTTGTCCAAGCATTTTCTTCACCCCCTGGAATGGTTTGGGTTGGAAGGGACCTTCAAAGTTCAAGTCCAGCTCCCCTGCCATGAGCAGGGACACCTTCCTCTAGATGATGGGGAATCCACAGCTTCTCTGGGTAGCCTGTATCCAGGGGATAGAAAAGCAGGGGAATGGGGTAATATCACTGCCTGGATCCCCAGTGACAAAACTCCTCCTTTGACTTCCCTGCCTTGCTGCCTGCCAAGCCTTCCCTCCTGGTCTTTGGGCAGCACTGAAAAAGGCCTGTCCCTGACAGCAGGGATGCTCCTACAGACCCCTGCTTGTGGTGGGGCCAGAACCTGCCCTGTCACAGTGTTAATGGGGGCAATGTGATGCCCTCTCCTCTTTCCTCCTTGTCCCATCAAGCCAAAGGCTGGCAATGAAGCAGGGGACTGATACTTTAAAATTTTGTGCAGTGAGAGGATTTTTGCTGCAGCAAGACCAGTTCAGAATGAATTGGCTCGCACAGTGTGATTCTGTTGACTATTCAACTCCATATCAGGCACTAAATCTGACTATAAAGAGAAATAGTTGACTGACTGTTTGGCTTTTCTCGGGACAGTAACTACAGAAACTCACTCCTGTCAGACACATGTGCAGCAGAAACGTGTTTGTCTGACCAGAGCAGGATGTGTCAGTCAGTACAGCAGAGTTTACAAGAGGTGCTCAGTGCAAAGTGCCACGTGCTAGTGTTTCCCCGTGCATAGCAGCATAGCAGCATAGGTAATGCTGGGAAAAGGAAATAAAAAATCACTTATCATCTCTAGCCGTGAGCGTCAGAGAGGAATAAATGTCAATATCCATATAATTGAGCTCAAGAGGTTCCTGTTAGCCACGGTGATCTTGGTGGGGGGTGTGGAGCTGAGTCAGGCAGATAAAACTGGTCCACGTTTTTCAAATCATTTATAGGTCCTGGAGCCCTGCAGTCCTGGGCTGAAAGGAGCCAACAGCAGATTTGTGCTCCATTGAACAAATATTTCAGCCCAAGGAAAAATCCAAGCACCTTCTTTATGACATTTTAAAGAAAACCACTTACTGTTGGGACATTTAAAATTCCCCAACATCATTGAAAGGATGAAGAAGAGAAAGAAAAAGATAGAATCAAAGAACTGCAAAGCATTTATTGGAAACAGAATTAATACTTTCAGTGACTCAAAGTGGTCAGGGTTTCTCATTTGCCAAACACAGAAGGGAGTCCTTTGCATCCATCTGCAATGATACTGTCTTTTCTTTCTTCTTCAGCAAAGTCCAGCAAAAACACAGCCTGGGAGTGTGTGCCCTGAGAGGAGAACTTGGAATTACCAGCACTCTGCCAGTATATGCTGGGAAATCTCAAAACTGGAATATTTTGAATCACAGAATAATGAGGTTGGAAGAGACCTCTAAGATCATCGAGTCCAACCTATGCCCTAACACCTCAACCAGACTATAGCACCAAGTGCCATGGCCAGTCTTTTGTTAAACACATCCAGAGATGGTGATGCTACCCCCTGAACCAGCACTCAGTGCATGGGGAGAGAAGAAGATGCAGGGAAGGGGGAGATGTGCTACAAAGTTTGAGGATTCCATGTGCATGGTCAAGCTGAACTAAATGCTTCCCTGAGGAGCCCTGAGAAGCTGTGTGGGTTAAGGCACAGAATCATGGAATTACAGAATGGGTCAGGCTGGAAGGGACCACAGTGGCTCATCCCTGTCCCAGCATTCTCAGGAAGGCTGAGGGTGACCAGGTCCCATCCTGGCCACAAGCAGTTTTCCTGTTCTGCCACACACTCCTCCCACGTTTTGAGCCCTCTCAACTACTCAGTGTCCAAAGCATCAAGCATTAAACAGCTTTTGAGGTGGCACATTCCCACGCAGCCTGTGAAATATTTAATATTAGGATGCTGTATTTGGGACAGGCAGCATTTCTGACAAAGGGGATGTGGTGAAACAGCTCTTTTTTGTCTCACCAAGCAATCTGTCTGCAAGGAGGATGGGCAGGTACAAAGCAATGAAAGGGATCTTTATGTCCTTTGAAGGTGTAAGAAACTCCTTGAATTAATAACCAGCACTTACAGCTAGAGGCAGACCCATGTTATTAGGAAGATTAACAGTAGCCAAGCACTCCTCTTTAAATGTGGAGCTGCAAAGAGCTCCCTTGGCACGGGCCTTGTTACAGAGGACGTTCCAATCCATCAGGGGCTGAAGGTGTCGGGACCCAGGACATTCCTCTGGCTGCCCTGAGTGGTTTGAGACCCTGGTAGGGGGCTCAGAGACCTTGTCACGGAGTCAAAGACACCTGTGCCTTCAATTTTAGTCCATGGAAAAAACAATTACCAACTTTGTGTGAAGATTTACAAGCCACAAGAGTTTGAGTAGAATGATAGTGAATTTGTCACAGGGTGAAAAGAATTGTGGGGATTTAGAATGGGGGTTGAAGAGGCAAGATGGGGGAATCTGGGTGTGTTCTGTCCTTCTTCTTGTCCTCCATCTTCTGCTGGGATGGTGACACTTTTGGATTGGTTTAGAGTAGAGACAGACTATCTAACATAGGTGATAGGTATTGGAAAATTATTGTAAATAAAGTAGTTCTTAGAATAAAAAGCTAATAGTAGCTTTTAGTAGTTCTTAGTATAAAAAGTTAACACCACCCCAAGGGCAGGCAGTGTGCCACAACCCAACCTGCTGGACAGATCTCAGCAGGTCAGAGAAAAAATGTGATAGATAATAGAAAATAAACAACACTGAAAAGCTGAACCAACAAATCTCGACTTCTTCTTCAGTCATGGGGCTGGGAAAAAAAGAGACTTTCTAATACCTTGGTAGCCATTTCAACCACAGAAACCCAAGAGAAGGGAACATAAATCAAACCTGAGAGTGTAAGATAAACCCACACACCCCTGATGACCCTTCCTTAGCTGAAGTGCCCCATTGCATTGCAGCACATCATAGATGCAGACATGAAAGGACATTTGGGGACCTGCAGCATCATGCTGCTGCTTCAATCTACAGCAGCTCAATCCTGCTCACACTGGGACCTGCAATATGCCCCAGCTGGAGCATTAAATACAAACTCCAATGAAAATTTCCCCCAAACACAGGCTTGACACTGACTTGGGAGTCCCTTCTGGTCTCCTGTCTAATGAGGACTCTGCTTAGTAATGCAATTAGCACACAGGCTCGGTGATTGACAAACCTGCTTGCAGAGCTGCCAGAGAGGGGGGATACGCACAGCTGCCACCTCTGGGATGCCAAGGTCCTCCTGCTCAGTGTTAAAAATAGGTTAGAAACTGTTGTAAAATACTTGATAATTGTTAAGCATGTGCTGTTAGTTTGGTTGTTATATTGTAAAAGGGGTTAAAAGGGTAGTTATAAGAAATGTGGTACTCAATGTACCATAATACTCAGTAAAGTGCACCACAAGCCAGCCCGGACAGAACTGTAGTGGGCCAACCAAGTGCCTTAAACCTTCATCAAATGAAGGATTCAAAAAGAAATAAATCCAGAGTGAGAGGAATAGCAGATTCGTCTGTACAAACAAGCTGTGGGTCTGCTGGTAGATAAAACTAGCTCTGGAACAGAAAAGAAACAATGGGAAGTATTCCACTGATTAATGAATGGAAAAAGATCTTTGCTTTTACAAATAAACTTTAGGTTTATTAGACATTGAGAGATGAAAGAAACAACGGGGAAGAAAAACCCCTAAATTCCATAAGAATTAAAAATTAAAAAGGAGGATTATACATTAGAGGGAAATCTTTAGTATCAGGCATTTTGAGCAGTCTGTACCTCTCAAGTACCTCACCCAATGGGGAAAGAGAGAAGGGAAAAGCAGCCGGAAAATTTGGATAAAAAGGAGGCTGCATCCTCCAAAAATTTGAGAGATCCCAGGGGAATGCCCCATGGCCTCTTCCTTTATTCCAATAAAGTAAAAGGACTCCTCTGTCTCCTTTTTGGACATAAACCTCTGGTGTTTGTGGATTAATTTTCTTAACAAGAGGGGCAAAAAACAGGACAAAAAGGGGCTTCTGACCCACTGAATTTGTGCTGTTCCATCTGGAACATCGGGGCCATTGCTGATGAGCAGCCCCAGCGCCGGCGCTGCTCCATCCTCGACGGGAACGCTCCTGCTCGGCCGGGGCCCCCTTGCTTTTGGCCTTTCTTTTTCTTATCATAAAAGCTGAAATCACTTTAGTAGCAGGAGCCTGCTCTGGTTTTTATCACTCGGAGCATTTCAGCTCTCCAAAGCCACCAACTCCCTTCCGTCTCCCATGTGGAGCATTTCCACCGCCTGGGCCCTGACGTGTGTGCTTCGCACAGCAGCAGCAGCAGCAGGAGGAGGAGGAAGGCTGGGTTAAGGCTGGGGTTGTCTCCCCCACTGTGGCTGGATGCAGGCACAGGGGTGTCCCCCGTGTGCTGCAGCCTCTCGTGTGTGACACGGGCACCCGGGGGATCACACGTGGCTGCTCCGTGGCGTTTCCAGCCGCCCTTCTAATCGGCGCTAATTCAATTTTCGGCTTTGCTGCCTGATCCTTTCATGCCGCCTCCTGAGCCGCTTTGTGCCGACGTCTGCTGATGTCAGCAGCTGCGGGAGGACCAGGGGAGAGATGGGCTGCTGGGGGACACTGCAGGGTCACCTCCACCTTGGAATTTACTTGGCGGCACTCACCGGGATGCTCAGGCTCCCCGGGATGCTCTGGGATGACGAGAGGGGTGTTGCAAGCAGATTCTGCACAGCCAAATCTAGGTGAGGGATTAAAATGTTGTGCCCGTGCTATGAGGAGCCGTCTGCCGTGCTCCGAGGGGAAGATTAGTGAGCTCAAGCTCAGCATGAAATTCAGGATGAAAATCTTATATCACATGCCAAAAAAAATTTTTGCCTCGTGCCCTAATCCTCCTGGAGGGGGCTGGTGAAAAATGCCAATCACTTGTTTTTAAAATTTTAAAAGTTTAATAGTAATAAAATGGTTATTAAAATAGCAATATAATTAGAGTAGTATAAATTTGAACTCAGATTAGGACAATATGAGACAATAAAAACAAAGAGTTATGGACAGTCTGGGTACCTCTTTCTGGGCAAAATAAGCCCAAAAAAGGACCCACGTTGACAGAGGATTAACCCTTAAAAGCAACAGCCTGTTGCATATTGATACACCTCATACATGATGCATAAATTCCATTCAAACACAGGATTCTGTCTGGTCAGTGTCAGCTTCTTCCTCTTAATCCTGACGGTGTCTTCAGGACTGAGCAAGGCAGGAAGAAGTTCCTTTATTCTGATAATGGAGCAATAAATTCTCTTTCTCTGAAAGATTTGGGTGTCCTGTGGCTGCTGTCTTGCTGCAAGTCCTTTCTTTAAAAAAAGTATCTTACATTGCATAGTTTCTATTTTAACATTATGTTATAACCTAAAACTATACTTAACACACTATTTAAGAAAATTAACACAGCATAACTTTCTAACATAACACACATAATATTAATTTGAATATTTGCGAAAAGCCAAACATAAAATACACATTCTTCACAGGGCTGAATAACAAACAGCACAGCCTGAAGGGGCCCTGCTTGGCTGCCTCCAGGTCATGGAGAGCACAAACCCAGCTAATCAGCCCCTTCTCAGCCCTCACCACTGAGCTGGCGAGTCCTGATCCAGCGCTTGCTCGTGGCAGTGAAAGCCTGATCCCAGTGGCTGCAGCCTGTTACAGACGGATAATGAGATGATTGACTCTCGCAATTAAAAGATAACTCTTGTGTGAATATTAATAAAAGCTTTAGTGATGTGTAGTTATGTTATTGTGGTTTAGATGCCCTCTGTTCTCCCCACGGTTCCCTTTCCCCCCTGTATTGCTGCCATCAGACAGCCTGGGCTGTCCAGGACAGGTACAAAGAAGCTGCACAGGTGTCCCTTGCATGGGGCAGCTGGGAATGGAAAAGCTTGGGGGTGCTTAGGGGGTGAGGCATGGCAACACCTGAGCTCCAATCCAGTGACAAGAAAGCAGTTTGCACTGATAAATGGCACAGAAGAGCTGACTGACAGACTTTGGGAGGGGCCAGGGCTGGCTGATGCAGCCCCCAGGGGTATAAAACACTGAGCATCCATCTTGAAGATGAACTGGCCATGTGGTGTGCATGAGGGGCAGCTCCCAGCACTGTGAATTTTTCCTTATGTAGTCCTTTGTTGTATTTTTGTCAAGGTTTAATGAACCTTTTTAAATTTTCAAAGTGAGCAGTTGTTTCTCACAGCACCTCCAGGTGTGGGTGTCCTTTCCCCCACTCCCTGTCTGCAGGAATGTGCTACCCGTTGATGGAGTGACTGGGTTATCCTTTGTCTCCTTAAAAAGGAAAAAAAGCCCAGAAGTTTCTCTCTTCAATTAGGTTAAAAGACACTTCATGAGACCTTGGGGACTTCGCCTCAAACTTAAGGATAGTCAGTTGGACAGAAGCCAAAAAGTCCAGCCTAAGCAATTTACTAGAAAAAGAAGAGAACAAAGGAACGAATGGTGTTTGTGGGGTGTTTTACCAGGAGCAAGAGCCTCTTGCCAACACTACCACAGAAGGCCTCCTGCTGATTTTATGCCAGCTGAGGTAGCTGAGCTATCTCGGGTGTGATACAGATCTCCAAGAGCTCATGAGACCTGGCTTAAGGAGACCCCTATATCACAACAGGACTCCTCCTGCCTTGTCTGAGCTCCCAGGGGAGATGAGCTGTGAGGAAAGCTGGGCAATAAACCCAGAGGGGAGCAATGAACCCTTGGCAGCCTGGTGTTGAGTGGACTCAGGATCAAAGAGAGTGCCAGTGTCAGGAAAATTAATCCACAAACATCAGAGGTTCATGTCCAAAAAGGAGACAGAGGAGTCCTTTCTGGCTTTATTTGTATAAAGGGAGAGGCCATGGGCCATTCCCCTGGGATCTCTCAAATTTTTGGAGGATGCAGCCTCCTTTTTATCCCAATTTCCCAGCTGCATTTCCCTTCTCTCTTTCCCCATTGGCTGAGGTACTTGAGAGGTACAGACTGTCCAGAATGCCTGATACCACAGATTTCCCTCTAATGTATAACCCTCCTTTTGAATTTTTAATTCTTACGGAATTTAGACTTTCCCCCCATTGTTGCTTTCATCTTTCAATATCCAGTTTCATTTATCAGCCAACTTACAGTTTGTAAAGGCAAACATCTTTTTCTAATCATCAATCAATGGAATCCTTCCCATTGTTTCTTTCATTTCCCAGTGCTAGTTTTATCTACCAGCAGACCCACAGCTTGTTTGTAAAGACAAATCTGTCATTCCTCTCACTGGGAAGCCCAAGGAGGCAGCTCTGAGCTGCTGAACCTTGGCATTCTCCTTGTCCTGGCTCACACCCCTGCCAGGGCTTGGCACTGCTCCTGCTCTGGGCATGGCCATTCTCCTCCCCTCACCCTGCCCAAGGGAATTTGGGGATTCCCCAAGTCCTGGGATAGGAGAGGAGTCCCAGGTCAAACAGGAGCATAAATTTGTTCAGTAATTAATTTGTGCCCTCAGACACAAAATGCCAAAGGCATGCACCTGGAAACAAGCCGCCATTCTGCTCTTGTATGTGGCACATGAATCCAGAGCCAGCGTCACACATCTTCAGGCCCCAGAGGTTGGGGGTTTCATGTGGCAGCAGGCAGGGGGCTTTCAGTGGGTACTGCAGTGCTCTCAGACTCACAGTTGAAATAAATAGGACAGGAGATCTTTCTCCTTTTTAATGCCTGTATTAAAAATTAGCTCGGGTGAGGAGAACTGACGGCTCTGTGCTCACACCACCACTGCTCCCACGAGTGGCACGGAGGAGGAGGAAGAGTGCAGCTTTGTGCACTGGTCTGTGGGCAGAGCTGGTGTTTCTGTGCTCAGGAGAGCATCAGGAGATTCCCCATCTTTTGGTTTGACATTCGAGGTCCTCTGTCCAGCTGACATCTTTAGGTTAGGGTGAGGGGTAAAATAGGTCTTAGCGGATACTGGATTCTGTTCCTCACGTCTAGACATCACTTCGATCCCTCAATTTTGTGTTGGCTCATTGTTTTAGGGGTTTTTCCTAGGTTTGGTGAGGGGTCTCTCCCGTTGCATGCTGGCTCCAATGTCATTTGCACGCCAACTCCGATGTCCCCTCCCCTTCACCATCCAGGTGTCACCCTCCAGGAAGCAGAAGGGTGCCGCTCGACAAAAGGGGGAATTCTTAACCATCCACAACAGGTAGTTAACGAAAACGACAGGTGATTGCAACAACAAACAGTTAGAACTCCACCCTGGCAGCAACTGGCCCAACCTGTGAACTCTGCAACCTTTTAAAAAAATGGGCAGCTTTTCTACTCATAACACAGTGGCTTTGTCCCCCACTCCCAGTGGGACTTTGACGGCAAAGCCAGAATGTGCTGCCTCCCCCAGCCCCAGTCACCTCCTCTTCCTCTCTCTGAGGATCTGATTCTCCCAGGGGAACTCCACACAATGCCGTCACCTCCCCTGCTGAGCCCTGACTTGTACAAACTGCATTTTTCTGTCACCACTCAGCAGTGGCCAGGCGCCAGGGCAATGCAGTAGGGCAGGGACAGGAGCTCTCTGTGCCCCACACGAGCACACAAATGCCCTCCCAAGCATCCTGTGCTGGCTCAGGACAGCACCAGGCTGCAGGTCAGCTGGCACTGCTTAATGCCACAGACACCCTGGGATCTTCACAAAGCTGCTTGCTCCTTGTGACAACAGCACAAAGGCAACTGGCCTTAGAAATTATGTTAAAAATTAGGGGGGAAAAAGATTGGAACAATTCGCAGAGCAAAGTTGTGGGTAACCTCCCCAAAGCTGGGAAGATGGGACGCGTGTGGCTCTCACCTGCGAGTTTGACCTTCAGCCCTGCCCCGGTGCTGCCACCAGAGGCAGGAGTGACACACAGCAGAGGCAGGAGTGACACACTGTGACACCCAGCTTCGGGAGGGGAACGGGATCCCAGAGATGTCCCTGCCTTTTTGTGCGGATCCCGGGGTTTTTCAGAGGGCTACAGATGATGCTTTGCTCATCTCCAGTGCCTCCCCTGCACGGAGGAGAGAGACAGACCATTGCTTTTGCACATTGGTGTCTGAAAAGCAACTTTGCTTCTGTGTGCAATGAGGGGTGATAAAAGCATTTTCAATAAAGGGGGGTGAGGTAACACAGATCAAAAAAAAAAATCTGTGAAAGAAACTTCATGGGCAGCACAGAAAAGAAATTACCATCAGGATCCCTTTGAGTTGCCATGCACCCACAGGTGATGCTTAGCATTTACATCTGCATTGCTTCATTCGCACAGTGTCCTTCAGGCTGTGGGCAGTGGGATACGGAACAGGGACCCATGGAACATTGATCCATCACTGTTCCTGTGCCACTGACAGACTGGGAACTGCCTCAGCTGCATGTTTTATTAAATCTGCATGTTTGGGAGAGCAGATTCAGGGGGTGCTCCAAGGAAACAAACTTCTCACATCTATGGAGGACACAACATAAGTGGAAAAAAAAATTCCTCATTTCTTCTCAAGATTCATTTGAGATATTAGGATATTCCACTGAGAAAGTTCAGAGCCAAGAGGAAGAAAAAATTCTGACAGCTGCCCTTCTGCAAATGTGCCAAGGATAGCAATAGCAATAGCCAAATGTTAGATCTGTACACCACCTTAACAGATTGGCTTTTCTGCCTCCAGCTTTTTGCCCTGATCCTGCTCCTACAGACATGCAGGGAAGCTTTTAAACCAGGAAGACCCTTGAAGTCTGTCAAAACTGCTTGTAAACCCCAGTTTAGGCTAAAAACTCAGTGACAAAACACACAGGTTTCAACAATTTTTCACTGCAACCAAACCTCAGTAGTTTTGCTGGACTCAATCTTCATAAATTTAACAGGAATGCTCCAGCTGAATCCAGGGCCCATAGGCTAAGCCTCAGCAATTAATGCTCACTGATTTATTCACATACATATTTACCACCAGGGTACAGAACCCTCTGCAGACACTATGCAAATAATGTGTACTAATAAATGCAACTGCCTGACTCCAATTTACAGCATAATATTCATACTCGACCAATTAAGACTTTCTGTAGTCTGCTAGCATATAGTTATTAATGGCCAGGAAAAAAAAGGGCTGCAGCTGTATACAAACAAACATTTACCTTTGTAGGAACCAGCAGCAACAATCCACCAAAAAATGTTGTTTCCTGAAAGAAAACTGAGCTTTGGAAAACCTGCAGGGAGCATATTTTGTGTGCCAGTACAGAACGTCTGATCTTGAAATATGTAATTATCTGGGGAAACCACCTCATTATTATGATGATGATTATTTGGTTTTGCAATGTCTGAACTTTTTATTTTTAGAGGAATTTTTTTTTCATGAGAAATTTGGCCTGAAAGCCAATAGGGCTGTATTTCCTCTGAAATCCCAGCTTTTCTAGAGTGTCCAAAAGCTGCAGTCCCATGTGTCCACAACCAGGTGAGCACTTGTCCCCAGCAAGGTGAGATGCTGCCCTAGATTTTTTGGCAAATTGTTATTTCTCAGTCTCTGTTAAGCCTCCTGGACAAATCAGGCAGTGTCACTGTTGCCTGGAGACTGTGAAATCCCTTGGAAATGTACATTTATGGGACTGAGTTATGGACAATGTTCATAAAACAGCCCCTTGACACTGCACTGCCAGACCCCCTCCTCCACCAGCATCACCAAGGGGCAAGGAAAGAAGAGCAGCAGTGGTTGGAAAACATCATTTTCTCTGGGAGGGTTAAGAAAATTCCTAAGGACTGAGGTGCACCAGTACCAGGACATGTGATCTGGCTGATTTCTGCTAAGTTTTTTTTCCCTTCTCTCATTTAGCACCAAACCAGAAAGCCAAAGGTTTTGCAGCATTATTTATTTGGGTTCTACTGTAAAATGCAGAATGGCAGGACATCTCCTGCCATTCAAAATATCTGGACCAGGTATTTTGCAGTTCAGCACCCCCAGGAACAAGTGGCCTGAGGAGCTGACTCCTCCTCTGGATTTTTAACCCAGTGGGCAGTCAGGTTGGTCCAACCTGGTTTACCCTTCTTCAGCCCATGCTGGCCGTTCCCAGTTGCTCTCTTCTCCCTCCTGTGTCCACAAACATATCCAAGGGAGCTCACTCCATGATTTTCCTAGGGACTGACCTGAGCCTGACTGGGCTGCAGTGTCCCAGATTGTCCTTTTCTGAAAAGGGCACCATGTTTGCTTCTCTCCAGTGGCAAGGGTACCCCTTGATCCCCACAACCCTTCAAGCATTAAGAGAGCATCCCTGTGAGGACAACAGCCACCTCCCTCCCTTGGCACCCTTGGGTGGAGCCTGGTGGGTCCCACGTGCAGGATGTTCCCTCAAACAAACCCTGACCTGATCCTCACCCACTGCTGATTGCTCCCCTTCCCCTAAGAGGTCTGGGAGACCTTGTTGGTCAAGGCTGAGGCAGATAAGGCATGGATGCCTCTGCCTCACCTGTCACTAAATCACCTGCTGCAACTGGATGTGCCCCAGTTTTCCTTATTCAGCCTTTTACTTCTAGTGTTGGGGTAGAAACCCCTCGTGTTGCATTTGACAAGTGCCACCTTTAGATGGGATTTGCCCTTCCTGGCACTGCCCTACACACCTGTGTCACTGTGATATTTTATGAAAATCCTTTCGCTAGGATTTTTCTCCTGAGAAGCTGAGAAGCCTCAGAAAAGAAATGTAAGCAATAATTATCCGATTGCTTGGAATGTGGTCTGGAGATGGTTTAACAACAGGTGCATCTTTGATTGGTTGCATGTGAATTGTTTTTAATAATGGCCAATCACAGCCAGCTGTGTCAGACTCTGTCACAAGATTTTATTATTCATTCCTTTCTAGCTTTCTGATGTCTCCTTCCTCTTTATTTAGTATAGTTCTAAAATATAATATAATATAATATAATATAATATAATGTAATATAATATAAATATAATATAATAATACAATATGATATAATGTATATGATTATAATATAATATAATATAATATAATATAATATATAATATAATATAATATAATATAATATAATATAATATAATATATAATATAATATAATATAATATAATATAATATAATATAATATATCAGCCTTCTGAAACATGGAGTCAAGATTCTCATCTCTTCCCTCATCCTGGGGACCCTCAAACACCACCACACACCTGGGCAGTGTTCCTAAATCCCTTCTTCACAGATTTGCTTAAACCTCCTGTTACTGCCTCTTCTCATCAGAGGCCAGTGGTGAATTCCCAGCCCTTCAATTATCCACAGCCACACTTCCACTGCACACAGGGTGGATCCAACAGCTGCCTTCTAATGGAAGAGAGGGAGAGACGCATAACGTGCATAAATTAGCTTCTAAATTAAATTGCAGCCTCATAAAGTACGACTCCAGCGCGGCAGTTAACTTTTACAGCCTGGTGAAGCCCTGCCAGGCAGCAAGCCAGGAATGGCATGTGGAAAGGGCACTGGGGGAGATGCAGCCAGGTTTTCATTCTGTGTGCTTGGTGCTGCTCCTCTGCCCAGGGCTGGAGGCAGAGATCTCTGACAGGGAGCAGGGCAAGATGAGATGTACAGGAGCGTTTGCAGCTGATTTACAGGAACAGGAAAAAAAACCACATCACATCCAGTCCAAGATGCTGACTCTGCCTGCCCTGCAGAGCCTCTCTGGCTGTATAATTACAGATCAAATATCATGTTCATTCAGATCCTGCTGGGTCAATAGCCTGCAGCCTCCCTGTGCAGCTTCACTCCTACACCTGAGCCTAAAACTGGCTGCTCAGCGCTTCTCCTGTGACCTGCAGAGCTGCAGGGTCCCAAAGGAGGATCAAAGAAAGGGCATAACAGCCAGGAGGCAAGAGGACCACCAGCACTCAGGGAGAAGAATCCATTTGCTAAAATGTTCTATTAAAAAAACACAAGCTCAGACCCAAAACACAAAGGAAAGCCAGCACTGACCCTTTTCCCTCACCCCTGAGCAATGAACTTTCAGATCCTCCAGACTCTGCTCCAGCAGGCAGCTTCTCTGGCAGCACACACACAGCACAGCTTTTGTTACAGCAGGGAGGAAAAGTCTCCCAGGTGATTTTATAATGTAGAGGAGTCTGAGTTTAGGACCTTTTTTCTGTTGCCCTTTGTTCTCCAAGCAGGTTACTGGTGGGATTGAGTGAAGGGGCAGGACCACCTGCTAAAGCAGCTCTGTGTAAATGGTGCTCCTGTGCTCTCTGGCTGGGAGGAAGTTTCTGCACCAAAGTTTTTTTTTGACCTCCAAATAAAATTATGCAGCTTTAGAAAGGACATTTGTAACCTGACATAGTCTAGCAAGGAAGGTGAGCCCAGGTGTGCAGGGAGAGGCACCACTGATGGGGCTGGAGTAAGGTGGGAAGCCATGGGGAAAATCCCAATCTGCCCTTCAAACCAGCATGTCAGGTGAACCACAACTTTTTTAACATTCAGGAGGGTTCCTCCAAGAGAAAGTGAAGTAATTTCATGTGGAATTCTCAAAAGCCCCACAGTGGAGCTGCTCCAGGCCTTGAGAAGCAAGTGTAGGGCTGAAGGATCTGCCTGGAGCCTGCAGGGAAGGCAAATGGGGAAGGGCTCACTGCAAACTGAGGCATGCAAGAGACTTTCCCAGTCCAACATTAACCTTGAATTTTGGCTCCAGTCCTCCACGAGGGCACTTCAGCAGGTTTAGATAGGTATCCAAGGGTCCTCTCTGGACACAGTCCTGATTTAGCAATGAGCCCCAGAGCAGTCTGGCACTGGGGAGGATTTGCCGAGCCCCTGTAGCTTGGCTTGGCACAGAGGCAAGGGGAGGTGAAGCTGACAGGCCCTGCCACTGGCATTGGTCTGATCACCGCAGTGGTTTCACTGCGCATTCAACAAAAATCCCTGTTAATCCTCATGCAAACAGCCTCCAAGGTGCAGCCCATCTCCACACTGTGACACTCCACCCCCAGTTTGTACCAGGAACACATTCAATAGAGCCATGCTATGGAAGGCCTGGAAGTCAAATCAACCAGACGAAACCAAAAACAACAACAACATCAACAAAAAAACAACATCCCCCACCCAAAAACCCCAAAACAAAAAAAAAAAAAAACACACCCACCAACAACCACAAAAACAAAAACAACAAAAAAACACACCAAAAAAAGCACCCAAAAAAATTCACCAAAAAAAACCAAAACCAAACCAAACCAAACCAACCAACCAACCAACCAACCAACCAAAAAAAAAAACTGGCAAGAGAAGGTGTTATGAGTCCTCTGATTCAGCTTGCAGTGCTCCCTGCCAGTGGGGTGTCCCCTCACAGAGCAGGAGGGAGCACTGGGGCACTTGGGGCTGGAGTGGTGAGTGTGCTTCTGGCATCCCCCCTGAATGCTTTGCCTTGCAGCTCCCCAGCCAGGGGGTTTAAAGTGGCCACCTGCTCTTCCATTAGAGGTGATAAAGCAGGGATGGAACGATCCCAGCTTGTCTGTCGGAGCCCAGGGTGGGTTTGCCAAGCTGGCAGCGAGAGCCAAGCCTCTCTTCCTTGCATTCTGCCTTCTCCTTGGGACAAGCTGAGCAGTTCTGGCAGCCAGGGAAACCACCACAGCTCTGGGGGCTCCCTGCAGGCATGATCCCCTCACTGGCACCATTTTGGCCCCACAAAACTGCGTGTTCGTGGTCACCATTCACAGCAACATAGCGTTTTAGAAATATCTTTCTTTTCACCTATGACTTGCAGAGCAGCATTCTGGTTTGGAGGGCAATGGGGCAGCATCCCTTTGGTGTCTGGTTCTTACTTTTCCTCCAGCAGTGTCACCCAATCCTGCTCACAACGTGGCTCGGGAGAGATTATGTGACAGCGGATGTCATCGCCGCTCGCAAGCGCGCGCTCTGCTTTGTGCTCCTTCCCCTCCTCTTTTTTTCCCCCTGCCAAGTTATCCTAAGAGAGGCAGTTTCTGACTGGCGATGTGAAATGTTACCTTTATCACTTCTCCACAGCACCAGCAGTATTATGGGCTGTCAGTCTAAAAAAAGCAGCTTTGTTTGACTGCGCAGAGCCGGCGCTGCGCCGGCGGCGCAGAACGCGCCACATCAGCATCCAGAGGTGAAAGGGCCCCATTAGGTGCTGCACCAAGGTGTCACAGCTTGCTCTTGACAACTCCTGCACGTCTGAGCCCATTCAGATGTCAAATGTATAAATATAGATCCACGTAAAAGGCTGTGCTGCTCAGCAGAGACCCACATGCACACCTCCCTCCCTCCCTCCCCCCCAAGGATGTGAGCAGGAAAGTGGAGGGAGATTGCTCAGTGCTGAAACATCGCCAGTGACGCAGATCTCTAAGTGGGTCAGATGGAAAAGTGATGTTAATGAGTTTACGTGTGAAGTTTGGGGAAAAAAACCATCCAGTGATGAAGGTGAAGGCAAAGCCAAGGGTTTTTAGTGAGTGAGGAAGAAGGTACGAGCTTTCCTCCTCTCCCTCCAACAGGGGCTTTTTGAATTTCTTCACTGCAGATACGAAACAGATGGGGGGAAAGGGAGAACAGGCCCAGCTGGGGATTATTTAAAAGCAGCAACAAGTAAAAAGTTTCCATAATGAAATTTGATTCTTGCAGAGAGCCTGTGTGCACTGGCTGTTGACTATCTCAGGGCAGCCAGCCGAGCGCACGGTGCTCCTGTAATCTCCACACGAAGCCTCCTTTTGCTGAGGTGCCACCGCAGAGAGCTGCACAACTCCAGGAGCACCACAGAAGGAGTATCTGGATTTATGGCTGCCGTATTTCAGTGTGCTTGCAGTTTCAAATGACTTCTGTGCAAAATGAAGCAAAGCAAAGGCACTGATGTTAGTGTTCCCATCTGTCATCTTAAAAAGAAAGAGCTACTGCCCGCCCATCTTCTTTCCAGCAAGAGGCCACACTGAGTATTGTCAAAAGCAATCATTTTCCCTGCTAAACCTTTCCTTTGGGCTACAACGTCTCTGTCTGAAGCATAAGGGAGAGGATAAAATGAACTGAGTAGCAATAAAGAGTCACAGAACCAGAATCATGGACATCATCGAGTCCACCCCCATTCTGCCCTGAAAACAGGGATATCGCCAGCATCAGGTCAGCCCAGGAAAGGTAACTGCAGTTTTTAAACCTTCAAGGAGACTCTGCTGCTTCTGGGCAACTTGTTTGACTAAGTTGCCACATACAGAGATGGACCAACCTGTTTGCAGGACCAGAATGGTGTTCTTTTTTCTGTTTTCCTGGACTGAGGCAGAGGTGATGCCATGGGCAGTGAGGTGCTGTGGGAGGTGTCAGGCTTATCAGGTTTTGAGAGCTATGGAGCTGGGTTATCCCCAGGGTGAAAGGAAGCCAGATGCCTTCAGGGCCTGGTCAAGCAGCCTGGTCTCTGTTTTAGCTCTGTTCCCCATCTCCCCACCCTGAGCTGTGCACAGGTACCAAGGGTGATGTCCAGGATCAGAAACTGCAGGAGCCTGGACTGAACTGACCCAGCTTTGAGGGAGCAGGAGGCAGGACAAATGTTTGTACAGGTCTTGAGGTTACTGAGTGGGAATTCCCAGCTCTGCAGAGGGAGGAATGGGCAGCACCATTCCCCATGGACAGCGCTGACATAAATGGAAAGGGACAAGAAGGAGGAGGGTTGGAGGCAATGCTAAGAGCAGCCTGACATCAACCCAACACCCAGACCCTGCTCCCAAGGAGAACACCCCCTCAAGAAGAGGATTTCATCAGGGGAAGCCTGCACCAAAACCATCACTGCTGTGCTGCCTGTCCTCCCCAGCCTGGACACAGCCCTCAAAGCCCTGCCAGGTCCCAGGTATGTCTCTGTGGCTGCAGAGTCCCCCTGGGCTGTGCCAGGCATCCCCAAAGGCTTTGCTGCTGCGCCTTCCCACCTGGACACCCCTCAGGCTGAGCTTAACCCCACTCGTGCCCACCCACAGGTCTCTGGGGTGGGTGTGGATGTAACCCATCTGTAACTGTGCTCCCAGAGGTTTTTGCCATGCTGTGGGTACACACCAGCTCTTCTGGAAGTGGGGAAGAGCTGCTTAGGGAGCCTGAAATGAGCCTGCAGTTCTGTAAGCCCTGCAGTGCCATCAGAAAAACAAATGAAATCAGCACCTTTCTGAAGGGGGGAATGCTGACTCACCTGCTGTCTGCTTCCCTGCAGACTCCCTACAGCAGCTCCTTTCTGCTCTTTGAACGTGCTTTGGGTCCGCTTCACCTCTGTCTGCAGGTACTTGAGCACATCACTCCCCCTTTCACAGCGCTCCTGCACAAACCCTGTGCACCCCTCAGCTCCAGGGCTTCTCCTGCCTGGTCTCTCTGCACCCCCTATAACCCACAGCAGGGCCTCTTGTGTTCCCAGTGCCCTCATTTCAAGGAGGAACAGCACTCTTCATGCAAAGCTTGGACCACTGGCATCTCACAGACCCAGACTCAAAGGTCCCTCTCCAATCTCAGAGTGAAACACCACGTGAGACTCTCAGAGAGCCATTTCCAGTGATGCCTCTGAGGGATAAAGTCATCAGTTGACTAGGAAAAAAAAAAAAAACCACAGTTAAATTTCAAGAGACCTTTGGGAACACACACTCTTAAGCAGCACTGATAGCAGGTGCCCCAGTAAGAAGCTCATTATGTCCAATAAATTACTCCCTGAAAAGTTCCCAGAGCTCTTATTATCTCTGGAGTGATACCCAGAAGTGGTCTAATCTCTTGTAGAGCTTACAGAGGGATTCAGCTCTTTGTTTCAGTTTAATTACCTCTCAGAAAAGAAAATTCCTATCAGAAGCCTGGGAAAAAAATAGAGGGTAAATACTCAATGCAAGTGATGTAAAATTAGGGTGAAATCCTGTCACACCACGGTTTGCAGCAGGAGATCTCTGGCCTTATGCTGTCTGAAATCAGGAGAAAATTCTCTATCTCACCTTCCAGGGAAAGACCCCCCTCCAGCAGACACCTCAGCTGGATTAAAATTGTAACTAAGAGCATTTTCTGAGGAAGGAGAATAATAGCTTTGTAAATGTATGTACCTTACACCTGAAATCTCATTGACTTTGAATTAGCCATGCATTTGCAGGCCCTTTCGGTCTGACACTCCTTGTGTGAGATTATTTATTTTATTTCTATTTCTAAGAAGCTTTGTGTAATAAGGTGTTAAGCTTAAAACAGTTTAAACTAATATTTGATTGCGGAAACGAGTAGTATCCCTGAATAAGGTTAAAAGTGGGTGCTTATAACATTAAAAATTGTTCCTGTTCTGCTTTGGCAGATTAGACCTGTGAAGCTATAATAGGATTTACCTCTCTGTGTCTCCCTCAGGTTTTAGCTCTTCCCTCGGAGGAGCAGAGACAGGTGACAGACAGCACACTCAGCCCCAACACTGGAACTGCACAGGAGGCTTTGGATCAAACTCCTTCATGGTGGGTTATGGCTTTGTGAGCAGTGAACAAGCAGGAGTGCAGCCCAGCCCACCAGCAGGCTGGCACATTAAAGCACTGAGGTCTGAGCATCACAGCAAGGAGCAGGGAGCTGTTTGGGCACCTCAGCCTGCCTGGGTGTGCCCCCTGGGATAACCATTGCCAGATGCTGAGGGTGAGGGTGAGCCACAATGTAAGTGAAAACTTGGGTGGGGCATTGAGAGACTGTATTTTTGAGAGACTGTATTTTTGAGAGACTGTATTCTTGAGAGACTGTATTTTTGAGAGATTTTATTTTTGAGAGCCAAAGGCCTGACTGGGAGCAGAGGAGTGATTTGTTCCTGTCTTAGGTTGGAAATGGGGGTGTGTATTCTATTCCTATCAGTGGGGCAGTTCTCTGCTGTTCATGGGGCAGTTTTTTCTTTATCTCTCCCACAGCCAATCCTCCCTCCAGGAGATCTCTGCTGTCCATGGCCACTGAGTGTCCCTGCGTGGCTGATCCAATTCCAGCATCCCATGGGGAGATGCTGTGCCCAGGGGAGGAGCCAAGCATTCCTACCTGGATCCAATCTGAGCCTGGCACAGCACAGCAGCCTTTGCCCACTGCATTCCCAGAGGAGCAGCTTTCTGCTGCCCTGCATTCCCAGAGGGAGCCCAGGCCCATCTGCAGCAGCCCTGGAGCTGCAGAGGAAACTCCCCCCTTGTGCAGGATCCCTGCTCCAGCAGAACCACAGCTGGCACTGCAGGAGGGCTGAGCCCCCATGGGATGGGGCTGTGCCACCCCCTGACACACAGGGGGCCAGGGCATGCTCTCACTCTGGCAGTAGTTTTTTTTTGTTTTTTTTTTTTTTTTTTGTTTGTTTTTTTTTTAATATTTTTGGGGGAGGATTTTTTGGTTTTGTTTTTTGGTTTTTTTTTGTACTATTGCATTTGTATTTTTAATTTTCCTAGTGAAGAACTGTTATTCCTGTTTCCATATCTTTGCCTGACAGCCTTTTAATTTCAAAATCATAATTATTCATAGGGAGGGGGTTTACATTTTCCATTTCATGGGAGGCCCCTGCCTTCCTTAAGCAAACACCTGTCTGTTCAAACCAGGACAGTTCCCCTGAGCACAATTACCTGCTCTCCTCTGCCCTCCTCCTCAGGACTGGAAGCTGCCCAGTGAGTGCTGCTGCAGAAAAGAGCCACTGCTCCTGGTCTGGAGTGAATCCATGGGAGACCAAGATGATCAGAGGGATGGAGCACCTCTCCTGTGTGGAAAGCCTCTCCTGTGTGGAGAGAACTGGGACTGTTCAGCCTGGAAAAGAGAAGCCTTTGGGGTGACCTAATTGCAGCCTTCCAGCACCTGATGGAGCCGATAAGAAAGAGGGAGAGAGATTATTTAGAAGAACCTGGAGGACAAGAGGGAATGGCTTCAAATTGAAAGTGTAGGGTTAGATTAGATGTTGGGAAGAAATTCTTCCCTGTGAGGCTGGTGAGGCCCTGGCACAGGCTCTGCAGAGAAGCTGTAGATCCCTACTTCAGCAAAGTACCAAGGCAAAGCAAGCCCTTTTCAGAGAAATGAGCTCAGGTGTTTATTTTGTGAGATGACAGCATTTAGAGTTCAAACTGAGTGGTGCAGAGCTTTGATAGACTCTTCCTACAGTGTTATTTGCTTGCCTAGGACTACTCAGTGGAAATAACCTCAGATTTTCAGCACTGCCCTGAACATGTTTTTTCCAGAGAGAATCGGTACAGCGGACGTGACTCCCCATTTCCAAAGCCCCCAGAGTGGTGAGTGAGAGGGCTTGCAGACTGTCTGTCTTCTTGAAGCACCTTCCCCTCTAAAACACCTCCTGGTGCCTGCTGATGTCACTGTGTCCTCAGGGACACCTTCCCAAGCAGGGTGGCAGGGCAAAGCAGTGTGACACAGAGCCCAGAGTGAGCTCTGTGTGCCCCTGGGTGTCTGCCCTGCTCTCAGCTCAGCTGAGCTGGGGGCTCAGAGCCCATGTCAGGGACTACTGCAGGAGAACATTTGGCTGTGCAAGTCCTGAGCAGCGAGTGCAGCTTGTTTGAACAGCAGATTTTATCACTGTGCAATGCCTTTGAAGTCGGTAGAATGGGACAGGTGATGCAATCTCTCCAAATTAGCGCAGTCCAGAGGGAATGACCAGCATTAAAGTCTCCAGGTAATGCTCTGCTTTCTGTTGTCACAGACATCTTTTATGAAAAATCCTTTCCTTAGGATTTTTCCTTCTGAGAAGCTGAGAGGCCTCAGGAACAAATGTAAACAATGATTATCTGCTGCTGTGGAATGCAACGGGTGGATCTGTGATTGGCCCATCTTGGATGTTTGTAATTAATGGCCAATCACAGCCCAGCTGGCTCAGACAGAGAGCCAAGCCACGAACCTTTGTTATCATTCTTTCTACTCTATTCTTAGGTAACCTTCTGATGAAATCCTTTCTTCTATTCTCTTAGTATAGTTTTAATGTAATATATATAATAAAATAATAAATCAGCCTTCTGAAACAGGGAGTCAGATCCTCGTCTCTTCCCCAATCCGAAATCCTCTGAGAACACCATCATATTCTGTTTCCTCCCCAGCTTTCTGATTATTTAGATTCAGTGGAAAGGCCTGGAAGGTATTAAAGAAGCTGCTGCTCCTGGCTTCTTACCCTGCCAGGCAGAGAGTGAGGTCAGAGATTTCTCTGGATGCCAAGGGACAGGCAAGGCTACCTGACGCACTCTGGGCACTGCCAGGCCTTGCCACAGCTCAGCTTTTGGTACAGGAGGTGTTCAGGAGGTGTTGGTTATCATGCCACCCATGATAACCAACACCTCCTGAAGCTCAGGGAGGGTTAAAAGGAAGTCTGACCCCAAAAATTCTTCCTTCAGGGAGCAGTGACCTAGAGTGAGTAATGCCAGTGGAAAGACGTGCAGGCAACGTCAAGAGAAATGTGATATAAAAAAATTATGACAGCTGAGAAGTGTCCAGAACAGGCAAGTGCTGAAGATATCAAAGCAAACAAGATTGTTTCAGGCACACAGGAAGCCAAAGCTTGGCAGAGAGTTGTTGTTGAACTACTGGTCTGCAAACGAGCTGTCTGGGCTATTTAAAAGGCTAAGGACACTGCAGAGGAGGTTTGGAGAAGTATTTGCATGACAAGTATATGACTTTTAGATGAAAATGACTAAAGCTTCATCAGGAATTGAGGTGCCAAAAGAAGGGAGCTGGCCCAAAATAATATATTAAATAACAAGTTGTAAGTACCCAAACTTTTTAAATTGTCCCAGAGGAACTGGATATTGTATTATATCTATAAATTGTACCTATGAAAAAACAATGGTTGGGATAAAGAAATATAATAGCTAAAATGAAAATATACAATATTTCCTTAAAGCATGATATTTTATTAGAGAACCATAAAAGAAAAAAAAAATCTTGCGCTCATCTGTAGAAAGAATGCCAGTGTGACTGGGAATCTTACTGCAGGTTCAGGAAAACTGAGTGAAAGGGTAATTAAAATATAGTTATTAGCAGCACATACTCATTCAGCATAAATCATAGAGTCACAGAATGGTTTAGGTTGGAAGGGACCTTAAAGATCATTTAGTTCCAACTTCTCCCCCATGGGCAGGGGCACCTTCCACTGGAGCAAGTTGCTCCAAGCCCCAGTGTCCAACCTGGTCCTGAACACTTGCAGGGATGGGGCAGCCAGAACTCCTCTGGACAATCTTTTCCAGTGTTTCACCGTCCTCATAGTAAATAATTTCTTCCTAATATCCAGTCCAACCCTAATCTGTTTCAGTGTGAAACCATTCCCCCTTGTCCTGTCACTCCATGCCCTTGTGCAAAGTCTCTCTCCATGAACATGCAGAGCTTCAGTAACTCTGGATTCTTCCACCACATGAACCATGAGTAGCTAAAGTGACAATGCCAAGCTGAATTTTAGGAGGCCTCTGACTGAGATCCCAAGGAGAAGACTTTGGTACACCAAGATTTTGGCAGGTGAAGAGTGTGACAACAATGCAAACCAGAACCTGAGCAATGGGATGGCACATGTGGCAAAGACAAGAAATTTTATGGAATCACCAGTATAGAGGGGCACTGACATCTGAGGAGGAGGCAGAGGAAATCCATGGATCCAGATGGCCGGTATAAAAATATCTCCATTCCAAAATATTAGAAAAGCAGGCACTTGACATTACCTGCCTGGCAGCCAGGCTTTCAGACCTGTCTGCACGAGAAAACGGGGGCCACAAGGCTGGAAAACAGCTGAGGCTGGATTAATAGGGAAGTTAATGCAGACAATAATTGATCTGTTAGCTTAACCTCAGGAGTATGACAGGCATTTGACTAATTTTGAAGGGAGGAATAATGCAAGACGTGGCGTTTAATAGAAAATGGTATCAAATGCAACAGGGAGGTTACCAAAAATAAATCTGACCTGTCTAACACAAAGTATTTATTGTAAAAATAGCTGAGGTTATATACAAGAAGATGCCATGGATCTCATTTATGTGGCCCCCTCCCCAGCAGTAAGTGGAGGAGTGGGTTGCTAGGAATTAAGAGGACAAAGAGTAGGTCAAGGATCAGATGCCTACAGATGGTTCCAAAAGTCCTCTCCCTCAGCAATTGTAACTTTTACACTTCAAACAAAGACCCAGGCACACCCATGCCCTCATTTTGGGGAAAACTGGATGTGCTGCCTTGCATCTGGCTGTGTGCTCACCCATCTCCTGTGGGCTGACATCCTGTCACATCCCCCCTGTGGCACTGGGGACCTCCCCAGCCACGTGGTCCCATCTCAGCTTTCATCCTGCTGGAGATTCTGCTTCACAGACATCACATTATCCCTGGGAAAGAAAACATCCAATGGCTAATTAAAATTTCCTAGTGATGACTAAACCCACAACGACCCCTCTCCAGTTATTCCAATGGTTATCAATTAACTTCACCATTAGCATGGCAGAGCTTCAGCTGCTGCCTTTTCACCAGATGGTCACAAACCACAGCCTTTGCTCCACCACCGAGGGGAAGGGTAAGCTTTTACCCTCCTGGAAAACCCACTCCATGCCAGTGCCTGGGCTTGGCAGGAGGATGCTGGGCTGAAGTCAGCACTGCCAGCAGCCAGGCTGAGAAATCAGGTTGGCACCAAGCAGATCAGCATCACTTTGTGCCTGGCCAGGCATTTCCTCTGACGTCCTCTCCTCTCCCTTCCCCTCCTGCAGGTTTCCCTGTACCCACGAGCAGCAGCCATCACTCCACCCTGCCTTGGGATTGATTATTTCTCTCTCCCTCTCTCTGGCCCCATCCATTAATGACGCACGTTGATTCAAATGCTGTTGCTTTTTACTTCTCACGCTCTCTTTTTTCCCCCCCATTCCCACTATTTTTGTGAGGCATGAAGTCAAGGTTGTCGTTATTCTATATTTGCATGGATTAAGCTGCCTTCATCATCTATTAGCTTCTAAGTGATAAGAGCCCACATGCAGGCTCCCTCGTTATGTATGCTGCCTCTGCCCGCTGTCCCTGATTACTTCTGGCCCAAATTCCAGCTCCAGGAGCCAAATGTCTGTCTCAGGCAGAAATGCCTCAAAAATTATTTTTTTAAGATGTCCTTTTCAGAAAAGGAGATGTGTTTTCTTCCACATTTGTCTTGGCTGCCTCAGCTGCATCTTTCTGTGCTACCAAACTATTCAAGGCTTCCTCTCAATTTTTCATGTTTTCCTTTCTGGGCCAGGAAAATAGTTATATTTGAGGTGAAACAACCCGATCTACCTGTTGATCTCCTTATATTTGCATGCCTAACATGTCAGATACCTTGTGAGGTTGTGTGTGGGGGTTGGTTCTAAGGTCTTCTACAGTAATTAATCTCCTAATTTCCCACTTAAAAATACTTCCTGTTTTTACTCTGCTTGTAGGTTTAAAATAAGATTTAAAAAGGAAAAAAAAACACAAAAAAAAAAAAACCAACCCCAAAACAAAGCAAAAAAACCAAATCAGACTGTCCTGGAAGAGGAGCTAGAGAGATGGAGAAACCCAGGAAAACAGAGATGATTGGTAGAAGAGGTCCATTAGGCCTCTGGAGAAGGCTTGGAAGGTACAAATTCCCTGTCTCCTCACCAGCCCTGAGGTGGAGTTGCCTGGGGTGCTGGAGCTCCAGCAGGGAGTTTGCAAGAGCTCAGTATTGAGCAGGGATTGCAAGTGGTTTTCTCATCAAGCCCTGGTCTTGCTGTTGCTTCCATTTATGGGTATTTCATGCAACTAAATGATGGCTTTGAGCTGATGATAAAACACTTTTCTCTCTCCTTGCTGCCTGTGCAAGCCAGTTAACCAATTCCAGTGAATTCCAGTCAATGCCACATGGACCTGGAGGAAAACAGCAAGTGCCAGGCAGCAAAAGGCCAAGGCCAGCCCCAAAAAGGGGGGAAATATCTCCTTTATTCTCTCTGAGCTTGATGTCTGCACACAACTGTGCCTTTCTTTTCTGTCCTGCTGTGCCCTGGGCTGTCTCAGACTCACCGGGCAGGAGGTCCAAGGAGCACAAAACAGCCCAAAGAGCCACAAACAGGGTGTGACAACTGCTGCCTGAGGGGTTCCCTGCTGATCTCATTGGGATGTAGGGCTGGAACTTCATTTTCCAGGCTGGGAAGGAGGATAAAAACATGTTCACATGTAGTGCCTCCCTTTGCTAAACCTGGAGGGGAGGGGTGGCTGGAGAGCGTGACCACGGTGCTCTGCCTGGATGTTGCCATTATTTTGTTTTCAGAATGAATGGATCGCTCACTGAAAAGAAAAAAAAAAGGTCATTTTAGGTCAAATGAAACTCTTTTTCAAATTTGAACTGAAGAAGTGCAGAATTTCTCTGCTAAAACAATCCAGAGGGGGAAAAAACAAAATCAGAGCTAAAAAAACCTCAGAGCATTGTTGGGTACTTTCAAAACTCTAAACATCTGACTTTTCATTTTCCAGCCATGTTTTATTGATCAAACGACATTAAACCATGACTTAAAGGTTACTAAGACATAAATAAAAACCATAAAACAGCTTCTCCAACAGAAGTCTCTTTCTTTGCCTGAGAAAGTGGGAGAAGGCAGCTCAATCCCTGTCACAGCTGGTGACTTAGGTGACAGCCAAAGAGGTTTTCTCTGCTTTTTGGGGGGCCAGGCAGGCACAGGTAGGCTCATCCTCAGCTTTCCTCTTTCTGTTTGTGCTTTGGGTGCTGTGCTGTTGTTACCACAGCTTTCTGACCAGCTCAGCGTGCGCTGTCTGTGTGCACATCCCTGCCGAGGCAGGAAGAACGTGATTCTTCCCCCAGTTCCCACAGCACTGCTTCTGTCATTTGTAAAAATATCTGTACCCCACAGGAATAAAATCCCCGAGGAAAGGGCAGATGGACTCAGGCAATGCAGGACAACAAGGTCTCTGTGTCAGGGGAAGCAGAATGGAAATGACTTTGGAGCATTTTGGGATCGTTGCTGACATTGCAAAACCAAGGGACTGAAAGGGCACCAGGATTGAGAGATGGGGAGGAAATAAGGATGGAGGGAAAGCATCCAAGGTTTCAGCCGCAGAAAGCAGGAGGCTGTGCAGGATATTTGTCACTGGGATCCCTGAAAAACATTTGTCCTTTGAAGTAGCTCCTTGTGTGAGGAGTGCCTGAGAGCTTGCCTCCACTCTGCTCTGTGTCCCTGTCCCTCCCTGTGGGAGGCTGGGGGACAATCAGTGCCTGTCACTTCTGTGAAAAATGCATATTTTATGATTGGCTTTTCGCAAATATTAAAATGAACGTTATATGTGTTATGTTAGAAAGTTATGCTGTATTAATTTTCTTAGGTAGTGTATTAAATACAGTTTTAGGTTATAAAATAAGGTTAAAATAGAAACTATGCTATGTAAGATAGTTTTTTTAAAGAAAGGAGTCACACCAAGACAGCAGCCACAGGACACCTGAATCTTTCAAAAAAAGAGAATTTATTGCCCCATTATCAGAAGAAATTAACTTCTTCCTGTCTTGCTCAGACCTGAGGACACCATCAGGATTAAGCGGAAGAAATTGACGATGACCAGACAGAATCCTGTGTTTGAATGTAATTTATGCATCATGTATGAGGTGTATGGATATGCAACAGGCTGTTGCTTTTAAGGGTTAATCCTCTGTTAACGTGGGTCCTTTTCTGGGCTTATGCTGCCCAGAGAAAGGTACCCAGATGTCCGTAACTTTTTGTTTTTATTGTCTCAGATTGTCCTAATCCAAATTGTTCAAAATTTTTATTGCTCTAAATATATTGCTGTTTTTATAACCATTTTATTACTTTAAACTTTTAAAATTTTAAAAACAAGTGATTGGCGATTTTCACACTTCCAGTGCCACTCGAGGAGCAGCTCATGGAAATCTGCTTGGCACAGAGGGAGCACTATAGGACCCAATCCCCATGTCTGGCCTGCTGCAGCAATGACATCTATATTGTCATATTGAAGTGGTGCAAATGGCTCAGAGCGTTGCTAAGAGTTTCTCCTGTGCAATTAATGACATCAAGCAGCCAAATCCCTGCATTCTGAGGGCAGGCAGCCACGTGGGATGGAGAGAACTGCTGAGGCACCAGAAAGGCACAGCGTAGGTCTCCCTGATCCTCCTCATAATATGCAAAAATACTGGAAACCCAGCCTCCAAAATAGCAATGGGTGACACCAAGCATCCTCTCAGCTCCCACATTTTCCTTGTGAGTTAATTCCTGTTCTTTTCACATCTCTGTCCTTGCCTGTGGTAACAAAGGACACAAACTCATCTTGTTTTGAGCTGGCATTTTTCAGCATCTCCTTGAAAAGCCTCCCTCTCATTTGTGTCTCCACAAGAGGGGGGTGAAAGGGAAGATATCGATGACTGAATCCACAGCTTTGAATCAAAATAATTTGTCAGATGTCCAGGACAACAGCAGAGAGCTGGCTGGACAGGTTAAAACTAGCAGGAACTAATGACAGTTAAACATACAACCAAATTCAGTGCATAAATTCTCTTTTAAAACCCTAGAAAAACAGCTTGAAATGTGTTTGACATCTTTTTGGAAACCCTTTATATCTGAAGAGAACCAAATTTGAAAAGCATTTGCTAATTGCACATACTGACTTGCATTCTGGGGCCTGAAAGTGCCCTGGAAGTTAAAAATGTAGATGGCAAATAAACCCAGAATATACCAGCCAGACTCCCATCAGTTCCTTCTATTTCGAGTTCAGTGACACCAAGAACTTTGCCTCTTACTGCAAAACTGGCTTCTGCTTCTAAGGCCTAGAAATGGGTGCCCTATGCAGGCAGGAGGGTAAAATGCTCTGTGATGATGCCCCAGTTCCTTTCCAGCTGAGCATGGTCCAGGTGGGAAGGACAGAGAGATGAACGGAGGAGAGGGGCTGCAAGGACTCCTTGCCATCTCTGCTGCACCCAATGCCAGGTTTAAATGCTGGGGATTAACAAGAGCAGGAGAGTTTTTGCATATTGGGCAACTGCCTGGGAGAAGCAGTGCATCATTCTGCACTTCTGCAGAGGATGAGGAGGGGGCAATTAGATCATGGCTTATCAGAAGTAAAAGTCAGTTTCCAGATAAGCAGAGTGTAACATGTGGATTAAAGTTGTCAGTTAATTAAAGAGGATGTGTTTAAGCCACAGATAGGGCAGCATTTAGAGAAGTAACGCTAAAGAGTGCTGCTCTGTGGAGTCAGAGGAGGATAGTGTAGTGCAGGGTGTAGAGATGCTGGGTTAATACCAAAATTAATTAAAAACACAATGTCTGAAGGGCTCCAGGCCAGGCTTCAAGCCTGTGGAGTGTGGAGCAGACACTGAGGAACAGACCTCTAATTCAAGGGCAGATCTTCTTCCCATTCAGGTGCTGATCCACAAGCTGTGGGTGCCCCATCCCTGGAGGTGTTCAAGGCCAGGCTGGATGGGGCTCTGAACAAGTGGAAGATGATCCTGTCCATGGCAGAGGGCTGGAACTGGGTGATCTCTAAGTTTCTTTTCCAACCCAAACCATCCTATGAACATCTGAACTAACACAGACCTGAGAGCTTGGCATGGCACCTTGTTGAAGCCCAGAGAAAGTGGTGACCTGGTGGATTGGCAGGCCTTCCAAGTGGAGATAACATTTTATTTATAGTCTATGATACAGAACATTACAAATTACATACAATATAAATGCAACATCTGAATATTTACATACAATACTATAAAAATATAAAAATAATTTTAAAAAGAAATAATATGTGAAATTATTAAGAGAACCATATAACTGGTAGCCAATGAACGCAAATGCCTTTGTTCACTAAAATGTATACATAGTGAAAAGTTTTGATAGTCACTGTGCTGCCTTTGTGGATTTGCCACCCAGCACCTCCTTCTGTGCAGAACTGTGCAGAAAGGAAATAGCTGAACTCTGTGTGGGGTTTGTCCTTTATCTCTTTTTAACAAGCAGGGAATGTCTGCCTTGTCAGGCAGCTCTGGGGCTGAGCTGGCAGCACTCCTGGCTGGTGGGAGCAGCAAACCTGCAGGGTGGGCAGCTACCATGTGCCCCATCTCCATTCTCCAAGAAAGACAGGCAGCACTATTTCATCCAGCTGGGGCAGAAAGAAACCCTTGGGGAGCCCTGCTTTGCAGCCTCAGTTCACACTTCAGAGCCATTCAGCCTTTCGTTATGGTTTTTGCATTTTTTAAATGAGAGGCCTGTGAGAGGCTCACCAAAAAAGACAGATGCCACTTTGAAGAGCTCCCATTGGAAGCCAGGATCTCCTGACTCATCCTCCACATTGTACCTAGGAGCACTTTAATCCTTGCAGCACTTCTTGCACAAAAGCAGCATCTTCCTCCGATGCACCCCATGTTTCCATGGGCAGGCAGCACAATTCGCTTTAAAGTGAATAAATAAAAAATGGATCCCCAATTCTCACTGCTCCTAGATGGCAGTGGACAATCCAAAATGAGGTCAAGTTTGTTTCCAGCTTTCTCTTATGGCAGATTTCTCACAGCAGGGCCTCAGCTCAGGCAAAGGACCAGGCACAGCAGTGCCCTCCAGGATGAGTCACGCCAGCCCTGACTCTAAAGGAGGTGGAACTCTGCTGGAAGTAAAAGAAAAGGTTGTAAACTTCAGAGCATGAGAGTGCAGGATTTAAATCAGGGTCAAATCAGAGAAAATTCACCTTCCTTTCAATTAGATCATGAAAGCCTCAAGCACCCTGCCAAGTCCCCCTCTGCTTGCTGCCCTTATTCTTCTCCAGGAATGAGAGCTCCTCCAGGCTCTCCTACAGCCCTTGGATTGCCTCTGGGGCTGGATGATAGGGAAAGGCCAAGGCAGAGTAGCTAACGTCAAAATTTGTTTATTTTGAGCTAGGTATCAAAGACTACCTTAAATTGGAAGGGATCTCTGAAGGGCATCTGGTCCCATCCCCAGCTCAGAGCAAAGACAACTTCTCAGCTAGGCTGGGTTTCTCAGGGTGTTGTGCTCTTTGTTTGGGGCTGTCTCCAAGGATGGAGATCTCACAGCCTTTTTGGACAGCCTCTCCCTGTGCAGAACCACTCTCATGTAAACTCACTGGAGCTTTCCCTTGTGTGTCCTGTGCCTGTTGTCCCTCACTGTTGTGGACATTCAGAAAGGAATTGTATTATACTCATATATACTATTAATACAAGTTAATATTATAGCTATAAATATTATCAAAGAAATACAAATCTATCACTATATTTATATGATATCAACAAAATATCAATTAAACAACAGCAAATAAAATAAAAATACCAATATTGAATTTTATCAATAAAATGCTGTTTGATGGGGCAGGGAATGGATACTAAACTTTTCCACTTGACATCCCTGTCATTGAATTTTTTTTTTTGTTTCCTTTTTTATCTGTTCCATTACATCTCTGTAGCAAACTAAGAGCTTGTGAGGGGATTCAAAGGCCAGCCAGGGGAAGAAAGCATTGGTGGAGAATTATACTACAGTGGAGAGATGATTGATTTATGAGGCCCTTTTGAAATATTAATCAATCATGACAATCTCTCTGTCTTCTTCAGTTAGACACTATAAGTCTTATTCAAATACAAGAGGAAGCTAGGAATCAAAAAATCCTGGAATCTTCAAGGTTAGAAGAGACCTCCAAGATCCTCCAGAACCACCATCACCACAGCATCACCATCATGACCCTGAAATTGTGTCCCCAAGTGTCACAACCATCCCCATGGTGGGGCACAGGGCAGGACATGTCGTGTGTCACAGTGGGCAGTGCTTGTGGGGCACGACAGGAACCTGGCACTTGTGCAAGCAGGATGTGTGTGGGGTGTGCAGGGCACCACTGGGAGTGTGCAGGGCGCTGCCCTGAGCTTTGCAGGTACTGGAATGTCCTGAGCTGCAGTTGGCAAGGCCACCTGAAAGCCTCTGGGGAAGGACTGAGGGACACACCAAGGGAGAGGGTGTCACTGTGGGAGGCTGCTCTTGGCCACCCAGCCAGGAGGTCAACACCAAGAAATTATTCTTAAAGGAACCAAGGGACACCTCCAAATCAGCTGCCCTTGTCCCTGTGGGGGAACTCAGCTTGCCAGGTGCTCACTGGGAACACCACACAGCTGGTCCAAGCAGCCCCAGGAGGTTCCCCAAACACCTGGACAGCAACCCCTCGGTGCAGGGCCTTGGGGAGCAGCTGGCAGAGGTGCCCTCTGGCATCTGGTGCTTGTTCCCAGAGGGGCTCTCGTGGCTGCTGTGGGATTGTCTGTGCCACAGCGACCGTGCAGCCGCCGGGTTTCAGATCTCTGCTGCCCTGCCTGCGCCCGTCTGGCTCCGAGATGGGCCGGGCACAGCTGAGCCTGGCTGGAAAAGCAGCAGCTTTTATCCACGTGGCCATGGCAAAGCTGCTGTGCCAAAAGGGATCCTTTCACCCTGTGTGCAAGAAGCCAATCCCCACACAGAGTTCAGCTATTTCCTTTATTTACAGTTCTGCACAGGAGGAGGTGCTGCGTGGCAAATCCACAAAGGCAGCACAGTAACTATCAAAACTTTTCACTATTTATACATTTTAGTGAACAAAGGCATTCATGTTCATTGGCTACCAGTTACATGGCTCTCTCACTAATTTCACGTATTATTTCTTTTAAAAATTATTTTTATATTTTTACAGTATAATATCTAAATATTTAGATTTTACATTTGTATTATATGTAATTTGTAATGTTCTATGGATATATTACATATATGATATCTTACAATATTCAGAATATATTATTTCTCACTATTTATTATATATAGACATTATAAATATTAAATAATATAGAGTATTTAAGTTTGTATGTTATATTAGTATTATGTTTTGCTATTAAATATTAATACAATAGTTTCTGTTATTATTAGCTAATATTATTAACTGTAATTTATCATTAACTAATATGAATATTTTAATATTTTCTTCTATTGGATACAAGATTCCCTTGCTTCTTATGCTAACTGGTCTTTTTCTCTGCTCAGTCTGTCTCTTCTTTTGAAGAGGTTCCTTTTTTTTTTTTTGCTGGATTTCTGGGATCACTGGCTGGGGGTTGGTGGCCACTGTCTCCCTGTGCCCTTATTTGGGGCATGAGTAATTGGCCAGATGGACAAAGACAGAGGGTTGTGGCCAGTGGCTCTGTTGGAAATGATACAACTTCTCAATTTTTTAAGTCAGTTTTGTCATTGGTTTATTCACCTTTGTCGAGGTGGGAGAGGAATTGAAGTTTTTCTCCCAAAGACTCTTTTCACCAAGGTTTGGAGTTTCACTGGGTGAGGCCTGCTGGGCTTCAGTCAACAGAAAGAAGATTCCTAGACTCTGAAAGTTTAACATCTACAGGTTGGGAAAAGCCAGAAGATACAGAGGACATAATTGGGCATTAGCAAACCTGACCCCCTGGTGCAGATGGAGACACCTGGTCTGGGAAGAGATTGATAAGAGAACCAAAGAAGGATCACCAAATGAGCCTCGAAGCTGAAGGGATCAATAACCAATAGGAGATTGAATATTAAGAATTGTGTGATTCAGAACCAGTGAACAAGAATTATTTCAGTTTTTTTTATGCATAAATATGTGACAAATCTGGTAAAGAACCACGTGTGAAGGAATGATTCCACTGCACAACCTGGGCCACGTGTGAAGAAAAGGATTCCACTGCACATTCTGGCCAGAATAGAGGAATGCCTGATTATCTATGGCTTCAAAGGTGTTGTTGGAGAGTTCCTGCTTTTCCTGCACTTTCAGTGACAGCTCCATGTCCAGCTGCAGGCTGGGATGAGGGGTGTCCCTCAGGGCTCTTGCATGGCTTCCCCAATGGCACAGACAGTGGATCCAGCTCACCCTCAGCATGTTAGCAGGGGATGGGGAGCTGAGAGGGGCAGGTGACACTATGGAAGGATGGCACCATGCAGAGGGACCTGAGCAAGCTTGGGAAGTGAAACCACAAGAACCTCACAAGGTTTAACAAGGCCAAGTGCCAGGTGCTGCACCTGGGGCAGGGCAATCCCAGAGTCACAGAATCCCAGGGAATCATCAAGGCTGGGAGACACCTTAAAGATCATCCAGCCCCACCATCAGCACAGCACCACCACAATCAACCCTAAACTATGTCCCCAAGTTCAACATCCAGATGCTGCTTGAGCAGGTCCAGGGATAGCAGCTCCACCAACTCACTGGGCAACTAACTCCAATGCCTATAACCACTCTGTAATTGGCATTCACATTGTCTGAAAAAATTCCTTCACCCAGGATTTTTCTCCTGGGAAGCTGAGAGGCCTCAGAGAAAAGGAAAACAATTCTTATCTCATTTGCTTCTCCTGTGTTATGCTCACATGTGGAATGTGTTTGGAGAGTGTTTACCCACAGATGATTGTTTGATTGGATTCTGTGTGAGTTGTTTTCACTCTTTGGCCAATCAGGGCCAAGCTGTGTTGAGACTCTGGAAAGAGTCACGAGTTTTCATTATTATCTTTTAGCTTCAGTAAGTATCTTTTCTGTATTCTTTAGTATAGTATGGTATTCTTTAATATAACATAGTATAATAAAGTAATAAATTAGCCTTCTGAGAACATGGAGTCAGATGCATCATTCTCTCCCCTCGCTGGTGAACCTGCATTTACAATACTTTAAGTGATTTTTTTTCCCCCTAATATCTCAAAAATTAATTTCTCAAAAATTAATTTTCAAGACAAGGGAAGACCTGGAAAAGCTGGAAAGGGAGTTTTTCCCTCAGCTCCCGGGCAGTACTAGTATAGGTTGGGTCTCCCACCTCCTCACAGGAGGAAATGAGCAGGTTAAGTCAGCATGAGCACAGACAAAAGGTCTGAGAAAACTCTCCTGTGAGGGTTAACAGAGATTTTTCTTGCTTACTGTTTGCTGTGTGCACTCATTCTTTCAATGGACTGTGTTCATTAATGTGGTGCAATGTCACAGTTAGAAAACAGTAAGAGGAAGCAGGAGGAGGAACAGACAGTATTTACAGAGATTTCAGCCTCCCAGGGAGGCCATCAAACAACCTAAAGAAGAAAAGTCCATGTAAAGAAAGGTAAAATATTCCCATGAATGGCTATGAGAGGGGTAAGAGGCAAATAGCTACTTTTAAAGTCTAGTTACTACAATAAAAAAGAGGGAAAATGAAGAAATTGAGGTCATACTGCATTTGCTTTTCCACTCACATACAAAAAATAAAAAAAAAATCATTTGGAGTTATTGCAAAATGCTTCACTGCATCCAAAATAGGACATTTCATTTGTTGAATGATGTCACTCTTTTTAACCCCTTAAAAGGTGGCCTGTTTTGAGGCAAAAATAAATTCACAGAAGACTCTTCAAATGATAGTTTCCAGCATGTTTCTTCTCCACAAAAAGCAATTCTCATCTCTGCTCTACAGAGGCCTGGGTAGTGGGGTGAAGGCATCATTTTATGGGTATTTAACACGACCAGTTTTTAACACTCTACATGAAGTGGCCAAAACCAGGGCTAATGAAGGAAGGGAGAACATTGAGAACATTGTAGGTCATGGTTGACAGCCATGAAGTCACAAGGCTCATTTCCAAGCATTCACTGAGTTCTAGCAGGTCCCTGGAGCATGCACAGAGAAATTTTATGTGAAATTAATAATGCTGAAGTGATTTATTCAGAGACAAAGTAAGGAGAGGAAATGCTTGTGTCACTGTGCACATTCAGTATGGCTGAGCATGCCAGAGACTCCTTGCAGTCCAAGTTTTATCTTGATAGATACCTAAAATGTGCAAGAGCTAAACTTAGCCTTCTCCATGTGGTATGGAAATTCAGGAAATTCAGGTTTGGTGGATTAGTATGGAGCAAAAAATACTGCAGTGAAACAGTACCTTGAGGCTGGGGCCTCAGGGTTAGAAGATGTAAGGGATGAGAAAATAAACTACTTTAGTTTTAATGTTTTCTGTTGCAAAGGGGGAAATAAACAGGTGGAAATTGTGAATGTCATTGCATGTCAATAAGATTAACAAAGGAGAGCCAGACAGAGCTAGTGCTTTTTTTTGTGAGGGCCTCAATCTTTTTCTCAGCTCGTGTTCTGGTGGACTTACATTGGGTTGTCGGACATGTCTCATGTTTTCCTGGTGTGCTTCACATTTGAATTCAGACTGTCAGACTCAGCTGGCAATGGGCAGAAATTTGGAAACCAAGGAGGTGCAGGGAACCTGCCCCAAGAACCCAGGCTCTCTACACACAGCAGCAAGTCAAGGACCTGCAAAGAAAAATAAGCAAGTGTTTAGGGCAAAAAGGGCAGTTTTACCCAAGGCATGCTCCAGGGCCTTCCACCCATCCCATTTGGAGAAGAGGGAATGTCCCCCACACCAGGGACTTAGTTTCCCTTTGCACCTTGTCTGTTCAGTCCCATCCCCATCCCCATCCCCATCCCCATCCCCATCCCCATCCCCATCCCCATCCCCATCCCCATCCCCATCCCCATCCCCATCCCCATCCCCATCCCCATCCCCATCCCCTGCCACACAAAAGCTGAGGCTCACCTGGGAATTCCCCACTCCAGACCTCCCAAGAACCCAGGGACAGCCTGGATCACCCTGTGGCCCTTGCAGGGTCCTCTCCTCCTCCTGGCCCTGCTGTTTTGTAAACCCCAACTTCAGCAGCTGCCTTTGCACTGCTCTTCAAACCAGTGTGGCCTTGGCAGGAAAGAAGACACTGCTGGTTCCTCTATCCAGAAACTCTCTGGCACTCCACACTTGCTGGAATGGTTAAAACAGCAGCTGCTGCTCCTTCACAGTTACTTCACCAGTGTAAAAGTGCTTGCAGCAAACACAGCTCATTTCCACTTGGGCAAGAATAACCTCCCAGCAGGCAGCAGCTTCCCTTACACCTGTGGTGTGTGGGGTTTCTCTGGACCCTGCAGAAATCCCACCTGGACAAGGGGAGGGTGGTCCCACTGCAGAGGGCAGGGAGCTGGCAGGACAATGAGGTACCCCTCACACAGATCTGTGCCCAACTCCAGCATGCAAAATCTCCTGGAGCAGATCCCAGCAGGCAGAGAGGGCTCACCATTGCTGTTCGTCACGATGATTTCAGAAAACACACTCATCCCATAGAGGAAGGTGCATAAAAGTGGCAGAGCCTGCAGAGCTGACACTTCCCTGCCTGCTCCCAACCCAGCGAAGTTTTTCCCTGCAGAGTTAACCAGGATTTATAAATTTCCCCATAGACAAATTGCTTTGGGAAGCTGAGCTTGGTAATTGGCTGGTGGTGACTAATCCCTGCCTGATTACAGAGTAGCAGTTCCACAGGTATGAATCAGAACATGCAATTGTCAGCCCTCCCCCAAAACAGGGGCTCTTTCTCTCCTGGTTTGATACAGTGGAGCCATTGTGCAGCAGTGACAGTTCACTCCTCACACTCGCCAAAGGGAAATATAATTACTGTGCACTCAGGGGAAGGAGAAAAGGATCAATATACAGAAAAAGAAATAATTGCACACAAATGCACAACCCCTGCAAAGAGAGACGTTTCTGAAATCTCAGGGAGGAGGGGAAGAATGGGCCACTTCAATTTCATACCTCTGTCTGAAATTGGTATCTACAAATTTCTGTCCAGGAGCAAAACTGTCTCTAGAAGTCCCTGAAAAGAGGGTGCTTTTCCCCCAGTTCAGAGATCCACAAAGGAGCATGAAACTACTTGCTTTTCAGAGCATCTTCCTCTCCTCCACAGGACAGTTTCAGCTTCTTCCCTGTTCCAGGCACTGTGCCAAAAAGGCTGAGGGTGCCAAGCCAACATTTCCTCAAAAGCATTTCTCCATTTTTTGAAAGCTGAGCTTGCAAACCGTGGGCTCTTGCTTCCTGTGGGGGCTCCTGGGCAGGGGAAGGGCAGCCCCCATCAGGGATCCCTCACAGTGGCTTGGCTTGCCATCCAGGGAACCCAAATCCTCACCTGGTCACTGATGGACAAAGCTGAGCATCTCCCTGCCTGGGTGGGGGGCTCAGAGGGAAGGAAAGAGGAGCAAAAGCCACCCCCCACCCAGCCAGCTCCTGCCTCCACTTTGGGAAGTGGGAGGCAATTAGAAGAGGTCACAGCTTGGCATTTTGGGATGTTTTCCCCCGGGGAAGGGGGTAGGACTTGTCATTGCCATCCCATTTCCCATTAGATACAGAGAAAGGGATGTTTAAAAGTCTAAAAGGCACCCTGTGGTAGGTAGAGATGGATATTTCAGTGCTAAACCAGACTTCTTTCAGGACTTCTGCAAATGCACAGAGGAGAGAGAGCATTTTAGGAACACTTTGCCATCCAGATATTAACTACAGATGCTAAAACGAGTGTGTCAGCTCTCTGCTTCATTTTTATTTAAGCACATAAACTGCTCTCCACTTGGAAGAAATAAGGCCTGTACATAGCCTCATCTGCAGATCTTTGTGCTTGCCATCCCAGAACTGCCATCCAGGGACTACCATCCAGAAGCACTGTGAAAGCTAATGAAATTTTAATCCCCCAGTACCGAGCGCAGTGTGTATGTTGTATTGCACTAAATGGTTTATTTAGTTGTCCTTGCATTGGTGATGGGAATATTTTACCGGGTATGTCAGGTCACGTGGATGGTTTATTCCCCCTCCGTAGCACATGGTCTCTCCCCAGTGCATCCCTTCCCCTGGTGGTCTGTCCCATGGGTGGCTCCTCCCCTCGCCCCTCCCCAGTGGTGTCCCATTGGCCACGGTCCTCTTTCCCCGCCCCCTTCCTTGGGTATAAAAGTGCCCTGCAAGGAGTTTACACCCTCTTTTCTCTCTGGTGGTTGCTGTGTGGGCTGTGTGCTGCCCCAAGCCAATAAACTGGACACTTGTCCCCACGTGGGAAAGAGCACTTCTCATCTTTTATCCTTTGTCTATGCAAGTCCGTGTGGGCTTGGGTTCGAGCTGGCCGCATTGGACCCAGAGAGAGCCACGGATTACTTCATGTGTACATAATGAATGTTTGCACACACGCAGAGCTCTTTGTCACCCCAAAGCAGCGGCACTCACCTCCTACAGACCACTCATCTGTGTTAGTCAGGGCTGTGACTTCCTGCTCCAGGCCATTAGAGTGTGTCCATGCTCCAGATCCCAGCCCTGTGAGTCCTTTGTTAATTGACAGACCAGTCCTCACACTCAGCCTCATGTGCTGTCAGTGGCTGCAGCTTTGTTATCCAGTGCTAATATTCCTACCAAAATCCATGTGCAGTTCCTCTCTCTGTCGCAGGGATCAACCCCACAACTGGCATTTCAATAATTCAGGCAAGAGGAGAATTTTATAGCTGAGCTTAAACCACTTTTTTCTTCATGGAAGTTATTGCTTTGTACAAGTGGGTTCCTTCTTCCTATAATAAGGGCCTTCATGACTTTTTTTTTTCCATGTGTGGAGCTCTAAAACTATATTTTGTATCTTAGAATAAGCAACATGTTTTTCAGAATACCTCAGTCCTGAGGAACTTCTGTTGAAGCTGAGGGATGTATTTCCAAAATTCAGGTTGCTTATTAAACAATGGAGCTAATAAAGGCTGTTTTCCTATGAATTTTGTTATGTAATCTCACACCTCCTGCCAAAATAAGCACAGTTCATCCTTATCCCTGTCCCCCACCTAAATCTCTGTCTGTACCTAGAAAAAGGCTTTTTCTGAGTTTTTTCTGAACAGCAAATGCATGTACAGATCAGTGAGGTGTGGACACCAAATGGCACATACACAGCACTGCCATCTTTGCTTCACACTGCCTGTGGCACCACTCTGGGGACATCTCTTGTCCACACAGCCACAGACCTTCCTGAGGCATGCAGGAGCATCATTCCCTTGAGAGATATCCTGGACTTCTGCAGGTTAGACTGAACTTGGGTGGTGGATTAAAGGGGAGATGGAGTCAAACTGGGCAGTAAATTTCTTCCCTTTGGAAACAGGTTAAAAAAACTGGCACTAAATGTAAGCTGGGCTCAGCTGCTGGCTTGCCAGGGCACAAAGAAACACCAGAGCCAGGTGCCACCCATCAGTATGGCAGGAGATGTCACCCAGTCCCCTTGGTAACCCCAGGAAGGTTACAGGCTGGCTTTTAAAAATTAATATCCAAGCAGGCACATGTGAACAGAGTGTTAACCAAGGCAGAGGTTCTTCCAGCAAACTCCCTGCTGAAGTAAGGTGAGTGATAAGCCCTGGCAAAGTGCAGGAGCCTCTGCTTCTCCCTGAAGATCTCATGCTGTTTAGTCCAGTGTGTGTTTCTCCTGGTCCATCCCCTCTCTCTTACAGGATATTTATTGATGTGAGCAGAAATCAGAGATCAATGAATTTAAACTCAATTTTTTTCACCTCTGAAAACAAATGTGAAGCAAAACTTCAGGAGCAGTTCCCTGTCCTTGACAGTCCACAGGAGCTTCAAAATATGGGACAGTGCACACAGTCACACAGGGATCACGAGTAAGGAATTCATTTGCTCAGAGGATGCAGAATTGCAGCCTCAAAGAGGTGTGCAACTCTGAAAATGTCCTTAAAAAACAATAACTTCCAAATCAGGCAGCATAATATGTTTTCCCACTCTAGGGCCTCTGAGGAGTTATTAAATACAATTTTCCAGGCTTATTCAAATGTCAACTCATTATAGCCTGTGCAAATAGGAAGGCAGACCATGGGATTTGTGTTTTTGTTATAACTATTTTTATATTAAACCTATAAAATGCATAAAGGAGCATTAAGCCCTGTTATTCTCTCTCTCTTTTTTTTTCTTTCCCCATAGCTGCCCGGCTTCTTTTTGAAAAGGGTCATTCAAAAGCAGCCAAATAATAAAGGCTGGATGAGGACATTCCAATCCCTCCTTATCCACTTAAAAACCACAATATTTCAAAGGCACTTCTGGAGTGCTTCCTTTGGCAGCTACAACTGGAGCCACAGTAGAAACCTTTCAGTGGGTCATCCTGATGGATGGCCTCTTACATCAATAAGCCAGCTGTCCCCATTAGGAGTGGGAATCATCTGAGGGGGCTTTAAAGGAGCATTTATCACATCAAGAATTAAAGGTGCACCTGTATGGCTCTTTGCAGCAGCAGATCTCCAAAGATCTGCAGAGCGCTCGGTTTTGTTATCAGGCAATGGAGAAGGGGAGACCTCCCAGCACAGAAGGGCTTGTTGAAAGTCACCCTGTGTCTGAGCAGAAGAGTTGGGACTAAGGCACTCAAATCCCAGCTTGGTGTTTCATCATCCTCATCATCATCCTTGAGCCTCCTCATCCTCCTTCTGCCCAATCCCTGTGCAGTAACACCTAATTAAAGACATGAACACTTTTGTGTTCATTTCTCTCTCTCCTGCAGACACTGCGGTTTTTTTTTCAAGCATTTTGAGCAGTGATTCCGCAGCTGACAGCAAATGTCCTTTTGATGACTTTGTCAGACTGCCAGGGCTGTGAAGACATCTCCAGAATCCTCCACTCTCCCTCCCTGCCCTTCCTCTTCGTGTGCCAGTTCCCACTGAGATGTCCAAATGTGCACCAGCTCCACTCAGGCGCTCTCCCAGACACTCCAGGGCAACCCCACTTGTACAGACACCACGCATCTGACCACAGCAAGGGCTCCCTCAGTCCCACTGCCTTGATCAAAATTCCAGGCGGCAGCCAGGCAAAGACCAACATCCGTTTATTTTAGAGGCCAAAAGGGTGTTTTGTTTTATTTGCAAGGTTTTATCAGTCTTTACTGTGTCCAGTTCTGGGCCCCTCAGTTTGGGAAGGACGTTGAGATGCTTGAGCACATCCAGAGGGGGCAACGAGGCTGGAGAGGGGCTGGGAACACAAAGCCTGTGAGGAACCCCTGAGGGAGCTGGGGGTGCTCAGCCTGGAGAAAAGGAGACTCAGGGCTGCCCTCATCACCCTGCACAGCTCCTGAAAGGTGCCTGTGCTCAGCTGGGGCTGGGCTCTTTCTCCAGAACCAGAGCACACAGCCTCAAGCTGCGCCAAGGGAAATACAGGCTGGGTATTAGGAAAAAGCTTTTTACAGAAAGGGTGAGAAAGTTCTGGAATGTTCTGCCCAGGGAGGTGGTGGAGTCCCCATCCCTGGGTGTGTTTAACAAAGCCTGGATGTGGCACTGGGGGCCAGGGTTTAGTTGAGCTGTTGGGGCTGGGTTGGACTCAATGATCTTGAAGGTCTCTTCCAACCCAGTGATTCTGGGATTCTGTGATTTATCTCCTTGAAAGCAGATGAGCAAATTTCACGTAAAATGGTAAAAAGTGAACTTGCTGCTAAGGCAGAGCAAGAAATCAGTCTTATTCCAGCTCAGAATTTAACCAGTGATGAAGCCCTATGCAACCAAAAACTGCCATGACTGGAAACAAATGCCCAAGTTCTTGCAAGTCCAAAGGGCTTACACGAGTCCCTGGGGCTTTGAATTCCTAAATTTCTCAGAAGTTCTGGGTTTTTAAAATAAGTACAGTAGCAGATAAACAGGATTAGGAACTCTAAGACCAGATTTATAAACCTTTCCAGGGCTACCCAGGCTGTGCCCACTAGATGGTTCCTAGAAAATTAGTCTCCCTTAAGATTTCCTGGACTGGTACAGATTTAAAATTTAATTTTCTTTAATAACAGTCCCACAGAGTAATTGTTTGCACATGCATGGGCATGCTGAGATAGATGTGGTTATTTGGCTCATTTAATTGTCTGTGCACCAGGGATCTGGCAAGAGGACCTGCTGTGTCAAGCAGTGTCTAATCTCCCATAAAAACCCAGCAATTCTGGCACACACACTCAAGCTCACAAGTTTTAAGCACCCTTCCTCATCAGTTATACAAGCAATGTGTGATCTTCCACGTTCTTCCAAAATAATTTAAAAAAAGGCTGTTTGGGGATTTTTGTCTGTTTGGGATTTTGGGTTTTGGGGGCTTTGGGATTTGGGGTTTTTGGGGGGTGAAATGGGGAATTTTGGGGGTTTTGGGGAATTTCAGGATTTGGGATTTTTGGGGATTCAAGATTTTGAGATTTGGGGTTTTGGGATTTTGGGGGGATTTGGGAGCATTTTGGGGTTTGGGGGTTTGGGACTTGGGGTTTTTGGGGGGTAAAATGGGGGATTTGGGTTTTTTGGGGGGGATTTTGGGGTTTTTGGGATTTTGGGATTAGGTATTTTGAGGGGGGGTTGGGGTGGATTTGGGGGAATTTGGGGAAATTTGGGATTTGGGGTTTTCCCAAGACCTGTCCTGCCATCCCACATGGACCCACAGCCAAGCCAGCAATGCAAGCACAGGTCTCCTCACAGCTGGTGGCTTTCTCCAAATTATACTTTTTGGGTTTTTTAAAATCTGGATCTCAACTTTCTCTACTTAAAAAAAAAAATGGTTGGGAGAGGAAGTGTGATGGCAAAGAAAAAGCTTGAAAAAATACTGATGTTGTGATATCTGAAGGCAACTAAAATCAATCAGAAATGTGTACTTTTAAAAAGCCCATTAATTGTGACTTTGGGGTTGATTACATGATTTTGGGGGTCAGATTTGGGTTTGAGTGGGTTGAAGGCCATGTGCCTGAATAATGAATGTATTGCTTGACCATCCATGCTGCTGTGTCTCAGGGCTGTGATTGACCACGAGGTTTCCTTGTGCTGTCACCTCTTCCTTGCCTTAAGAAGGTCTCTGTGAAAAAGGGGGAGTTTCACCATCTCTAAAACATACAGGGAAAAAAAACTCAAAGAGTTCGTGCTGATTTAAGTCTGAAATGCTGCAGAAAAATGCAGCCTTGCCTTCAGGCACCTGATCTCATTGCAAACCAATGTGCTCTGGGGAGATGAGGACTGCTTTTCCAAAGCAGGTTGCTGGACTGGTTTTCTGCCTGGGCTCGCCAAGGGCTGTGTGATTGCTGTTGCTGGCACCAGGGAGAGGGAAGGAGCACGTGGCTGGGAAGGTGGACAGAGCTGCTCCTCCTTCCAGCAGGCAGGACTGTGGTGCTGCAGGGATTGC
This sequence comes from Diglossa brunneiventris, assembly GCA_019023105.1. Taxonomy (NCBI): domain Eukaryota; kingdom Metazoa; phylum Chordata; class Aves; order Passeriformes; family Thraupidae; genus Diglossa; species Diglossa brunneiventris. Next base: position 5,382,900 of record CM032352.1, read on the forward strand.
CAGCTGGCTGGTGGGAAGCTGGCTGTGGTCTCCAGATGCTGAGAATAGCCCCTGAACAATGGGACATTGCTCCCCTCTCCCTGGGACACAAGCATGGGTCAGAGGGGAAAGCACCCTTGGTGCCTTCTCCAAGTTCCCAAGTTGTTAGAAATAATAATAATAATAAAAATGAATGAATATCTGGAGGCTTTTCTATTCCAGCTCTGTAATCAAGAAAATGCTGTATCCTTCCCCACTGATGAGCATTTAAATGTTCTGTCCCCTAGCTGCAGCCTGCTAATGGGGATCATGAGGCCTGGCTGTGCTGCCAAGAAGAAATCTCCAGCATGGCTTTTTCCAAATCTCCATGGGTGCCTGATCTGTGTGCAAATGCTTTTTGGATTGTTTTTTAGTCTTCTGTTTTGTTAGGTTTTGCACTTCCAGATAATGCCCCTGGATAGCCACGTGGTGGCTGGGAAAGGCAGGAGGGCACCAGTGGGAGATCTGGATGCTCTTCCACTGCCCACTACCAAATGGGGCTGGGGGGGAGCTAAACTCAACAGCCTTCACCATCTCTGTGGGCTAGGCTTTTTTTTTTTATGGTTTTCATTTGAAAGCCAGCATGAATTAGCATATTTCTCTCTCCTTTTACGTGACTGCTGCTAATTATTTTATTAGTTGCAAGAACAAACCGAATTTGTGATTATTAATGTGGGTATAAATCTCAGTGTGCTCACAGACATGCTTGGGAGGTTTTGCACCGTGTTTTAAGATAAGAAACAAGTGACTACAGCAGTAATTATGACTATTGCTTTAGTCTTTCACACAGTTGGAGAATTCAGTGTCCATGGCTGAGGCCTCATTCTCATCTTTCCCTGCTGAAAGTGCTCCCAGTTCAGTACATTTAAGTGGGAATAGGGACAAGGAGTTCATGTCCTTACAAAGGTTAAGATGTCCAGTATTTCTTTTACGTACACAGTATTGTTACTGTGATTTCACAATCACTCAGACACAAAAATGTTAGGTAGCTTGCCAGGGAAAGAAAAGAGAGAGAAAGGAGGACAAGGAATCCAGACAAAAAAAATGGATGGTGCTGGAGAGGGGCTGCCCCTTTTCAGCTGCAGCTGCATCTCCCACCTTGCACTGGTGCCAGCGGCAGGGGAGGGCATGGACAGCCCCAGAAAGGCACTTCAGCCCTCATTTCACCTCCCTCCCTCCACTGTGTGTGTTTTCCCCACTGGTGTTTAGGCAGACAGGTCACCTGCAGCATCAGCTCTGGCACTTCAGTGGAGGGGCTGCAGAGAGTCTGGCTGGAGCTGGAGCTCAGCCTGGTCACAGCCAGAGTGCTGCTCTTGCACTGCAACTTCAGCTGACACCAGGCACGCTCCAGTAATCTGAAAATCAACCACTTCTTTCACAATGAGGGATTTGCAGTGCAATTAGGCGCAAACAAACCATCAGAAGTGGATGTGGGCAATTCAGTCAAACACCCTCATACACATTCTTCAACTGGTTACCTCATGTCTGTATCAAAGACATTGATATAATGGTTCTCAAGCAGAAAAAGGCTGCAGCAGCTCAACAACTCCATGTCCTAAGCCGATTTACAGCCTGAACAAGACAGAAGGATCTCCCATAACTTATGCCTGAGAGGGAGAATGTGCTGAGTGCACATTTGTCTTTGGTCCAACATCATACCAAATGTGGCAACATAACCACTCTGCTTAGGACCTCTTAATACTAAATCTTGATTCACAATCTCCATGAGGCTGTTTCAAGTCCCTCTAACTGCAGCCTGATGCAGACACGAGGTGCTGCACACACACTTGAAGGTGACTGTGGGAACATGTCTGGATAGCACAGAAAGAACTGGTGCAGAGACACCCAGTTTCAGATCCCAGACTTTCCTACTCGTCAGTCTGGAGAAAGACAGAGTAAGGAGGAAGAAACCCTAGAAAAAGAGAAGCAGGACTCTTCATTAGCAGCATGAACTTCCACAATGATTTTATCAAAGGACAGAAAAACCACAGGCCAGTCATTGGGTGGCTGTGGTTAACACAATATTGAGCTCAACCTTCAGCTAATTAAGTTCTCTAGAAACCACAACTGCAGGAAGGCAGACACTTGCTAAATAGATTAAATTTTTCTTTGCTCATGTATTTTTGATACCTGTCATCTCCATTTCCACCAGACAAAATCACCTTTTCTGTCCCATTTCTTAGCACTTGGATCATCCAGATCCACAACAGCTCTCACCAGAAAAAATCCCACACCCTGTGGGACACCAGTGACCTGTGCTAACCAGGGGGTGCCTGCACTGGGCAGCTGAAAGGGAATACAGGTGGGGGCACCTGCAGCACCATCAATATGAGGGTGCAGCTCTGTACCACTGTGAGCAGACAGCTCCTGAAGGCAGAAAACTAAACAGAACCACCACACAACTGAGCTGGCTCCTGCCACCTGAGCTGGGATCTTGTGCTTGGGTGGAAAGCCAAGTGCCCTGAGAGCCCCTATTCTTGCAGGGTGTCTTTGTCCATCATGTACAACTCCAGGAGCTGTATCTGAAATATTTCAGCAGCAGCAGACCTCATCTCAAGGGGCTGCTGCCTCCCAAGGTCCATTAACTCACCACAAATCCCTTCTGCACAGCTGGTGTGGCTGAGATGTGCCTTATACCTGATGCCAGAAACTGCTCACTGGAGCTCCAGAAGCTGCTTTTCCTCTCCCTAAAAGGAAAAAAAAATAAGAGTTTCTGTTGGATGTGATGAGAAAAGCCTTCCCTGGCCAGCTGCACTCTGCAGGGCTCTGTTTGGTACACATAATTATCTGCTTTGTAATGGGGATTTACTGCACATGTGATGGTGTGCTGTGTTTATAAAATACCTGATGAAGGTGGTGCCTGAGCACACCTGTGTGTAGCTGTGCTGGGTGCCTGCTCTGAGGTGGCTGGTGCAGGCTGCCCTGCAGCCCCTGCTTTGATAATTTGTCCCTCTATTATCCCTGCTGTTTCACAGGCACCAAAAGATAAGGGTGAGGAGCTGCAGCAGAACAGCTTTGCATGATGGCAGCAGAAGGTGCACACATGGAAAGGATAATTGGTGATGGTGAGGGGAGTCAGTGAAACTAAAGCACATGACAGCCCCAGAGCTCCCTGTGGATGTGGCAGGGATGGACATGATGGATGTCAGTCTCTGTGGAGCCCTGGCTTTCTGTGGGAGCTGTTCATCCAGCACAAGATGTAACACATATTCATCTGTATGCAAAACTGGGGCTGGGTTTAGGAGAAACAAAGGAAGCAGCTGTGGAGTGCAGCAGGCTACCAAAGTGGAGAAAGCCCAGATGGTGAGGGAAAAGGGATCTTGTGCATGCACTGGGCACCAGCAAGCACTGCTGGCAGGGAGGGAGAGGTAGGTGGATTTTTGCTTGCCCTTCAAGAAGGAGAATCTGACCTGCACACCATGTGCCCTGCACTGCACAGGGGTGGGACAGTGAGGGCATGTGTGGGGTTTTTTAACCTGGGTTTGAGCTCCTAGTGTGCAAACCCTGTTGCTGTCACAGCTTCAGCAAGAGCGGCTTGCCAAGCCAAACCCCTGCAGTTTGGTTCACCTGCACTTTTTTTTTTTTTGGCACTGCTCTTTTAAACTCAAAGGGGAGAGGTTTAAATAGATGTTAGGAAGAGAGTAAAGAGGTACTGGCACAAATTGCCCGGAGAGGCTGTGGATGCCCCATCCCTGGAAGAGTTCAAAGCCAGACTGGGTGATCAGATGCTTTGAATAACCTGGTCTAGCAGGTGGCAGGGGAGTTGGAATGAGATGATCCTTAAGGTCCCTTCCAACCCAAACCATTCTATGATTCTGTGACAGCTGGCTGAGGCACAGAAAGGATTAAACCATCAGGAGACTCAGGACATGGAAAATGTCTATCTATCTGCAAGTGGAGTGAGAGTTTTGGGTTTTTTTTTTCCAGGGTGAAAGGATCTGCAAGTGGCCCTGAGGAGCAGGACTCTTGGTTTGGTGGGGTTGGAGCACAGGCCACGGGGTGTCTGGGGCTGTCCCCAACAGGTGACCCTGCTGCTCATATCCAGGCCAAACCTGGGGATGTTTAAATGTAGGATTTGGGTTCAGTCCCCTTGCACAGACACGGTGGAAAGCTGAAGGTCTGGAGGCACTGCTGTGGGAGCACATGGCCTTAATGCCCTGCTGCTGGGATCACTCATGGAGGGCTTTGGTACAGGGATCCTCTGCCTGGTGCCAAGACAAATACTGCTGTGGGCTTTACTGACCCTGGTAGATAAAGCAGACAGATTTAGCTGTTTCAAGGTAAAAACTTGTTGGGGAAGATGAAACAGGAAAGCCTTATAAATATGATTGCCCGGCAAAAGATTTTGAGAATATAGAAATTATAAGTGAGATTGAAATGAAAGCAAGCTGTGAGATCCCTTAGTTAACGAGAACAATGGTGTGGCTGCTGAAGGTAATCCCCTTTTGGTGAAAGAACACCCTCTGCTTGCGGACAGGTCCAAGGGTCAGAGCAGAACCTACTAGCTTGGCAGAAGGGGTCCAAAGAGGAGTTTTTAGGGTTTAAAATGTAACACAGTATGGTAATGTAATGATTCTTATAGGCTGTATGTAAATGCTATAGGATTTATATATTGTACTAGATTGGTTAGTGAGAATTAGAATATTCAGCACATAATGTAGCTATGATATTTTCTGAAAAATCCTTTCCTTAAGATTTTTTCTCCTGAGAAGCTGAGAGGCCTCAGGAACAAAATGTAAACAATGATTATCTGCTACTGTGGAATGCAACAGGTGGATCTGTGATGGGTCTCATGTAGTTGTTTCTAATTAATGGCCAATCACAGTCAGCTAGCTCAGACTCTCTGTCTGAGACAGAAGCTTTTGTTATCATTCTTTATTTTTCTATTCTTAGCTAGCCTTCTGATGAAATCCTTTCTTCTGTTCTTTTAGTATAGTTTCAATATAATATATATCATAAAATAATGAAACAAACCTTCTGAAACATACAGTTAGATCCTTTTCTCTTCTGTCATCCTAAGACCCCTGTGAACACCGTCGCACACAGAAGAAGATTTATTGTATTGTAACAGGAACCTTATCCTCTTACCCTCTCATCCTCTCTGCCCCTCTCTTCTCTCGGGCCTGCTCCGAGCTGTGGCTGGCAGCTCCCAGCAGGGCCCTGCACCCAGGCCCTTTGCAATAAACCACAAGTTCCAAGACCTGGCTGCAGAGATCTCTCGTCTCCATCCATCCCGACCATCCTACCCGCCGTCACTCCTACAAAAACTGAGTGGGTAACCAACCACCTCCAAAAACCTCCCTGTGCTACACAGCTCCCTCACTGCTCAGCCCCTGTGGGTGCTGGCCTGGGGCACCCTCCCTCTCCCTGGACACCCTCCAGCCCAGCAGAGGCAGCCACAGCCCCCCACATTTGCCAAGCCTCTGCTTGATTTGCTCCTTTATGAGGCTGAGGGGTTTTTCATGCTCTGTGTGGCAGATTTGGAGTGGCCCAGATGAGTGGAACTATTTGCATGCAGTTGAGGTAGATGAGATAAGGCCTGTGCAAATAAAGGGTCGCCAGGCTGGGCTGGATTGGGATGAAGCTGGCAGCCTCCTCCCAGGGCTCTGGCAGCAAAACCCAGCTCAAACCTGATGCAATGGGTGCTGTGGGCTCCTGGTATTTCCACAGAGTGTTGTACGAGCTTGATGTGTGTGATTTGGATCTTTACGAGTTTGTTAACAATTGTATTCGTGCCTAGATGGGCGCGATGAAGGAGCCAAAATTCCAGGCAGTGGAAGGTAATTAATGCTCATCTCCAGTGCCAGAAGTTGTTGGGAAACTGTGGCCCCATCCCAAAAAATGGGCAGAGCCCTGTCTCACTTGGGTAAATCTCTATGAGGTAAGAGAGCTGGAGTTGTACAGCAAAATCTGTCACTGTGGACATGGGGTCCAAGAGGGGCTGCACAAGAGCCCTGATCTGCCCATTTCTGGGAATGTGACAGCCCATGGATGGGCTCTGGGATGAGGGTCCTGATTAGCACAATCCCTGTGAGGATGCCAGGCTCCCCAAACACCCAGGACCTCTTAAAAATATAGACCCAGGGAGGGTCTGCAAGCACATGCAGAATATTTGTAAGGCATTCATACTGCACTGAATGGTACAATATAATGAGTCATTTTTTAAATTGTCATTTAAATATTTGATTCGATTTCAGGTAGTTTAAAAATTGTATTTCTTCCACAGTGAGGAAGCAGGCATGACATACTGGGACAAGTGAGTCCAAGCTCCTGTCATTAATATCTTACAGAAACAGTCGAAGACTAAAACAAATGACTGAAGCCAAATACATGTATTCATTACTAGGAATTTCCCTAAAATATCATGGATTCTCCCTTTTCTTAAAGGAGAATCACTTGTTTAATCAACTCAACTCTACTTTTCCTCTGAACCCTTTTTTTCCCCCAAGCATTAACCCATCTTGTTGGGTGGCTTATTTTTTTTTTTCTCTGAGTAAAAACAATTTCCTAGATTTTTATTTTATTCATGACAGAGTGTATGTAGGTAAGGTTGAAAGGTTGTGGTGGTATTAAACTGTAGAAAAGCAGGGCCTTAAAAGTAGGTTCTTTATGTTGTTATTATTATTTTAAGCAGGGATATTATTTTTAAAGGGTCCAAGATTGTCCTCAGGCCTTGGCTTACGCTCAACTATTTAGTCATAAATCTTAAAAAGAAAACATCCAACCTTGTTTGATTTTTTTCCCCTCTCTCTTTTAAAAATAATCTGTTTTAAAATATTTTGCGATTGCTGATTCTGAATGAAATAGTGAATGCATTTAGCATGATAAACAGTATACACTCACAACTGTAAGCAAGAAACTGCTATTTACAGATCTTTGCACACATCTGTAATCCATTCCACCACATTTCACGCACACAAAGCCAAGTTAAACAGCAAAAACCTCAAAAAAACACAAAGCAAAACATAAAAAAGCACATTCACTCAGAGCAGGATTGCAAAGTCTTTAACTAGACCAGGAAAGGACTGAGAGTTTATCCAGTTTAGCTGTTCAAGCCATGATCACAACTGTGTTTCCCAAACTTGCTAAATAAACTGCATCACAGCACACCCTAATCTTCCTGTCTTTTCCCTCCAGGATGGAGTAAAATGCCTCAAGCAGAGAACATGAAGACGCCCAGGACTCTGGACTGTCCTTTCTGCCTCCTGGGCACAGTTAGGTTTTTAAGCAGCTCAGATGCTGAGCTAAAGTGGCCAGTTTTGAAATCTTTATCTGGCTGCTGCTTCCCTCTGGGAGGCGTGCAGAGCACAGCTCATTAAGTTACCGTTGGTTTCCGTGGACAAGCCATCTGCTGGGGAATCATCATGCCTCTGTCCTGTTCCTTCTGCTCCAGGGGAGACAGGATTCCCTCTGCCTTCATGGTTTCACTCAGCTTCAGTCACCAGGAGTGTTTGCTCTGGGCTGGGGTCGATGAGAGCTGCTGTGATGGCTGGGCCAGAGGGCTGGAACCCCCTAACTCCATTTCCACCTCCAAGTTACTTTTGAAATGTTCCCAGAAGTGCAGCAGAGAGGAACAAACCCCAGTGGGGCAGTGGGGCAGTCTGCTTTCCTCTCTCTCAGCTGGATTGAAAGGGCATTTATAGCTGATGTTCTTTGAGCACCACCAAATAGTTGTTGGGATTGAGAAATTCACCTGAGCATCCTTGTTTCTTCAGTTTCCTGAGAAGAGGAAGTTGTGTCATCTTCCTGAGTCAGACATGGGGGAGACTGGGATTTATCTCTGACCTGTGGACACCTAGAGTTCACCCATGCCTTGCAAGAACATGGAGTGAAATGTAAATTTTTTTGAGCTCTGTTCTCCCAATCTACTTCAGTTCTGCTTGAGGGTATGGTGAGCTATATCAACATTTCAGCTTGGTTCACCCATGGGCTCTCAAATGTTCTGAATTCTTGGTCCTGCCATGAGTGACTTGAATGCCTTCTCCTCAGGGAAATATTTGAGCAAGGACTGTCACCCTGACCGAGAAATGCAAAGTATTCAGGGACATCTGAGCTGGACAAGGCTGTTCTGGATCTCTTGGTGGAATCTGCTCTCAGCCCAGGCAGTGCTGACCTTGGCAAGGAGCAGCTGCCTGTGCCTTTGCCCTACCAGGACCCTCCAGTGACACAGGAGAGTGCTGGGGTGGCTCTGAGTGCTGCTGACAAGTGGCATGGGAATCTTACAGCAATTTTCCTTACAGAGAAATCCCTGAGCCTGATTCCTGGGAGATATAGTGCACACAGGGCTGCCTTCAGTGAGGCTGGGACCTCAATCTCTTGAGGCACCAGGGAGCCCAGGTCTGTGAGAGTCTCCTGTCTGCCTGGGGGAAGGCAGAGGTAGGTAGAAGCCATGTGAGGGAAAATGCATCTTCCCTTCCCCTGAAGTCCCACATGTTTTTGTTGCAACAGAGAGGGTCAGGTGAAGAATTCTGATTCCCAGCACTCTTGAACAAAATAGAACACAGGAGCAGGGTGCACTCTCAGCCTGTGTTTTCTACCAGGCAAGTCAACCTGTCTTCTCCCTCCTCTCCCTCTCTAGCCCATATCAGTCCCTCCACTACATGGAAGGGAAGCAACTCTGCTCACAAACCCTCTGTCAGATAAAGCACCTGGTCCAAGGAGATCTCTTGCCACTTCCATTGGCTCCATGCAGTGTCAGGGTCTCAGAGGCTCTGCTCTGCTCCCCTGGCATGACTCTCCCTGCACTGAGCAAGGCTGCTAAGGCTCTTACAGGATTAGGGATGACCAGCACTCTGCCATAACCATTTCTGATCTCTCCACCCTCTCTCAGCACTTGGGGCTACTCAAAACTCAAGTTTCTGAGGCATTTTCCTTGCATTCACTGGAGAAATGCTGCTTTCAAGCCCCTCCTCCCCCTCCACCAAGAACAAATGCACCACTTGATCTTAACCCAAAAATGAGGTGTTACAAATAAGGTCTAAAAGGAGAGGGAGGTGTGATATGGTAAAAGTTGAGAATTAAACTAATTTGGATATTTCCAAAGTTGAACATTTCCATTGCATTTCACAGTGGGATGTTCCCCATCACATCTCCAAACAAAGGCTGAATTCCAGTGCCAGATGAACTCTCTCCCTGTGCTTGCAACCTGAACTTAATCACAAACATAATTGTGGAAAGGACAAGTGGCTTCAAATGAAGCTTTTCTCTAAAATCAAAAGCTGAACTTCAGTGCTATGGACAGAGAGATGATCTCGTATCAAAGCACAGGATTCAGTTTTCATTTCATTAGGGGATTTCTGGTTTGTCTGGACACAAGACACTCATCTTAAAGCCTCAGACCCTGTGATGTGGGACAGAGCCTACTATGGAACACATAAACAAGGGACAGTCCTTTCTGTATAGTAGGGGTGTTGTAGGAGGGCACAGCCACACCTTGAATGAGATCAGAGACCTGCTGCTGATGGGATACTTGGATACTGCAGTCTCTCTCTCACAGCTTTCATTCTGTGCAGTCAGGTTCTTTCCAAAAGGGCTGTGTTGCAACTGCAGGTGCAGATTCTTCATCTTGGTGACCTGGTCCATCTGTTATCCTGGTGAGCTCTGGCACAGCTTTCTCCATTAAAACTAGACACTTGTGTCTTTAGGCTTGGGTCTCAAAGGTCTCATACCCAATGACAAGTCCTTGTACAGGAGGTACTTCATAAAGCACAGGGAATTAGCTCAGGGTGAGGAGAGAGAGAGAGAGAGAGAAATGAATACCAAACCCTCAATGTGTATGTACATGTATGTAACAAAGTGACAACATAACAAAAAAGGGGTCACCACAATATTCTCTCACGCTCTTTGGGAAATAAGTGACCTTTCAGCAGGCAGCTTTATATTAGCTGATTTCTTAGGTATGCAAGCTATCTAAAAACAGTTGCTCCCTAATCTGCTCTCATCAGCTCCAGGTTATGGGAGTTCATAAATCCATGTACGTTTGACGCTAATGGAAAATCTGCATCGTGACTCCCTGGGGTGACCCAAGTGCGTGACAGTAACTAGTGAGCTATGCATTGCTTGGTTTGCCCACAAAAACACAAATGGGGAGGAATGAGGCAGAGACAAAGGGAAGAGGTTGGTAAGATGGCAGCATTTGTATTTGTTCTGCCTGAAGCAGCCTGCACTTCCCAGAACCAGACTCCGCTTTCAAAGTCCCCGCCGACACCAACCGCGGTCACTGAGGGACTCTCCTCATTTGTTGCAATGCTCTGAAAGCATGATTTCAGACAGCTGGAATGGCAGAGACCTGAGGGGATGGGGAGTGTTTGCTTTAATACATCTAATTTATCATCTTCTGCCCACAGCTGCAGGAGAGGGAGAGAGAGATACTGAGCAGATCAGTCCAGCAGCACAATGAAATGTGGCAGATGAAGTGGGACACGATGCAGTTTGCTGTTCCCACAGACTGGAGACTGTGTGGAAACAAGCTGTTTCCAAGGGCTCCACTTCACTTCCAAGGCACTTCAGTCTCTCCCCAAACTCTGGCTCCAAATGCTTCAATAAGAACATGAGGAAACCAGGGGGCAGCAGGGAAAGGAGAGAGATTTTGCTTCTTTCAAATTTGTGATTTCTATCACAGCTGTATGTTGGGAAACACAAGGGCATCCTTGTGGCACTCAATTTACCAGAAAACATAACCAACAGCAAGTTTTGTCAAGCAAACAAGGTCCCTGAGTAGAACCTGTGAACTGCTTGGCTGTTTTTATGCAGAAAGCTGCCTGCTCTTTCAGGGGAGGGGGGAGAAAGTCCAAAAGGCTGCTGTGCCAGGTTAGTTTGTAAATGCTCAGACCAGGACAGCTGGAATAAGGGGCCAGTCACCATCCAGGCCAAAGAATTAAAAAAAAACCAAAAAAAAAAAAAACCCCCCCCCAAAAAAACCCCAAACCCCCCCCCCCCCAAAAAACAACAGAATGCCACAAACAGAAAACTTTTTACCGAGTATTCGTTCTTTCCGTGACTACAGACCCATTTGAAAAATTGTCTCTAAGAACTTCCCAAAAAATCAATATTTTTCTGATGGGAACTGCCCAGGCCATCTGTGCCAACTGGCCACAAAATGACACCAAATCACTTGGTGCTGCTTTCAGTGACTATTTCCCTGAAGGACTTTCAGGCCCCAAAAGATGACTGACTCAAGTCCCCAGCCAGCCAGTCCTGTGCAGGAGTTCTGAGGAGCAATTTTTAAAATGTATAACGGACACAGCTGTTTCCCATCTGCCAACTATGCCATAAGGAACAACATCCCACAGCTGAGGCCATCTGAAAGGCTTCCCACACAGCCAGAGCCATGCCCAGCTGCAGTCCCACCCAGCAGGAGCGTGTGATGGAAACTGTCAACAGGTACCCAGTGTCCCTGACACGAGACAGCAGACTGAGGGACAGAGGGGGCAGAAAAACAGAAATTGTGATGCAGAAGGAAGAAAAGCAGCACCTGGGTCACTCAGACTTATTTAGAAGGGTTTTGTTGGGTTTTTTGTTTCTTTTTTTTTTTAACACAGGCACAAATGTTTGAAGCTAAAGTCTAAAACGAGTCAGAGCTACTTCACACCCATCCAGTGCAGAAAGCCCTGCTCTTAACACCCCAGTGTGTGTTTAGACTAGTATTTTATTAGAAAGGGGGGAGTGGAGAGATGGGGAAGGGAACTAATGGCACCCTGGATGGAAGAGATCCCATTAAGACCCCCTGCTGTATAAAGTGTTGAAACCGTGCTGGGCTGAGGGCTTCCTGAGCTGCTTCTATTAATACAACAGAAATAAATGGATTTTTGGCTGGATGGTCTCAAAGGGCTGTATGGTCTTAGGGCAGACAATTTCAAGCCTTTGTTAACAATGAGGAGATGCAGTTGGACTTATTTATTATTTAGCCACCTGTGGTACAAATGGCTGCACACCCCTCACCCCTGTGCTGGGGTTAAGAACTTACTTTGCTTCCTTCTGTGGACTGGGATTGTGGAGTTGCATTTCCCTCTCCCAAGCTTCTGCTGCCACTATTGACATCCCTTTTTAATCACCTATTTCTGCCTTTTCCTCTGCTCACAACTCCCCTCTATTCTTTATTGACTTCCCATTCTTCCTCCCCTTCCAGTACTTTTCACCCTTGTGTTGACCCTGTTGCCACAGAATATCCCAACAAAGCCAGAATAAAATAAAATAAAGTAAAATTAAAACATTAAAATAAAATAAAATAAACTTAGGTAGTTTGTTGACTCTCAGTGAAATTCTCACAGCACCAAGAAGCCAGAAGAGAAATGGGGCATTTGTTTTGCAGCATTTGGGATTTTGCAATAGTTCTCATGAATTGAACGCCAATTTTCTCCTACTGGTTCATGACCCAAGCATTGTAAGGAAAACAATGGCTGTCACTGGTGCCAGTGTGTGTTCCTGGTCCATAACCTGAATGTCAAAGCAGCAGAGTTATGGGATAAAAGGCAAAATGGCACAGCTGACTGAAATTTCCTAAAGGGCAATAGACAAAAGTATGAGAATAAAAGAAGACTTTCTTCAGCATTTCAGAGAAATTCTGATCAGAACTCTCACAGCTGAGAGGCTCTTGTAGAGGGACAACAGCAACATTTTCATTTCCATCCTTCCTTCCTTCCTTCCTTCCTTCCTTCCTTCCTTCCTTCCTTCCTTCCTTCCTTCCTTCCTTCCTTCCTTCCTTCCTTCCTTCCTTCCTTCCTTCCTTCCTTCCTTCCTTCCTTCCTTCCTTCCTTCCTTCCTTCCTTCCTTCCTTCCTTCCTTCCTTCCTTCCTTCCTTCCTTCCTTCCTTCCTTCCTTCCTTCCTTCCTTCCTTCCTTCCTTCCTTCCTTCCTTCCTTCCTTCCTTCCTTCCTTCCTTCCTTCCTTCCTTCCTTCCTTCCTTCCTTCCTTCCTTCTTCCGCCTTCCTTCCTTCCTTCTTCCTTCCTTCCTTCCTTCCACTTCCTTCCTTCCTTCCTTCCTTCTTCCTTCCTTCCTTCCTTCCTTCCTTCCTTCCTTCCTTCCTTCCTTCCACTTCTTCTTCCTTCCTTGCAACAGGTCTCCATTGCCTGGTTTCTTTCCTTTTCTGAGTTGGTTCCTTCCATTTTTCTTTTTCTGTGTTGCTTCTTTCCATTTGGAATCTGGAAGTAAAATCTGTCTCAGGAAAGGCCTTCCCAGCAATGGAACTGAGATGAGTTTTCCATTGCCAGAACATCCATCCTTGTTTTACTGATATGAAATTTTGATGCACAACCAAAACTAGCTTGGCTTCTTGATTTCAGCCCAGCCAGGCCAACTCAGCATCCCAAGAACATGAAATGAACACGTTGAACAAACCCTGTATTTAACAAGCTCTCTTTTGTTCTCCAACCCCCAGCCACAAAAAGCAGCACACACAAAACTCAGGGAGATGTGGGACCAGAGGAGGATGGTCTCTTCTGAGCCTGTGGCCTTTAGCCCACACAGCTCAGGCATTCATCTCCTCCCTGGAAGACATCATTCCCACATGGGAATCAATCTCAATCACACACCAACTTGGCAGCTGTTCCCTCCAAAGTGACAGCTGGCTTTAAGCACGTTGTCTTTATTCTCCTTTGCCCTCATCCCTCACAGATGCCCATCACAGCCTTGTGCCAGGATGGAGAGGACATTTCCTGTTCTTTTCACAGCTCATGGCTCTTATGGCTCACCTCAGGGATCCAGTGACTGGAGGGGCCTGCCTGTCCCTGACACAGGAGGATGTGGTGGTGATGGAGGGATAAGTGGCCAGAAGCAAATATGCTGGTGCTCCTCCAACAACATCTGGAAATCACTGCAACCATCTTAACTTCATCACAGGCCCCAGGGCAGTGCTCAGATGGGCTTGGGACAGAAGAGAGGTGAGAGGGCTGGTGTGAGGAGTTAGAGACAGAGGAAAAGGATGTTTCTTGGCTAAGATTTTCCCAAAAATACTAAAGATATTTAAGATAATTCCTTATCCTGCAAAATCTTCCCATAGATGCTGTAAACCATAGCCCAGCTGCTTTAGTAAGGAAGGCAAGTCTGTGCCATGGCTGACAACCAAATACGTTGCCGTGGGTATTTTGTAAATCACAAATATTTAGCTTTGTCCTCAACGAATATTCATTGAAAGCATTTTTCCACATCTGTGGTCTACTGCAGGCTAATAGAAGTTGTACTCTGGGTATACTGCAGGATCTGTGGTTCATTTGAGTGCTTTCACAGATTTCTTTAATCTGTCCAAAATTGCAGGTTTCAAGTAACTTGTAGTATTTTGAGCCAGACGCCTCCAATTAACTCTGCTCCTTTAGCTGAATGTACCAGGGAGGCCCAAGGCATTAAAACCAGTTGCAAGAAGAAACCTACCCAGAATAAATAGTTACAACCTAAGCTTATTGTTAACAACGGGATAACTCACACAATTAAAGAGCTTTTATTTTTTTTTTTTTTTGCAGGAAAACAGACAAAGAGGGGAAAATTAGAAGAAAATGGAAAGCCACACACGGTGCCTGCCTCAGTTTCCCTCCAGCACTGCTGCTTGCTGCCCATTCTGTATCTCTGTGTCCCCTGAGACACCCAGGTGTCAGGGGCGTTCTTAGGTTCTGTATTGCTGAAATGGCTCCCAAGGTATTAAACAGTCTTTTTTCCCAGCCCTGCAACTAAAGAAGAAGTCAAGATTCCTCAGCTCTGGTTCTCAAGGTTGTTTATTGTCTCTTATCTATCACATTCTTTTTAGGACCTGCTGAGGTCTGTCAGGCAGGTCAGGTTGAGGGACACTGACCGCCCTTGGGATGGTGTTAGCTTTTTATACTAAGAACTACATGTACTTTATTTACAATAATTTTCCAATACCTAATACCTATGTTAGACAGTCTGTCTCTACTTTAAATAAATCCAAAAGTGCCACCATCACAGCAGAAAATGGAGGACAAGAGGAAGAAGAAAAAGAAGAAAGACAGGACACGCCCAAAACACTCCATCTTGCCTCTTGAACCCCCATTCTAAAACCCCAAAATTCTACATTTTCATCCTGTGATAAATTCACTATCATTCTACTCAAACTCTTGTGGCTTGTAACTCCTCACACAAAGTTGGTAATTGTATCCATGGGCTAAAATCAAAGGCACAGATGTGTTTGACTCTGTGCCAAGGTCTCTGAGCCCCCTGCCAGGGTCTCGAGTCCTCCAGGGCAGCCAGAGGAATGTCCTGGATTCCAACAGGACGTGAGGTGGCATCACCCCAAACTCTGACCCGGATGGGTGGCAGCCGGCTGGGGGCTGCAGCCCCGCTTGTGCTGCTCCTGTAGGATTTGGGACATCATTCCCCAGCCCAGCTGCCCCTGGGCAGCCCAGCGTGCCCAGCAACTGCCTGGGTCAAGGACACGCTGTTCTCTCCCTGCAGGGCAGATAAACTCGGGGCTTATCACCTTCCCCAGCCTGGGAATCCAAACAGCTGCCCCCAGGAGTCTGGAGAGACAAAGGGCTTCTGTGGGCACACGTGGAGGGGTGATGCTGGAGGATGGCGTGGAGGGGGAGACCTAGAAATTGCAGGGTTTTAGCAAAAATGTGGTTCCAAGGCAGGCTGGTTCGTCTGGCTGTGGGTTTTGTGGGCTCACAACAGCTCTGGGTGCTGGGCTGAGCCAGCCCTCCGAGGCGAAAGTTAAAGAGGAGAGTTGGGGAAAAAAAAAAAGAAGAAAAAAAAGAAAAAAAAAAGGAAAGGAAACCAATGGGAGGAATTGCAGGAATGAAACACTGAAGTAAAAACTGCACATTTTGTCACTTTGTGCTGTTGTGTCTTCTCTTTTGGTTAAATTGGGAACTGCTTATGACAGCAGAACCCAGTGCTGGCATTACAGCCTGGGATGGAAGTGCAGCCTTTGCATTAGGCCTCTAAGCCAGCTGGTGGAAATGGCAAGAACAAAACATCAGTATACAAAAATATATTTTATTACTATAAAAAATTCCTTTTTAAAATTTTCTTTCAGGTTTTGGACACTTTAGGCGTTTCCTTTTCCTTCATACTCTATAACGAAAAAATCCCATAGACACACAAGTCAGTCTTCTGCCACTGTCTGAATCAAGAGCTGTGACTCCTTTTTCTAACTTTAAGCAGAAATGTAACTTCCAATAAAGGCACTGAAATTACAGTCCTGCAGATGAAAGTTTTATATGTCCACAGAAGGGTTTTGTCACAAGGGAAGCTGTACCCGCCCGAGAAGTCTCTGCTCTTGCTGCAGACTGACCTATGTGCAGCTCTGTCCCAGCAATGGGTCATTTCTCTGTGCTCATTTATTTGCCCAGACAACTTCCAAGGGCACCACATGCAGAAGGAGAGTGACTTTCTCTCTCCTTTGCAGGCAGATGTCCTGTGAGATTCCTGCCAGCAACACAGACCCAGCAGGAGGAGAAGCCTGGAGAAACCACTTTTTTGGCTGCACATGAGCCATGATTATCCTTTTCCCCATGGAAAGGGAATTGCATATT
This sequence comes from Diglossa brunneiventris, assembly GCA_019023105.1. NCBI lineage: Eukaryota > Metazoa > Chordata > Aves > Passeriformes > Thraupidae > Diglossa > Diglossa brunneiventris. Next base: position 5,399,399 of record CM032352.1, read on the forward strand.
TGCTGGTGCCTTCACTGATCTAAGCCCTGAGATCAGCACCATGTGCATGTGAATCCAGGCTGGAACAAGCCCAGGGAGGAGAAAATACCTCAAATTCTGTACTCTGAAAGCCCTAGGTGATTACCTATACCCTGAACCACCCAGGGTTACTGGGAAGGAGCCACATCCCAACCTCCCATCATGCTGGGGTGGTCCCACCACACGTGGATACCAAGCAGAGAGGCAAAAAGCCATCCTGAAAGGCTCAGCAGCTTTTCTGCTGCCCCAGCTCTGATGACTCTACCTACACACTCTTCCCTGCCTCTTGCAAACCTGTCACCATGATGTTTTCTGAATAATCCTCTTTGGCCAGGATTTTCTCCTGGGAAGCTGAGAGACCTCAGAGAGGAATGAAAACAATAATTATCTGATTGCTGCTCCTGTGTTTGCTGCTTTGGAATGTGGCCTGGACATTGTTTACCAACAGGCGAATGTTTGATTGGTTCCATGTGAATTGTTTTTAATTAATGACCAATCACCATCAGCTGTGTCAGACTCTCTGAGTCAGTCATGAGTTTTTATCATCATTCTTGTTAAGCTTTCTGATGTATCCTTTCTCTTTCTTTAATATAGTTTTAGTATAGCATTCTATAACATAACATAACATAACATAACATAACATAACATAACATAACATAACATAACATAACATAACATAACATAACATAAAATATATAACATCAGCCTTCTGAGAACATGGAGTCAAATTCTCATCTCTCACCTCATCCTGGGGACCTCACAAACACCACACAAACCTCTCTCCCTCCATGCCCAATCCCTTTCTCCAGTCCCTCAGTTTCTCAGCCTTTCCCTTCCCAGCACAGCTGTGGGAATGAAATGTCCTGAAATGTTTTGACTGAAAACCCAAAGGGATGCAAAGGGAGGGTGATTTTGGTTTGAGCTGTTCTCTTCTGGTGAAGAACAGATGTAGAAGAAACGAAGTCTGTGATGGAAAGGGCCAAGGAAGCAGCCAGAGGCCAAACTCTGCTTGTTAAGGGGAGGAGAGCTGGGACTGGGGAGGAAAGACCACATGAGCTGGCAAAGCAGAGGACAAACAGCAAGCACCAAAATTGAGAGAGGGGAAGGAAGGGATTTCACCTTCTGAGATGCTCTCAGGCCTATTCATGGTTCTTATGAACTGATTGACTTTCAGAGAGCAAAGGAGACACCCCAATGCTCGTGGCAGGTTTTTTTTTTTTTTTTCTTCCAGGAAAGAGCTGGTTTGTCTCTCTCCCTTCATATCACTTCTTCCTTTCTGCTCTTTTTCCTCCAAGATTAGACACGTGCAACTGCCAGTTCAGGTTGTTCAGGGAACAGTTTTGCTGCCTGTGACTGGAGATGGGACTAAATGGACAACTCAGCACAGGTCAGGGCAAGCATTGCCATCCAACCTGAACACTTCCAGGGATGGGGCATCTTGTGCCCTTAAGAGAGAAATCAGCATTGTGGAGGCAACTGTTTCAAAACTGCAGCACAAATTCTGAGGAGCCTGAACATTTTTGAAATGTCAGAGGGAAAAAAGGAGACAGACGAAATCCAAAGCCACTTAGGGAGAGCTAAAATGCTTGGTAGGAAGCTGTGGTTGTTGGCTCAGCAGCCCTGAAATGCCACATTAGCTGCCCTGAGCCCACTCCAGTTTCAGGCAAGGAGCCTGTGTGCAGACACTGACCCTGGGAGCAGCAGTTTGCTGCCAAGCAGGAACTTTCCACTTTCCAAGCCCAATTTCAATTTGCTTATGGCAAAAAAAAAAAAAAAAAAAAAAAAAAAAAAAAAAAAAGTAATGCCCCAGCTCAGCAAGGAGCCCAGCCCCCCACTAGAGGTGACAACAGTCAAGATTTGGGCTTCATCTGGTATCAGAGAGGGCTAAAACTCTGTCCTTGCAAGCATCTATTGCTGCTAGAGATGGGTGAAAAGCTGGCAGAATCAACAAAAAGGGAGAGCTGTCTGAGAGAATTAGCTCAGAAAAAGACAACTAAACAAAGGTAGGCAGGTAGGTGTGCATATATATGGATAAATGAAAGAATTTTATTCAAAGTCCTCAAATTCATGCCTAGACTTGGCATGGCTTTCCCATGACAGCAGCAGCCCTGTGGGGTGTGGGCAAGCAGGGCAGCCCCATCCCACCACACTGCCACCCCAGAGATGGAACAGGTTATTTATGAGGGGCTTTTCGGTGTAAATTCATGGTGGAGTGCCATCTGCTGGGCTCATGCAGGGCTCTTCTGGCACGAGAGAGGAAGAAAGTGAAGAGAAACCCCAGAGAAATGGGCTGTGCCTGTGCTTGGACATCAAACTCCCCTGATACCCTTCCCCAGGCAGCAGCCACAGCCAGGCTGGCTCACCTTGCAGCTCGGCATGGCCTCTGCAAAATGCTCCATGGAAACGTTCCCTGGCTCCCAACAACTCCCAAACCACCTGGGAGAATTCCTGGGGAGCGGTTCCAAGCCAAAATCATGCTAGGGACCATCCTGGTTGTGTGGATGTACCAGCAGCAGCCAGTGCCTGGGGATATCCCACGGCAGTAATCCATTTGTTAGCAGACATATTTTCTTTGTATGACGTGCATGTGATGGAGCAGACCCATGCCAGGGAGGAGGATGAGCAGGTTTCATATCTTGCCACCTTAACTATCAGTGTGGAGCAGCTTTGAACAACATCTGGAGGTATCTGCTGCTGTCCAGCATCCACTCAGGGAGTTTGTCCCCCTAAATGTGCAGGCACCTCAGCTGAGTGCCTGAAGCTGTGTGAGCCCCTCCTGGTTAAAATCTCCAAAGGGAAAACCACCTCCCTTTGAGCCATCCCTGCCTGCTGCATCTCCTCTGATTCAGCACAGATGGTGGCATCCATTGAAACCTGAATCACACTTGCATTGTGCTAACCCACCTCTGATTGCAGTGTGGATGAGGAGCACAAAAGGAGGGAAAGGAGCAGGAGAGAGCGGAAAGCAAACTACAAATTAAAGGCAAATCACAAGGTTGGTTTAGGCTATTGTGCAAATGAGGGTGGCTCAACTTTCTGCTGTGCTGGCAAACTGAGAGGCCAGCCATAGTGCCAAAGATCTTCGGGATAGCAGCTGTAAGATCCCTGCTTTTTGTCCTGTTAGGGTTCCACCTTCCTCGTGGATTTCTGTGTTTCTGTCCCACCACTGAGGAGCCTGGGAACCAAAGGAAGAACATACAGGGGCAAACCTTGTTAAGGGCTCTCAGAAAATGGTTATGAAAGGACAGAATCTAAATCCATGAATGCTTTAGCAGCATTCAGTAACCACTAATTCTAGTTTCCTCTGTGAAATACGTCAAAAGTAAGATTCTTCTCCATCAATCAATCATCTCCCAAAAGGAGGAAAGAGACCTTGACAGCAAAGAATGGTTAAACTGAACAAACAAAAAGCAATATGTCCTTCAGAACAAAGCACATACTTTCCTGACTGTAGGGTTGTATTCATGTGCTTCCAGCTCACTCCAAACACAAACTTATCACCCTGGTTTTCGTGTGCCAAATCAATAACAGCTTGTGCAGGGATTGCGGAATGCAACATCTGAAAGCCTCTCATGCACTTTGCTGGAGTAAAGGACTGATAATAATTAATAGCTGCCAAGGACATTCAGCCTTGTTGAGTGATTGTTAGCATGGTTTTCCCCTGGACACAGTTTAGACAGAGCCTTTCCAGTTTTCCTGGACAGTGTATGCAGAACAGGAGACTTTTCTGCGTTTTTGTGGACAATGCCTGGCAGAAGTTGAAGAGAACATCCCATGAAGCCCTTGGACTGAAAAACTTGCTGAGAACTGGGTCTGCACCTCTTCTGAAGTCTTTTCCCCAGTTGCACTAGGAAGGCAGAGCTTTCCCACCCATAAGGACATCCAGGCTTGGGTAGGTGAAGTAGCTCTGGACAGGCTTTCAGGTCACAGGGGAGTATCAAAACACTGCGTGCCAGAGGCTGAAGGATTTGTTCCAGATGGTTTCTGCTTCTTGCTCTCATTATTCAACTGCTCTGAGAGGGTTAGAAACCTTAGGAATTATGCCTGGATCATAAGCTGCCTTTATTCCACAGTCATTCTGGAGCTGATCCTAAAAGCGATGCTTTTGGGAGCAACAAGCCTAATAACATCACACAGCACAGTAGCTGAAGGAAGCAAGAGAGATGAAGTTCAGCTCCTGGCTCAGCAGCTGACTTTTGTCAGCTCCTCTCAGAGCAGAGGAGGCAAGTTTCTGAAACCTCCCCAGTTTTAATTTTTTCCTTGGGCCATCTGGAGTTGGGAGAGCTGCAGAGTCAGAGGGCACAAAGCCCCTCAAAGGCAGCAGTCTCACAGAAGGAGGATTAGGTGGCAGGAGCCAGGAAAAATAAATGACCCTGTCTCCAAATGCCTCCCAGGTAAATTTAGGTTCTTTAACATTTCTCAGCAGGCAAGTGTTTTCACTTCATCACTTCAGCTTCAGTTGCTGCTTCAATTTTTCATCAGAAATGCTTGTGACAGCATGGGACACACCTCAGTGGGACCCAGTACAGAGGAGTGCTCCAGCATCTGCCATTTTCCTTGTGGTTTTCTCCCTTTCATAAGGCACAGGTGCTCCTTTGGAGGTGCCAGTGCTTATGCTTGGGCAGCTGGAGGAAAGATCTTCAAACAGATTGAGTTCCCTGGTTTTCCCAGAGCTGTGTGGTCAACCCCAGGCTGTAGGATCGAGATAAGGGATCAGATCAAGCTCTGGCTAAGTGTGATCAACAAGGAAGCTGTAATGGGAAATGCATGCCCAGCAGCCAGGGGATGCTGGCAGGATGCAACAACTCTAGTCCTTGGATGAGTTACAGGGAGAGAAAGCTGCTTGTGGCAGGGCCCAATCTACTTCTTATTCCCAGCAGTCAGGGAGACCAAAATCCAGTCTACACAAATGCAATTTAGTCCATTAGCAGACATCAGAGAAGCTACCTGCCTTGACAAAACCCATCTGTGTTTCTAATTAAGCAGGGATACCTCAGAGTGTCTGTTCTAGCCACTGTGGCTACAATCCCAAACCCCCACAACAAATTACCTCCCCTTCTCTCTGCTAACAGATTTACCTGTTTATCTATCACTGTTTGCCAAATGTTGGAGCACATCCTCACACAGAGGTGTTATTGGAGCTGCCACCTGAGATTTGTTTGAGCAGGGCTTGTGGGTTTTGGTTTGTGACATAAGAGTCCACTCACAGCCTGAAGGGCAGGAGTTTCTTTTGAAGGGTAAACAAAAGAGGTTGGTGGGAGTTCAGGCATCCCTCTCCTTGTATCTCTTTGCTGTTCCTGGTGCCAGCAGCTGAAGAGACTTCCCTTTCCTGCTGATTCACAGGCAGAAGTGAAGGAAAGCCACACACAGGCAGGTGCTCTTGCAAATTGGCCAAGGCAGGTGCTTGATCCAGGGCTGCAAACGAAAGTTGCTTCACCTGAGCTGGATCAGCCTGCTTGTTTGTGCTATATTAGTGCTGAAGCACTAATACATAATACCCAGGCTGGAGCTAAAGCAGCTGGTGTGGGTATGAGCCACAGCAGAGCCCCAGCAGCAGGGAGCTCACTGCCAAACCCTCTGCAGAGCCAGGGAGGGCTCAGGTGGTCAGTCCTGCTGGGCTCCCAGCTCCCATCTGTGGACCTGCTCTTGGTTTTCTTCATGAGCAATGAAACAACGGCACATTTCCCTCCTGGCTGCCTTTTGAAGCCCCTCTCCTTGCTGCCACCCTGCCACCTCAGCCTGTCAGTGTGTGACAGCTGCAGGAAGGGGGTGCCCAGCTGCAGGAAGGGGGTGCCCAGCTGCAGGAAGGGGGTGCCCAGCTGCTCTGACCCTCACGCTCGCACAGGCACCCGTGCAGGGCAGCTGCTCTGTGAGGGGGAGTGAAGAGGAGTAAAAGGAAAGCAAATCCTCATCTGCTCAATCTCAGGTGGATAAGTACTGTGAAACAGTAAAATGACATTTCCAAGGTCCCAAAACACAGCTTGGACCTGGGTGGCAACTGATCTGCAGGAGATGTGGTGACAGTCCTTTTCCTTTGTGCTTAGTTTAAAATAAGCATTCTTGCTGCTGCAGCAGCACCGGTCAGGGTTCATTGCTTCCCAGCTGTCCAGTTTCACCCTTGCTGGCAGGCAGAAGGATAATCCTGCTGTCATCTGTCCTGCCAGCACCTCTCCTCCTGACATGGTGGAGCTCCCTGCTGCCCCTGGGGTGCCCTGTGCTGCTGCACTGCAGTGAGGAGGGTCCTTGGGTGCTGTGACCCTTCCAGCAGAGCCCAGAGGGAAGGGTGGAGTGAGTGCTTTGCCAGAACTGATGCTAACATGGGTCCCTGGGCTCCATGTTAACTGGGAGGTGGCTGTTTCCAGCTCTGGCTGCTGGGATGGATGGGCTGGAGTGGTCTCCATGCAGGGCTGAGCCCTCCATCCCTGCTCCATGGTTTCTCACAGAGAGAAAGGGCAGCAACCAGCTGCTGCCCACAGGGCCAAGGACAGACACAGCATGGACAGCTTGGGAAGAGACCTAGCACAGGTTTGAGTTTGGCATGAGTGCCTTCAAGGGAAAGCCATGTGCTGCTGCAGCAGGGGGTGGAGCTGTAGCAGGATGATGGCATTGAGAAGAATAGTGGATTTGTCTTTACAAACCAGCTGTGGGACTGCTGGTAGATAAAACCAGCACTGGGAGATAAAAGAAACAGTGGCAAGGATTCCACTGATTGAGGAATGGAAAAGGTCTTTGCTTTTACAAATAAACTTTAGGTTTGCTGATAAATGAAATTAGATATTGAGAGATGAAAGAAACAATGGGGAAGAAAAACCCCTAAATTCCATAAGAATTAAAAATTAAAAGGCAGGGTTATACATTAGAGGGAAATCTGTGGTATCAGGCATTCTGGGCAGTCTGTACCTCTCAAGTACCTCAGCCAATGGGGAAAGAGAGAAGGGAAATGCAGCCGGGAAATTGGGATAAAAAGGAGGCTGCGTCCTCCAAAAATTTGAGAGATCCCAGGGGAATGCCCCATGGCCTCTCCTTTATTCCAATAAAGTAAAAGGACTCCTCTGTCTCCTTTTTGGACATGAATCTTTGCTGTTTGTGGATTAATTTTCCTAACAGCATCTTCCTCCAAGCCAGGCATACTGGCAGATGGCAGTCATTGCAGTGAGGATGCTGAGCTCCCAGGTGGAACATGGAGCACCAGCAAACCTGGGGTTCTGCCTCTCTGTGCAACAGGGAAAACATCCCCATATTCTCAAGGGAAATACAGACTGGATATCAGGAAAAAGTTTTTTACAGAAAGGGTGAGAAAGTTCTGGAATGGCTGCCCGGGGAGGTGGTGGAGTCCCCATCCCTGGGTGTGTTTAACAAAGCCTGGATGTGGCACTGGGTGCCAGGGTTCAGTTGAGCTGTTGGGGCTGGGTTGGACTCGATGATCTTGGAGGTCTCTTCCAACCCAGTGATTCTGTGAATTCTGTCAATTCTGTGAATTTTCAGGTGCCTCAGCTTGGAAACCCAGAGGCACAAAGGATTTGGAGTCTGCAGGAGATGAAGGGGGGCTGGATAGGAAAGAACAGAGCAGCAGGGACATGGACTGGCTCAGAGCAGGCAGGGGTAGCTCCTGGCAGGGGCATGGCCTGGGATGGGTGGAAGTGCTGACTGCAGGAGGCTGGGGCACAGGGTGCACAGGGACAGAGGGGACACTGAGTGTGAGGAGACAGAGTGGAAATGGCAGGCAGGGCACAGTGAGGGACTTCAAGCAAGGCCTGGGGCCAGGAGAGGGGAAGGGTTGAGTGCAGAGAAGGACAAAGACAGCAGAAGGTGAAAGGTGTGCAATGGGGACAAGGGAAGGCACTGGCAAAAACAAGCCTTATCCTTACAAACAATGTAACTTCTATTTTTTTCTGTTAAAGCTTTTTTATTTCAATTGCTATTCAATTTTTCCCTTAGCTTTCTCTGTCCAGTCTTCTCCTCCTGGTCCTTAACCCTCGTGGTAATTCCCTTCAGTGTTTGCTAATTTTCTGTCTCTTGCTCTGCCAGTAGAACTGTCATCACAGGCATTGTGCCGTGTCCTCTGTGGAAGGATGTGGAGATAGCAAACAGTCTGCACCTACAATACAAAGGCTGCTCTCACCTCTGCTCAGGCAAACAGCTCAGAACTCCCTGCCTGTAATTATCCTTTGGTTCTTCTCTCTGTCCTCTTCCATTCCTCCAGCCTTTCATTTCCCATGTGTTTTCTGCAGCCTGGCTCCTCTCCAGCGTCGCTTCCCCACCTTGAGCTGAGTCTATCCTATCCCTGCCATCACTTGCAGCCCTTCTCCCCCTTGCCCAGGCCAGGGAAGGGAGTGCTGTGACAGGGAGGACGTGAAGAGCATCCACTGCAGACCTCTGTGGTCATGGCTGAGGTTAGGGAGCCAAACATTTATGGCTTGGGCGTGGGTGTTATGTAAATAACAGCAATTATTCACTGTCAAAACTCTACAACTGAGCCAAAACTCAGCCATTTTTGCTGGACTGTTCACAGAGGCTGCTACTTCTAAAGGCTCACTTACAGCCAGACTTTAGCCTTCCTCTCATAGATGTAGGGTTCTTGCTGCTATTAAAGAAGTCACATTTATAGTCAGCTTGTCACACCATCCTCTCCTGCCATGAGAGCTGTGATCCTGCTGGCTATAGTCCCAAAAAACATATTCATTTTTTTTTCTGTGAATATGTGATTTTTTATTTTTTTTTCAGCCTGTTACAAAGTGGCAAATGTGGCCTGAAAGTGCCTGAGCACAACAGGGCATCACTTCTGGGTCTGTTCAGGGCATTTGAAGGGCTCCCACTGAAATGAAGGGAAGCATCTCCCCATTAACTCAGCAGATTTTAGAGCTTCTTGCACTGAGGTGTGTCAGCCTCTTTGTACTCCTTTTGTTTATGAAATCCTGTGTGGATGAGAAGCTGTATTTTGACTACACAGAAGGAAGTGTCCAAAATGTTTCAGTAGTTTCAGTGGAGGCAGACCCTTGGCTTGCACAAAGATGGCCTCATTTTCTTCCTTTGGCTTAGAGATTTGGAAATGGCATTGGCTCTTCAAAAGCCAGTGAAACCTACCTGCAGCTGGGTTCACTGGGTAAGCAACAAATGCTTCAAAGGGTGACAGAAAGCCATCAGGAGTTGTGACACCTTCTGATGACCCTTCGCTTAGTGCAAGGTGGTGGAGGGTGGAGTTCCTTGGCTATACCTAGATCCCCAGGAAAATCCCTTAGTAATCCCCATCCATACACCCTTTGCAAGAACACTCCTCCATCCTCCTTCTGCCATCACATGCAGAGTAATCCTCCTTTTCCTGCGTCACCCCTTTGGTGATCCTTCTTATTCTGCAGGATCACATGCACAGTCACCTCCCCCTCACACTCACTGGGCTGGGGTGAAAACCCTCCCCTTCTACACATTGCAAAGAAAGCCTCCTCTATGGTTTTTTTTTCCCTTCAGGAGTTTAGCTCCCCTTTCTTTCACCTTGGTGCCACAAAACCCCTCTTCTCTGAGTGGCACCAACAGCAAAGGTGATATTTGTTGACTTTTCCAGCTGACTTTTGCCAGCTCTTTGCCTCAATAACCTTTCCCACTCACCCTCCTGCTCCTCTGAGGCCATGAGCAAGGCAGCACTGTGTTTTCTCCTCTGTCACAGCACAGGGACACACTGAAAGGACAGAGCAGGACCAGGTAGCCCTGCCAGCCCCCCCTGTCCTCGTGCCCTTGGAGCACACAGAGAGCTTTGTGCTCCAAACCAGGGTGCTGCTTACTCACAAGGGAAGCCTGTGCAAGCTTGTAGCCTCAGGTAAAGAGCTGCATTTTTTCAGTGTGAGAAACAGAGGGGCAAAGCAAGAGAAAATGCCCTGTGAGACTGCCTCCCTGGGTTCATAAAATCCCAAAATGTCAGGGCTCACAGACCCTCTTTCTCCCCACAGTGTCACAAACCCCACTGCAGCCAGCACAAGTCCTGAGTGCCCGAGGAAACAACTCTAAGCATGCACCAAGCAGCTGACCAGAGGAGAATAAGTGAGCTCAAAAGCTGCTGGCTTCCAAATCATTGTTATCTCATTACTCCAGTGCAGCAGCAAAAATGGGACGGAGATGATAAAACCCAAAAGGGATGGTGGCTTACTTATCTTTCCCTTCCTCTCCCCAACAGCCATACAAGAGCCTCTCTGTGCCTCTCCCAGTGCAGTCTCTCATTCGGTGGAGATGACTTAATCCAGAAAGGGTGATGAGAAGGAGAAAGATTTAAATCAAACCCGATTACTGGGGCTTGATAGGCTTCCCTGGCAAGCTGTTCTGGGACTGACCCAAAAGTTGTCAGCTCCCTGCCTGCTCCCTTGACAACGCTGTTCAGGAGCCTTATGAAATGCAGATGTCCTCTGGAAGCTCTTCTCAGCTGCAAAAACAAAATCCTTCCTCCTGGCAATGGGCAGGTGGGCACCAAGGGTCACCTGAGCAGTGTGTGGCTTTGAGGCAGCCCTTTGGCTATTGCTGGGCAAACAGGGGCACAAACAGCTCCATGAGTGCTTTGTCTGAGACTCCAGAAATGGCATCCTCTCACTGCAGCTTTGGGAGTAATCCACCCAGGAAATCACTCTGGTCTGGCTGTGAGATAATCCTGCCAAGCCACTGCATGCGCTCAGCCACCATTCCTGATGTGGGGCTCTCCCAGGCCATGTGGATGGCTCGTGGTGGCCACAGGGACCTCAGGGCAGGCACCAGGCAGGATCACCCTGCTCTCCTCATGCCAGAGAATGGGGTCTGCCGGGGGCTTGGAACAGGGAGAAGGTGTCACCACCCTGTTGGCCATTGCAGGCACCACCTCCACAGCAGGCATGTCCCTCCTGACAGAGGCAGGAAGCAAACCCCTAGCTCTGGAACTCACAGTTTATGGAAGGTAGGAGATGGTCCTGATTGTTAGCAGAGACCTGAGCTCAGTGGCTTGGAGATCCCATCCAGTCTCCTGCAGGAGGAACAGATGTTTACAGGCACCATAGGAGGGGCAGAGGGACAAGCCCAGGGGAGTTGCACAGTGGGGCAGTGGGAAAGTTCTGTGTCTCAGACCCAGCTGCAGCAAGGTCAGTTAACACTGGCCAACACCTGAATCCCCCAGGGGGAATACAGGCCATTAAAAGTGACAAAGAAACACTTCAGACATGATTTTGAAATGAGCTGATTACACCCTTCTCCTTCCTCAGCTCAGCCATAAACACAGCTATGAAATCAGATTGTGTTATAAATAATTTTGGTTTAAAGGTGCTGGGCTAAAGCAGCATGAGTGATTTATCCTTATTAAAAAATGGAGAGTAATAAAGCAAAGCTGTAATAATATAACAAAAACGTTGACTAATATCTGTGAAAAATTTGGAGGGCCAGAGAGAGAATGAGCTATTGTGCTTTGTGGCGGGTGGGGTGCTGGTGAAGTGTTTGTGGTTAGGACAAAGACACTGAATTTTGCAAGCAGTCAATGAGTTTTAGGGTTTGCTTTCTGCAGGCTTCCTGCACCAGTGAGGAAATTGTTCATGCTCAAGAAAGGCAGACTTTTATTGAACTCGCTAGAGTCTCTTTTGAGGGTCTGCTTTTCTCCTCTTTCTTTCTCTTCTTTCCACTACACTGTGCCGTTGATAAGATAGATTTTAATATTGCAGAAAGAATAGCAGTGACAAAGAGCTCCTTGTTTCCAGGCTGTATCAAAGCTCTTACTGCAAACCCAACACCACTTGCCATGTTACCTTGCTGAGCTGGCTTTGTGCAGGGGAGCTGGTGAGACCTGGCTGAGGAAAGGCTGCGTCCGTGAAAACCTCAGAGAAGTAAAAGTTCAAAGGAGGAGAAGGGAATGGGAGATAAGAAAGCTTCAAATCTTCATTCAAAAGGAGAAGAAAATCTGATTAAGATGTGCTGGCTAACTGAAAACACATGAGCCTGAACATCAAAAGGTTCGTAATTCGTACACGTGCTGTAGATAATTATCAGTTTAACTTGATACTTCCTACAGCGACAGAACTGACGTCAGGCAGCTCTGGTGACTGACTCTCAATCCAGCCCCTGACACCGAGCGAGAGCCCTGCTGCTGACGCTGTTCCTCTTGCTGTCCCTTGTGTCCCTGCCAGCCAAAAACCTGCCTGGATCCCCTCCTGGCTGCCCTGAGACCCAGGAGAGACCCAGAGAGGAGGCAGTGCCTCTCCAGCAGCTCTGGGCACTCCCACTGCAGAGGACCTCTGGTAGATCCCCTGTCCTGAAGTGAAAGGGCAGTGATAGGGAACCTAATTTTAACTGAGAATCTGTCAAAACATGGCCTAGAAAATAAATGTCAGATTCTGCTTACTCCAGTCCACTGCGATCTGGAGATGGCTGCTCCAAAATTGCTGGCTCCCCAAAATTGTTCCTGTGCTGCCAAGCAGTGAGGCACAAGGGGCAGCTGGTGGCCCATTCCTGCCCTGGCTCTCCTTTGCCAGCTTGGCTGGTGGGAATGGTGCAGCAGGGCCAGGCTTGGGGACACCAGGAGCCGCACGCACAGCCTGGCTGCCCCGTGGCCACCGCGCTCCCGTGGAGATGATCTTGAAACTCCCTGAGTATTTCCAAAGCCAGAAGGTCAGGGCAGAAGGTGGGTAATGAATCCCAGATTTTTCCAAGAGAGTCATGTGTAGCATAAGAATAATGTGACTTCGGGGAATGGCAAAGCAAAGCATTTTCCTTCTGTATCCAGGAGACTTCTGTTGAGTCCCAGGCTCTCCCCAAGAGCAGAAATGCCCTTCTGTCTGCCTGTCCACGGGAGAGAGACAGACAGACACAGACAGAGACAGGGCGTAGGCAGGGGAGAGGTCATGTTTTTGTTACAGGGAAAAAATTCAAAAGCCTGCTGGTGAAATACTCCTAATCCCTGTGACTCTGTGTATGGTGGAGCTGGGAATTCTCTCTCTCTCTCCCCATGACTGTTTCCCTTCATGAAGAGCTCCGTGTGCCTCATCCACAGCCCCAAGACCACCTTCTCTACATTCTTTTTTAATTTAAGGATTTTATTGCTTTGAGGGAGGAGGGGGATAACACTAAGGATTACAGCTAGCTCCCCACTGGGTTCTCTGTCATTACCCCATCCTTGTGGAATATGCTGGTGTGGTTTTTGGTTTTTTTTTTTTTCATGCACTTAATCATTTATTTAATGGACAGCAAATGGCATGTGAGGCTTCGAGGTCTATGAGGAATGAAGCCCAACCTGCAAGACACTCTGGTAAGTCAATTGTTTACAGTAAGCACAGCAATCCACTAAACATCCTACTGAAGGCTCCTGAGGATCAGTTTGAGGCCGTAAATAGTCAGGATATTTTTGTGAGGAGAAATACAGTTACAAATATGCCTTTCTGCCTATGCCAAGCCTGAAATGCAGGTAACACCTTGAGAGAAAGCCAGTTCACTTTATAGCAAAGTGGATTCACACTCTGCTGAATATTAGACACACACAGACTGACCTCCCTCCCCTGGAAGTTCAGTTCTGTCCCACTTGGTGATCAATCTGACTTCAAACAGCACAAAGTACCCTGTGTTTATGTTAGCAAAATGAACTCCAAACACAGAACTTAAACCTATTCCTGCAATGCTGTTTTAATTGCCTCAAAATGCTGACAATAAATTTACATTTTAATTAAGGCGAATGAATTATGCATGACTGTGTAGTACTTTCTGTATAAGAAGTAGGTGAACACAGGGACAGGTATGGTGTGGATTGCAGGGATTTATCCTGACAGGACAGGGAAAAGGCAATCATTCAGAAAAGGGGTCACTCCAGGCAGGCAGCAGAGTGAAAATGGTCCTGTGACAAGATAAATGTTGTATTATGATGCCTGAGAACTGAATCCAGCTTCTCCCTGTCACAACAACACAACCCTGGAAAATCACATCACTGGAAGTTTACCCCTCTTGAACATATTTGGGTTGTATATGTAGGAAAAGTGATGGCAAAATGGAAAATATCTGCCATCCCCAGCAGGGACATGCAAGCACCAAAGTGACTGTTGGTGTTGCAGACTCCCAGGATTTTGCCATGTTTTGGCAGCTCATCTGTCACAAGTGTCACTCATCCCCACATAAAACCATAGCATTCCTCTGAGGAGGAGGAGACAGGAGGAAGTCAGATTTTCTGGATGCAATATGCAATTGTGAGTACATGCAGACAGGAATCTTGGAAAATTAAACCACTGAGGGACACCCTGGACCTCCACTGGATGCTTGATTTGTGACTACTTTGGGGATGATTTACATCAGGAGGTCTTAGCAGCAGGAGGGGGAACAGAGCATGACTGTGAAATTATTTGAGATTTCTCTACCACTTCTCCCTCTCAGAGCTTTGACTTCAAAACAGTTTCTGTTTTCAAGCAAAAAGATGCAATAGGCAAGAAAAAGTATTAAAATCACCAAGGCAAAAAAACCCACAGAATTGTGTCTGATTGGCACCACCCTGTCTTTGTGTCAAACTAATTTGACTGAGTTCCTTGACTTTCATATTTTAGCTGTTTGCTTTGGCATGGTGATAGCAATTTCCTTCTTCAGCTGCAGTGGGATGAGAGCTCCAGCCCTTCTTGGTGTGTTGCTGGAGGCATCACCCTCTCACATCCTTGTCTGAGGGGGCACAAGGATACCTTGGAGATCAGAGAAGTGGCACTGGAGCCTCGTGGAGAGATCAGGTTGTGGCTTTGGCATGGACAAACGGATTTTGAGGGCCTTGTTGGTGAATATATAGGATCACACAGAAAATTAAGGATAACAGTTTTAGCCTCTTCTTTCACCCTGCTTTACACAAATGGAAGGCTTGACAGGTCTGATCCTAACAGCATATGCAGCTTCTGTTATCCAAAGCTGACTGAAACCAAAGAAATGAAAGATTTACTGCAGTACAGAAGTGTGGGAGGTATTTTAAAATAATTAAAATGTGAAGGAAAGCCAAAATTGAATGTTACTTTTACTTTCACCTTTAATGTGGTGAACTTAGCAAAAGCAGAGCTCAGCACCACAGGGCTCATCCAAGTTGTGAGTCCTGCACCAGGAGCACTGGCTTCTCCCCTTTTCAGGGTACACAACATAAAGCTACAGCATCTTTCCAGACAAAGTGTTCTTAGGAAGTTGTAGGAAGTTGTAAGGATGTTATATGGAAGATGGCCAGAATTTGGGCACGGCTGCTACCTCATCACCCGTTAAAATTTATCTGTAATGGCAGCCATGCCTTACTGGCAAAACCAAACCTTTCATTTTTATATGTTGCAAACATACATAAGATCCTTTGCCAACAACTCTGTTCTAAAGCTCCAAAATTCAACTCCAATAACAAGGAAAGTTCACAACTGAAGAGGTCTGAATACATCATAATTTAATAAAGTATTACAAAAGACTTCAGAGAGCTTTGTTATTCATTTCCACATGCATCAGCTCATCAACAACTCTAAAAGTTTTATTTGTGGATATTTTTTACTAATAATATAGCAGTTATCTCTTTAAATTTAATAGCTACAAGAGACTGTCTATTAACTTCATATAGGCCACTGAGCAGCCACCAGTAGAAATTTTTATCTGTTTCTAACCTTATCTGAAGTCAAGCTCATGACCTTGAAGCATGTCAGTATAGTCTCTAGCCAGCTTCCTCAGTGAGACCCTGTGCTTGTTTCTGTTTTCCTCCTTGAATTTTCATTTTGTGTATGCTCCTGGTGACATTGAAGGGCAGTTTTCCCTGGTTCAGCCAACAGAAGGTACACCTAATGTCCCTTTTGAGCAGCTGCTCTCCTCGAGGCTGGCTATGAAAACACACGTGGAAAGAAAACTCCTGAAGCTTTTGATGATGGAAGTGCTGGGAGGTTTCAACATCTCTCTGCTCCTCCACAGACCTCAAAGTGATAAGTTACTTTTTGATCTCAGTCAGAGTCTTCTGGGCCTCTGCCATGAAGAAAGCAAATAAAACCCCATCCACTCTGAGCTGCTGATGTATTTGCCTTTGTTGTGCTCTTTACCAAGCCCTCCAGCACCAGAGGGGAAGGTTTGACTCACACCAGTGTGACTCTGCATTTCACTCAGCACGGTCCATTTGGTTGCTGTGGCTTTGCTTGAAGCAGGTCATGGGGAAGGATCAAGCTCCTTCCTTCAGAGCCAGCAAAACCCCTCCAGTGTGAGCAGGCTTGGCCAAAGGGAGAGGAGCCTGTCTGTCTGTCAGCTTCTGTGCAGCTCCAGGTGAGCAGGGAGCCTGCAGCAGCCTCTGGAGCAGGGCCCTGCTGTAATGTAGTTGTGTCTTCCAAGTCTTTCGGGAAGGGAAGCGGAATCTTGCGATTTCAATGGGGACCAATAGAGGAATCTTTGCTGCATGTCCCTGCACTTGATGCCATGCCATGCCTTTTGATGGCTTTGACCTTGGGAAAGATTTTTTCTTTTTTTTTTTTTTTTTTTTTTTAATTATCCATGCCACGTCCCTCATATCTTCCCCTCCAAGTTGTGTCTTCCTCCTTGACTTTTTCCCCCACTTTTGCAACATCTGTGAGCTTAGTTTTGGCCTGTTTTGGTCCTTTGCACTGCACCTGATATAATCCCGGTCCATTTTCTTGTAGTCACTAAACTTCCCAAATTTCCCAATTTTCTTTTTTTTCTCCTCCAATTGGCATTCCTTTGATGGTATCTCCATTCCAGAGTGTTTGTAAGTCCTTATGACCTGCACATCTCTTGATCCTGAAATGCCTCAGAAGATCTCCAGATGAGCTGGGCTTTCAACCCTAAAAGATGGCATTGTCCAAAAGCTTCTTGAGCTCTGGCAGGCTTGGTGCTGTGACCACTGCCCTGGAGAGCCTGTTCAGTGCCCAACCACCCTCTGGGGGAAGAACCTTTTCCTAATGTCCAACCTAAACCTGCCCTGACACAACTTCAGGCCATTCCCTCAGGTCCTGTCAGTGTCACCACAGAGCAGAGATCAGTGCCTGCCCCTCCTGTTCCCCTCACAAGGCAGCTGTAACTGCACTGAGGTCTCCCCTCAGCCTCCCCTTGTCCAGGCTAAGCAGCTGTACCTGCCTGTGGAAGGGAGCTGGATGAAGTGATTTTTGAAAGTCCCTTCCAACCCAAACCATTCAGTGACTCTATAAATGACTCACACTTCCATGACTAGGGAAGGAGTACAAGAATAACAGATAATAAGAGAATCTGGAAGAAAACAGAGTTTCTAGTGGAACCAGGCAAAAAAAATCATTAGGATGAGGTGAAAGGCATTTCAAGTATCTGGGCTCATTAAGAGCAGGTGCTCAGTGGAGAGTGCCCAAAACAACTGGAAAACTGCAGGACACATTTCCAGCTATAAGGAAACTCTCAACAGAGTGAAACTGGAAGCACTCAGATATCCAAGATAGTTACACTTATGGCTGAGAGAGACTGAAAGGAAATATTTGAGAATTTAACCACACTGCCAGGTTGGTACAAATATGTTTCTTGGCTGAGGAAAAAACCTCCCACACCTAAATCTTTCATGGAAGTACCAGCACAACCTAATTTGAGTTATAATTCATTTAATGAAGCCAAAGGGAGACATTTAAGGAGACAAAACTCATACCAGTTTTTGCATGCTTGTGCTGCAGCAAAGCAGGAAGAGGCCTGAGGCATTTGACTTGTCACACATGCCACAGATATTACACCAAGTCAAAGGAAGATTATCATTAAAATAACAGAAGAAAATGAAACATAGATTTACTCACATTGTTTTGAGAAAGGTGGGTTTATTCCAGGATATTGCTGTAACTGTACAGAGACAGCCCCAGCCAAGCAGGGGCTCTCAACCCTATTTCAACCCTATTTCTGGCAGTTGTGATGTGCTAGGCAGAGCCATTTCCAGCCCAGCACACCCCTGCAGGCACCTGGGCTGCAGCTGTCTCACTGCCACCTTTACTGTACTCGTTCCAGTGAAAGTGTCCCTGCCCATGGCAGGGGGTTGGAACTGGCTGATTTTTAAGGTCCCTTCCAACCCAAACCATTTTGTGATTCGTTTTTCTTCCCAGATAAACCTGGTATTTTTCACCAGGGACCTCCTGCTCACAGGATGCTGCTCCGCACCTGCCCCAGGTCTGCCACCCCCCGTCTCCCTCCATGTCCCTCCACATCCCTACAAACGCCTCCATGTTCCTCCACCCCCCTGGGCTGCTCCACCCTGGGAAAAGGAGGAACCATTAAATCAACTGTTCTGCTGGGACAGGTGCAAAATATGCTGCTTTTACCTTTTCCTTTCTGCAAAGATCAGGGAGAAATCAGGAACAGCCAGTGTCACCCTTGGGATTACCCCCTTCCTGATGTGTTTGTTTGTGGAGCTCAGCAGTGTCAGCTGCCCAGCAGGATCGTCCCTTACAGATCCTGGCACTGGGATCTGCTCCTGGTTTTGGTCTCCCAGTACTCAGAGTGGGAGATGAGGAGCTGGGAGGTGGAGCTGGTGGGAAGAGGTGCAGGCCAGCGTGCAGCGTGCCAGCTCAGAGGGACACAGCCCAGCAAAATCAGATGCAAAATAACTCATTTGGCCAGAGATAACCAAGCAGATGAGGGAGGATGGGCTGGTTAGGTCTGGAGTCCAAGAGAGAAATCAGACATGAGAGTTGCACTGCATTTTGTATCCCATGTGGAGGGAGTTCTCATCCTAGTACTTACTCATCACCCTCTCCCTGAATGTTTCCTTCAAGCAGTGACAAGAATGAGAGTGAACCAAAAAGAGAGACGAAGTTCTGTGGAAAAGGGGTGCAGGGGTTGTCACAGGGGGAAGCTGAGCCTCCAGGCTGCAAATGGAGCACTCAGGAAATGGTTGCCCACAGTGCCAGGTCCTGCTGCTCTCTGTCAATGGCAGTGCAGCAGGGAGAGCAGGGATCAAGCAAGGGAAAGGGAAGGAAAAGCACTGTGTGCTTAACAGGATTATCCTGCACTGAGAAGGAGCTCCCCAGCTAAATAAACCCTGCTATGAGGCACATGTTGGGGTTTCTGCTGCCTTCTCCCAACTGCTGCCTCAGTTCTCACCTTGGCCAATTTCCCAAATTTGCCAAACCTGTGGTGTTGTGGAAAAAGGCACAGGAGGCATGGGGACCACAGCAGGCATGGGACAATGTGAAGAGTGAGCAGAAGCTGAAGGCAGCTACAACACCATGCCATTCCTAAAATCCAGAGTGATTCCCTTGAGGCCTCTTATGGGTGGGATTTACTTTTTTTTTTTCAAACTGAAGATGCTGTTTGTCAGTGAAAATATGATACAGGCTGGGGACCGTGCTCAGCTGCATTTCTGTCCCTGCATTTCTGCTGGGACATGAGATGGAAACAGGGCTCTGACTCCTCAGGTGGTGTTGGAGGTACAGCTGGGTTCAGTGTCACCCACCCTGCTCACAGAGGGTGTTGGAGCTCTGAACTGGGCTGGTATTACCCTGTGAAACAGGGAGTTGTACAGATACTGCACCATACTTCTCTCCTCCTTCCCACACACCTGTCCCAATTCCCCTCCATTTTTGTACCAGCACTTACAGGGAAGAAACTGCTTGTCTAACCCAGATTTGCACTCTGACTAACAAGGGGAGCATGTCAACAAAGTCCAGGGGGAAGGAACAAAGCAAGGGGAGCTCCTGAGGTGCTCAAGAATTGGAAAATGGGAGGAACAGAGCAGACACAGCTCCTGAGATGCTCAGAAACTGGGAAATCAGCAGTGCACAGTTTCTGGGAGCATGAACAGGACTCCCTGGAGAGCACAGCAGCCACACACTAAGAGCTGCCTGTACTCTGTAGACCTCTGTAAGGGACTCCTGAACTTGAGTCTTTTCAACACTGTGGCTCTTTTCAGACAGTGCCTGGAGGGGTTGTCTCAGCCCAGGTGTTAATCCAGAGAAATGCCAAACCCAGCTCTGATTCTGGACTGGGAGAAGGGAGTGGTGTGAGGGATCTGGGCTCAGGGAAGGACTCTCAAGGCTCCTTCCCAGGGGACCTGCTCCTTTGGTGTTTCACAGCCTGTACAAGTGACTCCTGTGGTAGAGGGCATCTCCTCTATATATCTCCTGCACCATTAAAGCCCTCCCTGCACCAGGCCATGCAGGTTGCAGTGTAGACATCCTTTTAATCATGTTGGGGAATTTTCTCACCTCCACATCTCCCTTTTCTACTGAGACCTTGAGTTCTCCTATTTAATCCCCAAGCAGAACTAAAGGGGGCAGAAGACAGAGAAGACAGGACAAAAGTCTCAACACCCCCTGTGTAAGAATGGATGTGTAGATAAAGCGTCTTGATATTGGGAGGGAAGAGAATGCAGGAGGAGAGAGAGGAAGGAGATATGCATATCAAGCTGTCAGATGAACAGAAACCAAGAGGGGTGGAAAAAGCAGGGAGCAAAAGTGGCTTTGTTGAGGGGAGCTGGTGAGAGTCCGGGGAGCAGGGAGGAGCGGGCAGGGGGTACAAAAGGAGCTTGTGGGGTGAAGGCATCCCTGCTGTGGGTAGCCAGGTAGGTCTGCAGCCAAGTGTGGCACACACAGACCTGTCCAAGACACACATGGGCAAATGTCAGCCACCAGGGAGGAGCCTCCGTGTTTGAAAGTCCCTCAGAGTTTTGCAGTGGAGCTCAATGAGAACCAAAGCTGGATCTTCCTCATATTTTTGCAGGAATGTTCAGGTTCCTTTAGGCTACAGACCTTGGTGCAGAGTAGTGGGAGGGCTGTTGCTTGCTTGCTTTAAATTAGAAGCAGTTCCAACAGCACAGAGCCCAGTGTGGACAGCAGAAGCTCAAGGACTTACACCGAGGGAGGGAATTTGGTGGGACAGATAGAGGCACTTTGAGTCCTACAGAAGAGAAGTGTTGCAGGCTGTTGGGAGGAGATGGGGAGATGGAAAAGGCTTTGGGGCTCTTTGGGGAATACACAAGAGGATAAGGTGAAGAAGGCTCTAGATATGGCTTCCTCCAGGAAGGTGGCAAATTTATGGAAGGGTCTCTCTGTCAGCAAGCTGTCCTTGCTTTTCTACACCAATACTGGAAGGAGCATTGCATAACCTCGTCCCCAGGCCCTTCTCCCTGCCCTGGCCTCTCCAAGCCTGTGGCATGGCAGGCTGATGGGGAGGCAGCTGGCCCAGCCCCTGTTCCACGCAGCAGGACACTTTCCAGTCAGACAAGCCCCGACCTATGCGATAGCACAGAGCGCTTTCGCTTTGTGAATTACTCATGGCATTTCCTGTAAACACCACCAGCACCTACGGGCTGTGAGCAGGGAAACACAGTGACATTATAAAATGTCTCCTGAAAGGGCAGCCCTGCCTCCTTTTTTTCCTTATTTGCTAGTTTCCATGTTTGGGAGAGCTAGATGTTGGAGCAGGGAGTGGAGTGAGGGGAAATCCAAGGTTGCCTGGGAGAAGGGCAACCTTATCAGAACCTCAGGACAGAACTTTCCAAAGCTGTCCAAAACCTTGGCATGGAGCATTTATTTCCCTAGAAAACTTTGGATAAGAAAAGATGAGGAGTGCTCTGATTGCTTACCAGTTTCCCATCCAACTTCTGTACACACTGTGCCTGAGGAAAAAAATGCTTGTGGTCTAAATGTCAGGATAGAAAGCAAGCCTGAAGAGGACATACAGGCAAACAGAGCTGCAATCTAAATAAAACATTACCAATCTCCATGCTTGAAAGTTCCCCAAATTGTGACACTGGATTGAAAAATTACTGAAGTATTTTGCTTTGAAAAGGAACGAGAAAATAGGCAAACAAAGAAAACTCAGCCTCCCGTCAGGTCTATTTGTCTTCTGATATCTTTGTTTCCAGATTCACTGGGGAGGGGTTCAACCATCTCCTTAGGACTGTGACACGTAGAAACAGCATAAAAATTGACGTCTCAGATTGTCATGTGACTGCAAACATCCAGTCATTTAGAAAGCAACAAACATCACAAGATTCAGAATTCATCATAAGAGCGAGGAACCATCACGTAATTTGCTACTAGCACAAAGCAAAGCTGACTGGCAGTGTCACCTTACACTGGCATAAACTAAGAATTGCTGTAAAAACAGGCTCCAAGGACTTTTGAAAGTCGAGCTGCTTTTCCCCTTGTTTGTTTTATGGTGTCCTCAGTCAGGACTAGAGGAGTCACCTTGCCAGGAGGTTTATAAAGACTCATTTTTTCCCTCAAAGGCTCACAGTCCAGTATGTGATAGGGTCCAGTAAGGGGCTTGACAGGAACAAAGCAATGAGATAAAAAGATATGTAAAGACTGGACATGAATTATTGCCCTGGACTGGATAGGGAAAAAGACAAAAGAATTATCTGCATGATGCACTATCACAAAAAATGTGAAAGTTAAATAGACATAGGCAGCTAATTCAACCTGGCAGGTGCTGGGGCTGTGCTGGGGCTGTGCCAGAAGGATTGGTGCCATCTGGTCCATGGCCTGATGGAGGTTTCAATTAGAGGAGGAGCCCTGATGGATGGATCATACCAGGGCAGATGCAGGGCAGAGAGAAGGGGCAAGAGCAGGGAGACACTGCAAGACACACTCAGGTGGCAGCACATCTACAATTATTTTGGAATGAAATATCCAAAGCTTAATTTTATTGCAAATTTCTGAGCCCATTTCTACTGAGTTCTGTCCTTTTCTAAGAACAGTCCAAACCCTCTTTCTGCTGCCCATCACAAGGGAGTGTGGTGGTCTCTTGTAAGAGTCCCAATACTCCTTTTCAGACCACAGCAATTTGAGGCTATCCCAGGAGGAATTTTTGATATTCTGCTCCTGCAGATTAACATGGAAAAGGGGAAGAGATTCCTCTAGTAGAGAGGAAAACTAGTTAATCTATATTTCTAAATATCCAAGAACCTGAATCTGTTCTGACTCAGCAGGCTCAAAATATCTGTATTTGGGCAGGTTGGATTCTCAGCCCAAACCTCCCTCTTCCTCTCCAAAACCACTGTGCTCCCACAGAGGGGGTTTTGTGGGGGATGTTTGCTCTGAGTGTCACCTGGAGCCCCCAGCCCAGGTTCCACAGGGGGTTTTTGTGGGGGATGTTTGCTCTGAGTGTCCCCACCCCAGGTTCCACAGGGGGTTTTGTGGGGGATGTTTGCTCTGAGTGTCCCCAGCCCAGGTTCCACAGGGGGTTTTGTGGGGGATGTTTGCTCTGAGTGTCACCTGGAGCCCCCAGCCCAGGTTCCACATTGACCCTTGGTGTCACACCCACTGAGCAGGAACACTGGCACATGGGCAGGCACCGTGCATGGCCTGCCTGATCCACCTCCCCAGGCAGCCCAGCAGCTCTCCCAGGCTCTGATGGACAACTTTGGGAAGATTTTTGCCCCCTACCAGCAAAGTTTCCAGGGGAGATGGCAAAGCAAGGGGTTGGATCATCATATCCAGCTAGCAGAGAATCAAAGGATATTTTGGGTTGGACGGGACCTTAAAGATCACCTCGTTCCAACCCCCTGCCATGGGCAGGGACACCTCCCACTAACACAGGCTGGTCAGAGTCCTGGCCAATCTGGCCTTGGACACCTCCAGGGAAGGGTTCCTTGGTCTTTTCCTGGTATCCCAGCTATCCCAACCTCCACGAAAATGTTTCCTCAGAGGGTACCAGGACAAGCTTGAGGATGAAGAGCCCATAAAAAAACTTGGAGGAGTTTTGTGCCACTGCCCATTTCAGTGGAGGACATCAGGACAAAGAAGGGAGCAGACAGGTGGGTGCATGGGTGACCCCAGCACTGTCCATGCCCTCGGTGACAGGAACCATCCTGCAGGATCCACACATGGCAGACACACCTGGGGGGTTCTGGAGGTCCATGGACAGCCCCCAGCAGAGGGGATGGGGCAGGATCAGGATCCACTCAGGAGCTGAAGGAGACAAGGCTGAGGGCAGGGCTGGGGACAGGATATCTACAGCACAGACCCCAGGGCTGTCCAAGAGGCAGGGCTGGAGAGAGCCACACCTAAACCTTAGGCCAGGAGGGGACTGGAAGCCCCAGGTGGGGCTGAAATGAGGCTCCAGAACCCATGGCCAGGGTGTGGGGGGAAGCTCCTGGTGAGACTGGTCAGGGCTGTCAAGGACTGTGAAGAGCCCTGTGCTGGTTTGGGCTGGGGTAGAGTTGATTTTCTCTGCAGTGGGGCTGTGTTTTGGGTTTGGGCTGGGGTAGAGTTGATTTTCTCTGGTGTGGGGCTGTGTTTTGGGTTTGGGCTGGGGTAGAGTTGATTTTCTCTGGTGTGGGGCTGTGTTTTGGGTTTGGGCTGGAGGCAGTGGTGACAGCACAGGGGTGTTTCAGCTGTTGCTGAGCAGCTCTCACACACAGCCAAGGCCTTTTCTGCCCCTCAGCCCAGCAAGGAGAGGGGAGGGGACACAGCCACGACCCCAGGGATGTCCCACACCACATGGGGCCATGCTCAGCATGGAGAACCGGGGGAGAAGGAGATGTTTGGAGTGGTTAATTTGTCTCCCCAAGTCACTGTTACCTGTGATGAAACCCTGCTGTCCTGGCGGTGGCTGAACAGCTGCCATGGCAAGTGGGGAATGAATTCCACGTTTTGCTTTTCTGAAATGCACAGCTTTTGCCTTAGCTGTTAAAATGCCTTTATCTCAACCCAGTTTTTTCACTTTTACCCTTCCAATTCTTTCCCCCAGCCCACTGTGGGGAGTAAATGAGGCAGCTGTGTGGGGCCACGGGAAGAGGGGTCCATCTTCTTTAAAAGCAAGTGCTTTCCTTAGCTCACCTCCCTGATGTGAGGAGTTTCTATGGAAATTATCAGTTCCTTAACCAGTGCCTGCTGCCTTGCCTGCAGAGTGGTCTTTTGTGCAAAGCCTGCTCTCACACCAGAGAAACCTTGCTCATACAGCTGACCTGTGTTCTTCAGAATCAGCTCCCCACAGCACCAAGTACACCCCTAAAAACAATGTTTGTGGAGGTGCAGAGGCCAAAGTTAGGAAATGCTGTGATTAAGGCCACCTGTGCAGGCTTTCTTCATCAGCCTCGTGTGTCTGTGTTGGGAAACACTCTTTAATTGCCTGCTGCACAGTGTCTTACTCACTCAGCTCACAAGGTGGGCAGTGCACTGCTGCTTGGTCTCTGACCTGTTCTGTACCCACTGACACTGGGCTTTGTGTGGCAGAAAATGATTTTTTCGCAGCTTTTCCCAAACTCCCCTCATTAATGTATCAGGGCACATGCAGTGGGGGCTTGTCCAGCTTGACAAAAGTCCATTGAAATGTGGGAAACCAGCAAAGAGAAAATGAATGAGTATTCCATTTTTGGCACACAGACTGGGAGTGTGAAGCTCTCAGAGCCTGAGCCTTCCCAGTCCTCAGCAACTTTAAGGACAGAAACCACCAAATTCAGCTGAATTTTAAAAAAACCCCACAGCATGTCTGCTAGGTAAATCCCAGTGCTTCCACTTGTAGCCAAAGCAAAGGAACAGCTGATTACTTCTGGGCTTCAGCCACTTTTTAGCATCTTAACAAGAGCTCTGCAGAATAGGTTGCAACAGAATTCTGTTACTAAAACATGATCCTGGACAAAAGATGTTTGACATTCTGACTGCTTCCTTCAAGGGAATTAATGCACTTATATGTACTTTAAGGTACATGTTAGATACACTGTAAGATACACTTACATGTATTTCATACTCTTGGGTACAGAGCTATACACAACCAAAAAATGAGATTAGACAGCATTTTTCAGGAGGCTGTGTTGGCTGTGCCCAGGAATGCTATTTTCTCAGGGCATTACATGCTTTTCTTTGTGCTCTCTGCTGGTTTGACATCCTGGAGCTGGGAAGAAGAATGAGAGGTCAGCAAACATCTTTGTTTCAGCTCCATCTTTCTCTCCCTCTCAGCTCCCTGGCTGTTCTCTCCTGTGATGAGCCAAAGTCCTCACCATTCCATAATTCCAAACATCCTTTCCTGAGCCAGATCCATCAGCCTTGGAGCTGCCTGCAGTGACTCTCTCTGCCATCTAAGGTCTTACAAGCTGAGTAGTAGCCACTCAATTCACCAGGCACCAGCCTTTGCCCCATGCCTAAATCCTGTCTTAATCCAGCTCCTGGTTTTTGAATAAGACAAGCCAGCCTTTCTGCAATCACTGGGCCCTGCCACCCTTGTGCCACCGAACACCAGTAAATCACTGCTTCCTTGGGCAACCTCTGCACTCTGCAGGCTTGGTCCTCACCCATCCTCAGGTTTTTCCCTCAAAATCTCAGGGAAAACCTCAGCTCTGTCCCAGTGATCCCATCTCCACTCCTTTCCTAGACACCGCTCCTCCATCCTTGCTCAGAGTCAGAGCAGCCATTCTGCCTCTCTTCCATGAGCTATCCTCCTAATCCCTGTGTCCTTTCCTGCCCTGCTCACGTTCCTGATCTCCCCTGCAGTCTCCCAGCCCTCACTCTGCTCTCTTTACAGATCTCACTCACCATCTTCTTGCCCAGATTCCTCTCTTCAGCCTTCCGGCCTTCTCTTTACAAGCTTCACAATTTGAGTGGGTTTTCCCCAGAAGGGGGAGAAAACCACACCCCATAGCCCAGGTGTGTACTCATTCATGATGTTACATACCACCCAGGCAGTGATGGGATGAGCTGACAGTGTCTTTGAAATCAGTCACGTATTTCTGGAAAACTGGACACAGGTACAAGATCAGGCAGCAAAACTCACACAAACTGTACACAAAACAAATGCTCTTCTCTTTACTCAGACATTTTTTCAGCTTGGGAAGAAAATACTATGTCTGAATGTGCACAGGACAGGCTACAGGTAGGTGTTCTGTGGTTTTTGTTGTTCACAGATAGATTTGCATTAAGGGCAGACACAAAGGTAGACTGAGTAGACAGATTAGGTACAATCACATCAGGTGATGTAGAAATGCCCCCTTTTTTTCCCCTGGTTCATTATCAATTTAAATTAACATTGGACTAAAAAAACAATAGAAACACCAGCAGTTCTCCTTTACCTTGGCAGTGTGAAGCCAGAGCACAACCAGCTCCTACCCTCTCTAAAACCAGGGTGACCAGAGGTGAATGACAGAAGAGCTGAAGAAATTTCTTGGCTGATCTTTATCAATCAGCCCAGCATCATTTGGCATAGCTAATTCCACCCACCACAGGTTTGTTTTGAAAGCAAGATGATGCCATTCCTTGTTGTGGATGCACTGTTTAGGCATGTTAGAGCATTGCCCAAGCTCAGCAGGAAAGGGAATAACATTGCTAAGGGCAGGTGATATCATTCCTGACTGAGAGCAGGGACATGCCTTTCCCAGCACCCCTGGGGAGTAGAAACACTGACAGCGACAAGCAGTGAGGAAAAGAGGAGTTGCCATGGTGGTCCTCATCCAACAGCTCCCAAAACACGCCCAGCTCACAAGCAGCCTCTGATTAAGGTTCAGTTCATGAGAAGCCCCTTTGGTTTAGGGTCAGCACTAAATCATGGTCATGATAATGTGTAAATAGAAGGTGGAAACCCTGTCCTAAAGCTTCCCAGGCTCCCAGCAAGGATCCAGCTGTCTGCCACAGAGATGGGGATGAGAAGGAACAGACTGACTGCCAAACAGCCACAATTTATTTTCTGACGGTGCCCCAATTTGTAACAGAATGCAATTATGTATTCAATGTGTCAAAGAGGCAGAATCTTTCAAGGCAAGCAAGATTTTCTTTTTCCCAACTGAAACAGTTATTGTAGCAAGGCTCAATTACTTGTTTCTTCAAAGAATGCCATGCAACCAAATGGCAACCAGTCACTTGGACTTGGGGTTCCCATACCACAACAGGAAGGGCAAAAAGGCAGAGAGTTAATCCCATAAGTTTCATAGGCTGGAGTCCAGCAGGTGACCCAGAGATCTTCCAAGCAACAGTAGATGAGAAGTGATTTTTAAATAAGGGAAAGGAAAGAGAGAGAGAAAGAAAAAATCTTATTTTCTTTGAAAGCATCTGTGTTTGGGAACAAATTGAAAGCAAACACCAAGAGTGGACATTTACAGCTGAGTTGGCTGCTTCTGGAAAGAGGAGAGAAGTGGGCATTTCTGGGACACAGTTTGTCTCATCCTCATGTAGAGGTCTGACAGAGATCAGATGACTCACACCATGGAAAATCCTGCTTCTCCTCCCTGACGAAAACGGGAGCCCAGAGCAACTGCTGCAAACCCCACCTGCAGTCCCTGTAAGAGGCTGAATCACACTGGTCTGATTAAAAAGAAATCATACACAATGAGAGAATTGTCTTCAGGGTCACCTTTTGCTGTATCCAGGCTTTCCTTAGAAAAATTCGCAGTTGACAGACCTGTGTCTCCTTGGTTTGAGAGGAGGCTGGGCAGAGACACAAGTTCTGCTGGGAAAGGATGGAGCCTCTGACCTTGCTGACGGTAACACAAGTGCCACCCTTCAGAAAGGAATGGAAAAAAGCCCTTCATGCTTCAGAAGTTGCTAATTGAGACTTGTAGCAGTCATTTAAGGAAATCCCTCTGTGCTGCTGAATAACCTTTGAGGAGGAAAGCAGTGGCTGGCTGAGCTGGCTGACGTGCCCTGGTACGTCACTGGGAGAGCAGCGGGATTCACGGGCACGGCAGAGCCCCGGAGCTTTGGGAGCTCCTTGCACTGCATCCTCTCCCAGAACTGGGTGAAGGCAGGACAAAACCCATGGAAAAGATGTAGAAAACAGCTGATAAGAGAGAGGAGGAGGAGCTTTTGAACATGACTGGGCTCTCCCTCCCCCTGTTCTCATCCCTAGGGGCTTCCTTCCCTGGATTGAAATGCAGGAGGGCAGCAAGAGGGCAGGAAGAAGAGCACAGTAGCTGAAACCTCTGTGCTGCTCAAAGGGAAATTCGGTGGTGTGCTATAGACAGCCTGTCCTGCCATATCCCTCCCATAATGGTGCTGGCTCCTTAGGAGAGCAGGCGTGTGGATGTGGGGATGGATTCCAGCTGGGGGCCTTGGGAAGCAGCCTTTGGGTGCACTTGGGAGGGAGGACACAAAGCAGGAGGATCTCTTGTTGAACTCATCGGGCCAGGCGTTGGTTGGTTCCACAGGGAGGCTTTCAAATGTCTGGACTCAACCCTTCCCAGAACCTGTTTTAGCCAGGACCTCCCACACTATAATCTATCCTGACCTTCATCCATTTGATAATGTTATTTGTACACCTTGGTTGAACAGCTCTGGTGAACAGAGTTCTCACTGGCCAGGCAAGCATTGTATCATTCAACCTTGGCAATTTCCAGCCTTGGCAGGGGCTGCCCAGGGAGGTTTGGAGTCCCCATCCCTGGAGGTGTCCAAGGAATGACTGGATGTGGCACTCAGTGCTCTGGGCCAGGTGACAAAGTGGTGATCAAGCACAGGTTGGACTCGATGATCTCAGAGGTCTTTTCCAACTTTAATGATTCTATGATCTATGGCAAGGATGGCTTTTAAAAGAAAGATAACCTTTCTGATTTATCTGGAGCTTGAATTCACTTGTTGCTGTTGTTCTTGTTGCCATAACAAGAAAGAGTTCTTGGTTTTCTAATGTTCTGTTCTTGGTGAGCCTTTTGCCAGAATAATCTTGTGAGGTGTGAGTCCCACAAACCTCAAACCTTTTTATTTATTTTAATAGCAAGGAGTTTACCACAATGAGCTGTCCATGTTTCTGTCTCCTTTATTATGTTGCTGTGCCTTGTCTTTCGTAGAAGCAACTCATGCAAATTCTTTTCTTGAATAAAAGAATCACTACCAAGCATTTTGAAATCAGCAAATTGTATCACCTCTAGGCAGCCTGAAACCCTCCCACCTGTCAGATTTATTTTTTTATAGGTCTGTGTAAAGCACAGTGCAACCTTGAGCCCAGTACCTCTGCTTAATGACGCCAGTCTCAATCACAGGCCTAAATTATCAGGTGTTTGGCACCAAGTATTCAAAGCATAACCTTGAAAAATAAGTTGTAAGCTTGCAGAATTTAACTAATACAAACAGCTTGGAATAAAAAATGTAGGGAGAAGGGGAATAAAGAAAGAAAAAGTTTTACTTATTCTTTGATATTTTTTTATATTCTTTGGTATCCTTTCATTTAATATTTTTAGAATTTCTACAGAATTTTTATTTAGCACCTAGAGCTAAGACTACCTATCTACCTTTTAAAAGTGTGAATGAACAGTTTTCCCCTACTCTGATGACCAGGAAAAAAAAGTGGAGGAAAGTGTACAGACCCCATTGTGTTTTCGGTTCTCCTGCAACACAGTAAACCAGAAGAATTGCTGGATGCTGGACAACAATATTGCATCTGTCCCAGGTAAAACATTTTTCTTTTAAGCATGAAGGAAGTGAAGAATTCATTTCCTGGGATGCTTGAGGAGCAGATGTGCTCCCTTATCTAACGGCCCAGCAGTCACATCATTTATCTGAAGTGCAGGAGATCTGATATTTTCCCTTTCTCCATGCAAAAGAGTTTGACCCTGCACCTTGTGTCCTTTAGATGACTGTCCTGAATGTATGAGATGACAGCCAGGAGCAAAGGGAGCAAGTAGGGCACAGCTCAGTTTCTTCTGCTGACGTTTCACTTTGCATGACAACTTAAAACCTCCACATAATTGAAGACAGAGGCTCCCATCCCCTCTGTCACAAGTGTACCTCTGTCACTAGGGTGGGATTTCATCCCTGCCCCTCTGAATATGAATTGAGACTGTTCAAACGTGCTCTCCACCCTGCTCACCCTCCAGGCTTTCAGCTGCAAAGCTGTTGGGGTTTTTACTCAAAGTGCATGAGCTCAACTCAGACCCAAGCTGTGCAGTTGGGCTTCACTTTGAGGGTGTAAATGGCTGGTTTAGCACTGAGGGTTTGACCTTATATTCACGTTGTGTTGACACAGCTACACCTGTGACGAACCTGGAGTTCCCCCAGAGGCTTCCCACACAGCACTGCAGTACAGAATCATAAAATTATAGAACTGTTTAAGTTGGAAAAGACCTTTAGGATCTTGAATCCCACCTTTATCCCAGCACTGCCAAGGCCACCACTAAACAAGGTTCCACATCTACATATCTCTTAAATACCTTCAGAGATGGTGACCACCATTACCTTGGGCAACCCTTTCCAATGCTTGAGAACCCTTTTTGTGGTGAAATTTTTCTCAATATCCAATCTAAGCTTGGGATGCTCAGCAGAACAAATGCAGAACCTGAATTTTTGAGGCTTCCTGTACTCATCCAGTATGAACCAGCAATGTAGCTTGTGTTGGATGGATGATGCATCAGCTGCTCTTGACTTTCAGTGCAGTTCCACTGAATGTCTGTATTTTTACAGTAAGTTTTAAATATCCATATAGTTGGCAACAACAGGAATTTTGAAAAGCAGCAGGTTATCTGGGTTTGTTGGGAAAGTTTTCTAGATGTTCCTACTCTTTGTGGAGTCAGAACAGGCAGAATCTCTGTGTTTTGAGTCAGATTAGTCTGCTGGTGGCTAACAAGCACCCACATTGCCCAGAGGAGGCTTTGTGCACTACTGTAACTGCTGTCTCACATTCACTGTGATTTACAACAGGTCCCAAGACACAAGATAAAAGCCCCTGGTGAGCCAGAGAGTCTCACTGCACCACCTGCTCTGTGAGCTGACATTTTTACCTGCCTTGAGAAGAACCCACCAGCGAGGAGAAGATGGAAAACGCCACCAGCAGTGCAACAAACCCTGCAGAGATAAAACAAACCCTGCAGACTCTCAGTGAAAATGCAGTGGGAGCTGCTCTGATCCCTTTGCTCCTTCTGTAGGACTGTGTAGAAGCTGGAGAGCTTTATCTGAGCATCTGAGCTGTGGCTGAAAGAACAGGGCACACTGAGGTGCTGACTAAGGCTCGGGCTCAGTAAAAAACAATGACGTGACCATTTCTGTGCCAAAGCTACAACAAACACAGGGTCAGAAGCTGGTGAAGAAGCTGGCTGGACCACACCAGACCATTTAAAGTGGTCTGCTGATACACAGCTTAGGCATATTACAGAGCTGAACATTTTTACCCACTTAAGAATTTCAAGCGACCACACCCAGGAATGTGTTAATACCGTTGTAATTAGGGGTGGGACAACTGGTACAGATAAAATAAAAAACAACTTGAAACTACACCCAAAACTTTAATGATCCTCTCTCATCCTGCCCTGTGTTGTTTCACCTTTAATCTCTTTTTTTTCTCCTCCACACACCTTTCCAGTTTTGAACAAAGAGGAAGCAGAAATACTGACAATAGCAGAGCAGGCTCCTCTCATTTCAGTAACCAAAACCACCAAGTATTGCAAATCTCATAAAAAGTCAAGACCCTAAATCTCCAGCATGTTGTACACAAATTATCTGTGCTTTATAAAATCTCTCCTGGGCACAAATTTTTTAGCCTCCCTCCAGGTTTCAAGCAAAGAAAGGTAATTACCATTCCCTGATTGTATTTGTGAGCACCTGATGTTTGCAGTTTAAAGCATCACATGTTTCTGATGTGCAGCTACAACAGCCTGGAAAACACCTTTCTTCCCAAGACCTTTCCCTGCCCCACTTCCTCACATGGGGGAATACAGATCAAGAGAGGATGTAGGGAAGACCTGCATATTTCCATGGTTTTTTCTCTTGCTTCTCTACTTAAGGTCAAGCTGGTTATTGGATGTAGAATAAAGGAAGACAGCCCTCCTGCTACCGTGAAGGTGAGAGTGGAGAGAGGATAGGGCCCCTTCCTTTTCCTGTAGCATGGATCCACTTCCTAGGATCCCCACTGGGACTGAAGTCTTGCTCTCTTTCTCCTGCCTTTCTGGAAGCTCAGAGCATTTTTGGCTCCTGAGCTGGGGTGTTTTCATCTGCCAGAGCACGGATTTGTGGAGGAGAGATGTGAGGAGGGAAGGGCTGTCTAGGGACTGTTTACTGGTCCCCATGGCCAATGATTTCTTTTTAATTTGTGTACAAGTCATGTCTAATCTTTCCAGGTGACACTGTGAGTCCTAGCTATGAAAAGAAAAACGGTGGCAGAAAAATTAAGATAGTGTTGAGACTTGACTAAGGGAATCATATTTTTATGATTTATGACATAGCCCTGAAAGGTTAACTTTTTTCTGTTTGCTTATTAAACTACTTGTTTGTTTTACCTTGAAATTATCAGAAATGCTTCAGGTTCCTCTTTACATTTTGTTAGTAGTCAGCCTGCAAAAAAAACTTCAAGGAACATGGCTTGAGACAGCTCCCAAGGGCTTCAACAGCAGCAACAAAGGAGCTGAATCCTTCCCACATGGGCCAGGTTAGTTTGTCCTTTTGCCCCAGCTGTTTCTGCTGCTTGAGTTACATTTGACTACATTACTTAAAGTGTAGTAAATTTTAGCCTGACTGAAAACTCCTTCCATTTCAGTTAGGTGGCATTTCTTTAATGGTAAAGTGCCCTCAGCTTCCTATGTTTCTTTCATGGTGTGTACTCTTTAAACAAATAAATTCAGCACAACAAAACCCATGCAGGAAGCCAGCCACTTGCTAACAAGGAAACTACTGTGAAATCACGAGCACCTTTTGGATTAAAGGAAACTTTCTGGATTTTGTCAGGAACTAGTGAAAAATAGACTGCCTTTTTCACCCTCTTTGAGCAAAATTTCCTCCCTTTCCCCCAAGCTCAACCATAGACACAAATCTCGGTAAGAATCACCTTCGAAATTCCAATAGAGTATCTTTTAAGAAAATAGATTTATATTTGGGGGGAAATGTGGAAAACTGCACATACAGCTTACAATTTTCAGATGCTTAAAGTATGAAGTCCTTTGTCAAGGGGAGTTACAGGTGAGGGCTGTAAATAGGGTGGGGACAATAGCACAGTCACTGACCCCAGCTCTGCACCCACACCTGGGTTAGTTCTGATGAGCTTCAAGTGCCTTTGATCCCCACATGGGCCATTCACTGACGATTTGGACTTGCTCATCCTCGTGAATCCCTTCCAACTCAGAATATTCTGTGATCTGATACCCCAATTTTGAATGCAAAGAGCAGCCAGGAAACATAAGTGGAGCCCAGCCCATGGCCACACCATGTACCTACATTCTTGGCTCTTCCCCACACCACCCTGAAAGCCTCCATCCTCCAAGGTCTGAGAGCACTTGGCTTTTAGCAGGGAGGGCTCCCTGAGAGAGAGGGTTCCTGAGTTCCCCAGGCACCAAGTCAGCTCCTCCATCAGGCACCATGCTGCACTCGCTTTCCAGAACTCCTTAATTCCCACCTCTCACTGCCTGCTCTTTCCCCCTTTCATTTTTCTCCCTCTCTCACACGCCATGACCTTGGTGGCAGAATGAACACCCTTAATCAAAAAGGGAAGAAAAACAAATGCAGCCTTGTGCCACCACCTGTAAGCTGCCCTGAATTCATTACCTGCACGGTGCCAGACAGTGACGTTCCCAGCCACCGTGAGCGAAGTACAAACACTACCTCACACCAAAGGCATGTGTGTAGGAACAAAAAAACAACAACAGGATTCCTGTACCCATTACTTCAGTCTTGCAGACTTTCTTTTTTTTTTTTTTGTTTTGTTTTTAACGTTATTTTGCCTCAACATGGGCATTAGGGCCAGGCTTTTGATTTATCTCATTATTTTTCAGATATGCGTGAAGTTTGTTGGCGGGTTCAGCCGCTTTCTAAAGCTTGTCACAGAGTTTAAAACAGCTGGACAGCTCTGCAAAATAATAAGCAAGGCTCCTTGTTGGTTTAAAAGCTGGAAATATTAGAAGATGACAAACACCAGATCATCTCCTTGCTTTCCACCTTCTGAGCTCTTGAAGTGTGTGCTATCAAATGTCCAAACTTCCCAGTCATGGTCACGGTGGCTGGAAACTCGTGTTGCTTTTGTTTTTATCCTGCAGCTCCCCCCTCTTGGGTAGCACAGCTGCAGGTGGCTCTTGCTCTGTGAAGGAGTTGCATGAAAGTTTTAAATACAGGTAGCTTTTAAAACACCAACCAAGGCAGTAGTTGTAACGTGTTTGGCCAGGTTTCAGGAAGATTATTTTCTCAGCTTATCTAAAGGAATGTGTGCCTTGCTCACGGAGGCAGCTGCTGGTTTTCCAGAGACAGGGGCATTTAGCAGTAAAATGGCATTAAGAAACAGCCACTTTCCAGCTCTCCTGACCTCATTTGCCCTTTGCAAAGAGTTTCAGCTTTCTGTTGTTTAAAAAGCCAGAGGTGCAACAGGTAGATTTTCTGGATTGCATTTAAGCTGTTCATACTGGGGTATCTGGTGGCAATCCCCATTGCAAAACAGGCCACCATGAACAACTCAGAAGCAGAAAAAGTTTGAGTTTTGCTAAAGTTTGGACAGTCCTTTGTGCATATGGGCCGCATCTGAGTGGCGCATGCAGCTCATCTGCTCCTTTCTCAGCATCCTCAAGGGCTGCCTGGGAGGTGGCCAAGAATATCCCACCTATGAAGAGCCCAGATTTATAGCCTGGACTAAATCAGCCTGGGATGAGGGATTTGGTATCACATTTCCATTCCCGGGGCACCCAGGCACTTTGCTTGCTACTGTTTAGTTTTTGGTAGTTTCAGGTTCAGAGCAGTAATAAATTTAAAGGGAAAAGGTCACACTTTAATTATAAAAATACCAAGTTTTTTGCTTCACAGTTCTCGCTTTTTTTCCTCTTCCCGACATATCAGTCATTCAGGGATCGTATTTTACCACGTCTCTGCTACTTCCCAAGCCAAGGTTGGTCAATGAAACATTAGATCATAATGAAACAGCAGCAGTTATGTGCTCAGAAATGCAAGAAGCCCTTTTTACTATGGTTTTGCTCTTATCCAATTTCAAAAGCTCACTAGAAGACTTGTGAAACTAACCCACTCAAAGTGTGAATCAAAAGCTTGGTCTGTGCTTGTAAGCTGTGTTGGAGAAGGAAATCTGTCTGTCCTCTGTGCTGAGTCAAGCTATTAACCCACCCAAAACACATGTATGGGGAATTTACGGAGCACCCACTTCTTACCACGTCTGGCCTCGCTCCTGCCGGTCTGACACAGATCCTGGCTTCCACCCCCTCTCGTCTGCACCTCCCATTTGTCTTTTTCTAGCTCCCCTTTGCACTCTTGCTCTGGTGGAGTGGGAAATTCTGCAAGACAGAGGCAGCCTGATACACACAAACTTCCAAAGTGTCAGCAGTGGGCTCCTGCATCTACCCAATCTCTCTACAAAACCTACAATTCTGGTCACTGCAATCAATGCACTTTTCCCCAGTGTTTGGCAAAGGAGAGCCCAACATTCAAATGCTCTCTCAGCCTGGGACCCTCTCTCTGATCAATCAGCACCTTCCTCTGGGACTTCCACTTTACAGCTACTGTCCAAGGCCTGAGGTTGGGAGAAATAATGGGATTTGTGGCCTGTAAAGCATTGATCTGGTTGCAGTTGCCTTGATAGAATTTTTTTTTAAGTAATATTTATAACTGGTCATCAAACCTCCTCACTTTCTTCAACTGGATTTTTAAAAAAAGCAAAAAGAAACCTAGCAAAACAAAACCAAGCAAAACACTTCCTTTGGCCCAAAATGTCAGCTGGGCAAAAAGTGCTTTGTTATTACCAATGCTTCCCTGAAAGGTCATCATTCAGGGTATGATTTTCTTTTTTTGATTGAAAACCCTCAAAGCATCCAATATATTATTTTCAAGAGTTTTTCATAGGGAAAAAAAAAAAAAAAAAAACACCCTAACTTTATTTTTTCTCTTCTCTTTCTTTTACATCAGATGAGTTCCACACACTGTCAAATAAGGTTAGGTCTTGGGGTGAAATTATTTGATGTAGGGAAGGCAAGGCCAGACCTCCTGTTTTGTTTTCTACCAAGGGACACTCTGTTCTGGGAGCAGACCGCCCCATCTACGTACAAGAACTTGAGCAATGAATAGTCAGAGCTGAACAAAATATTTTTTGAACATGACAAATAATAAAAGCAGAGATGGGAGAGACAAGTGTCATTTACATATTTAAATATTTACCAACTTGACTGTAGTTGACAAATTATATTTAAAAAATGATTGAGGGAGAAAAATATTTTGAAAGGTATTGATATTTTAAAAATCAGGCAGTGTGTTAATTTTGGAATAGAGCTGTTGTTTCATACTGTGTAAGTAGGAAAGATGTAGGGAAAAACTTTGTCCTGAAGATGAAACAGAGTCTTTGGTCTGAGCCTGCCTTTTGCTGACTCAGAACAATGTAGTGTTTGTGAAGGGGTCACACTGGAGGAAAATAAACCCAAACCCTAAAACATTTCACATCAGAGTTTTGCTCTTGTTATTTTTTCTTTATTGCAGTCCAGCTACCAGATCAAGGACGTATTACTTACATGTTATTTATGCTTTTGTAATTAATGGGTATGAGCATTATTAGTGACCTCTTGCATCATCATCACCACCACCACATGCTTTCATATTCAAAGTGTGTCCGAGGGCCTAAACAGGCAAAAAGGGAACAAGTTGTTTGTTGTAGCAACAGCTCTTTCATTTTTGCCGGGAAAACTCCTTGTGGCCTCCAGACACTTTATAAACGGGAGGAACCGCTTTGGAGAAAGGGAAGATGCTGACTCAGTTTCCTCCCCCCAGAGGATGAGAGGGTGAAAATATCCCGTAGTCATATGGGGAAAACACTAAATTAAACATCTTAAATATCCGTTCAATTAGGCTTGAAGGAAGGTAGCTCAGCATTCGAGGATAATGGGAGTTATTTACAAGGGATTGTCAGTTACATAAATATTCCTAGGCTGTTATCTGACATTCCCCATTAATCACTCGCTACTTCAGTTCATTTTTGCAGCTACCCCGCACCAGGGTTGTAGCCCTGGACACACACTCAGCTGTTGGCTGGTTAATCCGTATGTCCAGGCCAGCCCCAGCGTTTCCTTAGTGCTTTTTCCTGCTGCTCCCATTGCCTCAGTGCTCCACACCCTCTCTCAGAGATTTGGCGACGTCTGTCTGCTCCTGCTGCCGCCCGGCTATTCCGCCTGTGCTTGTCCTTATGGGGAGAATCCAGCCCTGACTGAAAGGCACACCAAAGCCCCAGACAACGATGGTGATTTGTTTATACCCCTTCATTACTTAATGCAAAACATAAAGCAGATCATCTGCTGCTAAGAGGTTCCAGCTCCCCCTCCTTCCAAAGCACGAGTTTGGCTTTCCATGGGACTTCTCAGGAAGCAAGGGAGCTCATGCTTGAGATTACTGACAGAGATTACCCAAAAAAAGGAGAAAGAGAAGGTTTGAAAACCTCCCCTTCTCACCCCTGCATTTAATTTTTTTACAGAAGAGCAGGTCTGGGAAGGTGAGGGGGTGGCATACAGAACTTTCCCAATTGTCAGACAGTGTGAAAATGCAGCCAAATTCCTCATCCAGCAGTGACCCATTTACCTTCAGGCAGAGATGGAGATCTCATTAGATACTGTAAAACATCCCAAGTATTTTCTTTATTTTTTTTCTTCTCTCACAGCCTGGATGTTCATAAACCTTAACTTGTGAAAGCTCTATTCTCACCTGCTCCTCTGGCTGTGCTGGGTTTGCACCTTGCAGTGCTTCTTTCTACCAGAAAAGTCAGTAGTTTTGAAGAAATCTGAAACACCAAAGTAGACTGACAAGCCACTGAGTTGCTTGAAGGTGCTTGTTAAAGCTTTAAGAGCCTAAAGTTGTTTCCAGCCAATATAACAACAGCAACAAAAAAAAAATGTCTTGGGCTGCAAGACCACTGGGCTGGTGAATAGATTTTTGTGACGCCCTTTTTGTAAATATAATTCACCTTCACTTCTGTAAAACTCAATTTCTTTATTCTTTTGTTTTCTTGAAAAGGGATTTCTGCTCCTTAAAGAGCATTTTACTTCTAGGTGAACAAACATGCTGTGAGAACCGTGGCAGTGGGGACTGAAATGACAGCAAAGCTCTGCTTGGGGAATAAAGAAGGGAGTATCCCATCCAGGGAAAACAAGGTAATACACCCACATTTGGGAGATGAATCATGAAAACAAGAAAGAAT
Organism: Diglossa brunneiventris; assembly: GCA_019023105.1. Classification (NCBI taxonomy): domain Eukaryota; kingdom Metazoa; phylum Chordata; class Aves; order Passeriformes; family Thraupidae; genus Diglossa; species Diglossa brunneiventris. Next base: position 5,438,336 of record CM032352.1, read on the forward strand.
TAACCCTTGAGGCTTATTTTAACTTTAACTTTACAAAATAAAGTTTTCCATGGGAGAAAAACAGACAAATCAGATGGGTTGAAGGACAGGCAAGCCTGGCCATCACCAGGGTCTGGGTGGCAACTCCATCCTGTCTGTGAGCTGCTTTCTGCAGCTCTGGATCCTGAGGCTGTTTTCCAAACATCTCTTGACAACACAGGATTCACCAAGCATGAACCTGAAATTTAGAAGGAGAAAAGAGTTAATGGCAGTGCTGATCTGACCAGTTTATATCTTTATTTGGAAGAATGTGTTGCTCTTCCGGTGTTAGCATGTTCATAGTTAGTTTTTAATCCCTGTTCCTTTATAACCTTAAAAATAAAAGATCTCTTTCACAGAAGACTGTTGCAGCCAGCTCAGACCAAGGATTTCCAACATCCACCCAGCTCCAGCAGAGTTCCTGAGCTGAGAAATGTTGTTAACCAGCTATATAACAGTCTATCTGATACCTATAAAGTGCTGCTATGTAGTTTGGGATTTAGCAACCATTAATTTCACATGCTAATGTGCAAGTGTGTGTGTGTGTGTGTGTGTGTGTAAGGGAAGTAATCTTTAATTGTTTCTACTCAAAGGAAACCCATGAGCATCACAAGTTGGTTTCTGAGACAATTTAGGTTGATCAGCTTTGATACTGATTCAGGAAATTGACTGGTGGCCATTGAGAAGTTTAAAAAGGTGAAGGTTTCACGGTTTTCAGTGGAAATACAAAAAGTTTCAGGAAAAAAAAAAAAAGAAGTTTGCTGTATCTGGAGGCTTTGTCCACTTACCCCAATTATTCCAATTATAAGCAAACTTCAGAGAGGGGCTTACCTTGGCAGAGCAGCTGTTAATCTGAATTCTGATACAGCTGCTCTGTCCCAGGCACTCAGACCTGCACAGAAGTTTGCTGATCTCCTCCCATGGGAATTAACACTGTTGGGAGACTGTGATCATAAAAATGCAATGAAGAGCAAAACTTTGGGTGTTTCTTTTCTGTTTCCCCTCTTTAGAGGGATAAAGTACCCCAGAGACACCAGGCTAAAATACCTTCTTTGACTTGCATCCTGGCAGAACTACCTACTGAAATTCTCCACTGCAGCCCTGCCCTAGCAGAGTCTGTGCTGGTGACAATGGCTTCTTCAGGTGTCACCAGGAGCCTGATTTATCCAGCAGTACCTTGTTCTTGCCACTGGCCAGGTGGCCTAAGGAAGTAAGGTTCTAATTTTAGTCTGAGATGGAAAAACAGCTATGAAAATACGCCTGTTTTCACTTGTCATCCAAATGGTCTCTACAGAATCTCAATTTTCATATCACAAGCCCCTTTTTAGAAAAGATCTACACCTGGAGAACTACAACATTTTTTCCAGTCATGGAGGCTGGAGGATACTCACTTGGGGGTACATTCACAAAACATTTAGCTTCATTTTTATGTTTTTCTCCTCCAATCCTGAGATTTTTCAGAAATATTTCTCCATAACTCCTTCTCTTTTACATTCCCTCAGTACCCTTTAACCAGGGTCCTAGCTTAAGCGCAGTAGATGCTACCACTGGGCAGATATTAATCTGGACAGCTACCCAAATTCCCTTGGATCCAAGCAGTTTCATAGCTCAAGCCTGGAAAGATCCAGAGAGAATTCTAGACCTGCTAGGGCTGCTGTGGAGTTCTTCTAAAGCAGCAAGCAAATGTGGCTCCACACTGACCACAGCAGGGAACAGCTGGAGAGCCAAGGTCACCTCCACCTTCTGCCTGACCCAGGACCAGTGGCAGAGCAAAGAGGGAGAGTATGAAAGTAAAACTATGAACTTCCCATAAACCAGATTTTTTTCAGAAATGAACAGGCATTCATTCTTTATGGGTGTTAGAGCTTCATCACAGGTGCCTGCAAAGCCCTGAGAGGATCCTCAGCCCTGTGGGGTCTGTGGATGATTCTAGAAATCCCCTTCCAAGGAGTTCCAGATGTCCCCATTGTGGGGACATCACAGAACATCAGTTCCACCCATAAGGTTGGCCACCACACCTTGAAGCAAAGACAGCTTTGCTTCTTTTAAGCTGAATTCAGTTTCATCACCCTTCTCCAGACTTGTAGTGTCAAAATAATTTTCTCCCCTTTTCTAATTTCTTTGCCTTGTTTGCACTGTAGGACCAAAAGGACTGAGAAAAAAAAACAGCTGGATTTTATTTGAGCCTTTTATTCAGAGTCAGTTTTTCAACACAAAACAAACAAGAAAGGTCTGCTTGATTCTTGCTCTGTGTATTATGTACAACAACTCCCCCTCCTTCTCCCTCTGGACATTAAGTGCTTTGAGGCAAAGGTTGGTTTGTTCTCTGTGTTGGGCAGCACGCTGCATATCTAAAACTTACAATTTAAAAAATACAAATCCCAGGTACCTGAGGCAAGCAAACTGCAATCCATGCCCACATGAGCACAGGCAACTGGCAACTCTGTAGTAAAACCAGCCAGGCTGATTGGAAACTGGCCAGATGGCAGCTACTGCAAGCTAAAAGGATTAATTATTTGGGGATCATGCCTGGAGAGCAGGCGTGATGAATGCAATATATAATTCCTTGTCACGACTGTATGTCAGCACTGGGAAATAAGGAACAGCCTGTACCCTGGGATACAGTCACAGTCATCTTTGCTCTCTCAGAGTTTTTTTTAATAAGACCTGGAAGATGAAAAGGGTCTCACTTTTTAGCCTGAAACCGTACATGTGAACTGCTCTCGTCTATCAGCCTTTGCTTTACTGCAATTACACCAGTGTCAAACATCCTTATTCATTTTACCTATTTCACAACTGTAGTGTTAATTAACTATTTTATTGAGTCTGTGTAATTAACCATGCCATGACTCAAATTTCTACAAGGCTGTTCAGTTTTTTCCCTCTTTCAGCTTACCACCTAGGACCCTGTAGCTGCCTTTTCTAACTGGGTACTTCACAAGATATGTGGCCAAAGAAAACTGCCAGCCAACCTCTGAGAATTCCTAAAATTGTCCGGCCTAATTAAGCCCAGTTTGTGTAAGTGGAAAAATCCACTGAGGAGTTTTCTGCCAAGTGTGCCCCGCAGGGCTCCTCTGGGGTTACCTCTGTGGTCGGCAGCGGGGGCTCGGTCGCCCTCTCCCACCTCCGGCCCTCACGCGGCCCAGGCCGGAGCCGGGATGGCTGCGATCCTCCGGGCCTGCCAAGTGGGGAAATTCCTCTGCAGGCAGTAAAAACACCTCCCAGGCTTTTAATCTAAGGTATCCTCCTCGGTGTGGAGACAAAGGCAGGACTCGGCCACGGCCTGTTCCCTGCTCCCGCCGGGCAGCGCGGGCCTGGCTGCGCTCCCGTCCGAGCGGCACCGGCGACAGCCTGTTTTTGACAGCTCTGCATAAGCACAGTTATTTCTAGCACAGTTTCCCTGAGCTGTGCCAACAGGCTCTTTTCTATTTTTTTTTTTTTAACAAATATATTTTCAGACCCCATCTAGCCCAAGAGCGCTATATTCTCCACCTAGACACGGGTGTAGTGTTACAGGCCCTGGATGAGGCTGTGGGGAGGAGGAAGGATAACCTGAGTTCTCGTAAAGCATTTCTACCATAATCTCTGGGGCTTTACCCTCTGACCTGGGCTTAACCACACGTGCTGAGAACACAGACAGGGCTCCAGCCACTTTGGCCCTGCTGCCTGCACGTCTGCTCGTGCAAAGCACCACTTTGCTCCTCAGGTACTGCCATGCTGGGAGCGCAGGCTGTGTCTGAGGGAGATGTTTGCTGAGCAGGACCATGAACAAATGCTTATTGAGCCTGTCCCCCTTCCATCAAACTGCCACAACTCACAGCAGTGCCCTGGCAAGGCTGGATTGAACTGAAAGGGAAGAAATGAAGCTCTTTGAGCAGCTGACTGTGCTTGCCTTTCCCAGTTGCCATCCCTGTCCAAAACTCCTTGACTGCCACAGATCTGGCCTCCAGGCCTGCTGCTCTGCTTGTGGGCTTGGTAAGGACATCCCCCACCTCACACTGGGGATCTTTCTCAAGTAATCCCGGGGTTGAATAAAGTGTACTCCTTCAGTAAAGCCACCTCCTTTTGGTTGGACTTCAATGACCCCTGTGAGTCCCTTCCAACTCAGGATATTCTCTGATCTCACTGTTTTTTAGATACTTCTTTTGGTGACAAAGGACATATCAATAGATATCTGTCTTTTCATCAGTTGCAGGAATTCTGCAGAAAAACCCAGATCTAGCTTTGGCTGCTGGATTGAAGGAGTTTCTGACTGGTTTTTGTGAGATCTGAGTTTGAGAGAAAGGAGCACAGATTTCCAGGGTGCTTTTGCATTGCAGAGAGCTTCCCCACAGAGCCCTCCCCTCAGCCCTTCCAGCCCCCTCTCTATTTACTTATGTGTGAATTCTTTAGCTCTAATCTGCTACTTTGCTCTTGTGCAGCTGGAGCTAACACATAAATAAGGCAAACAAAACAGAGAGAGTCCTCTAATGCCTCTCTTCACTGCTGCTTCTCGGAGCCAAACTAGATTTTAGGAGCTTGTCTGTGCCCATTGCTGTTTTCTCACCTGAAACCATAATCTTCTCTTTGTGCTTTTGTGCTTTCCGTCACTTCCATAGCAACCAGTTGTGATGGCTCCGAGGATTATCGCTTCAGGAAGGAAATAAGCAGTGATGGAAGAAAAAAAGGACCTGTTTTTTCGCTCTGATCCTGCTTTTATGATGTGTGCAGATAAAATAGTGTTCTTAGCTGATCTCCAGACAGTCCACAAGCTGAAAGGGTCACCACAGAGTTGGGTTTGTTTCCTCCTTTTCTCTGAGTCATTGTGTTCAGGACTTCTGGCTGAGCCAAAACACGCTCACCAAGAGCCTGCTCACCTTGCTTGGCTGACCTGTCCAGCTCAATCAGTTCATGCAATCAAATTGACTTTCCTCAGAAAGGATCACTAGTCTGGCACTAATGCAGCACAAAATATTTGTGCAAATTCCTCAATAATAAAAACATTCTGGGGAAAGGACCTGGATAATACATGTGGTCACACAGTGAAGGCTGGGAAAACAAACAGAAAAGTTTCTTGAGCTTTTGGCTGGGCCTAACTGGTAGAAGTCCTTTAGGTAACAGTATTAACTTGGGAGAGAAACTTTTAGAGATCACGAGGAACATCTTATTTCTCTCCAGTGCCTCAATCAGATCAAGCAACTCAAATATCTGGAGTCATAAGAAACAACATTGAGAAAGCTGCAGGGAAAAAGGGGTAGGGTGAGCCCATCAGGCAAAATCTGCCAGGAGGGTGTGGAGGAGTACAACTCCCTCAAAGTACTGCAGGAGGATCAGGGGCAGCTGAAAACAGGGTTGATAATGTGAGTAATCAGTCCTGGGGAAAAACACTGGGGAGAGACCCTTCCCTGGAGGAGAAGGATGGGAAAGGGGGGAGAGCAATGGAAATCTGTGAGTCAGCAGTGAGCTGTGTTACTCTCTGAGCTGGTAAGGGAAATGCTACCAGGATCCAGAGTCAAACAGGGGCAAAACCTCCTGTTTCTCAACTGCTGTCCTTTTGCTGCAGATGTGGCTCTGCTGGTCTGCCACACCTGGGTCTCCACAGTCGTTTGTGCTCCTCTTTTCAATGTCAGGCATCAACACCCAGCAGACCAGCACGGAGGGTTCTTTGTGCTGCCCTTGTGGTCCTGAAAGGCCCCTGCAATTTGTGTTATTGTTTTCCCAGAAGTGATGGTGTGTTCTGCAGAAATGTGAGTTATTTAAGGCGCTCAACATGGCGCAGTGACAAACGAAATGGAAAACAAGCTCATTCCTCCAAAAGGGTATGTTACTGCTAAGCCCGACTGATCAGCCCCTGAGAGCAGCAGGAATCTGCTGGGGATGGAGCTCCAAGGTGGGAATGGCAGAGCCCAGATCCACTCCTCAGGAAGCCCTTGGGGAGCTGTGCTCTTCCCGTTCCAGGGAGACCATGCCAAGCTCGCCAAACCTGCTGCCCACTCCCAAAGAAGCCAGTTCCTGCACAAGCCTGTGTATCTCATCCCATTAATAAATGCTTTCTGAAGGGCATAAAATATCCACATGCCAGATTTGTGTTCTGGTTCAGGGCTATGGAGGAGCCTTGATTTCTTTGATCTTTTCTTGGGTAGAGGTGGTTTGTTGTAAGGATTTCCTTCTGGTGCTGTCCCTGGCAATGGCATGCCCAGGAAGGGCAGCAAGGCTGTCTTCCTCTCCACCATCAGCCTGTTTTCCTGGGGAAAGGTCCCCTCTGCCTGGTGTGGAGCACCTGTGCCCTGCTGTGTTCCCTCAGAGCCCTGAGGAGCTGGGGGATGTGCTGGCACCTGGCTCTGGGCTACCCAGAAAGCTCCATCTCACTGTTCTCCTGTGCCTACACATGAGCCAAGTCAGTGGGGAGGAGTCACAGGTACACTGCTTTACCACAGCCATGTGCTGGCAGCCCAAAGCAAAGTGGCTGAAAGAAAAAAATTGTTCTGGTGGGGAGTGAGAGGAGTGGAGTGAGGTGGGTTGATGCCTGCAGCACCACTCACGATTTCATCGTGGCTGCTGGGATTGGCAGGAAAGTTCCAGCCCTGGTGTGTTCAGCACAGGCCATGAGGTGCCACCATCCCAGTGTGTGTCTGTGGGTTTGGGGCAGAGCTGCTAAGTTGGGTCCAGCCCCTTGTGTGGCTCTGGACAGGCAGTGTCACACCTTCCCCATCTCCCAAAGTGCTGCCACACCAAGCTGACAGCACCAGCCTGGGAAAAGTGAGGTGAAGGTTTGTGCAGGTGACCTTGAAAAGCTGGAGAGAAATCCATTTGCATGTGTACTTTAGGAAATCTCTCCAAGGAGCCTAACGAAAGCTCTAATCACCAACCACCTTCAAGCCTGCAGTAATGACAAGGGGGAGCTCAGAACCACGAGCAGGGTAATGCACTGAACTAATACATATTCACCACCTCTCACGTGGAGCTTGCATCAATCAGATCTGCTTCATTCTTCACAGTCTGATTCAAGACAGGTCATGCATAATCTTTTTTTATTTTTGTTCAAGTCTGTGGTTCCAGTTCTGTGTACCAGGCTGTGCTGCAAAGATTGTTTAGCTGATGAGTTTGGTGTGGTGTGTTAGAAAGGATTAGTTTCCTTGTAGGCTTGTGTACAGGTACACAGAAAATGAATTTTTTTCTTGTTGAAAACTTCTGGGGCAAAACTAGGCTAGGATATATTTAGCAGAAAGCCCCAAAGGGACATTTTTCAGAATGTTACTCTTAAACCTCTTCACATCAGGGACACGACTGTCCTCTATATGGAACTCTTTTCCACCACTTTGACAATGTAAAATGTCCTCCAGGGAACAAGCAACATTTTGTTTCCTTTTTGCTAAACTTTTTTTTCCCTAGATGAAAAGACAAGGTGACAAAATAACATTAAAAAAAAAAGACAATAAAAAATTTACTAGGATTTGTAGGGAGGACAACAGGCAAACCCAAGACTGCAGGGTCACATAAAAGTGAGGCTGGAATACAGATAGTTAGGTCACATGGTTCCATAAAGCAGGGCCAGATGGACAGAAACCTTCTTTATTGCAGGTCTGAAACAGTCCAAATCTGTGCTGAGAACTCCCCCAAGCCCTCCCTCCCCATAAAAGCTTGCCTTTTCCATTCACCTTTCTCTGTTCCTTTGGCTACATGATGGCAGAGACCTACAGAGCACAGGTGGAGGAACACAGAAACCTTGTGGTGAATGCAGACAAAAGGAACAAAAGAAAGCACACATAAAAGGCTGGTGATGTATGAAGCCAATAACTAAAGCCTTTCACACAAGCTTCTTCCTTAATTACTGTATTTAGTGCCACTGGCGTAATCAAGAACGCAGAGCTGTGACAGACCCGGTAGTGTAACCTCATCCCCTCTCCTCCCTGCTTTCCCTGAAGCCTTTCCAAGAACATCCTGCCTTCCTTCTCTAACCCTGCAGCCTAGAAAATAAGTCAAGGGTGAGTACTGAGCTGTAGCAGGATGCTCTATATGCTGAAATGACTACTGTCAATATGCCACATTATATCAAATACCTAGAAGTCACAAAAAAATCCCTCAAATCTAAAACTGACCAGGCAACATCAACTCTGGCTAGATTTCTGTATTGCAATTCCTGGGAAAGCAGATTTCACTTAAAAGGTGCCCTCCTGCTCTCCTTTCTGCTGTACATGCAGTTCCCTCTGTTCAGCTGTCACCATCTCTGCTTGCTTCTCTCTGCTCTAAGATAACTTTAAAAAATGACCTGGTTTACAAAACAAACTAACAAAAAGAGTGAATTTTGGTTTTTTGGGGTTTGTGGGTTTTTTTGTTGTTGTTGTTGTTGTTGTTTTGTTTGTTTTTGTTTGTTTGTTTGTTTGTTTGGGGTTTTTTTGGGGTTTTTTTGTTTTTGTGAGAGTTTTAGGAAGCTAAGACAATGTAGAGCTTTTTTTCCTCCATGCTCACTAAAAGCATTGGGCTGGTGCCCCAGAGGGTTTGGGGAGTTACCTCTGGAAACGAGAGTGGTGCTGAACTGCTGGCAAAGAGAGGGCATGGACTGAGCAGGAGGGATCAGAGTGTGAATTCCCATTCTGTCACTCGGTGAAGTTAAAACTTTACACATCAGGGACAAGGCTGTTCTCTACATGGAAACCTTTTCCACCACTTTGACAATCTAAAATGCCCAGTGAACAAGCAACATTCTCATTCGCTTTAAATTGAGTGCCTTGGCTGCAGAGGGATCTTATCCTGCAAAACCCAGGATCAGACAGCAGCTCTTGTTATGACATGAAGTACTTGGGCTGTAGAATAACTCCAAGTTCATGTTGTTTGGGAAACCCCATTATTATTATTATTATTATTATTACACACCTTTCAAATTTCCTGACTTCCTCATGCCTTCCTTTCCAGGCTGAACTTTGCATCCTTTTCTTTCTTTCCCATCACTTAGTTTTAACTAATGAAAGGGAGAGAAGGGAAATGTTAATTTCAATACAGCATCAAAATGCCATACCAATGGTTGTTACTTTCCACTGCCACTCAGATTTAACAGTCTCACTCTCAAATATCATTGCAGATGCACCATGTTCATGCCAGACTTAAGGGATTTGTTCAGAATGAAAATGAGGTGGGGAAATCTGCATCTGTGCAGATATTGACTCCATTCTGCCCCCTCCAAAGTTCACAGGCAGTTTACCACCCATCCCAGGTGAAGCTGAAGCGCTCCTGGGAGAGGAGTATGAGGTGATAAACACCAGGGAGACCAGGACTGGCAGGGCCATCAAAAATAGGATAACAGGAATTAGCTGAATAAGTAAGACATAAATGTCCTCTTCCTACAGGCCTGTTCCTCATCACTGCTCTGCAGAGAGAGTCAGTAACTAAATTAGGCAGAAGAACCTTTAGGAGGAATATGACGGGAAGAGAAATCCTGACAGCAAGGTCTGTGAGGCTCCCAAATGTCCCTCAAGGGAAGCAGTGGAGGTTTGAGTCATTTCAACAATAGACTGGACCAAGTGCTGGAAAATGGGCAGGAGGGAATCAATCTGCATTAGCAGAGGGACAACTCAGATGACCTCAGAAGTTGTTTCCACCCATAAATCTGGGATTCAGTGACAAGACCTGAGCCAGAAGAGGGCTGGGGCAGCATCACAAATGGAAACACCCATATCCATGTACGTGGGAGCTTTGGGTGACCACACTGACTTATGTGTTACATGAATGACAACTCATGTTCTAGTGTGGAAACTGCTTTCCACCACCCATGGATTTGGGATCTGACTTGTGGGTGCATCTCATCACCCAGCCCATCTGCTATTTAGAGGGTGAGGGAAGAAACCTGGGACAGCTGTATCACTTAGTTGTTCTTCATAGCTAAAATACTTCATCTAGGCTCAGTGGCTTCTGGGGCCTTCCAGATTCCCTTTTTTCTTCTTCCAGTGTTTGACTTATGGGGAACTCCATCTGGGAATTTTTGTGGGAAGGAAGGGCCCACAAGTCTATTGATCTTAATCCAGGATCAACAAAATGTAGGCCTTTCTCCTAGCTCCACAAATTAAAAAAAAAATCACAGTACAGAAGTAAAGAAACAAGCAACAAAGATTAAATGGTTAAAAAAACTGTGATCATTTTGGTTTATAATAATGCACACAATCCACCTGCTAGATTTTAATACTCTTACTATCAACTTCAATCCCTTCAAGGATTTCAATTCTCAAAGAAACCTTTCTCTACTCACAAGAGTAAAATATCAGCATGAGGAAGCAGAGACCTGTTTCCCAGGATGTGGAAGACTAAGCATGAGACATTTTCTTCCTTATTGCCTGAAAAATGAAGCTCTCATTCATACCTGTGCATGTACATGCCTGCACACTGCTTCTGGTGGCTCAGAAAAAAGTCAGGGTTCAAACCCACCAACAACTTCTCTAAGCTCCCATTCCCACCTCTCCAAGGAAGAGGGATGGAGCTCCCCACTTCAAGCCTTTGTGTGTTCTTTGTCACCACAATTCAGCACCACTCCTACCCTCCATCCATCTGAGAGCATCAGGAACCCCCTGGGTACCAACAGCTGCCCATCACACTCCAGCAAAGGGCATCCATCCATCCTGCCTGTGGTTCCCCCTCACATCATTCACCCCAGGAAAAGTTTCCTCTTTGTGAGAGAGTCTTGCAAAGCCTTATTAGCCCCTCATTACCTGGCAGGACTGACAATAAGCAATAATCAACGAGTCATTTAGGCAAAGAAAGAGCTCCTGAGAGTGCCATTATTAATTCTGGGAATATAATTTTGTGTGGTACTGAGAAGTGGCGCTGATTCAGGCTCTGAACACAGAACAGGGAGTTCAAAGCACTCCATGGACAAAGGCATGGATGTACATGTGCATTCCCACTCCTGGTGATATCTATCAGCCAGGGGAAAGGAGGTGAGTTAGTCTGTGCTGCTCTGGCTGGACTGGGCACTTCTACAGCCAGAGTCACAGCTGATCCCTGACCTTGTCCTGCCAGCCAGCAGCTCTGAGCAGCATCCTGCAGTGGCAGCTCTCCTATTCCCTGCCACAGTCCCCTGCTGCCACCAGGACACAAACCCCCCTGTGCTTGAGCATCAAAAACTCAGCCCTTCCCTTCACTGCACCTGAGGGAACAGCAAAGCTTCCTACAAGTACTTAAGAAACAGTCCAGGAGCTCTTTGGAATTGTACCTCTAACCTGCCTGGGTTAGCTCACTCCAAAATTCCCCCCTGTCTGCAATTTTATGAGCTCAAATCCTTTCAGAGGGCAGTCCCTTCTAGACCAGGCATCTGCTTGGCCCCAGGGTGAGATGTAGGAAAATGAGTTTGGGGAGCTCTCCCTGGCTCCTGCTCCAGCACAGCCCATGCTGCTGGCACTTGAGGATGTCAGGAGGAACACAGCTCATCTCTGCAAAGAGAGAGAAGGCTCCTCTTTGGCACTGGAGCCAAGTCCTATTTCGGTGATGAAACTGGGCTTGATCAGGCAAGGGAGTGACTGGGATGGTCTGGACATGCAAGGTCTTCTGCAGAGAGCAATTAGGAGCTGCTGTGATTTCCTCATCAGCTCTGGTAATGGCTGGTGTGACAGGGGAAAAAACTGGTAACACTGGAAGCTTTTATCCTTTTAGCTCGTCCAGCAACCAACATGCACCTGAAAGTATGATCTCAGAGATCACAAACTCAGGTGAGAGAGAGCTCAATTCACAGGCAAGGCTTGGTGGTGGCTCATCAGCCTTGCTGCAATCAACTCCAAAGCAGCCTAAGCCCTGGATAAATGTGCTGGATACCAGGAAAAACCCAAATACCAGCACACAGCAGGCAAAAAACCCCAGCCTGTGGTTTGCCCGTGTGGCTGTGACATGCAGAGCAGGCATCCATGGCAGCTGGAATCCAGCAGCCAGCTAAATCAGTGGGAGAGGTGCTGCTGGGGTGCCTGGGTCTTGTTCTGCTGTGTGGAGAATTGAGGAGCAAGGGCACATCCTGCCCTGAAGAACTGGTTAATCCTGCTGGCTCGAGGGCTGAGTGCAGCCAGTGACTTGATTGCATTTACAGTGTTAAGCCAGTTATCAAATCCAATTAGTAGGGTCCTGCATGCACAGAAGTGGATCCACCTGGAGACCAGGAGGGTGGTTATGGGCTTGTGAAACAGAATTTGTGCTGAAGAACAACCAGGCATTGCTGGACCCCTCTGTCTGCTACCTGGAGCTGGGAGAAAGTGGATTTTGCAGTGTGTGACTAACCCCAAAATGTGCCAAGATGGGCCTCTGTGCAGCAACATGACTCCGTTCTGAGGACGAACAATTTCCCCCCATTCCCACAGGTCCAGCAGCATGAACAAACTTGTAGCCCAGTTGCACCAACCCCTCCATCACAGGACTCCCCTCCTGCTGCCTGGGACATCCCAGCATCTCCCACCTCCTGTGCCACTGCTGGCAGGTGGCTGGGGATAGAAGAGACACCAGCACTGAATGCACCGAAGATGCCCAAAGAGCCTGTTTCCCCAAATAAGAGGCATGAGGAGGGAAGCAGGATTCCTGTTTCCCTCCTGCCACTCTGATGTTCATCTTCCCAGGCTGAAACATAACATCTCCCTCCTTTTTTTCTGGAGATCACAGTTCCCACCACACACTGGACTGCTGAATGGGATCTCCTTCCCAACAGCAGTCAGTGTGCAAGGTGGGCTGAGAGGCCTGAGGTCATTTGTCCTGTCAGACCTCCTGTTCCTCTCCGCTCCTCTCCCCTCCTGTGTGAACAAAACCCCCAGGGCCACATCCTCTGGATGCCCGCGACTCACCATGTCTGACTTTGGAGATTTGCAACAGAGATCTGAGTAATTAAGAACCAAAGCTACATTTCTGTGTAAAAGTCATTATGAAGACATCCCTGTAGCCTTTTAAAACCATCTTACCTCAACTAATCCATAGGGAAGGCTTTCCTCCCTCTGGGACAGAGAGACACCCTTTCACTCCCAAAATTCAAAGTGCACAGAGAGTTTTTAACCTCCCTAGCGCAGAATTAAGACAAATACCCCAGTTATTCTCAGACATACCAGTGAAGGGAAAGCAGCAATGGTCATATAAATAACTGCCTGATCTGTCCAGCATTGCAGGGAGTTTGGTGGCTCTGTGTCCTCGTTCTTGTTGTGCTCATTTTTCATGAGCAGAGAGCAGAAATGTTCATGGAAAATGGATTTCAGAGGCATGCACTCAACTGTTCCTGGAAATCTAATTTTACATGTTCAATAAAATCATCTGCTACCAAACAAGAGTTGAACAGGAAAAACCCATGAAGACACTTAGCTGACCACTGCACAATTACCTTCACTGGGTCCAAAGAGCAGAAAGTGTGAATTTTTCCCAGCAAATGTACAAGTAATATTGTTAGGCAACCAGGAAAAAGCAGCTAAAATCAAATGATTAATGACATTTTTTTTTCCTTTTTTTTTAATGTGGTATGAACAGGAAGGTTTAAAGCTCAGTTTTTGCAAGATGTTTCTTGCAGGAGCAGGTCTGTTTGGAAATCCAGCAGATGCCTGGAGATAATGGCTGTGAGAAGCCCTAAATACCCATCTACATATCAAGTGTGTAGACAAGCTCACCAAATGATAACATCTTGTTACCTTACCAGGAAATGGGGAAGAAATGATCAGCAAGATTAGGCAAAAAACCAGGCACTTAGCTAGAATTTCTGAGATCTCTTCCAGCTCTTGACTAAGATGTTTTTCTTGTCACAGAATAAACCAAGGACTGTTAAAAAAACACAGTTTCCCGGGGTAGCGGAAAGGGATGTAAGACAGAAGAGCTAAAAAAGCCCCCTGGCATGATACAGGAAAAGCTCCATCAAAAATAATGAATCTAAATTCACTGCCTCAGTGGCTGAAGAAACAAAGGATGAGATTGTCTGGCTCTGGACATTGGAGCCTTAATGTGCTGCTAATAATGTTTATATCATAAAGCAGCGTCGCTGCATTAGCTTTGATTTAGCAACGCCAGTTTACATCAGCTGAGGAAGCCATCTGTAAATTCAGCCCCACAAATGTAAATACAGTGTAGGAAGAAAGGCTTGGTCATCCCTGGAGGACATAAGAAGGGGGCTGCTGGGCTGACCTGGGCACTCTCCAGTGCCCACCCTGCTGTCACAGCTTTGTCACCTGTCAGAGGTGCAAAAGGGACATGTGGTCTGTGTGGCTCAGCCTCTGGCTGTGCAGACCCTTCCATCCAGTCCTGGCAGTTCTGCTCGACTTCACTCCAGCTGTGCTCCACTCCAGCTGCACAAGGGACAAGCCTCAGAAACTCTTCAAAACTCCAAGTGCCAGTAGGAGAGATTTTTGGATTAAACTATAAAAGTGATATTAAAAGATTGCTGGGACCAGACGGTTTCACTCAAGAGCTCTGAGGGAACTCAGACTTGAAAATGCTGACCTATTCAGTACAATACCACAACAGCTGCTGAAATGGCGAGGCACCACAGGAATGGAAGGTGGCAAATGTTACATTCATTCTTAAAAAGGGCCTTTAGAGGTCATCCAGAAACCTGTGGGCTGGGAAGCCGGGCAAGGCAGATTGACAGAAAGCATAACAAAAAGTAGGATAGCTGAAAGTGCGATAGAATGGGAAAGAGCAAAGTTTGTTGAGTGAAAGCTTAGGCATTGCAAATCCAGTCGTGTCAAGACCTGGGCAATTTGACATATTTGTAAAAAATCCAGCTGCAACAAGGTGGAGAGTAATCTCAGAAAACTGAATGGCAGGTTGATGAAATCACCTATGAAATTCACCAGCAGCAAATAAAAAGTGAGGACCGGGAGAAATACCAACCCAAGCCTACTAAGACCATCAGGGGCACCAAATTAACATCAGGCAGGAAGGAAACCTCAGTCAGAGAGTTTGCTGAAAATTCCAGCTTACTCCTCAACAGGTGAAGAGCCTTAGGAATGAATACAGAATTAAAAGAGAATGAGAATGTTTCCTTCTAGAAACGCTGCCTTAAACACAGGGTGTTCGCCAAGGAGGATATAGAACAATCCGTGAAGACACCGAAGAGATGAGAATTACAGCAGTGTCCTTCCTCTTGGCTACCTCAGCTGAGAAGGGATGTGAGAGAGATCCTGGCAACTCTACATGGAAATGTGATCAGGAGACCATTATTTGTGCCTGTTGTCACAAGAGAAAGGCAGCACAACCCAATCTATTGGGATGGAGGTCTAATATGAAGAAAAGGAAGTACTTCTTTCACACAATGCAAAATTGAATTATGGCACTTGTCACAGGATGCTGTGAAGACCAGAATTATAAAAGAATTCCAAAAGGGGTTAGCCAAATTCTTGGAGGCTTGACCCATCTGCAGCTGTTAAACACAATGACCCAAATGCCAGTCAAAAATTCCCTTAACCACAGTCTGCTCTCTACTGAGCTGGTAATATCACAGAGGAATTGTGCTATGCTTGCCCTGTCCTTACACCCTTTACCTCACAGTCTGCTGCTGGAATGGGCTGCCCAAATAGCTGGACCTTTGCTCAGAGCCACTATCACTGCATGGGAGAAAGGTGTTTCTGTCCTAAAAATCTATCATGCCCCTGGCAGTTTGTATGAAAGACCAGCTCCTTCCTGATCTCCCACAGCTGCTCTGCTAAATCCATAAACCATGACAGTGAATTACCTTTATCATTGATTTAACTGTCACCACTAAAAGTAGTTAGAAGTCATGAAATAAGCCAGCAAGCGCATTTGAAGCAATGCCCTCCCGAGGCACGTATTTCCTTTTATCAGTTTTAAATTAATTCTCCTTCATTGCGTGACGTGTGCCTTATTCTCACTTTGCAGGATGAGTAAAAAGGAAGCACCGATCACTTTCCATCTCCTGCTCCATCATTTTATTCTCTCAACTGCTCTCCCTTCTGCTGCTTCCCCCTTCCAGCTAACACAGGCCAGCAATACACAAGCATGGCTTTTGCCATTAGGGATTCCTTTCCTTGCTGAGGTGTGGCTGCTGTGCTGGGCACAGTGAAGCAGAAGGTGGTGGGGATGAGTTATGGGTCACCTGCAGGAGGAGAGGGGCAGGTGAGAATCCTTCATTGCCGTGGCTGGACCTTGGCATCAGAGTGCTTGGCTGTCTGGCTGTGCTCAGCCTGCTCAGTGCAAAAACAGCCTGTGTTTTTCACTGCTACCAGTCTGGCATCTCCTGCCAGCTCTAGGCATTTCCTTTCTGAAGAAAAAAACAACCAAGGTTTGATCATTCACTTCTGGGGTTGTGCTAAACTTGCCAGCATCTGTTCCATCTGAGTGGCGGGGGAAAAACACCAGTCCTGGACTGGGAGAGAAAGGGAAGGTACCAAGTTGTAATGTGAGAAATGAAAGCAAGAAAAACAGCATCTTGAGAGATGTTAAAGACAAAAACAAATGCTGTGAACAGGAGCAGAGACAGATTTCAGAGGAAAGGAAGGAAGACAGTGACTAAAGCACCAAGAGTGAAAACAGTGTACACATGGAAACTGAATCCAGACTCCCAGGGTTTCTTTGTACTTGTTTTTCCTACCATTTCACAGAAATCATGATGCTGGCGGGATCCCTCTATACCCAAGGGTCAGTGATGTCAATGAAAGTTGGTGGAGCTACACTGATTTGTATCCATTAAGAAGTGACTTTCTCAAATTTCTCAGAATTACTGGAGTTTAAAATAATGCCCTGAGAACCCAGCTGAAAACAACAGTTAGGATTATCCTTAAGTCAGGTCATACTAAAACCTAATTAAAGATTATTTAGAATGCATCCATTATTTTTTAAGAGTTGCAAAATTCCTAAATTTGGATGATCACATGGAAAACATAACCCTGGAAAAACATGTGTGTGACACTTTTCTGTCAGTTCAGGAGTCACAGCAAATGCACAAAGAGCTCTACAAATTCCAGCTCAGCAAACAACTACTTTAGAAAGCAAAATAAGTAAATATTATCTCTGTCTCCCCACAAGCTTATGTTTAACTTCTTGGATTTACCTTTCCATCACTCTCCCTTTCCTTCAAAGTGTGATAGGTGGAGTTTAAAATAAAAACTTCAGGATAGAGAAAAGAGGAAAAAAAAATTGGTCCTTAATTTGTTTTAAAAAAATAACATCGGTTGTTGGGGTTTTTTTGTTTTTTCTCTGAGTGTTTGTCAGGTCAAACTAAGCTTGTCAATATTTAGGGGTCCCTTTGCAGCCAAAATCCTTCCTTGCTCTCATTGTGACTGTAGGAGCTGAATACAAAGCCCTTTCAGTATTTTTTTAACTCTCAGGTTATATTTTACAAGACACAATCCACTCTCCCCTGTGACTCCCTCCCTCCCTTTGCTCTCTCTCAAGAACAGCCCTAATCTGGCTGGGGCTGTCCCAGCTGAAGGTGACACTGAGGGAGGGAGGGAGTGCCCGTCTGGTGACACCACCACGCTGGGCCATCCTCACTGCCCACACCTCCGGTCCTGCTGCATCTTATAACCCGATTACCACAGACTTGGTAAATTCAGACAGATTGCCTACCAGCAAAACGCTCAATATCCCATTATCAGATTTGTGGGCCCACCATCCCTCTTCATTTAGGATGTAATAGAAAGTGTCAGTAATGTCCTACAGACTTTGGCTTGAAAATGAGTCTTGACTATGCAAATCATAAGTGCACTGGGTGAAGATACTCCACAGAATCACAACAATTTTAAAACATTTTTTATTTAAATATTAAATAAAACACATCAACTAATCATTTTGGTGTACACCTCTCATTTTAACATAAGAAATAAAATGATTGTTCAGTCATGATAAAAAATAAACTATACATCTCAATTAAACCAATCACGTAGTGTCTTTAAATACCCTATTGCATTGCAGTCTGCAGAACAGCACTGTCAAGATATCTACAAAAAAAAACCCCAGACTTTTAAAATGACCTCTTCTGCTCCAGCAAGAATTCCAAAGAGGTTCTACAGCAATTGGAAAAGAAAAAAAATACTATGAAAGTAAAGTGCTTGTCATTGCTCAGGACAGGAAACAAAAGAATCTGTGGCCTTTAGATCCATGGCATTAAACAAAACACAAATTGAGGAGGAAGTTCTGTGGTTTAAGTACATGTGCTACCCTTACAAAACTGAAGGCCAAATTGCTGCTTTGTGACAAGCTGGCTTCTTCTTGCCCTCCTCTCCAGCCATCTCCATGCAATCTCTTTTTTGGGTTGGGTTTTTTGGGGGGTTGTTTGTTTGTTTGCTTTTAAACCCACACTACAAATGAGCATGAGACTTTGGTGTTTTCTCTGCTGCAAGGCACCACTCATTAACAGGAGTTCAACTTGAGCAATTTTCTGTCACTTTGAAGCTTCCAGACCATGGAGCAGCAGTGGCAAGCTGGAGATGCATCAGTACAGACACACAGACACAACACACAGATAAAGAGGTTGTTTATGGAGAGCCACAGACAGAGCCACATGACATCTTCAACTCTTCCTACTCCCACCAATTAACCTGGTCAATCTTTGGCTTTTTTATTTTTTTCTTAAAAAAAAAAACTAAACAAACCAAACAAAAAAGAAAACTCAAAAAAACCCAAAACAGGTCTCTATATTATTTGCAAATGTGTAATACTGCAGGTTGCATGAAGCCAAGGTAACTTGAAGGCACCCTGTGTCATACTAGGGAGATGGGTCCTTTAAGCATTTAGACAGAATGCAGCTACACTCTGACACTCGGATGGCAGCTCCCAGCCAAGCTGTCTCACTGTCTGCTCACCTGCTTACAAAGTTTGCATGCACTCCCCAAGTCATGTCTGTAGGAGCACAGCCTGTCCTCCCCTTTAAACCTCAGCACAACCTCTATTGACACCAACAGAAGTCGCGGTCTGCCTCGGGAGGGGACTTGGGGTTTATACCAGAAACACAACAGAAGCATATTACAAAATATAAAAAATAACTAGTGTTATATAGTTTTCTGCTTCCTATTTATATACATATACAGCATTAAAAACCATACGAAAAAACACCTACCTAATGCAAAACCTCGTTTTGCTAATATGCCAAAAAACAAACCAACCAAAAACAAACACCCAAAGATTGTGCTGTTTTACTCACTTTTAATACAGTTTTGTTCAGAAAAAGCTGTACTCCGTTAGAGTAGAATTCTGTTCTAGCCTATTCCTTTTGTATTTGTCAGTATATAATTATAACCTCAATATTGCACATTTCCCCAAGAGTCAGTTCTGTTTGGACCCTGATAATGAAATGCATAAAAACATAATTAGCAGCGGAAATAACGATGTGCAGCACTAAGAAATACCCCTCAGGCAACTTTGTAGGCAACCTCCAGGAGGGCTTTTTAAAAAGAAAACCCTTCCCATTACCCCACAGGTGCTGCTGCTTCCCTCCTCAGTGCCTCTGCAAGAATATGAACAAACTTAAGAATTTATGAAAAGATTCCTAAAGATTACCCAGACCAACAAAATATGGGTACGTGTGCACCTGTGTGCATGTACACACACACCACTCCCAAACAAACATCCCTGCAAAAGACCAGGCATTATGCAATTTGGATCCTGATTACCAAGGGATACATTTCCAATAGTTACTGCTTCTGTACTAATTAGAAGGGCATGCTGAGCTTTTCCAGCTGATGTATCAAGCAAGAAGTTCACAGTTTTCATTTAAAGTATGTGTATCTGGGAGGTGTGGAATGGGGATGTTGGTTCCTTTAAATAAAATGAGTGTTAACAGGAGGGAAAAGAAAAACAACAAATGGCAATGCTTCCATTTTTGTCTCCTATGAATGCATAATGCTGCATGCCACTGGTTTTCTGTTTATTTTTTTTTAAAGAGGTAATCATCTTCACAAACCCATAAATGAATATTGTGAAAAAGGGAGGCTCTGGTCCCTTCTTTGAAAAGCCTCTCCCTGCTGTGTCACCACTACTGACAGCTGCTAATCTTGCATAACAGCAGAGCTGTATTGGTCTGACTTGAGTACAGTACCGAAGAGTTCTTCCCCAACCACATCCCTCCCTGCCCCCACAAATGCCCCACCCATCTGCCCCATCATTATTTTTTTTTCCTTTAAAAAAAAAAAATCAGTTTCTATTCGTATTTGTTCAGTGCAAGAATAGTAGAAGCAAAAAGACATACATATTGCTTGTTTCAGTCCTATAAAGTTGCCAGCTTTCTGAGCCAGACAGCCTCTTCACATACTTCAAAATTTATTGCTTCTGAGAGTCACTCGTCCCCACGCCGCCAGCCGGCCACGGAGCAGCGGTGAAAGTTCCCCTGCAACGAGAGCTGCCTGAAGCTCTCATTTGACCAGCACAAACTTGCCCAGCTGGCTGGAAGTCAGATCTTCCATCTCACAGTCCCCGTGCTGCAGGGTGACAGTGTCATAGCTCGGGGATGGCGTGGAGAAGCTCTGCTGCTGGGAGAAGGGGGCGGCCAGCGGGGCCGCGCTGCTGCTGCTGCTGCTGATGTACAGGTGAGTGTCCAGCAGGTGAGCGGCCGACGACACCGGGGACACGCTCAGCCCCAGGAAATGAGGTTGGAGCAGTTGGCTGCTGCCAGCAAAGGCCAGCTCAAAGGAGTTCTCTCTCTGCAGCTCTGACAGCAGAATGGAGTTGGAGGCTTTGCAGGTTCCATCAGAGGAGGGGATGCTGCTTGCTGCGGGTGTCTGGGAGGTCTGGGGACAAGCTGTTTGGAGCAGTTGGTGATGCTGGAACTGGAGCATTCTGAACAAAATCCAAGGGGGAAAGGGTTAGTTCTATTCCTATTCCATGTTCTATTCCTTCCTTTCTTGCCCCTAACCTTGACCATAACCTTCCCCTCTGTTTTCTTCTCTCTATCAAACCTCTCCTTAGCCCAGCCAGCACAATCAAAGCAAGCTGCCCGTGCCAGGCTTTCCCTCATTCTGTCAGAATTCCCTACCCCTTCTGTCAGAGGGCAACTGTCACAACCAAGTTTATCTGGTCACGATTTGGCCACCTAATAATAGATGTTCTAGAGACAATGTGTGCAGATAAACCGGAAGCTCAATTTTCCATCTCGCTTCTATGGGAATGAAGAGGTGCCACCACACATGACATTTGAGGCCACTGGAACTGTGCCTCCTTTGTGGGCTGTAACTTTTCCAAATTACAAGGTCTCACTTCCTTGCCATGGGAAAATTACAGGAGGAGGCAGAGGAGGAAAGAAATCATTCCCAAAACTAACAAAGAAAAACACAGCTTGCAGCAGGGGAGAAGCAATGTTTTCCCCCACGCTACCAAACTGCTTCTCAATTCAGCAACCTCCAAATATTTGAACATTGAGATTTTTGAGTGGAATTGCACGTCCCGTGTTACATGTGCCAGGGCAGGAAGCCACAAAGGAAGCCAAGCAGTTTACCCACTGCCACACAGCAAAGATGGATGGCAGGAACCCCCAGTGACCAAACCCCCAACCTCTTTTGCTGTGTTTACCCCTCCTTGCTTGCCCTTAACCCAAAGTAAACACAATGAAAAGACACCAAAGCTCCTCCCTCACCTCTGCTGCTGCAGCACCTCCTCCAGGAGGCTTCTCCCCTCTCTGCTGCTCCCGCTGCTGCTGTACATGCAGGTGTTGGGCTGCGTGTGCTGGAAAGGGCTCATGGCACTCCTTGCTGCCCGAGAGGAGGAGGAGGAGGAGGACTGACACACCTGCCGAGCAAAGCCTTTGATTTTATTCAAGCCGAGGAACCCCTTGGCTCGAGCGTTCTTCCGCAGCTGCTGCCTAAAAGCCTTCAAGCCTGTGGGACATGAGGAAAAGAAATGCACTTTAATCCTCCTTGGCAGTACAGTACAGATCAGCCTTTCTGGGCACTGCCTTCCTGCGTGGGAGAACTGGGCTGGAAGAGACTCCAGTTCACCCTCTGCCTGGTGGTCAGAGCAGTATTTAGGTAACGAAATAGGGACTAGGACAGCTGCACCCTTGTGCAGATGGACGTGCATGGCAAAGGAAAAGCCTGAGAGAAATCATGACGTTGTACACTCCGTATTTTAGGAGGAAGGTGGAGCCTGCCATCCCACTCACGGCAGCAGAAATATCTCCATGGGCAGGCTGAATGAGTGTCTGAGAACCTTTCCTCCAGGCACCTTCCCCAGGGCATCCCACCCTCCCTCGGGCCCGTGAGCACGGGAGGCAGAATACCCAGGTGTCCAGCCTCAGTGTGACACTAAAGGGCAGCAAGTCTCCCTGCACCCCACCCTTTCCCAGTGGCTGTTGGGAGGGTGCAACTCCCCAGCAACAAGGCCAGGAAGGCATTACCTTGAGTTAATGAGGTATCAGATGCTCGCCTTCCTTCTTGGAAGCTGACAGGCAGGAGAGAAGCACCTCCCATGCAGCCCTGGACTTGTAACACGGGAGCGTCAGACTGGGAAGCGAGGAAAGGCGACGTCATCCTCGCTGTGGCCGGGCTCCCCGTCATTACTTGACCTGCCAAACAGCTGCTCAGGGCCACTGAGCTGTCATTTGAAGATGAAGTAAGGCAGCTGTCTGAGCTAGTTCCCTCTGTGGGGCTGGCAGAGGAGGAAATGACTATACCTATGGAAGGGAAGGAAGGAGAGAAAGAACATTCCCAAGATGAGTACAGGAAGGAACAAACATGACATCAGAGCCTTCTGCCCACCTACACTGGCACTAATAAACAGCCTCGAGCTGGAGAGGTGTCCAGCAACTCCTGTTGTCCCAGGGCTTGACTCCAGCAAGGGGTCAACAAATCAACAAATAACCTCAGTTTGGGCTCCTGTCCAGCTGGCCAGCAACACCAGCATCACCAGGCTGTGCTGGATCAGGCACACAGTGTTTTTTAGCACAACCGGGATTATTGTTTTGTGAACAGTTGTGCTTATTGAGTCAGCTCACAGGGTCTGGGTATGTACCAAACTCAATCAGTGAGGTGTTTTTTGTTAAATTCAGGCATTTTTCTTCCCCTAGTACAACAGCAGAAGCAAGCAAACCAGGTTTGTGACCTGCTTGTGAGCATGCTCCCCTCTGAAGAGATCTAGGTGAAATACAACAGCACAGCTTCTTTTCCCTAAGGGCCCTGCTTATCTGTAGGAAGACAGAACTGGGGAGAGCCGAGTACAAACCTCTTTTCTAGGCTTTCCTAACCCAGCCAAGGTAAAATCAGCACACTCCCCCTCAGCATTTGGGCTCCATGGCACTCCTTCTCTACTCTTTCCCCTACCTACAGACACCCTTCATCTCTCCCAGACTTACTTACATGGAGGGACATGCTGATAGAAATGGGTGGTCACTTCTGCCAGGGTGTGCCTCCTGCTGGTGTTGCTAGGGATGCAGATGGGGTGGTCATATGCCTTAATTTCATCTTCCAGCTCCTTCTCTTGCCTCACTTCCTCGCTGATGGTGGTCTCCAGCAGGCTGTTTGGGGAGATGGAGCGGTTCCGGAAGAGCCCGTTGAAGTTGGTATCCACAGGGAAGAACACAGGCTGGAAAACATGCCAGATCACAGACTTCAGGGTCTTTTCCTTATTTCTGCACTACCTTTTAATACTCTGTACAATTCTGTGGCATGTCTTCAGTAGGAATATAGTTTGAGAGGCTACGTGACAATGTGTCCAAATGCCAAACCAAACATAGGAGGGAGAGAACAATCAATCACAACCCCCATTGTTGTGGATTGGCAGAACAATGAAAAAAAAGAAGCAACACAGAGTTTATCAGGGAACACCAACCTGTAATGGATTGCTTATGTCACAGTCCATTTCTGCCTGCAAGGATGGCTGAATCAGGCTCTGAGGTTGCTGGTAAAGCAGAGATGATCGCAGGGTTTCACTAGTGAGAGTGTCCTGAGGCATCTGGAGAGAGAGCGATGCACAGAAGCCATCACACACACTGCAGTTCCACGTGACTTTTCAGATACTGGAGAGTCACAGAATTTCAGAGCCACCTTCCCTGCAAGCTCTCTCCTCATGCTTTCTATGAAAATGAACAAAGCTAATCCATCAATGCCAACACAAACACAGAACTCCTCCTCCTCCTAAGTTAGGCAATTTAACTGGAAGTGCAATTTGCAGAGGCACCCAAACCACACTTTAAAGGGGGTGGGGGCGAAGAAAATAAAATGAATGTCAGAAAAACACATTAAGTGACTCATGGAGTCCTTCGGAGGAACCTACAGGATATGCAACAAAGAAGCATAACCCAGACATGCCTAAAAGGGCAGATTTCCATGAGAAGTCTAATTCTGTGGCTCATTATTGACCTGCACTGGAGGCAGACTATTCTTTTGACCATGACCCGCGGTCACTTCCTAGGAAACAGGGCATTAATATTCACTCAGCCTCCTGCTGAAGAACAGCAGGCTGTGTCCTGTCAGAGGGCACCACTATCAGAAATGGTTTTCAGAAGCTCGGCAGCTGCATGGAAAGGGAGATGCAAAGGTGCCTCTGCTCACCTCAGCGTTGGTGATCTCGGAGCTCCGGGGCCGCGGCTGCCGGCCGGCTGCCGGCCGAGTGGACACCTGGCTGCTCCGGTACTCCTTCAGGCGCTCCAGCAGCAGGTAATAAATGGCAGCAAAATGGTTGTAGCTGCTGTTCTGCAGGGACTGGAAGACATTGGGAGGGCCTTTTTGAGTTACAGGTAACTCAGGATGTAAGCAGCCAAAACTCATCACTAAGGGCTCAGAGCAGCATGCTCGAAAAACCAAGCAAAATCCACAAGGGCAGTGAAGATTTTATGCTGTGACACCAGATCAAGGCCACTCACTGCATGACCTGTGACTGCACCACTGGCATTCTGGTGGTCACTGGAGATGTATCTAAAGGGCAAGAACTCACCTCTACAGTCCTCTGCCGGTCAATGCCAAGGGTTTGCATGATCCCAAGGACCTGCTCATTGTAGTCACCCAGGTTGGAGTTGTAGTTTTGCATGGAGAAGGACAAGGACTGCTGCTGCTGAAGGGAGGGGTCAGCCTGCATCCACTTGTGCTGCTTGATCTGGGAGATGGTTATCCGCTTGGTTGGGTCCACAACCAGCATCCGTCGGATTAGTGTTTCACAGTCTGGGTGACAAAGACAAACTCATGAGCAAGGGGCAAAAATGTAACAGCCCAGCCCAGGTGACTGCTAAGAACACTTCCCAGCAACAGTGTAAGATGCCTATGAAAACAGGAATTAAAGGTTTGGGTGCAGCTGATGACTGATCTGACTATCAGATATTCCAGACAGCACAAGAGATGTTCACATGCATATCACAAAAACAATATTTCACTGCAGGAAATGAAGCTGTACTGGATACCAGGTGGCCTTGCACCTTGTACAGGAGCTGGTTTTGAGAGGATGCAGGTTTGATGGCATTACATGCACATAAAATAGGTCAGAACTTAGCATAGAACCCCATCACATGCAACTTCCTGGTCCTGGCCCTATACTGCTTATTTACTTATAACCAGGAAATAAAGCTGTTCATGGCTATAACTGATAAACTTCAGACTTCAGCAGTCATCTCCACGTGACAACAGAGGCACGTTCACTTGGTTTTGAAAACCAAATCAGAGAGAGGTGATAACACTCTTCAGTCTCATATTTCTCATCAGGCTGTTGGAGTTCTCAGGAAACACTGCTGAGTCCCACTATTCCTGCTCTCCTTGGCAGCACAGCCACACTGGGACACCCCTTCTGCATAGCTAAAATACCTTAGGAGAACTACACCTATGTCAGCATTGCAGCTAGTCTCATTAAAATCCTGTTTTTCTCTTTTCTGAGTGATTATTTCTCCAGCTAGGGAGTCAAGTATTTTTGTAATCCATAGGGATATTCCAAGAAAGGAAACTACAGCTTTTTAGATGCACCACAAAGCAGATCCCAGAAAAGAAAACATCTTCTGCCCTACAGAAACTACTGGATGTATAAAAAGAAAATAATTGCCAGCTGCAAACTCGATAGCTACTCCTTCATAGCACCTGTTCTAACATTAAGGATCTGAAAAGAAATGCACCTTCGGACATGAAGTAGGGGATGCGGAACCGCCCCTCCAGCACTCTTTGCCTCAGAGTTGGTAAATTGGGTCCATCAAAAGGCAGAGAACCGCAGACAAGGACGTACAGAACCACCCCAAGGCTCTGCCAATAGAAAACAGCACAGCACATGAGTGACTCCAGGAAAAGCAGTGATTCTGAAGGCCCACAGACCCTCACAAGGTGTGAAACGCAGTTTCTGAGGAATAGCAAGCTCACCCATATGTCAAGGTGAGGTCCTTCATATTCTTTGCCTTCGAAAACTTCTGGAGCTGCATAGGGTGGGCTTCCACACCAAGTGGAGAGGGGCTCTCCAGACTTGTAAAAGTTTCCAAAGCCAAAGTCTGAAATAAAGGTGAAAATCTGGGGTAAGACAACAACACTCAACCACATACTAATATTTCAGAAATAGCAGAAAATGGAGAGAAAGGAACAGATGTGTTGCTTTGTTTTCTGCCTTTTCATTTAAGCTACTCCCTTCTGTTCACAAAATCTGTTCCAAGAAATATCTGTAACTCTTTGTTTTATTTTCACTTACAGAAATACAAACACATTTACAGAATCATCCTAGGGAAACCCCAATGTCTAAACAACATGCCTGATGTTCCTTATAAAGTGACCTCCTATTTCCTAGTACCTGCTAATTTGATATTCATGTTAGCATCCAGCAGGAGGTTCTCTGTTTTGAGATCCCTGTGCACGATGTGGTGGCTGTGACAATATTCCACTGCTGAGAGAATCTGCCAGAACTTCTTCCGTGCTTCACTCTCACTCAGGTGCCCGTTGGAGGTCAGGTGATCTGCCAGACAAAATCAGAGAGGATTTAGAAACACCTCGAGGAAATTTTTCATAATCCTGCAGGTGCTGCGCTTGCTGTTTGACAGCTGACAACACAAGCCCCAGGTTTTTAATCAGGATGTATCTGTTACTCAGGAATGACAAAATAAAGCCATGGGTTTCTAAATCTGAGGAACTGTGAGCTCTGTCAGTGAGGACTTACCAAACATTTCTCCATTCTTTGCAAACTCAGTAACAATGTACAGCATATCCTTTGTCTCCATAACCTGTGAAGAAATGAGAGAACACAATTTAAAAAAAAACAACAAACAACCAGAGCTCTATAGTTTCATTTATTTTTCTATGTGAATTCTCAAACATATCCATTCAAATTCATATTTGCTGCAGCAGCTGGCAGTAAAAGCATCTAATTTTGCACCACAGAGTTCTTTCCAAGCAAACTGGTAATGAAAAAGATAACAAATCAAGGCTTATGTGCCTACATTATACAATGGCTTCCCAGGCCATTGTTCTTCTCACCATTACCAAGCCACCTAATCTCTGCAAGAGAGCAGATGAGTGTTTAGATAATTTCATACACTCTCCTTTTGTTAAAATATGCATATAGAGTCTTATGACATATTTTCAACATGCAGAGAAACATAGAACTTTATCTAAAGTTGTCTTTGTTTCAAGGCTAGTGGGGGCTCAGATCAGCAGGGATAGCTGCAAGCTGGACAAAGCAAGAAGTGGTATCAGATCCCCTGCTCCTGCTTGGAGTTGGCTGGGACATGGGGAGCCTCCTGTGCAAGTGACAACAGGCTCTTGTTTGTGTAACAGCAGTGCTTGATGCACATCAACAACTGTCAATATATTGCCTATCAATCTAGTATCAACTTGCTTTGGTATTTCACAATATTTGCCTTTGGAGGAAAATAAAAAAAGAATAACTAAAATCCAAATCATGAATGAGAGATGCTGAGCATTTCCAAGTTCATCTTCAGTTGCCACAGCACACCTTTGAAATGTTGCATTTCAGAACACAACATTTCCCTGGAAACATTTCCCTCTCACGGAGCAATACTTTGCTCAGGAAGCAGGAGGCTCACGACAGGTTAACAATCCAAAAAGCCTCAATTCTACTTCAAAGGCTGTAACTTCCAGGCTCCCAACATGTAACCTTTTTCAAAGACTCTCGTCCTCCTCTCACTACAAGTACACACAGACACGAAATGAAAATAAACAAACAAGGAGCAAAGGAAGAGAGGTTCCCAGTTTAAAAAACTGAAGGAAAGTGTTCTGGGAAACTTGCCAGCTGAATGAAATTAAGACGTGGTGCTGAAACTAAAACAATGATGAAATAATACAAGAACACACACCCTACACTGGTATGTCATCTAATTCCATCTCTGCTTCTCAGTCTCCATCAAACAGGTAAAGCATCAGTTACAACAACAAAGAAAAGAAAACTTCACTGAAAAGAAATTATGGTCCACTACCAACGTCATCTGCTGCATCAAGTGAAGTGGTTCAACGAGATGGAATTTAACCTGCTTTTCTAAATGCTCTGAAACAGTATTTTCACCCACATCATTCCACTGAAATGAACTCAACCGAACTGTTAGAATGTTTCTGTGTGTCCTATACTGCCCTGTGGGCAACCCTGACGTCAGCCCTCAACACAGAATCATTTTTGTTATGATGGGCAACACTATAAATACAAACACTTCATGTGTGTCAAGGTCTTTAAAAATAATGCCTTGCCTAAGCACCTGCCTTACTGGCTCTTCAGCCTTACATGTTAATTAAACTTTTTTTTTCTTTTTTTTTTTTTTTTAAGCTAACAAAGCCAGCAGTAAGATCACAGCTGATAATAATGTTTACTACTGCACATGGACTTTCAGACCTGCTGCTTCATCCCATCTCCACCTTTCTCCCCTCTGCCCTTTTAGACAGGTCCAGAAAGACTGATAGCTCTGCCTTGCTCATGGCAGGGGCTTGCAGCAGATGACCTTTAAAGGTCCCTTCCAACCCAAACTGTTCTGTCCTCTTAAATCCACACAGCATTGTTTAAATGATTAAGAGGAACTTACACCAAAGGCTACTTAGATCTAACGTTTAGAATTTGCAAAGCAGCCCTTGCTCACAAGACAAATGTGATCCTGCTTTCTGCACAACACATTCATTTGTTCCCACGGTTAAAAATATCCATCAGTGCAGAAACTAAACAAATCTAAATCAAAATTCATGTTGTGAAACTCTGCAGGGGAAAGATACTTAAAATACACTTTCAAAACTACACAAACTGCAACAGAACAACCAAACAGGTGATTTTTGGACATATTCTAAGATACCAACATTTACCACCTTTTCCTTTTTCACTAATCTAATTCTTTTAAGTTTCCACTTAGACTCTCTACTTAGATTAATTTGGTTTAATTGTTGGTGATTTTAAATCCCTTCCACTTAAGGCAAACCCAACTTTAGTGCTTCCTTCTCTACCACCCAATGTGAGTTTAAGTCTTCCTCTTATCTAAAGCATATAAGAAGTTCCAGTCCTCTAAACTGGGAAAAGCAGACAAGATAGGAAAAGCAAGTTAATGATAGAAATTCAGCTAACCCGTTCCTCAATCTGAAATAAACATCAGCCTGGTTTCAGCTTTGTAAATTTTACAGTGAATTTTGTCAAAAAGCTGTCTAATACCAGAATCTTGTTCAAAGAACGAAAAATTACTTTGAAGGCATCCAGTTTACTTCAAACGTTTTTCAAAAAGTATTTCAGTATTTCAATATGCTTTCTCTCTACAAATATTAGATGCAAAAATCACATGCAAGAGACCACAAGCATATTTTATCTATGTGCTGCACTTCAAAGGTGGACTCTTACCTGATATAGCTTGATAATGTGGGGATGATTCAAAAGCTTCATTATCTGAACTTCTCTATAAATCTTCTCCAGGTTGCTTGGGTCTAACCTTGTTTTGTCTATTATTTTTATTGCAACCTGCAAATTTAAATAATAACAAAACAACCCCAGGTATTACAAACAGGTACTCTCACTGTTAAGATATCTTAAAAAAAAAAAGAAAAAAAAAGACACAAAGACACACCCCCCACACACACACTACTCACAAAATCCAAGTAAAGTAGCTTTTAAAGTAGCTTTTAAAGCACAGACTTGACAAAGCTGATTCTGTTTTTCTGAACCGCACAGAATTCGCGGCACAGAACGTTTTCGTTTTTCTTTTCTACGTCAAAGGATTACACGTAAGGTAGCGAACAGAACTGCAGAAATTAGCACTGGACAGGATTCTGTAAATCTTTTAATCCGTCCCATGCCAGTGAAAAACAGATCCCTGCAACAGACTATCTCCTACTGTAGTGACTGAAACGATTTTGACATGCACCAGAAATATAAATACTGCTGCACGCCCAGGAAAAAAAATATTTCTGCAAATAAGACCCCGAGTTCTTTGTTCTTGAAGACCACTGAATGAAAAAAAAACAAACCCAAAAACAAAACAAACAAAAAAACCCCAAAAAACCAAAAAACAAACAAAAAAATACAAACCCCCCAAAAAACCCACAGAAATCCCCAAAACGCCAGAAGTCTTAAAGAGATCCTTAATTTGCACGGCGTTTCCAGCAAACTGAGAGTAACTCAACAGAGCTACAGTAACACTCAGAACTGCGGGAGCTGGGTTTTCTGCAGGCATTCTTGCCGAGTTTCAATTCTACACAGCGGGAAAACTCGCAGCCCCCGTCCCGCGGAGCGCGGCATCACCCGCGGGGCTCCGCGCCCGCTCCCCGCGCCCCGACAGCGCCGGCCCCGCGCACCCACCTGCGTCTTGGTCACCCTGTGCCGGGCCAGCTTGACCACGGCGAAGTTGCCTTTCCCAGGGTCCTCTCGATGTCGTAGAAGCCGACTCGCAGGGGCCGCTGCGGGCCGTGCGCGGCCGCGGGCGCCGAGGCGAACTCTGACATGATCACCATGGCTCAGGCGGGGGGCGGGCAGCGCCTCAGGACGGGAGCATCGGCGCAGCACCTGCACGGACACGGCAGCGCCTCAGGACGGGAGCATCGGCGCAGCGCCCGCACGGACACGGCAGCGCCTCAGGACGGGAGCATCCGCGCAGCGCCCGCACGGACACGGCACCGTCAGCCGCGCTCCGCTCCGCCGGCCCTGCCCGCCCCGTCCGCGCTGCCGCCGCCGGCCCCGCTCCCCCCGCGGCCGCGCAGAGCCCGGCGGAGCGGCGGTGGAGCCGCCTCGTACCTGGCGGGCGGAGCGCGGTGTGCGCGCAGGGCTGTGCGGGCGGGCGGCCGCGCGTGTGAGTGAGTGCGGCGGGGCGAGCGCGCACCGGGGGGCAGGCGGCACCACGCGGGATGTCCCGGCCCCCCGCCCTGCCCGCCCCTCGCCTCCATGCGCGCACCGCCCGCCCCGCCCGCCTCTTCCCCCCGCCCACCGCCGAAAGCCGAGACGGGCCCATTGACGTCACTTTGACGCCAGCGAGACGCGCGGCCGGGCGCGGGGCTGGAGGGGAGCGGAGACACCGGGACGTTGCCAGGGAACGGGCGGCGCTGACGCGGGCGCTGATGGAGCCGTCGCCCGGGAGACCCGGGGGGGCGGTGACGTCAGGGCGAAGGGAGGCAGGGATGGAGGGGGGGTCGGGGGTCTCCTGCCCACCCCCCGGCCCGGCACGGCTCGGCCCGGCCCGCCCTCCCGGCGGGGTCGCTCCCCGGAGTGGCGGCGGCTCCCGACGGGGCGTCCCCGGCAGCGCGGGGATGTCGCGATTGCGGCGCCGCCCCGGCGACAGCACCTGGAGCTGGTGACCCCCCGGTGACCGCGGCTGCTGCCGGCGGGGGTGCCGGCGTCCCCAGCCGCCGAGGCACCTCTAGCGCAGTGAGATGGGGAAGTCCCGCTGGCGGCAGGAGAAGTGCGGCTGCAGCCCTGCAGGGGAGCGGTTCTCCCCGGTCCCGAGGCACAGGGGGGCTGTGGATGCACCGCACCATTTGCACTGGTGCCTGCAGCAGGAAACGCACCCGCCTTCCCCTGCGCAAGGCCGGCTTCCCTGTCCCTGCTTTCCAGGGTCTGATGGAGGGGATGCTGCAGAGGGGATGCTGGGAATACCCCGATCTCGGGACAACAGCCCTCTGGGTCCGCCAGCTGGGCACTGACAGCAGCGAAAGTAATAAAAAAGAGTGTGTATATATATGTGTGTGTAAATATATAAAACCACAGAATGGTTTGGGTTGGAAGAGACCATAAAGATCTTTCAGTCCCAATGTCCTACCATAGGCAGGGACGCCTTCCTCTAGACCAGGTTGCTCAGAGCCTCATCCAGCCTCACCTTGGACGCCTCCAGGGATGGGGCAGCCACAGCTTTTCTGGGAAACCTGTTCCAGTGTCCCACTAGCCTCATGGCAAAGAATTTCTTCCTAATATCTAACCTAAACATACCTTCTGTCAATTTGAAGCCATTGCCCCCTGTCCTTGTATATAGTCTGTCTCCATCTTTCTTGGCAGCTCCCTTCAGGTACTGGAAGGCTGCAATTAGGTCACACTGGACCTTCTCTTTTCCAGGCTGAACAATCCCAATTCTCTCAGCCTTTGCTCACAGGAGAGGTGCTCTGTCCCTCTGATCATCCTGGTGGCCTCCTTGGGCTCTCTCCAATAAGTCCGTGTCCCCCATATTTGTGCAGCCCTGTGATACTATTGCAACTCAGCACTCAGAATACACCTGCAGTGCCATTATCCCTGCTCAGTGTGGAAGGGAGGCTTGGGAAATTTCCCATTGGCACACCAAGGCTTAAGGATGTTGTATAGGATTGAGCCTCAGCCAAGAGACTCCTCTCAAGGTCAGATGCGGAACAGCAGATGCACGGGGTTCAAACAGGGAGATCTTCAGCCTCCACGCAGCAGGTGACCACAACGTTTGCACACTTGGAGCCAAATTCCAATCTAGTCTCAGAAATAAGTCTTGAATGATGCCTGCCATATCTGTTTTTCAGCTTTATCTTCTCTATTGCAGTCAGTCTAGGCTCTTTCCAGACTGGTAGTTCTTCAGTCAGGAGATGGGTTTCTGACTGGAAAACTCTCCCTCTCAGTCTGAGCCTCTCCCTTGACCATCACAGTCCATGGCACACTGAGAGGTGACCCTGCTCTTCCATCCACGGCCACCATACAAATTGGATTTGCCAGACTGCTGGAAATAAGGTAGAAAAGTTGCAGCTCTGCTTCATGCTGAACATTTCAAAGCACTTGGTAAAAATCTCTTCAAAGAGAAGATGGAGAGGGGGTCTAATCAATACATACAAATATCTCCAAGGTGGGAGCCAGGAGGATGGTCCCAGACTCTTCAGTGGTGCCCAGCATCAGGATGAGGAGCAATGGCCATAAAATAAATCACAAGAAATTCCACCTCAACATGGGGAGGAATTTCTTTCCATGGAGGTGGCAGAGCTCTGGAACAGCTGCCCAGGGAGAACACAGAGTTCCCTGTCTGGAGACATTCCAGAGCCACCTAGATGTGTCCCTCCAACCCTGACAATTCTGTGATTCTGAGATTTTCACTTGTTGTTGATGTTCTCCTTAAGGTCCTGGATGACTCCTAGAGGGTTCAAGATGAACGTGCTAGGGGAGGAAAGCAAGCTTTTTGTCAATTTTTGTAAATTTTAAGGTGGGATGAGGAAGATGTGGTGCTCTGCATAAATCAAATTACATGATCCATGAGCTGTGTATCATCAATGTGCTTGAGAGAGATCTGTCAGGAATTTTTAGTGAAGTTTTAGTGTTTACACTGCCGGCTCTTTCTCTTAGAAAAAATGCTGTCCCAATGCTTGCTTTTGAGAGCAGGCAGGCTGGCATTCTTCAGGGCTTGAATGGAGCTGGGAGAGGGCAGAGCTGGTGGTCAGGAGCTGAAGGACAGGAGCTGCTTCCGTGGTGTGACCCAGATCATGGGACTGCTGTGGCATGTGCTGGAGAGAGGGGAATAGCACAAAGAATAACACAGAGCCAGCCTGGGCTATTGTAGCATTCAATTAGTGCTTACACAGTGCCTTGAATAACTCACATGAAAAGCTGACTTATTATTATTGTTATTATTGTTATTATTAAGCTAACAGTATATTCTCTGTGGAGCTCATGAAGAGGAGGTGACGCACAAACAGCACATACAGTAGCAGCTGCATGTGAACAGTGCCCCAGGAGTTATAAAGAAAAAAATCACCTTAATAATGGTCCCTCTGCTGTGGTGGGATTTTCCTCCCTTTAATTATAGTTGCTGTTTTCATTTGAAATTGATTAAGTGTTTTAGGATGGCAAACAGAGCTGGTCTTTTTAGAAAGAACACTCAAAGACATCCAGCACCAGCTAGGAGTGGAACATTTTTATTCCTTTTTAAAGGACTCAGAATTTCTTTCTTCCAAAATGATAAGAGGATGACTGGATTTGGTGCTCTCCAGAACATCTCACGATTTTCCCACACTAAGGAGAGTGGACACTTGTGCCATGGGACTTCCTGGAGAGGAGAATCCACTGTCCTGATTTTAATTGCCTGCTTTGGATGGAAGAGGCAAGAAGGACTGGCAAGTGCTGCTCCCTGTGAAAGGAACTTACAGTGATCTTTGTTCCAGGGCATCTGCAGTGAAGGAGGGAGCACCTCATTTCTAAAGTTAAAACACTGTTGGATCATTTGTTGGGAATTAAAGACCCCCTACCTCTGTTATTCTCAGCAACCTTTTGGTGTTTCTCTTCTATTTTCATTCATGCAGGTAAAAACAAGTTCCAGCATCACTGCTCAGAAGTAACCATTGCACAATTTTGGCAGTGTCATAATTACATCGTTTTTCTGCCCCTTTCACTCTGAATGCTGTGAAGGCATCGCAGACCTCTTATGCAATCAGGTTCGATCAGCTCAGAGAGGTGCTGCTGTTGGAAGGTTGAGGCTTTTGCAGTTTCTGCTTTAACACTTCTGCTGCCCTCTGGTGTTTTAGACATCCTGGACGAGGAGTCACCTTGGATCATCCCGTGATACCCGTGCTCGGGAGAGGTGTAATTGCAGAGCTGGCTTGGTCATAATCAGGGAAGAAAAGCGAGGGAAGTGGAGAGGCACTTTTCAGAGCGTACCCACGAAGATGTTCCTTTGAGTCCTCGATGAAGAGGGAGAAACTGGGACGACACAACTGCTAAGTTTTTTCCATTGCAGCAGCTCTGTGCTCCCTCCCGAGGGCAGCATGATCTGTGGATGGGAATGCACACGGAGGCTGATGCCTTCCAGAACTCATCTCGCAGATATTTCCAGCAATTCAGTCTTTAGTCATTTCACTCAGCATTTTCTATCAGTTTCAAAACAAACTGACAACAATAGCAACTTTCTTCACTTGGCAAAAAGAAAACAAACCCACGAAGTGGAGACATTCCTTTCTACCCATTTCACCCTCCACAGATAAAGTCAGCCTGGCTTTCTGTGATAGATTTACTGGGTCACTACTTGCAGTACAGCTGTAGTTACTTGGTTTTGTTTCTTTTCTCTTTTTTTTTTTTTTTAGCAGACAATGGGATGGTTTGATTTGGATTTTTGTTTGTTTGTTTGGGGTTGTTGTTTGCTTGGGGTTGTTTTTTTTCCCAGAAAATACCAGTGTGATTATTTTGAAAGTCAGATTTGTGGAATTATTTTCCACAACTTAATTGAGTAAAACCTTGCTGAAGTCAATCGAGTTGTTTCCGGTCACACCAAGTTAAACTCTGTCCTAATAAGAAATGAAATGGGAGGTGTCACATTGCAAAAACTATAGTGACATTTGAAGTAAAGAAGATGAGATAATCAACTAAAATACTTGTAGGCTTATTTCAAAGACAAAAAGCATTATCTCAAAAAAAATGGTGCATGACTGTTTCTAATATGACTTCAAAGTGTCTTTGAATTTGAAAAAATCCAGGCTGCCACTGCAATTTTGGCAAAAATACTTTAAAGCTAGGATGTCCTTACTGAGGCACCACAATGGCATCCACAAATACATTTCAGACCACTGGAATGTCTTTGGTCATAACATTGCATCACAGTTACATAATTACAATCACAACAATGATCTTTTGTCATGAAGGTTTATGACAGTTCATAATTAACGAGGCAATGACATCTCAGTGACATAATACATGGAGCTTGTCTTGCAGGATGAAGGGACACAGACCTTCTCCTCATCATTCCTCCTTATCTAGGGCTAGGAAATAACTTCTGAGAGGCTCACCACCAGGTGTGTTTGGGTTCTTCACCCTTCGAAATATAATGAGGTACAAAATTTGCCTTCATGCTGAGGCTCTGAGTGTCTTTGTTTGTGTAAAGGGAAGTACAAACACAGAACAAACAAGGTGGTCTGTCCCTTTGAGAGCTTCTCTGTTTCATTGAAATAATTTCCCTTCTGTGTCTGTCACTCTTACAGTGTTTCACTGTGCCAGGACAGGTGAGCCTGATGAAAACTGGCAACAAATACATGAAAAAAATATGTAGAAAAGGAGAAGTGAAAAGATAGAAAAGGTTATTTCCCTTGCCCAGGATAAATAAATAAATAAAAATAAATAAATAATAAATAAAAAGCAGTGACAACATGGAACAATGGCTTTTGAATTAGGGTTTTTTTTCCAATTAAGCATAATGACCAAAGGTTGTCAGGGTAGTAAAAGTGAATACACATCTGTAATCCAACTGTGCCTATTTAAATTTAGATGAAAGTCACTTTGTTTGCATCTCTTAAAACATCCATCTTCAAGGTATCCTGCAAGGTAAAGCACTTATTCTACCAAAATTTGACTGAAGAGGACCAAAATCCCCTGGGTCTGAGCACATCTGTGTTAAGCTACTGTTAGTGTTGGCATCAGTATCAGACAGGCAGGGACCTTCCTGGGGCAGAACCACCTGGACTTCAGATTCCTACAGACCAACACTTGGAAATGGCACTCTCCCACCAAGACCATACAATCTTCACAGAGAAAAGGCACAAAAGATCAGAAAAAGATGTAACTTTCCCCACTTATAGCTGCTTTATAACTGGGAGGGCAAAAAGACTACAAGGATGAAGTGTCTTGCCCATGGTGGTGATGAGGCAAGTCTGTGACACAGCTGGGAAATACCTTTGTGTGTCCTGAGCTCAGGCAAATTGCTTTAACCAGATCCTTCCCACTGAAATTAGGTGATTAATGTTAATCTAACAGCTGGTATAAATACAGTTATGTACATACTGGGTTTAATACAGTTTATGCGAGAGGCAGCTCTTATATGTGATTTTTCTATCAGGCTGGACTTTCTGTAAGATTAGTACTTGTAGTTTAATGCTATCCTCCCACTCCCAGATAAAATGTGGACAGGGAGCAGGACAAGCAGAGGCAGCTGCTTTCCCAAGCTTTGCCACTCTCTGCCAGCAGTTTCTGTTGAAAGTGTGTGTGTTGCTTCTCACTGTAGTAGCTCATGTGTTGCTTTGTTTTTTGGGTTTTTTAGGCCACACTTTATCTGGGGAGTTTAGTAGTGTAAGATCTGTTGGAAGCTGCCAGCTTCCAAAGCAAAAAATAAATGCTAAGTAGACCTCAGATATGAGAGCAGAGGTGGGAGGGAGGCATGTCCATGATCCATTTGACAGGGGGTTTCATTCCTGTGAAATTATCCTTCCCCTTCTTGTGTGGGATCTGTACAAAAGGGCTGGGGAAATTCTGCCAGCCTGATGGGAGCGGTGGGAAACCAGCCCCTGTCCAACGAGTTTGGGAACCTTCCCCTGGGCAGGCCAGGAGGCTGAAGGCTGATGTTCTCATCCTTACAGCTGCTGGAGCTGCCATGAGGTGCTCCCAGCTGGGAAGACCTGCCAGCAATCCTTCAGGCAGTGCAGGGACTGGATGTCTGCTCCGTGCTGGGCTGGAGGGACAATCTGTGAGGGCAGGAAGGGAATTCAGCCTCGTTCCTTTTGGACTGACTGTCCCAAGTGTCCTGTTGCAGGAGTTTTACAGGAGTGCCATAGGATGTGGGGTGGCCCCGGCCGTGCAGCTGCGGGCGCCGTGGACACGTGCCCAGCAGGAAGCATCCTGAGACAATGGAATTCACTGCACACGGATGTTCTCTGCTGGTGGCTCTGCTGGTGACCTGAGTGAGGCAGTTTTGATGTCCCCTCGCTGCAGCCTCCACTCCCCTCCCGTCTCTTGGTGAGTGATTCATGCGGAAAGCTCCAAATCATTCCCCGGGGATAAAGTTAATAAGGCCCCCTCACCTTTCCTCTATATTCATGCATTAGAGTCTGAGATCCACTCTGCTCTCGCTGCAGTTTGAAATGGAAAGGCAATCTCTTCCCCAGAGTCCCAGGTAATTTCTTCATCTGCCAGGCAAGGGGTTGTGCACAGGCTCCTTTGAAGAGGTTTAAATGGCATTTGTCTACGGCATAAAAACCAAAAAAATCAGGAGCTTCTCCCCTCCCCCTCTCCCTTCTCTACTTTGCTCACTCTGAAAGAAAACAGAAACAAAATAAAACTTGCTATTACAGCATGGTGCTGGTGGTACAGTTATTCCACAGGGAAAACCTGATATATCCACCTATTGTCTGAGGCACTACCAGGAGCCCTTCGTCAACGAGCAAGTTACGAAAACAGGTATCCTTCCTCAGAGATTGATGCGATATTTGCGTGGATATATCCTGCCTGCCAGCACAGATTGTTTGTGCCGCTGCACAAGTGAGAAATGCGGCTTTCCAGCGGGGGGAAGGACTGTTGCAACACACCTTTATTGTCCTCCTCTGGAACAGCATATTCAGTTCATTTTCCACCCATCCATGCCTGCAAATACATTTCCTATAATTGCTGCTCTGTCAGATGCGCTGTAATCCGTCCCCTCCTGCGTCAGCTGCATTGTTGTCACCCCCCTCCGATGTCAGGAAAACTGTAATCCTGCTTTTACGTTCCTTGGGAGCTGCCTCTCTGGCATTTCCAAGTGCATTCACCCCAAGTCAGGCAGAGCCAGGACACAGAACAAAACCACCCCTTTATGGACCACGAATGTAACGAGTCCTCTGGCGTTTTGGGTATGCCCGTGGGTGTTTGGAGCCGAGGGCATTTTACACACTGGGAGGTTGGCACTCTGCAGTCACACTCCAGACAAAGGTTCCCATTGGAGCTGGGTGTGAGAAGCTCAGCAGAATTTTTGTGTGGCGTTGAATCATGCGTGATGCAGAACACTGGTTCTGCACGTGGGCTGCGATGGAGGGGAAGAGAATAAATAATGTTTCAGAGGACAAAGAGTTAGCAAAATTCCTGCTTTGTGCGTCCCAACTGATGAAATGACTCCAGCGAAGCATGAGTGGGGGAGGTGGGTGGGCTCACAGTTTGTGAGTGGGACACCAAGACAATCTATTTTCAAACGTGCACACGTGTGTTACGCTCCAGTCCCGGGGCTGAGCAAGAACCTATGAACAATAACACATGGGAAATGTCTAATGTGCAATTCTTGGCATAAGCCAGCCCTGAGTTTCCAGGGAAGAAAAGTACAGGGCATATGGCATCTAAATATATGCCATCATGGATGACAAGAAACATGGAAGAACTTTTTGGATGGGGCCGTTTGTTGACATCCTGAAAATATCTTTCACAAGACAGATACTGACAAGGCAGCTCAAAACCAGATGGTTCTCCAGTGATGGTTTCACAAGAGCTTTAAGTTTGGGGTGAAGTAAGCAGTTTGTGCTACTGGAGCAGATTGATTGTGACTCCTCAAATAGGAAACCAGATGTTGCTGCTCCAGCTAGAGCTGCTCTCCTGGTTAGGCACCTGATACAACCAGAGAGCACACGGCTTTGTCCTCACTCTCAGCAGGACATGCTGTCTTCAAGAAGTCTTCCTGGTGCACACTCTTGATAATTTTTTGAGTTGCTCAGACGGTTTCCTCTCTGTCAATACCCATCACCTCTCACAAGATCAGTGACACAGATTCTCTTTCCCTGCTTAATTTATGCTGTTCAGTTGGGCAGATGGCTCCCCAGTCTTGTTGGACGTACCAGGAGCAAACCCTTACAATTAATCTGCCACTGCTCACCTTGGTGGTGAAGACAGCCAGGTGTCTTGGTCTAAAGAGATGCCTTTTTAGAAGGTGTTCAAATTATGTGAGGATGGCAAGATTATATTCTGTGGGC
This sequence comes from Diglossa brunneiventris, assembly GCA_019023105.1. Lineage (NCBI taxonomy): Eukaryota > Metazoa > Chordata > Aves > Passeriformes > Thraupidae > Diglossa > Diglossa brunneiventris. The sequence continues at coordinate 5,478,250 of CM032352.1, forward strand.
ATTTATGTTAAAGAATAACACTTCTAGATGCATAAGAGGTAGAGAGCCAGATTAGGAAGAGACCTAGTTATGCAGAAATTCTCACCGCAAGCAAGGGTGAGAAAGTCAGGAACTGAATTTATCTGAAAATGTTGTTAGAGGCTTCCATAGGAGCTGAGATTTGTCAGCGTGAATTCATCTGTCTGACGTGAATTCCCCCAGTCAGCATGTTCCTTCTTTGTATGTCATGTCACTCATGTCAGCGGCAGGGCGTTTTGGGCTGAAAATCTCTACATTCTGTCATTTGTAATGGAAGGAGGAAGGGTGTGAAGAAGGAGAGCAAAATGGGCATAGATTTACAGTGGGTACCAGTGCAAAACCTCTTCTGGTGGGTCTGTGGGAGGACACCCCACCCTGAAGCTGCAGGTGGCACACCCCATCAGGCAGAGATTATCTGGGATTGGGGGAACTGGTGTAAAAAGGTCTGGAGTCTGCAAGGCATCCAGATACATCTTTTTGCTTCACTGTGTGCCAATAAAAAACTAACATGATGGCCAAATCTTTCCATAGACTCATCTGTTAATAAGAGATACAAGATAAGAAAGTCAATATATTTTCATGTTCCTTCCTTTGACAGCATGAAATTATTCTGCTGGTTTGCAATATCAAAGGCAGTCTAACCTGGGATTTGAGGCTTTAGCCTGCTGGCAATATTGATAAATATTTTCTTTAGACAAAAAAGTTTCTCACCTTTGAAATCAAAGGGATAAGCTAAAAAGGAATATGTACTTTCTCTATTAGCAGTACAAGTACTTTTGGGGAAAGTGGAATGCTGTTGGGAAAGTGGAATAATCTGCCTTATAGAACATGCATCAAATTGGGTAAATACAAACTTGAAGTATAGGTGGGACAAAGTACAGGAAGGAGGAACACTCATCACCACAAGTAGGATGGGGCTGTGGTGAGAACACCTATTACTGCCTCTTCACAAGACAGAAAGGTATTCAGAAAGTCTTCTTTCTTTCTTTTTTTTTTTTTTTCCATGAAATGAGCCTTGTTAAATAACACCACAGCCACATGAGCATTCAGAGAGAATGTACTCATGCGGCAACATTTATGGAAAGGAAATGCTGGTTTGGGAATCAGAAAAAAATGCCAAGGCCAAACCTGAAGGGAAATGAATAGCAAAGGCATTATCAGAGTGCAGTTTGCTGGGTGATCCAGTGCCAGCCACTGAAGCCATTCACTGAGGAATTTCCTGTGATAGCAAACTCTCTCTGCACCCAGCTTCATCAGTAGACAGAAAGATAACTTCTCTTGGTCACGTTGTTAATGGCAAACTGTTTTCCTGGCATTAGAAGAGAGCAGAGTGGAGTTTATGTGCAGCTGTATCACCATGTCCTGGCACTGAGGGAGCAACATTCCTGAGCTGCCCCAGCAAATATCAGCAGGAAGGACAGGGAAGCTTTGCAGAAGCATCACCAGCAGAGGCTGCCAGCCTTTACAGCCGCATCAGTAAATTGTTTTGCATAAAATCCATTAGTGAACACAATAAAAACACAGTGAGCCATAAACCAGTCGTCCTAATAAACTAAGATGAAAAAGGCTGGGTCCTATCCTGGAGGAATGGCAGCAACTTTTCCTCTCTGGAGCAGCTGAGAGAGCTGGAGACTTGTGCTGGATGCACAGTGTGTCTTGTTTGGCAGGACCCTCACAGCCAGAGCTGGTCCACTGGCCATGAATTTAACTGTAGACACTGTCCCAGTGCAGTCCTGGTGTGAGGGGATGCTGCACTGGTCTGATCACAGCTCCTGCATCTGTCCACTGCTGCAATTCTGCTCAAGGTGTCCTTGAGAGGACATTCCACCACACTCCTATCTGGCTCCAGCAGGGCATTCCTACCTGTGACACGGATGCCTTCTTGGAATGGCAGACTTCTACCCAGAAAATGTAGAAAGAAGAGGGGAAAAAAAAGCTTTAAAAGCAAGAAAATCATCAGTGACCCCTGCTGGACACAGACACAGGTATTCCTCTTGGGCTTCCCTCTTGCTCAAGTGCCAGTGGAATGTGTGCCTGGCTGAAGCCCCTGGGAGAGGAATAGCAACTGTCAGACTAGAACAAACAAACAAACAAACAAAAAAGTGGAGGAAAGTTAAAATTGTAGTGTTTAGTCTGTTTCTGTGTGTTTCAAAGCTCTATGGAATCTCACATTTTCCCCTCCACCTCAATTGTTGCTGCCATTTGCCAGCAAGCCCAGAGCGCCCAGCAGCAGGGACCTGCCCCAGGGGAGCCCTTTCCTGGCAGCCCTGACCCTTCCCTCACTGCTGCTCTCTCTGGGGCTCCATTCACTCCTGCCAAGCATGGCAAGCTCTGTGTACCTTGCCAGCTGCTTCTCCCAGAAAAATTCCTTGCCCTTGTCTCCAGTATCTCCTCACAGCAGGAGCCTTTGCTTAGGCATTGCTGGAAGGGATCCTAAGCTTTCCTTCACATTTTTTAAAGCCAGCTCTGAATGTCCAAACAGAAGAAAACCAACTGGCCACTTGTCCCTTCCTCCATCCTTCCTGACCCTGGCGGGGAGTCTAAGGAGAAGTGTTCCTCCCAGAGCTCCCAAATGGCTCATCTTTGTCTCCCTGGACAATGCAGTCGATTATCCTTGAAAGCCCTCGCAGCTGTCGAGTCTTTCATTCGCTCTGGAGCCAGCAGAGTTGGTGTGCTCCAGGTCCAAAATAGTTTAGGACAACTGCAATCCTGTCCACCTAAAAGTGCCCAGCAGGTTCTCGTGGATGGCCCCCAGCAGCTGCTCAGTGTTTCCATGTGCTGTGCAACAACAGCTGGATTTCCAAAGGGGAGATGGGGCTCGTGTAACGTGGACAGTTGTTTCAAGTGCCTTGGAGAGGAACAACACACTCTCTGTCCTGGCTGGATTGAAAATGCCCTCAGCCAGTGCTAAACATGCCAAAACCATAATTACCTCATCTCCCCTGTTTTCCTGGAATCAGTGAGGGCTGCTTTTTGTAGGTGATAATGGCAGTGCAGCTGCTTCTGATGTCTCCATTCCTTGAATCCAAAGAAATCCCCTACCTGCTCTGGAATTGTGTGCTAAATGCTGGGAACACAGGCAGTGTATTCTGCCTGATTTGAGGCCTCTGGGCTTCTGTCTGCAGCACCATCCTGTGTTCAGAGGTAATGGAAGAAGGTGGACATCCCCAGCAGGGAACAGATTGTGGTGGTGTGATCTTCAGTTTCCAAAGCTGCGGCGCCTGTCTGCGTAAGCAGCCCCACGCAGGCAGCTGAGCGGTGCATCCTCATTATTCACCCTGCTAAAAAGATGAAATGCCTGCAAAATCTGGCAGTGTGTGCGCACAGGACTTGGACAAGTTCTGGTAGGGCTCTGGGGACCCTCACAGAGTGGATGTGGTGAGCCTGGAGAGCACTGCCTGCCCACCCACCGGGTTAGATGTTCTGCGCTGTGACCAGGGTTGGGTTTTGACTTCAATTAATCTGTGCACAAAAAGAAAACAAACAAACAAACAGAAGACTTTGCATCATGGGCACTTTTTACCTCTCTGACCAATGTGATCCAGCATTCTCCTCCCTCCTCTCCCAGCTCCTGGGGAAAGAGCCTTTATGTCAAGCAGTCATGTCACCACAAAGATGTGTTTGCCAGGTCAGTAAACAGCAGTGATACAGGAATCTACAAACAGGCTGAATTTCTGCTTTAATGACTAGAGAGCTTGAACAAACACAGAAGAACAGTATGAGCTCCCTGCTTCCACCTCAACCCCAACATCAAAGGCTCTGCTGGCTCAAGGGACTGACACAGATGTTTTGGGGAGGAACATCCTTTTTTGCCTCTACTCCATGGAAGAGTAAGTCATGAAGGAGACTGATTCATGAATCAAGCTTCCCTGACACAGTCTGTGCAGAAGGAACAAGTCTCTCAGTCCTAGGTTGTGTGGAGGAGCCCAGTGCAGTGAATGAGCCCCAGATGGCACTCACAGGTTACTTGCATCACCAGGTGAGGAAGGGCAGGCACACCTGCCAGTCCATGCTGCTGGCTCACACTGGGGCTCTGTCTTGGGCTGCTCCAGCTGGGTGTCTCCAACCCAGGTCTGCTTGAAAGGGGCCTGATTCTGCACAGTGGAAAAACGACTGAGCAAGTGCTCCATAAAATCAGTTTGTGGCTTTTTTTTTTGGTTTCGTGGTGTTGTTTTTATTTTTGGTGGGATTTTTTTTTCTTTGGTTTGTTTGTTTGTTTGGGTTTTTTTTTTTTGGGGGGTCATTATGAGTGCCACAGGGGCTCAGGTGCTCTCACTAGCTGAAAACTACCCAGTTTTCAGGGTCTGGCCCCTGGGATGTGATGCACATCCCAGAGAACATCCTTACTGACTCAGCAGACCCAGCACTGCCTGCTGACTTCCCCTCCCCTGCACACGAGGCATGTTTAATGAGTGCTTTGTGTTAAACAGTGAAAATGAATGCTTCCCTGATAATTGCTCTCGGGAAGGAGCAGCACTATAATCAAGGCATCCTGCAGGAACACCATGAGTCAAAGGAGAGGTAATTCCAAGACAATCTTGCTGTTAGCTGGGGTCCAAGCTGTGAAGATCCTGTGCAGCCCTGAGCAGACAGAACCCAGTAGGGCTGTAATTTTGAGTCTATCATCCATTATTTTCCTTTTTTTGTACAAAGTTGTGCCTGGTCTGAACCCCAGGCCAGGGTTATAGCTTAGCCTGTGTTCTCAGGGGTAGAAATACTCTTTGGATGCACAGCTTGCATCTTCAGTCACAGACCTTGATCCTTCTGCTCCCATTTCCTCTGTGGCAAGAGCCCATCCTCTCTTTCTGACAGCACTCTGCAGGGCTCAGTCCTTTCACCACCACCCTGAAGAGCATTGCAATGCTTTCAATAGCTCCTCAGGAACCCAGTGAACCCAGTGCAGATGGAGATGCCCAAAATATTCCTGAATGGATGTGTTAATAGCATCCAAACCTTGTTGGGAATGGAATGCAGCCCAGCTGGTGCAATATTCCTGCAGGACTGGCACATGAAATGGGCAAATCTCTGCACCATGCAAGCTTCACTGATGGGTTGGACATGTCAGGTAGGTGGGCTGGGCACAAAGGCTCATCAATTTAATCTTTCTTCCAAATCAGAAATTTCTTGTGCCAGGGTTGAGTCTCATGAGCAAAAAGTGAAGCTTGTCTTGGTTCTTTGCAAATACCACATTGACAGTTGGCATTTTCAGTGGCCTGAACTGAATTTGGCAAAAGCCAAGGAGCTGGAGTCCTTTGGCAGGGGGACTGTCATGGTGCAGGTGCACATGGACAGGAAGAGGGGCAATAGAAATGGATTGCAAGAGGGAAATTCTGATTAGGTCCTAGAAAAAGTACTCTCCTTGTGAGGGTGGTCACACACTGCACCAGGCTGACCAGAGATGCTGTGTAATCTGCAGCCTTAGAGCTACTCAGGGCTCAGCTGGACAAGTCCCTGAGATGTTTGCACTATGTTGGCCATGCTTTGAGCAGGGGCTGGGACCAGATGTCATCCAAAGACCTGCCAGACACACTCAAGTCAACGGTTTTATGATGCTGTGGCAATGCCAGCCAAGTCACAATGACTCAAGAAAGAGCCCTGAGGATGGAGATTGAGCTAAATTCTCCTCTGCTTTATAACTCTCAAATAAGACAGTCCAGAAATCCTCTCACTCACCTTCAGGGAGCTACTCTGCATCAGGGACCCTCAGGGCTGTATCTGCTCTTGCTTGTCTCTGAGCTACAACTTTATTAACGCAGGATTTCTCTTCCAGCTGAGAGCTTATCCACAAGAAACACAGCTCCATGGAACACACAGCTCCTGTTCAGCAGCTGACATTTCAGGGGGAAGTCACAGAGCCATTGGGAGCCAGCAGCAGCACTTTGTGGTCAGGGCACAGAGCTGAGGGAAACCCATCTGCCTCTCCCAGACCAGGCTGTGGAAGTGATGCCACTTCCATGTCCTGTCACTATAGGACATGAAACAACACAACACAGACTCACTGCTCTTCCCAAGGTAAAAAAGGGACTTTTTATTTTCTGACTACAACATTTAGAGATTGCCAAAAGTGACAGTGGATTGTCCAATGACACTGGATGTAGGGGGATAGACCATAAGTAAAGGTAGTATGGAAAGTAATCTTGCCCCCTAAAGAGTTGCAGGTGAACCAATAATTAAGGATCAGGAGCAGGCCTGATGTTAACAGGCCACAGCTGTAGCCAGTAAGAAGAGTGTTATAAAAGAGTGGATTAGTTGGTTGAGCAGAACTAGGGTCAGTTGGTTGCTGTGAGGGTAAGGAAGAGTCAGTGCCCAGAGGTGCTGCCTACAAGAAACATCGAGGAGGTACAAAACTCTAGCAATATGGAACCCTTGCAATGTAATGACAATAGAACTCTTGCACTATAATGACAACCAATGGTGACCCAGACATGATTCAGGAGAAAAGACCCCGTGGATTCAAGATGAACCCGGGAATTCAGGGAAACAGGACTCGACTATATAACCCCGTGGATTCGGGGAAAAGGACTTGATTACTAAACTATTGGTTAAATATATTAATTGCAGTTATTAATGTTTGTTAAATATGACTATAAAAGATTTTGAAGATATGTATGCTGTAAACTGAGAAAAGCTGCAAAACTGAACCAACACTCAGAAATATATATATATTTGTACTATAATATGTTGTTTGAACACTTGTATAACTCTTAGTTCTAAATGAAATATATGAATGTGTCATAATGTTAATTTATTTGAACATGTCTTTCTAGAAATACTGCAACTGTAATTAAAAGAAAAAGGGGGAACTGTAGGGGGATAGAACATAAGTAAATAAAGGTAGTATAGAAAGTAATCTTACCCCCTAAAGAGTTGCAGCTGAGCCAATTATTAAGGATCAGAAGCAGGCCTGATTTTAACAGGCTGTAGCCAATAAGAAGAGTGTGATAAAAGAGTGGATTGGTTGGTTGAGGGGAACTGGAGTCGTTGGTGCTGTGAGGACAAGGAAGTCAGTGCCTAGAGGAGCTGCCTACAAGAGACATCCAGGAGGTACAAAACTCTAGCAATATGGAACCTTTGCAATGTAATGACAATAGAACTCTTGCAATATAATGACAACAACTGGACAAACCAACAGTCCATCAAATTTCTCCTCTTCCATAAAAGAATGCAAAACAATAAGTTATTTACATAAAGTGTGTGAGAAAGTTTGTTACAAGAGTGAAAACATCAGAAGGCTTAGAAAATCTTAAAAAAATCAGGGTGACAGTGTCCCACCACACAAGGAAGCCTCTCAACTCCCAGGTCATCCTCTCTTTTGCTCCTCACTATTTAAAGAGCCTGTGGAAAGTGGGACAACTCCAGCGCAAGGGACTGGGAGTAACCCACCCCCCAAGACACAGAAATACACTCAGGGTGCTGCAGAGGAGGCTGGAGGAGTGAGTTTCCCTCGAGGGGTGGAGCAGTGGGATCTGCACCACCCACATCCAGCCCTCACCTCCTGCCCTGTGTCCTGCAGCAGGAGGGGGACAGACACCTGCTGAGGAGCAGACAAGGGGCTCCATCCCATGCCAAAGCTACTGCTGTGTTTTACTGCCAGAACAAGCCAATGGGTGCCTCCAGAAGGAAGGAAAAGGGAGCACAGCAATGCCTGACACACCTTAAGCAGCAGAGAGCAAACAAGAGAGGGAGGTGAGCAGCATTTGTGGCTGTGACCTCGGGGCTTTCAGCACGTCTTGCTCTATACAGGGGGCAGATTTCTTTGACAGAGTTGCAACACTGCAATCACCTCCTGCCCTCAGTAACGGAGGGAGGGACGTGCCTGTGTGCTTGGAAATAAAAATCAAGCATTAAACTAGTGAGAATGACCTATTAAAAAAAAAAGGTAGATGAAAAGCAGAAACGTAAGAACACATTTTCACAGGAATGGCTTGCTCTTAGGTCAGTGTATTTGCCCAGCACAGAAACAACATTGCTCACACAACTCACAAGGAAATCTGACCAGCAGCACAGGCTGCATGGGTGGGGAGATATTTTTGTCCTAAGGCCCAAAAGGGGAACAAACAATACAGAGCAGGGAGCACAGGTGAAAGGGAAGCTGAAGGAATGCAGCTCTGGGGCAGTGTGGGGAAGATGGGCCAGGTGCTCAACAGGTGAAAGCAAGACCAGAGGGAGCAGCTTGGAGAGATGGGGAGTGGGAGGCAGGAGCTAGAGATGAAGAGAATGGCAGAAGAGATGAAGCTGTGGTGCTGCCATGAGGAGAGGAAGAGTAGGAGGAAAGCTGAGCTGAGATGGGAGTAAAGGCTGCTCAGACCAGAGTTTTAAATGTCAGGGTGAAGAGCTTGACCAAACATGGAAGGGAAGCAAGTGGGATGGCAGTGGAGGGAAGGGGCAGCCCTGCAGGCAGGGAGGGCACTGGCACGGCTGGGTGTTCCAGGGGCCCTGCTGTGCCCAGGACAGGGTGAGGGCAGATGGAGAGGGGAAGGGAGGTGCCAGTGCAGGGCTTCCAGGGCGATGGAAGGCATCCTGACATCCCTGAGAGGCGCTGGGCCCTGTGATGGTGGGAACAAACAGCCCTTTCAGGGACCTCACAGTAAACAGGAAGGAGAAGATAAAGCTGCAGCCAGAGAGGCCACTGAGTTTTAAGGGAGATTTCCTCTGTCTTTGAGACACCAGGGTGTGCTTGCAGCTAAGCAGCCAGTCCTGAGGGAAGCACAGCCCATGGATGGAGGGGAGATCCTGCTGGGATCCTGTGCCAGGGACATGACCTAGAGTGATGTGGAGGAGCGTGGGTGTAGCCCCCCATGCTGTCTATCACATTGGCACTTTTTCCATACTGCAACAAGCCTCCCTCATCTCAACTCCCCAGGAGGACAACCCCTGTCAGCATTTTGAGATCAGCTTCACACACCCCAGCCACCAAAGGAGAAGATTTCCCTGTGATGGGCTCTTCCAGGGAGCTGCTATCCCACTGTGGTGGCAATGCCACTCACACCTTGGCATGGCTTCCTCTGCTTGCCAAACCCCCATCCCATCCCATCCCATCCCATCCCATCCCATCCCATCCCATCCCATCCCATCCCATCCCATCCCATCCCATCCCATCCCATCCCATCCCATCCCATGTCCCACCCATCCCATCCCATCACAGGGGCCCCGAGGATGAGGGAAGAGACGAGGATCTGACTCCATGTTTCAGAAGGCTGATTTATCATTTTATTATATATATTATACTAAAATGATACTAAAAGAACAGAAGAAAGGATTTCATCAGAAGGCTAGCTAAGGATAGAAAAAGAAAGAATGATAACAAAAGCTTCTGTCTCAGACAGAGTCTGAGCCAGCTGACTGTGATTGGCCATTAATTAGAAACAACCCCATGAGACCAATCACAGATGCACCTGTTGCATTCCACAGCAGCAGATAACCATTGTTTACATTTTGTTCCTGAGGCCTCTCAGCTTCTCAGGAGAAAAAATCCTAAGGAAAGGATTTTTCATAAAACATGTCTGTGACAATCCCATCCCATCCCATCCCATCCCATCCCATCCCATCCCATCCCACTTTTTCTGATCCCACTCTCAGGATGGGGACAGCAGCCATGGGAAGAGTTGGCTGTGCACAAACAGCAGCAAAGCAAAGGAGATGACAGAAGACACAAATTGCAGGTGCCCCTTGGAAGTGTGAACAGATTGGGGTGCAGCTCCTGACCCCAGGAAGCACATCGCCTCCTTGGGCCACATCTTCACCCTGAGGGAGCCAGGTGAGGTGTGGTAAATGAGGCCAGGTGAAATCACACTCTAAAGGCTGCTGAAGAGCAGTCACACGGGGCCCTTCTTTGAGCTCCCACCCAGATTTGCTCTCTGAGGCTGACTGTCCCAATAGGACATGAAACAACACGACACAGACTCACTGCTCTTCCCAAGGTAAAAAGGGACAGGACTTTTTATTTTCTGACTCCTGTAGCCATGATATTTTCTGAAAAATCCTTTCCTTAGGATTTTTTCTCCTGGGAAGCTGAGAGGCCTCAGGAACAAAATGTAAACAATGGTTATCTGCTGCTGTGGAATGCAACAGGTGGATCTGGGATTGGTCTCATGTGGTTGTTTCTAATTAATGGCCAATCACAATCAGCTGGCTTGGACAGAGAGAGACACAAACCTTTGTTATTCTTTCTTTTTCTATTCTTAGCTAGCCTTCTGATGAAATCCTTTCTTCTATTCTTTTAGGATAGCTTTAATATAATATATATAATAAAATAATAAATCAGCCTTCTGAAACATGGAGTCAGATCCTCGTGTCTTCCCTCATCCTCGGACCCCGGCGAACACGGTCACAGACTCCAACATTTACAGGTTTCCAAAAGTGACAGTGGATTGGAGGGTGACAGTGCCACCTCTCCAATGACACTGGACAAACCAACAGTCCATAAACTTTCTCCTCTTCCATAAAAGAATGCAAAACAATAAGTTATTTACATAAAGTGTGCGAGAAGGTTCGTTACAAGAATGTAAACATCAGAAGGCTTAGAAAATCTCAAAAAATCAGGGTGACAGCTGGCAGAGAGGGCTGCTGTCAGCAGGGCTGCCCTGGGCTGCGGGTGCCTTCCTTACCCGGTGTAACCCGAGCCAGGGTGGGCAGGAGGAATCCTTGTCTGGCCGTGCTGCTCTCACCCCCGCTGGCAGCAGGCACAGATAGTGCAGGGGAAGTGTTGGTTTTCCAGCACGGATTATTTTCCTAAGGATTCCTATCCCTTGTGAGTCACTGGAGGTTTTTCCGCTGACTGCAAGGAGTGAAATCCGTATCACTGAGATATTAAAAAAATGTGTGCAGTGGTCAGGAATGCTGCTTTATCAGCTTTTAGGGCACCATTTGGTTATGAGACAACTTTGATTGGAGTGAAGATACATCTAATTGCAATTTAAAGGCCACATCTTTAAGTGAAATACAACCACGTTCTCTGTCTGAAAAATCCATATTATCCCAAAACAAAGTGCTAATTTGGTGGATGTTCAGCCCTCTGGGGCTTAATTAGATAATTTTGTCCAGGAGAAGCTGGGTTTCAGTGCTGGATGGCCATGATCCCATGGTGGGATAGCATCAGCCCCAGCGCCATGGGCAGCACGGTTAGGGAGGACACAGTCCCTCCCTCCCAGCTCCCCAGGTGTCACCAGTGCAGCACTTCCATCCCAGAATTGCAGGTCAAGATATTCTCAAACACACAGACACCAAGTCAAAGCAAAGTTCAGGGTTTTACAGACCAGCAGTGTGTGTGCAGCTGAAGAAATTCTCTGGGTGGTTACTGCACAGCTTTGAAATAGCCAGTCTGGGGGAGAGGGCTGCATTTGCCTACAAATACCCATTTTCCTGCAGAGTGCTTTTTCAGGGCTTTCTTGGAAAGAGCCCTCCAGGCAGCTCATCCCAACCTTCACATGGGAAGAATTTCCAAACCACACTAATGTGCAGCAAGATGGAGACACTAAGTGCTCCTTGAGACATCCTTGAGAAGGTCAAAACCCTGTTTAACTTCCATTAATGTCACTCCAGTCCCTTTTGACAGTACTGAATAGCAAAGGGAAAGAGAAAAAGACAAAAACAATCTTAAAAGCTTTTCAAAATTCTTAAAGAAGACAACATTTGCTTTAGAGTGGCTTAAATGGGGAAAAAAAGCGTGAAAGAACAAAGATTTCTTCACTGATTCCCAAATCACAGGCTGGGCCTGGGGACAACTGAGATGTGATCCAGTGCTTGTTGGACACTGATACCAACTGAGTGCCCTTAGCACTGCTGATGTGGCCAAAAGAGATGCTCAGTGGGGAGCAGGGGTGGGTGGGAGATGTCCCCTGGTCCCCCTGCCCTCCAGGGACAGCACAGGGTAAGCAGACAGAAAACTGGGACCTGTATTGCATAGCAAATCAAAATCTTGGAGACAAAGGCCATAAGAGTCTGTCCAGAAGGAAGAGAAGCAGCAGCCACAAGCTCAGAGAGACCACAACTGCTTTCTGCAATGCATAAATGTCACAGGGTGCTTAAAATACTTGGTCAGCCTTGTCCAGCCAGCCTGGCTCTGGCAATAAACACACTGTTCTGCTTTTTAATGTGTTTCCCTCAAATGATGCTCTAGCAACCAACTGTGTTCAAAAAAAGCCCAGCAGTTGCAGTTCAAGATTTATTTTAACTTTGCAGAATCAAAACAAAAAGAGCCAGAAGGGACTGTGGGAAACTTTTTTTCCTAGATAAACGTGCAGTTAGATTATTTTGCTCTTTCCACCCTTCCAGGGCTGTCGGGATGCCACCAGGAGAGGATGGAGGATGTGTGGTCTAATGACTAACAGGGCCAGAGGAGCCTGAGCCCAGACATTACCAACAAGCAGAAGCACCTCGGGCAAATTGCTAATTGCCTGTGACTTATTCCCATTTACCCGGGGGGCAGCAGCTCGTTCCCGGGAATGCGGTGAGCATTTAATCAATTAGGGCTTGATTGCTGCTTTGAAATCCTGGCTCCCAAAACACGCGGGGTAATTGCAGAAAGTCCTTGATTACTCCCAGCAGCAGGGAGCACGCCGTGTTTGCACACATGGATCAGACCCTCCCCAAGCCTGGCTGGTCCCCCTGCCCCTCGGGGTAACCTGCTGAGGTGGTGGATCATGGCTAGGACAGATGGCTGTGCTGGCCATCAGTGTCTGGAGGCGGCTTTGAACCCCCCTAGATGGAGCTGTGAGAGGTGGAGCACAGGCAAATTGAGCACAGGCAGCCAGAGAAGTGTGGCAGTCATCACCCTGATGGGAGATGACAGCCATGGATTTGTGACTCCATCCCTGAGGGGTGGCACTGGGAGGAAGCTGGGGACATGGCTGTGCTCCTGGGAGGGAGGGGCTTGCCTTGGAAATGGAGAGGTGGAGGTGATGGAGATGAGATGGAGATGAGATAGAAATTGAGACGCAGATGGAGATGAAATGGACATGGACATGGAGATGATGGAGATGGAGATGAGATGGAGATGGAGAGATGGAGATGGAGATGATGGAGATGATAGAGATGGAGATGGAGATGATGGAGATGGATATGATGGACATGGACATGGACATGGACATGGAGATGATGGAGATGGAGATGAGATGGAGCAGGCTGACAATGACCAATGGGAATGTCAGTGCCCTTTAACTAAAGCCTGTCTGCACTCTGCATTCAGTTACTGCCAAAACTCATCGGGATGAAGAGCCAGAGGCGGACAGGGAGCTGCCCTGTGCCCCTGGCAGCACCCATCCCCTCAGCTCCCCACTTGGGGAAGCAGGACCACCCTCAGGGACCCTGGCTGCTGTCCCAGGCCCCAGAGGGGTGACACCATGCCCCCTGCACAGGACACAGAGCAGCCAGCACGCAGCTCCAGGGCTGGAATGGGGTCGTCCCTCAGCTGTGTGGAAGGAAGCCAAGGGAAATTTTTTTAGGCGTCTCAGACAAGAAGGAGGTTAACTTTCTTTACTAGATAAGGCATTTTCCATCTAAATAGGACATTTCAACATGTCCCATTTCCAAACAAGCCTTTCTAGGAGGCCTGAGCAAAACAAAGTGTCAGAAACCTTTGGTTTGAGCTCCTCCTGTCTCTGTTTTGACCCCTCCTGGCCTCACTTCTCTCTTTGACTTTTTTCAAGGAAGAAAAAAAGAATGTTGAAATTGGAAGGCTGCCAGCAGGACTGAAATGCCATTTCCAAGCAGACTTGGTGGCCACACCAAACCCTGCAGGGGCCTAGTGCAGGGGAGGGTGTGACCCATGGGGAGAGTCCTGTGGCACCACGGGGGTTGGTGGCTGCAGCCACCACTGGGCTCTGCTGGGGACTGAGGGGCTCTTGGAGGTGACACCAAGTGGGGTGGCTTTTCTACCCACCCACAGAGTCAGGGAGACTAGTAGTGCTATGGGACCACACTCCTCTTCCATTGGGGCCTGCTTGCTCTCGAGGTGTTGGAAGAGAGTTGATGGCTGCAGTCTCCAGATCCTCTTTCCCCTCTAGTTTTGTGCCATTTGCTGTTGAAATCAGTGACCTTGGCTATGGTTTCCCTTCTCCTGTGTGACTGTCACCCACCCCCAAAGCTGGCACCCAAGTGCCTGCTCTGCCTGGGGCAGTGTCACTTTGGAAAGTGCCCAAGGAGGAGAAGGACCTCTCTATGACTACAACATGTCCTGCATGACATTTTGCCATGGCCCACTGTGTCCAGAGGACACAGCCAGGTTCAGAGCCCATGCAGGTGACAGACACACAATCAGTGTGGCTGAAGCTCTCACTGTGCTCTGCATGGAAGTGAGGAGCCAGTGACAGAAGGTGACAGAAGGTGACAGAAGGTGACAGAAGTCTCCAGGCCTGATAGCATCCACGCTTCACCACCCACGGCTGGGGTCAGTGTAAATCCACCTTCCCCAGGAAGCTGTTGAGGCAGGAAAAGTTGTGCCTCCTGAGAGCAGGGCCAACGCCTGGCTCCTTGCAGACAAGGTGAGGAGATGTGCTGGAGCTCTGGTGAAGCTGACACCCTGCTGCTGCTGGAGGTTTTATGGCAGTGACAACTCTGAGGCTGACAGGAGGTGCCAAAACTGTGTGTGTGCCTTTGAAACACCATAAATGCCATTTTCCACCTTTGCTGGGCGAGATGCATGAGCACAACATCTTCCTCTGCTGCAGTGCTGTGTTTGTGCCAGCCCTTGCTCCTGCTGACATTTGCCAAAAGCCTTGTAAGACAACCTCGGGGCTCAGCCACGGCAGGGAGAGTCCTTGGTGGCTCCATGGCCTCAGCCCTCGGCCTGTGCCAGTGCAGGAGCAGGGAGAAGATGCTCCAGGACTCATAGAGAACTGCAGCAGCTCTCTGGGAAGCACAGAGCAAGAGAAGCCACTGATTCATGCTTCCTAATGAATGGCATTGACGCATGACTGAAAAAAGGGGAAATGGAGCCATGCAGAGGATGTCTCAATACCTTCTCCCTACCTTTCCTCTTCCCCCACTTGCTCTAGCTCATCCTAGGCTCTGTCTGTTGGGATATTTCTCCCTCTTGCCTGTTTGTTATGGTGGGTGTTTTAGGATGGGTTTCATTCTCTGTTTGCTTAAGCAATGTTTCCCCAAGGTTCAGAGGTACTTTCTTCAGCATCTCTCTTTACTCTAGCAGCCAAACCAGGACCCCCTCACAGCCAGGATCAGCACCAGGACCTGTCAGAAGGAATCCCTGCTGTGACCATTTTGTGCCATTCCCTCTCCTTCAAGAGACACAAGCCTTGCCAGAGCCCAGCATCCTGCCCTTGGGGTGCCTGGGGGATACCTGTCCTGTACTGCCTAGTGTCAGGACCCAGGACATCCCTCTGGCTGTCCTGAGCAGCCAAGACCCCTGCCAGAGCCCTGGCACAGAGCCTAAAACACCTGTGGTTTTGATAATGACCCATGGAGCAAATTACCAACCTTAGATGAAGATCTGCAAGCCACAACAGTTTAGGTAGAATGATAGCAAATTTATCACGGGGTGGAAAAGTAGATTTTGGGGTTTCTGGTATGGGGGTTCAGGAGGCAAGATGGAGGGAACTGGGCATGTCCAGCCTTTCTCCTTCTTCTTCTTGGCCTCCATCTTCTGCTGGGATGTTGGCACTTACAGATTGGTTTAGAGTAGAAGCTCACTGTCTAACATAGATGATAGGTATTGGGAAGTAATTGTAAATATTGTACGTGTAGTTTTTAGTATAAAAAGATAACACTGCCCCAGGGGCAGGCAGAGTGCCTGGAACTGTCCTGCTGGATGGGCCTCGGCTGGACAGGAGAAAATTTTTTATAGATAAGGAACAATAAACAACCTTGAGACCGAGAAATGAAGAGCCTTGACTCCTTCTTCGAGCACTGGGCTGGGAAAAGAGACTTTCTAACACATCTTGGGGTCACTCTGACCAGCGAGAGATCCTGACAGTCCAAGGGAGAGGCACAGCTCCTGTGTGAGGGTGGAGGAATCTGGATTGCCTGGAAAACAGCTGGGGGTTGGAATGAATCCAGAGGAGCTCCCCCACACCTCTCCCCTCTGAGGTCTGCACAGGCCCCCCTGTACAGTGTCCCAGAGCTTTGTGTCCATGCTCGTGCACTCTGGGATGTTCTCCGGGCTACAGTGAGACTGAGCTGAAACACCTTTAGAAGCCTTTGAGGGGTGTCACCCTACAGCAGAATCTCAGTCTTTGGGGTGAGGGAGCCCAGGTCCTGCTTGCCATCCTCCTGTGTTCAGAGTAGACAACAGAGATTCAAAGAAGTGGTGATGACAAACCCCAAGGCAGTGAATGATGTTGTTTTCCATTGGGAAAGGTGCTGCCAGCCTGCTAACCAAGGGAGAGGGCATTTGCCACCCACAGCACCACCCATGGGGCTGCCACCCCATGCTGAGGGTGTCCTCTCCCAGCTGGCACTGAAATCCATGTCCTGCCCCCTTGGATAACCCACCTGGGATGGGCCAAGCTCCACTGTGATCCCACCTGGAGACCCCGAGGGGAGGAGCCCACTGCCTCGCTGGGAAGGGATTGTGTTCCCACAGTGCCCAAGTCAGCAGCACACAGCCACTCCTCAGGGAATATTTATAATTGAGGGATAAACTGGAGACTCCATTGTGTTCTGAGCAGGCTGTTGTGTTCACTTGTCAGGACAATGTCTGAGCCCCTTCCTGCAATGCACTCGGCTCTCTGATGGATGTTTGGCACGTGCTCTTGTCCTGTCCCCAAAAAGAGGAGGGACAGCCTGCACAATTGCTTGGGAGGCACTTATCTGGGGGCTGGGCACCTGTGTCAGATAATGAGATAGTCATAAAACAGGCCTTCAGAGTAAGGTCTAAACCCAAAGTAATCATCAACAGCAGGCACTTGTGGTCCACTGAAAGCTTATGTGGGAACCCAGGAAATTCCTCTGGCTGCCCTGGAGGGCTCAAGCCCCTGCCCGGGGGCTCAGAGACCTTGGCACAGACCCCAAGACCTCTGTGCCTTTGATTTACCCCTTGGAAAAAACAATTACCAACCTTGTATGAAGAATTGCAAGCCACAAAAGTTTAGGTAGAATGATAGTGAAGTTATCACAGGGTGAAAAGTAGATTTTGGGGTTTTTAGAATGGGGGTTTAGGGGGCAAGATGGAGGGATCTGGGCGTGTCCAGCCTTTCTCCTTCTTCTTGGCCTCCATCTTCTGCTGTGATGTTGGCACTTTTAAATTAGTTTAGAGTAGAAGCTCACTGTCTAACATAGGTGATAGGTATTGGAAAGTAATTGTAAATATTGTACATGTAGTTTTTAGTATAAAAAGATAACACCTCCCCGGGGGCAGGCAGAGTGCCTCTGACTGTCTTGCTGAGTGGACCTCGGCTGGACAGGAGAAAGAATTTTATGGATAAGATACAATAAACAACCTTGAGACCGAGAAATGAAGAGCTTTGACTCCTTCTTTGAGCACTGGGCTGGGAAAAGAGACTTTAAATTTTCTTGGGGTCACTGACCAGCGAGAGGCCCCAAGAAGCTTAGAAACACAAACCCTTGAAAAAAGGAGGATTGTCAATTAATTTGGAATCTCTCTGCAATCTGAGATTTGTTGAATCCCCGGGGACCAATTTCTCCTCCTCAGTTTTCCTCAGTGATTCCTGGAACTGGTCTGGGATAGCTTTTCCTGGACAGGCCTGCGTGCCAGCACCCCTGTCCCAGAGTGCACATGTGACTCAATTCCTCAGTTTTGGTTGAGGTGGCCAGGAGCAGACACTGTGCTCTAAGTTCACAGCTGTCACTAACACCAGACAGATTTTCTGTGAAAACTAAGAGTGGGGTGAAAATGTTGATGGTCATCTCGTGTTGCAGGCAAAGGGGTAATAACAAACAGCACAGTTCAGGAGCAGGACTCAAGCTGTGAAAACACACAGGGGTTGAGAGGGAGATATCCTCACCTTCCTGTCAGCTCAACTGAGGGGCTGCAACTCCCACGGGGAGTGTTTAACAAGGAAGGAAAGAGTGATTGAAATCCAATTCTGCATTCAGCACCTTTCATGAAACCAGCACATTGAGAGATCTCTGCTGAGAAGGCTTGGGATGGGATGACCCAAAGCTGGCTGGTTTACAGGAATACAGCACATGGCACAGTCTCTGCATTAGCTGGATGAGGGGAACAGCTTAGTCACTGTGAGAGGAACCATTCACGGGGAGATGAAACCTTCACCTCCTGTTGCAACAGAGGAGTTGCTGTTTCTAACTTGCCCACCACTTGTGCGTGGCAGGCAGCTCTCCCCCACTTCCCAGCAAGCTCTCAGTGTCACTGAGTCACACCCTTGATGTCCCCACGGGGAGGTGCCCAAAAATGAGTATCTCATGGGGAGCATTGCAAATACCTTGGCTGAGCAGCTGCTGCTGTGCAAGGGAGAACACATTTATGGGGGATGATATCTGGGGAGTGCTGCCACCTCTCACTGAAAATGCAGCTCCTCATAAGAAGCAGAAAAGTCCTCCAGAGGCTTGACTCAGGGGCTGTGAGGCAGATGCCTTTCATCAGAGGGCAGCTGAAAATTCTCCCAGGATCAAAGAAGACCCACGCTGATCCCAGTGGGTTTTTATTCAGGGGCTGGGGGTCTGGGGCTAGGTTCACAGAGGGGTTAAGGTGTTCCTTCTGTGCAGGAGCTAAGGGTGGGGCCATCCTGGAAAAGTCTTGCTGGCAGCAGCACCCTCATATCCAAGCTTTTGAGAATTAAGGCCTGAGAGTGAAGAGATTAAAACCATCATTTGCCACCCCCTGTGACTGGGCCATGGCACACAATGGGTTGGAAGAGATGATCTCACTCCCTCCTGCTGGAGCTGTTCTGCTTGACATAGATAAATTAAGTATTGATGCAAGTATTGATTACTGTTGTGCTACGTATTGGAAAACTTAACCTCATCCTTTCATGGACGTTTTTCCATCTCACTATAATTAGGTGCCCAGGCAGATACTCTTCCCACTGAGGGGGTGAGGGTGGGTTTTCACTGTGTCCTGTGGGTCTAGCCCAGTGCTGGTGGGCAAGGCAGGAGGAGAAGGCCCCATTGCCTCAGTGAACAAGGGACAGCACTGCCAGGACCAGCTGTGGCTGGCAGTGACAGCAGTGCCACCAGCAGAGCCCACCCCTGAGGGCTGCAGCTGCTGACTTGTGTTTAGGGGCTCTGTTGGAAGAAAGCAGTGAGGGGCTGGGACTGGGAGGGCCTCAAGGAGGGTGTTTCCAAGGAGAAGATGTGGTCTGCAGGCACCTTTTGAAAACACCTTAATGCTTTTACACTTTGGAAGCTGCTCATGGGCAGGATGCAAACAAAGTAGAGTCAAAGAGTCCTACACATACTGAAATTCCAAAACCAGAGAAGAATAAAATCATTTTTCCCCCACTGTGGTTTGATCTATGTAATTTTCAGATTCTGCACCAAAGTGCAAGAGTAATACAGGTCTTACAGCAGAGAGACATTTTCAGTAGAAAATGAGTAGTTTCAGTTAAAGTAACATACAAATACAATGGTTTCATGTCTAAGAGGCAAAATTAAAAGCAGAAGTATTTTCAGTAGAAATAGCTGATGGAGCTCATGAGCAGAAGTAGATTTTCCAATGAGAATGCTGTCAAGGTACACGTGTGTCGGAGGTGAATCTGCCTGGGCCACTCCCAAAGCATAACAACAACCCACCCTGTGCTTCTGACCTGGAGCCATTGATAATCTCTGGACTTTTTGAGATAAGCCATGGGGCTGTGTCCCAGTGCTATTCACTGGCACAGGGTGCATTGCTTCAGAAAGAGGAAGAGAAGAATACGTCAGACAAGAACTGTCACGTGTTATTCACAAACAAAGAAAACAAAACTTAAATAGGACAGGTTTTCGTAACATCATGTAAGCTAAAGCTCATCTGTCTGTCAATAAAGTCATCCCTGAGTAATTGCTGGCCCCAAGGGAGCCAGACCAAACATTTTACGGTTTATCAGCCTCTCTGTAGGGTGAATATTTGCACATGGAAGAGCTTTTTTTGTCCCTTTTCTTTTAACCTTTCCCGAAATCAACCGAGAAGTGCATGATTTCTCA
This sequence comes from Diglossa brunneiventris, assembly GCA_019023105.1. Classification (NCBI taxonomy): domain Eukaryota; kingdom Metazoa; phylum Chordata; class Aves; order Passeriformes; family Thraupidae; genus Diglossa; species Diglossa brunneiventris. The sequence continues at coordinate 5,498,323 of CM032352.1, forward strand.
CTGAAAACGTCACTGGTTTCTGCAACTGTGCCAGAATCAATAGATTCCAGCAATGCCTTTGATGTGGAGATGTATTAGTGAAGCAAACTCACCGCAGTGTGGTTTTAATGCTTTCGGTGTGTGCGCTCTCACAGGAGAGGAGCGGAAAGAGGGAGATGAAACAAGAACACAAAATGCATTTTACATGACACCTTATCCCACCCAGAAGCAGAGAAGCACTTAAAGCTCACAGTTCCTCTCTGGATGGTGCTCCTGTCAACAGCTTAAAGCAACATTGCCTAAAGTGGCATTTATCTTTGGGGCTCTCTATAGATTCCTCCTGATTTTGCCACAAGCGCCTTCCTGGCTGTTTATGCCATACATGGTTATAGAAAATCTTTGCTGCTTCTCCACAGGTTACAGCAAGGTCAGGACTGAGCACTGTACATCCTTTTGTGTCCTAAATATTGGACACTAAATCCCAAAGGCTCCGTCCCAGAGGTGGAAATACACCTACAAGGATACCTTCTGTCCTGTCTGCCTGTCAGGTTACCCCTGAGCACAAAGCCCAGCAGCCACATGGCATGTGAAGCAGTTTCCTCCTGCTGGGGTATAGGTTCAAAACTTGGTGATAAATCTCTTGATTGATCCTTGTGCTGACTTAGACACACTAAAAAGATCCCATGGTGGTGGTCCCTGCTGTGACCAGGGGCCACACAAGGTGCCACTGTCAACTCACAGCCAATGCAGCTCAAATTCCCTGAGCTGTACAGGTTTGTCTTATTTGCTGGACATTTTGAGAACAACCCCACAGTCCTTACACATTATTAATATGAAGTGCATTAAAATCAGAAGGCAAATCTCTTCTGCCTTTGGCTCATCACATGGTGAGTGTTGGCTTCCCTAAGGTAGCAAAGGGAGGTGTTGTGATTTAAGTGTGCAGTAATGTCTTTGCTCCTGCTCATCAGACAAAAATTAGGGCCTTGATGAGCACCATCAACCATTTCATTACAGGTATTTCCTCCAGGTTGCTCCAAGCCTCATCCAACCTGGCCTCAAACACTTCCAGGGATGCGGCATCCACAAATTCTCTGGGCAACCTGTTCCAGTGCCTCACCATCCTCACAGTAAATATTTCTTCTCAGTATCCCATCTAACACTACTCTCTTTTAATTTAAAGTGATTGTTCCTTGGTCCTATCACTACAAGCCCTTTTAAACAATCCCTCTCTAATTCTCCTGTAGCCCCTTTAGGCACTGCAAGGCTGCAATTAGGGCATCCCAAAGTCTTCCCTTTTCCTGGCTTAACAACCCCGACTCTTTCCTCATAGGAGAGCTCCTCCATCCCTCTGATCATCTTCATGCTTCTCTTCTGGGCTTGCTCCAACAGCTCATTGTCCTTCCTGTGCTCAGGACCCAGAGCTGGGTGAACTGGGGTCTCTTGAGAGCAAAAGTGCAGAAATTAGAGTTATAATCCTCCAGCTGAGGAGACAGAGGAATAACCCATGTTGAAAATGACCTGAAGAAAGAAAAGGAAAAGAAAACACTGTGTGTGGTTGAAAACCTGCTTGTTCCTCAGCTTTCAGCTTCTCCACCTCCTTGAGGAACCATTTGAGTTTGATTGATTCCTCCAACTGCAGTCGAGGAGGTGACCAAGGAAAATTGTAAATACCCCTGACTCCAGCTGGTGAGTGGTTTGCACCTCATGGAGTTCAGGAGTCTGACAAACAGAGGCTCCTTTGCTGTTTATGGCACACAAACAGCTGTTTGAGAAAAGAAACATGTCTGCATGAGTCTGTCATAAAAGTCATACCTAAATTTTCAGGAATTTCTGGCAATAGAATCCCTTCTGTTCCACAGCTGTCTGAGTCAGGCTGAGTGCAAACTCACACCCCTCTATTCCATACAGATGCCCACAAATCTGATAGAGAAGGCTAAAGTATTGCTAGGATAACTGAATTAACTTCAATTAAGCCGCTTCTTATTTTCACCTGTGCACCCAGGAGAAAAATCAAGACCTATACTATCTATTTTATCATGTCATGGCTTTGTAACACTGGAGAAGATTAATATGCAGTAAAGCAGGGACAAAGCCTGTGAACAGCTTCATGGATAAATTGTCCCTGGGCTGGTTATAGTGGTGTAAGTCAGGAGAGGCAGCATTACCATTGGTGGCACATCTCCAGTGCTGACCTGACATACATTTTGTATTCACTCCAAGACAAGAATGAGCAAAGAGTGGCTGGAACCATTGGCCAAACAGCAAATGAGCTCAGACATCCCTGCTCCATGCAGAGGATAACATTTCCTACAATTCCAGTTATTCACCCCTGTGCAGTAGGCTCCAAAATAGAACAGAATCACAGAATCATTAAGATTGGAAAAGACTTCTGAGATTGAGTCCAACCTTTGATCAATCACCACCTTGTCAACTAAACCATAGCACTAAGTGCCACATCGGCCATTTCTTGGACACTTCCAGGGATAAACCTTGTAAGAAGGTTGAAACCTGTCAGTGGGTAGTTAACAGGCACTAACACCATGGGATGACTTATTTTGCATTTAACGATTAGCTATTAATCCACACATGTCTTGAGGAGGAATAGCAGCCTTTCTGCTATGTGAGCCATCTCACAGGGATTTTCTCAGCCCTTTGAAACATCCCTGAGCACACTGGTGGGTGTTTAATTGTGCAGAGTGGGATGCACAGTGAGACACGTCTTCACTGAACACAGGGTCACTTCTGAAGGGGCTGCCTTTTTTAAATTATTCCCTGACCACAGAAGACATTTAAGGGCTGTGAGAACTTCCTCTGCTACTCATGTGCCTAGCAAGGACACACTTCTGAAATAACAGCTGCAGGGGAGAATTGCCCCTGCCAACAGCCTTATCCCACCAACACTCCTTCCTCCCATCCCACTGGGACACTTTTTGGTAACTGATTTTGCTGCTTCACCCTCCAGAAAAGTAAAGGCAGTGTTTTACTGCAAAGCCCTGTGGGTGCATGAGTGCATAAGCAGAGCTGAAGGGTTTTTTTTCTGGTGGGAACTTGGAGTAGGATGGATAAAAAAGCTGTTCATCCACGTGTAGCTCGGGGGCTTTGTATGGAAGGAGAGCGGTGGGAATCAGCAAAGAGAACAGAGGGATGAATGCACATGTCTGTGCTCCCTGGAAATCCCCTGGCTGACAGGACAGCCTGCCTAGGGAAGAGTTAAAAGCAGAGCTCTGGAAAGTTTGGCCAGATGACTTCCTGATGGAGTTTATACAAGTGTAGTGTGCGCAAGGACGTGTGTGCCTACGTGCCACTTCTCCCGGAGCAGCCCGAGCCCAGCAGAGGGAGGAAAAAAATAATAAAAACATCACAGATGGGTCCAGGCTGAAAACAACCATCTGATGAGTGTGCAGGGTCATCACACTCCTCTCATTACAAACCTGCCAGACAAATCCATGCGATTCCTCCTCTGCTGTGTATCCCCCCTTGCCACAGAGCAAGAGGGCAGGGGCAGGGGTGAGGCAGGGCAGGGAGGAGACAAAAGAGGACATTAGCAGGAGGAATTCACAGGATCCCAGAGCAGCTGCCACTCTTCAGCTCTCAGGACATTCCCAGCAGCCAGGGGAATAATGCAGCCGCGTGCAGTCATTGGAATGCCTGGGCAGTGCAGGGGAGATGCAGAGCTGGTCCCAGGGAGATTCCAGGGAGGCGCTGGCAGGGTGCCAGGGTGACGTTTGCAGGCAGGAGGTGTGATGGAACGCAGCTCCATACCTACACATGTTTGTCTCTGAAGACCTACCCTGGGTAGAGATGTCAGTGAAATGCTAACACAAGCTTGTTGGCATGGATTGTACAAATCTGGGCAGGACTTTGGTACTCAAACTTTCCCCTGCCCCGGTGCTGTCTACATGGAAACCCTCAGGGTTACCTTAATACACTCACATGCACATCCTGCTGTGGAGCTGTGACAGCCAGAGCTGCTAATCCTGAGGGGAATGGGCTTGCTTAGGTGCAGGAGCTGCTTAATTCCCACTGCTGTGTGCTGAGTGGGAGCTCTCTCTGGCCTCCCAAAAGAGAGGAGTGGGGACAATAAAGGACCGTACAGAGCAGCCTGCTTGATCTTCTGTGGGCAGATCAGTAAGAAGGCAAACTGCATATTACTCTCATTTAGCAGTAAATCAACCTTCCTCTCAATTACAGAGCACATTTGCCTCCTCCTGCTCCTTCAGAGAAGGGTGACAGGGCACCACGTAGGAAAGGATTAAGCAGCAGTCCCTTTAGGGATGCTTAGTCAGTGAACCCGTGCTTCTCATTACATACTCCCAACCTGCTGTCATTTGATAATCTTGTGGAATGGTTTGCAAGTTTGTGCTGCCTCAGAAGTTTCTGCTTGTTCACTGCAGCTGCACTCAGAGGGGATTCTCTGAGCACAGCAGGACCACAGCTAATTGCATCAGGAGGTCAGCAGGAAGGTCTGCTAAAGTGCTCCTGGTACAAACCCCACCTGCATTCTCAGAGCCCAGCCAGGTTGCTCACAGAGCCACCATTAGCTCTGAAAAGCAAAAGGCTGCAGATAGAACTTGCACAAGGTAGAGCAGCAACAAATTAAAAAAAAAAAACAAGCAAGCCTTCTTCCCAATATTTGAGCTGACTTTGGAAAGCAAGACATACAAATATTAGAAATTGGCCATATTTATAAAATGAGCATTTTATTAATTGATTTCTTTTAGGTCGAAATACTAACACTGAATACTATCATCTGACCACGCAGATTCCAAAAGTCATGTTATTTTATTTAGCTGGTCCCTTTTTGTTTAATTTTTTTATTAAGACCAAAAACATATCTTTGACTAGAGCAACAACAGATCCCAAACTCTAGAGTGCAGTTCTCTGGAAGGCAGTTTTGAATTTTGACTTACTCTGTTGATTTCATGGGTATTCCCTTCTTTACATTTCTATCAAAGACCTCTGTCATTTCCATCTCATTTCTCTATTCCCCAAAGCAAAACAAACCTGTTGTGTGACAACACACAAGTCAGATAGGGAAATTAGGAGGAATATATTTTACATTTTTTAGCCTTCCAGTACCGACAGGGAGCTTACAGATAAAGGGATAGTTTTGACAGGGGAATGGCTTCAAACTGAGACTATGTTTAGATTCGATGTTAGGAAGAAATTCTTTGCTGTGAGGGTAGTAAGTCACTGGGAAAGGTTGCCCTGGAAGTTGTGGCTGCCCCATCCCTGGAAGTGTTCAAGGCCTGGTTGGATGGGGCTTGGAGCAACCTGAGATAGTGGAAGTGTCCCTGCCATGGCAGGGGAGTTGGAACTGGATGATCTTTAAGATCCATTCCAACCCAAACCATTCCATGATTCTGTGATTCTTCTCTGCTTCTCTGCACTGGGAGCAAGAAGCCTGCAAAAGATGAGGTCAGGGAGTGCAGTGGCAGATTCAGAGCTTTATTTTCTACCTCTTTGCATTTCACCCTCCATAGAGATTAGCATGGGCTCAAGCCTGCCTGAGTAGTATCAGGATGAAGCCAGATAGTGGAAAAGAAGTGATTTCATCTCAGTGCAAGAATTTCACACTGGATTGTCTCCCACTTTAGCTGACGTGTTAAACAGAGCTGTTTACCAGCCTGTGGTAAACTCCATTTACCCTGGGTACACAGCCTGCATTGCTCTGCAGCCAGGAATGTCCCTGCTCCTGGGTGATTGCCTGAACACAGCCTGAGAGCACAGAGCAGGGCTCAGACTCCCTACCTGAACAGCAGACATCTGATGCCAGCCACTACAGAAGTGCCCCTGTTTGGGTGGGAAGGACAGGCAGCACGAGACCATGTGGGGATTCATACCAGATTTATTCCAAAACCAAAGAATCAACCCAGCTTTCCTGAGAAACAAGCTCCCTTCCCAAAAAAAAAAAAAAAAAAAAAAGAAGAGTAACTTAAGGTCAAATACTTTCACCCTAAGCAACATGAAGGGAAGAATGGCAAAATTCGGTTGGCATCCTGTGCGGTTTACCAGCAGTGCCTGGATTTGGATTTGGGGGAGGGCTGCAACGTCACAACACTGCCCAGCAGCTGAGTGACATCAGGTCACACTATGGGAGAATGCCACACAGAAAAGGTCATTCCCTGGCCTCCAACCCAGCCTGTCCTACTTGGAAAGAGGGTTCTGTACTGGGCAGTGGTTTGTTCTGGAATATGCCTTCTCAGGCTCAGCTTCTGTCACCCGAGCCCCTGACAGTGGCTGATGCCAGGCAGGGAAGCTCTGGGCATGCACAGGTACTAGGGAAAAACAGAGATGTCTAAAGGAATGGTCATTTCTTAGGAAGAGAAGAGGAACAGATCACTCTGAGGCTGGCCAGCCAGTACAGGGTGTTTCACAAACACATTAAAGTGTTTGTGAAAGTGAAGTGGCTGCTCAGAGCTGCCCAGAAATGAGCTCGACCTCTTAGCACAGCCACAGCCTCTCTTGCAGGACAACTTCTCCCTCTTTTTCTTCTTTTTGGAGTCTTTCCTGAGCTGCTGCAAACTAAACTCAGATCCTCAGGGGCTGGCAGATGCCATCCCTGTCTAGCATTACCCCCATGGATGTAACCTGCCATTTCTGTGTCCTCCCACCAGTACAAATTGCTGTGGTTACCATGTAATAAAGCAGCTGCCAGCTCTCCATGAGACAGTTCTGTGTCCCTTGCCCATCCATGATCCCCTTTCTGCCCAGCCCCACAAAGCCCTGGGCAATGGAGCCAGTGTGGTCCCCAAAGTGTGGCAGTGGGGCACGTGCCAGCATTGCCAACCCAGAGCAGTTTCACACAGCCCTGAAGTGAAAACCAACCTCCTTAGCAGGAACTGTACTTGATTTTGCAGGAGATATCCAGAAGCCCTCTGGCACCCTGATTTTAATGAAAACAGTTGTGATAGCAGCTTGGTATTCCTTGAAAACTGCACAGGCACCCACTAATGTATATATTAAGTCACTGGGAGCAGAGCTGGTGTTCCTGGTGGTGCTGCATTGTGCCTTGCTCTCCCTTCCATCCAACCATTGGTACCCAGAAGAGTGTGTTTCCAGTCTCACAGGGATTCTGCCCTGCCTAATTTGTTATATTTGTGCAACCAGAGTCTTACTAAGGGATTGCATCCAAGCCAGGCTCTGGCTTATTTCCACTCAGTGAAATGCCACTTGTAGACCTGATGATCCTGCTGTTGTGGCAGGTTGAAAAGGGAAGCACATCCTAAATTCCCCTAGTTCTGGGGCATAACTGAGCTTGTGTGGCCAGCAGTGAGGTCTGGTACATCCAAGGGGTGGTGTGGTTCAGTGCTCAAGATGTAACATTCAAAGCCTGCTTAGGGCTGCTTAAGGAAATGCAGCCACCAAACCTCTGGCACTGCACATGTTTAAAAATGCCCCATGACTTGCTCCCCACAAGGTGCAAGACAGGCATCTGCACCTGTTAGTGAGGCAGAGAGGGAGGGCACTTGGGCTTCTCACAAGGATGCATTTCTCACCCATTTGACACCCATGAAAAGGGTGATGTCCTCTCAGGGTGCCAGGCTCAGCAACCAAGCCATCAAGAAAACATTGTCAAGTGCTGGGATCCTAAAATGAGCTATCAGCTCTACATGGGCCATGCAGTCTAGCACCTGCTTTCACACACCTTCCATGTCCCCTTCCATCCCTGCTCGTGCAGCCACTGTGGCCAGCACAGCACCTTCATCACAGCATCCCAAATATGCCTGCCTTCCTTCCCCACACAGGCATTCAGTGTGGGATACTTGGCTCAAGGCTTAGGCTGCTGGAGCTGGGCTGCAGGCAAATCCAACCTCTACTGAATTCTGTGGCAGTTTTACCTTTGATTTTAATGGGGAGTTAATTTTGCCCTGTGTGGTGATAATTTGTTGCTTGGCTGTGACCTTGCAGAACATCAGGCAGAGCCCACCTCCATTCTCATCCCCATCCTGCTCTGACAAGCAGGCGTTCTCATACCTCAGTTTCCCCCTCTGTATCTAAAAGGAAACCCAAGTTGAAAATGCACCTTCCCCTTCCTTATGAAGTTCTTTGATACAGAGATCTAAAATACAACACAAGATCCAACAGTGACCTTCACGTTCCTTTACCGTGTCAGACCCATTTAGTGGCTATTTATGGCAACCTGGTCATTAGCACTACAAGAACAAACTCAGCACAAAGAAAGCTTTAAACCACAGATTTGGGGTGTGCCAGGCTGTCAGAACACCATTGTACACTACTTTCCTCCTTGTCCTATCAAAAGACCAAAGCTGCATTTGATGATTGAAGACACAGAAACCAGAATAGCAACAGGAGCTCCTCCTGCAGAAAAGGAATTCCGCATTTCCTAAACCCCACATCCCTCCTTTCCTCCACACTACTTGGTCTCTTTGGAGCTCTCCACAAAGGGATCAGAGCAGGACTTCTCCCCCAGCTTTCTGTTCAGCCCCTCAAGCCAGACCTGGACTAAGCTACTCCAGCAGTGTCAGGAGAGCTTCTGATGTGCACATTTTTTTGCTGCTTTGTTTTCAGATAAACAAGGGAGCAGGCAGATGATGTGGCATGTGGACAGCCTCTTTGTCAAGCAGGGAGCTGCTGCCACATGCTGGCATCCCACCATGTACAAGTGAAAAGGTTTTTCCTTCTGTGTTTCTTCCCATGGAAGACTTCAAGGGTGAAAACTCATTGGAAGAAGGTGATGCCTCTCCTCCTGAATCAGGAGAGATTTTTCATTTATGCTTTCGAGTTCTCTCATAGCTCTCTTAAGACCCATGGCCCTTTCTCTCTGGTTCTCTTCCTGCAGCAGAACTGCTCAGTTCTGACTCTAGAGCCAGAGGAAGACCAGATGCCTTTGCCCCACTGGAACTCACAGACAGTGAGAACACCTGAGTTAACAGATCTTTCATGACTTTCCTTCTGAACGAAAATCAGGCTGGAATGGGATATTTATGTTCAGATGTGGGTAACAGTGAGATTGGCTCACAGAGGAAAAGAACCTAAGAATCCTATTGTGAAAACAAAACGTCCTGATGGGCTTAGTTTTAATGAAAACAGTTGTGATAACAGCTTGGTATTCCTTGAAAACCTGCACAGGCACCCACTAATGTATAAATAGTCACTACCTCATTTCTTGTCTTTCATTCCATTTAAATTCAAAATGCCCATCTGGCTATGATGCCAACAAATAGCAAACCAACTTCAGTCTTGATCAGTCCTGGGGATGTACTCACAACTCTGTGTAAACACCTCTGTGTAAGGCATGGGTTTAGTAATATTTCCCAGCTTGGATATGATGGAAGTGGACATCCATACCTTCCTTAAAGAGGCAGTATGTTGAGCAAGTGTTTGCAGCAATGAGGGAAATGTAAAACTGCAGAATGAGACCAGATCTGACCGTGAGCACTTTATGAGGTGTCACACCTGTGGCTGCTTGGAGGATGCTGTGCAGTCCTAAAGGATGTCTTTTGCTCTCCATATTTCCTGGAACAAGAGGCTTAGAGATATTTTATGGTTGACATAGATAAGCTGTAATGAGGGGATTCATTCCTCCCAGGAAATGCACCACACAATGACTGGGGAACACCTTTCTGCCCAGGAGGTGAAACTGTGCTGGCAATCACGTAAATGCAAGGCAAGGCCATCCTGAGAAAGCTGTGTTTGTTTATTGACTGTCAGTTTAGCTGGAGATTAGATAAAGCTTAATTAATGCAGTGCAGTTATGCTTTTGAGGTTAAATTCTTAACACAGAGATTAAAATTATTACTGAAAGTCACAGGCTGACTCCAGCAGAAGCCAAGGGAAGAGGGAACATTTTAACCACTGACTCAAAGGGGCCTTTTTTTATAAAACAAACCATATTAATGAGTGGCTATCAGCTCCATGCTCACAGCCTCCATTGCTTGGCAGAGCAGTATCACCCTGGGAAAAGCCCCAGAAGCAATCTCTCAAACATGCCCTTTTATGACCCCAGATATCTATTTTCTACATTCATTTGCAAATGCCCTGCAACATGTAGTCAGAAAAAGATCAGATGCACTGACTCAATGATCTTAAAGGTCTTTTCCAACCTAAATGATTTTATAATCCTATGATTCTATATTGGAGCTGGCCTTTTATCATTGGGAAAATGCCAACTCATTTAAGTGAATGTTCACAGGATAGCTGTGGCTTTGCAAACATCTTACCAGAAACCTTCAGGGTCACAGTCATCTATAAATAGGTATCATCAGCAGCCTCATTCTTATCAAAAAACATACCAAAACTTCTATATCTTCCAAGCAGATTCTGGTCAAACAAGTTAATGCATCACAATTAGTGCTTCTTGCCTTTCATACTATTTACAATCACAATGCCATCCTCTGGGTGACAGCAAATAATTCCCCTTCCTATTCTACTGATCAACTGAATAGCCAATAAACCCAGAACCCAATTCTTTCCAAATCCTTTATAAGAGTCAAATTCATGCCTGGTTATACCACTACAGCTGCCAAAACTTTGGATGGTTAAGTGGCAGCCAAATGGAAAAGAAATGGACTGAAACAGGGATGGTGGCTGAGGACAAGAATGATTCTCAGCAGGAGGGGTGACCACCTCAAGCTCCTCAAAACACTTCTAGAAATAGGACTAAATAACAGTAGGGTACCCTGAAGTCTGAAAACACCTCAAGTTCCTGAACCAAAGTAGCAACATGAAAGAGAAGAAGGGAAGGTGGAGTAACTGCAGGCAGAAGCAGTTTGTTGACCCCTTTCCCAACTGAAAACAAAGCCCAGAACCCAGGGCTGGGGACAGCGAGGCAAAAGGCAGCAGAAAGGAGGTGAGCAATAGGAGGGGCTGGGGCCAGCTGATGTCCAGACCTATGGCCACAACGTCAATGGGAGCAAGGCCAAAATGACATTGAATCTGCAGAAGCACCATCAAAATAGCATCCCCCCAACTGCAACGCCGCGAGTCTGAGGGTCAGCCAGGCCAGCTACTGCAGCAGTCAGGCGCTTCCCAGGGGATGAGTTCCAGCTCATCCAGCTGACCTAACTTTGGCTCTGTCCCCGGCTATCGCGCCCAGCGCTGTGTCCAACCGTCCAGCGTGGCCACAGCGCCTTTCAGCGGGACTAGGGGATCACTGGGACAGCAGATCTGGTGTAGTGGGAGGCAGGAGCCATGAGGAGGTACCTGACAAACTTCTAACCTGGCTGCATTTGTAGATGAGGAGCTGAGTGTGTCCCTCCAGATAGTGAGGATGGGTATGCCAAGGAGAAAAAGTGTCAGGGAAGAGGAAGGCATTCCAAATGACCCAAGGAGTCTGTCCATGCTGCCTGTGGAGCTGGCCAAGGGAGCAGAAATGGTGAATGGGAAGATAAAATTATCAGTTTAAACATTTGCATTGCATGTGGAAGAGAAGATAAGGAAGGGGAGATAAGTTACAGCATGCTAAGACTGCAAATAGTCATTTCCATTTTCCTCTGTGACACACACATTGCCCCCTTCTGCATGTTTTCCTATGGAAACAAAGAACTTCTCACCCCTCCCCCTGACTTTAATAACTTTTGAACTTATTGGCTAATTTTGACTGAATTTTTTAAGAGGCAATGACATCAAAGATATCATCCCTGTAATAATTTGTCAGGCCTGGCAAAGAAGAGAATTTTCCCTATTTGAGAGACCAATATAACCTCACCATTTTCTAAGCAACAGAGAATCCATGGGTGCACAAGCCTCTGAAGAGGTGAGGAAGAAAAAGGGCAAGAGACATGTCCAAGCACCAGAAACACCTCTGGCCAAGCTCTCTTGATTGAGGCCAGTAAAGCACTAGACACAGTATGGAGCTGGAAATTCTTTGGAAGACATTCTACTTGAAATGGAAAAAAACAAGCTCCCTTTTCCTCGCAGGTGCACCACAGATTTCATTGCCAGGGCAAATACGAGAATGAAATTGTCTTTTATATCCTTCCTTCTCACTCCTTCCCTTTCTCCCTGGGGACAGAGCTCTCTCCTGCCTCCAAAGCACAAGTGACTGGGAGGCCACTTGGCGTGGCTGCTCTCCTGCTTTTTGGCTGTGCACAGGCACTGCTAAAAACCAACCCACATAAACCACCGGGATAGGAATGGAAAGCGTAGCACAGTGATCATACTCCTGGTAGGAGGCCAAATGCTAACAGTGCAGAAGCCTGGATGGGTTTGTTAACCTATTAAAATAACATAACTCTTGCCCCACCAGCACATTCATACGTGGCTTCTGCCACAACAGGTCAGTAAAGATTTATTTACCAGGCTTGCAGCACGAAATGCTGGCTGGACCCTGCTGGGAATCTGCAGAAAAATGCAGTAAGCAGCAACAAACATTTTGGTGCTTCTCCTTTTGCTGAAAGAGAAGCCTCCAATGGTGGCTATAAATCTTTTGCTGCCACTTGCAGAGGGTATTTACTAATTACAGCATCAGCACGTCTTGTGCCAGTTGTAGGTCATCGGGATAGCCTAGAAAAGGAACAGAAATAGTTTTGCAACGAAGGCAGGCTCAAAGAACGAATGTCTCAGCACTGATCTCTCCACTGCTCTGGCAGCAGCACTAGGAAACTGAGGATCACAATGCAGAGAACAAGGATGTTAATTCTGCCTAAATAACAGACCGCGTTTCCTCTACCCGGCTGTTCTGAGGCGCTAATTACACACATTCCCGAATCAAAGAAATATAAAACAGTCTGCAAATGATTGCAATGTTGATGTGTTGGCAGTGCAAACCATGACATATGGTCCTTCAGTTTGCCATCCTAGAGAACAGGCTCACGAGCAACCCTCGTAAGGCAAAATTATGTCGTAAATAACAGAAAGAGGCTGACTCTAGAAACAAGCTTGAGGTGACCTCCCTCCTTAGCCCCACAAGAGACAGTCAGCCTTTCACAGAGCTGCTGCCAACCTGGTCATAGGTCCCCAAATGTACCTTCCTTGAGGGGGAAGGAAGGTGAATCATATCCAGGCAGGATCCTGGCTCAGTCAATACCCACACACAAACTTTGCAAAGCCAAGATTTCGGCACCAGCTCCGGCTGGACACGCGGTGTGCCACCAGCCCCGCAGCCGTGTGCCACCAGCCCCGCAGCCGTGTGCCAGCCCCTGAGGCAGTCAGCAGCAGGATCCAGACCTTCAGGCTCATCACTGGACCCCCATCACGGACCTGGTGGAATGAGGGATCCCTGCACACCCAGGAGGGCAGAGGGGTGAGGCACGAGCGCGCCGAAGGCTTTCACACACCTTCATCCACAGCAGGCGGAGCGCATTCGTCACTGCGGGCCCAGCCAAGGAGGTGAGCATTGCCCCGCTGCCACAGGGCTTGGAACATTCCCAGAGGGAGACCCTCCTCTCTCCTCCTCATCCTTCATGCTGCCCTTGTGTCCGAGACTGGTAAGATTGATGCCTTGGGATATTTTGGGATGCAGGTGTGTGGGGCAGGGCAGGTGGGGCCTGGTCCTGCACCTCACAGCCCACCCCTCTGGAGCCTGTGTCCCAGCCCTGCAGCGGTGCCAGTCACGGGCACAGCACAGGCAATGCTCCACACCCTCCTCTGGAACCCCTGACCCAGCTCCTGAGTGGCAAAGTGACCAGAAGTCCCATCTGGGAGAAGGGTTCAGGAATGACGAGGTCTTTGGTGTCGAGATGACTCCGAGGTGATAGAAAGTCTTTTTCTCGGCCTCAAGACCAAAGAAGAAGACAGGATTTATCGTCTCTCATTCTCAAGGTTGTTTATTTTCTCTTATCTAATACATTGTCTTTCTGACCTGCTGAGGTCTGTCCAGCAGGTTGGGTTGAGGCACACTGACCGCCCTCAGGGCAGTGTTATCTTTTTATACTAAAAACTATGTATACATTATTTACAATAATTTTCTAATACTTATCACCTATGTTAGACAGTTTGTCTCTACTCTAAACCAATCCAAAAGTGCCACCATCACAGCAGAAGATGGAGGACAAGAAGAAGGAGAAAGACTGGACACACTCAGATTCTCCATCTTGCTTCTTGAACCCCCATTCTAAAAACCCCAAAATTCTACTTTTTCACCCTGTGACAAATTAACTATCATTCTACTCAAACTCTTGTGGCTTGTAACTCCTTGCACAAAGTTGGTAATTGTTTCCATGGGTTAAAATCAAAGGCACAGGTGTCTTTGACTCTGTGCCAAGGTCTCTGAGCCCCCTGCCAGGGTCTCAAGTCCTCCAGGGCAGTCAGAGGAATGTCCTGGATTCCAACACAGGAAGGCCAAGGGGTATTTAAGGCTGAACACGAGGCCATTGTGTTTATCCAGACCCTACTTCTCAATCATCGCTGGAACCCAGGAGTTGGTAGCTATATGTGTGCTTTTCCATATCTTTTTTGTCTCTCTCTCTTTCTCCTTCTTCTTCTGATTCCCTCTGCTTGGAATATTTTGAGTAACTTAACATCAAATGGGCTTAAATTTTGCTAAATTGAATAGGTCAAGTTAATGCTGTGAGAAGTGTTTTATGTTGATTGAATGTTGTACCAAACATTTTGCCAAACTTTTGCTGATTCTCTAAATTTTCTCTGTGAAATCTTTAGTGTTGTTTTGACCCCTTAAGAATATCTCCTTTTGACCCCTTAAGAATATCTCGTTTCTCCTCTGCATCCAACTCAGAGTACATGAACCACTGTTCAGCCTTTTTAAAAGGCTTATCAAGGTGGTTGATTGGGGCCTTACACCTTGCCTGAGCATTTCCTCTTCCTCCGCTCCAGCAGTGCCTCACTTCCTACCTTTGCAGCCTGACCCAGTGTTGTAGCAGACTCCGTAGACATGGGCAAAGCCCCATGGAGAATTGAATAATAGGAAGCTGAGACAGTAACTTTAGTCCATCTCTCCCTGACCCCCACCCCAAAGCTTATCCCTGTAACCCTATAGGCTATGTTACTTTAACCCTTACTATTGGTCAAATCTGGATCCCCCCCAACCCTATAAAAGAGGCATTCCTTAGCCCATTCGGGGGAAGAAAAGCTGACCCGGGACCCTTCACAGATCCCTCAAAAAACATCGCTGCGGAACCCCCGAGCCTCTCCTTCTCCCCTCTCTCCATCTGCTGCAGCCTCAGCCTGGGATCACCCACCCCTGCCTAGCAAGCGAGAGCTGAAATCCTGAGAGCTGGCAATCACTGTAAGAGCTGATAACCACCATTGCTTGCTAGAGGGTAGCCCCGTGGCATTGGCCTGAGCTAAGCCTGGCAACTCGGGCACCCTGTCCCCCTGGGGACTGGGCTCCCCATATAATATAGGCCATAACAGAGGCTTATATTATACAGTGTCACCATCCCCACCTCGGGCCCTGCTCAGCTCCCCAGGTCACTCTCTATCCCCCATGGACACCCAGTCCAGAAGAAACCCTGCGGACCAGGCCACTGCTCCTCCCTAGCAAGCAGAGAAGTGATTTCCCCTGTGCAAAGGTTAAGGACAGAGCTGTTTCATTTTCTCCTTGCCCTCAGGGATACAAAGTTCAGCTGCACAGAACAGCATCCCTGCCTCGAGCGGCTCAGAGCACTGAGATCAAGATTTTGGCCCAGAAGAGAGGTAACCCTGGCTCCCCTGCCTTCATCCTCAATCCACCCTCCCCCTGCTCCATCAGGACTGCAGGGCAGGAGGAACAGGCAAGGAGGAGTTTGACCTTCACTGCTCCTTCCTTAAGGGCATTGTTTTGAGCTTGTAGCTCAGAATGGATAATTTTTATGTGCTCAGAATCTACTGTGGACTTCATTAATCCAGAAAAGGCTAAATGGGCACAGAACCTTTGCACTTGCCTGCCTTACTGCACACTGAAATCCCAAATTCTGGTGTGCTGAGGGGCTCTTGGTTGCTTTGCTCTCATCCTGCCTGTGTTTGACCTTCAAATGGGCAAATGTAACTGGTGAGAGAGCAGAGGAAAGCTCAGAGAGGCCACAGGAGCATTGTGCCTCTTCGGAAGGAGACAGCAGATAAACAGGATTAAGGAATTTTGCATAGTTCAACCTGCCAGGTCCTGTGAAGAGGAAATGTAGGCAGTGCCTGCAGCCCTGATTCAGAGGAGAAGCCTTTGAAATGCTTGCCAGGCAAAATGTGTTAAGATACAAGCTGCTTTTCCTCTGTAGCAGGGCGCAGTGCAGGGAACAGCCCTCCCTCTGTGGAGCCCACCCCACGCCAGGCACAGTCTGTGGCGCTTAGACAGATTTCAGGAGCCCTGGGAGCCAAGCAAAGCAGTCCTGATTCTGAGTCACAGCCTGGTGCTGGAATTTAAACAGGGAGATCCCCTGCAAGATGTTCTGTTCTGGACCAGACTGAAAAATTTCACCAAGAATTGGTTTCCCAGGAAGACCTTAGTTTTTTTCACCTCTTTTTTTCTGTTGTTGTTGAAAAGTGCTGAAAACTAAAATATTTAGAATGGGGCTGGTTGTATTTGGGGTTTCTTTAGGGAAAGGGGCTGGATCTGGGGTTATGTCTAGAGAAAGTGTTGGGATTTCCAGGTGAAACTGGCTTGTTCTGACACCTGTTCTCACAGTAGCAGGTGTATCCTTGAAGTGGTTTGGGCTATGCCCTGTGGAAATGCAGTGTTAGAGACTCTGCCCTCAGCAGTTTTTCCCCCACAGGAGGAGAGGATACACCTGTAACTCACCACTGTTCTGGGACAAGAGAAGCTGGCAGTGTCCCTCTCCAAAACCAGAGCCCTTCATATCCTCTCCTCGCTCCTGGTGAACACTGATTTTTGTGAGCTCTCTGTAAGCCAGCATACAGTGAAGCCTGAGAGGGCTCTGCTTATCAAACCCAAGGGAAAGATATTGGGAGAAAGGGCAGGAGCACTGCAAAATGAAATTCCTGCTGTGTGATCAGCTCCATGGAATGCCCTCCCAGCCTGTACAGTGTCACTGGGCTGCCATGTTCTTTACCATTGGTGGCTCTGCCTTTTGCCCCTCAGGTTTGGCTGGGGATGCAGTACAGAGCCAGGTTTGGCCAGGGATGAAGCACAGAGCCAGGTTTGGCCACTTCAGTGGAGCTGGAGAAAGGGGGCAGAAGAAAATCAAGGCAGAAACGAGCACAGCCCGGGCATTCTCTGTGGCACAGGGACAAGAGCAGCATCCATCCTCCCACTGGGGTGGGACTGAGGTAACCAATGCAAGGGGGGGTGGTGCAAGGTTTTGGAGATTTCCTGAGTGCCCAGGGTGCTCATAGAGAATTTGGCTGTCTCTACAAGTAAGGGGAGTGGGGCAGCCCTCAGGCAGCTGCCAGAGATGGAAAGTGAGACTGGTGATCCTCACTGAGAGCTCCAGGTTGGATAACCCAGTTCCATCTTTGCAAGAAGTCTTCACACCTGGAGTATTATATTTCTAACCAATTCCATCTAAAATGAAGAAAAATCTAAGCTTTTATTTTTTTTTAGGGTTTGTTTAATTATTTATTTGCAGATAGCAATGCAAAAAAGTTTCTTCAAAGTTGGTCTGGACAATGTTCTGTTAAGACTCCCCCACAAAGAGCACCCACCACTAGTGAATTATGAGGAACTGAGTGAGGAGTCAGGTCTGGTTTCCCTGCATCTAATCAGAACTTTCTCTCTTTCACATCATATCATACCTGTTCTACCCTCAGGGTACTGCTGTCCTTGGATGAGGCTTTAGTGTGGTTGTTAAATCCTGTTTGAATGGACAGACAGCCTAGACAGTTGAAAGCTGCACAGAATGCAGGACAG
Source organism: Diglossa brunneiventris (assembly GCA_019023105.1). Taxonomy (NCBI): domain Eukaryota; kingdom Metazoa; phylum Chordata; class Aves; order Passeriformes; family Thraupidae; genus Diglossa; species Diglossa brunneiventris. The sequence continues at coordinate 5,516,003 of CM032352.1, forward strand.
GACTGTTGGGATGGGGAGAAGCTGCTTCTCCAGATGAGGTCTCAGCTGTGCTGAGCAGGTTTCCAGAGCAGCCCACCCCTCCCCTGCTCTGCTGGGCTTGGGGAGATGTGGGAAATCTGCTTTTCTGGCCCATTCCACAGAGCTCTGTGTCCAGCTTCACTGTCCTGCCACTCCAGACCTGCTGGCTGTGAGGAGCCTGCAAGAGCAATGCCAAATGGGCAAGAGAAGATGTGAGCATGGAAGATTTGTCACAGAAAACTTTAAAAAAATGTCATACATCCCACAGCAGTCCAAAGTAATAGCTCAGCTGCTAAAAAGGTGGAATTAAATAGGTCAGGCTGTAGAGCTCTGCCACTCTCTGCCAGCTAAAGGAACTAACTTCTCATCTGTTAGACTGTTTCATCTTTTGCTGTTCCAAGAATCCATCTCTCTGCTAGTAATGATGTCAAATAAATCTTCACTAAAATGTAAAAATGTTTATGATTATACTTACTGACCCGTTCCTTTATTAAATGAGGACAATAGGATGATGCCTTGATATTTACTAATGGGTTACTCCCATCTAACCTTTTCTTGTTCATCCAGATCATCTGTTTTCATTTCACCATTCAATGGCTGCCAATAAAATTAAGTCAATTAAATTAAAGGTCTATTATGTTCTTTCAAATCAGGCTGAGGCCTTTTTTCTTTCCCCAGTCAGTGCTCTGAGAAGATTTTTGATAGGGCAGCTGGGAAATCTGGAGCAGATTTTCCTCTGCTGGAAATTAGTTTAGCTTTTCAGAAATCAATAGAGTGGCATCAGCTTACCCCAGCTGAAGGGCTGAGCCCTGATGTGTGGGAATAAGACTCAAGCTTGTCTTTGGGCCAAGATTTAGGTCTGGAATCACTCCCTCATGCAATCTCAAAGACCTTGTCTACTTATCAAAGTGTTAGAAGTTACTTAGAACATACATGGTGCATTTACACCATCATCTCTTCCCCATGGAAATACCTTAGCCCAGTATAAAAATGACCTTTTATATTTAAGTGTGAGCTATTGCCAAGAGGCATAAGTGAAATTGATAAAAGAGTCTAATATCATATCATAGAGTCTGTATGAAGCTGTCCTCTTTGGTTTTCTGATATTAAAACAGTTTATTGTAAATTTTCCAGCATAAAAAAGACCTTAGCATCTTGTTAAGTGATTATTAAAATAAAACCAAGGAAGAATGTCCTACATCCTAACAAAAGCCTAAAGACTGCAGATCTTTTATGCAAAATTCTTACAGGGCTAGTGAAAATGTCAAGAATAAACCTAACCAAGGCACCACCACCTTGCTCAGGTGACAATCCTGAATGCTTTTTTGAACTCCTAAGTGGTGAGCCTCCCTTAATGCTCTGAATGCCTTGTTAGAAGTCATCTGTAAACTCTTAACTCCCCATCTCAGTGTTGCTATTGTATTTGAAGCCCCATCCCTCTGTTAGCAATCATCCCAAAGGGCTGGTGCACAAGTAGAAAGTGTTTTGTCTTCTTGTAGACTTGGTGGCAAAGTTAGCACAATCCCCACCAAGCCTAGGCAAACTCTGCTGTGAAAGGAAGGCAAATAAAGACCTGCAAGAGCTCCTTCACAGAGGCTGAGAAAAGAGACAATGTTTACCCAAAAACCGTAAAGCAAACTCGGGAATTAAGGCTGAACAGCTTTGTGTGTGTTTCCAAGTGAGAGACTTTGTGAGCAAAGCTTTATTTAACTCTCTGCTGTCACAAATTCAAACAGGGAAATGGCTCCTAACCCTAATTAACTCGAAATGTTTGACATCTTAGGAAAGCCTTGGAGCACAGAAGGGCTTCCTATCAGCCAAACCTACACTGCAGACCAAAAGTTTTCCTATTCAAATGTCAGTTTTTCAATTTACACCAGGCATCATATAAACGACAAGCAACCTCACACAAGAGCCAGCAACCTTTTTGGCTCCTACAGAGCATTTTTCTAGGATAAAAGCTTTAAAGTGATCCACAGAATTCTAAATGCAAGCAGAAAATCCCAACTTCTTCTTAGACTCAAGGGGTGTGGAAATGGGTGCAAGTGATTCAGTCACACAGTGAAAAGGCAAAGCAGAAATGTCCCTTGCATGGTGTTGTAAGAGGGGTAGGAAAAGAGAACAAGGTCAGACCTTCCTCTGAGCTGATCTCTCTGCCACTGGGCAGAGGCTGGATCAGAGACAACCCAAAATTTCTACTACTACTACTCAGGCTAGTGACTGCCTAAGGATGGAAAGCTTAACCCGCTCTTTCCTCAAAGGCTCTTGTCTTTCATTTGTGCAGTTCCAACTCTAAATGGCCTCTGAAATGATGCAAACAAGATCTGGTTGCTCATTGCCTGTTAATGACCCTGCTGCCGTGCAGCTCCATCAGCTCTGTGTAGAGCTCATTTCTGCTGAACAATCACAGCTCAGGGGCTGGAAACCCAGAGATCATCAATTTCAAGAACTGCAAAGGTGAGCTTCCTCCTGGGAGATCCAAAACTCCTGCAACTGTCAAATTAGTGGAGCTGTGTTGGGGTAAAAGGGAATGAAGAGAACACTTACTTGGCAATTTATGTGCTGTATCAGGAAAACATCATCACCTCTGACATATCAGGGAGATTCTGTGTTTACTGACACCTTTGCAACACAACAGTGATTTTGATGAAATCCTTGGGTAATGATTACGTCAGGAGAGTTATACCACTGAAAAAAAATTACAGCACTTTCCATCTGTGCTGCACATTAGATACCAGTGTTGATGACTTCCATGGGGTTGTCCCTGTGTAGAAGAGAATCAGGAGAGCTCAGATTTCTGTGTTTCATCAGCTGAATCTGGGAGCCACAGCCAGGAGAGCTTGGTGATGTTGAGAGAGAAAGGGAAAGGGATGCTTATACCTGATGTGCTCACAGGAGCCGGGTTTGACCAACAGAAGCAGCAGGAAAATGAGTTCTCCATCTCCAGATGTGCATCATGTCTGTAACTCACTGACAATGGTGGGTTTTAACAGGAAGGAGAAGAATAAAAGCAAGAATAAACACTTTGAACAAGATAATCTGAGTTTGTATACAACAATTTTGCAATACAACTGCATTTTCCTTAAAGAAAGGATTCTTGATTTAAAGATCTTCTTGTTTTAAAGATCTTTCTTTAAATCTTTAGATCAAGGTGCCCCCATGAGAGTTTGTGCTCCTTTTGACCAAAACAGAAATGTTGCTGTGATAAGGATTAGCCTTATCAGCCTGGGGGCTGTGGAAGAAAGTGCACCAGGCTCAGGGTAGGGGAGGGTGCTGGAAGGGCTTGCAAACATCTGGGACATCTGGGCTGCTGAGTCACATGTGCAGAGAGAGCCTGTGCTGCAGGCAATGGCCAGATGGCAAAAGAACACAAGAAAAGCTGTGTCCCATGTGCCTCTCGGGCAGGACATGGCTTTTGAGAGTGCAGTACAGGAAATCTGTAAAAGGGTGGCTGAGGGGCTTAGCCCTGACTGATGGGGAAGGGGTGTCCATTGCTAGAAACAGCAGAGGAGTGTGGCTCCCATGCAGGATGAGGCATCAGCAGTGGATCCCACCCACAGCACTAGGGCACCCCTGGGGGGACCTGTCCATCCCCCAGGCAGCACCCCACGTTTGCTGAGGAGAAATCTTGCATGGATCTGGTATCCCTGGTCTCTCCACTGGGCTCTCTTCTGGCGAGAGCTGCCAAGGAGGTCAGAGCTGTGCCTTGGCTGCTCTCCCCAGGCTCAGGCAGGGCCCTGCTGCATCTGGCTCCAGCACCTCTGTGTGGGGAAGGCAGCACTCTCCCTGCAAGCTCTTCCCCTGGAAAAGCAGAAAACCACAAGCAGCTCTCAGCAGGACAGAAAATGGTAAGAAAAGAGAGTGATGAGATAATGCGGATGGTGATGTGCAGCAGTGAGAGAGAGAAGCAGCAGTTTGTTAGTCTGATTTATTGAGCAGGGATTCTTTGCAATATCCATGGTGGAGAGATGGAGCCCTCATGGGGCTGATGAGCCCAGTTCTGACAGCCTGAACCAGGAGTTCCTGTGTCACTGGTCCTGCCTTTCCTTCCCTGCCAGGTAGACTGGACACCTGGAGTGCTTTTCTTTCCCCTCCTCTTGTTTGCTAGTGGAAAGTGGAATTTCATTGCATGAATCTCGGAGCAAAAGCCACGAGAACAAAAAGCAAATATTGCAAGACTGACAAAATCACTAGAGCTGGCAGCACTGCCTGGATTTGTCTGTTCAATATTCATTCTAGAATAATTAGAAGAGACTTAACCAGCTCGCTGGCATAGACAGGGACACACGGTGCCTTGCAAAAGTCAGGGCAGAGAACAAAATGAAAAAGTAGTGCAGCCCAGCTTGCTGCAGACAGAGAATTTCAGTGTGAGAGACCTGTGGATCCAGTCTCTCTCTGTGAATGCCCATGTTCCCCACTGTGTTCCCACATCCCTGCAGATTTCAGCACAAACAGGTACTGCTTGAGCCTTCTACCAAACTGCAGGGTAAACAAAGGCCATATGACAAGAGCCTGGATTAAGAAAAAGAGCTGACTAACTCCAGGCATTTGTCAAGTCAATGTGTCTAGACTGTATCCAGTCAATGCTGTAGACCAGCTTTGATTCCCACTGCTTCTGGCATTCCGGTGGTGAGAAGCATTTTGTGGTGTAAACTTGTCCTTACTTCACTCACAGCTCTCTGTAGCTCTCCTGGGACTGGTTTAATATAACATGATCATCCCAGTGTCACCACAGCAAGGACCTGTGAGCCACATCCTGTGTTCCTCAGGCACTTGGTTCTTTCAGGGCAACAGGAACACCCACTCCAAGGCTGACAACTCTAACACAATGTTAAAGATGCCCTTTCAGACAAATACCATGGTTAGACTCTGAGTCTTCTCTCAGGTCCAAAACTTCAAAGCCAGTCCTCCGTGGTTTCAAGGAGAGCAACATTTTGCATTTTCCCTCTAGGCAGCAATTTATTAAAAATGCCAAGACAAGCAGCTTTCCAGGGAATCCCATTTCTGCCTGCTGGAGGACAGCTGTGTTAACCAGCCACCAGTCAGACCAAACCCAAGATCCTGCAGCTTCTGCCTGGGTCTCCTCTTTCACTCCAGTCTGGGTTACAAGGCATGAGAAGAGGTTTACTGATGGAAAACTGCAGGAAACAAGGTATTCTGAAACACAGTGGTTATGGTACCCTTGCAGGGCAGAAACAAGGCAATTTCTTTTTACAAGAACCAGTAGCAACAGCACCACCAACCCTGGGGAAGCAGAGTGAGACCCATCTGACAGAGCTGGGTGAAACATTCCATCAACCAAGACAACCTCAACAAGGTGATGGGTAAACAGAGCAGCTTTTTCTCTGTCTGTACCCACACACACACATCTGTATGTGCAGATGCACATGTGCCATTACATGCATTCAGGTAGAAGCATTATTCAGAGAGAGGTTAATTCCAAGCTGATGATGCCCATTAGTGCAAGACATAACCAGCAATTTGGAAGCATCCAGAAGTGTTTCCATCTGTGAGTATAGAGCAGCTGAATTAGATTGTGGAGGCAGCAATGGCTCTCCCTCAGGGATCCTCAGCAGGCAGGCTGGTGCCTCTACTTCCCCACATACCTTTCATCACAAGTCAGAGTTCGGCTGCAAGGAGGATTTGCTGCCTTATCACCTCCTCCTGCCCCTTTCACTGGCATTTACATCAGCCTGGATTTGGCCTGGTTCATTTAAACAAAGCTGTAAAAAAATATGCCTGCATTTTCCTAATCTCAAATGGATTTAGAGAGCCTAGTGCAGCAAAAGGCAAAGTAAAACTCACTTGCCTGACAAGCACAATCTCACTGATGGAAACCAAAAGACCTATGCCAAAGGAAACCTTAATAGTCACCTGGAAAAAACATTAACTTGAGTTGCATCTATTTTCTAATGGCATATTGTGTACGTAACAAAACACCCACAAATAATTTTGGGACCAGGGATGTTCCCCCTTCCAATTGTTTTCATCATGGGGGCCGACAGGGCTCTTACGTGCGCTTTCGACTGCCGCGGTGAAAAATGTGTTCCCTGTTTGTTCTTGTTCTGCCTCTGCAGGAAATCAGAGACTCTGGCTTCCTGTAGGCTACAGATGCTTTATTCTTTGTATTCCTCAAATAGGAAGTCCTGGGGTCACTGGCCAAATATATGGAAACTTAATTTCATTTCAACACAGGATTAATCACTAGGAAGTGTCAGGACATTGATGGGCTGATAACAAGACAGTTACAGCAGAAACCTTTTATGGGCACCAGGGTCACAGCATTTGGCAGCTGACAAGGAGCTCTGAGCCTCCCCTAGAATGGGGAAGGAAGGCTACCTGATGAGAATTAACACCGGCAATTGTAATAGCAGTGTTTGTTTAATGCCCTGTAAACCTCACCAAACTTTTAAGCCTTTTCATATTTTGAGAGGAAGGTAAACTGTTTTTGATGACTAACCCCTGTTTTTGATGACTAAGCTCTGTGTTTTCACTCTACAAATCAAAACAGTCTGCAATAAACATCCTCTCCCTACCACAGCCTGGCAATGGCACAACTCCACTCAGCTCGAGGAAAGGCTTCTGATTTGCACCCTTGGAATCAGAGAATCATTAAGGTTGAAAAAGACCTTGAAAATCATCAAGTCCAACCATCAACCCAGTGCTGCCAAGTCCACCACTGAATCCCTAAGCACCACATGTTTTAACACTTCCAGGGAGAATGATTCCACCACTTCCCTGGACAGTCTGTTCCAATGTCTGGCCACCCTTCCACAGTAAAGCAATTTTTCCTCATATCCAATCTAAACTTCCTCTGGTGCAGCTTGAGGCCATTCCTTTTCACCCTGTCCCTTGCTACCTGGAAGTCACCAATCAGTCCCCTACTGCCGCTACATGTCAGAGGGTGTCCAGGCTAATGGATAGAATGGGAACACTGGAAAACCCAAATTTAAATCCAGGAGCAATTAAATGGTGTTGGTGTGCTCAGACTTTCTGTTTAAACACAGCCAATACCACACTGCTGTGAGGTTAACAACTACTGTTATTCCCATTATAAAGGTGGGAAAAGTGGGGTACAAAGACTGAGAGCTTGATCTGTGCCCACGGAGTTGTTGTGGTCTTTGTCAGCACTCAGGGACTGACAGCCTCAACCATAGAATTAAAGAATCATAGAATGGTTTGGGTTGGAAAGAAGCTTAAAGATCATCCAGTTCCAGCCCCAGTGCCATGGGCAGGGACATCTTCTACTAGACCAGGTTGCTCAGAGCCCCATTCAAATTGGCCTTGAACACTTCCAGGGACGGGGCATCCACAACATCTGGACAACATGTGCGAGGGCTTTCTGTGCCAGGATTTATCTTAATGTTCTCCCTAAATAAAATAAAGATTATGTCATCTCCTGCAACAGAGGAAGATATATGTCTAAGTTATAGGACTTTGTGAAGACAACATGCTCCTAAAAGCATCTTCAATTTACCATTTTCTACAATGAGTAAACAGTGAGGGAGGAATCTCCTTTACTGAAATGAAGATCTCCTTCACAGAGAGCAGCATGTGCCCTGCCCAATCTGCACTTGTGCAGTGTACAAAGGAAGCTGTCACCTCCTCCACTCTGAAAACACACTGCAGCAAGTGAGCATTTCAACTTCTACCCTTTCTGAGCTTGTGCTTTCTGACATCTGCTATGGGAAAGCTGTCACGTCAGCCCATTGTGCTTTGCGTGCATCCTCCATCTCTGCTGCCTGAAGCTGGAGATGGAAAGAGCCAGGTGTGTAGAGGGATGGCCTCTGAATGCCACACCCAGCTGCCATCACCCTTCCCACCCCAGCAGACCTGAGAGGCTCACCAAGGACCTGAGCCAACTCACAGGCTCCTTCAGCATGCAGATCCAACACCACAAAAATATCCCTTGATGAGCAAGATTAAAGTATCAACACTGTACCCTGGGAATAAACTGTTGGATGCACAGCTGGTGGGGAGAGAAGCCTTAGGTGGGAGTGCACCAGTTTTCTGCCTGAGCCCAGCTCTGCAGAGCTCCTCTCTCTTTGCAATTAATCCCTTCCTCATTCAGTGATGCAGAGTGGGCATTCACCTAAACCCATTAATAAGCTAAGAGATTTGAGCATGAGTTTAATATTAAACTCACAGTTAAATGTTCTGCTGAATGGAAATGGAGCCAGAAATTGGCTTATGTGCTTTGCTGAGTAGGAACAGCTTGCAGCAGTTCAGCATCAGTGGCAGAGGGAGATTACTCTGTGAGGATGATTCACTCCACTCAAGCCCAGACAACCCCGAGCTCCACCAGCCACATCCCACCCTGCCTGTAAAGACACTTGAGAACACGAGAGCCTTGAATTGAGCAATGATGCATATGATGAGTGCTGCCAGAAGACACCCAGGATGTGAGAACAACAAATGCAGAAAGGTTCACTGCAGAGCATCTCTCCCTTGGGGATCTGCATGAACCTGCAGAAAAGCTGCACGAGGGGAGCAGTGACCTTATCGAGCTGATGTGCAGCAACTGAGTCAAACCAGCAGCACCTCAGCTAGCTCCACTTAGGAGCACTTGCCTACACTACAAAGCCTTTAGCAGCAGCTAAATTGGCTGATTTATGTCAGAAGATTCATCTTATATTTAGACGGGGGTGATTTGGAAAATTTATCTTAATGTTCTCTCTGAATAAAATAAAGCTGCGTTCTTCTGCTGGTCTGAATTCTGCTTACTCTGCTTACTTTCCTGATCTACCTAACCTGGTTTGGGAAATAATTGCTTTTGCCCAGAAAAATGTCAGCTTGGCTGAGGAGACCAATGCAGTGGCAAACACACAGACAGGTAAGTCTAGGAGAAATTAAAAAAAAAAAAAAAAGAGAAAAAAAAAAAGATGACAAGAGGCAAAAAATTTGGGATAAAAACAGGCAAGGAAAGGCTTCCCAACAGTAAATCATTTTTGTTACAGGCAAAACCCAAAGGAAAAAAGAAGTAAACAACTTATCACAGAAACAGTCATGCTAAAAGCCTGTCACAGACAGAGTTTACATTAATGGATAAATAAAAGACATCAAGAAAGGCATAAAATATTGCCCTGAAGAGATATCCTCTACAGAAATGGCCGGGCTCTGGACAACAGAGATTGGGGATGGAAAGAAGGAAATAGTGAGACCCAAATCATGGAATCATGGAACAGTGTAGGCTGGAAAAGACCTCCAAGATCATCAGGTCCAACCATTAACCCAGCATTGCCAAGGCCACCACTAACCCACGTCCCCAAGCACCACATCTGCACATCCTTTAAACACCTCCCGGGATGGTGACTCCACCACTTCCCTGGGCAGCCTGTTCCAATGCTTGGCCATCAAGAAAATTGTCCTAATAACCAACCTAAACTTCCCCTGGCACAGGCTGAGATAATTTCCTCTCCTTCTGTCACTTGTTACTTGGGAGAAGACAGTGAGCCCCACCTGGCACAACCTCCTGTAAGGGAGTTGTGGAGAGTGAGGAGGTGCCACCTGAGCCTCTTTTTTTCCAGACTAAACACTACCAGCTCCTTCAGCACTTTCTGATCAGATTTGACCTCCAGATCCTTCCCCAGCTCCTCTGCCCTCCTCTGGACACACTCCAGCCCCTCAATGTCCTTCCAGCATGGCAGAGCACTCCTGCCCAGTTTGGAGTCATCTGCAGACTAACTGAGGGTGCCTCCATCACCTCATCCAGACAATTAATAAAGACATGGAACAGAACTGGCCCCAGTACTGAGTCCTGGGAACCCTGGTGGTGCCTGGGCACCAGCTGAATGTAATTCCAGTCTCCACCACCCCTAAACCTGGTCATCCACCCAGTTTTTAGCCCAGCAAAGAGTGCACCTTCCCAATCCATGAGCAGCCAGTTTCTCCTGGAGAATGCTGTGGGAAATGACATCAAAGTCTCTACTGAAGTCCAGTACAAATAACATCCACAGCCTTTCCCTCACCTGCTAAGCAGGTCACCTGGTCACAGAAGATCAGGTTTGTCAAGCAGGACGTGCCCTTCCCAAACCCCTGCCAGCAGGACCTGATCCCCTGGTTGTCCTGCATGTGCCACATGATGGCACTTGGGATCATTTGCCTCGTGACCTTCACAGCACCGAGGTCAGGCTGACAGACCTGCAGTTCCCAGGATCCTCATTCTGGTCCTTCTTTGAGCTGGACAGCACATTGACTGACTTCCAGTCAACTGTAACTTCCTCAGTTAACCAGGTGTCCTGGGTTGACTATATGATGCTTTTATCCCCAATCGTCTCGTTTTGTTTATGCTGAATATGCTGAAGTTTTGCACCTTTAAGACTTGCAGAGAGTGAAGGGGGAGAGAAGAAGCTGCAGTTTGTTTTCAGACACTGCACTCACTCCTCCACATTCCGGCTCCTGGACTGTGCTGTCTGCGGATGGACAGACAGCGGGACAGAGCTCTCCTTTGCTTTTAGTTAGTTTAGCTAGCTGAGGCAAAGAAGTTCCCTGGACTGCGGTTTTTTTCCTTTTTCTTTGGACCTCTTGAAACCTGCACTGGACTGAACACCCAGGGCAGCACCGGCAGCTGCACCTGAGGCCCACCGGGCCGGGCCTGGCCTGCGGCATTTCCAGCACCGAGGGACTGATCAGAGACTGAGTGAGCTGAGCTGCAGCCCGGGGAGGGACTTTCTCAGTTTGTCATCTCTTTTGGAGCGACAAGGGGTTTTATTGTTTAATATTGTTTAGGTTTTATTGTTTAATAAACAGGTTTTTTCCACTTTTCTCCAAGGAGGTATTTTCTCCCGGACTGGTTGGGTGGAGGGGCTGATTGAATCGGCTTTCCTACAGGAGCCCCTCTGGGGATTCTCTCCCAAATTTGCTCTAAACCAAGATACCAGGACTGCTGGTAAGTTATGGGAAGTGGTTTGGAAAGCTCCCTCAGCACCCTTGGATGAATCCTGTACAGACTTGTGTATGTCTGTATGTCTTGCAGTAGGTTGCTGGTGATTCCCCCTTGGCATGGGTCTTCACGCTGCTCCCTGTCTTCCAAATCAGGGTACAGAAAACAACTGGTTTTACTACTAAAGACTGAGGCAAAGAAGGCTTTAAGTATTTCAGCCTTTATTGCTATATTTCCCCCAAAATCCAAGAAAGGATGGAGAGTCTCCTTAACCCTCCTCTGGCTGATAATGTGTTTATAGAAACAACTGTTATTGTCTTTTCCAACAGTAGACAGATTAAGCTCTATCTGGGCTTTGGCTTTTCTGATTTTCTCCCTGCATGACCTCACAAGATCCTTGTAGTCCTCCTGAGTTGCCTGCACCTTCTCCCAAAAGTCGTAAATGTTCCTTTATTTATTCCCTGAGTTCCAGCCAAAGCTCTCTGCTCAGCCATGCCAGTCCTTCTGCCCCTCTGGCTCATCCTTTTGACACATGGGGATGGATGGGCTGCTCCTGCTGTGCCTTTAGGATTTCCTTCTTAAGAATCTCTGTGTCTTCCTGGACGTCTTCGACCTTCAGGACTGCCTCCCAAGGAGCTCTGTCAACCAGGCTCCTACCAGAGACCAGAGCCTGTCCTCTGGAAATCCAAGGTGAGAGTCCTGCTGATCCCATTCCCTACTTCTCCAAGAACTGCAAACTCCACTATTTCATGGTTGTGATTAAAGGATCCTGCTGAAATTTGTTGAGCATCTTTTGCAGTATTTAAAGTCCTGACTGAAATAGCCCCCAGAAAGTGTGAGTGGGCTCCAGCCAACCTCTGAACCAGCCAGTTGGAGCTGTGGTGAGCAGGAATCTCCTGAGCACAGGAACTGGCACCAGCAAGAAGCCTTCAGGTCCAGACCAAGCCTTGGGGGAAAAGCTGTTTTTGCAACTTCACTGACCTCTTTGTGCAGCTGTGCAGGGCTGGGATCAGGGAAAGGGGCAAGGGGTCCATCCAGCAGGGGATATTCTGAGAATAAGATGACCAGTGAGCAAGAATTGCATTTCACAGAAAAAAAAAAAAAAAAAAAGGGGGGGGGGGATTTCAACACTTGTTCCCTACTCCAACAGGGATTCAATTTTGGATAGACCCAACATGAGGAGAGGAGGGAGGAGAAGGGAGTGGGGGAAAGGATGAGGGGGAAATGTGGAGAAAGCTGGAGAGGAGTGCCTGAGGCAGCCTGGGCTGGGGCAACGCCAGCATGCCTGAGGTCAGACATGGGGAGCACTTAATCCTCAGCAGAGCTGCTCACTTCCTCACTGTTAAAAAAAAAAAACATCTATTTACAGGACCTCTCAGGGAAGGGAAGGTCTGTGAATCAGTGTCTGACTATTAGCTGCTGACCCAGATGAAGGCATTAGCAAGTTGGAGTGCCCCTTTCACGTCGGCTCCCCAGGCATCCTGTGAGCTGTGGGCCATTAGAGCCAACCTCACCTGACCCTGCATCACTGCCACGTTGACACAGCAAAGGAATCGCTCTTATGGACCTCAGCTGACCTCAGGGGACTTTGCTTCCTGCCTTGAAACTCTTCTTTCAAGGTCCTCAGCTTGTTGTAGTCCAAAATCTTTCAGCTGCATGTTAGAAAACTCCTCAGAAGGATGCATTTTCTCTCTGTGCCTCACTGTTCTGGGAGCTTCTCACAGCAACCAAGTTAGAATCATAAAATCATAGAATGGTTTGGGTTGGAAGGGACCAAAGATCATCCAGTTCCACCCCCCTGCCATGGGCAGGGACACCTTCCACTCTCCCAGGTTGCTCAGAGCCCTGTCCAACCTGGCCTTGGACACTTCCAGGCATGAAGCAGCCACAGCTTCTCTGGGCAACCTGTCCAGGGCCTCAGCACCCTCAGAAGGAAGAAATTCTTCCTAGCATCTAATCTAAACCTACTTTCTTTGAGTTTAGAGTTCCTACTCTCTTTTCAGTTTGAAGTTCCTACCCCAAGGTCCCTTTCATCACATAATTGCTCTGCAGAGCGCCCCAAAATTCATCCTACCAGTTTCCAAGATCTAGAGATTGCTGAAGGAAAACTTGAGGCTGCCCACCTCCTGCTAGGTATTAAAGAAGCTCCTCCTTTTCCTCTTTGAGCTTCCATGAGGCTCCACAGAGCCTGTCCCAGGCTGAAGGGCCACATCAGAATCCAGGTTCTGCCAGTGGTGCCTTCCCTGTTCTCCACAGCCCTGACCCTGGGCCAGGGAAGGGTGGGGTTCAGATTCCAGAGTTCCTCATCCCTTCCACCAGGAAAATCCTTGGAACCTGTGTGTTGGAAGCCCTTGTGAATTAGATAAGTCTGAAGTTTTCTTCATGGCATCTTCCAAAGTGCCAGCCAAAGGCATCCTCAGGGGATGAGCAGGTTGGATGAGCCCAAGGGAGCACATGGACCACAGGGGAAGGTGATGTCCAGCTGGAAATGATGGAGAAATTTCACAATTTGAGTGGTTTCTGGTGAGAATAAGGCACCAGGAGGCACATTTGTGAGGGCACCCAGAGGGGTTTCAAAGAGATCCCACCTTCCCAATGCATTTATTTCAGTGGAGGCTGGGGACCAAGGAGCTTCCCAAAGCCCCACTGCTCTCCCCTGGCAGGACAAAGCTGAGCTGAGCCGTCACACTCACACTGTTGCCTCTGCATTGCATAAGCCACAACCCATGGCCCAGTGTCTGCGCAGCTCTACCCTGTCACCCTGGCCTCGTGCCACCTTCAGGAGGACACAGAGCACCTGGTTTGCTTGAAAGCTGCTTTAATGACATTAACCCATCCAAAGCTGCGCTGTCTGGTGAATGAGATGCAGCAAAGGGATTCAAGTAGCAGCTCAATGTCTTCTGCTGTGTGGTTGTAATGGATTTGGGTCAGTGCTAAGTGCACTGAAAGTTGATTTATGATCTCATTGAGCCATGGCCTCAGCTACTTGGGAAATTTGAATAACATTTTCAAAAGTACCTAAGTGCTTTTGATATATTCTACTGCCAAAATTCCATTTGTTTCATTTCCTCTTTTTCCGCCCACTTTCCCACTTTATTCCCATTATTGTTTCAGGAGTAAAAAAATGCTGTCAATATCACAAATAGCTCTGAAGTCATTTACATATAGCTTTTTATGGGGCTTTTTCGTGGGTTTTTCTGGTGAGTTTTTCTCTTTTGTTTGTTTTTCACCTCAGTCCTCCCAGGGCCTTCACACAAACACACGTCTTATCTCTACAGTCACTATGGATGCATCAGGAATGGGCTTGGAAAACTTACATTTTGATAATTTTCCATGGGAAATAGACTTCCCTGTTTTGTTTCTGCTTCTGCGTTTCTGTTCTGACCACTAGAGTCCTGAGATCTCCTCCTCTTTCTCCTTCTTCTTGTTCTTCTCAGGGCTTTAATGGGAAAAGCTACCTAAATTTAAGGATAATTATGCAAATTAGAGGTTATAATCCATAGAACAGGGAAGCTGCTGACATGCTTCCATGGCACAGGCCATTGTCTTTCATGGGAAAAAGGAGATCCGAACTAATGGGAGAGCTTTAGGGATTACACCTTGATTTTCTGATTATAGAGTTTAGAAGTGCTTGGGGATTTACATTAATAACAAATATTGAGGGGCAAAATTCATGTTTGTGCATCTGGGAGAGATAGGGAATGAGGACACCCAGAATTTATTCTGTTGTTGTGCCAAATCTTGATTTGGTTGAAGTGAATGGAAATATTTCCACAGGCTTCAGGCAGATGGTAATTTAGGGTTTTTTTCTGGAAAAGGCTGTCCCTGTGGAAGGAGCACAATTGCACACTCAGGACAGACTGAGTCCTTTTTATAGCTGCTTCTTGTTTATAAGCAAGAGTACTTACATTAACATTGCAAAAACAAATAGTCTAATGTTATTGCATTTTAAGGTCGCCTTAACTTGACAGAGCAGCCAAGTTTGTTGACTAAAACACACGACTCTAAGGCCACTAAACAAGTATTTCTCAATGTCTCAGCAGCAGCTCAAGGGAGCAGAAGCTAAAAATGCCACAGCTCAACAAACAGTTCTGTGTTCTGCTGTTGATAAATACATCGTGCTTCTTTGCAATTAAGACTTTCAGAGCTGTTTTAAAGAAAAAAAAACACAAACAACAAAAACCAACAAACAAGCTGTAATTAAATAAATAACATGAATTATTTCTAAGTGCATACTGTCCTCTTTCCCTCCTTCCATTTCCCTCATATTACTCCATCACAACTGCCCAACAAATCATCTGCAGTTTGCCCAGGATTCCTTAATTACCCTCAAACTGGCTGCTGGATGGCCAAGAGGCAAACCCTGGGGGTGACCTGCTTAACACAGCAGCCCTTTGGGTCACTCCAGGTGTCAGGAAACTCCTTTTACACCAGCTGATCAACCCAAGGTTGCTTGAAGGACACAGAATGTCTTCCACCAGCAGATACCTCCATGGGAGATGAGCGTGTTCACAGCACACAGACAAGGTTAGCACCTCCAGGGCCAGCCCTAGGAACACAAGCCTGCACATGGCCATGGAGCCTTCTGTGGAATTCCAGAGGCACCCCCTGATCTCTCCAGTTGTGGTGGGAATAGGTCCCTGCCAAAGGTTGTCACCCATTAGAGCTCAGTCAGGATCTCTACCAGCTCCCCCGAGGGAAGTGTGTCACAGACATCTTCTATGAAAAATCCTTTCCTTAGGATTTTTTCTCCTGAGAAGCCAAGAGGCCTCAGAAACAAAATGTAAACAATGATTACCTGCTGCGTGGAATGCAACAGGTGCATCTGTGATTGGTGTCATGTGGTTGTTTCTAATTAATGGCCAATCACAGCCCAGCTGTCCAGACTGTCTCAGTCAGTCACAAGCCTTTGTTATCATTCTTTTTCTATTCTTAGCCAGCCTTCTGATTAAATCCTTTCTTCTATTCTTTTAGTATAGTTTTAGTATAATAGATATCATAAAATAATAAATCAGCCTTCTGAAACATGGAGTCAACATTCTTGTCTCTTCTCTCATCCTAAGACCCCTGCGAACACCATCACAGAAGTGTCCAGGTGCCTTGCCAAGGGAGATGTACAAAGTGGAGATAGATCCTTATCAAACCAGGCAAGGGACTGCTCAAGGGAGCAGAGAAACTGAATTGAGGAAAAGTGTTCTGGCAGACATCCAATATGAGCACAGTCAGTCAAGTGATGGCCACATTAACGAGGCCATCACTCGATTCCTTTACATCTGGCAAAACTTCTACAAAAGACCCCGTTCAACCAAAAGCTTGCTTGGTTTTTGGAACTGGAGGATGAAATTCAAAGTCTTCCATCATACAAAGGTCAAGCAAAATGATCTTAGAATCATAGAATCCTCACAGAATCATAGAATGGATTGGGTTGGAAGAGACCTTGAAGATCATCCAGTTCCAACCCCAAAGTCTGAAGTTCCTACCCCATGAGCAGGGGCACCTTCCACTCAACCAGGTTGCTCAGAGCCCTGTCCAGCCTGGCCTTGACCGCTCCCAAGGATGGAGCAGCCACAGCTTCTCTGGGCAACATGTTCAGTTGTCAAGGATTTAAAAACACTGAAGACTACAAAGGCAATAATTTAAAAGATTTGAAAAGCTTTTGTCTCTGCCAGAAGTGTTGGAGAGGGAGAATGGTAGAGTGTGCTCTGCAGCTGGACTGCAGGCAGGGAAAATATCAAGCAGCACTACACTGTGCTGTCTGCTTTGGTAATTTCTATGGCCATGGCTGCCAAACAACAGAGATCCTCACGGATATGCTGACTTCCAGCAGGCCTGGTGCAGTGAACTCAGCCAGATTTCACAGCTCCAGAAAGAGATGAGAACCAGTGGTTTATGTCATCCAGTCACATAAAACATAAATATGTCCTAATGGAGGCATGCAAAGTACTTGTCTTACTTCCTCTCCTAAGCCAGCTGAGAATATGTTTTGCTGCTGCAGTCAAAACGGCCAAACCACTGAATGTCACATTTCAGGCACACATCTTCCATCATCCACAGCCTGTCTGCTCCCTTGGTTTTCCTTATTTTCTCTGTAAGGTAGCAAGAAAACTTCACTGTAAGGAGACAGATATCTAGCAGACTTGATTCTCACTCATGCCCTTCCCATGCATATTCATCACACACATCTCTCCTGCCATAAGAAGATGGCTGGTCTTTTGCCTGTGATATGATCATTTGCCAGAAATCATTTTAAATAGAGCAGACAATGAGCCTGTTACTTAGAAATGTTTTCTGATAATTATGCTGTGTCATCCTGAGCCAAGGTGATGTAACATCTGTGCTCAAACAGCTCCTACACAGATCCCTGAGCCCTGTTTTCCCTGCAAATCTTTGGTGAAGAGTGAAAGAGAAGGAAAACACCACTTGGAGTCACACTGGCAGTATTTCCATGATGCAGGAAGGAGGCCATGAGCTGAACTCTCTTTACATAAACACCAATAGGGGATAAGTCAGTACTCTTGAAATCGGGGTGTCGCCTTATTTCAACATCAAACTAAAGCTGGATGTGAAAGTTCAGTCAGAGCTGAGGCTGGCTCCACAATTTATAGTATTTATCTAACTTAGGAGCCAGCATGATAGTAAAATGTCTCAGTTGTCTCTTTAATCTGGATAGTTTATATCCAAAATTGCATTTAACAGTTGGAGGATGGGAAGGAGGGCAAGTCACAGTTTGGACCAGGTTTTATTGGTTGCAGAGGGAACTGTCTCTGGGGAACTTCTTGGGGAACAAGACCCAGAGAGAGGCTCCAGAGCAGGGATGAACTCTGGCCTTGCAGGCCAGGGGAGAGGCAGGAGAGGAGTGGGGAGGGAAAAACATCTCCATACAGAAGGGCAAAGGCACTTAGAATTTCCCAAAACATATAGGCTACAGGGCAGGAGGCTCATGTGAGAAGGGCAGTGGCCAAGCCTGGCACAGGAGACAGCTCGACCCACTGGGAGGAGACGGGAATTCACCCACAGGCAGCACACCCTGCCTGCCCTGCTCAGCTTCCCCCCTGCTCCCCTCCGTGCCTGAGGACACTGCACATCTTCTGTGCAGGGATACAGCCCAAAACCAGGGGACAGGCTTCAAACTGTGAGAAACAACCGCTCACTTTGAAAATTTAAAAAGGTTTTTTAAACCTTAACAAAAATACAACAAAGGACTGCATAAGGAAAAAGCTGCAGTGCTGGGAACTGCCCCTCGTGCACACCACGGGGCCAGTTCATCTTCAAGATGGATGCTCAGTGTTTTATACCCCTGGGGGCTGCATCAGCCAGCCCTGGCCCCTCCCAAAGTCTGTCAGTCAGCTCTTCTGTGCCATTTATCAGTGGAAACTGCTTTCTTGTCACTGGATTGGAGCTCAGGTGTTGCCATGCCTCACCCACTAAGCACCCCCAAGCTTTTCCATTCCCAGCTGCCCCATGCAAGGGACACATGTGCAGCTTCTTTGTACCTGTCCTGGACAGCCCAGGCTGTCTGATGGCAGCAATACAGGGGGGAAAGGGAACTGTGGGGAAAACAGAGGACATCTAAACCATAATAACATAACTACACATCACTAAAGCTTTTATTAATATTCACACAATAGTTATCTTTTAGTTGTGAGAGCAAATCATCTCATTATCCATCTATAAGAAAACTGTGGGAACACATTCCCTGCTGGGGGCTGTGACATGGGATCCTGCCACTGCAGCTGGAGGGACTGATCCCTGCCTCCAGAGAGGCTGCTGAGGGGCCAGATGGGCACAGGGGGAACTCCCCCAGGTGTTCAGTGACAGGCTGCTGAGCCACACAGATCCCCTCTTGTAAAGGTTGCTGTTATTTTAGGTTCACTAATAAAATTATCTCAGACTGGGCTGAAAGCTGTTTCACTATGGAATTACATCCAAATCCTCTTCAGTTTGGGGGTGCGGGGGCACCAAGCAAAATCTCAACAAATTGCAAATTTGCAAATTCCTCTCTGTGACACATAGCTATGCATTTGGACTTTTAAATATCATTTTGCATGTTATCTGGAATGGAAACATACATTTACACACATATGTGTATGAAACTCAAGAGAATTTTTGTAAGGACATTGAAGTGCAGCAGAAAGTTGTCCCATGTCCCTTCAGGGTTCTGAAATGCCTCTCTTGGCCAGATGGTGTTCCCTGCCTTTCTCTGCTGATGCATGAGAAGGTGATGGAAATTTGTGCTTGCCCAAGAGCTGGACCCCTTGGGAATTACCAAGGAATTTGTGTTGCCCTCCTCACACAGGCTTGGCAGGGGATGGACCTGCCTTGGGCTAAATTGGGTGAGGCAAAGCCAGGTGGCCCCAGCGCAGGAGTGCTGCTGTATTAGGTACAGAGAAAGCCAGGCTGCTATCCAGAGGGTGCTGCAGGGGAAGTTTTGGGTGCAGCATCAGGCCTGGCACATCCCAAACCAGCCACAGGTCCCAGCCTAGATATGCTGTGGGTGGCACAGGCACAGTGGGTGCACTTGGACCAAAACCACGTCCACCCACAGCTGCCGTGGCGAATGCTTTGGCTCCTTGGGATGCTGACAGGAGCTAATGAGGCCTGAGGCTCTGCTTTATCCCCTCGCTTGGTCTTGGTTATCCAGTGCCAAGATCTTCTCCAGGACACCGTGACAAATACCTTGTCTAATGGCTCCCCCTGAAAAGCCAGGATTTTCTGCGTCATTGCCAGACGGTCTCGGAGGCAGACCCAAGTGATTCAAGCAGCGAGCAAATGCCAGAAAGGGGATGATTTCACTGCATTATTGAACACATTTTGGGCAGATAAGCCTAGCAACAGGGCCCCTGTCTGCAGGCTGACTCCCAACAATCAGCCACTGCTGTGGCTCCCTGTCATTCAACCACATGAATAAATAAATGAACTCCTATAGCTTTTCTGCAATAAGCAGAATATTAGCAGTGGCTCTCAAGATGGCCTTTATGAAAGGAAGCAGCATTAATGCTAGAGAAATCGATCTAAAAATAAATGATTATCACTCATGTATACATAGAAATACCAAGGGCAAGATATGACTTTCTATAATGTGAAATGACTCATTTTCCCCCTGAAGTTTCAGTGAGTGTTGAAGATACTAAGAGTGAATCACTCCAAATGGCCGCTGGGTGATTGGCTGAGTTTGAACTAATCCCGAGGAGGAGAGCTGACGCAAGGGCCAGGGGCCTGGGACTTGGAATGCCTCGGCTATTTGCAGGGCAAGGATGGCAGATATTAGCACTCAGTTGTCACCAGCAAATCTCAGATTGCTCTGACAGGTGGCAGATTGCAGACGTGAATGGCTACAGCTTCCAGGGCAGCAATTCTGCTCATGGAAAGGGGGATGAGGCCAAGAGAATGGTCCTGGATTTCTTCTTTGTGTGTATATACATGTGTCCACACTCTTGCATAAATAGCTGTAAAAAACCAGAGCACCTCTCCAACGGATCAGCCAACTAACTTGAACCTTTCTTTATACTTGCTAACTCAATCCCTGGGTAAGAGTTCAAGCTTTCTGGGAGTGTAGCTGAATTTCCAGCCTTCAGAACAAGCCCCAAAACGTTCTGGTGAGCTAACTTCAAACTCTGGCAGCATGAGGGAATTCAGCAATTCTGCGGATCCTCGGGGGTATGTGGAACCCCTGCTCACGGGGTTCAAAGCACTCCTGGAACAACAGTGACCACAGTGTGATTCTTAAAGGATTTTTTCTTTTCAGTTACCTCAGTGAGGTTTGTCCTCTGTGTCATTCCCAGGTATCGAGGTCAGCATGGATGCTGATCCAGCACCCCAGGGAACGGCACAAACCCTGGGGAGGGGAGGCATTCCCTCTCCTCCTGCATGCAGCCAGTCTGGACAGAATATTACTTGTGACAGCACCAGGGGAAGAGATTTCTCCTCTCCTCCCAGCGGCACAAATGGAAATTGAGGACGGCAGGACGGAGCAGGCATGGCTGCAGTGTGCTAAGCACGCACACAGCAAATTCCTGACTCACTTCAGGGTGACTCCCCCGGGGCACGGGCGTTTCACGAACTAATACCAGCTTCACACTGGAGACATGTCCTGAGGAGGAAGGTGAAAGAGAAGCAAGCCACGACTTTACAGATTAGTTCACAGCTTTTTGCAGTCTTCCTTGAAACTGCGATCAGAGCAGCCTGATTTTTGGGAAGGGAACCATCCCCAGAAAACTCTGACTTCCAGAGGCACCTGGCTGGGATGTGCTATTACATTGCCTCTGTAAGTAATGTAACAGCACATCTCAGCCAGGCAACATCACACATGTCAGAATGGGCTGAAACAGCAATGTCTGGATGCCTTGGAACTGGCTGCGGAGGGAAATTCGTGCTCTACAATCTGCCATGGACAATTCCCACCTCACAGCCCAGTGCCTTCACTCCATGAGCTCAGCTGCTGAAGCTGAGTCCAACACAGGCTTTACACCTTGCCAAGGGACTGGCTGTCTTTCATTTCCCACTCCCACAGCATGCAGTCAACACAGCTTGCCCTGTATTTCATAGGGAACTTTGTGAACACTGCTTACACTCGGGTAAAAGTTTTGTTGTGGGTTGTAAGATGAAATAAAAATCAAACTGAACCAATTCAAGGAAAACTTGTTATGGAGAAGCGTTTTCTCAGATGACAAAGCAAACAAAAGGCTTTTCAGAGAACAGAGGAAAACCTCTTTTGACTAACACAGTCTGCCAGAAAGAATTAAATCCTGGAAGGATTTTGAAAATGAGGGGGAAATGTGGATATTTCCACAGAGATTTTTTTGACTTCAGTATAACCAAGGTGGTTTAACTCTGCCTTTGAACTCTTACTTCTCCCTCCCTCCAAAGGCGGAGAGATCACAGGAACACCTGCAGCTCCTCCCGTTCCTAAGGGGCATCAGCAAGTCAAACACACAGGACAAGTAGGGATTTTAAGCACATGAATTATTTGCTAGAAACATTCATTTCCACTTGGCTAATTATCCTCAGACCTACTTGGAGGACTATAAATTCGTTCATGATTATGAAACAAGAGAGGGATGCAGCTGTAGTTCATCCTGTATGCAAACCCTTTGCACAACCAGGATGGAGTCAGCCCTTGTCCCACTGTGCAGCTGCACAGCCACAGCCAGCTGCTGCTAGGGCAGGGAAAGGGGTCAGGATCTCTTAGGCAGCCTCAAACAGGAGTTAAACGGGACTGCAAGACACTCATTTTATTGCTGCCATGAAGATATTCAGTTGCACTTCCCAGTCCCATGGCACCTGATGGTCAAAGCTACAAAAAATGTTGAACTAATCATAGAAACTCTCCCCAATATTTATATATTTGCATTTTATCTACTTAAGGACAGCCTGAAAAAACCCATGCAAAATCCTCAAGTAAGTGGAGTCCTCAGTAGCTGATAACTCACGTGGTTTCCAATGAAATTAAGGTTTCTGGGTCCTTCTGGCGCAAATTTAAACCATTCTGCTCTTAGTGATGCAGCTTATCTAGAGGGAAAGATAAAGCATAAAAAACCAGATGAGCCAACTGCAAATCCCACTGCACCCCAGTTCTCTGTAATTTCAGAAAAACTGGGTGAGTGTTAATTACAGTTTGCATTTTCCACTAGAGGACATTTAAAGGACAATTATATCAATGGCTGAGAAGAGTTCATAAACGACACAGGTGAGATCTATAACCATTTGTAGGTGAGGCAGGAGACCTCAACATTCATATTTAACACAGTCATGTTTCCCTTCATATAACAGGTCATAGTTGAACCCTGAAGAACAGATTCTTGCATGAAGAATTTTGTTAAGTACATCCCATTTTCAATGGCTGAGATTCTCCTTTGGAGAATAATTAAGTATGCAATATATGGTCTAAAACAGCCAGGAAAGAGATTGAAAATATAGAAAATTGAAAGGAAATTATTTCAAACTGGAGTGCTCTGGAAACTAACTTATAAATGCTTTTGAGAACCTGCATTTATTACTTGCAATAAATAACTTTTCTTCCAAACACGCCTTTGTGTGAGAGATTAGCAGTGCAAGTGGAGCATATTTCTGCTGTGTAGAAGTTACTTATTTTAGAATAATGGACGTCACAAATTGGCCCTGCATAGCAACACTCATTGGAAAAAGATCACAGCTCCACTTAACACAAAAGTGCAATCTTGAAGCCCATTGAAACTGAAGTCTCTTCACAGGGCAGACGCTGAAGTAGCTCCTCATTTGCGTAAAGCTGGACAATTGTTCCACTTCCATACACAAAAAATTGCTTAGATATCTGCTATGCATGGGGAAAGGCTCATTAATCACATTACAGCAAGTGAACATCCCAAGGTTAAATCCTACTGCTGTGGAGCACTCCAGTGGTTTATAAAAGTCATCTAAATGGGATTTATATCTGCAAATCTTCACGGTGTGGTGAAGATTTGGAGCTTACCTTTAAACTCAAGGCACTTTTTTTTTTTCCCTGTAAGAAAAGCACAACTCTGAAAAACAAATGTAGATACATAAGGTTTAATTCTCCACTACATTAAGCCTGTTTCACAGCTGTGTCACTGCAGTGAAAATTAGTGGAGTAGCACTGGTGAAAACAACCCCAACATAATGAGGATGAGAACTAGCCCAGGCTCTTTCAAAGGCTGCTCATGCAGCCATCCCCTCTGGTTTTCTTCAAGTCCATTTGGATAGCTGCTGTGTGGCAGGAGGATGTTAGGCAAAAAAAAAAGTGTGCAAGATGGCAAACCCTTTTCCACGGTTATTTGCTTGTTTTATGGCATTCCTGTCTTGCTGCCTCTGCATCACAACTCTGCTTTCCTTCAAGGAAAAGAAAAGAGTGAGACCTAGATTTATCCTCACTAAGCCAGCTGCCTTTCCTTACAGTTTTGGGATTTTTTTCTGTGAGAAGCAATTACACCTGAATTTGTTCCAGTGCTGCTGACCACCCAGGATGGCTGGGAGCACAGGCTGGGAACCAGAGCAGCTCTGATGGTACCAAGGGGATGGTGCTGATTTACATCCACAGGGGATCTGTCTCAAAAGCTTTGCTGTCAGGCATGTCATTTCACTTCTGGACTCTCCACTGGCAGACACTTTAAATTTCTTCTCAGAAATCAGACAAAGCTGCTCAAAATCCCACAGACCACTTCAAAGTCACCTTAAAATCACCTGTGAACAAGAAGGGGCAGCTTCTCTGCCTGTCACCAGTCAGATGTGTCCCTGCCAGTGCCCAGTTCCTCCCACCCAGCCCACACTAGCTCCCAGCCACATTGCCCCAGGATATCCTGTGTGGGGCCAGATCCTCTCTGTCCCAGACAGAGACAGCTGATAAAGCACATGTGCTGGGCTTTCTCCCCATTCATCACACCAAAAGCTGCTCTTTTGTGGTTGGGGACCCAGACATGAGAAGTCTGAGTTGCTGTTTCAATTTGCCATGGGCTCCCTGCATGACATTAGGAAGACAGTTGAGCCCTCTGGCTCTCAATTGCCCATTCCCAGTGCTGACACCACAGCTTGTCCTCTCATCCACCCTCTCTCCAGTGCATCCACTCTTGGGAACACAGGGGTTTGTGCATGGCCTCCCTGGTGGGACCTACCCCATCCCAATTCACTGTGTGAAGCTCCATTTGGAGCTTTGAAAACAGAGGTGGTTTGCACCCCTGTGCCTACATTTGGGTAGAGACACCAGAATGTGTCCCAGAGTTTGGGTATAATGAGACCAAGTGGCAGGAGAGCCAAGTTTGGGGCTGCAGAGGAGGCTGGCACAAAACACTTGGAAGGAAGGGATTACCTGAGTCAGAGGAGCACCTGAGTGGAAGAAGATGTGCATGAGCACAAACCTGCTAAAAGAGTGTGATAGATGAGTAATGCAAAAATGATTGACTCTGGCAATTAAAAGGTAAATATCATGTATACATGTTCAGTGAACTTTTATAGATTTATAGTTATGTTTTACTCCCCCTTGCATTGCTATTATGGGGTGGCCGGGGTTTGGGACATTTGGGAGGGTCAGCTTGCTACTATGGCAGCACCTGACCTCCAATCAAGATTTAAGGAAGCAAACTCCACCACTGGACAGCAAAGAAGGAGTCAATGGACAGAACTTTGGGAGGGGCTAAAGGGTTAAAAGGCAAAACCTCCATTGTGTGGTTGGGCACGTGGTGAGAAAGATCCTCTGCTCCCTGCCCCGTAATATTTTCTCTATTCAATCTTCAGTTGTGTTTTTGATAAGGTTTTAATAAACCTTTTTAAATTTTTGGAAGTGAGTATCATTTCTCAGAAAAGTGTGGGCCACTCCTGCAGCCATGGCTCTGGAGAGCTGAGAAGGGAAAGGACATGGGATGACTGGGCAAAATCCTGGGGAAGAGTCAGGAGCCCTGAAGGGACAGAGCAGCGCAGACAGCAGCTTGAATTTTTCACACCTCTCTGACTGAGCCAAGAAATGTTATTTCTGTGAAGCACTCTGTGTCACACGGCTGCAGTGCTCTTTCACCCAGGACACAGTGCTCTAAACCCAATTTGCCACCTCCCCAACACATGGCCCCACAGCTGAGGCTGTGCCCATGTTGGACACAGCCCTGGGAAGGGGTCCCAGGCCTGGGGAGGGTCACACATCCCACATGTGTGTGTGGCTGGCACAGCTCAATCACCCTTCCTTAGATTAACAACCTCTGCAAAGGCCACTTTGCAGCTGTCATGTCACCCGTCCCAGTCCTGGGTCAGCCTCTTAATTTTAGCAGCCCCACATACCTTTGGGGCTACTTACAAGGTTAGAAACAGGGGATTTCCAAGTGAAAACTGTGGGTAGCCAGACCCACCCTGAGTTTCTTCATTCCAGAGGTGACACAGCTATAACTGGACCCTGGCAATGGGAAGACAGAGAGAGCTCCACAAGGCTTGTCCTCAGGGTTTCTGCTTTGGTCTCACTTCATCTGGAGGTAAAAGTGAAGTGCCAGGACTCCCAGGAAAATCACAAAGCAGGAAGATGAACTGCAGGGATTCAGCCAGTGACAAGGTAATGAATGAGGTAGGGAGGATGCTCTCCCTGGAGGACTGTTCTGTTCATCTGCAGCTGGATGAATTATGCCTCCCAATAACCCACTGACAGCAGGGTGGGCTCGAGGTTTTCTGCAGTGTCCAACCAAGTACAATATTCAGCACTGCTCTGTGGAGTTGTGAGGCCAGGTAGAAAGGAATGAGGTGAATAAATTACACATCAGGAATAAAACAAGCTAAAAAGTTGCCTTTGTCAGTGGTCAGAAGGCCAGAAGGAAACACAGGTAGCACAGTTTAGCCATTTCCTATGCAGATATTTCCTTCTCTGGTGTATGAGGGAGCAGCCAGACAAGTGAGTTTACCCAGCTCCTTCTATACCAGCTCCCATCAAGTTACACTGTATTATCCTGAACAGCCAGCTCCAGCACTGACCTTTAAAGCACCATAAAATCCTTTCCAACCACTCTGTAAACAAAAGAGCCTTCTATCCTAAGGACAGGCAGCTGGAGGCACCCAGGCCATGTCCAGAACAGTGTCTCAGACATGCCCAGGTCTGTCCTCTGGCACCAGGGCCAGCCCAGCATGAGACGCTTCCAGTCTACTGAACTTCCTTATCACCCAAAAGAAGGCAGTTTCATCTCAAATGTCTACCAAGAATGGTCTCCAGGCTCTGCTGGCTTCCAAACCATGCCTAGGAAACATCTGAAGGAACCACAGATGTGCTTTGGACAGTAATGATTCAGCCTTTATGTCTGGGAATGTGCCCTGGCATCATTTAATTAAGTAGCAGAGAAGTAGCTTGAGGTGCTGAAGTGCTGCAGCTCCAGCCAAAGCCAGGGGACAGTTTCAGGCAGGCCCTGACAGTGGCTGGAGCATCCCAGAGAACAAAGCACCTTTCTAAAGATGTGTCAACATCACTGCCCCACAGCATGTCTTGGAGGTCTCTTATCTCCTACTAGAGAGTGATGTGGGAGTGAAACATCCTTTCTCACATCCCCGTTGCACCCTGGTTCCCACACAGAGGAAATCTGAGTGCACAGGCTGAGCTAGACCCATGTCACAGCCTGTGGAAAATGCAGCTGCAGCTGCAGTGATCCAGAAATATCCTCCTAAGAACCCTGCCTCTCCTCACACTCTCACAAGAGCTCTATCTCACTTTGCCTTTTGCCCCAACTTTCTGGCCAGTCACCTTCTGTGGCTGGGTCATGGAATCAACCCTGATCTTAATTGCACAGATGACAGCATGTCACTAATGAATGACAGCCATGTCAGCCTCCCAGCAGGGAGCTGCACACATGCCGTGCATTTTTAACATCCCTCAGTAAACAGTGGTGATGAAACACGATAAAAAATGCCAAATGTTTAGCACTGATATGATGCCCAGACAGGTTTGAGTGCCTTTGGCAGACAAGGGAGAGGGTGAGCTCCTTTTCTTTGCCATCACAATAAGCCAGCAGCCTCACTAGAATAGTATCTGCAAGATCTCAGAGCTAAGCAGGATGTCCTGTTCATAAATCAAATCCCAGCAGACCTCTCCCTCGACAGGCTTTTCCCTTCCTGGACTGGACTTTCTGGAAACTTAACATTTAAGATTCTAATCCTGCAAACATTTGTACATGGGTTTTCCTACCTAGAGGCCCCATCATTGAAGTCAGATCAATGCACAAATGTTGACCAGGAACAGATTTTGTAACGTTTCTTTTCAGTGCATTACCTATTTCTAAACAAGTATCTGTATTTTTCCACATGACCTCATAACTCTGAGGCAAAAAGAGAACTGTACACGCCCACTGAGTGACTTTACAATCAGTTGTCTCAGCTGCCTTGCCCTGCACCAGATTTGGGATGTGCCCTGTGGAGTACCTCAGATATAGCTCAAGCTGGCTGCACTTCCCTCCCTATTATTTAAGCAATAATAGCTGATGGGGAGGGCATTTCCTGAGAGTCATCTGGAGAAAATGAGGGCTCTGCCTCAGGCCCATAATTCAGTGAGGAATGTACTGCCAGGATGTCAGTCCCACCCTGTCCCCCCACACTGGGCCCTGCACTGTCACAGCACGTGGCTGCTTGGTTTGGGGTTTTCAGGTGCAACAAACACCTCAGATCCACATTTGGGCTGTCCTCAGCAAGGACAAACTTCTCAGCTTTCCAGAGGGATTTTGGAGGCACTGAAAGCTGCTCCTCTTCCAGAGGGAAATTTTGCCCCAAAGGGTTGATGAATCACAGGATGTCAGGCTGCAGAAGGGGAGATGCACACTCTGTACAGCAGACAAGATACACAAGCCATTGTGAGAAATAGCTACTCACTTTTCATAGTTTAGGAAGGTTTATTAAACTTATCAAAAATACAACAGAAGACTGAATAAAGAAAAAAGGTTTTTCTGGGAGCAAAAGATTTTCCCTGCCGTGTGCTCAGCCCCCTCACAATGGAGGTTTTTTCCTTTTTAACCCTTTAACCTCCCCAAAGTTCTGTCCATCAACCCCTTCTTTGCTGTCCAGTGGTGGAGATCTCCTCTTCAAATCCTGACTGGATGTCAGATGTGGCCATGGTGACAATCCAGCCCTCCCAGATGTCCCAACTCCAGCTGTACCTTGATAACCACACAAGGGAGTACAGCATAACTATAAATCTATAAAGCTTTTCTTAACCTATATACATGATAGTTGTCCATTAATTGTGAGAGTCAATCATTGCATTACTCATCTATCACACCATGCAGGATTGCTCCCATGTGTTGATGGCTGTGGTCTCCACAGGACACACAGGAAGATCTGTGAGCAGCAGGGGCTGCATTCAGCACTTGAAAAATCTCTGCATTTTATGGGAACTAATTTACCAATCCAGCTACACATTCAGAGTGAGTGTTCTGAGCCATAAACTGCCATCCATAAGCTGAGTTTCTGGCTATATTGAATTCCCAGAAAGCTGCACAGCAATCAGAGCTCACAGAGGAATCTGTGCAATTGTTTTATACCAGCATTTCTTTCACTGATGTGTTGTTCTTTGCTTTTCACAGAACCATTTCTTGCTCAAAATTGGATAGCAGGACTTATTCTTCTCAGCAGTTATATATAAACATATTTTCACATGCTTATACATATGTAGGAATATATTTTCTACTTCCTTTTTTTCTTAACAGAGAAATTAAATTTTTAAAAAGCCACAGGCATTTTAAAAACCTTGGATTCCAATCTGAAAAAATGGCAGTTTTTTAGCTCTAGTCATGTGAACAATGAGAGAGAGAGAATGAGAAGGAGAAAATATTTTTTCAGATCTGTACCTGTAGGACTACAAATGATGCAGCACAGCTCTGGCAGCCTGCAGAGCTCATTGCCACAGGACAGCAACCTGTTCTCAGGCTGGGTAATATTGATGTGGAGTATTTGGAGAGATGGGATATCCTCTAAAATCACTGCTTGCTGCTGCAAATTAGAACTCTTCTAACTTCACCAGGCAGCTGTTACCATCAGCAGAGGTTTCATCTGCAAAGGTTCCTGTGGACACAAGGATACCAGGACTTACAGTCTGTGGTTCCACAACTCAAGGCCATCAGCAGCAATTCTGGCTCAGACAACTGACCCTGCCCTCCCTCCTTGTCCCCTGTGCCAACTCCTCACACCACCAAGCTCTGCTGGCTGCGGGGCCACCTTTGGGACTGGCTTAGGGGATGGATCCAGCAGAAAAGCAAGTAGGGAAGTTGTGTAGAATACCCACAGCAGGGAATCCTTGGGGTTTGACCCAGCTCAGGTGTCTTGGCAGTGCTGGACAAAAGCAGGTGGGCAGCCCCAGTGTGAGGCAGAGGTGAGAAGCTGAGGGTGTCCACCCCTGGCTGTGCTGCCAAAGATGTCACATGTTGGGGAAGATGAAACAGGAAAGCCTTATAAATATGATTGCCTGGCAAAAGATTTTGAGAATATGGAAATGATAAGCGAGATTGAAATGAAAGTAAGCTTTGAGATCCCTTAGTTAGTGAACAACAGGAAAACAATTGTGTGGCCGCTGAAGGTAATCCCCTTTTGATGAAACAACACCCTCTGCTTGCAGACAAGTCCAAGGGTCAGAGCAGACCCTACTAGCTTGGCAGAAGGGGTCCAAAGAGGAGTTTTAGGGTTTAAAATGTAACACAGTATGGTAATGTAATGATTCTTATAGGCTGTATGTAAATGCTATAGGATTTGTATCTTGTACTAGATTGGTTAGTGAGAACTAGAATATTCAACACAGAAGAAGATTTATTGTATTGTAACGGGAACTTCGTTGTCGCTATAGGACACAAAAGAACACAAGCACACACCTCTGCTCTCAAGGTGAAGAAAAAAGGGAAGTTTATTTTCTGACTCCAACATTTATCGTTTTCCAAAAGTGACAGTGGATTGGAAGGTGACAGTGCCACCTCTCCAATGACACTGGACAAACCAACGGTCCATCAACTTTCTCCTCCTCCATAAAGGAACGCAAAACAATGAGTTATTTACAGAAAGTGTGTGAGAAAGTTCGCTACAAGAATGTCAACATCAGAAGGCTTAGAAAATCTTAAAAAATCAGGGCTACACTTCGTCCTCTTGTACTCTTTCATCCTCTCCATTTTCCTCTTGCTCTCTCTCTCTCTTTCAGGCTCCTCTTTGGGGCTCCTCTCTCGGGCCAGCTCTGAGCTGTGGCTGGCGGCTCCCAGCAGGCCCTGCACCCAGGCCCTTGGCAATAAACCACAAATTCCACAACCTGGCTTCAGAGATCTCTCATCTCCATCCATCCTGACCATCCTACCCCCGTCCCTCCTACATGCACAGTGCAAAAGCACAGCCTGGCTGAGCTCCCCTGGCCCACCAAGAGCAGGGCAGCTGTACTTGGTGCCTCTCCTGAATGCCCTTCTGGCCTAACAACACACCTGTGTCCAGCTTCCCTGAGCCAGCTGCAATGCCCACAGCCCTTCTGGTGATGCTCAGTGGATTTCCCTCCACAAAGGTGTTTAAACTCCTCCTGGATCCACACAAACTTGCTCAGCATCTACAGCATCCCTCTGATTGAGAGAGCTGCTCCATGGGATTGCAGAGCTGGGCCCAGGCAGGGGACGGGGACTGCACGAGGCCCTGCTGAGGGCTGTGTGGCACAGGGCAGGGGCAGGCTGGCCCCTCGGGAAGCCTTAGCATTTTGGCTTTTGTATTTTTCATGTATTTGTAATCCTGAGAGTCTTCTTTAGCGTATAACTCTAAACTCCATACAGAATGTTAACTGCTGCTTTCCCATCTTGGTCAGACAACACAATTCCTCTCCAGGCCTGGGGATCAAGGACACCTCACTGTCTCAGGCCCTGAGAAATGTAAACAAAACTGAGTTGGAGGGGAGCAAATTTGGGGTAAATTACTTCATTACCTGAAGCTGTAATTGCAATATTAACCCCCAATGTGCAAATGAACCAAACTTATAAAAGTGTGAAAATCTGTGACACACTGTCCATTTTGGGTGTAGCCCCTGGGGGAGCTTTGTCTGCCCTAAATGTACCTGAAGGCCCTTCAATAAATATAACTGCTTTTTATTCCCTAATTTTGTCTGGTCTCTGTTTTTAGGTGGCCTGAAAAGGCATCACTCACACTGGGCATGATGGTGGGGGTTGTTTTGGGGCAGGACAGACATTGCAGGGCTTTCTCCTGGCAGAGTGTGGGGCAGTGGCCAAGGAACATTTGTTGAAAGCCAAGGGGCCAGCTCATGCTCCAGAGTAAACAACAGGGCTCAGGAACAGGTATCCTATCCCCCTCCTCTTCCCAAGAAAAGTCCCTATTTCAACTTTCAGCTCTCCCTGAGAGCTGGTGGTGTTCCCTGCTGGAGACAGGAATCTGGTTTGTGGGTTGTGATTCCACCTGACACAGCTGTGCCTGCACAGTCCCAGCACGTGGAAACAACCTGCCTGTGCAAGAACTGCTCTTGCTGTTGTCTCACATTTTGGGTGGGAATGTCTGTGATGCTGCTGAGGTGAGTTATGGCAGAGTGTCAGGTCATTCAGCATCCAAAAGGTTTTGACTTCTTGCACCTGCCACTTAAACAGCCAGTCCTGGCATTTCACACTTCCACTTGTGAAAAATGTGTATTTTGTGATTGGCTTTTTGTAAATATTAAAATGAATATGATATGTGTTATGTTAGAAAGTTATACTGTATTAATTTTATTAAGTAGTGTGTTAAATATAGTTTTAGGTTCTAACATAATGTTAAAATAGAAACTATGCAATGTAAGATACTTTTTTTAAAGAAAGGACTCACCCCAGATAGCAGCCACAGGACACCTAAATCTTTCAGAGAAAAAGAATTTATTGCCCATTATCAGAATAAAGGAACTTCTTCCCACCTTGCTCAGCCCTGAAGACACCGTCAGGATTAAGAGGAAGAAGCTGACACTGACCAGACAGAATCCTGTGTTTGAATGGAATTTATGCATCATGTATGAGGTGTATGAATATGCAACAGGCTGTTGTTTTTAAGGTTAATCCTCTGTTAACGTGGGTCCTTTCTTGGGCTTATGTTGCCCAGAAAAAGGTACTCGGATGTCCGTAACTCTTTGTTTCTATTGTCTCATACTGTCCTAATCCAAATTGTCCAAAATTTTTATTAGTCTAATTACATTACTATTTTTATAACTGTTTATTACTATTAAACTTTTAAAATTTAAAAAACAAGTGATTGGGGTTTTTCACACACTGGAGAAAACTTCAAGTCTTTGCAGAAGCTGAATTTTCAAAGAGGCCGAATTTCCTGCCATGATGAAACCAACAGCATTTCTATATTCACTTCAGTTTGTGTCCCCTGATTTAAAATTGCATCTACACCCTAGAGTGGCTGAAACTCTGGATGTACAAATCAACTGAAACTGAGTCACTGGGCTTGATAAAAGCAAACAGACGTCATCATAACAGGAGCGAAGCCCTGCTTCAAGCCTCAACCACCCTGCTGAGTTATAAGATTAATTAGAGGAATGTATGAAACTGAAATTAATAAAGCAACAATTAAACATGTTGCTAATATTTAAAGAAACTTGGCCAGAAAGAGAAAAACTAGCTAGTGGACTAATGTTTACATTGTAAAATGTAAATTTACAGTGTTAACTTACTCCAGAGTGAACAAACAAATACTTTAAGCAGGCAAGAAAAATGCACATACTTTCAGCAAACATTGACATCTTCTCACACTGGGGAAATTCTTGTCATGCTTAACCCAAGTGTGACACAATGCCTTCTAATAATTATCCATTAGTGGAGCTTATCTGGGCTTGCTGATAACCTGGTGTTCCTGTAGCACATAGAGCAGTGCATATTTCACCCCATTTATCTTGGACACCACTGTATTTAATCCCTAGGAAGCCCAAGTCTATCAATCAACATTTGGGTGCTTCAAATGACTCACTTAGGGCTACAGCCAGTCTTTGTAGAGCTGAAAAATGCATCAAGTCAGATGGCTAAAGCAGGGCAGGGTGAATATTTACTAAATATTCATCTCAGGAGCTGAGGGTTTGGTTGCCCTCTTCCAGTTTCACCAATTGGAAAGTCAATGTGACTTCCCACAGATACTCCAAAAATTACCCAGAAAAAAAGTCAGTTTTTTTTTAAATCAGTAAATCTGTGATGTCTCACAGGCAGATGCTCCAGTACTGCTGGGAAGTGGATCCTGTGCTGAGAATGGGAGAGAGGAAGGGTAGATGGTGACAGAGAGAACAAAGCCACTTATCCATGGAATCATAACACAATAGAGAAAACAGAGTTATTGGTGGCACAGGCTTGATTCAGTTCATAAAATTTTCACCTGTTTCTGCCTTTTTTTTGCATTTACATCAGGTTACATCAGTGGACCTGTCTTTTATACTGATGTAGAGAAGGGATAACACTTCCCACTCACCACAATTATTTTTATTGGGAAGAGCAGTAAGAAAGTACTATATATCCTTCAAGCAGAAAAAAGAACTGTTATAAAATCTCAGCAGCAGAACCTAAAGGTCTTTATTTATTCCCTGAGCCCTGGTCTGTAATCCAAAAATTTAAGAATATTGTTGAACAAGTCAAACAACAGATGCATGGGGAACAATGAGGAATAGGGAAGAGAGCAGTGAAGACAAACAGCCATGTTATATATACTCCTCTCTCTTTCAACAGATCCACATTTTCAAGCCACAGGATGCAATTTTCATGCTGTCTCTAGACATAAGGATAACTGCTCTTCAGGAGCTGCTTTGTGTGTTAAACAAATATGACATTTACAGATTGTTTTCTCTCAGTACTTATTTGCTATGTCCTGAGCTAATGACCTTAAAAAATTGCTCTCTCTGATGGTGTTAGTGTGAGACGATTTCCAAAAAGCATGAAATTGCAATAAACTCTCAAGTTTGCACAGGTGCACTGGAGATTAAGAGATCAGCCACAGAGCCATTAAGATCTATGGCAAAATGCCCATTGGGACCAAGATCAAATCTTTAGAGTGTTTTTAAAAATGTCATCATTAGAAGAGAGATGCCTTCCCAGGAGCTCCACATAAGGCTGGATTTTAACCATACCCTTCTGCAGTGCTCCTCTGAGATGGCAGCTGCTGGAATTTCCAATTCATCTCCAAATAGATGAAGCAAATATTAATTCTGCTGGAGCAAGGATCAGTGGCACATCCTCACTGAGGTACACAACAGAAGCCTTCAAATTCTTCCTCACCTGCAGGGAGAGGCCCCTTAGAGGTGCAAGAAGCCCATTTGCACTCATTGCACAGGGATATAGTTTTCCCTACTATGAAAAACTCTAAAGAGACAGATTTTGGGAAAAAATTGCCCATCAAAAGGTGGATTTCTCACCAATAATTGTTTTCTCTGCAGACATCCAAGTTTCATTCTTACACCAGTGCATTACCTAGAAGGACTCTGGTTCAGGGAAATTCCACTAGCTGGTGTGATCAAGGTCAACAGTGGTGCCTGAGCTGCTGCTCTGCACAGAAAAGGTGTGGAAAGAATTCAGTTTTCATAACCTCCCACTGCTTTCCCTGAGACTTTCCTGGAAGGACAGGCAAGTTTTAACTGCCTGGGAGTGAACTGCAGAGCATCCCAGCCCCAGGAGCCAAGAGATACACTCCAGGGTGCACAGGCAAATGCAGAACCCTTGGTACAGCAGGAACACTGGCAGAGATTCCCTTTGCAGTGCTCACACACAGGGTTGGCTCTGCCTAAGTGATAGGTGAGGAGCAGAGTGTTCGTCATGGCTTGGGAATGCCTTTCATCTGGTGCTTCTCATCTGGAAAATGACATCAGCAGTGCTGAGGTTACATTTTGCTTCAGTTCTCTGTTGGCAAAGTCCCATTCATGTCTTTTTGTGCTGTTGGCTTTGATCTGTATCATAAGTCTTACACCGCAAATGAGAAAAAAGAGAAAGAGAAAAACTGAATCCAACTTTTTTTCCCCAAACATTCTACTTTGGTTTTCTGAAGAGAAAACCTTGGTTGTTCACAGAAACCCATACCCTGTGTCATGCTGTTGAGCACATACTTTCAGTTTGTTCTTCAAATACTGTTGTAAGATAGAGAAGTCAGGCAGGAGGTGGGAAATGACCAGATCTGAGGGCACACATGCTCAGCAAGCTGAGTCACCCCCAAACCCAGCCACTGCCTGCACACAGCTCCCCTGCTGCTCAGCTGCAGGCTAGTTCTGGCTTTGGGCAGAAATTCTGTTAAACAGAATTAGGTGCTAGTTCTGTAGCATTTCAAGGTTGATGTTGTCCTGGCCCCCTGTGGCACAGGCTCCTGAAGCCCTGCAGTTGTTATCTGGCAGGGCATGATGCTGAAGGTGCTTTCTGCAAGCCTGTCACACAACTGCAAATCAGACCAGCATCAGGTGCTGCTGACCAGAGCCAACACAGCACTTCTCAGCCTTTTCCAATACAAAGGCTCATCCACATTTTCTAGTGCTTATGGCCATGGGAGGAAAAAGAGCAGAACAGAGGAAGATGCTTGTCTTTATGCAAAAGAGTAAAAAGGGCAAGAAATTTTTAAAAAATCCCATCATCAGACAACAATCAGGAAGACCTTCTTCCCTGCCCCTGTTGCTGTATCCTTGGCCTTGGCTACTATTCTGAATTCAAGGACAGTGAGATTTTTAAGGTAAAAAAAAAACAAAGCATCCTCTGCAGGGCAAAGAAAGGAAAGGAACCACAGAGAGCCCTTGGGAGAGGGTCTGGATAAAGAGAAGCTCACAGCACTCACCTGTCTGCTGCCTTCCCCTCGGCAGGATGTGGCCATGGGGCAGACAGAAGGCACCCTGCCACAGCTGGGCACCTCCTGGTGCTCCAGCCCTATTGCCCAAGACAGGCCAGGTAACTTTAGGCAGCACTCTGGGCACCGTTGCTGCTGTTTTCCCTTCTTATTCCCCTGCTGCAGTCCGTGCTCACTGCTGATGCAGAGAAGCTGAAATGCCAGCCTGGTTGGTGAAGAGAGGCTTTGCAGCCCCTCAGGGGTGGCATCACTGGAGCCTCCCTGCTGCCAGCTGATCAGGCACACAGGCCAAAGGCACCAGCAGCTCAGCAGGATGGGGAGGTTGCTCCTTGTGAAAAGAAGGAAGGAATGGTTTGAGACCTGGCTGGGGGATGAGGTGTAGGAGCAGCCCTGCCACTGGAGGCCTGGGAGGTGCTGATCCACAGGCAGAACAATGCTGCAGACCCAAGCAGCTTCTCCAGGCTCCCACCAGCATCAGAAACAAAACATATGGGACATTTATCAGTTCCTAAGACACACTCCAAATCTTAGGTTGCCTACTCCTTGACTACAGTTTTTATTTTCCACGGAAGTTGAGCTCTTCAAGAATGAACAGATTCAGTATTCCAAAAGCATCCAGCCAGGATCCCCCAGGGCAGGGAAGGGCAGGGAGCCAGCTCTGCTGTGCTGCAGCAGGAAGGAGAGCACAGCCCACGGAGGTTGTAAGAGCTGAAATGAGGGATGCAGGACTCCAGGCAGCTCTCCAAAATGCAGTTTATTCCATCCAAGAGTTACAGCAGCCCAGGGTGGTGGGTGACAGAGCTGTGCCTACAGCTGTCAGCTCCAGCTGCAGGCAGGCCTGGAGACCCTTTGGTTTTGGTTACAGTGCATTATAGACTTTTCTTTGCTGAGCATCTCAATACAGTAGAACCAATCTATACCTTAACTTTTATCTATAGCCTGTCATAGCTACTGTAATTACCATATTCATGCTACTGTTCTCCAATCACTAAAAGTTAGCACATTACAGTTTAAGCTAGAAATTGTTATTCAGTTTTCTTGCAGTGGAAAATTCTGAGACCTTTTTTCTACTTGCAACATCAGCAGGCTTGTTTGCCTGTGCCATCTTCTTGCTTGATAAAAACATCTTCTTGTTTGAGGTGGGTTTATCCTTTGTTCTAACTCATAAAACCCCCTTCTAACCAACACACCCTTTGCCTCCTTGGTTATCCAGTAAGACTGGCTCAGCAATTCTTTTCTTCTATATCAAAACTTGCTTCCATCTCTATTCCTTCATCAGACTCTACATTTAAAAATCTTTCTGCTAAGCACATGTCTGTGAGACTTTCTTGTCAAGCTTTCATCCTTCCCAACAGGAGGTCTCCTCAAAGCCTGGCCCACCGGCACTGCAGCCACCCACAGAGGTTTCTGCTCCAGGGAGAGCTCACCAGAGAACAGGCCTACCTCTCTGACCTGTCCCAAAGGACAAGCTTTCCCTGGCTAGCTGCTTATCCCTCCCCCACCCTCATTTCCTTCCTCACTTCCTCCGTAAACAGAATCTCCTTCTTCCTACGTCACTGTGCTTGAGGGCTGAGTCCTTGGAAGCAAGCTTCTTTTTGCTTTTCCTCTTAGTTCCAGAATGCTCTTTGTCCTTTTGTCTTCCCTCATGATCTCCAGGAGGGATTGTTTCATTCTCATTTAGGATTTTAGCATTTAATTTAGGATCTTTGGATCCTTATTTAGGATCTTAGCAGTCTCCCTTCTGAGAGGCAGTGGAGCACAGGCCTGGAGAAATTCTCCCTCCCATAATTTGTGGTGGTGAGAGCAGGAACACTCTGGGCAATAGAGGAGCTGCTCCTTTTGGCTTCTTCCACATCAGGCTTTCATAGCATGAGCTGAAGAGAGTTTCACTCACACAAATTGAGAGTGCTGTGAACAAGCTGAGCTGCAGATAGGCAGGAGCTGAAAGCCCAGAGCCTGTTTTTCCACAGGGTTCTTGGTAACCTGGCAGGAGCAACAACTGCTGGGCTGGAAAGGACTTACAGGACTTAAGATGGGTTGTTTTAGCAGCTTGCAGGGGTCTCACTGATTGCCACAGGAGGACTATCAGGACAGCAGAGGCCATGTCACAGCTACACAACTGGCTAGGAGCAGGACTGGGTATCCTCAACACCTCAGGCTCCCCCTTCTTGTTCCCTCAGCCACTCCTTACTTGGACTGCAGCATCATCCTCCTTGTGCCTGCCAGACACTTTACTTACTTACCACAAAGACTTTTGCAATCCAGGTAAAAGTGATCAGGCCAAGGCAGAAAGAAGGGGAAATGAAAAGAGAATCAAGGCAGAAAACTGATTTGGAGGACTGAACACTCCAGCACACTCCCTCTGAAATCAGGAATGCTCAAACAGAAGCTCAGCCCCTCAGCAAATTTGCTCCATGTGGTTTACCTACATACACAGGAGGTCTGTGACTGCACAGGGAGCTGAATCCACAGCCCCCATGTCCAAGATAAGCCCAGCAGTTTATCTCAGGCCCCAGGGCTGCATCTCCTGCCCCAGCAGGAGCCATGGAGACAACATCTCCGGGCCACCAGTGGAGCACAAGCTGTACAATCTTCTTGTGCCCACAGAAACTGGAATACAGGTTTAAGAATCTGAAATTTAATAGCAGCAGGGCACTTCAGAGGAAATGCTTAGTTTGTGTAGTAATGCTTCCCCCCCTTTTTTTTTTGTGGCATTGTAGCAGTGCCTTAGTAGCACTTTCCTGTCCTTCCCTCTGTTCTCCTCTTGTGACAGCTTTATCACTGAGAAGGTTGCCAGTGGGTCAACCCCTGACGCAGACAGCCTGTACAGTAGAAGCTCCCTATCACTACAGAACACTCCACTATAATTAAAAATTAATGGCAAATGCACTCTGTCCCACTCTCAACCCTGAGAAATGTGTATCATTCTGGGGACAAAAGCTTGTGGGATACAAATGCTTTCCATCAGAGGCTCCGTGGCAGCTCCCTCCTCGGTGTCGCTGTGCTCTCATGCTTGTAATCTGCCCTTGAAACCTCCTCTCTCCCTCAGCCACTGACAGCAGCACTATTGTTTTTAGCAGCTCAGCTTTTCAGCTGACTTCAGGATCCCCAGAGGCCATCCCTTTTTTTTCTGACTGTGCTCCAGATTGCCATCAGTGCTCATGAAATGAGTCCAGCACCATTTGGTCCCTTGCCATTTCCAGCCAAGAGGGCACCTCCTTTCCCTTGGCGTCCCTACCCAGGATGTGTCTGCTGCTGGCTGAGCTGCCTGGGCACTGGAGGCTCTGGCTGTGCCTGACAAGCAATCCTGGCAGGTTTCCGGGGCAGTGTTACATTCTGTCAGCATTGTTAGAGCCGAGCAGGGCTGCACAGGATCATTGCTAGAGAGGCTTCCTGGAGGGGCTTCCTTGCTGCAGTGTGGGTGACTCACCGCACTTAGCCACTCTTGTCTCCAAGAGATCAGGCTCCTGCTGCACCAGGGCAGTGGTGATGTCTGTGAAAATCCCTAGGAAAAAGCAGCTGCTGCAATGAGAAGAGGAAAGAGGATGTTTGGGAAGAGCAGTCGCTCTCGGTCGCTTCTTGCTGCTGAACAATTTCCGAGTGCATGCACAGCTCTGGGTCCCTTTGCGTCAGCCACGGGGTGATGGATGCATCCACTGCATTTTCCAAAATGCAGCTGCACCCAGCCAGGCTGGGGAGTGCAGAATACCAGAATGCAGTGATGAGAGCATGTGTGCTTCTGTGTGTGCAGAAGGGCTGGGGAGTGCAGAACACCAGAATGCAGTGATGAGAGAATGTGTGTTTCTGTGTCCCTGCCAGGGAGCTTGCAAGCCTAATGGAGGGTCTGCACATGCAAAGCAGAGGTAACCCACCTGCCCACCCTCGTTGTGGGTCCATGATGTGCTACAGATCCCACAAAAGTCCCGTTTTCCCTGTGACCCACGCACCTCCAGGGTCAGCAAGGGCTGCCACGGGACACATGAGGAGGCCAGCAGGAGAGCCTGTGCTTGGGTTTTCAGTGGCTGGCTGCCCTTTAGGTTGGCCACCCTGTCCTTTGCCCAGGTTTGTTCCTTGGAAAAGGCGTCCCACAAAATGCCAGCACCCTTTCCTGGCACAAGCAAGGCTCTGGTACTTTTTGTCTCCTCTCCGAAGTCAGGCAGCTCAGGACACTCACTCAGGACAGTGTATCCCAGTGCCCTCAGCCTGAGCACAAACATGCTGCCCCAGTGCTGGGAGAAGAACCTGCAGCACTGCTGAAACCCTGGGATGTCTGTCCCAGCCTCTCAGCCCTGCCTCCAGCAGCCTCAGAGACTTCACTCGCCCTTAGAGATGACTCCCAGCCCACTCTCAGGCAGCAGGGCCCAGTCTGACAAGGGAGAAGCTGGAGAGGGACTCTTTGTCAAAAACTGTAGTGATAGGACAAGAGGGAATGGGTACTAATTGAAAGAGAGGAAATTTAGGTTAGGTATTAGGAAGAAATTCTTTACTGAGAGGCTAGGGAAGCCCCATCCCTAGGAATGTTCAAGATCAGGTTGAATGAGACCTTGAGCAACCTGGTCTAGTGGGAGGTGTCCCTGCCCATGGCAGGGCGTTGGAATGAGATGATCTTTAAGGTCCCTTCCAACCCAAGACATTTGGGATTCTATGAAACTGATTCTGGACGCCACAGATCCTGCTCAGGAGGAAGGTGTGCAGATCCAAAAACTGGGCTATTTTTCCCTACATTCTCCATTTTCTCTTTTGCAGCAGAGTGACTGCTGCACTTTATTAGACCCTGGTAATGATACAGAAGCAAGGAGGGATTTATCTCTGCAGAGAGCTTCAAGCAGCTCACCTGCTCTCCTAACACCCAACCCAATCCCCTGCCTCAAAGCAAGACTCAAAGTTCAAACTTTTCATACAACTTCAAAGCAAGGCTCAGGTGGCACGAAAGCCACGTAGGCAGCTCAGCCAGAGCTGACCTTCTCCATCCAGCCCAGGTCACACAATCCCCTCCCATCCCCAGCCCATGCCAGCCTTGCCCAGGGTGGCTGCTGCCTGTCCCATGTGCAGCCCAACAGCACAGACAAACACGTGCATTTGGAAGGACCTGGCATTTGAAGTACTTTCACTGCAGTCACGCCCACAGTAAAAATTATAGTTCCCATAAATGACATCTGCAACTACAATTTGGTCAAAGTCTTTTCAAGGCTTCCGACTGAGCAAGTTATAGGTTGTAAAGGTCATCGTAAAGCAGCAGAGAAGTTTAAATCTCTGTGACCTCCAGAGCTCTCTAATGACTTTTTATCAGCTGTAACTTGGAACTCACATATTCAAGCAGCAACCAGCAGTTGCAAAAGTTCCCACATAGAAAACAGAAAATTACAAACAACACAAACACAGCCAGATGCAGCTGCAAATGAAATGCTATGAAGAGAAATGAAGGGGCAGCCATGCTTTGCATACCTCATAACTTTTAGTATGAGCACTGGGCAGGGATAACAGAGCAAAGAAGAGGTTCCTTATTCCCCATGAAAACTCCTTTCTCCTCACCTCCAGTGTCCTCACAGGACTGGAGGCGGTAGAGGAGATGAATCATACAATATTTGCAAGACTTGTAAAATCTTATCAATTCTGAAAGCCAATTTGTGCTAATCAGCACATATTGCAAGTGCAAATGATAACTCAAAGGAGCAGCAAAATGATTGGTGCAACCAGCTGAAATTGAATCATCTGGAAGTTCACTTGTGGCCACGAGACCAAACTGTCACATATCCCATTCTTCCTCCAATTCTTCCTTAAAAGGGACTTATTTCCCTCTCTTAGAGCAACCACAACAGGATGATGTGCCCTGAACTCCAGTTCACTGCCTTTCTCATGACTGCTGGGACTGGGCCAGTGTCCTCATGGAACCAAACACCACCTCCCCTCAGGACAGCTACTTGCTGTTCCCACCCAAGCTCTCACAGTGCCCTCCAGAGATGCCAGCCCCCTCTTGCTGCCATGCCTGTCCCTCAGCACAGGGTACAGAGCCACCAGCTTGCTTTCTTCTACTGAGGTTAGCCAGATCAGGGTCCAGCCTGAACACCAGCCTGAGATACCACACCAAGAACTGGTGGGACAGGCAGTACATTGCACAGCTAAACTTCTGCAGCTGCAGGAATTAAGTTTGGGGGATCCTCATTTATTTTTCCTTTGCATCTAATTTACCACCAGCATCAACTATGAAGAGTATCTCCCTGTATCTCCTTGGAGCATCAGCAAACAGGCATCATTCCAGGGCTCTGTTTGGTGTATACAGACTGAAAGGAGCCAAGTTCACTTTTAATTGTGCAGCTGATACTGTGAACTTTCTTCTACAAGTTGTTAAAACAGATTTTTCATCTTTTGAGACAGCTTAGCCTGAGTCAAATTTTATCTTCAGTTATATGGGTTTAAGTCTGGAGTAATAATCTCAAAGCAGCACCAAAGTCACGTTTTCTCCTCCACCGAAACTCTGAGATTGTGCAACAGAGGAAATGGCAAAGCTGGAGTGACTCTGGACTTTGAGCACAGCTACTGAAACATGTGCTTTGACTGTGTGAACCCCCTTCACTCCTGTAAGCTAGCAATCCAGTTAATCAAGTAATGCAGTTAATCAATTAAGTACTTCAGTTAATCAAGTACTACACAGAAGAATCACAATTTTTCAAAAGGATCCAAAAAAACAGTGTGGCTTTTTTTTTCAGTGGCTCTGAAGCCAGTGTTTTTTACAGTCCAGACTGAACTCTTGATTTTAAACCAATAAAGCTTCCTAATGGCCCTGAGTTTCAGAACTGAGCAAATCTGAAGCAAAATACAAGCTGAGATTTACAATGCATCCATTGACCAGTCCTCAATTGCAGCAGCCCCTTGTGTCACACCGAGTCCTGAGTGCCACCCATTGTTCAACTTCATACATAAAGCTTTGGCACACTCAGAGTTTTTAGAGTCTCTGTTATTCAAAGACTTTCTTTTATTCATAACCTGTCACAAAATGATGTCTATTAGGAGAAAGAGAGACTCAAAGGAGATCCACAGTCACTTAGTAGCCTAATTTCTAGCAGTAACCACATGAAGATAAATTAGGTCTTCAGACACTCTTCTCTTCCAACAGGGATCTCTGGAGCTTATCAACACACAAGATTAGAAAATGCTGTCTGCAAACAGTAGGGCAATCTGAAAGCTTGCTCTTATCTGTTATTGCAAAATAGACACCA
Organism: Diglossa brunneiventris; assembly: GCA_019023105.1. Classification (NCBI taxonomy): domain Eukaryota; kingdom Metazoa; phylum Chordata; class Aves; order Passeriformes; family Thraupidae; genus Diglossa; species Diglossa brunneiventris. The sequence continues at coordinate 5,559,347 of CM032352.1, forward strand.
AAGGGTAGGATTCACCTCACCTAATTTTAGCCATCTAAAATGTTGGCATCTCAACAACTCACTGCAGCTTCCTCCATGGCCAATGGCATGAGATTCCCTCCTATTTTAGGATGGAAAAAGGGACAGCAAAAAGGCCTTGATGCTGCTGGTGGGGGAGAACAGATCAATAGTTTATGACAGATGCCAAGGTCTGGGAGAATCCCACCATGACATGCCCAAGAGCATGCATGGGGTGTAACAGACTCCTGTGAGGAAAGCTGCAGGCCTCACTCCACAGTGATTAGGTTCAACTAATTGTACACAGCCCTAGACCTCTGGGGGAGCAGGAGGGGCTGGTCCCTGGCTCCATCAAATGGGGGATTAGGGAAAGAATGAACCTGAAAAACAGCAGAATGGTCTAACAGCTCGTCATGCAATCTGCAACTACTAATATCCATTTCATTTCAATAAAACACTTAAATATGAGACACCTTGAACATTTCAAATACTCTGGAATGATAAAGGATTGGGCTTATCCCTGGCTTTTATCCACTCACCTTGTTTCAGCATCATTTGACTCCAGTCACACTTTTTATTCCAACCAAAAAAATATTACGAATTTGCTTCCCTTTGATAAGTTTCCCTTAAATGCTGTCTTTTTCTTTTCCATAAACTCAATTAATTGTGAACACCTACAAAAAGCAAGCTTAGCGAAAACACAAAGACTTTCCCAGAAAACTGCTTGACACAGGTTCTTCTCTGATGTTTCTGATACTTTTTCCCTCTAGTCTTTTTTAATATACACTGTATTTCACAGATGAGGTGACTTTTTCTTATTTTTCAGTCTTGCATAATGAAACACTTTGTACAGAAAAAAATCTTTCTCGAGGTTGGTGGGTCATTGATGATTTGGCTCTGAATAAACAATCCTGGCAAGCTACACCTGAAAATAAAGTCATCTGGGAGACACTGAAAGAAGATCATCATCAGATCTGAGCAGCTTGCTGGGGAAAACTGTATCTCAAATCACCACTTTGAGCATGGCTGACCATGCCAGTGGACACACAATTAAGATGAACAGTCCTGACTGCTTTGTTTTCCTGATTTCACATGGAAATGAGGTGCAGATGCACTCACTGCCAGTCCCTTTCATAAGGTTGAATTTGGCCCATCACCAGTTTGCTGACCTGGTCATGAGCACCTGTGTCACCCCCAGCTTGTGCACACCACATTGAGCCTTGCAAGGTCTTGGTTTCAGGTTGGGAAGGGCAGGGAAATTTTCAAGAAATATCTCAAATCCACAGGACTGAGGCTCCATCAGCTTTTCTGCGTGCAGAACTACTTTTTTCTTTTTCTGCTATTTACTGGCTTCCAAAGTTTGATGAAAGACCTTTGTGAGCAGATAATTCAATGCAAAGTGGATGATGCCCTTCAGTGTTTCTTAAAATCAAACACTTTCATGAGCTGATATTCCTGGAAACTATCAATTATCATTTTGATCTCTTTAGGATTAAACTCTAGGAGGATTAACTAGGATAGCAAGATAGGAAAACAAATCCAAAGAAAGCACATTTTACAGAAGATTTAAAGCCTTCCACAAATCTGCACTTGGTAAGTTCAATGTAGTGCTGAATCAGAGTGGCAAAACCCTGTGCAACCCACCCAAGTATGTGAGATCTTAATCTTCATTTTACAGCCCCAAACCAGACTGTTGCCATCTGCAGCATCTGAGCCAAGTAATTTCAAGCTGATTTATTACAGTTCCATCTCTGAACATCCATCATTCTGCAAACAGCCTAAAGGGAGATGCCCTATACCTTAACTTACACTTTTTACAGTGGACTCCCTCTAAAGCTGTCTGCCAATCATAATATTTAAATGCTATGAAGTTTACTTCATGTTTTCTGTAATTTGAAGTCCACAATGCATTTTGTTAACACACTGGGTTCCCAGATGAGCTGCAATGACTTTGGTATGCAAAAAGGTGCTACCACAGCACTGCATGTCTCATTTGCTGTTCCCTTAAACAGCCTCACTTAACTGGCTCTGTTTCTGACATCATAGAAATGAATGCTATTATTTTCTAAATACATTATAAATTCTCCCAATATCTAGCACCAAGTGTTTGTATTTGCCCCTGAGATAAGCAAGCTGTACTCAGAAGCTCCAACAAACCCCAGGGTTGTGAGGGGATGTGATGCTGCTCACGACAGAGCACAAGCTCATTTTAGCCTCTTCAGCACACAACTGGATACCACAGACAACAGCAATTTATTTCCCTTCTCAGGGCTTTTCTAAAAACAATAGCCCAGTTTCTAGCATGCCTGGCAGCAACAGATCAGCTTGACTTGCAGTTAAGAGTGAAGCTGAATACAAATTTTGAAAGCAGAATCCGTTACATGCTACAGAATTTCAGTTTTCTTTTATTACAATAGAGAGAGGTGAGAAATAACAATAAAACTGGAACTTGGGGTGCATTCTGACACAGAAGAGTTATGAAAGGCAACAGTTTTTCTCACAGTACAGTAATTCTTAAGGATGGACCAAAAGGATTATTTACCTCTGCAGTGAACTGTTATCAAGGAATGAGAATATTTTACCCCATCTAGACAGCAAATACACAACATAACTACAGATTTTCATTATCAATAAAATTCTGCTCAAAGAAATTAAGCCAGTCCCATCTCTACCAGACCACCCAAGGTTTTATTTGGGTATCTAAAACCCAACAGATTTTCCCAAGTTGAATTTTAATTGGGTTAATTCAAATTCTCGAAAAGGATTTTGTCGGAGGAACTTGGGGTGCATTCTGACACAGAAGAGTTATGAAAGGCAACAGAGTTTTTCTCACAGTACAGTAATTCTTAAGGATGCACCAAAAGGATTATTTACCTCTGCAGTGAACTGTTATTAAGGAATGAGAATATTTTATCCCATCTAGACAGTAAATACACAACATAACCACAGACCATTTTGGAAACCCATTATCAATAAAATTCTGCTCAAATAAATTAAGCCAGTCCCATCTCCACCAGACCCAAGGTTTTATTTGGGTATCTAAAACCCAAAAAGGGTTCCCAAGTTGGATTAGTGGGTTAATTCAAATTCCCAAAAGGATTTTTTCAGAGGAACTCAGGCAGAGGTTTGTTTCTTTTTTTCCAGTCAAGCCCATCTCCAACAACTCTTGCAGCATAAAAATCTAGGAGAGACAATTTGGTGTCGTAGAGCTCTTCTATGCTTCATACTCAAACACTTTCAGGTCCTCGAGGAGTTCTTTGGCGAGCGCCTGCAGCTCGGCGTGGCGGCTCTGGGCCAGGGCCACGATGCGCTGCAGGGGCAGCGTCTGGCGCACCTCGGCGCCCGCCCGCGCCAGCACCTCCGGCTCCAGGAGCACCGACTGCAGCAGCCGCAGGGCGTGCAGGCAAACCTCGCTGTCCGGGTCTGAGAGCAGGGGAGAAAAACATCCAGGCCTTGTTAGTGTCCCAGGACATTCCTGTCTCAGAATCTCTGCTGGTCAGAGTGACTCTGAGATTCGTACCCAGCTTCTTTTTTCAGCCCGGCCTTCGAAGAAGGAGTCGGGATTCTTTTGTTCTCGTTCTCAAGGTTGTTTATTATTATATTATATATTTTTATTATATTATATTTTTTATCTATAACATTCTTTTTTCCACATTCTGCAGGTCTGTCTGGCAGGTTGGGTTGAGGCACCTGCCCACCTCATAGGCAGTGTTATCTTTCTATACTAAAAACTACGTGTACATTATTTACCATAACTTCCCAATACCTATCACCTATGTTAGACAGTGAGCTTCTACTCTAAACTAATCTAAAAGTGCCAACATCACAGCAGAAGATGGAGGCCAAGAAGAAGAAGAAGGAGAAAGACTGGACACATCTAGATACTTCCATCTTGCCTCCTGAACTTCTATTCTAAAAGCTATTACTTACCATAAGTTATTTACCATGACTTCCCAATACCTATCACTTATTATGTAAACTATTATAAATGATTATTTAAATAATAAATATAAATTATTTAAATAATATTTAATAATTAATATTTATTGTTTAAATTAATTTAAATTATGAATATAAAGTATTATTTAAACTAATATAAAGTATTATTTACCATAAGTTATTTACCATAACTTCCCAATACCTATCACCTATGTTAGACAGTGAGCTTCTACTCTAAACCAATCTAAAAGTGCCAACATCACAGCAGAAGATGGAGGCCAAGAAGAAGAAGGAGAAAGACTGGACACATCTAGATTCTTCCATCTTGCCTCCTGAACTTCTATTCTAAAAACTCCAAAAATCTATTTTTCACCCTGTGACTAACTATTAATCTACTTAACCTCTCTTGACTTGTAATTCTTCATATAAAGGTTGGTAATTGTTTTTTCTAAAGGCTAAATCAAAGGCACAGGGGTCTTGGGGTCTGTGCCAAGGTCTCTGAGCCCCCTGGGCAGGGGCTCGAGCCCTCCAGGGCAGCCAGAGGAATTTTGTGGGTTCCAACATTCCTCTGGCTGCCCTGGGTGATTTGAGACCCTGGCAAGGGGCTCAGAGACCTTGGCACAGAGTCAAAGACACCTGTGCCTTCAATTTTAGTCCATGGAAAAAATTTCCAACTTTGTGTGAAGATTTACAAGCCACAAGAGCTTGAGTAATTTGTCACAGGGTGAAAAAGCAGAATTTTGGGGTTTTAGAATGGGGGTTCAAGAGGCAAGATGAAGGAATCTGGGTGCGTCCTGTCCTTCTTCTCCTTCTTCTTGTCCTCCATCTTCTGCTGGGATGGTGACACATTTGGATTGGTTTAGAGTAAAGACAAATTATCTAACATAAGTGGTAAGTATTAGAAAATTTTTGTAAAGAAAGAACACGTAATTTGTAGTATAAAAAGGTAACACCACCCCAAGAACAGTTGCTGTACCACAACCTGGCCTACTGGACAAACCTCAGAAGGTCAAAAGAAAAATGTAATAAATAAAAAAAAGCAAAAAAAAAGCAAAAAGCTAAAACCGGCAAATCTCAACTTCTTCTTTGGTCATGGGGCTAAGAAAAAAAGGACTTTCTAATACCTCAAAAGTCATCTCAACCACAAAAACCCAGGAGTTAGAAGTGGTCTGAAAGGATCCACCAGGCAGATAGGGAATAAAGGAAGTGTTGTTGTTAGGGAGGATGAAACAGGAAAGCCTTATAAATATGATTGCTTGGCAAAAGATTTTGAGAATATGGAAACCATAAGTGAGATTGAAATGAAAGCAACTTTTGAGATCTTTTAGTTACTGAACAATGGGAAAATAATGGTGTGGCCGCTGAAGGTAATCTCCTTTTGATGAAACAACACCCTCTGCAAGCAGGCAGGTCTAAGAGTCTGAGCAGACCCTGCCAGCTTGGCAGAAGGGGTCTAAAGAGGAGTTTTTAGGGTTTAAAATGTAGCACAAGATAGTAATGTAGTGGTTCTTATAGGCTGTATGTAAATGCTATAAGATTTGTATCTTGTACTAAATTGGTTAGTGAAAATCAGAATATTCAACATAGAAAATGATTTATTGTATTGTAACAAGAACTTCGCTCTCATCTCTCTTACTCTTGTCTCTCTTACTCTCAGCTCTTAGCTCTTACTCTTACTTACCTACTCTCACTCTCTCATGCTTTTAGCTCTTATCCTCTCATCCTCTCTGCCCCTCTCTTCTCTTGGGCCTGCTCTGAGCTGCGTCTGGCAGCTCCCAGCAGGGCCCTACACCCAGGCCCTTTGCAATAAACTGCAGTTCCTGACTTGGCTGCAGAGATCTCTCATCTCCGTCCGTCCCGACTGTGCTGACCCCCTCATCGCTCCTACATGTTGTAATTCCCAGGTGCTGCTCGCTGCTGGCTGGCTGGCTCTAGGAGGTACCTGAAAACCACGTTTTTGTCCTCCCTCAGCAGCTTCTGCCCAGCAGTGTTTGTGAGGGAGAGATAATCAGGAAGCTTTCTCTTGTTTTTCAGATGTTGAAACTGCTGTAAAGCAGGGAATTTATCAACCTGAATTTATCCAGTCAGTACCCAGGATGTACTGTTGGATACAATCCAATTTAAGAGCAGAACAAACTGTATCCCATGATTATTCAGACTTAAAAAAACAAACAGACTAACAATCTACAGTAAATCATCAGGCTTTTCTTTAATTTCTTTTTTTATGAGCCTTTGGATTTCCTCAAAGCTCAATAAAATATTAATCTTAATAAAACTTTCTAGCAACCACATATCAACCTTTCAAGTGTTTAATTCAGTCTGCACAAAATTGAAATGGGTATTGAAGCACTGCTGCTCAGGAATGTGCCAGGGAAATGCAGCAAAGACCTTTGACTGACTTAAGCCAGGAAGACATGTAATAACTCCACTGCTAAGAACACAGGATGCATTTTTAATTACTGAAACATTAGGAGCATTACATTTTAATCATTTGCAATGGCCCATTTGTATTTAATGGTTTACAGCTTTATCAAAAGCATGTGGTAGAAAGACTTTCCTATTCTGCATATTCCAAATGAAAACATCTAATATATTTTTACAGCTGAAGCAGTTATTTGTCCCACGTGCCATGCATTTTTAATGTGTTTTTCATTAGCATACCTACTCTTCAGCAAGCTTTTGATAAAGGATTGTGCAGAAAGGTTGAACACATTAATTCAGATCACTTTGAGCACAAAATCACCAGAGAGACCAAAATCTCACTGAAGGAGCATAAAACCAGTGCAGTGATGAACCAGAGTGCACTGAGTTTGGAGATTGTATTTGGTGGGGCTGAGGCAAGTTCTTTCCTTTCCTGGCTTATTTCACATGTAACACTGGTGACCTGAAAAAGGACTGAGAATTATTCATTAAAGCATAAGGGTTGAAAGCACCCAGGGGGGCAGAGAACAGGATGAGATGGGCACTGAAGAAGACTGGATTTCAGCATGAAACTCACTGCTGAGATGGGGATTTTTAAGTCATTCCCCACAGCACAAGGCTGAAGAATAATATTAAAGATCGTGACATCTGATCTACACCCAAAAGCCAGGCAGTCTCTCTCTCTCTTTTCCTCCATTTTCCATCATAAATGGAAATTACAAAGTGTTAACCTCTTAAGAAAGAAGTTCTACTTTTTCCTGAAAACCAGCAGAGTGGGGTATAATCTGAGGACACAGGTATTATCCAACCCTAAAATATAACGTGCATTTTCTCCTTTTCTGTGCAATGAGAATCCTGGCTGTTGGGCATGCTGGACAATTTTAAACATGTCAGATCAATAAAGGCCCTGTGATTAGTGCTGCAGACCCATGGCACAGCCACTCTTATTGCTGACACCCAGGCTGAAGGCTCTAAGGAGTCTCTTTCCATCATCACCTCCAGCAGTACCTGCAGGTGCAACTTTCTGAGTGATGAGCACTCGTAACTCTTGGGGAAATGCTGCAGCTCAGCCTCACAGGCAGCAGGACTTTACGTCCAATTTCCTGGCCAGCAACACTTCTGTGAATCCTTTTGAAAAAACCTAGGTACAAGTTTTGGTTTTCAGACTTATTCTGACCTTATCAAAATATGACTAAAAGCCTTGAATTTGTCTTCCCTTGCCTTCCATTTTTGCCTCCATGACTTCCACACTGTGTATTTTTTAATGCCTATTTTTTTGCCTGATACAATGTTCAAACTCTGCACAGATCACCTCCCCCTTTTTCTGTTCTTAGTATTATTCTACATCTATTCATTAGAAATAGCAGTCACAAACTACAGCCCAAATAGGTAGGAAGAAAGGAGCTTTGGGTAATGAAATCTATGTAGTTCATTTACAATCTTCCTCTGTGTGACATTATTCCTCCTTGAAATAAAGGCACTAATACTTTCAATGGCTTGCAGTACTGCTGGGAAGCTTCATATATGTAAAATGAAAAGAGCTTTGTTATTAATACTGTTACAGAAATCAATATTAATATTAACTGCAAGTGTTTAAAGGCTGTAGAAATTAAATAATCGATCAGGGGAGATGCCTTAGCAGGGGAGCCAAGAAAATGAGGATCTGTAGGAGATCAGGAAATGATTTCCAGCTTGACAAACAAGAATGTTTTCCAGTAAGAGCAGAGAGGTTCTAGGAAGAATCCCCAGCAGCAGCCAGGGAAGCTCAACAGCTTGAGTCACTCAAATGAAGAACAGATTAGGCACGCGGGCATCCAGCAAAGGAAGGAAATGATCCTGCACCAGAAGATGACTTAATACACATTTAACCTCAGATTGCCATTGTTTTGAATGTATTCTGAGATGTTCTGAGTTAAATAAATACATATGCCTTAAAATACACTCCCTGAGGATTACATGAGGTTTTGAGAATACTACTTATTGAGGATAATCATGCTTCCTAAGAGGATTTAAAAAAAATACCAGAGAAATCATTCTCTTGTCTCCAATATCATTAAGGACGTTTTCTAAAAGCCCTGTCTACAAAGCACTCAGAGAAATGTAAGGAATCTTCATTATTCAGCATTATATTTATGTCAACAGCTTCCAGATTTAGTCATTTCTACACTAGCTGCGTAACATTTTGTTTGTACAAGATCAAAAAAAAATCCTTTAGCTGTAATCAAATCAGTGCATCACATCCTCCCAACCACCAGCATACACATCTCCAACGACAATTTCAAAACTATCACCATTATTTCTGGAGAAGAGGGGGAGAAATCAAGCTGCTTGCCTCAGCCAGGATCACAAACCATAAGGTGCTGATGTAATTTTACCAAGGTGTTGAAACTGCTGGAGCTGGCTGACGTCCTGCAAGCTGCCAGCTCAGTTTGATGTCACTGGCTTTCTGTCACTGACAAAAGGCAACTGATAACGTGGATGGATTTTAGTCACATCTGTCATTAGCACCAGCCTCTCAGATGAACTGTCCCCTACAGCAGTGTTTAAGTAATTGCATTACATCAATGCTGAACAGCTTATCCACAATTGGCTCAGAGTTCTGTGAACTCAATTTACACGTGGCCACACCATCCCCTGGCCACCTGAATGCAAGATTTATTGCCAGCACCCTGTTTACAGCTGTGCCTGGGCACAAGAGCACAGAAGTTCTCAAGGCCGAGTGCAAGGTCCTGCACATGGGTGGGGGCAATTCCGAGCACAAGCACAGGCTGGGGGATTGAGAGCAGCCCTGAGGAGAAGGACTCAGGGGTGTTGCTGGATGAGAGGCTGGATACGAGCTGGCCTTGTGCACTGACAGCCCAGAAAGCCAAAACTGTCCTGGGCTGCATCCAAAGCACCGTGGGCAGCAGGGGAGGGGGGATTCTGCCCCTCTGCCCTGCTGAGGTGAGAGCCCACCTGCAGAGCTGCCTCCAGCCCCAGAGCTCACAATATAAGACATGGATCTGTTGGAGTGAGTCCAGAGGAAGGACATAAGGATGGTCAAAGGGCTGGGGCACCTCTGCTATGGAGACAGGCTGAGAAAGTTGGGGCTGTTCAGCCTGGAGAAGGCTTTGGAGACACCTTAGAGCCTCTTCCAGTGCCTAAGGAGCTACAAGAGAGCTGGAGAGGGACTTTGTACAAGGGAATGTAGTGACAGGACAAGGGGCAATGGCTTTAAACTGCAAGAGGGGAGGGTTAGATTAAATATTATGAAGAAATTCCTCACTATGTGTGTGATAAGACACTGGCACATGTTGGCCAGAGAAGCTGTGGATATCTCATCCCTGCTGGAAGTGTTCAAATTCAGGTTGGATGGACTTCTGAGCAACTTGGTCTAGTGGAAAGATATCCCTGCCCACAGCAAGGGGGTTGGAAGGAGATGCTCTTTAAGATTCCTTCCAATTTAAACCATTCTATGACTTTACAATTTCAAAAGCTTCCCACCACTGCTGCAGATAGGATTCAATTCAATTCCTGTCTGATTCCAGCAGGAAGGAGCAATCTGCCTCTCAGGCTTTCCTTGTAATGAGCCTGTCAGACTCTCTGTGTTCACAGCACATCCAACAGAGACAGCCACGGCCACGGCTTCCCCTGAGTAAGATCTCTTTGCATTTCAGTGCTGGCAGGGCTGAGGCAGCATCTGCAGCAGCAGTTTTCCAGACATTTCTATACTGATAGGTCTGAGGAGACAAGAAATGTTGTGATGCTCTGAGGGGAAGGAGCAAGGAGAACACCAAAGTAGAAAAAAGGCCAAGCTTTGCTGCTGCAATTCTTACAGACACAAATGCGCTTTCTCCTGCAAAATGTTTGCCCCAGCTCCTGTGTTACAGCTGAGTTTCTGTCAGTCTCTTCCCTGGCTGGGTGGCTGCTCCCACATGGAGCTCAGCTAAGGAGAATTCCCCACTCTCCTACAGAGACATGTTTGTCATGCTTTTGTCCGGGAAATCCTTGAGAGAGACTCCCAGGATCCAAACTGAAGCAGCAATTCAGTCCTAATTTGCCTGGTCTCCACTCAGGGGATGAGAGTGAACAGGAGTTTGGTGGGTAACACTGCTCCTCACAGAACATCAATTTGCACAAGCTGTTAGGCAAGGCAAGGACCCTGTCAAGAAGGTCCTGCTCAGAGGGCAAGGACAGCCCAGAGCTCCATCTGGGCAAGCAGCTGAGTATGGAAAAGGGCAAGCATTCCATGAGACTTGCCCTGGCCACTCTTCCAACCTCTCAGATAACTGAGGCTCATGGAATGAGCTGACATCCCTGCATTTTCCCAAATGGACATGCACTTAAAGGGCAAGCCTCTCCTCAAGATTAATTAATCATCTGAAGAACAACATGAAGATGAATCAGGGGTAGTTTAGGCTGGATATCAGAAGGTTTTTCAGCCAGAGGGAGGGCAGGCACTAGAATAAGCTCCACAGGGAAGTTGTCACAGCCCCAAGCCTGCCAGAGTTCAAGGAGCATTTGGACAACATTCTCAGGCACAGGGTGGGATTCTTGAGATATTTTGTGGGGTCAGGAGTTGGACTCAATGATCCTGATGTGTCCCTTCCAACTCAGCATATTCTATGGTTCTATGACATAAGGATGAAATTGTTGAGCATTGAAAGACTGGGTTTGATTTATGAACCAAAATTTGTTTTAATACAGACATCAGTTTATAAATATGATGGTTCTGTTTGTCCAAATGTTTTTTAAATAACAGGCTGCCATGCAAATAACCTGAAATTTCAAAAGCTCTCACAGCCATAACAAATTCAGACAGAAAACCTTCAGAGTTAGTAATGAAAAGCAAATATTGAGGGTGCAGGCAGCAGAGTGAGAATGTGCTTCATACAAGCATTTCTAATAGAGACCATTATTTGCAAAGAATTTGGAAAAACAAGGCTGGATTTTCACATGGAACTGTGGTGGAGGAAACTAAAGGGCAACATCTAAAATTAGTCCTATTTCTCTTTTTGTGTTTTGTTTAATGAAGTACCTGGAGCAATTTCCCAGCTATGGACAAGAAATGTCACTGACAAAGTGTCTCTGAATTCCATGCTTTCTCAAGTATCCAAAGAGACAAAATTTTTAAACTGCCTGCATTCAAAGAAAAGGAAAGTGGGAAAAAAAAAACAAAATAAAGACACACAGTGTTTAAAAAACCCAACGAACCAGAAAGAAGAGAAGAGCCTAGACTACTTTCCTCCAGCACTCATTTGCTGGCAGATGTTCTGCATGATCAAAACTGAAAAACATTAAATTTAGTCTTTATTATTAATACCTGAGCTGATTGTTATTTCTTATTCTTCAAGGGATTCTTGGCAGAGTAATGTTCCAATCCATTTCTTTGGGAGCTACAGAATGGAGGTCTTATTGCATCTTTAGATGGAAAACACCAGAAAAAAAATACTGACAAATCTCAAGTGAATTTCTACCCAATATGATACAGGCTTCTTTTTCTGTGCTGAGGACAGGGTTTCTTTAAATCTGAGAGTTAGGTGAAACCCTCAGCCAGGACACCAACACAAGGACAAGCAGCTGATGGAGGAAACTAAAGCTGCCTGTTTTGTCCAAGATGGGAACAGCTGCTCTGCAAACAAATGGTGCTCCACAAGAGGAGAACTCTACTGATCCCAGAAGCTGCTCCATGGACAGAAATCTGAGTCATCATTCATGTGCTTTATGCTGGTGCCAGGCTGGGAAGGTGTAGGCAGGCACAGCTGATACCTACACAGAGGATTCAGTGATCAGTGATGGTTATTAAAGGATGTCCATCTTTTAGAAAGTTTTAAAAAGGCAGGGGGAAAAAAGGAAGAAAAAGACAGCCCACCTCATGAAGTGATAAAACTACAGAGACCTGCATTAGCTTCAAAAATTGTGTCAAACATTTATTTTTCTTCTATGATCAGTACAGCCTCCAGCAGAAAGAGCTATTAAGAATTCTTGCTAGTGAACATGAAGTCACAGCAGCTCATCCAAGTTTCCCAAAGACAGCAGGACAGTTTGCTGTTAACATTCTTACTCCACTAGGAACCTTTATTAGATTTTTTCCCTTCTTTCTCTTCCAAGTGGTGTATTCAACATCGAGGCACATTTCTGTCTCTTCAAAAATGCTGTGAGACAACTTGAATCAAATCCCTCTTTGCCTCAGATACAACAAAGGGAAGTAAAGAAAACTGAGTAAATTCTTTTCCTCTCTTCATTTAATGGGAAGGACATTCTTCTTCAAGGGACAAGGATAGGCAGAGACTAAGAAGTCAGAGAAGGAACTTGAGGGAGTTATCAGCTGCATACAAGGCAGTGGGAGAAGGATGGGCCTGATGTACAGGCTGAGGTCATGGACATTTAGAGATTGACAATGGAAAAGCAAACAGGATGATTCTCTGAAAATAAAAAAAAAAAAAATCAGAGGATGATTTCTGGGGCCTCTCTTAGTGGGAATGGTAATAAAAGCATACAAATCTGGAAAGCTGTCATGTCATAAGCCTTAATCAAAACAGTCTTTGAAGAAGCTTCCTGCAGGCAGGCAGCACATCCAGGATACTCTGCCAGCACAGGGCAGTGCTCTACTCTCCTGCATGGAAAAACAGGACCTTATACTGTGGCAGCTCCAAGTATTTGTGAGCTGAATCTTGGCTAGCAGAACCTGAAGATGCTGGTCAGGGAAACAGGAGAGGACAAGAGTGGGAGGAAGCTGCTGAATTTTCCAAGTAGAGACATTTAGAAATAGATTAAATGTTGGAAAACGATGGAGATCTCACACAAAATGATGGGAACAAGATCAGGTCTTGGATCTGACCCCTCAACTGATACCCAAACCTGGCAGCTCTCTCTTGGCAGAAAGCAGACTTCCTCCAAAGTCAGAAATCTGAACCTGCAGAACTGCTTCATCTGAGAATCTTCCTCCCTTGCTGTAACTGGAGAAGTTTATTATCAAAAGTTAAAGAATTAGCCATGATCATCCTTCTTTCTATAACCCAGCCATAAGCAATTAGCACTTCCAAATTGCAGAATAGCCTTTCTATTTATTATTTCCATTAGTAGCTGCAAATTAATGATAAATGTTTCCCATTTCATCTTCTTACTTGACCTAGGAGCCTTTTTCAGACAACAAAGTGCATCAGATTATTACCTTTTTTGTTTTATCACAACAATTGGAAGGGCATATTTGGGAACTTATAGCCAAACGGGATTCTTTGAGGGTATTTTGGGTTGGTAGCTTTTTGCTAGAACAGCTTATGTATATATTAGCCAACATAAATTAAAAGGAAAACCTGGACTAAGACATGCAAAATTTCAAAGCACAGCTGAACAAAGGACCACGTATTTGATGTTCTCTAAGGATCCCATTTTTAACAAAATATATTAAAAACCCCTATAGAAATAGTATTTTCCCTTACAAAGATTACTTAATTTCCTGAGACCTTGGAAGAGAGAGCCTGTGGCATTTCACAGCAGGAAATTATTTGATGAAAAGCTTGAGCAGCTACATTTTCTGTAAAACAGTTAAGGGAGCCATAAGCTATACAAATAGCTTTCAGTTTACCATCCCTAACCAAAGCTTTTTCAAAAACTCAGCAACAAAATAATGTCTGGAAAAAGCAGATGCAATCTCCCTCATTTCAGCTGCTCCAAGTATTTACCAGTCGTACTCCAGCAAGGCTTTAGCAGCACAGAGGGATAATTAACCTCCCCAGTCCTGTCTGCACACCAAAATCTCCTCATAAATCTCGAGAAAGCACAGGCAGGGCAGTGTCACAGCTCTGTCCCCCTGCTGTCCCTCACGAGCTGTGCACAGCTGCCAGCCCAGTCCCACGTCAATCCCTGCTGGCTCCTGCTCAGGGATTTGAAACCTCGCAAAGAGCAGAGCCTTGATGTCACTCATGCACCTGACAGTGACAACACGAGTCCTTGACGTCCTTGGAGTCCTGCACTGGCCAAAGGCACAGCTGGGAATAGCTCTCCAGCCCTGGAGCCCCAAATCCTATTAGAGCACAAAGCCTCTCTTCAGAAAGAGACACTTTTGCAATGGGTCAGTGAAGTTACAGACTTGGCTTCCTCCCCCACATGTGTACATTTTCCTGTGTTAATGGTAGTGAACTGATATGTAGTTTCCCCTTAAGGGTTATTTTAAAGTTGGTATCAAGAAACAAGTTTTTTTAAACTACTTCATCAAATTTCTCCATTCCATATGCTTAAATCTACCACCCTTAAACGTCACATAAATGGAATATCACATACAGTGTCAAAAATTTTGTGGGAAATGCACATCTCCTCCCTCCAGCTATCTGCCCTTTATGTTTACTTTTATTCTGTCAAAAGCTAATCAGGTTACAGATATAAATTTCTGGTTTATTATTTGCAACATCTATTGCAATTCTACAAAATCCTGAAAGTCACAGTTTACAAGTTTCTTAGAGCAACTTACCATTCAACAGCCACCAAAGCAGGGGAATAAAACCTGGACTTTCACTGATGTACTTCAAGCCTTTCAAGTTGATACTCACATTGTAAAGTGACATTAGCATTAGCCTAGAATTGAAAGAAAGGAGATCTGAGGGCCTTTGATTTCTTTGTATGCTTCAGCACCTTTTGCCATTTGTGACAAGCATCTACCAAGGCAGAAGCCTGTGCTAATAATTTACATTTTGGTAACAGAGATAAATCTCAAATTATATATAAGCAATGTTGTGCAAACCTTTGTTTCTACTGTTAAACCACATATTCCAAACATATGGAAAAGAGTAAGGTCTCAGGGAGGGGCTGGAATGTTCTCTGTTCTGGAGCCAGCTTGGCTACTGCTCTCTCTCATACCTGAGATAAACCTGTGTGCCACTGTCACCATGTTCAAACAAAAGGGAAATGATAATTCCAAATGGACTTCACACCTCACATCCAATTCTCAAACAAGATCTCAGGGCTTAAGCTCCTATGCCACCAGCAGACTTTGAGCACTCTGTGGGCACCTTCAGAAAGCAGAAAAGACAGTGACCTATTGCAGGCTAAATTGAGTTTTAAGAGGCGTCATTTATGTGCTCTGAGTTTGATTATTAAGGAGGAGAAGGAAGGAAGAACAGATTTATTAAATCTACTGCACCAGTGGCCACTGCCAAGCAGGGAGGGGTGCTCTGGATCTGAAATTGCAGCTTGTAAAGGCCATACATTGCTTTTCATCAGGCCCCTGCAGCTCTGGCCTTCCAGAACAAGCCCTGACAAAAGAGCACAGCACTACCTATAATCACCCAGAATGGAAATGATCAATAAACCATCATCTTATAATGGCAATGTTAACATTTCTTGAGAATGTCTTTTACCCTTAATCTGTTTGACATTTGCAGTTAGAAATAAAGTGACGTAAAAAGGCGCTGCTGTGTTTGTATTTTTATTTCACTTGTTTGCTTTGTGCAGACAAAAGGGACTGGTGCTGGTGATGCAGGGAAGTGCTGAGGTTTCTGGAGTGTTGGAACACCCCACAAGCCACTGCAGTGGCGTATTAATATATAACAGCATATTTAATTAAACACACTCACCTAGGCACAACAGAGAAGCATTTCCAGGCCCTTTATAACCACCTTCACCTCCAGTATCAGCACATTTTAGTAAATATTTTTTGCAATAATAATTGCAAAAGTGCTTATTGAAGCAAACCTGATGTAAATGATTACTGGATAAACAATACTTTCTGGTGTTTTTTTCTAAAATGTGAAGTGAGTCTTGATTATGCATTTCATACTCTTCCTACTCAGACAAGCCAAATTTAATTAACATCTTGTACTACTGTATCTGTCAATGCTTTCTTTAAAATCTAGAACTAAATGCACAGCTAAAGCCCCTTCTTGTCTTGTTAATACATGGGATTAGTATATAAAATGTACTATTATGTTTAAATATGCCTCTTTACTGGCTACCTTCAACTGTCACAAAAGCAAAGTTAAATGTTCTTAACCATTTAATTACAGCTACAAACAATTATGTAAATGTTTATTGACTGTGTAACAATTACAAACATTGAACAAACCCTACACCAATGAGAAGAAAACCTGAAGTGTTTCACATCTGCTATTTCAGAAAGGCAAGGACACCCCTGAGATTTCAGTCCCAGCACTCAGGTTGATGCCTGGGATATATTTGTTCCATACTCACAGACTACAGTGGATATCACAGCAGTTTTGGAGTAAGTGACAGGCTCTCCCTGTAATTTTTTTGTTTATATATTCATCCAAATAGAACACAGGATTGCTAGAACAAAAAAAGAGAACCCCTCTCTTTATCAGCTTACTTTGATACTGCTGTGTGTAGAACTGGACTCGTGGTTTCCACTGATTTGTCACACAGCAATGAAAAATATTTTTGAAAATAAAAGCTAGAAAATAATTGTAAAACCTCAGAACTAAGCAAAAGACAACCACAGCATTTAAAATTAAAAGCCAATTTTTTTCTTCAACTGACTGAATTATAAGTTGATGTCCTCCCATGCAATACCATGGTGATGTTTTAAGAAAAATACACTGCATTTCCAGAATAATGAACAGACATTTTAATCTGTGAGGTGTAGTTTTAAAAATGTATCTGTCTGTATGAATATATATATAAATGTATGTGCAAACATTATTTATGATGACTGCAGAGTCCATCTTCACCTAACTTTGAAATTGCACTAGAATTTATAGCAACCTTCATATCCTTGTCTCACAGTTGTCTTTCATTTTGTCCTGGCTTATGCTCCCTATGGGAGGAGTAAAAGGAGTTCTTGTGACACATCTGCATGAAACTGCTGATTAAGGTTAACCAGTAGCTAAAAAACCTTGCATGCAAAGAACAATTTAAAAACAAATCAACCAATCCTCCAAAACCCTTCTTTTCTGGGCTGGAAAAGTATAAAACTCTCCAAAAGGATAAGAAAAAATATAGTGTTAGTTAGTAATAGGTTTTTCAACCTGAACAGGAACAAGACACATACAGAGCTCATGAAAAAAAAGGGCATTTTTTTGATTATGGACATGAAAGACAAAGGGATACATTTTGCACTAAAACATTTGAGCAAATCAGGCTCCCTCATTCTCTGACAAGGCCATGAAGAAATGTCCTTTCTGGCATTTGCTCTAATGTCAGAATACAGCAATTTTTTTTTTATGCAATGGCAAGTTCAGAGTAAGGAAAGAAATTTGGTTCTGTGGGAATCAGAAAATATCATCACTGCACTGCATTCAAGCTATTGTAACACATGCTTAGTACTTCTCACTTATCAACCACCTTGAGCAACCTCTTTTCCAGGTTTCCCTCCATTTGTTAGCCTACCAAACTTGCCCCTGTTGAATTCCTTGCCACCTCATGGGATTGTTCTATGCATATTTTACCAGCAGTGCTGTACTGCCAGGCAAGTTTACAGCACCATGGGTAATTCTTCTGCAAAGCAGGCAGATTTTGAAGTATAATAACAAGCAACCCAAGATATAAACTCAAAAGAAAGGCCTTCAAATCCAATTAGATTAATACAATATGAAATTATCAAAAAGGGTTTATCTGGACCCATAGACACATATCCACCTGAAATTCAGAGTGTGTGCATAGGAACATCTTCCCTCCTTCCTCCTCTTAAAGTCCTCTTTTATTTTTACCCCATTTACAGATTCTGAAACAGCATGGATCCTCTTTTCAGGGTTGTTTTTTGGTTTGGTCGGTTGGTTGGTTTGATTTTTTTCTACACATGAAGGCACAAATTACCCTTTATTCATTAACTGAGATTCTCACACAATTCTTTCAGTTGGGATGTTCTCATAAAACCTCTACCACTGACCTTCATGCCCAGAGCTTGGGAAACAGAGTAAATAACTGATCTCAAATCATCAAGCCACTATCTACAGCACAGGCTGCTCAGCTTTCCCCTCACCAGCCAACAGGGAAAGGCAAACCCCTTCAGAGGGCAACCTGCTCCTCCTCACATGAGCCATCACCTGACAGCACCATCTCCTCCCAGTGAGTGTGGGAAGGAGCCCAGGCAGTCAGCAAATGCTTGACATCCCCCTCTCTGACACTGAAGTTAGGCAAGATAAAACCTCTCCAAAGTGAGACCAAGCCTGATTTTATGACTATCACATCCAACCTGCCTAAATGTGTGCCTGGATGTGGTCAAGTTACTGTAGCTGACAGGGCTGCCGTTTGTCAGCTGAGCTGTGACAGCTGCCTGGGGCATGAATTGGTTGTGTATTTATGAAAAAACCACCACAGTGGCTCAAACCACCTTCATGAACAAAGGAACCAGGCGTACAGGACCAGTGCTCACAGTTCAGCAGATGAGGCACTCGTTAAGCCACAGCAATTTGCTCAGCCAAGGCCATAACATATCCTCAACTTGTAAGGTCTTGGAGAAAAAGGCAAAGACAATTGTTTATTTAATCTCTCCATCAGCTGAAAAGCACTTTTGCAGTAGGTGAACTGTGCAGCAGGGCCTTGCCTTTAGAGCTGTATTGCAAGGTCACTTTACAGGCATTGCCTCTTACAAACTGAAGTATGTAGTGACTCTGGCTGCTAAAGAGCCTAAAATGATTTAATTTTTGCTCTTAGCAGCTCCATAACTCACTTTCTTCAATAAGGACATGTGACATTTTACACTTAATATTAGGAGGGAATAAAAATGAGTTTACATTTCCCACATCTTCTCTGTTGTAAAACTTGACCTCACATCTTCCTTATTTCACACCAAACTCATGACCCCCTCCCAAGCTAGAAGAGGGCACCCCTGCTCACCTTTACAATATTATGGTGCTTCAGAGACTTCCCAAGAGACAAAACCTGAATAAAGCTTTGTAGTCAACCCCAGTATATCTGCAAGGAATGCTACTGGGAAAAGAGCTTCCAAAAATTATGTTTCCTCTGCAGGAAAGGAATAATGGGAGAGTGGGAAAACTACTGTCATCACTTGAGCTGCACTGCAAGATAACACATTTCATTTGAAAGGGGCAAAAGTCAACATACACTTTAAATTTGTTACAGAGTCCTGGCTTCATGTCTCCCAGGAGATGCAACATCGTGTCCAGCAATTCCCGACTGGAACTGACCAGGAACTCACGGCCACACGCCAGCGCAGCCACATCTGTGGGAAAGCCCAAAACATCACCAACAATTATGTTCAAACAGGAGATTCTGCTAATTATCAGGACCACTAAAAAGATTGGTCAGCTGTGAAGAATGAACTATGGCATTGATATAAATTTCAGACTACATTCACCTATATAGCAAATACTGGACAACAAACACTGGTCAAGCTCCTTCAAAATTCTGCATTGGTAAACAAAGCATTTATTCACAATGCCCAGTGTCCCAACAGCAACACAGTAAATTGTGAAACAAAAGGCTCTATTCATCCACAGGTAATGGGTGACTGCAGCAAAGCTGATCATTATAGGTTCCACTTTAAAGGAACAGGATTGCAGAGTTTTACCACCACTCAATTCAATATACCTGGCACATCACACAATCAAAACTCTTATGAACATCTACTCAACAGAAGTTTTTTTTCTACCTCTCTGCAAGTGTGGCATTATTCAAGCACAAACCAAAAGGCAAAATTATTTGCAAAGGCTACTGTTCAAAGCAGACTTTCCTTTATTATTTTCCCTTATACCTGCCCCCTACTCAGTACAGTGGCGTAATACATGACATAATAATTTTATTATTTTATCTTTATTGACATCCCAACAGCTAAAAATCATACATTCAGAAAAGCTGCTCATTCAAGAATCACTTATTTATACCAATATCCACTGTTTTGTCTATCTTGCATCATGTCTAGTGTAATTTTGATAGTTAGTTTCACAGAAATTCAGATGATGTATCAGCCTCACAGCCTCCCAAACCAAGAACAATCATTCTACAACAGATTTGTGGCTTTTTACTTATTTTCTTGACCTAAAAAAAAAAAACTTAGCATGGAAGTCAGGTTTATAACCTTCTACTTCTCTTATACAGTGAAAGTGCAGTGTACCTGACAGTAACAAAATTTTTAAGCACTTTCAAAATCCTTAGTCCGTGCCTTAAACTGGGGCTGATCTACTTGTACCATCTGCAATCTGTAATCTTGTAGATGTTGGCATCACTGGTGATTCACAAAGCAAATTGCTCAATGTGTACACACTAATGTGAGCATACAAGACTGGTACAATGGTCCTTGTTTCATTCCAGACTGAGGGATGCAACAGGGAATTTCAGAACTGAAAAGCTCTAGTCCTTAACGATGTCACAGGCAGAACAGAAGTGCCTGTAACAGAAGTGTCAGTAACAAAATTTGTTGGAACTTTAGAAAACCAGAAAGTCACCCAAGATATCAACAGTGACAACTTAACTTTGAGAAACTGCATTTACTGCAGCTCCTATGAGGCGATACACATTCCCAGTAGGTGTGGAATGCTATTCTGAGACACAACATTAACTTACTTGTTACAATCCCTGCCAAAGCTAATACAAACTGATTTTCCTCAGAATCCAAATCCTGCTGTTTCATGTCTTCACTTAATGACTTCACAAAGCTCTCCATGGTCTGGGCAGTGATTGTGAAAAACTTTACTGCTTTACTCTGCAAGTATGGAGGAGAAGAAAGATTACACATATTACAGCAACTATAATTATTAGATGCTATAGTAAAACTGGTCAGTCTTCCAAATTATTAAAACATCCAGTTACTTCAAATAAACAACAGAAAATACCATGTATTCACTGAGTGACATGTTTGGTTCCCTAATATTTGAAACCATTACCTTAGAAGAAAACAGGAAACTACTCAAGGCCACATTTATTCATGAAACTGAACTACTGCATATCTACCTCCTAAGCACACAATAACATATAATCAACCAGCAGAATTAAAGCTTATTATCAGAAGTAAGAATGTTATCTCTTTGTTTTGCAGCAGTTGCACCAGGTGTTTCACAATCACCTGGCCTGCTGCAGTAGCTTTTGTCAAAGTCAGCTGAAGACTGGAGACTTAACATGATATTCCTAAGAAAGCAATCAAGTCCCCAGAAAAAAAAAGCAGAATTCAAATGGATCCTAATAGGACTCATTAATTATTGCTCAGTAACAGTAATAGGCTATGCAGAAGTTCCTTGGAAAAGGAAATGGAGGTCTCTCCTGGGTCACACAGCTGAACTTAAGTCAACCATGTCACGTGAGGAAAAATAATCACCACAGCAGAACACATGAGCAGGAGCACAGCTGTAATTTGGGACAGTCTTTTGCCCTCAGCTGCAATCCTGCTCCACTTGGAGGTATCTCAGCTGAGGGAGCACCACCTGGTCAAAGAGCCAGGCCTGAGGTGCAGAGTCCACAAAGAAGGATGGAGAAACCCGTTTCTGTTTATTGGTAATTCTGACTAGTAAAACACTGCTGGAACTCTGTATTTCTCACAGAGGATGAAGGCTTTCATAAACAAAATTGTGTGGCAGAGAGCCCATAATGCTGGGCTTCCCAGTGTCTTTAATAATTTTTCCAATTGTTTCATGAAGCAGATGAAATGTTTAGTCATTCCCAGCGGTGACCCAATGGGAGAGTTCAAGAAATGCCTGAACTTTTATTCATTTTTTAAAGTGACTGAAAATCTTCATACTTTTGCAAAATGACTGCTTTGACAGTATGTGCAAAGCTACTGGTAACATCTATTTATTCCTCCACTGCTGCACATTCACCACATTAAAGATGTACAGTTCCTGTGGGGTGACTTCAGCAAGAGGGGACAAAAAGCAGGCTCAGTCAACACAGAATCTTCACAGATGATGCTGTGGCCCCAGAACAACAGGAATGAAGGGATCATAGAAAAAGAGGAGGAAGATAAGTGCAATTCTGCATGTGCTGGTTGTAGTTTTTATATGGACACCACTCCTCAAAGACATCAATTTTAACAGAAGCACTGACTATACCTCAAGAAGCAAGAGGTGTGAGAGAAAATGAAGAGCCCAACAAGTCATTATGAAAATATTATATTCACATGGGAACACGAGGGTACTAAGCACCCTGAGTAGTTGCTATGTTGCACAGAAAACAAGAGAAATCTTCTATCTGCCAGCCTCTTGAGGTTTCACTGGTGCCCTCTGTGCTGATCCTCCTTTCCCCACAGCCACTACTTAACTAGTGCTGAGCTCCAGCAGAGACCCTTCAGGTTTATAAATAGCAAACACTTCACACTCTGCACAGTCCCTTATTAACTTGATGGCATTTTCATGGGAATGAAGAATGTCTCACCCACACATGTTGAGATGAGGACAGTTCTGAAAGCAGCCATTAAAGTGCTTGAGCTCACATAGTGCAATGAACCCTCTGCTGTCTGTGAAACTCCTGTGTGAAAGCTCCAGGTAACATGAAAAACTGCTGCCACTAAATATAAAGTCATTTGTCACCATATGAGACAACTAAAGTAGCAAAACACCTTGTAGGATCCAAAATTTCTCAAGTTGAAGCAAGTCTTGATGCTGTTCTGAAATCAAACTTCCAGGTTATATTTCCATGTGAGAAGCCTGTCATATCTGGCTGAAGCTTTTTGAAAAACATCCAAAACAATCTCATGGAAATTAATTTACTTCTCTTTTTGGTACATGCAGGTAGGAAATCTTGAAAACTCTCTCATGGTGCTTCTCTGGATGTCTCTTCAAATTCTCTCTAGGAACATGGGCAAAGCCAGCAGGTATCTCTCCCCCACTGCTTTGAGAACTACCTGTGTCACATTTCAAATCTGCTGCTGCAGTTCTGATTTTCCCAACCCTTATGGACACAAAACATATATTGGTCACTAACATCATTTCAGTCCATTTGCATTACAGGACTGGAAGAAAGATCTACTTCTGTATTGCTTCAAAGGCTGAAAAAAGCTTGGGCATTGTTCTGTAAGGCATGACATGATTCTGAATTGATGCCACCTTCCCCATGTGCTTAAATATCAGCAAGAGTTTCAAAGCACCCTTGATGTTCTCATGCATTTGCGTAGTTCACAGCACCTTCTCAGGGGAGGAGGGAAGAAGCTACAAGCTGTACAACTTGTCCCAAAATAACCCAAACCAAATATGTTGTATGACAAATCTCCATCATCTTTTAATGACCTGACTCACTGCCAGTTGCAATCTGTGGTTGACACAATGCCACACAATCCATTTATGCTTTTCCTAGGAGTCTTGGTTCAAGCCCAGGCACGTTTCTCACAGTGTTAAATGCACCATCCCAAGAAAATTATGCCCCCAAATGTTGCTCTGATCTTCACCAGAAGTACAGCAGTTCAACAGGCTTTAATGACTGCTGGAAATTACTAGTTTGCATTTCAAACCAACCTAACCCCCAAAGTACTGCATCTTCACACTTGGGTTTTTTACCTTCAAACAAATCTTCAGGCAACAGTTTTGCTTTTAACTAATTCAACTGAATATCAATACTTAAGACTGTTTTGTTCTTTAAATTTTAGCTGCTTTATACAGTATTTTACAGATGTTTATCCTAGTAAATGATGCTGCTTGGATTTGGAATCATCAGAAGTCATCATTAATAAGGCATCGCTGTACGGCTTTCTAATATCCAATATATAAAGTTGTAATTGTATTTTGGAACACCCAACTAAAACAACTCTTACAAACACATTGGTTTACCACTTACTATAATGAACTAATCCTATTCACTCAGCTGTTCATCATGCTGCTGAAAAATCAAGCCAAAAGAAACTGTGGCATCAGTTCACTCAGATTAAATACAGCAATTCCTTCTCATGTTGGCTGTGTCAAGAATGAAAATTGTATTTTTATCAGGCTTGTTTCCTTAGTCCCTCCTAATTCCATCAGCTGCACTTGGCAGTGAAATCATGATAGCTGCAATATTACCATTGTCATTAACTGTTGTTGTTCTGGTTTTGTGGTTTATTATTGTTTTTTTTTTTAATAGTCTACTTGCCCATGTTTAATATTGATGATTTAATACGATCCATGAGCACTGAGGGTCTCAATTTCCAAGAGTCATTCACGTATTAAGGCAGCAGAAAGGTTTAAAGAAGTTGAGAATCAATGGATCTGTCTTTTCTCCATGGAAATAGCTCCTCCAAGCTCCACAGGCATGGAAACTCCTGCATGTGCCCAGGAACTATTCTCTCCTGTTAACTTGTGAAGATATTGTGCTAACTGTAGCCTTGCTTCAGTTTAGCTGTGTGTGGTGGCAAACAGATAACCCTCATTTGTTAACAAAAGAAATAATTACTGCATTTATTCATAACACTTCACAGCTCCAACCCTTCTTAAACAAGAATGGATGGTTCCCAAAGAACAAGTAAACCAGAAAACATTTTTGCTGTCCAGACAGTTTCTGAAATACATCCTTAAAGTGTGCTCCACAGCAAGACCCTAATTTTAAAGGTCCTTGTTTTAAAGGCCTGAGGGCATTCCCAGGAGTCAGTATTCACCTGCCATACTTACTCCTCCTAGAATGGACTTCACAGCCTCCTCATTGCTGGATACCCCCCAGAGCAAGGTGCACACTGCTGCTCCCATCTCTGTGCAATACTCTGCCTGCTGCAGGAGCTGCTGCTTGGCCTCATTCAGCTGCTGCCGCAGCTCCAGCTTCTCCTGGAACAGCGGAAGGAAATTTTGGTTGCACTTCACGTCTCCCACACCAAGTTTCTAGGCTAAGGGACAGAACAAGAAACACAATCATGGCCATCTCTGAAAAGGGAGGGTAACCCAGAGCAGCTGCAGACACATTCCTTCTCTCCTGAGCTGTCTCTACGCAGTGCAGGCTGACAGGAACCAGAAACTGTCCACAAGGTCAAACCAAGTCACCCACTGAGACTGAGTGGCACCTAGAGAAGCCTGGCAGGAGACATCTCCCCCTGAGCAAACAGCTCCATGTCTCCTCAGGAGAGAGGGGATTTCAGCATCAGGGGCCAGCCTTCCCTGACACCTTCCAAAAGATACAGGAAACATCTTACAGGAGGGGAGGGTTGTTTTGTTTTTCAAAACAGGCTTCTGTTCTAGCCAACATGGAACAGTTGCTGGATATCTAGGATAAATATTGTTGTCTCTTCCAGCTCTTTTCTGTCGGCATAGTCCTGAGCAACAGTGGTAAATCAAGACAAGAGTCCCAAAAAACACACCCTAAGGTTTGGAGGTTTGGAGGATCTTCCATTGCAACAAAGCCAAGGCATCACTGTGCATACATGAGATACTGATCAACCTGATCTAGTGAAAGTTGTGGGGCTGGAATGAGGTAACACAACTCCAAAATCCCTTCCAACCCAAACTATTCCATAGCACAATGAGTCTATGATCACTTAAGTGAGCTGCTAAGTGGTTCTTGCCACAAAGCATAAACAGAGAACAGGTCAACCCTACAGAACCAGAGCACGACCTCCATTTGGCAGTATTTTCTCCAATCACATGGGAAGCTGGCTGGAAGAATGTCATGGAATTGGGCAGGATTCTAGGTCTCACTGGCTTCCTACCAGCTGCCACAGGAGTGGCAAAGCTGCTGCACTTTCTGGTTTAGAGCCAGCACAGACAGGGAGATCAAGGCAGGGATTCTGCAGTCTGCGTCTCAGCGTGGGTGGGGGCTCCCAGCTAACTCCAGGTGGGATGGTATTAACGAAAAGGGAAAGACCAAAGCCAGTCCACAAAAATTATGCTAATTCAAGTATTAAGACAGAGAATCACAGATTGCACAATGTGAAAAAACAGAAGGATTTTACTCTGCCCATTTTACAGACATGATATTTTCAAATTCACTGCAGAAAACACATTCCTCAGCTCAGCCTTACCAGTGTGTTTGGCTGTCAGGATGAAGTATGGGGAAATGAGAAGGAATCTTTTCTACGTCAATTTTGAAAGTAGCTAAACAGAACAAGACTTTTGACCATGTATTGTCATCAAGACTTAAGGCGTCTTGTTGGTTTTGGGGCTCACCTCAATGCTTCATGTTGAGGGTTTGTAAAGAATAGAAATGTAAACTCATATGAAAATTTACATAATATGTTGTCAAACAGTACAGAGCTGTGTTCTGTCACCAACTACCTCCTGATCATACCTACCAGCCTGATTTGCACTGCTGCTGATGGAACATACAGGTGAGGATTTGTAAAGTTCAAATTTAATTTCTTAAGCAGACTTTTGTGCGTATTTACTCTCTGGAATCTCTCTCACCTATATAGGCAAAACACTGCCACTTGCTGCTGATTCCATAGGCAGAAACTCCCAGGAAAGTCTCTCATTTCTTAATACTTTGATCATTTTTAAGCAAGTTAGCCAAATTCCATCTTTTACATGACTCACTGCCAGGTCTATCAGCTTTTCTGCCACCATGTGCATCCACAAAATGTCCTCAGGCATCTTCCTGCCTAATCCCTATATTCTCCCTGTCTTTTTCACACTGTCCTAGTCTTAGGGAAATGTATCTTTAATACATTTTATTTGCATTTGGATGCTAATACTGAGTAAGACATAAAACCCAGTAATACCAAATCTAGATCCCTCAACAACCATGCAAAGCCAGCAGAAAAAACCACAGAATTTTTAATAGATCAAAAGCAACATCAGAACAAAGAAATGAGGCAAGGAAAACAAAATAGTACATGCAAGAGCCAGGAAAATAAAGAGAGCCTGCAAAAGCAAATAACCTGGCTGGAAGCAACACTCCTAAGGGCTCACACCACCCAGTAATCCCTGTGCTATGCAACACCACCATCTTCAGGAAAAGGTCAAGGCACAAGAACACAGCAGTGCCCAAGCATGGAACTGCAAAAATACAGACAAAGGAGACATCAGCCAAGAATAACATCTGCACTTCAAGTTCTGCTCAGGTTCAGAAAGCACAGCAATTCCCTAAGCAGTGATACAGCTCTGCACAGAGAATTTGGAATGCAAAATGTTGGTTTATGACGGCCTCAGAAAAGGACACTGCTCAACCAGAAATGCATTTATTCCATGTTTGTTTCAGTGAATAATTTTCTTCTCCTTCAGAAGATAAATATGTAGAAAATAATTCAGAAACCCTACAGAAGGATGCCTAGAGCAGAACAGCAACCAAATGAAAAACACCAGAAAAGTGATTAACAGGAACAAAAGTCACTCATATACACACACCACCTTGTTGTATCCTGAAAGCTAAAGGCCTTCACAACATCATGAGCACAATCCACCGAAATACACCTTCCTGGCATTTAACAGAACCCAGTCACACAACTGCCACACACTGCTCAACAACAAAGACATGAAGAGAAGAGCTTTAAGCAGAAACAAAAAAACAGCTGCTCCTAGTAAACTATCCATGCTTTAAGTAAAACTCAATCAAAAGAAATTATAAACTTAAACCAACTGCACTTTATTTCACAGTATTAACAGGAATCATGGGTGGGACTTGCTTCATTAATATCTAAAGCATCAGCATTGGATTTGACAGGGATTTTAGCCTGCAACTGAAGACCTCAGTGCACAGCAAAATGAACTCTGTACCTACTGCTGAACTGCAACATCTATCCCAGAAGATGTTTATTTTGAAATAAGGAATAGATTGACAACTATTCCATCATTCCAAACTTCATTCCAGAGTGTTTTGTCTACACAGATATGCACTGAAAGTGCATTTCTGAACTCTTCATTATTCCTTTTCAAAAATGAAGTAAGTTTTGTGGTTCATCTGTCCTTGTGCAATCCCAAGGCTGGCAAATGCCAGCTGTACAACCCCAACTGCTGACTATTGAAGGTGGCTCCAAGGAAATGAACTTTTGCAGCACATAATCACCACTGATTCTCACAGGGAATGATTTGAACCCAAATGGCTTCACAGTCTGAAAAGTCAGTGTCTTTGCTATCCCTTAATTGTTAAGAATCTCTCCTCTCATAATCACTAAATAAAATATTGACAGAGTAAGAGAAGCCCTGAAATTGCTCCTTGATTCTCAGCTGTACATGGCAATTGAATCAATAGGGGCTTTGAGAAAGATTATTAACACTAAACAAAGGTACACAGCCAACAGCAAACCAAGAGAGGCTGCTTTCATTCTGTACATTGCACTGCTGGAACTATCTCCTATTATCCTCTTTGCAAATATATTATAGCAATGTTAAATTCACAAGAACTGATTCTGTGAAGGACCTTTTGATTCCAGCTGTGCCACAATCTTCCCAAATACCGTGTTCTACTTCAACATGCTAATATGGATATGGATGACTATTTGGATAGAAATCCCAAATTGTTTTTGAGACTGAGGATTCATTTTGTGACATGAAAATGAAAATTGTGTAATTTCTGCTTTTGTTATTAGAACTCAAACACACAGATATCAATATCCTGGCAGCACATCTACCTTCTTCTCTCTCATGCAATCTGCCTGGGCCGTTTCCAGACGGGCTCTGAAGTGTTCACAATCCATCCTCAGCTGCTCTATTTCCTCCTCCTTCTTCTCCAGGCCTGTGACAGGATAAATCAGATAAAAGAAAGAAGGAACACATTATGGTCATCGGGCCGGCATTGAAGCAAAGAAATCCACCAATTGCGACTTTACTGGGGCGCCTCAGCCGTTTGCTTGTGCGAGATCACCTCCCTGTGGCCAAACGGGAATCTCACAATCTCCTGTGTGGCAACAGCTCTGAGAAAGGAAACCAACACGTCTGATTTAAAAGAATCACATCTGGCTGTTTAATACTGAGGGTTGAGAAGATTTTTTAAAATTTACTCAGTTTTCTACTTTGTTTTCATGTTGGTTTCCATGAAAACTCCATGAGTGAAATTTCATCTAAGTCAGCGACTATATTAAAAACATAAGAAAAATACCAACAGTAGTCAAAAGTGAGTGTTTCAATCTACAATTTACAACTTACATGGGTAGGAAGAATGAAAAGCAACTATTCCAAATATTTTAAAATAGTATTTACAAAGTAGTATAACCAACTTGGGCTAGTGAAAGTTGTCCCTGCCCATGGCAATGAGGTTAGAACTGGATGATCTTTAAGATCCCTTCCAAACCAACACATTTGGTGATTCCATGATTATAAACTATTCAAACATTATGTCAGTTACAAGCAAATTTTATGATTCCCTTATAAAATTAATTTCTGGTGTTACCAAATTTGTAATGTTATCAAAAATTTCTGATGTTATCAGAAATTCATTCTAATTTAGGCCCTTTATTTTAGTGAACAGAAATCAAGTTTTAAGTAATCCATTTCACCAGCATGATGCCTGTCTAAAAAAATTCTCTTTGAAGGACAGTTTTAACAATAGCTGTGTATTGTATTTTACTTTAAAAAACCACAGTCTCGGATGCTTAGTATTTATACTGAAAAAAGGAAACATGTTTAAGTAGTTCCAAAAAGTAAAATCCAAACAGCATCTACTGTAACCTTGGTTAGTTTAAAAAAATAAATTACACTCCACTTCAAACACCATACCCTTGAACATGACAGTTTGGTGTACAGCTTAACATACTTGAAATACTTACCCCAACATGGGACAGCATTTTTAATGTAATTACTAAAAAGCATATCAAATTCTATCAGAAAAAGACAACATCATTAAAAATTATCCCAATATGCTCTTATAAACAAAGGACTTGGCTTCTGGCATTCTGTTTAGTAATTCTACATGATTTGAAAATAAATACCTTCCTGTTTTGGTCCTAATTGACAAGTTTATCATCTTAAGTATACACACATTGCTTTGAGTAGCCTGTATAAAAGGAGAAAAGCTGTTTGTGGCTGATTTATCTGAAGAGGTAGAACATATTTCCACTCAGCCCTTGTGTGATTCCAAGCCAGCAACACTTTTTAGCAGAAAGCAAAGAGGCAAGGCAAGGGTTCACTGCTGACAAACATATCTGTGCCAGGACATGCTCCTTGAGCAACTCAGTTCTTTTCAATCCGCAGTCAAAAGGAAAAGAATGAAGGGAGGAATGGATTCATTGAGTTTTTGAGGATAACTCTGGTCAACGGCAAGAAACTTCCCTTCTGTTAGGTGAAGAAAATTCAGATTCATTCACTTCTGACTACGTGGGTGTGAGTCCTAGGAAGCTGACAGCAAAATGTGTTGAGCAGAAGTAGAACATGCTCTGCTTACCTACAACAGGCCAAGAGCCTTGCCAGGTAAGTTCATCCAGTGAAAATCTGTTCCTGCAAGGAAACAACCTCTCCAGAAGGAAAAGAATCACTTCCAGCCTTTGAGAGGATCCAGCCTGAATCCAGCCAGCAGACACACAAAGATGCCACATCCTTCACCAGCAAACTTCAAAGGTCCCAGAACCAAACCTGAGCCAGAGGGGGAATACTAATGACTACTGAGTGTTAACACAATGCAACCTGGACTTTTTAAAGGGCTTCAGATCAAAGAAGGATGTGTCAACATCCTCTAAGGTATCACAATGTTTTATGTAGAAGGGGCAAAAAAGGACAATAGTGGAAGCAGCTGAAAAGAGCAGCTTACTTCTACTTGTTCCTCATTTGTGGAAACTCCCCTGCTACGCCCAGTCAGCTCTCCCAGCTGTGCCTTTGCTCTGAAGAAGCAGATTTCACTACCAACTTGGGTGAGCAACAAAAAAAATTGAAATGGCACCTTCACACAAAGAAGAAATATGTGACTTCACCAATGCAGTGGTAAATCAGACTCTGGGAAGAAGTGGCACTTGAAGTGGTAGAGACTCCAAAGCAGAACAAGCCACGGGGCACAGGAAAGAAGAGAAGGCCCCCATTTCAGATGTGAGGTAGACTTGGTTTCATCCACAGAAAGTTACAGGTCATGCCAGGAGACTTTCTCTTTCCAGAGATCTAATCTCAAAGCTCTGGGAGGTGGAGAACTGAGTACAATAGGAATGAATGCCAACAAGTGATGGAACTCCAACTCTACTGATCCAAATGCCAGATCAATTTAAAAATGCTATTTTTAACACTTCCCAAGTGGAGTGAGTTCCACTAAACTTATCCAAATAATACAGAAAAATGCTGGAGCTGTATTTCTAAGACTCCTTGAGCCAAGCACTCTTCCTGGGAAGGGTAATAAGAAGAAAACAGAAGCCTCTTTTAGAAATGAACGATTACCCTGGCAAAAATCTTAATGAAGACCCTGACAGCAGCCTGAAAAGCAGGTGTTGGCTGCACTGAGCATTCCCAGCTCAGATCTCAGAGATCACCCCTGGGAAGCCACAGGAAATGGGTGTCCTATTGACCTGCACACACCAGGGAAATGTGCAAAGATCTCAAGGTTTCTCAAAGCTGTTCAAGGCTCCATCAGTCTCTCAACTGAATGGGTCAGAGGTGTTGAAAGCCTCTGACTGTAATCTGCACTTCTTGAGGGAAAGGAGACTCTGCTGCTCAAGTACCCAGAAAACTGCAACAGCTGATGGAAGTCTGGAGATGTACAAATCACACGTTAGGCTTCTGTAAGAACAACATGAAAAAAACATCCCTAGGAGCAGCCAGGACTCCTGTGAGCTTCACATGCCATACCAAGAGGCTGAGAGTGAGGGCTGCTTGTGTCCCCATGATGTCCAACCTTTAATGATTTATATGCTCCAAAGCCTCCCTTCAGTCTGCCTTAGTTCATGCTGCAGAGGTAGGAGAAGACTGGAGCAGCAAAAATCCCCACTTGACTTGTCCAGTTGTAGGAGCACACAATGGCCAGAGCCTGAATAAATATACAAATGACCTCATCACCTGCAAGAGAAATCTCCACTGTGGAGAGAGACTCCAGAGAATTCAAAAGCTGTCTCAGCTTCAGGTCCTGCCCTAGAGGACCCAGAGAATTCTGGGCAGCCAGCAGAACGTTTCAAGGAATCTCCAAGTCCCCATGTTGATGCCATGAGCCTGCTCTGGATGGACAGTGTCTCCTGGATGCCTGGCACAAGGAATGTAAGAAGGATCAGTGAGAGGAATCTCAAGACAAGTAGGTAAAAACTAACTGAGGATCTTGAACACTAAACACAACTGGAAACGGTCCCTGATGCCTTGTAACAAAGAACACCTCCAGATCCTATCCACTGCTTGAGACATGGAAGGATCTCCCCAAAAAGTGGATCACTGAGGCAGCTGGAAGCTCTGCCCCAATATATGACATTGTCAGACACAGGCTTTGAGGCCCCACATTGCTTTTCCTTAGCTGGCTGTTGCAAATTAATTTTCCATTTCTCACTTGGTATTCTAGAAGAGACACACTCTCTGTAATCTGTCTCAGTGCTTGCTCCATGTCTTTTCAGGAAAACCAAATCCAGGTAAATTGTGCAGCTGCAGGGAAGCTACAGACCAGGGATGGAGCTGACTCCTATTTGGCCCTGATGGCATGTTGGGAGTGGGGTTATTGTTGAAAAAAATAATGCACAGACAAACCCAACTCTGAAAAAATAGACTTTGGGGACAGCAATAAAAACACTTTTATTACAGAAACTTTCTTTTTATTAGTAAAGCATACAAGCTAAAAAACAAGACAGGCCAAATACAAGATTAACTCACTCTTTCTTAATTTTAACCCGCTGTAATTTACCATTATTTTGTTGGGGTTTTGTTTTCTGTGAAAGTCACCTTTCGAAAAACAAAATGTTTTTGCCTTTTCTCCAAGGGAAAACACTTTTTGTTCCTCATACAGCTTCCCTTACTTCCTGAAATACCTATGTTTTTATCCACAGTAAAATAATTTAAAAGATTAATTTGACATGTCTGATTATTCCTAAGGCAGCTTGTAATTTTCTTCACTACAAACACATTAATTTACTGAAGCAGTCACTGAACAACACAGTTGAATCTGGAATAGCTCCACAAACTCTGCAGCTATTTCTGGAGCACAACAGTTAGTTCTAAGCAGTTCTGGCAGAAACTGCAAGAGCTTGTAAGATGGTGCTACTCACTTGATTCAATAGCATCCAGCTTCTGGAATGTCCCCAGGATATCTCCATTTACTATTTTGGGTAAGAAATCCCTCAGCTGCATAACTTCAGTTGTCAGCCTTTCCAAATCCCTCCTCCTAACTTTTACGAATTCCTCTTTGGTCTCAGCCTTCTGAAATGAAACAACAAAGCAAAACAAAAACAAACCAACAACCAACCAAAGACACTGTTACAGTCCTGTAGTGCTTTTCTGCTTAAATTTCTTTTATTGGACAAAAATACTCCTCTCTATGACATCATTTCAGCAATTTGTAAGTTTTTAAAGAGAATATCCAGCAATCAAACCCGAAAGTCTCTGAGGCTGACTCTTTGACTGTAATTTAATTTTTGCCACTGTGGCCTTAAGTAAATAGCATTACCTCTCTTCATGTGTTTCTTCACCCAAAATGTGTGCAATGCATCTGGGAATGCTGCAAAAATTAACACTCCCATTTTAAAATGTGAGCAGCGCACACCAAGCTGTTGTTTCATGACTGTCGTAAAGGATACGATTACTCAGCTTTTTAATTAATTCAAACATTTGCGAGAGCCTCAGCCCTAAATTACAACAACTCTTTTGGAGGAAACTGTACAGTTTTCAAACCAATTTATCTTTTGTGAAGAGCAAAAATTATTTGCAGCCATCTGCAACCCAATCTCAGGGTTTAAACCCAACTGAACCCCAAGGTAAGACAGAAATGTTTACTAGCTTCCTCTGCTACCAAACTATAGCTAAAGAATAATTTTCATTCAACATTCCAACAGAATGTGTGTTAATTTTAAAATTACAGAGGAATTTCTTTACAAAAACCCCCATAAAGTCCAAGTCCTGATGTACATACATGTGCCCTCAGCTGGATGTTAAAAAGGCTGATAGACACACACCAACAAAAAGAAAGTTTTAACATGTTTTGACTAAAACATCAATCACTTAAAATCCTTTCAGAAAGCAAAGTTATATCTTAGTATTGCTTTGCACTGCACTGAGAACAATGCTGACAAAATTAGATGTTTTATGCATCACATCTTATTCCAGAGGGAAAAGGCCAACAAACCAAAATCTCATCTCCAACAGGTTGGAAATGTGTCATCCTCAGTCCTCTCAAGAGCAGACACACAAGACAAAAGGAAGTCATCCTCTCCAACCATTCCCTACAATTCTTTCTGCTTCCCTACTTCCCCAGATTGAACATTTCCTTTCAATTTTGCTTTGTACTCTGTTTATTTCCCAGCTGACTTTCAAATCCAGATAGTTTTAGGACAAGTCAGTTTTAGGACCATCATGTAATGATGGTATGGAAGAAAGATTTTGCTTTATTTTGAACTGCAAACTCTAAGTTGCATCTAGGAAGTGCTTATGGCAAGGTTCATAAGGCCAAATAGCACCACATGACATGAGTCTAGCAAAATTCCACTCATCTGGGTCTCAAGAAAGCATGGAGCAAACACATGGGAAGAGAAGAGTCTTTAGAGGAATGCCATTTGTGTGTCAGCAACCATGAATGACAGAGAGAATTCAGCATGGCTCAGAATCACAGAGCAAAGTTTGGTACACAGAAATAGCTCAGTTCACTAGCAGAAGCTGAACCAGAGCTGGGAATCACTGGTGCTGAGATATGAAATAGGCAGTAAGGAGAAAATTCTCCCTTGTAGTTCCCACAGTAAGCACAGGTCTATGCAGCACTGCTGTTACAGCAGACAAGTTTTATTTTCTCTGTTCAAGCAGCTTCTCCACATCTCTCTGCACTACAGGAGTATGTTAAATACAGACAGGAGAGAAAAGGAATTTTCTGTCCAGTCCTTACAGTAACAGCAGGTGCCTGAAGTAGGAAATTTGACTTCACCGAGTTCTTTCACAGGGGTGAAGTCACCCAGCAATGCACCTGAGCTCATCATGTCCTGCCTGGTGTGAGCCCAGGGACGGGAACCCCCCTTTCCTGCCAGCCGGGGGGGCCGAACAGGCAGAGCCCCCAGCGAGGAACCACTGCCAGCCCTTTCCCCACTCACGCCCCACCAGCCCAGGGTGCCTCTACAGCCCCCACCACGCTCCGCTCTCCCTGCGGCCCCGCCATCGCCCCCTCAGGGCCCCGTTAGGCCCAGGAGCACCGCACAATCCCGCGCCTTCTGCTCCTCGGGGCACCCACGCCCGCACGGACCCCCGGGCCGGGCCTGGCCTCAGGGCCGGCCCCGAGCGCCCCCGGGCCGCTCGCGATACCTGCGCGTCGCCAGCCAGGCCGGCGCTGCGCCACATCGCGATAGCGGCGATAGCGGCGGCAGCGGCGACAGCGGCGACAGCGGCGTCGTGCGGGGCGGGGGGGGAACGATGGCGTGAGGGCGGGAAGGGACACGCTATGACCACGCCCCCGCTGTGACCGTGCCCACTCCGATTGGGTAGGTGCGTGCTGGGGCGTGGTCTGGGCGTGACCTGATGCCTAGGCTCCGCCCCAGCCCCGCCTGGAGCGGCCCCGGGATAACCCTGGGATAACACCGGGAGAGCGCCGCGACAGCACCGGGATAATACTGGGGTAGTAGTGGGACAATACCGTGACAGCACCGGGATAACACTGGGGTAGCAGTGGGGCAATACCGGGATAACACTGGAATAATACCGGGACAACACCGGGATAACACTGGGGTAGCAGTGGCACAATACCGGGAAAACAAGGGGATAACACTGGAATAACACCGAGATAACACTGGGGTAGCAGTGGGACAATAGCGGGACAACACCGGCATAACACTGGGACAACACTGCGACAACACCGTGACAATGCCGGGACAATACCGGGTTGCGGGGAGCTCCAGCCCGGCCCTGCCGTGGTGCCGCCGCTGGGGCTGAAGGCTCCAGGGCTGACACCAAGCTGGGAGGGAGGATTGATCTGCTGGAGGGCAGGGAGGCTCTGCAGGGGGATCCGGACAGGCTGGATGGAAGGACTGAGTGGTGGCAGGTTCAACAAGGCAAACTGCTGGGTCCTGCACTTGGGGCACAGCAAACTCCTGCAGCTCCAGCCTGTAAAAGAGAGTCTGGAAAGCTGCCCGGAGGAAAAGGACCGGGAGTGCTGGTCAGCACAGGCTGAACGTGAGCCAGGTGTGCCCAGGTGGCCAAGAAGGCCAATGGCACCTGGCTGGTGTCAGCAATAGTGTGCCCAGCAGGATCAGGACAGTGACTGTGCCTCTGTACGAGGCACAGGTGAGGCCGCACCTCAGGTGCTATGTCCCGCTTTGGCCCCTCCATCCAGGCTGGACGCGGCTCTCAGTGCCAAGGGCCAGTCCACAGCGTGGTGATCGGACACCGCCTGGCCCCGATGATCTCAGGGGCTCTTGTCCAGCCTTCATAACTCTGTGATCTGTGGGGTGCTCGGGCCGGTGGAGAGCCCCGGGGGATGCCTCCCGTGGGTGAGCCGGCCCCGGTGGTGCCGATGAGCCCCGAACTCGGCGATGCCCCCGCGCCCATCTCCGCGCTCCGCCTCCCCGCGGTGACGGCAGAGCCCGGCGTCGCTGACGGCATCAGGCACAGCCCGGCGCGGTGCGGGCAGGCCAGGCCAGGCCGGGCCGGGCCGGGAGCGAGGCGGGAGCCGGGCAGGGACGGGGCAGAGACGTGGCCAGGCCGGGCCATGGCTCCTGCGGCCGTGCAGCCGCCCGAGGTGCAGTTCGCGCAGCGCTTGGCCGCCAACGAGAAGCGCATCCGAGATCGCGCCCTCAAGAAGCTGCGGGGCTACATCGGCGTGCGGACCCAGCGGCACGGCGGTACGGACCGGGGCGGGCCGGGACCGGGCTAAGGACAGGGACGGGGACAGGGACAGGGACAGGTCCCGGTGCCGTGGCGGGGGCAGCGGCGGCCCCGGCGGCCGGACGGCATGGGGACGGAAGGAAGCACCACGTGTGTGCCCTGAGCCCGGCACGCCTCCTCGGGGCTTCCTCTCGGGCTTTTAAAATTTTTTTAATTTTTTTTTTTTTTTACTTTACTTTTAGCTTTTACTTTTAATTTTTTTTGTTGTTTTTTTACCCACGTATTTGCCCATGTACACGCACATGTTGGCCCGGTGCTGCCGCAGCCCCAGCGCCCGGGAGCCGAGGCACTCGTGGGTCCTCGCTCGGGAAGGGTCTCCGGGCACCGGGGGGCTCGGGAAGGATCAGCTTGGATCGAGGGACGGTCTCGCTGGCCTCGAACATGAGGCCATTAACAAATTATGGCCTATAATTAGTTACTGACTAATCAGGGGTGAGAGCGGGATGGCTCGTGTGCTCTCCTTCCCAAGGAAATGCACTGAAGTGATCCAGGCTGGAAACATCCCGGTGTATGCAGCATAAAGTTTCATCTTCTGTTGTTCCTGTGAGGTGATGTCTGTCTGTTTCCATGACTGATGTTCAGGAGCATCGGAGGGAATCGGGGAAAGCTAAGTTATAATTAGCAGCTGGTTATAATAAGCTATGGGAAAGCTAAGTTATAATACAGCAGCTGGTTCTGTGTAACCCATTTGGGTTACCTGTTACCTTCACAACATGGTATCAAAAACGTTTTTCCTGTGTTTTTCCAAAAATTCTACTTGGAGCTGTATATTGGCACCTTAGAACTAAGAGTTCAGTGATATCCCTGGAGTAGGTTTGAAGCTGGCAAGGCCAGCCTGAAGGTCCCTGCACCTGAAACTGTGCACATGTGCACAGTTTCCACATGGGTGTGTGTTATTCCTATACCTCATATTACATGTAATGCATATAATGTAATGTATAATCTAGATTTTATGTTTCTTTTCTATAAAGCATATCTTTTGTAAGCTGCTTTACACATTGTTTTATTACCATACATTTAAATTATTGCACATTACATCTATATTTTATTTATTAGTATATATTATATATATATATATATATATATATATATATATACTAATGTATGCTTTGGAGAACCAGCTGAGAGCTGACCCCAAGAACTAAATTGGAGTGCTGGTTGGACCTCCCTGAATTCCTTGAAAAGACTGTGGAGTGAATATAGTTTCTTGCCTTTCCAAGTAGTGTTTGACCCATTAGCCACGTCTGACAGAGGGAAGGACACCTAGAACAGCTTTACAGGGTCAGGCCAGGCAGCCAAACAAGCAACATCCCATTCCTGGCAGTTAACATAGATCTAGGGATTGCCTGGGGACTAGGATGGTGTACATCATGTACCTCCCAGGTACTTTCTATTTTTTAGCTCTGGAGACTTTCTAAGGGGGGGGTGTGCAGTGGTGCTCTGTGCATCTCACTGCCAAGTGCAGTTTCCTTGCAGTTTGTGGAAGCAGCCACAGGAAGGACAGGGGTGCCCATAACTGAGGGAAAAGGCTGCCGGTTCAGGCACTGCTTTAAAACATCATGAAAACCATCACAGGGAAATTGCTCAGTTGGGCTGTGAACCTTTTGCATGTTAAAATCAGCACACCATGGAAAGCAAATGAGTAGGAAACAAGGGTGACTAATTTCCAGAGCTCTCAGATTTACTTGCTGTTAGGTACTATCCAAATTGGTAGTATTGAAACAAAGATTAACTTCTTTGGGCTTGGAGAAAAAGCATGTTCAGGAGAGAGGGGTTTTTTAAAGTTATTTATTAATTAACACTTACAATTTTATATATATATAAAGGATATAAAGTTATTTATTATTAACAGTTATTTATTAATTAGCAATTATATTATAATAGATAGTATTATACCCATCCCGTGTTCTGAAGGGATTCACACATCAGGCAAACCAGGTAAGATGCCCTGACCTGAGGAGTTGGGAATGTGCTGAATTTTGGCAGAAGTCCTGGAGTTCACCTGATGTTCAGGGCGGTCGGGTGTTTATTATATAGACAGGACTGCTCTGTGTGGTCTGTGCTAAGGCTGAGGGAGCTTCTTCAGAGAGCCAGATCTCTGAATTTTCAGCAAAAAGTTAAACTCTGTGCAAGGCATTGAACTACCAAATGAATGGATGAAAGAATAGTAAAGAGAAACAACTTTTAGTAAAAGAGGGCAGATTGCTGGAGGGGTTTCTGTCTGACAGAGCTGCATTTAACTTGGGCCTGGATCTGTAAAGGATTTCCATAATTTCCACTGAAATGTGCCTGTGTGGATCTGGTCCATTGCAATTATCTAGAATAGGAAAAATTGTAATAAATTCAGTGATAGCAGTGTCAAAGCAGCCAAACTCCCAGACAGAAAGGATGGCAAGGCTTGCATTGAAGTAGCTCTGAGTGGTTGTAACACATTAATCCCAGCTCTCTCAATACACAAAACAGAGTAACTGTGCACAGGGACCGTTACAATTCAAGCCCTAAAGCCAAAATCTTTCTCAGGATACATTTAAGGTATAGAAGGCCTTCAGTTTTGGGCACTGTGGTTGCTAATATAATGCATTCAGTTTTTAAAATAACCTTACTTTAGTGGTTTTTATTTGCCAGCTGTGGCTGGGGACAGCACGTAAAGTTGAAGAACAGAAAACACCATCTTGAAACTACTCTTTAGAGGCACTAGGATAAGAAAATTGCTCTAATTTTCGGTCAGTCTTATGTCAAGTGGACACTGGACTGCATAGGACGCTTTAAAAAGCCCTGTGTGTATGAAAAGCAAAAAGCCCCCGTGAAAGTCTGTGTTTTCTTCCCTCAGAGCATAGGAACAGGCTGTCCAGGGCAATGTCCCTGGAGGGATTTAAAAGATGTGTAGATGTGGCACTTGGGGACATGGTTTAGTGATGGCCTTGCAGTGATTATCTGAGAGGTCTTTTCCAACCTGAATAATTCTGTGATTCAGTTCTGTGAACTCCTGAGCCACATTTACAGGTAGCAGGTGATGCCTCTGTAGGATTAATGCTGCCTGTGAGGTTAAAACTGCTTCATACCACTCAGTATGTCACATACAATTCTTTTAAGAAATGCTATTAATTTTAATATTTCAATGAATATTAAATCAGTTAATCAATTTGTTTCATGTTTTATCGTAACAGTAGTGTCAAATCTAAGTAAAATTTATAATTAATGCTTAATATTACTGGACACATTGCTTCTTACATAGCATTTTGCATATTTCCTCACTTCCTTTCTTTCAAGCAGGCAGGGTTAATGTGTTTGCAGGTGTTTTTGTCTGAGTGAATTTTACTGTCAAATGACTTGGTCCAAGGGGAAGGTGCACAATTTAGATCTTGCATTGTGTCTCAGGCTTTTTGACTGGCAGACCCCTGAGACAGTGATCTTTTTGGAACAAATTTGAGCTTACTGAAGATGATGACCTTTTCAAAGTGATTTTTCATGAGATTGCTTGGGAGTATTTAATAGGCCGTAGTTTGAAAATAGCTATAGTAGGTCATTGTAGCTGCCTTGTAATAATGTACTGTTATAATTTTACTTCACATAAATTTACCTGATGTAATGAAAAATCCAGTTCTTGAGCAGGTATTAATGGCTTTCCATGCAGTGCTTTACTTCTGGAATCTGAAAATATTTTTTTGCTGTTAAAATTCAGGTGTTAGCACATCCCAAGACTAACTGTATCAGAAAAACTTTCATTATAGTTTCTCAGGTTCTTTGACTGTAAAGTTTAATGTAGAAATAAATGTGTTAATTGCTATAAGTTTATTTTATTAAAACAAACCCCTAGTAAGGAGTAAAACTATTGGTAGAGTGAGACTTTTGTTAAAAACAACAAAACAAAAAATATCATGTCTCTTGTAAAACTAGTTCTGATACTCTCATTAAAAATTTCTTTCAGACTTAGTGTTAAAAATATGCCAGAGGCATTTATCAGAATTATCTTAGTATTCATCCTACCTGTGATTGCTTTGAAATCTTTGTTGCTTCAGTACAAGTTAGAAGCTTACAGTTTCTATCACTGTTCTATGCCAAATTGCCTTCCAGTTAATGTGCTTACAGTGGCAACCCAGAGAAAATAACAAAAACAAAAAGAAAGCAGGGAGCAGAGGGAGCTGCATGAAAATATTTTGGTGGAAATGTGTGGTTTTTTCCTTTTATTCAGACTTCTTCTGTACTGTAGGTGGCTTCAGTCAGGAAGAACTGCTGAAAATATGGAAGGGCCTTTTCTATTGTATGTGGATGCAGGATAAACCTCTGCTTCAGGTATGGTAACTGGGTTTGTATTTGCTTGAGGGGGCCCCCCCAAAATACACTCTAGTGACATTTAATAATTTAGAATGGACAAAATTATTGTGTTTTTCCCTTCCCCTGCAACCCATCTGTGGCATGTGCAGGAGAAGAGGTTACTGTAACTCAGTGATCTGAACATGAATAGATCATCTTTGGAGTCACCTTCTGAAGGCCAGGTGTAGCTGTTTACTTTTCAAAAGGAGAGCTAAAATAGATGCCTCATGAAATGTTGACTTTGTGTAACTAAAACAGTAGCAGCAGGTTGCCCTTAACTGCAGCTACAATATTTGTGCAGATTTTAGTGTGCGAGTTCCACACTTCCTTTTCCTTTGTTAGTTCAGTAGCACTTCCTCTACTACCAAATTTGCCCCTACTGCATATTTTTGTCAACTTCTGCTAGTTTGTCTCCCTGATTTCCAGAGGTACTGGTTTTGGAGTACCAGCTCTCAGTAACCTCAGTTTTCAGATCACTTGTCTGCAAGAACAAGGTTTATGTCACACATAGCTCACACCTCTCCAGAGACCTGTATGAGAGCAGTGCCCTGTAAGTTTAGCATCATTTATTAATTCAAATACATGGGGTTCTTCTCCTCCTAATTTAATTTTGTCTGCTGTCAGAAAGCTGGTTTGTGCAGAGATCTGGTAAAATGAACAGGTTTTGATACCCTTGAAACTTCTCTTCCAGCTGACCTAGTCCTGGTGCAAGGATAACTACAGTACTGAAGCAACTGTTGAGAGAATGTTTTTAATTTTGAGAGATGTTTCATGAAATTCACACTTCTTGCTGTTTGCTGGTCATATGTTTAATGAGGAGACCAAACTCTAAAACATGCTACACTAACTATATTTATTTACTTTTAGGAGGAACTTGCAGCCAATATCTCCCAGCTTATCCACGTGTTTCAGAATACAGAGACTCGTAAGTACTATTTAATTACCTAATGCTTTGTAGGGTGCTCCCCTCTTTGGTGATTCCACTATCACAGTGCCAGAATAAAGACAGACAGACAGAGGGGCTGTTTTGGTGTTTTTTTCTTTCCTTTTTGTCCAACTGGTCAGTGTGATTCCGTTAAGGGAGGCAGGAGCTGAAGGATTTTTCTGTCTGGTGCAGAAGAGGTGTGTGTTCAGTGGGATGTAGGTGAGATTTTTGAGGACAGGGAGCAAAACAAACTTGTCCCCTTACTTCTCCATTCTGCATAGACTGTTCTGTGTATTT
The DNA here is from genome assembly GCA_019023105.1 of Diglossa brunneiventris. Classification (NCBI taxonomy): domain Eukaryota; kingdom Metazoa; phylum Chordata; class Aves; order Passeriformes; family Thraupidae; genus Diglossa; species Diglossa brunneiventris. The sequence goes on from CM032352.1 coordinate 5,601,905, forward strand.
CCTGCTCAAAACCAGCCTTGTTTCATGAGCTATTAAGCCGCTGGTATTCAAAATGCTTATGAAATGGAGTAGTCAGTCAATGCCAAAAATGCATGGGTAGAAATGGATGCAGAACAGATATTTTGCTCAAATATGTGTATATAACACATTGTGTGTATACACAATTGATACATATCTGTTCCTCTAATTAAACTTGTTTTTAAAAGTAGCTGTGTGCTTTTTCTTGCACTGTTCTCAAGTTTAATTGGTTATTGCAGCAGTGTCAAGCCTGTCTTCCCACAGCTCTGTCCCTGTCACTAGGAGAATCCTAGGGAAGTGTATCCCTTTCTTGAGACCCTTTCAGTTCAGCAGAAGAGCCCACTGTGCCAGACATGCAGGTGTTTCTCCTTGCTCCCTTGCAGGACACCTGTTCATCCAGACATTTTGGCAGACGATGAACCGGGAGTGGAATGGGATTGACAATCTGCGGCTGGACAAGTACTACATGGTAATTATACCTCTGGTGGTGTAATTAATAAGAGGTAATTATACCTCTCTGGGTGGTGTTTTTTCCTAGAAAATGTGTGGTGCTGGTGTGCTGGAAGGCAGCTCTGTCTGCACATGCATTGGTGTGTATTGTAAGACAAGGTATCATCTTCTTGACACACTGCAAGAGATGTTTGTTTTAAAGGCTTGCACTCACCACTGCATGAACCTAAAAGCCAGCACAGTTTATATCATGCTCAAGTGCTTTCCCTCCTATCATAGTGATTTTTCTCATTGATTTCTATACTGGAATATAAATACTGTCTCAAATGACACAGTATCAGCATCACTTTAGATCAGACTGTTTAAAAACTCTTTTATGACTCTGCACTATAACCCCAACTTTCCACCAGTAAAGTATCCACTGTAGCACATTCAGTAGTCAGAATTCTTTCTATAGGAAACAGAATATTGTAACAGGAACTAAAATCTTAAAAAGCATACCTTTATAAAGAACAAAATCCCATTATCATCTTCTTTGAAAGAAGTTAATTGCAGGCACATTCACTGGTGGTTTTTCTTTCCCAATATTAGCAGATAGAAGTTATTTCATTAAGTGAAGTGTTTTGAGCCAGTTGAATGTGGCTGGTTTACATGTGACTGTCTCTTAGTGCAATTTTCAAGTAAATTAAATTATTATTGTTATCATCTGTCCCATACTGTTGTGTCCAGTTTAAACTGTGGCTTTTCTTAGATTAAGGCAGTATTTAATGAAGAAATCAGGCGTGTGAATCAAGAGGAAGCTGTATAAAAATGATAATGAATTTTTGTGCCTAGCACATGAAAATAGTTTGTTGTCCTTTTTGCAGCGCCCTTCTGTTGCATTACATGATAGACAATCTGCCAAAACATTCATGTGAGGCAGCTTCCACTTTGTGCTATAGAGGTTGATCAAGAAATCTGTTCATATTTCAGCCACAGTGGCTCCTTTACCTGTTTTCATAAAAAACATGTTTAACAGATTTTGTGCTTTGCAGTTGATGCGTCTGATTTTGAGGCAATCCTTTGAAGTGCTGAAAAGAAATGAATGGGATGAGGGGTAAGCAGATTTCTGAACATTGTTGCATCATAAACAAGTCACCCAATATACCTGCATTCAAATATATTTTCATTTAATAGATTCTTCTTTTTCATAGATGCCACTGTCATGAAGTCTTAATGTTAAAGGCTTATTTGTTCTTCATATCACTTTGTTTAGTAACATAGTAAGGTATTCCATGTCATTAAATTAAATACAGTATTTAATGTATTTCATTTTCTGATGTAGCCAGAAGAGCTATCCCTGAAATATCAGCTACAGAGAGACTAGACAGGGAACCTGAATCCCAGAAAATACAGAAAAGGATTTTTTTTGTTTATGGTTTTCTGATTGGCCCTGACTTTTTTTTTTAAGTATTTATTTTATTGTGGTTAATCATGGTGACTTCTCTTCTGATAAGACATAACTCCTTAATTGTGAACTAGCCTCCTGTTTGTTGTAAACATCAGTGGTTTTGGTTGTATTTCTTCCATATTCTATTAAAAGGTAAATAATTGCAGTCATTTGCTCTGTCTAAAGCTCTTGTGCCACTTATAAGCTTGTTGTCTTTAAATTGATGAAGAGATTTAAATCTTTTAATTGAAAGTGCTCGATAACCCAGTGTTAAGGTTATCCTTTCTCTCACTATCTGAAATGTGGGATGCACACAGGCATGTTTTTGTGGAAACAGAAAGGAATGCAGAGCTAAAGGACACCCCAGCCCTGCTGTTCCACCTTAATTTTGCACTGGGTAAATGCCCTCAGGTTGAAGAGATGAAAATGTTCCTTGACAGGAGCAGAAGGTGTGGGAGGAGGTTTGATAAAGCTGAAGCCCTTCTTCCCACACACATGGTCATCCAAACTGACTTCTGACAAGGTTTCTTATGGCTTTGGCCTCCATCTTTCACTGGGAGGAGGCAGTGTGGGAAGAGAGGATCATGATTCCTTTGTTTGCAGAGTGAGGGAGCTCAAGAACTGCCTTTCCCTCCTGAATGGAGCCAAGAAGCTGCCTAGCATGACTTTCTTCCCTCTTGTCTTTTCAAATGCTTTTGAAGAAATCTGTATTAAAGTAAAACTGAAAGAATGTTTATGGTTTTTCAGTGTTTTGAATTTTCTTTGGGACTGGAAATGTTTATTCTGGGCAAAATTGCAGCAGGTGCCAAAGAACGCCAGGGGACAAAGCTTGGAATATACAAAACTTCATTTCCAGAAAGATAGCAATGATAGGCCTCAGGGTAAAAAAAGAAGGGAAAAAAATTCAAATTGGGTAGCTGTCCATAACTGTAAAGAAGTGGAGCTTGTTTTCAAGACAAGAGTTTGTTTTCAAGGCAAATAAGGCATGAGCAATTGAATATTAATATATTGGGGTTTTTTGCTCTTTATTTTTTTTTTCAGTCTAGTTGAACCATTGCTGCAGCTATTAATGAAAGAAGTTATGGACCCGGACAGCAATTCTCCCACTGGGATAAAATTCCATTTCATTGATATCTATCTGGATGAATTGGCTAAAGTTGGTGCAAAGGAGGTTAGAAAATACTTTGTCATTTTATTTCTGACTGATGTTAACTGTGGCATGAAGCATCTTAGAAGAAATGTATTTTTTAGGTTATGTAATTTTTAATGGTTTTAAATATAACAACACTGAGTAAGCATGAAGAAAGTGACTTATTACACGTTATGCTTTTACTTTTGTTCATGTCTTTGACAGTGGGAATATGGTAGTTTCTCCCAAGTTCCTGAGTACTGCTATGCTGCTCCAAATTGAGGTTGGAAAAATAGTTATAAAATAGTTAGACTATTCTCATTTCTTTGTTTCAGAGGGGACTCAGTGTAATTTCCCTTGTGGGAGCATGTTTTCCAGTCTTTGCTTTTGCAAAGGCTGACATAAAGCCTGCTCTTGGCTCGTTGTGTAGCACCTAAATAGAGGAGGAAAATGAGCTTTCACAGTTATCTAATATTTGCTTATTGTTGTCTGTGCATTGTGCAGTTCACCCCCACATCCAGATGGTTTTTTTGCTGGTGACATCTGTCTTGCTCTGCTGTGTGTTGCTGTGACAGTTAATTGATGGCCCTTAATTTTGGTTGCTGTTCCAGTGGGGCAGAGTTTTGCAGCCACAAAGCCAAGGAGCATCTCTCCTGTCCCTGCCCTCTTCCTGCTGCCCCACGTTCATCCCAGGCTCCTCCTCAGTTCCCTCCCCTTGTCTCTGATATTTCTCCTTGCAATGGACAAAGCTGTCAGCACTTTTCCATTCCTATTCCTTGCAGTCAGTATTCAAATCAATCCTGCCTGCAGGTTTTCAGGTTCTGGATTGTGGATCAAGAGAGAGATGAAGTTTGCACCAGAGAATTGGAGCCCAAATCATTTCTGCAGCTCCACAGTCACACAGCTGTAGTTAAGCCACTCACTGGAAGCCTGGAGAGGGGAGCAAGTCCCCCAGACTATATGAAATCATGGATGATGCTCATAAATTGGATTTTGAAGGGAAGAGTCTTTATCTTTAGCTCTGTTGTAGCTGAGAGGGTTTTGGTGCAAGCAGCCCAGTTAAGAAAAACCCAAATCTATTCTTGTCTGCTACAGACCTTTGGGAAAGTACACAACATTATTTAAGCTTTCTCTGCCTCATGGTTCCTTATCAAAAGTAAGAAGCTTTGTTGTATTTCTGTACTCAGCAGAATAAAGTGCAAGGCAGTCAGTGTTTTGATAATACTTCCAGGGAATATCTGGAAGTTAGGGGTAACAAAAAGGCCCTGGATACCTCTGCCAGTTGGAATTAGATAATATGCTGAAAGACTGTTAAAGAAGATCCCCCAATTCCAATTCCTGTACAAACACCAATATTCAAGGAATTTCAGTGTACACATACAGTATTTTCTGTACTCACATTTTTTTTCTTTCTAATCAAACAGCTCACAGCAGACCAGAATCTCAAGTTCATTGAACCTTTCTGCAAAATTGCTGCCAAATCAAAGGAGTAAGTTTGATGAAAGAATAAATATTTTTTAAGAATTAAGAAACTCTGAATATGGTAATAAATGGATCAAAGAATCATAATTTCAGAATATGGAGAAAGAAGGGTATTTTACCAGCGATGTGCACAATCATATGAAGATAACTTGTGTTTATCAAAGCTATAGATAGTCTCCATGGATTTATGAGAACTATATCAAGCTTTGTTGGTTAATTTGTCCAGTTATTTTAATTTTTTTAATGCACAGAGCAGCCGAAGTGCTTCTTTGCAGTGTAATATAGGTCAGCAAATAAAGAGGGAAATTTAAGAGGGGCACATTAGCAGGACACTGCTTGGACTAAGGGATTTCTGCTTAGGGAGTGACTGGTTGACTTTCATCATCTAAAGAGCTCGGTGTTTTTCCACATTCTTTCTCATCCATTTTCCCTCAAATTCCCACTTTTTTAACCTGGGAGGGAGGGTGTTTATGGTCTGCCTGTGGGCTCACCCTGCTCTCTGTGACAGTCGGCGTGTGCTCCACGCTGTGGCCACCGGTGTCTTTGAGATGATCGTGGACCAGTCCCCCTTCGCCATCGAGGACCTGATGAAAGAGCTGGGTACCAACAGTGATGAGGAGAATGTTTCTGAAGAAGGCAAACAGGAAGATGAAGAGATGCTTAAAACCAAAGGTAAGGAGGAAACTCTAAATTGCCCTGGTAAGAGTTGCTAGGAAACAGGTTTCAGGAACCTGTTTTCTGAAAATATTTCTGCTCTGAACCAATCAAACACGTGTTCAGGGTGTTGTAAGGATAATTGTGTTTTTCTGTCTTCCCTTCAGATGTGCTTAATAAAGCTGGTTCTTTTGGAGTCACTTATCTCAGACAAAATATTAATATTCAGTCTTTTTTCTATAATAGCAGACAGATCTCTGTCAAGAAAATCAGCACAGAATGCTGAAAACACAGAGGATATCAATGAAAATACTGATGATGGGATCGGGGCTGTTCTTCAGGTTTGTGGCTCTTTTGCTCTGTTACTGATATTTCTGCTCTCTTTTTTTCCCCATCCTTTTCAAGAGGTGAAGAAGTAAAGGGTGTTAATGGATAAATATGTTAGAAAATTTTAATCTCCTGATTTATTATAAGGTGGTATTTATGTAATGTGTATTCTGTCAGTGGTAGTAAAATAAATCCATGTCTAAATTCCTCTTTCCTCTCTCCCATACCTTCTGTTTTCTGCTCCTCCCTTCCTGTTTCAAGAGTTAAAAAATGTGTGTGCTAAAAGCCAAGTCAGTGAGGGTGGGGAAGTAATCAGCCTAATTTTGATTGAACATGGATGATGGGATACCTAGGAGAGAGGATAATATGTTACAATTTGGGTTTTCTAAACCCAGGGCCAGTGCAGTGTAGTGATTCTGACAAACCCTCCCATCAAACCCACATGCAGGTGGATACACTTCATGAATCTGTGGCTATTAAGCAAGAATTAGGACATGGCACACTTTAAATCTCATATTTAGCTAAATATTTATGGGAGTTTTGAAGTGGGTTGGCTTCTCTCTTGAGTAAGAAATCAGGTTAGGAACGTTTGAGAATGTGATACCAAGTTCAGCTGTTCTGTTAATGAAGCAGCCATCTGTACAAGTCAGTGTGTGAAGGGGGCGTAAATTTCAACAGAGGAAAACATTTTGGGTTTAAAGGAGGTGTCTGTTTCAAGATGTGTATCTTTACAAGTTACCTATTGAACTTAATACTTGGTATATTTGTAACACGAGTTGCGCTGGGTTATCTTGCATGGATAAACTAAGAGCAGCTGTGTTGTACTTCCTTCCAACAGTTTGATTACAAGGCTGTTGCTGACAAAATCTTCGAATTTGCCAGCAAGAAAAATACACCTTCCCTGAACAGAAAGCGGCTGTACAAGCTGGTCAAAAAGTGAGTTCTGCTGAAATACACCTTGTCCTGAGCTGCTTTGATTTTCTTTCTGCCCAACCTGACTTGTCCTGACACCACTGTCATGCTGTTCCTCATTGGTACCAGCCAGCTGCAGCCAGCTGGGGTTTATCTGCACAGTGTGGGTTTGAACTGCAGGATGTGACATCAGCTTGGGTGTGATGCAAGGAACAGATGCAGGAAAAGTGTTAAATTGTTGTTTTCTCAATACTTTCAGTGATTTGGTTTGAGTAGGGGGGTTACTGAGGCAGGTCTCTTCTGGAGTTGGTAACTTCCTATGCAAAAAGATGTTATTCCTGTTTTGACAAAACCATAGTAAGTGCAGTGATGCTGTTCTGCTAGTGTTATTATTGGTACTGATTGTGTAATAATGTTTTGGTTTTTCTTTTCTCCCTTCCTCTCACTTGCAGGTTCCAGGACTTAGCAGAAGGTAAGGACTGAGCAGCAGGTAGAAACAGTAGTCTCTGTCTTTATTTTCCATTAAATTACATATAATGTTCCCATACAATGTGTATTAGAATTATTTTTTCCTCTTTTTTTAATGTGCATTTCAAGAATATTATATTGGGGGGTTTGTGGGTTTTTAAAATCTCATTAAGACATATTACACATATTTTGGAGATGGCCAAATTCCTTTCACAATTTGAGCAACACTGTACTTTTTCCTTAAATGAAAGATGATTATTTTTGCTTAAGCAAATTGGAGTGGGTCATATGTTTTTCTTTAAGGTTGGGTGGGGGAAAAAGGAGTTGTTTTTTCTTTCTGTGAGAGTTATGCTGTATATGAACAGCATAAGTGTTCATAGAAGTAGGACTCTCAGTTTTCTGATACTTTATCCTTCCTCAACAGGAATTTTCCCCCAAGACATTCCTGAAGAAGTTTCTACAGATGAAGATGATGATGATGAATCTGGCAGGCGAAAGAGAAAGAAAAAAGCTGTCAAGCCTTGGCAGCAAAATGAGCTGGAAAAAGTAGAAGGTAAGGCAAGATGAATATTTGGGAGAGAGACAATGTGCAGTGACTTGTGCAGTTTGGCAAAGTGTCAGACAAAAGCTCTTCTGAGGAAGGCAACACTGTTGTTCAGGATGTGCTGATTTGTATCCTGTTGTGATGAAGGTTAAATGTGAAATTAAGTTCTCTTTGAAAGTGGGAGGATTTCTCTTCCTAATTCTGAGGCAAGCATCACCTCAAAAATTTCAGTCAAAAGCAGAACTGAAAGCAGCTGTTTGCATTGCTCCTGTGGGAAAGCAGAAACATGTCTTAAAACAGGATGAGTGTTAGAATATAAGAATTTGGGGATGTTGAATTACTTAACCCCTGAGTTGCCCTTCTGATGGGCTTAACAGGTGGGTAATAACTGTTTTTAGGGATGTTGCTATGAAAAATATGGTTGCCACAGGGAATGGTTTAGATCTTACCTGTGACAAGGCAAAATTAGCAAAATATTAATTAGGCCAGACGTCATCAGGCTGCAGTGTCCTGAGCAGCTGTAACAGTAAAACTGTGCAGGCTGATAACAGGAAAATGGTGCGCCTATTTTAAAAGAAAAGAACAAAAATAGAATAGAATTCAGTTGTTGTAAGTACCTTTGTGTTTCACATGTGTGCTATGGCATTCTTTTTGGGATGGATTTAGAAGATAAAGAAGACCTGTCAAGTGGGAAGGTGCCATCAGTTCCCCAGAGGAAGAGGAAAAAAAGGAAGAAGAGGGATAACCCAAGTGCTGATTCTGGAACAGCTGATGGAAATTGTGAGGAGGGAAAAGCTGAAACATCTGGATCCAATGCTTCTAGCCAGGAAAAGGTGCCAGAAAATAAAAAGGAGAGGAAGAGAAAAAAATTGCTAGTAAATGAGGCCAGTGAGACCACAGATGTAGCAACTGATACCAGAGAAAATCACAATATCTGTGTGCAGAACAGTCTGACTGATGCAGAACAGAGTAAAAAAAGTCAGCTGAAGAAAATGAATCCAAAAGTGCAGAATGTTCCTGCAAAACCAGCGTGTCAGAATGGACCAGCCACTGCCAGTGCAGCAGAGGATGTCAGCCCTTCTGTCACTCTGTTACCTCCTAAGGCTGTGAAAAAGAAGCAGAAAGCAGGGGCTGTCCTGGTGAATGGGGATCCCCCTGTGCAGCAAACTGACCTGAAACCTAGCAAGGAGGGCTTGCTGGGGACCCTGCCAAGAAAGGCAAGGGCTGAATCTGCACCCTCCGGAAAGGTCACACTGAAGACAAAGTTAGTTGGTTTGGAAGGGATGAAAGTCTCCAATCAAAATGCAGTAACTCTGAAAAAGAAGAGAAAAGTGAAAGAGGTGCTAAACTCTGTCGAAGCCAATGGAGTTCTGGAGACTGTATGCAAGAAAAACAGGAAGGTGGTATGTACATCTCATTCTTTTCTCTGCCTGCTTCAGGAACTGCCAGGCTCATTTCTGATCTGGCTTTAGCTTTCTGAGCATGGGGCTGCATGGGCTGCTCGCTGATGTCATCATGCATTGTCACCAAAAAAGAACTTGATTCCCCAGAAATCCACACACTGCTACAGTGTCACACCCTCCTGTACAATAACACTAAATCCTGTGCCAGCCACTCAGCTGGAAGAACCCATCTAGCTGAAAAACGGGATGTTAGGGGCAAGATGGGGTTGTCTTTTTTTGTGGTTTTTTTCTTTGGTCCCTGGGTTAATGATTCTTTTGCATTGGGCCTCTGCTTGAGCTTTACATCATGCTCACAAAGGACATCATATTTTGGCAAAACAGTGAGAAATGGGAAGATGGAACATCCCTTCTGCAGCAGCAGCACACAAGATTGGGAGCAGCTCCTTGTGAAACTGCCCACAGCAATTCCAGGAGTGGCTTCTGCTTGCTCACTGCTCCATCTTAAAAAAACCAATAGGACTGTTAGGGGAAAGGATTTGGGAAAGAGAATGGACGCTGGAACATTGGAATAGAGAATATGACACTGTGACCTTTAATGGCTGTGTGATCACATGTATGAATGGTCCAGTGTTTATAAACACAACACTGTGCTTGTTCACTAGGAAGATCCAATGTCTTCTTCAAAAATGTATGCCTTGCAGTTTGGGAATAACCAATTTTTTTGACCTCTCTACCTTCACCCCCATTTTCTTCTTTGTAACAGTTAGAACAGTGTTGATTTTTCTCAATGATTTGAAAGTCAGAAAGCATTTTGCACTGTATAGTTTTGATAGTAGCTAAGAAAGAGAGTGCAGGTGTTCTTCCCTCTCCTGCTACTGAAATTCTTTTTAACTGCTCATTTCCCATGTGCATATTCACTCTTAATACATTCAGGAGTTTAGATACATTCTTGGAAGTGTTGCTGACAGTCTCACTTTGGTGGAAAAAAATTCATAGAACACAGATGAGATTATGAGTACAAAAAGAGTTAAAGCTGCATGTTTTGAGCCTATGAGCTCACTTCTGTTTGACTTATGTTTAAACATGTAGAATTAGTTAAGTGGTGCTGCCTTGTATATGGAGATAGAGCTACTCAGTCCTTCACAGGAGAAAAAATTAATATTGAAACTTTGCTTAAATAGGAATAAAATAACTGACATTTTCTATGTTTTGATGATGAAGTACTGAGTGGGAAGAGCCAAAAAGTTTCTCTCTCCCCACTATTCAAACTGCATTTCTCTCACTGTGGGGCTTCCAAAGTAGGAACCATTGGCTTTGTCTCCTACCTCAATATTCCATGTTTCACACCTGTGTTTTCTTTGCCTATAAAAGTTTAATTTGTAAGAAAATATTATTATGACACCCTCATCTCTTTCTGTGAGAGTTTGCTGCAGGTGACCAACAGGTTCCAAGACCTGTGACAGATTAAAGATAAGAAGTTCCTGCAGATTTCATGGGAGGGAGTTGTTGGCAGAACTTAGTGTAGGCACTGAGGGAAAGGCAGCAGCACAACCCCAGCACTGGCCTGTTGGCTGGCAGGCATGGGCTACTGGGTCACTCTTCATGTGGAATTCCAAAGAAATTATGGCATTTGCTTTTTCTTGCTCAGTCCACATAGTTGTGTGAGTGTGCGTGTTAAAAGGGATGGAGACAAGGAAAGTTACTTGGAAGTTGAGTCAGGAGGAGAGGGAGAATACTGATGGAAGAAAGAAGAGGTCAGGGGAAAGTTTAAAATGTACAAATGCGGAGGAAATTGAGCTTTGCTAATTTTGTTTTCATTGCTTGAGAAATAACATGTTGTTTTCTTTCCTTGTTTTAGTTATGCAATCCTGGCCTTGTGCCCAGAAATGGAGGCATGTTTTGATTCTTGATTTCAAGGACAGCACACACGTCCAGAGAGTTAGCTTCAAATATTCAGAGGAAGGAGGGGGAGGAGAAGGGGAAAAAAACCAGACAAGATCAGCATTATTTCAGAGTTGTCTCCACAATTCAGAAAATGAGAAGTCTTGTGGTTTTCCCTTCTATTTGAGGCAGAAGTGATTTTCAGACCAAAAGAGGCGATATCTGCTTACATTTCCCACAGTTTGTCAGTGAATACCTTTGGAATTCCATGTCTGTAGGTTGGTGAGAAGCATTACTGAACTTCTCCTCACCACAGTCCACAGACAGCAGGTTAGAAAGCTCTGCCAGTGCAAGTCCTAAGAATTGCCTTGTACTGGAGACAAGAATTGCTTTGAATACCATAAAAGTATGAATTTTAGTCAGCGAACCAGTAGCACTACACAATAGCTGAATTTCTGAAAGTGTAGTCATATTTCATACTCCATTTTTTTCTTCAGAGTTTTCATCTTAGCCCAAAGCTCTGTTTGTTCATTAGTTATTTATCTTATTCATCCAGGGGTATCACAGAAGAGTTTTGGCTTATGGTGAAGGAAAAAAATGATCACTTGTGTGCAGGAGAGATGCATCAGTTGCAAAGTATCCTCATGCACATGGAGAAAACTTGTTTGTTTGCACTCTGCTGGGCTTGGCAGATCCATTACAAATTCTTCCTTTTGTGCTTTGCAATGACTTTCCTGTTTCTGCACAGAGCTTGCCTTAAACTTCTGCTTTCAGTCATGCTAATTGCAAAATCACCTGCTGGGAGCTAAACATGGTGATTAACTGATGTGAGTGTGTGGTCAGCACTGGTCACAGCACTAGGTATTAGCTAATACAGAACTTTGTACTGAAGCATTTTTCCCTTTCCCTCCTTGACAGGAAAGCACTGCTGCTCTGTCACCATTAAAGAAAAAGAAAGCTAAACCAGGAAGTGATTTTGTAAAATTTGAAAAATCAACTGTACCAAAGGCAGTGTTCTTCAGGAAAGCCAGAAGCACCATCTCTTCCCCCAGGACACCCATGCAGGTGAGGTGATCTCACAAAGGGCAGCTGAGTCTGGGAACAAGTGTCTTCCCAAGCAAGCTCCTCATCACTTGTGATGTCTTTTCCACTCCCTGTTAGTCTCCTAACATGAGCAGATCTAACTGGAAATGTTGATGCTGTAGACAGAGTCACACATGGCTCCAGAGTTTCAGAAAAGGAGTTAGAGATGTCTCTGAAATCTCTTCTTCCCTCCCCTCTGTTTTCAGCCTTCTTGTTGAACACACACCATTCTGAATTTGCTTATTTCACAAGAAAGCAAAAACAAACTGATTTCAGTCTCACAAAGGGACTTTAAGCCTCCATTTCTTGTTTGTGGAAAGTGGCAACAGTGCAGGGCTTCAAAAGTCTGCCCTGTTCTCTAGACCTTTTTAACATTTAAAGCTTTTCAAGTCCTCTTAGCAGTTTGAAATTGGCAAATCTGTTTAACACACAAATATCTTCTTGTTTGTTGATGACTTACGTAATAACATTAAAGAGAGTGTGTGATTTCTACACAAATTGAATATGTTTGCTTTTGGCTAGGAAAACAGTGCTGTCTTAGCAGCAGTCAGTGCCAGAGGACTGGGGCAATTCTAAGCAAAATGAAGGAAGAAGTAGGCTGTTTTACATCAGTGGGTGCAAATGAAAGAACTCAAAGCATTGCCTCAAAAATCTTATTTTATTTTATGTCTTTATTTTGCTTTATAGCTGAACAAACTGCAGACACCTGGCTCCAAAAGAGTCACGTTTGGCTTGAATAAAAACATGACTGCGGGTGAGTCTGATGTGTGTGTGTCCACAGTCTCTCTGGTAACTGAGGAATGGGGAAGTGATACACACTCATACACCTGTGGGACACCTCTAAAACTGGATGGTTCTGTTCCTGTCTCAATATTTGTGTTTAGTTTACAAACTCTCCTCAAGTTCCTTCCCAGAGGAGATGGTAAAGTTTAGGACATTGAGCCCTGCAGCTAGACCTGAGCAATTCCAGGGTGCTGCATTAGTGACCTGCAGGAGGAGGCTTGTGGGTTGAAAACTGCAGCAGGGTGCTGAACTTACCTTCCTGAGCTGCCTGTGTGCAGAGCTCCTCTGGAAACACCTGCACTTCACAGTCTTCATTGCTCACTTCTGTTTCCCAAGGCAAAGATGCTGACATGCTGATAAAATCAGACTTTGTAGTAGCAAAGTTTGCTTTTTATTTTGGCTGCTTGTGGCTTATGAATGATCATGAGTAGATAAAGGTCACTTCTGTTCTGTAAGCAGGTGGTATTTTCCCTGTTAAATAAATGTCTTGCTCCGTAGCATGCAATTATATTCCATGTATTCATTTAGCTACTTTTTAACTCCCTGAAGTGTGCAAAAGGTCAAGTTCAAATTGAGAACAGTGTATTTAGGTAAATGTCTTCATGTTAATGTAACACAGCTGAACAAAATGAAAAATAAGTGCCTCCCTGCTTGGCTGAAGGGATGGCCAAGAGTCTCTGGAGCTGTTCAGCAGTCAGAGTAGAGACACTGCTTACCCACTGGCATCTTTTAAAGTCCAGTGGGGTGTTTTTCAGGCTAGCTGGAACTCTTGTGTCTGAGGAAAAGGCTCAGGGTCTCTGGTGATCTGTGGAACCATGGGGAGGGTTCACAGTGGATTGCAGCAGACCCTGTTCCCCAAGGGATGTTACTGTCATATTTTCTGAAAAATCCCTTTGCTCAGGATTTTTCTCCTGGGAAGCTGAGAAGCATCAGAGAAAAATGAAAATCATAATTATCTGATTGCTTCTCCTGTGTTTGGCTGCTTTGGAATGTGGTTGGACATTGTTTACCAGCTGGTCATTGTTTGATTTGTTTCATGTGAATTGTTTTGACTTAATGACCAATCACTATCAGCTGTGTCGGGACTCTGGAAGCAATCATGAGTTTTCATTATCATTCTTTGTAGCCTTCTGTTTGTATCCTTTCTCTATTCTTTAGTATAGTTTTAGTATAGCATTCTTTAATATAATATAATACCATAAAATAATAAATTAGCCTTCTAAGAACATAGAGTCAGATTCATCAATTCCTCCTTCGTCCTGGGGACCCTGAGAATACCACAGAGGGGCTCTGCTGAGAAATGTGCTTCGCCACCATCTCTTTTCTCTGCCAAGGCTTCTGAGCCCTGCTGGGCTTGAGGATCTAACTCAGTTTTCTAGGGCTGGGAAATGCCACAGTTGACTGACAGGCCCAGTTATTGCAGGGGTTGCATTTCTTTGTAACCTGTTGTCTTGTTTTTCAACAGAATTCAAAAAGACTGACAAAAGTATATTGGTGAGCCCAGAAGGACCCTCCCGTGTGGCTTTCAATCCTGAACAGAAACCTCGTCATGGGGTGCTGAAGTCACCCACAGTGACCCCAGCAAAAGAACCCCAAATGAAGAGACCATTTACTATGTCAGCTAAGAAGAGACCAACTGCTGTGGACTTCTTTTAAACCAACACATGTGGCCTACTTTTGTACAGGACATTTTGCTAACCTAGAATGTTCTCTGGAGGTATTTTGAACTTCTTTATTTTTTTAAGTTAATACAAATTGTATATACAAAATTCTGATTATGACCTGGGTCATTGCTATTTTGAAACCACTTCAGCTCTACCTTGAAATACTTGTTTTGTCTTTTTACAGAAAAGAAACAAAACCCAATCTCTGCTCAGGTTTGGTCTACAAAAAGTATGGTCTCTGCCCATGTCATTCCCAGAGACTTGTCCATTTAATTAAGGAATGTTCAGGGTTTGATAGTTCCAGAGATTTTTTTTTTTTGAGCCAGTGTAAGACAACTTGCACTTCATGCTGTTAAACTGTCTTTCATTAGACAGAGTTTAAATTGGAAAAAGGCAATGCAAATTTTAAGCCTACTTGGTCATGTATTTTAAAATTCTACGCTGTCATTTATCATGTGTCACCCCTGGCATCCTGTTAATTCTTCTGGAAATAATGATTACCTTGTGTATCTGTTTAATAACAGCTGGACTTGGGTAGCTTTGCAGCTAGCAAGAGAGCTTTCCCTGGGATAAGAAACCCTTAGCTGTTGCTCAAGTGGTCACTGGTGCAAATAAACCTTCACAGCTGGTTCCCTGCTGAGTTGGGGACAAGTCACCCCATTGTTTTCAGTCATGCAAGTGCCAAATCTGGCTTGAGCCTGTCACACTGTGAGCTGGCTCCTTCTCTTCACTGAACTGAAATTCATGCAGGAGAAATCTTTGATATTTCCAGGTCTACCCCCAGCCCCCTCTGCTGCCTTTCCTGAAGGTCTGACAGGACTCCTGGGTTTCTGCTTTAGCAGCTGGTGTCACCACATGGAGCCAGAACTCAGCCCTCATTCAGTGCATGAACTCTACCTGGACTGAAGTGAGCTAGATGGGTGTAGTGCATCTTTGAGTAGGACACATCTCTCTGAAAGCTTTGTGCCTCTCAGCACAGGGTGAAACTTTACAGCCCATGCAGCTTGGTTTTGGTTTTGATGTAGAATCAGATGTCCACTTGGCATTTCTTGGAGTTCAGTTTTTATTTGGATATTTTATTACTACTCTGCGTGTTTTGTTTTAAATTTGCTTCTTTGGTAAAGATTGAGGTGCATTGCTGCAAGAGATCATTTATGTAATCTGAATGGGAACAGTGAGGAGGGGAAGAGTAAATTAAAATAAAACCTTTTTTGATACAATTGGAAGATTCAAAATCTTTCTTTGGAAATTTTCCTTATGTGAATGAGGCAGAGGCTTTGCAGCAGATCTCTACATTAGAGCTCAGCTTGGAAGCACAGCCTGGTGCCAGAGCAAAGTTGTTTATGAAGCTTCACACCAGTTATTCCTGTGATCCTGTAGGAGAGAGGGTGAACCTGCTTCATTGCCTTGTCTTAGGATAACTGGATTATCAGTTAAACAAACTGATAAATGTTTATTTAGCTACTTCAACCAGCAGAAGTACATTTTGTGACATATTTGCATACTTCAATGCTGGTTTTTACCAGTCCTCTGCCAGATTACTCCTCATAAGCAACGGTATTGAAACTCTTCTTTTGTACCTCATCTACAATTGCTTCAAAATACTGGGGTATTCCCAGATGGCTGGTTGGTCTCAGCTGCTCAATTCTAATCCGTCCCAGTTCTCTCACTAAGTTTGTGACAGTCCATGGTTTGTGGTACTGCCAGAAATGAATTTTGCTCTTGTCTTTTCCCATTTACAGTGAAGGACTGAATTTAATTTTGTTTTGGTATTGGTCTAGGCTGTAGCTCTTTGTGTGATCAATAAAGAACTCTGGAGAATACACTGATAAACGAATGATACTCATTTATGCAAGTATTGTTCATTTATGCTTTTAAAAAAATCATTGTATATTGGCATGATGGATTTTATTGACAAGATGATGGTAAGTAGGTAACAGCCTGTTCAATATGTTGTACTGCTACTTTGTCCTGTGAGTGAAAAGTCTCCTGTGGAATATGCATAAAACCATTTGTATGTGCATGGTTGTGAATGCCTCAGGTTGGAGATGCCACATTCCTCCAAGGATAGAGATGCAAACAATCACTTGGTGGATCTGATGTGCACAGAAAAATCCAGGATCCAGATACATTGGGGGTTTGGTTTGGTTTGAATACATATAACTTATTATGGAAGTATATTGATTGTCTGGGTCTTTTTCTGTTGAATGGAGATCCACTGAACTGTTGTTTGTCCAACTATTTTGTTGCCCACAGTGTTAAACAGAGAGGGCAGAAATGGCAGTCAAGTTTTTATCTAAAATTTTAGTGATGTGGTTGCTTGTTGCAATGCATCCATAATCCATCTGTGCCATGAAACTGGTGCAGTGTTTTGTAAATATACCTGTGAGGTGGGTATTGTCTTTAGTGGTATCTGGAATTTCATTCAGGAGAACTTTACAAACAAAACCCTACCACTGTCAATGCAGTTTATTCAGCATTGTTGAGTTATATTTGAATACATTACCCAAATTCTTTGGATAGTGACAATGCCAATAAGCATTGAAGACAAAAAAAAAAAAAAGAAATGTAACTCGCAATATCCACTGCATGGACACAACAGTACTCTGGGAGAGGTGTATTGGTAAGAAAAGAGAAAGGAAAACTCATCTGACCTGTTTGATGTCACTTTATATGGTTTTTTTTCAGTGTTCTTCCAGCTTCCTAGCTGCCAGCCATGCTCTGAGTCAAAAATAATGTGGCCTAACTTTCAAAGGACAGTGTTTTTTAATGATTGTATTTTTGTTACAAATCTGATCAACTTTGTCAAGCTTTAATAGTTTATAATTCTTCATAGCTTCAAGAGTACTCAAAAGCACAGAAATTAATTCAGCAAGGCAAAAAGTTGAAATTCTATTTCAATTATTGGATATGCAAGATCTCTTATAGTCAGTCTGTCAAAGCTGTGTGACTTGGAAAGTATCCAGTGCCCTTTGTCATGAATTACCTGCTCTGAGATTTCATTAGAGACAGGGAAAAAAGTATCATTTTATCTTCCTCTGCAAGAGCATTGTTAATACAAATACAATGTCTAAGCATTACATCATTTAATCTAGTCCAATAAACCGTATTTTTTGTGGACGTTGTATTTTGGGTAAATCTGTGAATTTGGGAGGTTGGAGAGGGTAACATCTGGGGGCCACTTAAAAGCACAAAGTTATTCTTGCTGGTGTGCACCTGCTATATGTATTTTTCTTTTATTTGATAGTATAAAGAGCCCAAACTGAAGAAGGCTCAGACACTTTTGGAGTAGGCTTGGGACAGGACACAGCTGTTCATACACCTTGATCTTCAAACCTTTGGAACCCAAAGTTCCAAAGATATGAAGTTCAAGGTGCATGAACTTTGGGTAAGAGATAGCAGCACCTAAAAGATTGCTCAAGAGAAATTAGTAGATCACACCCTGTCACTGCTTGGTGATGAAAATTGAAAACTGAAGTGGTAACGTGGCAAGATGTGCACTGCGGAGTGCCAGGATAGGTGGGAGATGGATACTTGGAAAGCTCTTGGTCTGCTTGTTACCAGCAGCACATCTGAAAGAATTGGTGTACAGTCAAATCCTGCACAGGGTGCTGCAACCCCACCTCAGGTAGTGGCAGGCCCTGCACCTTCTCAGGATCAATTAAAATTAATCACAATTTTTTGACAAGCACATAATTTTCAGGAATGCAGAAGTAATTATTCAGACAAAGAAAACTGATCTATCCCTTCCAATGTCACTAGTAAAGTTAAATCATGAGTCCTCAGGTAAAACAGGAACAGAGTTCCTTCTTGTGTAAAAGAGGCTGACCCAGAGCCTGTGTACCATCCCAAAGGAGTGACACAGGGTGGCTTCAATATGGACACATGATCTAAAGATGCTGCTTTTCCAAAGGTGCTCACCTGTGCCTGGTCCATCATGGGAGCCATATGGGACCAGGATAAGCAGCAGAGATCTGAAACTGAAACAGCTGCAGTCTGTGGCCAAGTCTGTGCCATTGGGGAAGCCATGCAAGAGCCCCAGGGCCAAGGGAGAGCCCTGAGGCACACCACTCATCCCAGCCTGCAGCTGGACATGGAGCCACTGCCCACAACTCCCTGGCCGTGTCCGTCTGGCCAGTGGCTGTGCCCTGAGGAGCCCCCAGAGCCAGGGCTCTGCAGGGTGGGGCTGCGGCTGTCATGTGGCACTGTGTCCAAAGCCTCACAGCGGCCTGGGCACATCAGGGCTACAAGTGCCCAAGGCCAGGGCTGCTCCATGCCAATTCCAGTGGGGCTGGCTGTTGAAGAGATGTGGGGTGTGGCCCTTGGTGACACAGGTGTGTGGTGCCAGGGCCTGTGGTGATGCAGGACACAGTGGCACCCAGAGGCCTTTGTGACACGGCAGACCCCGCCCTGCCAGAGGGGCGTCTGAGGGTGTCTGAGGGTGTCTGAGGGGCATCTGGGGGGTGTCTGAGGGGTGTCTGAGGGGCACAGAGCCCTGGGGTGCCCAGTCCCAGCAGAGCCGCTCTGCCAGGAGAAGCAGCTCCCCTGAGAGCCTCTGTGGCAGAGGACGATGGAGCCGCTCACAGAGGAGGTGAACCCCAACTCCCCCCCTGCCATGGAGCAGCCAGGCCCGTGCATGAAACCCCAGGTGACGGCCAGCCATGGAGGGAGAGGGGATGGAGGGAGCTGGCATGGGGCTGGAGAGCAGCTGCCTGGAGGACAGGGCCCTGTAGCCCCTGATGTGCCAAGGCAGTCGCCTCCGTCCCCCAGAGCACAGAGCCAGGACCCTGCCCCACACAGCCCCAGGTTCCCCCCCAGCCCCAGGTTCTCCCCCAGGCCCTGCTGCTCCCCCAGCCCCGGGTGCCCCCTCAGCCCTCACCCTGGGTGTCTGGAAGCCCTCAGGGAGCAGGAGCAGGGGGCAGTAGGGGGGACAGAGCTGCCAGGGCCACAGACTGTGGAGTGGGATTTGGCCAGGGAGGAGAGAGAGAGGGAACTCTATGTGGGCAAAGAAACTGCCCCAGTGGGGAAAGGAGAGTGGCCACGAGCTGTTCCAAAGGGAAGATAAATACCAAGATCTGTCTCAACTGGAATTGGAGAGAGACCAAGAGTTGTCCCATGGGGAAGTTGTGACATGCCAGGAGCCTTCCCAAAAGCAAGATGTGAATGTCCAAGAGCTGTACAAACAGGATGATAAAAGAGACCAAGAGCTGTCAGAGGGTGAGATACACCCAGAGCTGTGCCACCAGGAATTTGAGAAATACCAAGAGCTATCCAAATGGCTGGACATGGGAATCCAAGAACTGTTCCAAGAAGAAAACAACAGCAACAAAATGTTTCCCCAGTGGGAACACGCTATGGACCAAGAGCTGTCTGAAGGAGAAGTCAGACGACACCCAAAGTTGTCCCAAGAGAGAAGTGACAGTGACAAAAAGGAGTCACAGAAGGACTTGGAATGCATCACCATCCACACTATTTGGATCAACCCCAAGTACCCACAGCTCCTACAGGACCTTGACACTGCTCCCCAGGACTCAGCCAAGGCAACAGCTTCTCCTGCCTTGGCTGAGCAGATGAAGGCAGCAGGGGCACAGAGCCAGGGCCCTGCCCTGCACAGCCCCAGCTGCCCCCCAGACCCCTCAGCTCCCTTGGCTGAGCACGTGAAGGCAGCAGGGGCACAGAGCCAGGGCCCTGCCCTGCACAGCCCCAGCTGCCCCCCAGACCCCTCAGCTCCCTTGGCTGAGCAGGTGAAGGCAGCAGGGGCACAGAGCCAGCACAGCCCCAGCAGCCCCCCAGACCCCTCAGCTCCCCAGGAGGGAGCCCAGGCCCTCAGGGAGCAGCCAGCTCCCCAGGAGAAACGCCCGTCCCGCTTCAGGCGGGCACTGCGGGCGCTGCTCCGCTGGCCCTGCCTGAGGGCTCAGCCGGACAATCAGTGCCCGCTGCCAGCGCCAGGCCCGGCCCCGCAGGCCCACAGCCTGCCCGGTGTCACACGGGCTGCCTCTGATGTCCAGGGCTCAGGGACATCGGCTCCTTGTCGGGAGAATGGCCTGGCTGAGGCTTAGGGCTTGAGAGGCACCAGCCATGTCAGAGCCAAGGGCAGGAGCAAAAAGCTCAGGGAGAAGGAGCTCCTGCTCAGAGGGGACACCAAGGATACAGAGTGACAGCCACAAGGACATTTGGCACAACTTCCCAGATAAGGACAAAACTCATAAAGCCAACTCAGCAACTGTGCTGAAATCAGTTCCAGCTGGGGAAAAGGTACTTCTGGCACGGGGAGACAGCGACTACCAACTCCTGGCCCAGTGACCGCAGGAACCCAGCAAGAAAAAAGTATTGTAGAAACAGGCGATCCCCTGGCCAGGAAATAATGTGCTCTGACTCCATGATTCAGAAGGCTGAACAATTGCTTTATTAAGCTATTCTATATTACACTAATACTATACTAAATTACGTACTAAAAAGATACTATACTATACTACAGAATATTACACTAAAGAGATACTAAAGAAAAACCTGTGACTGTCTCAGACAGTCTGCACAGCTTTGACCCAATAGGCCAAGGAATCAAAACAACCTTCACCGGTATCCAATTAACAAATCACTTTGGGTAAACAATCTCCATAACACATTCCACATGTGCAAAACAACAGGAGCAGTGAATAGAGAGAAGAATTATTTTCTCTTCTTCTCCGAGGCTCTCACTGCCTTCCCCAGGAAAAATCCTGGGAGAGAGAATTATGTCTCTCTCTGTTCACAGCAGGTAAATACCACATAAAGGACCCTCTTCAAAAGAAAACAAAGACTGAGCATAGAGAAAGATTAGTTAGAATTAAGAAGCAAAGGAATCTCATATCCAATAGAAGAAAATATTAAGATATTCATATTAGCTAATTATAAATTAATTAGCTAACAGAATATTAGCTAACAGAATAACAGAAACTATTATATTAATATTTAATAAATAGCAAAAACATAATAGTATTATAACACACAAATTAAGTATTCCATATTATTTAATATTTACAGTATCTCTACATAGATTTTTTCATAATGAATATATTTTGAATATCATAACATATATCATGTATATATTATATAGAACATTATATATTGCATATATATGAATTTATATCTAAGTATTTAGATATGATACTATAAAAATAGTAAAATCATTTTTAATGGAAATAATATGTGAAATTAGTGAGAGAACCATATAACTGGTACCCAATGAACATGAATGCCTTTGTTCACTAAAATGTATAAATAGTAAAAAGTTTTGATAGTTACTGTGCTGCCTTTGTGGATTTGCCACCCAGCACCTCCTTCTGTGCAGAACTGTAAATAAAGGAAATAGCTGAACTCTGTGTGGGGATTGGCTTCTTGCACACAGGGTGAGAGGATCCCTTTTGGCACAGCAGCTTTGCCATGGCCACGTGGATAAAAGCTGCTGCTTTTCCAGCCAGGCTCAGCTGTGCCCGGCCCATCTCGGAGCCAGACGGGCGCAGGCAGGGCAGCAGAGATCTGAAACTCGGCGGCTGCGCGGTCGCTGTGGCCCAGACAATCCCACAGCAGCCACGAGAGCCCCTCTGGGAACAAGCACCAGATCCCAGAGGGCACCTCTGCCAGCTGCTCCCCGAGTCCCTGCACTGAGGAGTTGCTGTCCAGGTGTTTGGGGAACCTCCTGGGGCTGCTTGAACCAGCTGTGTGGTGTTCCCAGTGAGCACCTGGCAAGCTGAGTTCCCCCACAGGGACAAGGGCAGCTGATTTGGAGGTGTCCCTTGGTTCCTTTAAGAATCATTTCTTGGTGTTGACCTCCTGGCTGGGTGGCCAAGAGCAGCCTCCCACAGTGACACCCTCTCCCTTGGTGTGTCCCTCAGTCCTTCCCCAGAGGCTTTCAGGTGGCCTTGCCAACTGCAGCTCAGGACATTCCAGTACCTCCAAAGCTCAGGGCAGTGCCCTGCACACTCCCACTGCAGTGCTGCTTCAGCTGTCTCCAACGGGGCCTTGCCTGTTTGTACCCACCATGGTGCCCTGCTTGCACACCCCATTTGTGTTCACACTCCTGCTCTGCACACACCCTCTGCACTCTCACACTTGTGCCCAGCGCACCCATCCCACACACACATCCCTGCAGCACCAACCCCTGTTCTCAGCCATCTGGATGGATGTGGCACTTTGGGATGTGCTTTAGGGGTGGTGATGGTGCTGCTGGGATGATGATGAAACTGGATGGTCTTGCTTGTCTTTTCCAATCTTGATGATTCTGTGACTCAGGGACTGCCCCAGGTGCAGCACCTGGCACTTGGCCTTGTTGAACCTCGTGAGGTTCTTGTGGTTTCACTTCCCAAGCTTGCTCAGGTCCCTCTGCATGGTCCCATCCTTCCATAGTGTCACCTGTCCCTCTCAGCTTCCCATCCCCTGCAAACATGCTGAAGGTGAGCTGGATCCACTGTCTGTGCCATTGGGGAAGCCATGCAAGAGCCTGAGGGACACCCCTCATCCCAGCCTGCAGCTGGACATGGAGCCACTGCCCATGACTCCTGTGCCCATCCAGCCAATTCCTCATCCCCAGAGCAACTCACCCTCCAAACCCACAGCTCTCCCTGTGGGCAGAGCAACACAAAAACATGCATACTAGGTCAGTGAGATAAAGAATTAAACTGAACAGGAAAAAAGTTGAAATAATTGTTCAAGATCTTCTTAATGACAAGAAAGACAGACTTTCTAAGTCCAGTAAGATTTGTGAGTGTGTCATTCCTTAGAGTTCCCTTCTGCTGTTGAATGTTTTTAGTCAATGAAGATTTGGTGAGGCTTCAGCCTGGACCCTTCTCAGTGATCATGCTCAAAGAAGGATACAACACTAAAATTGCTCTCTACGAGGAAATTTTGCTCTTTAGTAAGTAATGGGGATAGGGAAAGAGTACCTGACTAAATCCTACCTCACTGAAACAAGTCTGTGAAAAAACTTGGAAGTGCCAAGAGTTAGGCCCTTCAGGGAAATGAATTCCAGTCTCAGTTTAGGGAACAGATGTCCTCCCAGTGTTGCCCCATGTTTTTATAGGCTTTGCCACTATGATAAACATCTGGGAGACATATGCTATAAAATTAAGGCTTGAACTGTAAACACTTGTCTAATCCAATAATGTGTACTTGCCTTTGCAAAATATTGTCATGGAATAATTTTTATTTCTGAAAATAACGCCTTCAACTCTTTAATTAACCCCTTTGAAAAGGAGGATAAGAATCACTCACAAGGTCTGCACTGCCTTCCAGCAGAGTGTGCTGACTCTTTCTCCCTTAGAAATCCATTTGGGAACCTGTTCTGGCAAGAGGGCAAGAAATTGTTTTGTTGTTCCCAAGCTGCAAAATTGGCCACTGAAGGCCTGAGCTGTACAGAGTTGCTTGCCAAGAGTAGGAAGTATTGTGTTGCATTGTAATGCCAGGCACAGGAATTCACAGTTGGCCACTGGCATGTTCAGGGCTTGCAGACACATTTTTGCTGATTATCTCTAACTGGCTGTGGACAATGATGTTATCTGCCCAAGGAACCTGCCACTGCTGCTGATAATGTTAACTCAAATATCTGCCAGAACCAGATGACAACTCTTCATTTTTGCCCATTTATCTCGTGCAATTTTTGTATCTTTTTTATCAGTTTAGCTTATTTAATTGTAGAGGTTGATAACTGTCCTGAAGAAAAATAATTGAGAATGCAAGTTTCAAAGTTTGGTATTAAATCCTAATAATGTCTGCTGATTTAATTCTACCATTTTATTTTTGTTCTAAGGAGAAAAACCCAGGAAACTTTCGGAACTATATAGGTTAGACTTTGCTACTAATTACAATGGTCAAAGTGACAGGAGTAGGGAGGGTTGTCCCCTAATAACAGAGACAAAAACAAGAGCAAATTAGAAGGAATTTCCAGCCTGGGACAGAACCAGCCTCTCTCAGACTCCTCAAATCTGTCCTCTATTACTACTGTTTTGCTAATTAGTGAAATTACAACAGCTGTAAAAAGCTAGCTTATGTAGCTCATGTCTGAACTTACTGTATTTCATTCAGATTTTTAAAGGTTAATTTAAAGTAGAAAATCTCTTTGTAACCACTGAAGGAAAAGAACAAAATGAAATTACCATTACCCAGGTAACAGGACTAGAAATAGATGTGGTATTAGTCAACTTGGCATGTACACCCTGCAGCTTGAAAACTCAAATGCAAATCTGTTCTGTTTCCAGCACTGCAGTGGCCTGGCTCCCCACTGCTTTGTGTGCACATTTCCCCAGGGAATAATCTGTGCAGCTTTGCCAAGCTGATATCCCGAGCAGTGGGAGCTGAAGCAAGTGACTCATGACTGCAAGACGACAGCATGTGATGCAAGACACACACAGGACAAACTGCTGAGAGATGCAGTTCATGACTGAGAGGTTTATTCCCATTGCCAGGAAAGGCCTTGGTCTTTTCCAGCTGTTATGGGGTTTCATAAAACAAATATGCAGTGTGTGCAGAATTTCTGACCCAAAATCTAAGTCAAACAATGTTCAAGGTTAAATAGCAAAAACCAGGTACAGAAGTGTCTGTGAAATCAAAGAATTAAAGGCAATGAAATATCACCAATTTCTTCACATTTTCCCCAAAAGTGCCTTAAAAATGGAGCAGAACAAAATCATTTGTATGCATTTCTCTAAAGCTGGTGTCCTGACACATGTTGTCCTGTGTCACCCCATAACTGCTTGTATCTCCTACTTCTTTGCTTCCCAGAGCAGGGTTCTGCTTTGCTGCTGGAAATACACTTGTTGACAAAGGGGTATTTCCACTTGCTTGGCTACCCCTTAAATTATATGAATTATAGTTATTATAATTCAAGGATAAAAACAGATAACAAGAATTAAACTCCTGACAATGAGTTACTTTTCCCCAGTATTAGGTAGTGGATACTGAGTGCAACAGAACTGGCTCCTGAGGGTGCAAGTATGAGCATTCAGGACAAAACTGCAAGCAAATACAAAGAACCTTAGCTCCTTTAGTCAAGCAAAAGAGGCTTCCTGGTTTTACATTAACTTCAGCTATTTTATTTCATGGGAAATATGTGCAGATATCAGCACCAGCCAAAATATTTTGTGTATAGTTATGGGGAGTTGTACCAGAGTAAGAGGTGCTTTAGCTTAGAATTGCCCAGCATAGTGGTGTTGCATGTTTTTATAAAAAGCTGTATTTTCAGTTTCTGAAGGAGATAGAGATCAAGAATGCCATGCTAGACAGTGCTGTTTAGCTGTGGCAGCTTGTGACAGCAATGCAGCATTTTAAACAGAACTTTTTTATCACTCACCTGAATGTTGAGTTTGCTGTGGTCCCCAGGACGAGGTGAGAGATGAGAATCTGACTCCATGTTCTCAGAAGGCTGATTTATTATTTTATGATATGATATTATATTAAAGAATGCTATACTAAAACTATACTAAAGAAAGAGAAGGATACAGAGAGAAGGCTTAACAAGAATGAATAATAAAAACTCATGACTGACTCCTCAGAGTCGGACTCGGATGATGGTGATTGGTCATTAAGTAAAAACAATTCATATGAAACCACTCAAACATGCACCTGTTAGTAAACAATGTCCAGACCACATTCCAAAGCAGCAAACACAG
The DNA here is from genome assembly GCA_019023105.1 of Diglossa brunneiventris. Classification (NCBI taxonomy): domain Eukaryota; kingdom Metazoa; phylum Chordata; class Aves; order Passeriformes; family Thraupidae; genus Diglossa; species Diglossa brunneiventris. The sequence goes on from CM032352.1 coordinate 5,627,774, forward strand.
GAAAAGCTAATCAGATAATTATTAGTTATATTGTTTTCTGAGGCTTCTCAGCCTCCCAGGAGAAGAAATCCTGGGGAAGGGATTTTTCAGAAAATGTGACAGTGACACCTGGGGACCCAGTCCCTTGGATGCTATCCCACAAGCAGTTCCTTTTACCTCAGTAAAACAATGAATGTGAGGATTGCAAGACTGGGCCTGACATTTGGAGGCAAGAATGCTCAGAACACATGGAGCTTTGGCAGGTCAGTGACAGAGAACAGGTTTGAGTCAAAGTGTAAGTGAATACACAGCCCACTTGATCTTCTGATCGTGTCGTCCCTTATATTGACAATTCCCGACAAAGTTAACCACTTTAATGAGGCCAAGGGAAAATTTGGCATGAAACAAGCATAACAGTGCCCTCCTACATCAAATGTTGCTAATACTTTATGGCAATTATCACAATCATAAATTGGTACTTTACAATCTGTCTTAGCAAACATTCAACTGAAAAGCAAACATTAGTATCTTAAATCCAGCTGACTCAGGGATGCACAATTAGATATGTCTAGATGTGAGCAAAGCCTTTGATACCACTTCCCACAGGATTCTTCTGGAAAAAACCTGGCTTGGACTGGTACATTCTTCACTGGAGCTGGGAAAGGGTCTGGAACACAAGCCCTGTGAGAACAGCTGGGGAAACTGAGGGTGGTTAGCCTGAAGAAAAGGAAGCTCAGGGGTTACCTTATGACTCTCTACAACAACCTAAAAGGAAATTGTAGGGGAGGCTGGTCTCTTCTCCCAGCTAACAAGCAACAGGACAACAAGAAAAGGCATCAAGTTGCAACAAGGGAGGTTTAGACTGGTATTAGGGAAAATTTCTTCACTGAAAGGGTTGTTAAGCACTGAAACTGGCTGCTTGTGGCTGAGTTACCATTCCTGGAGGTATTTAAGAGATATGATGTGGCGCTTAGGGACATGATTTAGTGGTGGACTTGATGATCTTAATGGTCTTTTCCAATCAAAAAGATTCTATGATTCTAATTATTAATCTCTGATGGTTCAATTCTGCCACCTTCAAGACTTATTGAGGAAAGGAGTGGGTATTGATACTGTTTTCACATAACCATGACTATTTTATTTTCTGTCACATCTATGATGATTTATAGAATCCATACACAATGCACAATATCTGATTTAAGGCCTCTCTCTATGCATCTTCTATCAAGCTCAGTGTATCATATTCTTGGCACTCCCATATCTTTCCCATTGTGCTTATATCAAAAATCTGGGCTTCAGGAGACCTTGTCAGATAAAGTCTGTTTCCTGTTCCAAAACAAACTTGCACATAACTATCAATATTTATAAAATATTTCTTCCAGTAGTTATGAAAAACAAACTGAAAATGAACCCTCTTCAATCTTTTAAAGCAATCTCTTCCTGTGTGTTTCATAATCCCTTTCATAATGGCAGCAAGCCCTCCACAATGGAAGCCCTCCCTTCTGCTCCCTCCCAGCTCTGTCTTGTATGTATTTGTACGTTGTGATTAGAGCTGAGCTTCCATTAAGCTAAATAAACCATTTCCTCCTGGGCTGTCCTGAGCCTTGGACCCTTCTTACAGCCTCTTGCACCGTGCCATTGTTCCATTTTGAATAAAACACCACTCTAAAAACTTGGCAGCACTTCCCCAGAGACCCAACCAGTGCTGAGTGTGACTGGAGGAGTCCAGGACGGCTTCTCGTATCTGGCAGACTCTGCTGTTGTTTATGCAGTCCAAAAGGTGATGACCTTTATTGCAATATTGTGACATTGTAGGCCCATGTTAAGCTTGTTAATCACTGCAATCTCACAATTTCTTCATGCATAGTGAGCTGGAATTCCAAAGGGTAACAACACAGATATAGGAAGGCAGCCTGTGCAACAACTGGCCCAGAAGGATGTTTGTCCTGTCTGCCCAGGAGCAAGGAGGGCAGGGAAAGATGTCCATCTTCCAGAACTGCTGGCTGGACAACTCTCATGGGTGTTCTTGCCTCAGGTCTGCCACAGGGTGTGTTTGTGGTACACTACCAGGCTGAGCAGAGAGTGAGTGAGATGTGAGAAACATTCAAGTGAGTTGTAGAAGGAGAGCATAAGAGGAATATATGTGGAAGAAAGATTGCCAGTTGTTGATAACTGTGGTCTTTTTCACTATACTCTTCCTTGATCAAATTCTGATAAACTTCTCCTCAAATGTCATTATTTCCAACAAATGTTCCGCTCTGACCAAGGGGATCTGGTTTGAGAGGTCAGGTTATCTTAAAGAAAATAAACTGAAAAAGTCTATGCACAGTCCACTGAGAGGCCAGGAGCTTGAGGAGGTATCATCCAAGCAGTTCTACAGCAGCAGCTGTAGGAAGCTGAGAACAGCTGCTCTATTGCTGACATTTTAATCTAACCTGCCCTGCCTTTTTCTTTTTCTCTTAATAAATCTTTCTGTCATCCACTGAACAGTTATTTGTTCCTTGAACAATCTTAGTAATCCCCAAATTTGGAGGAGTACCTGGGAGTTATTTTTTTGAGAAGGATAGCACAGTAGGAAGCACAATCACTATGAAATTGGAGCTTAGCTTCACTTTTTTCTGAGACACACAGTCCTTTTTATGAGGGAGAGGCCTGACTTCTTAAAGAATATATATGGCAAAGTCTGTAAAAGAAAACCACTGCTCAGAAATTGTGTATTCACCTTTAGATGAGCTGCTTTCTGGAAGGGAAGGAGAATTGTTTTCTGGCCTTTGTTTTGCTTGTGGCAACTTTTTTAGTGTATGGAGATAAAGATTCCCCCGTACTTTGAATACTGTTGAGTCACACACATTCTGTGCATGCAGGTTCTACTCCTTAATCCTTAATTAAAAACCATCACGAGAGGCTTCAGATATTCCTCTGGGGAAAGCATAAAATTTGCTAGGAACTGGATTTTGTTGGACATTTCAGAATATTAGGAAGAAAGCAGCAATCCTGCATAGAACTGGTATATGTATCTTTGCTTACAAAGTCAAAGTGGTGCAATGAGGACTAATGTTGAGCAAAGAATGAAAACCAGAGAAAAGAGAAAAAAAAAAAATGTATTCCAACAATTGTCCTCTAAGCTAGAGGAGCGGGAATGTACCTGATGCAGATAATTCATTCCTCTGGCCCTCCATGGAGATGCAGTGATTTCTGCAATTCAAAAAAATATATATTGAAGGGCTGAATCAGCAGTTGGTAGCAAGGCCAGCCTAGAATAAGCCCTAAGTTTTTTAATGCAAGTGACAACTGAAGAGAGAACAGTATATTCTGTCATTTTCCAACAGATTACTTATGATGAGGAAAATACTTTCACATTTTTAAGAAATAATCACACTATTTCAACAGTTGATTCAAAGCTATCCACAAAGAAGAAGAGGCATCAGGTGCCATTTCTTGTTGTGAGCTGTGATTGGGCCTGTGACAAATGGCCACAGGAAGATGAAATTCCCAAACACATTACCAAGGCTCTCAGCAGAGTCTTGATGTATTGTAGCACTTTCCAGCCAACGCATACATCTTCTTTTACTCTTTGGCAGCTCTCCAAAGGTTTTTTTTTCTTTTGGGTCAATAACACACAATTGCAGTCACTTCAGAATCCAGCTGCAAGGGTGGTGCTCTGTCAGGGCACCCACAGCTTGGGCTAGCGTGCCACCTCCAGGCACTGGTGCCTGTGGGGCTGCCACAGGTGGCATCTGTGGCTGCACAAGACTTTCTGAACACTCAAGGAAAGGAAGCTGTCACACAGGTGGGATGTTTGTGCCAGTCCTGGCTTTCCAGTGGGATGTGGGCAACCGTGGGTGGTTCATGGCAGGGCACAGGGGAGCATGGTTTGTCCACCCCACTGTACCACTGCAACCCCGAAACCACATCACCCAGTGTCAGATCCAGATGTTTCTGACCTGCAGGAATGGTAACTCCTCCACTTCCCTGAGCAACCTATTCCAAAGTCTGAGCACCCTAAAACTGTGAAAAAATCTGAATCACCTCTGCCTCAGCTTAAGGCCATTTCCTCTAGTCCTCTCACTGTAGGCTTGGGGACCTGGCCCCTACTTCACTACAGTCTCTTTCCAGGTAGAAAATGCTCCTTTACTGTGTCCAGTTCTGGGCTCCTTAGGACAGGAGCTCCTGGAGCACATCCAGTAGAGGACAATGAGGACGAGTGGGGGACTGGAGCATCTCTCTTATGAGGAAAGGCTGAGGCCTGCTCAGGTTCGAGAAGAAACGACAGAGAGGGACCTCATTAATGGGTATAAGTATCTGAAAGGGGCTGTCAGAGCCTGGACCAGGCTCTGCTTAGTGGTGCCCAGCAAGGGGACAGGAGGTGAGGTGCAGAAACTGATGGTCAGAAGTTCCACCTGAGCATGAGGAAGAGCTTCACTGTGCAGCGACCGAGCATTGCGACAGACAGCCCAGAGAGAGTATGGAAGGCTATCATTTTCACTGGCCATATTCCAGAGCCATCCGGTAACAACCCTGTGCCAGTGCTCTGGGCTGGCCCTGCTTGAGCAGGAGGCAGGACCTGGTGACCCATTGTGCTCCGTTCCATCCCGCACCGCCCGCAGAGCCGGGGCGCGGCGCTCGCCGCTCCCGCCGTGTCCGAGCCCGGGGCGGAGTGGGCCGGGCGCGGCGCTCAGCGCTCGGCGCCGTTGGCTCCGCCGGGCGGGGCGGCCGCGGGGAGCGTGACTCCGTGACGCTGCTGGGTGTGCGGAGGCAGGAGGGCTGCCCGCGGGTGGGTGGGAGCCGTGTCCCCTCCACAGCCCCGGGCGCGCCGGCAGGCGGCCATTGGGAGCCGTGCGGCGGGGGGTGTGTGACAGGCGGGCAGGGCGAGCGCGTCACGCCGCCCGCGCTCCGCCCCCCGCTCCTACTCCCGGCGCCGCCACCTCGGCCCGGCGCGGGTAGGCGCGCGCGGCGCAGTCATGGAGCCGGAGTGTCGGGTGCTTTCCATCCAGAGCCACGTCGTCCGCGGCTATGTGGGCAACAAGGCGGCCACCTTCCCCCTGCAGGTGAGCGGGCGCGGACCTGCTCCTCCTCCTCCTCCTCCTCCTCCTCCTCCTCCTCTCCTCCTCCTCTCCCTCCGCCGCTGTTCCCTGCGGGCGGTGTGACGGCGAGCGCTGCCCGGCGAGCTCCGGTGCCCAAGCGGCTCCTGCCAAGCCGGGGTAAGGTAAGGGCACGGCGGGGAGATGCCCGCACGGGCGCCCTCCCCGCCCGCCCCGCTGCCGGCGGCAGTGCCTGTCCCGGGGCTCCGCGCACCCTGCGGCCGCTGCGGCTGCGCCTCCCGCCGGCTCCGCGCCGCTCCCGTTAACGCAGCTCCTCCTGGGGCTGTGGCACGGCGAGCTGTGCCAGGGGAGGCGAGCCGGGGGTGCTGCCGGTGGGTTTGCTCGCTGCCTGCGGGCTGAGGGCGGCTCCCCTGCCGCCAGCAGGCGCAGCCAGCCGGGGCTCCTGCCCCTTAAGGCAGGGTCATCGCCGTGTCCCTTGTTGGAGACCCGGGGCAGCGGTGTCCTTGTGCTGGCACCCAGGTAAACCCCGCTTGCCTTCGGGGGCGGTGGGGCTGGGTGATCCCCCAGCCCGGATGGTCTGGGGAAGCCGTAGTGGGGTGTAAGGGCCACTTAATGCGTGTGCAAGGCAGGGCCAGAGGAGCTGCCTGACATGGCCCGGGGCTCGAGGGTGTAATTGGATCTTGGCCTTCGTGGCTGTCATGTGCTGCCTTCGGAGTTGTTTGCTTGGATCTCGCCGGTGCTGGGAAAACATCGGGCGGACCTTTGCATATCGCACTGTTGGCTCGTGTGGAGGGTCTATGTCATAAAGGACTGATTTGGGGCCTGCCCTTCGGGAGGTCTTTGTGCCTTTACAGGAGTGTCGGTGTGGAGCTCTCCAAGAGCCTCATTACCAGTGCACCCTGTGCTGTGTGACATTGGTTATCTTGGTGTGTGCTTACAAATGGTGTATCTCATTTGACTAGACAGGAGAGATTATGTACTCTGATAAATGATGCAAGTGAGATCAGGTCTGCAACAAGCCACTGTCACACCCCCATAGCACCATCCAGTTATAATGTAACCAAGTCTTTTGAAAAAATGTGTGGTGAAGGGTGATGTACCTGTGTAATCCGAGTATTGTGGAAAAATACGAATATGTAGAGCTCCAAGCCAAAAAGGTGATCATGAACTGCAGGTCACCTGTCCTTCCTTTCCTAGCAAAATGATGTTGAAATTGTGCTTCTCCCTTCAATTTCTTTGTAGCAGAAGAGAACACAGCAGTACTTATTCCAGAAATCTGCAGTCTCTTAAGCTGTTCTCTCTCTCCATTCTAATTCTCTGTCAAAGGTTTTCTTTACTTTTCTGTAGCTTAACCTTTCTGTGACAGGTGAGTTGTGTAACTTGGCAAATGGGTTCCTGGAAAGTGTTTTTAGTTCCTTGGCTATGATGGTATAAAATACTGATGGGGATAAAAAACCTCTGTTGTTGGTGTAGCTGGGTTTTGTTCAGGAGGCTGTTGCACTCACACTGTGTAGTATTTCCCAGTGTATAGTGTAACAAGAAGTTTCTGGAGTGGGAGGAAAAGAAATTTACTTGGGGAGCAGCCAAACTCCTGCCACTGCTGGCTGCACTTGCAAATCCTATGTAGGCAGCCCTTAGTGAAGTTGTGCTTGTTGGAAAGTTACCTAAACCCTTGTTTTGCTAGAACATCAGATGGGGCAAGGTGCCCCAAAGTGAAACTTTGCTTTTCTTTATGAAGAGAATTACAAACCCGAGTCTTTCTCTTATATTGTTTTCATATAGGCATGAAAATGATAACCTGTATCTGTTCCTGAGGATGGGTGCAAGTCTGGCATGCTTTTATTTCCCATTCTCTTTTTTTTACTTTAGTTTTCTGAACCAGTTAAGTGAGGCTCCCTTTAGAGCTCATCAGTATTGAGTTTGCAAGGCAGGGTGTATGTAGATATGGGTGTCTGTGTGCTTGTGAGGTCTGATGGGCTGAAATCCTGACACAACAGTTCAGGAATCTGCATTTGGACAGCAGCATCCAAATAGAAAACCTGGCATGGTTTCACCTGCTCTTTGCAGACTTATTCAAAAAACATCACTCATGTTTGCATGACCTGATCTTTGGTGGAAATCTGTGACATTACTATCAATAGCAATCTGCACAGAAGAGAATGTTTTAAGATCTTTTTTTAATCAGTTGGTTGCATTTTGTCAGGCTTCCACTAGAATAAAAGCTTAAATATTTAAAATGTAGGTATGTGGAAGGACTTCCTCTGTGGAGTGTGTTGTAAATGCTTTCTATGAGGCAAACACAGCAAAACAGAGTTAGACCATATATTAGAGCAGTTATAATAATGGAAGTAATAGAGCTAAGTGAGAAATATTAGAACTCTTTACATCATTTCAGGTTAAAATACACTTAAGTAATTAGACAGTCTAGATTAACTAATAGGTCATAGAGGAAACGTGCACCTGGATTTGCCAGAGAGTGAACTGCCCTCAGCACTGCTTTGAATTCTGCCTTGTCAAGAGTTTAAATAGTTTCTGCTTGCATGATCTTACTATCTCTTTTAAATGTTCTGGAAGTAGTTCTGAATTATTTTTAGAATAGTCTTAAGTTATTCCACAGCTGTGTATTCTGAGCTTTCAGTATCAGGAAGTGACACTAAAAGCTCAGAACTGGTTCAGGAGGTTCAGCAATGGTTCAGGATTGTCCAGCATTTAAGAGAGTAAGAGCAGTAGGGTGTACATTAACTTGGGGAGTTGCCATTGGGAGTCAGATAAGTTATTTTAAAACACAAAAAAAAAGTTTCTAAGTTTCTAAATGTTTCTAATGCTGACTAAGATTTGTCATAGTTTTTGTTATTATCACCATGACATTCAACTTCACTTTTATTGTATGTGCTTTTGTTTTCCTTAGAGACAGTCTCTTAGCTGTTAATTTTTAATGTAATTTTATCTTGCCCTTCCTGCCCCACCTTTTAGGTAGGCAGAATGTGGCAATAAAGTAAAGGGAGCAGAACTACAAGTAGAGAGTTACAGTCCTCCTCAAACCACAGAGGATCCAGAAGGACAAGGTGATTTCTCCTCTGCAGAGGTACCTCATTCTGACCAACAGGAAAACTTTGGTTGGCAGTGAAATTTAAGACTCATATACTGCACCCATCATAAATTCACCTTTTGGGAATCAGTGTGCCAGTCTGTGTGCTCAGTTCTTGCAGCCTCCACGAGCTTCCAGAAAAGAATTTTGAAAGTATAAGGAAGGGGCATGAGAAAATCCCAGCCAGTTTTACCTGTGCACTGGATATTTGCATTTGGTTGCCGCTGGAATAGTTCATACCCCTGTCTGCAAACCAGAAAATGTTGATCTCTGCTTATGTCTCAGTAGCAGTGATGGTTTGGGGTGGTTTTGTTTGTTTGTTTTGTCTGCCTAACACTCATAGAATTTGAGAAAATCATGCCTCTGTTTTGAATATTTAGTTCCTGACTTCCCTTTATATCTGCTTATCTTGAAGAGAGAGCTAAAAGCTGAGACAAGCCCCATTAATTATTTGTATCTGGAGAATGAAATTGTCTGTCCTAAAATGTAGAAACATAAACAGTTTCTACAATACAGGATTAAATGGCCTTTTGAAATCTATTCAATTATTTTATTTTCCTTTTAACTTTTTTCCTCCTGCTAAATGGAGATAGTTGTCCAGGTATTAAAAAGGATTGATGGTTCTCAGACCAGTTCTCAGTGATTCTCCTCTGGAAAGAAAACAGTTAAGTCTACATTTTTAGCTCCTTCTTGATTGTAGAAAAGATGGGAAAACAACCTTGGCTAGGACAGGTGGTAATTTCTTTGATATTTATGGATAGTCTTGAATTGTCTTGTCCAGTATGTGCTGAGACCAAAACCAGTATCAGTAGATCTTTGCTAACTATCTACATGGCAAAAAAGTTTAAGACTTTTTTTCTTTATTTTGTTGAAAAGTATAGTCAAATGGCGTAAGGATTGTGCAGAAAGATAAGTGCATCTCTTATTTAAGATGGCTCTCTTTCTTTTTTAAACCCTGCTATTGTGTTAATAGTATGAGTCAGAAGGATGAATCAATCAAAAGTCTTTACAGAGTAACAATAAGAAATGTTCTTGCTGAGTAGCCCTTATCTTTGTTACAGATCAAAGGCTGAAAAAACCTAAACCGTAAACAAAAAAATAAATACAAAGATGAAAGAATGCATCTGGTCTTTGTAATACCCAAAGATTGTCCTGAATTGCATATCTGAAACAGCAGTTATTGCTCTAGAACCATACTTCAAATGAAGCTTGTGGAAGCATGCTTTTTTCCCCCTGACTTTGTTCTTTAATAAGGGTAGATAAGGGGTTAATTAATTAAAAAAAAAAAACCAATAAAACAACCCAAGACATAAAAATTGACAACCCCTCTGGGAAGGCTTGTTCAAAGCTGTGTAAAGAGCATTTGCTTCTTAAGTGGATGTCAGCACAAGTAGCTGCAAAACATTGGTGAGTACCTTGCATAAGGGAGGCCCTGAAAAAGACTTGTAATCCAAAAAGTCCAGAGAAGGTGGCTCCCACAACCTGGCAGTGTGGATTTCTGGGGAAAGGCTTTGCCAGACCTTTCCAGAAGTGCTTTTCCAGATGAACCCAGCTCAGATGCACTATGAGAGAACTTTGAACCTCTCAGAAGATTGTAGGAGATGGACTTTCCACCTGCATGGTAAACTGGGAGGGAAGGCGAGTGGGACAGGACTGGGAGGGGATAAATGTCACATTCACATTTTCTGAAAAACCCCTTCCCCCAGGATTTTTCTCCTGGGAAGCTGAGGAGCTGCAGAGAAAAAGGAAAACAATAATTATCTGATTTGCTTCTCCTGTGTTTTGCTGCTTTGGAATGTTTGGAGATTGTTTCATTGGATTCTGCTGTGAATTATTTTGACTTATTGGCCAGTCAGGGTCAAGCTGTGTCAGGGCTCTGGAAAAAGTCATGAGTTTTCATTATTATCTTTTTAGCCTTCTGTAAGGATCCTTTCTATATTCTTTAGTATAGTTTAGTATAGTATTCTTTAATATAATACAGTATCATAAAATAGTAAATTAGTCTTCTGAGAACATGGAGTCAGATTCATCATTCCTTCCTGCCACAGGGCACCCCACAAATACAATAGGTAAGAAAGTAGATTATTACTCAAAAAACAACAACAACAAGGGGTGTCTGTGTCACTTTCAGCTCCTAACATTGCTTTGAGATAGCCTAGACTGAGGCTGCTGGGGTCTCAGTTTTACCTAACAATAGAAGTTTATGTTTGTGCACAGCTCTAAACAAAGAGACCTCAATTTTCTCTTTGAACTCCAAATGGAATCTTTTCAGTTACTAATGCAAAATAATCAGCTTAGAAAAATTAGAGTCATTTCAACCTGCCTAAAAGAAGTGCAGCTGGGGCTGCAGATGTGCTGTGGACTCTGAAGGGCTGGGCAGAGCCTCTGGTGAGCAGAGAGCGGGACTGACTGAACCATCCTCATCCAGGGTCAGCTCTGTGTGGCTGTGGGGCTTCTGACTGTTCCTGCAAGCCACTCACTAATGGCAGCTTGTTAAATAAACCTTTGTCATGAAAATACAGTCATGAAAATACAGAAATGCTGAGGGATGTCCACACAGGCTGATTGTATAACTCAGTTATAAAGCTGCAAAAAGCATTTTAAGACATGTTAAAAGTTATTGTGCAGTGTGTGTATGGGGCCAGTTGACCAGTTGGCATTTTAAATTTTTCAAAAAGATGGTGGTAAATATTTACAGTGATTGATGATTCTGATAATTTGCTGAATTTTCATAGTAAATTGTGAAAGTTTGAGCCATGCAGATGCATATGCTGGTATTTGACACAATAGTTACACTGGAGTGTGTGTAGTGATGTGTAGTTAACAAATAGTTTTTGACAGAAATGTAATCTTTTCATCTGTCTCAACACAGCAAAGGGAAAAGATGAAGGAGGATCCCATTTGGTGCCTACAAGTACATACAAATATTTGAGTTGAGAGGAAGCAAAAATACTTTACCCTGATTCACCCACTGTCTTTGGAAAAAAAATTGAGCTGTCAAGAAATTGCAAATCTTATTAAAAGACTGGAAAACCTTGCCTAGAGGTGGATTTGCACTGTTTGTGTGGGGAGTATAATGTACTCAGAGACTCAGTAGCAAGTGTTTACTTGCTTAAGGCATTTTTCTATTAGGAATGGCCTTATTTTCTGTCCTTAAGTCTTAGAGTTGTTTTATTTTAATTTTTAGAGTATTTGATGTCTTATTTCTGCTCTAAATTAAATCTCCAGATGAGAGAATATTTTTTTTGTATAAACAAACAGGGACAGATAAGAGAGGGAGAGCGATCAGGTTTCTGGGGAAAGAAAAAAAAAGCTTCAAGTGAAAGTTAATTTCATGTTAAAATGTATAGAAATTTATTAAAAACAAAAGTATAATTTGAAATAATAAAATGAATCTTTAATTTTATATATATATATATGCAAAATGTACAAAGGTACACTTGAGAAAAACAGGAGACATAGAAAGTTACTGATAGCTCTCTAAACTATTCTTTTAAATAAATTGTTGTCTTTTACTATTCACTTTTTCTATTTATATACAAAAAATGATGGTCACTTTTCCTTGAAAAGCATATTTTTGCCATTTTAGATAAGGGACACAGCATTATCCATGGCTGACTGAACACATACCAGGCAGGTATTTTTAGCTTTTTTAGGCTGAACGGATGCAAGTGGAAGTTCCACTTCAGTTGCTCGCGTTGAATGGAAAACAGGCTGGAGTTGGTGAGGCAAGGTTAATGTGAGGAGCTGGACATTAGTCTTGGGACATAAAATGTCCATTCTTCTGAAATTACTGTATGCACTAGAGTGTTCAGCTGCACAGTAATATGTACAGAGGAGAAAAAATATATATATGATGAGCCTAATGTTTGAAACATGCCAGGAAGGTCTGTGCTGATGGATAATGTGAGCCCCAGGAGAAGCCAGACTAGTTCATCATCTTGTGGCTTGGCAGCACTGGGGTGACTTATCATAGCTAAAAAAATATTGCTGTGCTGAACTACCTGAAATTTTTCAAGCCTTTGTTCAGGACTCGTATTTGTTCATGTTAATTCATCCATGACACGTCCCAGCTCCAGCTCCCTTAACATCTGGAGCAATTATCCACAGAGCAGGAGAGAGAACTGAGATACCAAAACCTCTTCTGTGCTTCATTTAAAAACAAAACAAACTTCTCTTCACCCTCTGTCATCCTTTGTAAATTTTAAGCATATGGAGTAGTTTGGGCTGAGTAGAAACCCTTGCATGGTGATTTAATTTTGCTGTCTTGGGAATGCAAATCACCTCTTCCCAGCTGCATGTGTGGGATTGAGGAGGTGCTGGAGCACACACTGGAAAATGGAAAGTCTCTCCCCTGTGGCAAAATAAAAGCTGGAGGGCTGCTTTCTGATCTGTGGGTGCAGTCACTCCCAAAGCCAGCAGTAAATGGTTTTCCTGACCTGCAGAACTCTCCCAGTCTGGCCACAGCCCTTTCCCTTCTCCTTGCAGTGGGGTCCACTCATGTTTTACCTCTCACAAGAGGATCTGTGTGGAAATGTCCAGCAGGGATGGCACAGCTATCAATGACATTAATAAGCTGAAGGGAGGAATACATGACAGTCTGCCAGAGCAGTGCTCATTGGAAACATCCAAAAAAGTTGGTCTGTCCCACAGTATCAGGATACAGCAACATTTTTTTTCCTTACTTAATTTAGCAGATTGCTAGCCAATAAAGCCAAGAGTATTATCTTTCTTACTCCCCTTATTTCTAACACTAAGTAATATGGTTTTTTTCCCCTAAATTTTACCAAGTTTCCTTATAGCTGCTCAACATGGTAATTCTGTCTTCATCTTCTCTAAGGGGAAAGAAAAAGAAAATTAGTTACAGCAGAGAAAAATTGTTGGCTAAATTCTCAAAATTTAATACTGTTTTGTAGAATTGTACACTGGAGCTTATGGTCATGTATTTAGTAAAGTCTGGCCTACATCTAGAAAAAATAAATATATATATTTTACAAATCTGTGCACCTTACAAACATGTGTATTTTTTTTTTTTTTTGGATGGTGAGTACTACTGCTCATGGTTACACTGAAGGAAAAGTCTTTTTCCATCCATCTTCACTGTGATTACTCTCATTTTTCTGGCAGGATACAGCCCCTGGCTCACAGGGGTGAGCACCACACTACCTGTGAGAAACCATCAACACAACTCTGAGCATTTGACAAAAATGAAAACATAAGTTTTTTAAAAAACAGCTGTTTTGTTCTCACTGTAGTTAATAGAGGCAACATTGTGCCTCTGCCTATTCATACAACAACCAAACAAAACCATGGCAAGCTAGTGTTTAAACTTGAGAAGTTTTATATTGTCACCTGTCCTCTAGGGTACTGAAATCTGCTGGTTTTAGTAGAGAAGCCAGATTGAGAAATGCTGCCATCTGGTCCTTCCACCTGCACTATTTTGTGTCCACTTCAGTGCTCCAAGAAAAGTCATTTTGTCAGGCCATGTGGTAAACTGCTCCGAGAAGCCACCCAGGTTATAAATGACTTGGCAAAAATGGAAAAGAAGAAATTGAGGGTTTATTTTGTGAGCCAGTTTCCTGATCCAGTTCCCAAACACAGCCCCACAGAAAAGCTCTTTTTGGCATAGCTGAGGTGCCAGGGCAGGAGCAAGCCCCAGGCTCCTGCACCTGGTATCTGCTGAAGAAAACATTTTTCAGAGTGCTCTTCTCTAAGACATCTGCTTGTTTTGAAGGAAGTGGTGAGACATCCTCTCTCTACTGGCTTCATTCTTCCTGTTTGTGGCCTTGGTCTGATGTTCACATAATGTGGCACCTCCTTCAGGGAGCTGTTTCCTGTTCTGTTTCTTTGAGTATCTCTTACCATGCAATTTAATGTCTAAACCTTTGGTAGGAGAGTGGGATCCATTCATAGTCTACCTAAGGAGTCCACATAAAGAATGTGCTGGATAAAACAAATCTCCCTTGTAGGATAACTCTACCTTAGCTGTACAAAATGTGCTTGCCCACACCTTGCTATTGGACTGGTTGTTAGGGACCTGGCTAGCCAGAATATGAACAGCAGGACTAAAAATAAAGTGAAAAATCAGAGGAAAAGAATGTGCTGTGGGATCCTCCTCCACCATTTCATTCACAAAACTAAAAGAGATAATTCCCACGCCTGTTGAACCTATTGCTGCTGTCTGTCTGCCTCTCCTTATCAGTGTTTGCAAACCTCCTCGTGTAGCACTGCAGGATTCCAGCTGGCAGGAGTTTGCAGTGACAGTATGGTGTTTTTGTCAAATTACATCCAAGTGTAGTAGGAAGCAGCATGAAGATGATGAATCTGAAATCTGCAGTGAACCTACTTCTCCATCTGAAATCAGCATCTGAAGTCACTGTTGTTTGACAGTAAAGAATGTGTTTCTTGGGTAGAAGGCAGGCAGACACCCCCAGCATCACCTTGTTCTGCTATTTTTATGTTTGTCCTTTAGTGGGAAGAACGAAGGGGAAAACAGCAGCAGAAACAAATTTTTTTCTTGTCTTTCATTGGCCTTAACCTTTTTAAATGGGTGTTTTGCAGGTCCATCACTTAATACCACTCCAGATGGCAGCAATGGCCTCCTGCCCATAGAAAGGTCAACAGAGCAGCTCTACCACAAATCTTTTGACCCTGCAGTCATCTCAATCCCAAACTAGAGCTGTTGTGGTGCAGGGAGCAGTGCTGAGGAGGGTGTGTGTCTTGCAGGCACAAGAGGCTGTTTGTCTGAGTAGTCTATGGAAATGGTCATGATGTAGAACAAGGAATTTCTTAGTGCTGAATAAAATGGCTGAGGGGAATTTTGATAAAGGGATTTATTTTATGTCATCAGAGTATCTTGCATTGAACAGTTAGTAGTGCATGCTAATCAGTCTGTCCAGGTGCAAAGAAAAATTAGTGACATTGTGGTATTTGCTCTGAAGTGTTCCTGTGGCTCCAAGACTTCTTTGGAAAAGCATCTCCAAGGCATTACTGGATAATTTGAATTTGGCCTAATTACCATTCAGATTGCACTTGCATTGCAAGCCTTTCAGAAAAATCAAGAAATTATTTGAGAACAGATTCACTGCAGTCTCAGGCTGTTCTAGTCTTTTCTGTTCAGTTGGTCATGATATTACAGCTAGATCAGCCCATCAGCAAATTCTCAGTGAGTACCAATTTTGCCAGAGCACTGTGACAAAAATTGTAGTCTGCTCTGGCAGAAGAGAGAGGATTTGTTTTTTGCTCCAGTCTTTACAATGTCCTCTGTGGTGTCCAGTGCTGAATTCAGCTTATAAATCCTGAAAATGGGTATGCAGTTGATCAAAGGCAAAAAAGGGGTGTCGTTGCAGAAACAAGCCCTGTTCCAGTGCCCAGCCACCCTCTGGAGGAAGAATATTTTCCTGTATCCAACCTAAACCTGCCCTGACACAACTTCAGGCCATTCCCTCGGGTCCTGTCACTGTCCCCACAGAGCAGAGATCAGTGCCTGCCCCTCCTGTTCCCCTCACTGAGGTCTCCCCTCAGCCTCCCCCAGGCTGAACAACCCCATTCCCTTCAGATGCTCCTCACAAGGCTTCCCCTCCAGACCCTTCACCATCTTCATAGCCCTCCTTTGGATGCTCTCTAATAGCTCAATATCCTTTTCTCATTATGGTGCATTTTTCTCAAGGTCATCTGGTCTATATTTTTACTGTCTGTTTTGTAATTGTCTATTTCTAACCTCAGAATTTGCAGTGGTCCATTCATAAATCACCAATAATATGTCCAGCATCCCTGTCCCCAGTTTATTTGCTCTAGTATTTTTATCCTGGCACAATATCCCCAATATCCTAATGATTTTTCTTTGCCGTGCCTTGTCAAGTGCTGCACAAAAATACAACTATATTATAAGTACAGAATTCTCTTTAGATACTTGGTGTGCCTTATAAGAAGCTCAGAGAAAAAAGAGATTGGGTTAGTCAATAGCAGTTTCAGTTCAGTTTATCAGCCCACGCCAGCAATTATTCCTGTTCACTAATTGTCAGGACATGCCTTTTCTTTTTCTCAAGTTCCTATTTCTCAAACTGAATTCGTGTTTTTACTTTTCTGCAGCCAGTACAATGTATGATTTTTTGGTTCAGCAGCAAATGGAAGGAAATACAATTAAGTGAAAGAGCTGGCACATAGCGAGAGGCACAAGCTGCAACTGGGAAATTTTTCTTTTTCTCCCACTCCAAATCAGTTTGATTACAGAAATCCAGCCTTTAAAAACACATTTCTATGCCATCTCCAGAGGAATACAGTGCAGCAATGATGTTCACTGGAGCTGCAGTGATGACTGTGTGAGATGAAGTTCCAAACTGTAGGATATTAATGCAAACAGTTTGTAATACAATGGATACATAGAGCAATTCATGGCCTGACACAGAGGCTTTCTTATTGCAAAGTGTTGCTGCCATTACTGGGCAAAAAACACCCCAAACCTCAATTACCTGTTTGACAGGGTAATTTTAACAGTGGTAGTAAAGTTCATTCTGTTAATGTCTTTCAATTACCATCGGGTTTAATACATAAAAAAAAAAAAAAAACTGGAAGGAATAGAATGGATTTGGTTTATGTGACGCAGCAATTTTTTTTACACAAATAGTCATTCCTAGCTAATTCAGTTTGTGAACTGTACACATTCTCTGCTAAAAGTCAGCAATTTGGACCCTGACCACAAGATTTCTTGAAAATTCCTAATAAATTGTGTCCAGTTAAGTCTTGGTAACCCCTATAGTTTATGTACCTTTTTGTGCTATAAAAATTTGTCCTTTGACTGATGCCACAGTTGGGGTAAACCTCACAGACTGCTAGTTAAACAATTGGGGTGGGGGGAAATATTTGATTTTGTGTATTTGTATATATTGGAGATGTAAGATTTGCTCTTAAATATTCCTTTGTTTTTTAAAACGCTGCTGTGTGCTTTAAATTATATAAATCAAGGTACTCCCCAGTGCTTGGAAAGTTTGACTGGCTTTGAGGCTGAGGACAGTTTTTTTTTCTTTCTGTAGAGCTCTGTGGCTTGTCATGTGCTGCCATTAATTTTTGAAAATTAGAGGCAACTTCACAGCGTGGTGATTAGAGGACTGGATCATCTCTCTTACAAGGACAGGCTGAGGGAGCTGGGTGGTTCTGGTTCATTGATGATGTGTGTTATACTTCCTCTTTTTTATACTTTTCTTAGTATTTACTCCTACTGTGGTCTAACTCATCAGTCTGTTACCGTTTGTTGGCACAAAGGGTGGGACATGCCTGGCTTGGATGTTTCATCGTTTGAATATTAATTAGAAGAAGAGTCCATAAAAGTTTTACTTGCAAAGTAAAAAGTTTTGCAAGTTTTGTGAAGTTTACTTTGCAAAAATTTTGCAAAGTTTTAGTTTTCCATAAAAGTTTTACTTGCAAAAAAAGTATCCTGCTGCAAAGCAGAGGAGTTGAGGTGCAAGGAATTTAAGTGTTATAATTTAAGGAATTTAAGTGTTACAATAAAGGCTGCATTTATTTTGGGGACAACTGACTCCATGAAAGTCAAATCCTCCTTTCAGCAGTGGAGTCTCAAAAGTTCTCTTCTCCTGATCAGCAGAACCTTGTTCCTTCTTACTTTTTAACCATTTTTCTGTGCCCTTTTCTGTCAAACTGTGTTTCCCTTAGAGATAAACTCATCTTTTAGAGTTGTGAGATTTTAACCTGTGGCACATTTGTAGCTCAGGTAATAAAAAACCCAAGATGCCTTGTGTTTACAATCGAAGAATTTGCATGAATGACTGGCTGAGCTTGATTTACAACTTCAGCTACTGACACTTTCCCTGGATTTGTGGTTTACAGATTGTTTTGTTTGGGGACTCATCTGAGAAAATTGGTTTGGGTGTGTTCTGGTATGGTAAAGCTAACATTTTCCAAAATTAAGAACTTCGAAGGACCTGAAGATTTTGGATGGAGGTCTTGCCTTCATTCCATTCCATGAAATGTAGATAGCAGCCTGTGACCATGTATCAGGAACATAAATACTATGGAAGAAACACGTATGCAGGTCTGCACAGAGTGGTTTTAAACAAACTTTGGCTTTTTTCTTTTCTTACACTGTTTTGGTTTTTTTCCATCTGCCTTTTCCTCATACCAGATTTTTCTTCTAACTTGAGCTGCATTACTGCTTCGTGGTTTTAATTTCAAACCTGAAAATGAAACACCACTGGAGACACAAAGCAAGTGCCCTAAGAGGGCAATATATACCAGTCATGTTGCAGAATAGAGAGGTGGTTTTAATTGAATTTCATTCTTGCAGAACTAGGTCATTGTTCTCTAAGGTTGTTTAAATTAAGTACAAACTAAAACATTCTAGTTAAATTGGTCCACTGGTCATTTAACAGCAAAGGATGTATTATTTTTACTGTCAAAGCTGGCATAGTTAATAGTGTAAACATAGAGTACCCCTGGGCTTTATCTTTGGAGCCAGAACTTTATGTTGGGGAGCCGGTGGTGATATTTTGTGTGATTTTACACATGGAGCTCTACAATGGATAAAACTGAGGTTTTTGTAGGTAATTGTGTCACTGATGAGGGAGTGACCCAGGCTGGAAGGGACCTCAGGAGTCTCTGGCTCAAAGCTTGGGCAGTCCTAAGTTCAGCCCTGGCTGCTCAGGGGTTTATCCCCCTTGGGTCTTGAAAACCCCAATGACAGCAACTCCCAGAGCATCTCAGCCCCCTCTAAGGCCCCTTTCTCTGAATAGGTACATATAATGCATAGGAAATTGGGAAATATTTTTGTTGTGTTTTTTCTAATGTTTAGTACCCTGAAAGCCACTAAAACTTATTTCAGTTCAGATGTTTCTGTAATTTAAGTGACAGTTTTTCTCACACACTTAGGAGATATAAGATATTTCTCTCTTTAAAAAAACCCCATAATATGTTTTTCTTCCCCAAACTGCATACAAACAATGAAAAAAGGAGAATTTCTTGAGTACTACAAAGTGTGTGACATTGGAAATATGCCTTTTTCCCCTGCAGGAGCATAGTATAAGTGCAATACAAATTTAAACAGAAGCAGTTCAGTAACAGCTTTTCACATTTCTCAAAGTAAATAAAATTATTAAATGAGAAATTATATTAATATTTACTCTGAGGCAGAGCTAATCTTTGAAGTTAACAATTTTCTGACTCAAGTGCTGTTAATAATCAGATCCCAAATAGGATTAGGAGGTAGAAATGAGTACCTTTATTTGTCTCCAGGCCATTGGTACATAATGTAGATTACACAAATATAAACATAAAGGTTGGCAATCATTAAAACTGAATTTCAGATGTTTCATTTGCTTCAAAATCTTCCTGCTCGTTTCTCTGTTGCTACACTCACAATTTTCCATACTGTGAAATGGTTTTCTTCCAGTTTTTCAGCCTCCCTTTTACATAACAACTGAGGCTCTCCTCGGGACTGTATATTTGTAATATTTGATTTCTAACAGTCTTACGCAATGGTTTGTTGTGGTGATGAAGTAACACATTTTAGTGTTTATATGGTGAAATGTTTTCTGGAAGGAATGGGAAGAGAAACTAAATTTTAAACAAAGCTGAAATTAGGGCAGTAGCAAAGTCCAAAGGGTTGCATGATTAGAGTGAACCATAACTGAGATTCAGCTGTTTATGTAATTTACCCAATTCAATACATTTTTAGTCTGTCTGGGCCTTTAGGTTGCTCTACTAGTGAAATAACTGGTATCTCTTGTAAAATTTTAATCCTGAGGGAGACCCATTTCTTGGCTTTTTATTTCGAGCATAATGGCTGGATATAAGTTCAAATTACTTCTGTGCTTTTAGGAAAACTAGGCTGTTTTCCAAAAGAGCCAACACCTTTAGAGGTTGTCCATGTATTTTGAAGTCTCTTCCTTTCTTGTATGTTGATTTTTCCCTTGTGTATTTGCTGTTTTTAGAGGTGCATTTGGGTAGTTCTCTAGACCACATCCCTGCCCTGGTCCCATTTTCTCTTTGCAAGGCTGGGAAAGCACTTGGGGAAAGAACTGGATGAGATTTTTTTCCTTCCCTTCAGTTACCTGTGTTGAAGAGCTCAGCTGAATTTGATGTCATGCATAATGTGCTTTGTGCTGATTGTTTCTTCTCATGGGTTCTTCTCTGCTGTGTGTACTTGGATTTAGTCTTGCAAATATTTTTCTGAAATGTGTTACTCAGATCTGCCAGCCAAACCTTCCAAGCATAGAACTCCTCCAGTTTTAATGTTTTGTGATTTAATTTTAGAAGTATAACACTTCTGCCTCTTTTATTTGAAGATACTTGAAAAATACATTGAATTTGCCCATTTTCCTTTAAGATCTCAATTGCAAATATCACTGTGTGATGTGATCCAGGCAACTGTGGTTTGGGTCTTAGAAGAACAGCATTTGACACATGCTTAGACTGCAGGCTGAGAGATTTAGGATGGACTCAACCATTTTTTTCCTTGGAAAAACACTTATCATCCTTACCCACACTGGCTCTGGGTTTGGATTTGCCCAAGGTTTCCTGTCCTGTGGGCAAATTATACTTACACAGGGTGACAGCAGAGTGTGGAAATTTGGAATTGTTCTCTCCTGGAGAGCCTGGAGGGGAGCAGGTCATCCAGGTCAGGAGATGAGTGTGATCAAATAGGACTTGTTGTGCCACAGGCAAACTCCTGGTGGGGTGAGTCCTTCAGTTTATTTACACAGAGGCACAAGGAACACATGTGTGTGTACACAAGCAAGAAATTTTATATATTGAGTTTAGTTCTGTTTTGAATTTTTACTTTCTGGTAGTTTTCTAAAGAAAAGGTTTATTCTTACCGGTTTATTACAGTAGGAAAATTGTTATATCCTACTAAATACATATTTTCAGGTCATGGTTGCTACTTTTGTGTGCAGACATGAGAGATTGACTCTTTTTCTGATTTGTCTCATTCAATTCATTTGCTCTGATCTCAGTTTTCAAGGTCTGTACATACAAAAATTATGTATTTCTAATTAGTTAACTTTCACTTAATATTTATTTAACCTCTGGTTTGAGCGGAAATTTTTAATTAATTAAGAAACTCTCAAAACCAGTGCTTTTAGTTAGGTTTGCCCAAGGAATTAAAAGTGTGAGTATGTATTAAAAAGGATTAACAAGACATCTTTGGAGGAAAATTCCTTTGTAAGCAAGGAAAGTGTCCATCATTCAGAGTATCAGAAACTGTCTCTGATGTCCTTCAGGTGTGAAGGATGACAGTCACTAACACTGCTTTTTAACTGTTGGTTGGGGGAAGAAAACAACACTTCCTTATCCGCTAGAAACTATCAGGTTGTTAAAATGAATTTGGCAAACCAAAATAAAGGTACAGTTTTTTCTCTAGTCCTAGAAGAGGTGATTGATGTGAAAAGCTGCCTTTATCACCTCAGTCCTGGTCCTGTTTTCAGGTTGTCTGATGGTGACTAAATTCTACAGGACTTTTAAATGCAGTTTGCCTTGAGAACAAACACAACTTGGCTTAACATGGCTTCAGCATTCTTTTTGATTATTCTACTACTAATGCTAAGCCTAGGGCTTAGCAAGCACCTTTATAAAAGGAAATGGTTTGGACTAACTGTGAGTTATTTTAAGAGTTGAATCAGGTTTCAAAATTAGGTGTGTTAGGTTTCAGTCATACATGTTTATTAAAAACAAAACTTTGGAGGAAACTGTGACAGAGTAGACTAATACCAGTAAGTGATTTTCATTGAGACCTTGAAAGGGTTTTTTTAGCCTGTTTTGGACTGATGAGAAAAGTGAGAATATCAATGTCCCTTGCAGAATTTGAGCTGCCTGTGGCTTTTCATCCACTCTCCAAAGCACTTTATTTACTGTTTTACCAAGTGTACAGCCAAGCTAACCTGGCACCTGACTATCTCCAAGAGACATGGCCTCTCTTGTACTTTTCCATCTTTTGGTTGAAGCAGATTAACTGGCCAAAACAAATCAAAAATCCCTAATCCTGTGGAAAACCTGGCTGAGAAATCAGATGATAACTGGTGCTGGGGAAGACACAAAAGAAGGACTGCTCATTTTGGTGGCCATCATCTGGTACAGTGCTGGCCAGTGATGTGGAACTGCCCTGCCTGCAGCAGTGCCTGCTCTCCTTCCCTAAAGCACTGAGTAAAAACCTGATTAGTGAGTAAATCTCCGCAAGTGTGTTCTGTAGTCTGAGGGTTTAAGTAGCTGGAGAGACATGATCTGAATACTGCAGAGAAAATGAATTAATTCACAGTTATTGCCAATATACTTTTAAGGAAGTAACAGTTTAGGTCTGTTCATTACAGGGAGGGGAATTGATTATGGGATGATAATCTGGTTAGAGGCCATGTTCCCATTTATTTGCTTGTAAAGCACGTCCAAACATCAAGGTTAAGGTCATAACAGTGTTGTCAGTTCCCAGCTGTTCAGTTCCTGGGGCTTTAAAATAAAATCCACCAAGGTGAAATAAGAACCTGGGGGGAGTGCAGGTGCTGAGTTTAATTTGACCCTGGTCAGGTGGAGGTAACCCACCATTCTTCGTACCATTAATCCGAAATTACTTTGTTTCTGGTGAGGAAGGAATAGAAATCTTTATAACTATTGAAATAAGATTTATTCTAAGAAGACCTGTGTGGATGTGAGCTGTGAGACAACAGAAGAGTAGCAGCTGCAGGCAGAAGGAACAACCTGTCACAGCACGTAGCTTCATCTTGTAGCCAGTATTGGAATGAAGGGCTTATCCCAGGGAAGGTGCAGGCACAGGGAAAGCCTGATGTCTGGCACTAGGCACCCAAAAGGGTTTTAATCTGTGAGAAGGAGTTGCCTTCACAACAAAAAAGGGAGAGGAGTCAGTCTGCCTGAAAAACGTGACTGGAAATCTTTGTTTGCTCACTCCCCCCTCCCAGCAAATTGCCTGAAAGAGGATCATGCACAGTGGTGCATCATTCCTGTTATCTCCCAGTGTGACTCACTGAGCCTTACATAGCAGCACTTCTTTTGAGGAGATTTCTTACTCAGAGCAAGCTGGATGAGGAAACAAAGACTCGGCTGTCAGACTGTTAATGTCACTTTTGCATTAGAATTCCTTGCGTGACACGTGAAAATGTCTAAAAATGGCTTGACTAGCAGTGCCTGTCTGCATTAAACAGGTATTGTCAGGTTAAAAATCCTCATTAGTTTTCTACTGATTGGATGCTCTTATTTTCATATTATTTATTTAATTTTGGGTGACAAGAATATTTGTTGATTGCACTAGGAAATTAGTGGGTATTTTGGTATTTGGATTGCTGGTAATGCAATGTAGCAGGTGGCTTTCAGAGGATGCTTTAGGCTTTTTTTATTCTATGTTTGTTTCTCCCTTGTATTGCCTAATCATACCCCAAATCAATTCTCTGTGGCTTCTTTCTATTCTCTTTAGTTGCAAAGAAACTGGTTGTGACATCCAAGAATGGCTTGTAGTATTGATCCCTTTTAAGATCCCTCTGTCCTCCTTTTAGAAAAATTGGTTTTCTGGAATGCCAACAGCATCATCCCTCCATATTGTGCATTAATTTAGTACCTTGTACTTCTTTTCTTGCCAAGAAATGCCAGCCAAGGCTTTCTTCAAGGTTTCAGTGCTTGCTGCTGGAGCAGCCTCTCTGGCCTTATCCCCAGATGAACTCCAGCCTGAGCATCCTGAGCTGTGTTTTTCTGGTGCTGTTGCCAGTGGCATTTTTGTTCCCTGTTTGTTGCTGTAGTAGAGCACTGTGCTCTTTGTTTATGTTGCATGTTTGTTGACTCAGCTCCCAAGATTTTTAAGTATACACTGGAAATCCAGGAGTTCCTCCCCATGTTCTGTGATGTGGGTAATGTATTAACAAAGTTGTGTTAGTAAAAGAAGTATTCCTGTGTTCTGTTACAGGTTTTGGGATTTGAAGTTGACACGGTGAACTCTGTCCAGTTTTCAAACCACACAGGTAAAATTTTACAGATCTACTCCACAGTCCCTGAACTCAGCTCACCTCGTCCCATGGCAGTGGAGAGGAAATTGGTCTTATGTAGAGACATAAGACTCTTTGGGAGCCGCAAACCAGTTAAAGAGGACATTGGTCTTATATTTTCACTCACATTTTCATGATAGAGGATGGAAATGTAATTTTTATGTTTTCATTCAAGTCTCTCAGAAGCCTGAAGATGGGAGTAGAATGGATGTGGTAATGTCCCTTTCTGCCCTTCAGAGGGTGAGTTTCTTTTGTTAGGCAGTGATCTAATGAAGTCAGAGAGTGAAATAACACAAATACAGCCATTTACACAGCCAGGCATGTGAACAAAGGTGTCTTCAAAATGGTTTTCTGTGAATTATGGCTCTATGAAAGTCACAGTCACATTATCAAATCAAACATCAGAAAAATACAGAGGTAGATGCAATGTTTCCTCACTATGTGCCCATTCAGGTACTATCAAGTATCCCAAAATCTCATTTTGGTGGGAAGAAAGGCCTTAATCCCTTTGGGTGTATTTTTGTTTAAGTTCTAAGCCTGAATGCAATGCACTCACCTAATACGTTCAGATTTCCTAATACTCACAGTGCTAGAGGACTTGATTCTTTAAAAGAAACCTGAAATTTATGTTTATTTTAGCAATACCTTTCACCCATAAAGGAGCTCCAAGTGACTTGTTATTTTTGGATCACTGGAGACTCATGTCTTGGTGGTGGTAGGTTGTTTGAGAGGAGAGCCACTCTAGATAGAGAAAATCTATAGGTGTCTTCAGAAAATAATCTGGGAGCAAATTCTGGCTTTAACATCTTGGAAAAGAGAAAAAATAGTTTCTGACAAAGAAAAAAAAAGGCAAAAGTTGAGGTACTTTTTTAGTATCTCTACAGGTGCAGCTCTATTAATAAAGTACTAATTTTGAAACAGAGATCAGACTCTGTTCATGCAGCTTTCAAAAGGCTGTAAGATGACTATCATGGAGGTAATTTAGTGTCATCTTGGGAAGAAAAAAATAATGTTTCAAAGCTGACTTTAAAGCTATCTTTGCCTGTTGAGGAAGGGTAATAACAAAAAACAAAAAAAGTAATAATTAAATAAGGGAACGAGGCCTTTCCTGGCTTAGGCAAAAATCTCCTTATTTTGCTTGTACCCTTTGGCACAGTACAAAGGTTCTCTTGTGTTTTTCAAAGATACTTAGGTGTGACTTCTGTTTTATTTAAAGAATTTAGTTTTGGAGTTTGGGGTTTTCTGTTGTTTAGTTTCAATAGCTGGGTAAAACTGTTGTAATCTTCCAGAAATTAAGCAATTTTTTCATGTCAAATTATTCAGTGCTTGAAATGCATGAGCACGTGTTGTTTGTTGGCTTTCTGTTTCAAGATTAAATCAGTTTTATAGGGCACTGCAAGAGCTTAATAGAGGTTTTATAGACCATAAACTGAATGTGTCTGAAAGTGGGAAAATTACATTATCAGTGGGGTGACCTGGTTCTTAAAATAAAAAAGAGGATTTTAAATTTGTTTTTAATGGTATCACAGCCAAGGAAACGTTACCAGTGTTTCATTCAAGGTTTGGCAGACAGTGGAAGGAACATTAAATTTGTGGTTCCTCCTCCCACATGAAGACCAAAATGAGCATCCCAAACCCAAAATATCTCAACTATCACAAGTCTTTAAAATACTGGAACTGCTCCTGATGTTTAGGAGTCACTTTTGTTTTGGTTTGGTTTTTAGGGGTTTTGTTTTTTGGGGGGTTTTTGTTTGTTTTGGTTTGGGGTTTTTTGTTGTTGTGGGTTTTTTTGGGTTTTTTTTTGGGGGGGGGGGGTTCCTGGATTTTTTTCTGGGTTTTTTGTTGTTTTTTTTTTTTTTTTTTTGTTTTTTGTTTTTTGTTTTTTTTTGTTTTTTTTACTGAATCTGTTAAAAAGTCCCAAAGTTTGCCACACAACCTCATGGTTTTGGGAAGCAGAGCTTGTGTCTGGCACTGTCCTGCAATACACAGGCATTGTGTGCAGGGTGAGTGAGTGAAGGTAGCCATTTCTGTCATCATCATCAAAGCTGGAGGACAAATTCCTCCTTCAAAATCTAGCTGTGAGCTTTAGTTTCTGGAAGAGTGCCAGAGGAGCACAGGTGGAAAAATGTGTGAGGTTTGGACATGGTATTCTTTCTTTCCTTCTTCCCCTGTTTTTAAATTTGGAATTAGCAGCAAATAAAATGCAGAGAGACTTTATGACTAACAGCCTTTGGTGAATCGTTATTGCTCTTTTTTTGCCCTGTCTACAAATTAGTAAGATACCACACAGGCCTCTTTCTGCTGACTCCTGCTCAGAAAATGCAGCTTTCTTTAGTCTCTGATAATCCTGAAATTTGGAAAATGTGCTTTGAATCAGTGCCCCTGGGAGAAGAGTTTGTCATGTTGCTTCGTGAGGAACTTCAGTGATTAGAGTGACTCACACTTGAGTGGCATCATGCTGCACATACAAATAAAAGAAGCTGTCATGCAGCCTATTAAGACTGTGCTCTTTATGCTATATTAATATACTCTTTGTAGAAGCATCACCTCATATGATGTGCAAAAATAAAAACCTGGATTTTTTTTTAATTGTATAATTGATGTTCTTTGGGGTGCCTTTTTAATTCTGCAGTGATTTCCAGTTCTGTTTCTCATTGGTAGGTTCATTTTAAGCAATAATGTGCTTACTCTGCCATCCAAATCCTACCTTTAAAACAGCTCTGGAACAAATAGCCTAGGGTTTTTTTGTTACTTTTCCTTTTATTCTTGAGCACGTTTCACTTCCACTTAGTGGGCGTGCAGTAGGTGGCTGGGTTGGCTGGTAGGTCTAAGACATGAGAAATTACAATTATATCTTGATGTGATTGTGCACAGTCTGCCCACCCAGGTGATTCATTCACCCCTATGTGTGCAGGGCAGAAAGAAAAGATCTCCACTTGTGCCTGACACTGATAACATTCTACTCCCACTCTGTGACCAGCTATAAAAAATCCACTGGGGAATTTGGTACTTCATTTCTGCTTTTGTTGAAGGCCTCCTGGTGGCTGCAGATGAGTCATGTGCTCAGAGCAGGTTGTCTGCTGGAGTGTGCAATGAAAATTTTGTGACACAGCTGGGCCCACATTGCCTGTCCATCATGAGCCTTAAACACTACAACCTTCTTCCGTTTTCCCATGTGAAATTCTTTGTTACTGGAGTCACTTGGAATAGTTTTGCAGGAAGCAAAAGCAGGAAGAACTCAAACCTCAGAACAGAATGTTCTGGGCTGGAGAACAAAGAAATCTTACATGCTTTGCTATACTAAAATGGTAGCTTTTCTGTTGCTGTGTTGGTCAGTTGGGGTTTTTTTCCTTCTGATAGGCGTGGTAATTTCATTTTCTTTCTTCCTTGTTTTTGATAGTAATTAAGAGGATTATAAATACACTCCAAAGGGGGGAAAAAAAAAGCAGAGGAAGGCAAGTACGTAAATTCATCTTGGGGGAAGTATTAGCTGCCTCTCTTGGTTGTGGTTTTTGTTACTTTATTTATTTTTCATACCAATGTCCAATGAACCAGGACATTTCCTTGGAGACTGATGAATATGTTCATCATTTTAGTGACATGAGATGTTGTATCGTACTTGTTTGTCATTGCCTTATCTGCTAAAAGCAAATAGATAGCATGTAATTGCAATAAAAGATAATAACCCAGGCAGAAGGGGTGTAAGGTTATTTAAGTGTTTATGTTCATCTGTGTGTTTAAAATTATTACAGACATGGGAGGCAAATGCAGTCTGAGCCAAGTGGGGTTTTGAAGAGCTGTGTCATGATTTGCAGTGTTCTCTCTGCTCTCTCAGACCAGCACTGAGGGGAATTATTTGGTGGTTTTGTACCCAAAACAAGGAAGACTCAGCTTTCTTCCTTTCTGCCTTTCCCCTTTCAAAATAGTCCCTCTTCCTGAGACACCATCCTACAGTTCATTAAACCCTTTTTGAACATGAGTAACTGGCTTTTTCTTCTGTCTTTCTGCTTTTTGGTGTTACATTCTGCCAGGAAAGTAGGATAAATGCAGGATCATGGGATTTGCCCCTTCTGTTTGTCATGTTACATGAAATTACCCTGGGGAAAGGACATAGGGGTGTTCTCATCTTGCTGCCAGTTTTGATTTGGTTTGGTGAACATAATTCAGTTCCTAGTGACATCACAGTTCTCTGCAGCTCCTGTGAAGTCATTCCCTTTTATTTTTAATGTCTCAATAGCTGGGGCTTCCCTGAGAGCTTCCCTAGGGCTTTGTTTTTAACTCTGGCTGTTGTGTAGTTAGGTTGTGTTACACATTACCAGAGAATTAAAAGGATCCTCAAGTTGCCTGTGGAAGTCATTGCTGCAGAGCTCAGACAATGTCCCTGCCCCACGTGGGTCACAGCAACTCCAGAGATTAGCTGGGCTGCTGCCTGAAGTTGAGTTTTTGTATTTATTTCTCTCCCTCAGTGGAGGATCAGTGTAACATGAACTCTATGCACTGATTTAAGACAGCTTGCCATGGGAAGCTGAACTTTTGGTTAAGTAATGAATTTAGAAGGTCTTTGTAGGAATGGCTCCTGAAAGTATCCAGGTTGCCTGGACCATCTATCATAGTTATTTTTATGGCCATGTGTAAGATTAATATCAGCATTTTTTGCCTTGATTCTGGGTGAAAAGTGCCCTCAGTTTCCTTGCTGGCCCCAATGCAAGAGCTCTGTTATTGTAAATGTGGGCAACCTGACAAGGGGAGAGAATGATGCATCTGACTCCATGTTCTCAGAAGACTAATTTATTACTTTATTATACTATATTTATTAATACTATACTATACTAAAGAACACAGAAAAAATACTGAATGCTAAAAAGATAATAATGAAAACTTATGACTCTTTCCAGAGTCCCGACACAGCTTGGCCCCAGTTGGCCAAAGAGTCAAAACAACTCACAGCAGAATCCAATCAGGCAATTACCTGTGGGTAAAAAATCTCCAAACACATTCCACATGAGCATAACACAGGAGAAGCAAATGAGATAATTATTGTTTTCCTTTTCTCTGAGGCCTCTCACTGCCTTTCAGCTTCCCAGGAGAAAAAAAACCCTGGGCATGTTCAGAGAATGTGAATGCCACACTCTGTTGTGTCCCTTTAGTGGATTTTCAGTGCTACAGAGGCTGGGGGAGAGGAGAGGACAGATTATTTCTGTGTGATGCTGCAGATGTGGCACAACAAATATCTGCATTTGTGTTAAATAAACCAAACCCTGGATTTACATGCACTCAGGGGTTCTTCAGAACAGAAATCCCTTACTTTGTCCCTTTCTTCACAGGGACTTTGTGAGCAGCATTTTCCTGGGTGGCTGGTGTGAGTCAGGCCCCCAGCCAGCTGGCAGCAAGTTGTGTTTTAGAGGCTTGGCCTTTGTGAGCTGAGGAGAGCAAAATGATCCATCTGCTCACCATACCATGGGTCTGTTTGCACTCACAAGAAGGAAATCTGAAAAATGTGCTTATCCAAGGCTCTAGGCACCTTTTGGCAGTCACTCTAATAAGTCAGTTTAGAGTGATAATCAAAGCCAACAGTTTTCATCTCAGAATTTTCTAACTGCAAGAGCAGAAGTTAAAACAAACAAAATACCATTGTCTTTACCTAGGGGAGCTATGGCAGAGGATACCTCACTTCACCTTTCACTTTTCCTCATTCCAGTTAATAAAAAGATAAGCTTTTTGACAAAATGTGAATTTATGGAGATTGAAAGAGTTAAATTGTGCATGCCTCATCCAATATCCTGGAGGAAGCCCCATTCTTACATACAGAGGGGTGATTGGTGCATCTAAGATGGGCAGGCTTTGCTGACAAGGTGCAAGGTGCATTTAGATTTTTCAACAAATGTTTAGATTCTGTTAAGGGAGATATTTTTTATTTTCCTTGGAATTGGCTGCCATGGACCTTGGTCCACTGTTTGCTGGAATCAGTTGAGTTTATCCCAAGTAACTTACACCTTCCATCTGCTTCTCTCAGCTAAGCATATTTGCTTGCAATTCTTAGAGATCATTCAAGGATATATGGAGTATATGGATGTTATTTATCTGTTTGTAGTGTCTTTCTGCTACTCATTTCCTCCACCAGGATCCTCAGCACTGAAGCTGTGCTATTTTTGGAAGAAAGTTTGTCAGGTGGCCCTGTACATTTAAAGACCATCCGTGGCAGTGTTCTGCTGTGGTCACTCTGTTTGTGACATGCAAGTCCCAGTGGATGCTTTATCTGATGGGTGCAGGCCTCTGTCCAGACAGATCTATAAGCCTATCAAGATTGTCAATATTTCTTTTTTTATATATATAGTATAAGATAACAAAAATAGATTATGCTGACACCCTCCTCCAGTGAAATCTGAAACATGTTTTTCCTCCTCCACACAGGAAAAGGATAACTTGCAAAAGCTCCATGGGAAACCTTGTAGGAGCTTGTGTGTGCTCAGCTTGATTTGCTGTTAAATAGACACTCTCAGACTGCAGTGTAGTCACTCCAGTTCCTTTGGGAGGCAGAGGTGCTAAGGTGAAGCTGAGCACACAACCTGTTCTGCTGACAGCAGCTTTCACTCAGCACCAGCATTTCACAGGAGGGGAGGTGAAAATCCTTCCTGTGCTGATACTGGATGTGATCCCCCCATGTGTATCATCTGTGTGATCTGAAACAGAAGATCCATCTCTTGAGAGATGCCCTGGTGTTTTCTTTTCAGGCTATGCCCACTGGAAGGGTCAGGTGCTGAATTCAGATGAGCTGCATGAACTTTACGAAGGGTTGAAGCTGAACAAGGTCAACCGCTACGATTATGTGCTCACAGGTAAGAAGAGCTTGTTCCCTGCAGCTCCCAGCAGGTGTAAACAGGGCTGAAGGAATTTAAAACACACATCCCTCCTTGTTGCAAGCCAAGCAATTAAAATTTCAGCTGTATATTATAGTCTGAACTGGCTCGTGCTGTTCAGTTTGGAACAGCTGGGAGGTTGTAACTGGGCAGGTAAGTTGATCCCCTTGTATCATTTACAGACTTGTACAGGCCAGGCATGTACAGGCTCACTTAATATTTTGGGAGTGCCTCTACTGGAACAATGGATCAGGAGTGTCAGAGTATTATTTTTAAATTTATTAGGAAGACATGAGTTTAACCCTTTCTCCTAAATCTGCAGTGCTAGCACTCTGTGGTACTGCAGTGTGATTTTATAAACAATTCTCTTGATTTTTTTTTTCTGTCCTTGAT
The DNA here is from genome assembly GCA_019023105.1 of Diglossa brunneiventris. Lineage (NCBI taxonomy): Eukaryota > Metazoa > Chordata > Aves > Passeriformes > Thraupidae > Diglossa > Diglossa brunneiventris. Next base: position 5,659,122 of record CM032352.1, read on the forward strand.
CTTTAAAGCTTAGTGCTTTGGACAGTGAGCAAAGTATGAGTAGAGTTGGGTCTTTGCTTTGACTGTCATATATTTTGATTTTTTGCTCATTTTACTGTGTAGGTCATCTGAGTGAATACAGTTCTGCAGTGTTTTCCTCTGCTTGCACTAAGTGTTTATAAATACAGGCAAAGAGAACTTCTTGTAGAATACTATATAGAAAAAAGAGATTCTACAAGAAGTTTTTACTAAAAATTTCTTCTCACCCAATTCCTGCTTCTCAAAAGTAGGTTACTGATCACATTTCACCTCAGTAAGAGCTGTGCATCTGGTTTGGATAACAGTATCAATTTCTTACAGCAGTGAACAGGGACTTTTTAAAGGTAAGCAGAAACACCTCTCCAGATTTGATTGATTTCATGGCTTCCACATGTAGGAAAGTTCTTTATACACAGGGAAAACTGGAAATTTTAACTGCATGGGTTATAACTCCAAAGCAGTTGTTCTGGCTTAAAGGGTGTGGCATGTCCGAAGAGGTGTCAGGGTTTTTTCAAGGAATATCTCCAAAATAAGGGAGACTGAATAGCAAATAGATTGAACTAAGATTAAGAAATCAATTTTGGCATAAATGGGTTGTTTGCTATTGAGAAATTAGATAAACACCCTTTCTTTCCTGGAAGGAACTGACAGAGAGAACATTTCCAGGAAGAGCACACTGTATTGTAGGAATTTTCAGGAGATGTTAATGTGCAAAATATATAAATAATATTTGAGTATTCTTTTAGCAGAAATGTTCCTTTTTTATTTCACTTCCAACTCTTGGAAAAGACCTCTACTCCTTTCTTATCATTGGCAAGATCGATGCAAGAGATTAAAAATGATAGAAGGAAAATAAAAACCTTCAGCAAAAAGGAATTCGGGAGAAAAAGGGAATATTTACTAATAAAAGTCTTGCAAAATAGGATTTTTTCTGTGTTGTTCAAGTTTGTTTTAAAATCTCTTTTGCTGCAGCCATTTTCAGTATGAACAAAAAGAAGGCATGAGTGGAAAGAGCAGTAATTTCTGAACATCTAATAACACTTTTTGTGTTTTAGTCTTCAGCTGCACTGTGGCTGAACTTAAAATCCTTTTTTTTTTCATTCAGGACCAAAAGTCAGATTTTTCTCTTCAAACAGACATTCACTATAGTGCACAACTACTTTGTACCTCAAACAACCTGGATATGATTATTTAAACACTGAAAAGCAATTTATCAGCAGGTGGGGTTTGACTGTTAATTGTCTGATGACTGTAGATAGCTCAGCTGAGATTAAAATTATTATCTTTAGGCCAATTATACAAAGTAACGCTCCATGGACTTTTTGTGACTGTTAGCTGTTTGTAGATCTTCTTGTATTTGGTTCATTTACAGTAAGACACTCATAAATTGCAGTTCAGTGTAACAGTTTTAAACACCTCTGTCAGTGAAGTACAGTATTATTTTCACTATTATTATTTACTCAGTATTATTATTATTATTAAACTCAGTATTATTTTCCAGCCAGTCTGCCATCACAGCTTTGCTTGACTCTTTTGACTGATTATCAGCATTTCATGGATAAAATCCAGCATTTTGGCAAAGAATCTTTTCCATTTCTCTGCAGCACCCAAGAATTGATCAATTTTTCAAGTTTAAAAAAAATCTCCAAAACCTACTTTTTAAATGTACTTTAAAATATTTTATTAGATTGGACATTTCCAAGGACATTGAAAGGTGCTACCTTGCTAAAAATAATAGTATTAAATCAGAGAATCACAAAATATGCTGAATTGGAAGGACCCACAAATATTGAGTCCAGCTCCTGGCCCTGCCCAGCACCATCCCCAAGAAATGAACTACAATAAATTAAAATCAAATTGATAATTCATAAATGTTGTAACTAAAGTTAATACATAAATATATAAATTAAGGAACATCTATAAAATTTAAAAACTAGTGATTAAATAAGAATATTGTGGTGCTAGCATTGTGCTTGGAGCCTTGAAATACAGTAAAACTTATTTCTAGCTTATTTCACTGCTAAGCCTGAAAAATAGGAACTTTATTGGTATTTTGGAGATTGCTCTAAAATTACCAAGGTTAAATCTCTATTGCATTAATGTGTTAGCCTCTATCAGCATGAACACTATTAATAATAAAAAATTGCCTCAAGACAAAGTGTGAGAAAAGCGTATGGAATTTTAAAAAAATTCTGTTTACTGCATGAAAAATAATACTGATCAAAATATTGGTTTTATTAAAAGGAATGGTTTTTCCTTCTAGCCTGACCTTTATTTATATATGTTCAAGCATTTTGAAGTTATATGAGCCTTTCCTATACAACATTCTTAGTAAATGGATTTTTAAGGTTATACTTGTAGTTGTGCAAGCACTGTCTGAATTTTTATTCCAACCTATTATTCCTGAGTCAACTACTGAAATGCCTTTGTTCTAAAAATGCATTTATCCAAAGAATAGAAGTATGCAGCATTCCTATCCAAAACTAAAAACAGCGAAAGTGTTCATGAAATTGGACTTCAAAGGTATCTTTTTTTTTTTTTTCCCCTGAAAGGGTATACAAGAGATGCATCATTTCTTGCAATGGTGGTGGATATTGTCCAGGAGTTGAAGCAACAGAATTCCAACCTCGTGTATGGTAAGGATGTGCTTTATAATCCTTCTGTTTCCTCACTGAGTATGCTCATCATTTTCACATTTTAGGATGGAAACACTGTTCTGATGTTACACAACACTTCTGGTCTGTCTGGAGCCAGCTGGGCCTCCAGTGTTGTTTCATTTCAGCTTTAGGTGGTCAGGGAGTTGGGGTTTTATCTCTCTATATCTATCACACCTTTCACTGTGGTTCTTGCATTATGCCGTCCAAAGGAGAGTGTGCCTTGAGGACTGGTTGTCTGTATCCAGGAAAAAATAAAATTCCCAGCCAGCTGCTGCTGCTGCTGATACAGAGGCTGTTCAGAGTTCAGAACAGCCACAGTTCAGTACAGAACACATTTCACAGGCTGTGTGTGCTGGCAGATGAAGCCTCTCCTTGATTTCCAGGTCAGCCAGAGCAGGAAAGTCACACCCCAGATATGTCCTGCTTTGCCTCATAAGTTTCATTATTTACCTTGAACTCCAGGGCTTTTTTAGCTCTGGTACTTTTAATATTCCCTAGGACTACCCAGGGAGCAGGACACTCCAGCAGCTGTTGTCACTAATATGTCACATCAGGCATCAACCTGGGAGAAAAGATTTCTTCTCTTCCCTTCCTTCCTCTCCTGAGTGTTTTGGGAATTTTGAACATAACCAGGCTTGAATTTCAGCTGATAGGGCAAAGTCAGTAAGGATTTAGTGGGATAAAAAGCTGGGAATGATGGTTGAGCTGTCATTTTCAGGCTCTGTAAACAGTGTGGCCAGGAAACATCTAGAATGATTGGCAGGATTTGCAAGGTGTTGTACTGAGCAGTGATACCTGACTTAAAATTAACAAAGCATAGGTTTTAATTAGCAAAATATAGCAGAGAAATCTTGACTGGGTTTTGTTGCTTTTTAGCCTTTATTTACACAATTGGATTCTCAAATTCTTCATAGTTTTGTGTGAAAGCTAAAGAGTCTTTTGGAATATGAACAGAAAGAGACATCTCACTGTGCAGAGCAGGAAGGAAGTGGTCAGGTGGTGAGAGCACAACAAGGCTTCTAAGATCCTGTATGTTTAATAAATAGATTCTAACATAAAGAAAATATTTTTAAAATGTAAAGCAAATTGCCCTTTTTTACTCATAGAACCTTCCTGAAATACTGACATTGATTTGATATCTTTGGGTTTCTGTTTCTTTTTGATCTTGCTTAAAGATCTTTTAATACAATGAACAATGTTTGTTTTTGAAGTGCTGTGCTAGGCTGTTTCCATCCTCACTGAGGACTCTTGGAATGTGTTGTTAGTAGTGCTGGTGATCCAGAACCTGTGCCAAACATGTGTTAATATCATTACACCAAGTACTTTGGCATGAATTGTCTTATTGTTTCATTATAACACTTTCTTTATTTAATACACACACAACATTTTGGTGTGTACATTCAAAATATATTTTTTCACACTAAAGTAAAAATAGGACTCTTTTTAGAGCTGTTAGCTTCTCCCATGTTTCTCCCCTCCACATTACCATTCCAGACAACTTTTTAAGACACGTGACCTACTCTTTCAAAATTGGCAGCCACCAGATACAAATTTCAGTGTGCTACTAGAGCTTGAGAGTGTGTAATCTTTGAGGTGCTCAATGCTGTTCTGTAGCCACCACCGTTACCTCAAATTTCTCCCTCCCACCAGGGTCTTTATAACTGTAGCCTATTTCTAAACCTAATTTTTTTCCAGTGTGTGATCCAGTGATGGGTGACAAGTGGAATGGAGAAGGCTCTATGGTGAGTTCTCTTCTGCTTGGATTCTCTGTGTAGTGAATGCTTGTTGTATAAAGATGTATAAAGATTTATTATTTTTTAAACAACAAAAAAAAAGGTGCTTTTACCCAAGTGTGGCTTTGGATCCCAACATCAAGTAAGTTTATACTTGAATTTCTTAGTTTTGAATGAGATTGGTATCTGGAAAGAATGACAGCTGCCCAGCCCTGGGATTATTTCTGGCTCTCTCCTGAGACAACAGAGGGTGTACAGACCCTGTCCATAGGAAAATATCCCTCTGCTCCCCATCCCTGTCCCTCTGGAGTTCTCTCATCGTCTCTCCAGAGCAGTGTTCTGGCTGGTAGCCTGCCTGCCATTGTCAGTCATCTTGGGAATTGACACAGCCCTGGAACCTAAATGAAGATGATTTATTTCATGTGGGATCTGACAGCTGTTGGGATCTGAGCTGGGATCAGTGACAGATAGGTCCCATGTGCCAATACCAGGCTGCGCACTGACAAAAAACCATTCATTTTTAATCAAATTTTTTTGAACAAAATAGTTTGGTTTGGAGGTAACAACATGAGTGAGCTGGGACACTGTTTCCTAATGCTGCTGAGTCACCTTGGTGAGAGAGAACTTAAAAGTTCTTCACCCAGGCATCATTTCCTTTTAATGCTGCCAGTTTAGGTCCATCTGCTTGAAAATGGTGCTTCCCATCCCCTCCAGGGAAGAAAGGGCTGTTGGTGACAGTGTCCCCAGCTGGACGATGCTCTGCCACTGTAATTGCAGAGCTTGGAGCTGTCAGGTCACTCTGTGGCAGCAGGAGTGGTGGTTGAGGGAAGGAGAGCTGCAGTCCCACATCTCAGACACTCTGACAACTTCTGACACTCTTTTTTTCTCCCCAGTATGTGCCCGAGGATCTCCTGCCAGTCTACAGGGACAAAGTTGTACCCGTTGCAGATATAATCACTCCTAACCAGTTTGAAGCTGAGTAAGTTCTTATTTTCTTTTCTAGCCATATAAACTTGTGGAAGAAGCAGGGAACATCGATACCCCTTAATTTTATTTTTCTCAATATAGTGCCTTATGTATGTATGTGTTGGGTTTTGAGTTTTAGCTGTTAGTTTCAAGTGGTGTTTTTCAGATAACCTCAATTGCTGCATGTTGAAACCAATTAAAAATACAAGAGTTCTGTGAAGAAAGGTTTCTTCTTCTTTTCTTCAGTGTTTCATTTTCATGATGAGATTTCTTGTTACCACCAGAGGCCTCTTTCTAGGACAGGTTAAAAAAGTACCTTACCCATTGCTATGAACATTTTTATTATGTGCCAGAGTATCAGAACTGAAATAGTTTGGTTCAAATTCCCTCTCCCCCCCGCCAAAAAAAATAAATTCAGAATTAACAGCATGGCAGCATCTCAGGGGAGCTAAGAATTTAAATGTCTCCTCCTGTCCTGTCTACACAGCTGTGACTCTTTGGTCAGGAGATAATCTCTGGTGGTGCAGCACAGGCTGTGCCCTTAAGGGGAGGCAGCAGCTACATGGGAGAGGGAGAAAAAACACTTGTGAGGGGATTTTTGTGATGCAGGGATCTCTGGAGGAGGCAGGGTAGGACTGGTGTGAGTGCACTGTGTGTCTGTGCACGTAGCCCTCCAACACTGAGGTCCGCTCCAGCAGACCGTGGAGCTACAGATGGGTCTGGCCTGTTTGGTGCAGTCCCAGCTTTCCTCCTCTGAAAGGACCAGCAAACAGTCACTGCCTGGAGAATTCCTGCTCTTTTAAGCTTTCTGTTTCATTCTCAGGTTACTCACAGGCAGGAAGATTTACACCGAAAAAGATGCACTGGAGGTGAGTGGGCAAAGGGTGGGGTGTGTGACATGTCTCTGCATTCCTGCCTGCAGTGCTGCACTTTGCCTTCAGCCTTGGGGTCACTTTGGCCTCTGTCCTTGCCATGTGTTTATGATTAAACTTGTACACTTCAGGCACAAAATATTTCCTGTTTTAATGTCAGAATTCTGAAGAAACTTCCCAGAAGAGCTCCAGATAAAGGGATTACAGTGGTAGTGAGTACATCTCTCTGAACTTGCTTTCTGCACTGAAGGAGGACTGGCAGCAGTACTCATGGCAAAAAAACCATAACATAACATAATATATATAATTTATTATCTGTAATTTATTATTATATTATATTATAATATATTATATTATATTATATTATATTATATTATTATAATAAATAAAATAATAAAATAATAATAAAAAACTATATATAATAAGTATCTTTTATATAATAATATAAATAATGAATGTAATAATAAAATAATATTTAAATAGATTATATATTAATAAATATATTACATTGTAACATAATATCGTTATATTTATATAATGTAATATATTTATAAATAAATATCTATTTATATATTTTATATTTTAATATATATTATATATTTATTTATGAATTTATATTATATTATATTATGACATAATAATATCCACAGAGTGGATTATTATATATAATATTATGTTATATATAATAATCCACTCTGTGAATATTATTAGGTTGGGGTGAAAACTCCAGGGAACCCCAGGCATTAGGAGCCTGTTTGGGCCTCTGCTGTCCACATTCTGCAATGCTGAGTGTGAGAACAGCTTTTCCTCATTCTCCCAGATAAATCCTCAGCATTGACAGCTGCTGTCATTGCCATACAGAGCTGATAGATGGCCTGCAAATATATTGCATGGAGGTGTAATGATTTGCCCTTTCACACAAAGTGAAGAAAATAAAAACTGGTAGGGCTTGGTGGTGAAGGACAAAATAGAAATCCAGTTTTATTGATGTCTTGAGAAGGGCTGAGCTCTTTGTTTTGTTGGCTACTCAAGTGCTTTCATAATAGACTGATGTAATTCCCTCCAGTTTGGTTTTGAACTTCAAAAGAACACAAAATCTTTAAACAAGCAGCAGCTGCAGTGGCACCGTGGAGAGTAGGTGGGGGTCTGTCAGCCCAAATGTTTGTTGTTTTTTTGCTGTAGCAACGTCAAACACCACGGGTTGGTCACCATCCCTTCACAGCAGGAAGCAGCTACAGAGATCTCATCTCTCTGAATTTCCACTGCCCCCAGTTCTGCATTACCCCACTGTGCTGGGTGAGGGTGATGAGCTGTGCTTCATGCCCGTGACTGCAGCCTGCAACTCAGTTCTTCTGTTCTCATCTCACCAGTGGAACCAGTCTTGAGAAGAACATAATTAGCTGAGCAGTTATTAGTTTTAAATTTGCATATTTCAGCTGCAAACCTGAGTTGCTTGTGCTAAACAGTTTTGCCAATTTGTCTTCTGACTGATTAATGCCATAGCTCTGATTTGTGATGGGCTTTAAAAAAATCTCTCCCAAAGAGGTGGAATTATACTTAGAAATGAAAACATTTTTAAAGAAGTTGTTTGCAGGATATTATACTTTAATCTATGTGTGTTTCCAGCTGCATATCATAGATGGGTCTGAGTAATAATCCCTGCTGGAATTTGTCCCTTTTAAAGGTGGCAGGAATTCTGGCATTGATTTCCATGATTTCATGCTTGCTTTCCTTTCCTTAACAAGACCTGTGATGACAGTAGTGTCTTCTTACATAAAATTAGGTATGATGTAATATTAATGTAGAAAGGACTAAGTCCTGCAACTAGAGACAGTGGAGATTAGGGTCCTGGTGAATTGTGACTATGAAATGAAATTTAGTTTAATATTCCTGCACAGACTGATTGTGTCAATGTGCGCTGGTGGATTTACTGCTTCTCCAAAACCCCACTGATGTCTGTGCAAAGAGGTCTGACAGCTGAAGAAACTTGGAGGCTTAGACAAGAAAAAAAAGCAATGAAGTATTAAAAAATAGCAGAAATAAATCCTTATCATTCAGCTGCTCATGAGTCATAGCTAGCCTGAGAGGGTTTTTAGTTAAAATCTTCTGGGAGAATTAATATTTTATCCATGTTCTATACTAAACTCATTATTGAAGTCATTCTTTTTTCTGTGAAATCAAAATCACTTCTGTCTGTAACAACCAATTGTGATGTCAGAAGTAGAGTATTAATGAGTTTAATCAGGAACAGACAGAGTGGAAATACATCTGCTATAAGGTATGTAATTTACAGCTGTAGTTTGGGGATTGAAACAGAATGAGAGAAGAAGATTGAGATAGACACACTTCTGCCTCTGATTTAGGTTTTTTAAGTTTTGGTAACTGTAAAAGATTTCATGACCTGGAGTTGCTGTCTTTCTAGAAAATGCTTCAAGATGCCAGATTAGGTGCATGTGTCTGTATTTTATTCTCTTATTCTTTTGATAATATGTTCTGAAAACATGATGCAGGCAAAAATTCTGATCACAGCTGAGACAGAGTATTTTTTCCAGAGGAGCATCCAAAGATAACACAAACAAAAATTCTTGTATATTTTAACAAGTGTGTACCTTTAAATGTGGGTTTTGATTCCCCTAGTTCAAAGTAATGCCCCTAATTCAAGTGGATTATTTTAATAGAGACTGGGGCTTTTTTCTCTTTACAAAAGATGCCAAAATAAGGTGTTGGTTACAAATCCTCAGTACTATGAATGAAAGTTTAATCCACACATACTGCACTCACTGATTCCTGCCTTTTTGCACACTGACAGGTAATGGATATGCTCCATGCCATGGGACCAGAGACTGTGGTGATCACAAGCTCAGATCTACAGGCACCTCTAGGAAATGACTACCTGATTGCTCTGGGAAGCCACAGAAAAAGTAAGTGAGGAGCTCCTTCCTTACCTGTGCTCTCTTCTAACCTGTCTGTGCTTGCAGTTACTGCTTGAAGAAGAAATTCCATCAGGCCCATCTGCAGTGCATGGAAGTGCACGGATTCCATAAGTGAGCCCCTTGTCCTGCAGTAATAAATATCAGGAGTGTGAGACTGGGGCTGCTCCACGAGGGAGGACAGGAGCTGAGTGTGATCACAGCCCTGGCAGGACTCTGTCCCCACCCATGGGACCTGAGTAACGTCAGCAGGACAGGTCCCAGTGACAGTCCAGAGTCAGGGAGGCAAGGCAGGTCTGAGATGAATCTGGAAAATTCATAAGTACATCAGGGCAGCAGGGCTGTAGACAGGAATATCTGCACCAGGCCTGAGCTCCATGCAGCTCCTGGGCAGAGGAGGAGGAGGATGTCCTAGGCAAGGTTTATTGGGAGTCTTGCAGTCCCTGGTACTGACCCTGGTAGTAAGGATGTAAAACAGGAACTTGGCATGTTTGAAGGCTTTTCTGGAAAGTCACTGTCCTTCCTACTAGCAGATTGTTCCTCCCTTAATAGGTTATAAAATACCCTCTGCTTCTTCTCTGTGTCCCCTTCTGTGCTGTCACCAGGATTCACTGTGTGGTCACACAATGTTTCCACCTGATGCTTACAGGTATGAGGGATGAAAAATGAAGGTGGTACCTCCCTCCTCCCTCTTAAATGAAGTATGTACAGTATAGAAATTGTAAATGCTGTCCCAAGCTGGCCATGTTTTGGAAGGCTGTTCCTTTTAAAAGAGCTGGTACAAAGTTTACAATACTCCTTTATGTTCCAAGCAGCAAAGGAATTCAAATCTGATTATGATTTCAAAAAATATTTCTTTTTAATTTGTAGTGATTGCTGTTGTATTAGTGGCTGGGTCTGTCACTTAACTGTGGATCTGTGTTGTAGCTAAAGCAGATGGTACCAGGATAACACAGAGAATTCGAATGGAGTCTCCCAAAGTGGATGCTGTCTTTGTGGGAACAGGAGACTTGTTTGCTGCTATGCTTCTGGCATGGACACACAAGCACCCAAACAATTTGAAGGTGGGGAAGAAGTTACACATCTCTCTGCAAGTTTGGACCTTGTTTCTCTTGAGTTTTTTAAAAAACTTCTGACCCTGTGACATTATTTAAATATTGTCTTCTGTTTTTTTTTTTTCCTCGCCTCAGAGAAAAAGCCGCAGAATTTCCCTTTGGCCAAAAGGGGCACTATAAACAGTCATATTTCAGTCAGATTGATTTTGTAATTTTGCCAAATAAGATATTGTTCTTTCCACAGAGACAGACTGCATCCATGTTTACAGTTACATTTTTTATCCTCACTTCATAATAAGCACTGAAAATAATTTCTCAAATCTATTTTTTTGCTTCTTTCCCTTAAGGACACAGAGTCCTTGATACAATTATGATTTCTAATACCTGTTCAGGGAGAATTAAGTAAAAAAAAAAAAATTATCCCAAACTCTGCATTGCATAGCTGTCATCATGTTTGTTTTGTCAGTCATGTTTTCCTCTTAATAGCAGGGTTTTTGAAATAATATTAAGTAATATTAAGGTAGGTAGCTGAAGTTTTACTAAACACTGAATATGTTGTTGCAGGTGGCATGTGAAAAGACTGTGTCAGCCATGCAGCACGTTCTGCAAAGGACCATTAAGAGTGCAAAAGGTAAATTAAATTCATCCAGACCTCATTCCTGTGTTGTCTGGATTGGCATCAGAAGAAATATTCAAGGAGCTTTCTGGGTTTCCTGACTAAAGGCATCCCCTCACTGCAGAGGCAGGCAGAGAATTTACAGAATGAGAGCTTGGTAGTTTTGTCTGCATGTTCCTGCTGTGTCCTCCAGGGCCATTTTTGACCAGAGCCGACTGCAGATGTCACTGTTTAGCTTGTGCTGGGTGACAGTCGTGCTGACTGTGCCTGAGTCAGCTCTGCAAACCTGGCAGAACTCGAGGAGATGCTGAGTTTGGTGTGCCAAAGAGCTCCTGCTTCAGTGTAGCTCACCCACTGCTGTCCCTCTGAGTGTGTGTTCAGCACTGAGGGGGGTTTATCAACTAATCATAGTTTCTTTGCTGTGTTGGCCCATGTGAGGAGTGATTTTTTTTCAGCTTCTCTCCCCTTGGAGTTCCCATCTTTCACTTCTTAAGGAAATCTGTGGGTTCTCTGAGCATGTCTGTGTGACTTCCTGATTAACAGCAGAGCTGTGTTTCTTTCCTGGAGAGAGGTGTGGAACAGTGGTGATAAGAAATCAGTGTTGACCTGGATTTTCCACCTTAGAAACCTTTAGCAGGGAGCAGCAAGGGAGAATGGGGAAGGGAGGAAAGTAGAGAAAATCGTGGGGTAACAGAAGAATGTAACTTGTTTCTTTTTACACTGCTGTTTTTAATGACATTCTGATGTCATCTTTTTAGTGCAAGCTGGAGAAGGAAACAAACCAAACTCAGCCCAGCTGGAACTGAGAATGGTCCAAAGCAAAAAGGACATAGAAAACCCAGAGATCATAGTGAAAGCCACCGTGTTATAAAGGCTCCACGTCTCCAATAACGCACAATGTATCGATGTCCTCATTTCTTTCCTGTAAATTGTAATATTTGCCTTAGATCTGTGACAGAAACCTGACTTTCATGAAATAGTGCCCAGCATAGGCAGATATCCACTCTCAAACATATGTGCTGGCCTTGCTCAGTTTTAAATCCAGAACAGTTAGTGTGCATTGAAGCATATTCCCAGGAATCCCAATGTCTGTCAGATTCACTTAGTCTGTGTGATTACCCAGGGCAAGAGAGCAATGTTCCTGCCTTGCCAAAGACTGTAGATGTGAATTTGCTAAATGGAATGCTTGACTGACTGGAAAATGTATTTCAAGATGGCATCTAGTGCCAATGGAGCTGGCTCCATGCTCCCTTTTCCTGGAGGTACCTGGTTACCTACCCTGGTATTCAGTATCTCTGCTGCTATGAAACTAAGCAGGGTTAAAGCTACACACACAGTTCTGCTCGTGTGTAGGAGGACTTTGAAGATGTTTGGCATGTTCAGTACTCTGAAGTGACCTTGCGGTGTCATTCATGTTGCTGATCTCTGCTCCTGTTTCTTGTCCATCAACAGCTGCGCAGTTTCAGTTGTCACAGGTTCTGGCTGCTTATTTCTCATGTCCGTGGGTGCCCACGTGATTTTCCTCCAAAAGCTGCTCCAGAAACATCTTCATCAACAAGATCATGCCTTTATTTAGTACCACTGGTGAGAAGGGTGGCCTCTGAGGCCGGGTTTGATTTTAACTAAGGGCAAAAGAGAAAGAAGCCTTTCCCTGGAAGTTGGCTGCCTTGGTTTGTTCATCTGGTTGGATGTACTTAGAAACTACATAGGCACTTCCCTTAACATTAGTGAGCACTGCTGGCAGCCTCAGCAATGAAGCAGTGTGGCAAAAGTAGTGGTTTTGGTTTAGTAAATCTGGTCAGTTACACGTGATTACCAAATGCAGTGAAACAGAAAAATTAACTTGTTCATAAAGTCTCTGCAAGCAACACCAATTAGAGATTACAGAAATGCATTATTATTTTTATTATTAATGCACAATTCTGTTTGATAAGGCTTCAGAACGGGATTTTTAATCATTTCAGTGTCCTGTGGATCATAGCCACATACTAAAGCAGCAGGGCAGCTCTGCTGACAGGTACTGGACACTCACACTTGTGTAGGATTTCTGTATGGGATCCATGTTCTTCCTTGTCCCAAGATAAAGTCTAGTGTGGTGTTAAATCCAGATCAAGTTGAGGAGCTTTACTTGTCTCAGACCACATAAGGGGATGGAAATTGCATTTCTGATTGATTTCCTCTCCTGCATTTGGCATCAAAAGTGAAAAAAAAATGTTACTTGAGAATTTAAGGAAAAAAAAATCAGCAGGAATTTATCTACAAAATGGGACTCTACTGCCAGTTTTTAGTGACCACTGTAATGAAATAACTTTCTAGCAATAATAACTTTGGTGTTGTGCACAGTTGCTAAAATCAGCTGTCAATAGCAGAGATATGAGCTCATGGCTGCTACCCAACCTGTAAAAAGATGTGACCTCCCTTGACAGTGTGTACAAGTGTCTGATGGGAAGCAGTGAAGAGGGAACCAGGCTCTTCCCAGTGGTGCCCAAGGAAGTGATAAATAGACAGGAGCACAAATTGAAATACAGGAAAATCCATTTAAACATTAGGAAAATGTAATTCACTGTGAAGGTGATCAGACACTGGCACAGGCTGCCCAGAGAGGTTGTGGAGTCTCTGTTCTTGGAGATACTCAGATGCTGAATGAACTTGGCCCTGCTTGCTCAGAGGTTGGAGCAGAGGATCTCCAGAGGTCCCTTCCCACCTCAGCCACTCCATGATTCTCTGAGCACATGGAACAACCTTTCTTTGCAGCACTACAGTTTTAAATTTTGCTCTCCCTGCAACACAAACTTCCAGATTGGCTGGAAAATACTCATCATAATATTTCCCCCTTTTTAGGTAAGCTGCTGTTTGCTTGGGCAGCTGTGCCAGGAGGGCAGTTACCTCTTTAGAGGTACTTGCTTTCAGCAAAGATATTTAAATACTGTAGCTGGTGATTCAGCAGTTGAACACAAAAAGGATTTTAACTGTTTCTAACATTGATTAACCAAGTGCTGCATGCCATATTCCAAACATAACCGTGAGTTTATTAATCTTTTAAAATTAAATTTAAAATTTCATGTGGAAGTGTATAATCCCTGCTATGCTCTCAGGAAGAAGGGATCAACATCCTGAACTTCCCTGCCTGTACAGACAATGGTCAATGCCCTTTTAGTAAGTGTGAGACAGCACAATTTTATTTTGCCATTAGAATAAACAGACTTCACACAGGATTGAGAGAAAGGCAAGGGCTGTTTTCTCTGAAATAAAGAAGCTTGGAATTTGGGAAGCTTGGAGCTACCTTGCAAACAAGATTTTAATTATAAACCACAATGAGCTGTGATCTTGACATGAAATACAAAGTGATATGTTTATTGGAGCAGTTTATACCTGTCAGGTGTAATCTTTTTCCACTTCTTCAGAGAATGGATCTGTTCAGTAATTCACACCTTCCTTAGAATCTGTGACATTCCCATGTTTAAAAAAAAAGAATATTCATACTAATGTGCTCAGTTTGCAAAAGTTCTATTTCACAGTAGCTGGATCCTGTAGCAATGGGCTGCTGGCTTCAGCTGCTTGAGTCCCTGAGGGTTGCTCATGTGATCCCTGTTTTAAACTCCCACTGACCTGGTCTAAATTAGGTCAGGTTTATATCTCCAGTGAAGAATTGGGCTTAACATCTCTTGCCAGGAACAAACATCAGAAATGATCTGTAAATATATTCTGTAGCTAATGTTTTGTAGCCACAGCAGGCTGACAGGTATTTTTGAATGTCAAGGTACACATTTTTATTTGTTTAGAGTGACACAAAGCTCGTGTGCAGGACAAAATTCAAAGACTCAGTCCTGTCTAATATTTCATTCCCTCCTCTCCTGCATATTATACCTGTATCTTTTTCTGAGTTCCTGCTGTCTGTCTCATGCAGCTGTCTCAGTGTCAGACAGTGCCCACTGCTTTTTTAGGGGCTTGGAGGAGACTGACCAGCATTCACTTGCAAACCTTTAGTTAAAGATAAAAGTTAATCTCAACTAGCCTAGGTCCTAATTGATGGCAGGAGAACAAGCACTTTAGCCCAGAGATGGAGTCTGTAATAATGGATAATCTTCCCTGACCATCCTGGGAGCATGGAAGGTGTGACCCTGCTGGGGACTGGTGGCTTCAGTGCCACCTGTGTGAGCTCAGAGGCACAGGAGGCTTCTCATGGCAGCACATGGAGCTGTGGGAGAGGTGAATGCTTTGCTCTCACATTCTTTCTCCATTCTGGAGTTAATTTGTGTCAGATCCCCTTTTCCTGGAGTGATTTGCAGTGCCTGTGGCCACTGCTCAAGTCCACCCACTCTTTTTTTGTAGCCACCTGTGCAGGAGAGACCAAAAGTTGTTTACAAGCCATCTACTCTGGGCCTGGATTAGTCTCTACATGCTGAGAATTGAGATGTGCATAAAGACATTGTGCTAAAATCAGTGCTACTCACACTCAATAGAAAGACTTCAGAAACCCACAGTATGAATTGTTGATGTTTGTGTGCTGATTTTTATCTCAGATGGGGAGAAATCCATAATCCATGTGCTACACAAAAGAATTGGAGGACCAAGGTTTCCAGCTACTCATACTGCCTTTTGAGTATCTTAACTGTGTCTTGATTGGATGGTGTTAATTTGTTGTCAGAGACTGTTATGGTGATTGTATTGATTAATTTTATTTTAAAATATGTGGCAAGGAAGATTGTAATAAAAGCATCTACCTTTATTATACTGTGCACACACAAATTGTTTAGATCCTATTTTTAAATATGTTAATAATTTCAGAATTAAATAGCACAAGAATGGTTTGATAGTCTTGCTGAATAAAGTGGATGTAATTAAATGTTTCCTTAGTTATGTCCTAGGATAGAGAAAGGGTAGTTAATGGAAGAGAGCACATTTGTGCCCTGTAATCATCTTACTGTAAGATGTGGATGTGGAAGTGAGTAACATCCTCGTTGTCTTAATTTATTTTTTAAGAGGTTTCATGGGAAGAAAATCTCTGGCATTCTGCAGCGCTCCCTTGCATTCCTCTTACTTGTATGCGTAGGACTTCATTGTGTTGTGCTCTTTTTTCCTGCAAACAAGGTGAGAAGAGGGGCTTGGAGTAAGAACCATAACTCATTTTGAGATCTCTTCCTTGTGCAGCGTTTAACTGCACTCCACTCACTGAATTTTTACCTTCACTGTTAGGGTAGAGCACACAGGGCTGTAGAGTGGGAAACAAATGTTCCTCATGTGGGAGCAGGAGCTTCTGCCAGCACTCAGCAGTGTCCCTGCCAGCCTGGTGGTTTGCAGGAGGAGCAGAGCAGGGATCCAGGTTAAGGAGAGCAGGAAGTGCTGTGTCATTCCATTTGTGTCCTGGAGAGGTTTGGTTTCTATTTATACTGGAGAAAAAAATGCCTTTCCCAAGTAAAGGTTCTTGTCCAGGTGAAAAATGCTTTTAAAAGCTGAGACATGTTACAAATTTTGGTCACTCTGGTACTAAAATATTTCTTCATAAAGGGAAGCACATCCCTTTTACTTCCCCTTGCTGCTTCACTGGCTTATTGGCTGTAGTCATTGTAGAATGCCAGGATTAGATATCCAGAGAGCTGCTCTTCCTGCAAGCACATGTTCTTCATCTTCCTGGTAAGTGAGAGCCTGCTGAGCAGTTCTGCAGCTTTCTAAACCACCTCCATTAGAGACATTTGTCAGCCATGGAAACTGAGCTTCGAGATGTTCCATCACAGCCCAAAAAAAGCTCTTTCAAAGAAATGGAAACTCTTGAAAGTGCTTTATTGTGAATAAATGAGTAAACCAGTGAGTTTGTACATGCATGCAGGAGCAGATTTCGGGTACATCCCCAAGGTTCAGTCAGCCACTGGAGGAGTGTGCCCTGAGCAAGGGCTGCTGCTGTCAGGGCTCTGCTTCAGGAGAGACCCAGCCAGTTCTCAGCATTCCCCAGAAGGGAGGAATGTGGTGTGGCATTCAACAGCCAGGGAAAACTCCCATCTGCTTCACCAGGAAACCAGTGCCAGGTGACAGCCCCAGTGCCACCAGTTTGGTGCTTTTGCTGCTTTTGAGGCAGGTGGGATGGTCCTAAATGTGCACCCATTCCTGATCAGTGCCTCCACAAATAATGGTAATAAATCCCCCAACGTGCAGAGCAGTGAATAAGGCAGCACATTATTCAGAGAGAGAAAACCAGCAATATGAGAAGGCTGTGCCATGTGTTACCACTGAAATCACACTTACCTATTGCCCTCGTGGTTGCATTGCTGTTTAGAAAAAAAAAATCTGTGTGTAGAAGAGTGTAATTTATGTACTCTGTGTGTGTGTGTGTGTGTGTGTATGTTGAAGCTTTATTTGCAATGTGGTAGGGGTGGGAAACAGAATTTGGGGGGCTGGCTGAGTAGGCCTTCAGGATGTGAGCAGAAGGTCTTAAAGAATTATATTTTTATAGATTGTGCTGAAGCTTTGGGTCCCAGCCACACATAGCCTTTTCTTCCAGAGAAGTAAAATGGTTTGGAAAGAGAGTCAGGTGGCTGTAATATAGTAGGGATAGTACAACCCCACCAGCCCTGGACAAACTGAATAACTTAATAAAAGATGCCTTTTTAAGTAATATTTTTTTAGTGCTGAATTGTTAAACAAAGAAATATTTATGAGCAAACTTTCTATGTACTTCAAGTTTGTGTGGTGCTTTGTACTGACTAGGTGGACCTGTTATCTGTTTACACATCTTAAATGATTGTCCTTGAGGTGTGTGTAGTAATTCAACTACTTCTGTGCCAGAAAAACAATGAATTTCTGTGTAATAGCAAATGATTTAATTTCTGATGAAACTGTAGGCTTTCTAGTGTTTGTGTATTTTTCTGGTTGGCCATTACAAGTTGTATCCTTCCTTCAGTAAGGCTTCTACCTTGTAGAGAGAGGCAATAGGATGGTAGATAACCATTGTTTAAAAAGAAAACCCTAAATATTGCTACCTTATCCACTTTAAAATCAGGTAAGCTTTGAGGCATAAGCCTGGAATTTTGCACTGGAAAGAAGTTTCAAATACATCTAGGTTAGGTTAAAAATTGGGGATGGGTTTGTTTATTTTATTAAATAAGACAGGGAGGTCTTAAAAGTGCTTAATAGCAACATGGACAAGCCAAGAGATGGGGAAAAAGATGGGAAAAAATTGCTTGTTCCATTGTATGGAGCTGACCAAGCTAATTCACAGCTTGTGCTAAACCTGTGCACAGACTGCTGAATAGACAGAGATTTTTTTCCTTGTAGTTTGTCAGCTGTAATAGCGTGAAGAATTTCAGCTGTTTGTTCTGAATTCAAATTCATAAATACCTTCCAGGAGAGCTGAGTTACTGATAAAATCCCATTCAGTCAAAAGTCAAAGCTGCTCACAGACTTCAAAACCAGAGCAGGATTTTTTCATCTTGCTAAGCATAGTGAGTCTTTGTTTGTTGTGGCTGGGAGACCAGGGCTAAAGCACAACTGTCCAGATTAATATTTTTGGTTGAACTTCAGGGTCTCTGTAAAAAGCACAAGGGTCTCCATCAAAAGGGGTTTTTGGAGCATTGTCCTATGATAAATGCCATTACCTACCAGAGCAGTTGGTGATTTGGTAAAACTGAGCATCACTTATGTCCCTTTTAATTTAACATGGCAGCATCCTCACCACTGTTGTGAATAAATCACCACTGCAAAAATAGAGGAGAATTTACCCTGAGTTTTTCTCCCGAGAGTTCCCAATTTCTGGATGTGTTAAAAAAGAAGCACTTCTGCTTTGCTAAGTTAGCAGTGGAAATGTCACTGAAATGAATAATTGATGCTGAGGAGGGAGGCAGTGGCAGGGAACAGCAGTGCTGGGGGTTTGTTGTGCCTGCCTTTCCTCCCCTGGGAATCTGTGGGTGCAGCATCCCCGTGGTGGTGGCAGAGGGACTGTTTGCCTGCATCCTCCTGTGGGGGGAATGTGGAGGAGTTACTCTGAGCTGAGGTTGGTGTGGAGCTGTTGGGTTTGTTGGGCAGTGCTGTCCCAAGGCTGTGGTTCAGCACAGCTCCTTGTGCACCCCAAAGCTCCTGGTGTGCAGCCCCTGCTCTCCTGGCCATGGCATAATTCCCTTAAATTTCTTCTGCAGGCCACGGAGAGCCAAGAGACTCTGGAAGTGCATTATTCAGACGATTCGGGCTTGGCTTTTGTGCTTTTGAAAAGTAAAGTGGAAAATTACCAGCAGCTGTGGTAGATCTAACTTGTCCATCTCAGCTACACCTCAAAACTGTGCCCTAACCTTCCTCTCCCATCATCTCTGCTGTCCCTGATTTGCCTGTCCCCATAACAAGGGACATGAAGGAGCTAAAACCAATGGGGAATTCATGCAGTCAAAACTCCTGAAGTTTTAATCTTTAGTTCCCTTAATCCCTCATGCTGGGAACAGATGAGTGCCCATGCTAGAGAGGGTCTGGGACAATGCAGCTGCTCAGAAGGAAGGAGACTGGAATTGCCTCTCCCTGGCAGTGAGGTGCTGGCTGAGCAGGACCTAATTGCAGGGCTGCATGGTTAATGGTAAAGAAAAGAAATCTTTGTGAGCAAAGTACTTGAAAGAAGAGTTGGTGATGCAGTAATCAGAGTTTAGTGTTCTCAATCCATCCCATCCCCTGTGTAGTAAAAATATTATAGTACTAAAAAAATTGGTGTGGCTGTTCTTAATGATCTGTGTGATGCTTGTGCCTAGCAGAGCAGGAAATAGCATTGAATAAATCAATGCTCTAAATAGGGAATGTAATGGGGAGATCAGGTGGAGAAAATGTCCAGTTTGTTTTCACAGCACTTGCATGGTGTCAGAGTTGTCCAGGTCTGGCTCTTTTCCTTCCCACCCCCTTTAAGCAAGGAGAAAATGACATCAGTAAATCTATAAATAAATAAGGGCAGTTACCTGAGAATTTATGTGGCATTAGTATTAATTTTCATCGACAGATTGATAAGACTTTCCGCCCCAGAGGTCTGTAGTTCACAGGGGCTTTCAGAGGTGTGATGGAGCCTGTCACAGCTGGCTTGGAGCACAGTCCTTGGGACACAGCTGTGACAGATGGCACTGGGATGCCACCTGCAGGCTCTCCTGTCCTGCATTTGGCACAGCACCTGTACTCACATGCCTGACAGGTGCTAGGTGTGAATTCATGCCTTGGTAGGGAGGAAACTCGAGCTTGCTGCTGGAGCTGCAGTGATGGGAGGAATCCCTGGAGAATTCAGCACCATCCAGTGATCCTGCCATTTGCTGTCAGTGTTTGTTGGTGCAATGCTTCCCCTTTCAGTGTTGTTTTCTTTCTGGGAGGTGGGAGATTGGCAGCCCATACACTGCTTTAACATGCTTTTATCTGGCTGAATGTGGAAAATGAATCAAGATTGTTAAAAATGGAGGGGAGGGGTAGCTATGAATTTGCCTGAGACCTATGTGAGTAGAGAAATATGATTTGTCTCTAATTCTGAAATAATTCAGTATTGACCAGATGAGTGCCATGTCTTCAATGGGCAGTAGCACCTGGAAGAGGCCAATATTTAGGGTTTTTGCCCAAAGCACATTTAGCCCTGCTCTACTGTTTAGTGAAAACACCCAGTGCAGATGCCACCAGAGCCTCATCTCATGGAGTAATGCTGTAATAAAGAATGTGGTTTTCTTGTGCAAGTCTTGACCTCTTCTTATGAAAATAACACACAACTCAGTATTTTCATGGTGTATAAGTGAAATGTAATTTTTTTTTTCAATAAAATACATTTCCTTTCCTAAACATGGGTCTCTGTTTTTTTCCCTTGGTGATGTTTCTCTTTCAACTCTAATGGAGCTTTGGCTTTTTGTGTCTTCTGAAGCCTGACCTTGCATGATTTCTTTTTCCTCTTGAGCTCCACGAGGAGTTCTCTGTTCAGCCAGTTCCTTCTGCTCCACATGCTTGACTCAAACCACAGTGGAATCATCTGCTCCGGTGGTTTAAAAGGTGGTTCCTAAAGTCTGACCTACACTTGTGGGCTCCCTAAACCCTCAGAAGCAGATTCTGAGTGTATTCCATTAAAACAGCGCTCTGCACAGCCTAAAATTTGCTCTCCTGCAGTCCAGGGTAGCAACTCTGCTGTCCTTTTTTCTCATTACACTGAATATTTTTCTCAATACACTGAACATTTTATACTCTGCCATTTCGCTGTGGCCATGGCAGCCACAAACCACTACATCCCACAAAAAGTCCTGTGCTAGCCACAAAGAGCAAATCTAGGAGGGCATCTTTGCCATTTGTCTCACTGAGTGTCTGTGATAAGAAGTTACCTCCTACAAAAGTCAGGAATTTCCAAGATCTGCTCATCTTAGCAGAATGACATTCCCAGGTGGTCTCTGGGAAATTGAAATCTTCCACAGGAATGAAAGTCCAGAAACTTCTCCTAAGTGCCTATAGGACAACTCATTGGTGCTGAGCCATCAGTAATGAACACCCACTGCAAATTTCCTGGCTTTTCCATGCCCCCAAACCCCCTGCAAGGCTCTGAACCACATCATCACAAACTGCAACCTCATCACATCATCACAAGCTGCGACCTCACCACAACCTCTCCCTTACACCTCTCCTGAGCCTGTACCCTCCATCCCAGCACTCCCAACGTGGGAACACATTCTAAGTCTCACCAAAACCAGATATCAGAGCTCTGGCAGCTGCCCAATGCTTCCACTTCACCTGTTTGTTTCTCCTATTTCTCATACAAACAGCAGCTGGAGAAGGGTCTGAAAAGTTTTGAATATTTTAGGGGAAAGTGCTGAAGCTGCTCCCTCTTCACAGCCCTGTGAGAATGAGCAGTTCAGGCACTCAAAGAGCCACTTTTGTCAGAGGTGTGGGCAAGAAGCAGGTTTTAATATGAATTTATGAGAGTGCAACTTTTATTAGAGTTCAGTGGCAAAGGTGACTCCATTACTTAGGCCATGGATGAAGCACATGTAAGAAAATCAGATTAGAGGCAATTTAGGATGATTTACACAGAGACCAGAGATGCAGAAGGGTAAGGGGGTAAAGGATATGGGTACAAAAAGATAAGGGTGCTGAGGGGGTTAGCAACTCTTAATCATCAACTAATTTAACATTTTTAAAGTGACTCAATAGGATTAGCTACAATTATAACAGTGACTAAATTATAGATCCTTGATATCATAATCAGTTCACATGGGTGCACACAGGCAAAGAGATGCATTCATCAGGTTTTATACAGAGATGTGTACAGAGCTCCATCCATCCCTATGGATGCTCAGGGCTCCATCCAGTCTGGAAGTGTTCAAGGCCAGGCTGGATGTGGCTCTGAGCAGCCTGGTCTGGTGAAAGATGTCCCTGTCCATGGCAACTAGATGATATTTGAGATCCCTTTCAACCCAAACCATTCTGTGATTCTATGGTATCTCTCTGTATCTATCTGTGTTTCTATCTACATACCCCAGGGGCTCTGTGGAAAAAAAAAAAAAAAAAAAAAAAAAAAAAAAAAAAAAAAAAAAAAAAAGGAGTGTCTCCTATAAAAAAGGAGATCTCTGAGACAGCCAGGTCTTTCCCTGGGTCAGCTGGGATTGCTGAGGATCAGGAACTGGGTGAGAAACACTCCTCTTGCTGTCCCCTTGGGACAGGTTTGAATGCTGCTGTGGTGGTGCAGAGAACACAGCAAGGGGAACTAAATGTAAGGAGGAAAAGACTCAGGAGGTGGGTGTGACTCTGGGGAGAATTTTTGGATGTAACTCAGCCTCTGAGCAGGGAATTTTCCTGCTACAGAAAGGCCCATCGTGCCTCTGAGTTCCGCACGCCCTGTTGGTGCCCCAGGAGTGCTGCTGAGGATGAAAGGGGCTGGGTGCTCACATCCCTGTCCCAGCCATGGACTGGGACTGCCCAAAGCCCAGCCCTCCCCATGGAGCCCTGCTGGGCTTCCCTTCACCCCTGTTTTCCTTTGATAAATAAGTTTAATTGCAAATACAACAGAAGATCATTACAGGCCACATAACCAAGAGGAATTTTAGTGGAATAACAAAAGCTACTACCACCTCCCTGTCCCATTGCCCCCTGCCCACAAAGAGTAGCCTGAATAATAAGCATGAAGTATGAACAGAAGGGTAATACAGGAGGTTGGCAGCCTTTTGATTCGAGCTGAATTATGAGTCAGGTCCCACAAATGGCTTCAGGAGGGCTGGAAAGCCGTGGCATTATTCATAATGCTCATTAGCTGCCTGCTAGGACAAAGGCAATTAAATCTGCTGTCAGCAATGCCTCAGCTGCAGGGAAACCAGGCAGGGATTTAACAGCCCCTTCACTGGTACCAGCATCCAGCTTTTCACACCTGGGTCCTGGCTGGTGATGCAGCATCAACACATTCAGGTTTCTTCATTTTGGGCTCCTCCAGCTGGGGTTTTTGGGCTGTGCTGGTGGCCAACAAGACTGCTTCAGTGCAAAACCCAACTCCATTAATGCTAGTAAAGGTTGATTTAAATGACAGTTTGCTAAATCACTGTATTTTAATTACAGGTAATATTTAAATGACAGTTTGCTAAATCACTGCTACAAAAAAAACCCCAGGTGCCCTTATCAGTAAGAGCAAACACTCCCAAATAATCCAAGGCACACTTTTACAGGTCACCTGTGTTATTCCCTGGATCTGAATAGTTCTTTAGTACTCTTGAGGCTTTTTTCATCCCCTTGACACGATTCAGGCTCTTGCAGCAGACAATTAAACAGCACTGGCAGCAGCAGAGGCGCCTTGGATGGGTCAGGGTGGCAGGGACAGGGATAGATGAGGTTTTCAGGTGTGTGGTGGAATTTCCACCTGCTGCTGGTTAAATACATGTGGTTCAAAGCAGCTCAGGGAGTGGGTCTAGAGCTCTCCCTTCAGCTGCTAAGGAAGCTCACAGTGAGCTGTTTCAGGGAGCTGATCCTGCTGGAAACCACAGCCAGCCAAAAATGGGATTGCTTTTCACCTGGATCAGTTTCCTGAGCCACCAGGCTGCCAAGGAATAGAGCAGGGGCCAAGGGCTGGAAGGAGGGCACAGATATTTAAGAAATTGCTTGGGACCTTGTAAAGACGGACAGTGAGATCCTCAGCTCAGACAGACAGATAAATGAGGTTAAGGAGTGGGTTGTTGCTGCTTTTTTCTTGGGACCAAGGACTTGGGGATTTTGGAATGATTCTGGAGGAGGGAGCTGCCTTGTCGCACAGCCCTGCCTTTGGGGAACATTCTGAGAGAGTCTGGTGGAGCTGATTTACCCCTCCACACTCCACAGGGATTGTTTTATTCCTGCAGAGAGAGGAAGGCATGAAGCAGCAATGGCGAACAGCTGGGAAATGGGGCAGCTGCTGATTTATGAGATCAGCAGGAAATGTTTGGCTTCACCTTTG
This sequence comes from Diglossa brunneiventris, assembly GCA_019023105.1. Classification (NCBI taxonomy): domain Eukaryota; kingdom Metazoa; phylum Chordata; class Aves; order Passeriformes; family Thraupidae; genus Diglossa; species Diglossa brunneiventris. The sequence goes on from CM032352.1 coordinate 5,683,356, forward strand.
CCATGCTGAGGTGCTCTGATGGTCAAACCTGGGCTAACCAGCCCTGCAAACACCCTGGCAGGGGAATGGATTCCCTGCTCTGTCCCAGTGCTCCAGGGAGAGGGGGCTGCTCCCTCTCTGTTCCCCCTCCCCAGAGACCACCAGGAACCCCCCAAAACCTGGGCTGCTCTTCCCCCCTCTGAGGTGGGGGGTGCTCCTCACTCCCTGAGCTGGAGGGTTGTGGATAAACCCATGAGGTGCCTACTTGGAAACCCAGAATTGTTGGAGGTGAGTAAGAAAAACCTTTTGAAACAAGGGCATGGTGCACTGGAAATGTGCAGGAGAATATCCACAGTGTTAACTGGACAAAAATGCAAAGAGGGAAAAAAAAAAAGGCAGTTTTAAATGGAAAGAAAAGTCTGAGTTTTATTTCTGAATGTTAAAAATAAAATTCTCTTTATTGTGGTGTATTTAATGTAGAAAATTTATTTTAGAATTTTATTATAAATTTTAAAAACATTTATTTATATTATTTATATTCATTATATATTATTAATTAATAAAACAAGCATTTATTAATAATTGTTTTATAATTATTCATATATTTATTTATAAAAATTATAATTATTTATAGTAATATACTATTATTATTATATTTATAATTTATTATTAAAAATTTATTATTTATTTTAAAGCTGTAGAAAAAAGCAGGAGAGTTATTTGCATTTTTCTGGCCTATCATGGTAGTGCTGCACTCCCTCCTGGCACCCCAGCTGGGCAACTCTTCCAAAGCAAAGCAGGACAGTGGAGTTTTTTCCCTCCTTGCTAAAATTGGTCATCCCCAGGCCAACCCCACCTATCCCTTCTCCCAAAGTCTCGCACAAACATTTGAACTGAAGCTGGTGAGTTTTCCCCTGAGAAGTAAATGCCTCTTCCCAGCCATAAGACAAAATTGCCCCCACTGACTGAGGAAGCTGCCCCCGACTAAACAAAGTTAATCATAAAATGGCCAATTGTCACTATAATAAAGATTACAGAATCACAGAATAATGAGGTTGGAAGAGACTTCTAAGATCATCGAGTCCAACCTATGCCCTAACACCTCAACCAGACCATAGCACCAAGTGCCATGGCCAGGCTTTTGTTAAACACATCCAGAGATGGTGATGCTACCACCTCCCTGGGAAGAGCATTCCAGTACTTATTATTCTTTCAGTGAAATTTCTTTTTCCTAATATCCAACCTATCCCTTCCCTGACGTAGCTTGAGACTGTGTCCTCTAATGCAGAAACACAGTACAAATCAGAATAAAGCAAAAGGCTCCCCTCCTTTCGAGAAAGCTCCCTTGAGTCTATCAGATATTGACCTTGCTGGACAAAGCCTGCACAAAGCTTCAGTCCCCATGGGAAATCCCAGCTCCTGCTGTGCCAGGCTGGGGATGCTCATCTCTCCCCAGGGTGCTGGGCAATCAAGAATTTCAGGCTGTGCTTCAGCAATTCATGGGCCTCATCCTAAAGTGCTGATTTTGAGGACACAGGACAGTCCTGGGTGCTGTCCTGAGCACAGGAGCTGCAGCACAGAATGAGAGCTCTGGGGAGGAAGAGAGCAGTTGGCTCTTGGAAAGCTCTTTTATCCCTTTTGCATCCCCAAGTGACATTTTTAATCAGCTGCCACACAGCTCGTGGGGGCTTGCAAAAGTCCAAGGAAAGGCTGAGAGAGAAGATCTGCAAAGTGGCTCTAAAATTAGGGGACTCAACACAAAGCATGACCTCATGACCTCAATGATTATAAATTTATTTTGGTCTTGGTTTATTATGAAGTGACTGGGGTTTCTTCATCATTCTTCTGGAAGGCTCTTACCCCACCTCAGAATTGTGAGGTCAGCCTGGGGAAATCTTTCATAAGCCCTGGGGAGGGAAGATGGAGCAGCCAGAAATCATCCCAATTTACATCATCATGCCAGTGCCTGTGTGAGCACTCTTTCTTCACAGATCCTTATTGTTACTCTGATCATGAAATCACCTGAACCTCAGGTTTGTTGAAACTAACCCTGACAATCTTCAATGAACAAAGCCAGAGGGAGTTGAAGATTGGATATCTGGGATCTTAAATTTATGACCTTTCAAGAATGCTGGAGTAACCAGAAGATAGAGAGGAGATAAAGGCCTGGAAAGTTGGAAACTCCCTGTTTGAGAGGAAGATGATGAAACGACTAAGGAATGTGGGCCAGATTAGCATGAAGAGCAAGAGATCAGGACACCTCTTGGAGCTCTCCAACCTTCAGGTTTTCCATAATCAGAGGATGGCCATCAAAAGCTGACAAAGCGTGGGATGAAATTCCTCACTCCTCAAAGCTCCACCCTCACCCATGGAGAAATACCAAGATATTTGAAGTATTTAACTGAACCCAAGGGGATTTTTAACAGGAATACCTTTATATAACATATAATAATATAATTATTTATATATATATATATAAAAAATTATATTATTATACGTTATATAATTATATATATATACATGTTATATATATATTATAGGTTATATAATTTATATATACGTTATATATATATTATACATTATATAATTATATATATACATGTTATATATATATTATACATTATATAATTATATATATATAAAAAATAATTATGTTATTATACGTTATATAAAGGTATTCCTGTTAAAAATCCCCTTGAGTATAATATATATATATATATATATATTATATATTGTTATATATATTATACTCAAGGGGATTTTTAACAGGAATTATTATATATTAGAATATATAATATATAATAGAATTTATTCTATATTATTATATATATTATATATAATAAATTATATTCTATAATATATACATAATATTATATTGTATATTATGTATATAATATATAGTATAATCCTTCATACATATATTTCTCTTTATTTTTTTCCTTTGTGTGTGTGGATGTGTTAATTTATTGAAATCCCTATAGCAAGTATAATATAAGCATTGGGATCTCAGATCTATAATTAAATCACTGTTGTGACTGTAGTAAATCCTATTGATTCACTCCATAAATGTTTAGTCAATGATTAAGTGCTGCTAAATAAAGTTTTTTAGATAAAAACTATTGATGAAGTCTGAGACTAAGGTTGGACCTAGCTCACCTAAGATTTATCAAGGGTTTAGAGGGTAAAGGAGGGTCCTCTCTGATCAATGGGAGGGTTGCCCTTGACATTTTGCGTCTTCAGACTTTGTGTAAATCATTCTAAGTCAATTTTAACTCAATTTTTCTTTGTGTGCTTCATCAGTGTAGTAAGTAATAGAGTGACCCTTGCCATCAAATTTTATTAAGTCCCACTTTTATAAATTCATATTCAACCTACTTCTGCTAAATACCTTTGATGGTGAAACTTTAAGCAACCTGAAACCACAAATGCATAACAGATCAGCAGAGTGGGCAGGATGGCAAGAGATATCCCTGATCCCTTACAAAAGCATGGAAGGAATCCAAGTCCTGAACCCTCAGGAGAGTGCACTTGTGATGGCTGGAAAGCTGTGGAAGAACACCCAAAGGTGGCCAGGGATCACATACAGGAGGGAGATGGAGTTGTTGGTAAAATGTTAGGCAGCCACCCAACAGCTTCTTGGCAGTTCCTGAAGAATGATAATAAAAGGGAACAGGACCTAAAGGAAGAAATAGAAGGCAGGAAAGCAGCTGAGTTATCACTGTCTTTGAAAACTGGGCAGAAGAAAACAGGGAGAAAAGGAGAAAAAAATGAAAAGTTGGAAGGAAAGTTTGAGGCAATGAACATGCAGGGTCCTGATCCCCCAGACACTGCACAGATTAGAGAAATAACATCCCCTGAAGAATAGATGGAAGCATACAGGGGCACCCTGACAATAATAAAATGTGGGAAAACTGAAGCCAAACTCAGTACAAAACCAGGAGAAACTACAGAACCTCGGGGTGGAGTTGGAGAATCAGAACCCAAACCCCACCCCATTCAATCTGATAACAGCAGGGTGACATCCTGGGCTGGTGGAAGAGATAAACTGGAGAGAAGGGAGCACATTAAATCCTGAGTGAGCTCCCACAGCTGGTACAAATGCTGCCTGAACCCAGTCTGTGCATGATATTCCCTCCTGATATTCCCATTTCAGCAAATGTGGATCATGACACGCTAAAGGCAATAATTAACAGCCCCTGCTGTACTCAAACCTTAACTCAGGGGCCTGTGCTTGCTTCTTTCTCATCCTTTGTGGGATTATTTGGCAGGAAAAAAACTCCAATCCATTGTTCAGCACAGCCTTCCCCTCATTCCGGAAATTCCCTGGGTTTGTTACCTTCTCCAGTAACAGCCCCCAATGATATTATAACATCCCAGAGGGTCCCAAGAGTATTAGACAGTTACAGAAAAGGGGAAAGAATTGCAAGTCCTGTTCCCTGAGCTTTGCTTTTATCTGTCAATAGAGAGCAGCATTAATGCAGTTCTTTGTCCTTGTAATGTTGATGTAGCCTGAATTTAAATCTAAATTTTCATATTCCCGCTCTCCCATGCCCACCCTCCAGCTTTACCAGGGCAAGTGTGTGTATTTAGGGGCAAGGATTTAAAACCCTGATGCCAAGCAGATGCCCTGATGTGTACTGCAGCTTCTCCAGCCTCTCTCTTTGTGCCATCACCTTTGCCTGCTGAGGATGCATTTGTTGTCAGGCACTGGTGATTCCTATGAGGAGCATTTAGATCTTGCTCTCCTTGAGTCACCACCATCCAATTTACTGTAATTCTTTAATACATAACTGAAATTTCTTACTTGACATTCTCCACATACTCCTCTCTGTGTCCCAGCGCTCATCACCTCTAATTCAGTGACATTTATTTGCCTTCCCTCCTTTCCCTGCTTTGGGGAAAACACAGTGAAAACAGAGAGAAGTAAAGGCTTTGTGAGATGCTATATTTTTTCCCCCATTGTCATTTTGAGTTAAAAAATAGCCACAGGGCAAAGAAATGGTGATTTCTAATTTAGTGGTAATTTGCTAAGGAAAAAAAATAGTAATTGGTGCTCTTAAATGTTAAATTTGTTATCTGTTTAATTACTGTTAGCTGGGTTTCTTGAGGACCTCATTATCTAAACATCTGGTTTTAGAGATGCAATTCTTAAGGTCTCAGATGCTTCCTGCAATTATCTAGCTATGACTGAAACTCATTAGCATATCCCAATAATCAGAGCAAGGCAAGTCAATTCCCTCTGTTCTGCAAAGCCTGAATGATTAATGTGTTATCTGGGTAAAGGACCACAGGGTGGGAGCACTCCCTGCCCGCTGTGGGACACACATTGCTGTTTGCTCCTTCCCTAACACAATGCTGGGCTGCAGCTCAGGCAGGCTCCCAGCCTCTCCCAGGGCAGCCCAGAATTTATCCTGCAGTGTAAGATTAGCACTTTTATCAGATCTGTAAAAATCCAGGCATTTTAATCACCTTTCCCTCAGATCTCCAACGTGCATGATGGATGAGCTTCATTTCTGGAGTCTGCACCAACTCATCCCATCACTGCATGCCTGGAGAAGATGGGGCAGTGTTGGCTGCACTGGGGAATGAAAGGTCACTTTTAGCTCCTGCTTCTCCATCATTTCACCTGGTTCTCTTGCAAGAAAAAGGCCCATTCTCAGCCACTGAGACAGAGTAGAAATCCATTTTGATTTAAGTGAAATGTACATCTTTGATTCTGTGGTTAGAAAACATAGCTTTTTAGCCTGACTGCAAAAGCCTAAACTCAGAGAAACTGCTTCAGCGAAAGACAGAGATAAAGAAGAGAAAACCAGAAAGTGATAAAGAAAAACAAAGAGACTGCTGTGAGAGCAAGTCAACCTAACCTAAAAATTCTTTCTGATAAAGAAGAACTAGCAGCAAATGTCACGTGAAATTCATAAAAATGAGTATGTATGAACATATTGTGAAATTATATACATATGTATTTGAGAAGAAGATAAAAAAGAACCTAAAGCTCCCAGAAGTACACATGTCTTTTAAAAAGAGTAATCTCCACATGCATCCAATGCTGTAATAAACATACCAGCTTTACAACTTTCACAAAGCTGTAGAGTTTTCAGTTATCTCCACAAAACACCACATCCCTTGACACTGGCCTTTCTCAGCCACATCCCTTGCAGGGTCAGGTTACCATTTCAAGGCTTTTCTTTTGCATTGCTGCGCTCAACCCCAGGGGCTGGGGAGTGCTGTGAGCCCAAACCAGCTCTGGGAGGCTTCTGGCACCCTGACTGTTACTGACAGGCTTTGAAGCAAGAAATCCTTGGTAGCCTGAGCAGACACAGCCCAGCTGTCAGTGCTGGCTCACCTTCTGCTGGTGAGACTGTTTGTGTGCTGCTCTCCCTGCTTCATCTTCTCAAGTGGAGCTGCTAATTGCCTCCTGCCACTTGTTATCCTGGAAATCCTGACACCTTTCTCACCTGTCCCTTGGAAGTGTAATTTTGAGGGGGTATAGTAAGAGACCATTTTGACATCCCAGGGACGATTTGACCCCAAATTAATTAAAAGTACTTTCAACTCTACCCCCATTTTAGCAGATTTCCAATATACTTTAACGACCTACACCCTGTAATGATAATTTCTCCTAAGATTTAATTTACTGGAAGAACTTCCTTCAGAATGCTAATATGGACAGAAGACAAGAGAAGAGCTTTTAATCTGTTCATTAGCAGCAGCAGTCAGTGTAGCAGGTAGCACAGGCCACTGCTCTGCCTCTTGATGCATGTGCTCATTAACAGGGGAGAGCTCAGACTTTTAGTATTCAGTGTTGTTACAGGCTGGATGGCTTCCTGACTTGGAATTCAAGCCCTGTTATCCAGGGTTTACTGGCCAAACTGGGTCTGATCCTCTTGATGGGCCTAGTTAAGGGAAATGTTGAGGATTCTAACCTCAAAATTGTGCAGAACTTTTTTAACTGAGTGTTTTTTGGAGGTAGGGATGTGTAAGTGTATGTACATGAAGATGTGGGAAGGGGTTGAACAAGCTTTTGTGACCCAAGGAACAGAACTCCTGAAAGGGCAGGAATGCCAGCCAGAGGATCTTTAGCATGGGTAGCAGGAAAACTTGATGATTTCTCCATCAAAGCAGGACTTTGTGTGGTTTTGGTAACAAATAAACTGGTATCAAAGTCACCTGATGCTGGTCTGCCTCTCTTCTCACACCTAGAATAGTATGAGCATCTCATTTGACCAAAAAGGACAGCAGATGGAAAAAAACCTGGAGTGTTGGATATCCAGGAGGCTAACAGCAGTCTGCTTTATTCAGTGATGAAACCCCAAGCCCCTCCCATGATATCAGGCAGAGGAATAATGCAGAGGCAATGATACACCCACATCCAGGAGGGCTTCTTCAGCCAGCTGAGGATGGTGACTACCACTCACTGATTCAGGGTTCAGCTGGGGGAAAGGCTGCCTTTTACCAAAAAAATTATCTTTTCTAACCAAGGATTGCCTCCTCCCCCTCAAGTCTGCAGATTTTTTTTCCAAGGTGCTCTAAACTCTTGCTGTGAGAGCACAGACTGGGCACCGAGTGCCTGCGGGGGAACAAAGGGAACCCAGTGTCACTGGGAATTTTCTTACCTTATTAGAAATTAGCTGGACTTAAATACCCAATGAAGCTGCCATGAAATCTGAAGCATTTATCACAAGAGCTCATTTTTTTATACCCCAGGCACTTTGAAATGAAAAGATTAAAGTAAAAGGTTTTGTTACATAAAACGGAGAGTGTTTTCATAACTGGGTTTGAGCTACAGCAGCTTTGGAAGACACATGGTGGATTTCTCTTTTCTTTTTTGCCTAGTAAGAACTCTTGATGACCCAGCCCTGGCTCCATGGAGAGTGGATGTCCCACCCTGCTCCTGCTGGCACCCCTGGGAGCAGCTGTCCCCCACCACAGGGTGACCTGCAGCTCATCTGCAAGCGCAGACCTGTGACTCCAGCTGATCCAAAACCATCCTTCTTTTTATATCCCTGCTTCCACACTCTTGATAGAGGCCTGCCAACCACCAGAGCTTTGCTTACCTGCCAGAGACCTCCTGTCCCTGCCAAGCTGCCCGCAATGAGCTTTGGCGGCTGAGCCTGCCAGCGGTGCCTCGGGCACAGCCGCAGAGGCAGCGCAGCAAAAACCTGGCAGCTTTTCTGGCAGGACAGCCTGGCCAGCTTCCAAATGCCTTTTTTCTGTGACCTCTGGTATGTTTAATAACAGGTCTTCTCATGAGTGTGCACAAATATGGGGTTTTTTGGTTTTTTCCTGTTTTTTTTTTTTTAATCTTTATAAGCCCAGCCCGTGTGCTTGCTCTCAGAGCAAACCATAAAGGTGCAGGGACCCACAGATGGCTGCTCACCAGAAAATGCAAAGGCTTAACCAAAACTGCTTCTGCCTCTGCCCCCATCCCCTCCCCAGCCCACCCTTCTCCCCTTCTATACCCCAGTGGCTCCTGAGGCTGCCAAAGCTGCAATGCTCAAGGCTATGCCCAGATCTCCTCTGAATAACTCCCAAGGATTGGCATTTCCAGAAACTGCCCCAGGAGCCTCCACTCCATTTCACCTGGGTGTGATTAGCCAACATCTTTCTGTCCTCTGGAGTAAAAAGGGCAATTCCCATCCCTCCCAGGCCAGACTTTAAACACCTGAGGGGTTTTACATCTCTGCTTGCCTGGGCTAGAGACCTAGGAGAGGTTTTGTCTCTCCTCATCAACCCCTGCCTACTCCTCTGACCTTTCTTTGCTTATTTCTGCATTTTCACACATTCTGCCTTCCCAACGACGTGGTGCCTCTGGAGAAGGAGCTGTCATCATCAGGCCATTCACAGGGGACAGGTCCCTCCCCTTTTCCCAGGGAATGCCCCTGCAGAGCATCTCCAGTGGATGTGAATGAGCAGAGTTTATGGCAGTTCAAGCCTCAGACACAACGGGCTTTGTTCATCACTTTGCCGGATGGCATAAACCTGATGAACTAGTGTTCCTTTTTTTTTTTTTTTTTTTTTTTTTTTTTTTTTTCCCCCACCTTGTGGGTCCCTAAAAGCATCTGTCTTAAGACAGAGGTGCTTTTAGCTTGCTAAAGGCTGGCTGGATTTTTTTTTTCCTACCTGGAAATGAAATATTGGTGCTATAATAATCTGGTGTGGAAATCTTCCACTGAATTCAGTGGGGCCAGAATGTTGAGCTGTATTTTAATATGGTTGAGGTATTTTAATGTACAAAATTATTTTTCTTTTGGAGGAGAGCTAGCTAAGTGAAACAAAACAAATCATGTTCTTTAAAAAGTGAACTGCTCTTGTGTGTATAATGTGGTGCACATTGGAGAGCGCATCTTTCAAATGTACTGTAACTACAAGCTGGTTTTGTATATTTTATATGCTATTCTTATAAATTCACCTTCAGCTCTCCTGAGGGATAACCAGAGCAAAGGTAACTGTTCTCCTAAGATTAAAAATGCGTATCTCCGGAGAGGTTTTTGCAATAAATTTAAAAGAAGAAAAAAAAGAATGTCAAAACAAAATGTAAAATCAAATTACCATTTCAAAACCATTTCCTAATTTCTGATTCAATAGCAGCACTTTTTTGTGTTCTGAAGGAGAGGATTTGATCATGAAACTCTGCATGAGTGTCTGTGGCCACAACTGCACAAAACTGACTTATTTCAATGGATGCTTGTCTAAACAATGCAAGATCAAAACTGACTGATCAGGTACAGGAATCTTTGTATAATGAACTGAGAAAATTCTACAAATTATCAGAATTTGTAGCTATTTTCTGATACTCCTTTCCATTACTAAAATATTTAGCAAGGTGAATGGAAGCCATTTGCATTTCAAGTGACTTCCAGAAAATTCCTGTGCTGCTGTTTGGAAAAAAGCCATGAAAGTTCCCTGACTGCCAAAAGCAAACCCAGGGCCTGAGTCCCTGGAGCAAATAGCAAGCTCCAGCAGCTATCAGCAAACAAGGCCTGAGAAAATAACCTGTTTGCCAGACTTTCTCTGAGATTCTTCTCTTTTATCTCATGTAGGGAGTCAAGGAACATGTGAGCAGAGGCACTGAGTCACCCTTATTGACACTGGTGGTTCTCAACCATCCTTTGGGGTGCTCATTGATCTTGCACTGAGGGAAAGGCTACACAAGTACTGCTCTCCAATTTTCCAGAGCTATTCCTCTGACACCTTTCCCCAGCACTGAAATCAATGGAGTAGCAGCAGATAAATATGCCTGAAGAAATTTAAAAGGCCAGGAGGAGGGTGGCACAACACATTTAAATCAGCTATTTTTTACCATTAAACCCGAGGTAAAGGAAGCAATCATTTGGTATCCTGTGTTTCCTTGCTGTGCTCCTTGGTGGGCAGCATGCAGGAGGAACAAGGCTGTTTTTTTATCAGCACAGAGCTCAGCAAGTGTTGAACCAAGCTTTTATTAAAATAGGTGGGGCAGGGACCTGCCACAATTCAATCTCCATCCCTTGCTGTTCATACCTTGTGTCTTGGTTTGAACAGACAGGTGTCTGCTAAGGAAGGCAAGAGCCTTCCCTGAAATGGAAAATGTAAACCCCCTCCCTCGGAATTATTATTATTTTCAAATTAAAAGGCTCTCAAGCAAAGATATAGGAATAGGAATAACAGTTCTTTTTTAAGGAAAAAATAAAATAAAAATGCAGTAATACAAAACAGCACTGCCAGAGTGAGAGCATGCCCTGTCCCCCTGTGTGTCAGGGTGGTGGCACAGCCCCATCCCATGGGGGCTCAGCCCTCCTGCAGTGCCAGCTGTGGTTCTGCTGGAGCAGGTATCCTGCACAAGGGGGGAGTTTTCCTCTGCAGCTCCAGGGCTGCTGGAGATGGGCCTGGGCTCCCTCTGGGAATGCAGGGCAGCAGAAAGCTGCTCCTCTGGGAATGCAGTGGGCAAAGGCTGCTGTGCTGTGCCAGGCTCAGATTGGATCCAGGTAGGAATGCTTGGCTCCTCCCCTGGGCACAGCATCTCCCCATGGGATGCTGGAATTGGATCAGCCATGCAGGGACACTCACTGGCCATGGACAGCAGAGATCTCCTGGAGGGAGGATTGGCTGTGGGAGAGATAAAGACAAAACTGCCCCATGAACAGCAGAGAACTGCCCCAGCTCTGACCGATGGTGATGGAACACACACCCCCATTTCCAACCTAAGACCCCTTGCCTTTGTGACAGGGCATTTGTAACAAGAGGGAGAGGAAAGGAATTTATCCAGTTGATGAAAATAAGGGAACAAGACATATAAGGACAGCACAAGGCTGGAGCTTTGACTGTCCTGGCTTCTGGGCATGTGGGAATGTCCTTTCAGACGAAACCTGTTTCTGAAAGGGGGAAATTGCACAGGTATGTTGGAGTAACTACCTCCAGAAGCCATACTCATTTCATCTGATAAACCTTTTATTTTTCAGGAATTTTGGGAGGGAGGGGGAGGAGAAGGAGGAGGTGTGTTCTGTGTGCTGGTAGGATGGTTTCCAATATCTGCGCTGTATGATTTTTCCCAGGTGAGGACAGCATTATGGTCATGGCATGCAAACGAGGCGCTCAGGGACTGACCAAGAAAGATTCCTGCTGCAGATGCTGGATGTGTGTATTTGCATTCCTCGGAGGATCACAGCCAGTCCTCCAGTCAGAGCTACAGAATGTCAGTGACATATTGTTAAATCAGTTGTGCTCTAGTAAAAAGTATTTTCTTGGCTCTTCATCCTTCTGGGACATTCTCCACCCTTCATTTTGGTTGTTTTTTTGTTTTGGTTTTTTTTTTCTAGCTTGGTTGGTTTGCCAATTTTCTGTTAAAAAAAAAAAAAAAGAGAGAGAAAAAGAAATTGAAATCAAAAGCTGTTAGTTTCAGTTAACTGGACAAAAAAATTGTTTGTCCCTACTCTTTAGCAAAGTTCAATACAATATTCAAAGAATTGAGTGAGGAGGGCATTAAGTAAAGCATGTGGAGGTGATGGGTAAATGGTTTCTCACTTCTTTTTCTTTTTAAGTACTAAAATGCACCTGGAATACAAAGATTCCAAAGGAATGTCTCAGGAAATGACCTTGGGAAATTTGAGATGGGCACAGGTACATTCAATAACGAATGAAAATTCATATTCTTATTTGTGCTCTTTCTTGGGAATTGAGATGGGAAGGCATCTGTAGGAATGGCTGGAGTACAGATGACACTGGTAACCAAATTTTGTTTAACCAAATTAATGCAGGCATTAATAAGAAGGCATTGGATTTCAAAATTTTATAGTTGAAATCATCACATCTTTGCATATGTTTTTTATCCCCTGAGTCACTCCTATTTTTCAAACACACTATTAAATTAAAAATCCTCCAAATCTGTGCAAAGTCTGCTTCAGTCTAAAAAGATGTAGGGAAGAAGGGGAATGAGGAAGGGAGAAGAAAAGGCCTGGGATAACATCCAGAACTATTTGGCTACAGGATTCTCCATCTGCAAAAAGAAGAAAAATGTCCTTCCAAAGTGAATAGCACACAAAATGCTGAATGAAGTGCATAAGAGGCTCTCTCAAATTAACAGTTATTTGGTGAAAGGAGTCAGATTTTTCTGGGCTGGAGTGAGCTGGAATGCTAAAAAGGCCTGTTGCCAAATATTACATCTGGAGAATTGCTGCTGAGTATTTTGTGGTGATCTTTACTGAGGTTCCATGGCAAGCTGCCTCCTGCTGTGAAGACTGGGATGCTGCCCCAAAAGCTGACTATAAAAAGATGAATTCCAATGCTCACAGTCAGGTTTTGGGGTGCTTTGGGCACTGAAAGTAGGACAATAACAGTAGTTGACCTCATAGTGAAGATACGGCTGTGTTTTATCCTCCAAGACGTGCTGGACATGGTGCTGCTGGGCAGCTGGTTTGCACAGGTCTGCACTCTGGGCGTGTTTGTGTGCACTTTTCCTGTCACAGACACTTTTATGAAAAATCCTTTCCTTAGGATTTTTCTCCTGAGAAGCTGAGAGGCCTCAGGAACAAAATGCAAACAATGGTTATCTGCTGCTGTGGAATGCAACAGGTGCATCTGTGAATTGGTCTCATGTGGTTGTTTCTAATTAATGGCCAATCACAGCCAGCTGTCTCAGACTCTCTGTGTGAGACACAAGCCTTTGTTATTCATTCTTTTTCTATTCTTAGCTAGCCTTCTGATGAAATCCTTTCTTCTATTCTTTTAGTATAGTTTTAATATAATATATATAATAAAATAATAAATCAGCCTTCTGAAACATGGAGTCAGATCCTCGTCTCTTCCCTCATCCTCAGACTCCTGTGAACACCGTCACATTTTCCCACCTTAGAAAATATTAACATTGCAAAAAATACAGTGAATATACCCTAAATCACAGAGTCTACAGCCAAGCTCATTGCCTTTGAGACAGAGGTCAGTTCTATGGATGAAAAGTCAGAAGCAGTAAGTTGTGTTTCTCCTTGGGAAGTGTTACTGCCCTCATCAGGATCTGCTGCTTTTCTCTGAGGAGCAAGATGATAAAAAGAAGCTGTCCCCAGGCTTTTATTCACAAAGCTCTGTTCTGCTTTCAGTGTTGTCTCAAAGCCTGGGGTATGGATAAGAAAGAATTCCTGCCTTTCTCAGAGCTCTCCTTAGTTTTATTTTAACAATGAAGCTTCAAGCACTGCCGCAGCAGCTGCCCTGGCTCCATGCACCATCTCTAGGGCTGTGCAAGGAAGTGAGGAGGGAAAAGGGGAGAAAAAGGAGAATTCTGGAGCAGCTGCCTTGGCCTGGCTCCCCATCAGCTGCTCTTGGCAGCCTTCAGATGGGCTCAGCCATGGAGAGCAAGAACTGGAGAGCAGAGTCTGAGCCAAAACCAAGGGGACAGGTCTCTGTTTGCATTGCAGGCTTTGGACAAAGCATCCTTTATCTCAGGAAAGCCTTGGGGTGAAATATGCCCCCCACTAAAGGGGCAGGCAGAGCAAAGGCTGCAGGATTGTGTGTTCTGGCCAGCTTCCCCTCTCAGCTCTGCTGAGACTCAGAGGCTGTGGCAGCGCTGCTGTAATTGGTACACTCTTGAAAATGGAGAGGCTATAAATAGCCAGAGCTTGAAGTGGAGGGCATGTCAGAGTTGGGGTTTCTTTTTCAGTGCTACTTGTGATGCACAGAATACTAATTAGTCTGGGAAAACAATATTATTTGCTCAGAGAGTTCAATAACTGCAGTGCACTGCCTTACTTTACCTCCATCTAAAAATCTCTTTCTCCCTCTTTTCCCTGATTTCCTGACTTGTTGGTATGGATCAACTGCCTGTTCCAGGTGGAGGAAATATCTATTTTAATTGCCTCAGGTTTGTCTTCTGTGTCCCAAGTGGGTCCTTCCCTTGCTTCTCCTTCATTGGTGACTCTGTCACTTGGGGTGATTTCAATGGTTCATGCTCCCCTCACAATCACAGCTATGATGCAAAGCTATGAGACTTAAATAAATTTATATATTTTGGTGTGTGTGTCTGGGGTGTATTTTATTTAATCAGCCTTCTGATTTTTATTTCCTCAAAGGGTTGTGACATTTTTTCCAGGCTTTTATCATTCATTTCAGTAAAGTCAAAGTTTGACTTCTCTCTTTCCCTTTTTGTTACTTACAGGATTTTTTGTGTTCATGGTGCCTTCCACCTCCCATTGATGGGCTCTCAAAGTACATGATAAGAGCCATGAGGTGCCTCAAACACATCCCTTGGTGGCCCCAGAACTGCTTTGCCTTCTTCTCTTTCCTCTGCCAGCACATTCATCCTGCCACCCACCAATCCCAGTTAATCTTTTTACTCCTGTATTAGAGTAATACAGTGAAAGGGCAAAGAAAAATCAATGAGAAAGTCTTCACAAGCCATCAGTAAATCAGATGAGAGTCTCAGCAAGGCAGTGAGTAAAGCATTTAACAGATTGTATGAGCTTTTTCTCCTGAATTAAAAACTAATGAGAAATAATCACTGGAAGACTCTAAATTATCTGTACTTACGTCTAGCCATAAAAATGAAGATGTGAAGGAGTCTCTTTACAAGGCACTTGGGAGGATGATGGCTTGGGGGAGGGAAGTTAAACATCTTCCTACAATTAAACAACACCCTCAGCACCAGAGCTGGGCCAAGCCCCTCTCTGGGGCTGAAATTTCACCACAGGAGAGAGGGCAGCTCTAGAGCCTGGAGCAAGCCCTGCTGGTTGTGGTCTCCAGGAGGTCCCTCAGCAGGTTTGTTCTGTGCTGGCAGAAAGTCCCTCCACCCCCAAAGCCATGGCTGGGCTGTGGTCACACACATCCATGAGAGCTCTGAGCTGGACTCCTCCCAGGGAGTGGATTTTCTGCACAGAGCTATTTCTGTTTTGGGATGGGTGGGATGAGACAAGGTCAGCTCCTTTATTTCCCCCCCTTCTTCCCTCTTTCTCCCCTGCATTTTTTTTTACTCTATAAAAGTCAGTAATTTCAGAGCTGTGGAGGTCACACAAGGATCTGGACCTGAAGGAGGAATCGTTTCATTACTGGAGGGTAAAAAAGTGTTAAGGTGCAGGTTCAGCTCCTCTGTCTCCATAAAAAACTGCTTTATTGCAAGCTTCTGAGATTTTTAATGAAATTTTATGAGTCATGATACTTGCTGGTAGACATTACCTAATCTCAGTAGTTTATAAACTCACATCCCTTCATGTGTTTTTTTTTCCCCCATAACTCTCCTCACAATAAAGAACCATGCCCAGGAAATGCACACAAATGTGTTCTGCAAAGTCTCTTCAGCCAAAAATGGACTGGACAATGAGCAGATAACTGGACTTCAGGGATAATTTTCAGATTGTTGAAGATTGCAATGCAAGATGTTTTCCATTACCATCTGTATGGCAGATTATCTTTGTCAAGTGGGCAGTTTGCCTTATCTCTCTCTTTGAGTGACCACATTCACACCTCCCTCGGGAGGTGACATTGCTGATAACAGCCATTGAATGTCACTGCATGGCTGATAAGAACTGCAGCATCCCACTGGGAGATGTGAGCCCAGAGGGAGGAGCCAAGCATTCCTACCCGGGTACAATCCAGAGGTTTTGAGACACCAGCACGGCTTTCTCCACGGGATTCCCCAGAGGAACAGCAGCTGTCTCTGCTTCCACTGGATCTTTGGAGGAAGAACACATCCTTCTCTACAGGATCCCTGCTCCAACAGAACCACCCCTGACACTGCAGGAGGGCTGAGCCACATTTCCAATTGGACTGCCACCAACACCCTGACCCACAGGGTGTCAGGTTGGGTTCTGACTCTGTCAGTGTTGTTCTAGTGTACTGCATTGTTTATTTTATCCTTTTTTTTCTTTCTTCCCTATTAAAGAACTCTTATTTCCTGCTCCCATATTTTTGCCTGACAGCCCCTTAATTTAAAATTTATAGCAATTCAGAGGGGTGGGGAGGGTTTACATTCTCCATTGCAGGGGAGGCTCCTGCCTTCCTTAGCAGACTCCTGTCTTTCCAAACCAAGACACAGATGTATTTGGTGGCCTTCTCTCATCCTGTGTGTGAGCATGGGACACGTTGTGCTCTCAGCTGGGTGGGCTGTGACCACAGCAGGGCCAGCTCTGAGCTGCTGCTGCTGCTCCTGAGCAGAACAACCACATCACTCATGTGGTTCAACCACCCTGAGCTCTTGCTGAGTTTCTCAGGGCGTTCTGCATCCCAGGCTGAGCTTGGTCAAGGCCAGCGGAGAAGCTGCATGATTTAAAGGGCGTTACGTGCTGCAGTGCGCTGACCCGTAAAAAAGCCTCAATTCCTCACAGTTTGCAAACTTGGCTGGGGGAGGAGAAGGGGGAGGCTGTCATTATAATCTGGTGTTTATTCAGCCCCCATTGTGACAGGCTTTGGGTCAGGGGGAGGGTCACTGATGTGGTGGTGACAGGGAAGGTGAATAATTGGTGACGACGGCATGAGCAGGCTGACACAGGGGCGAGAAGCGACAGATGGTGCACAAAGCAGGTTCCTGCTGCTGGAGAGAGAGTAATCTGTTAGAATCTGTAGGGTTTGCTGTCTAAGGGTAAATAATATGTTTTTACCTTGGGGCAATGAGTTCTGGCAGGATAGCAAGTGCTGTGTGATCACGTCTCTGGTGTTAAGCGGGGTTCCTTGGCCGTTTAATCCTTTTTATTTTTCAGTGACCCAACTCCAGAGAGATTTTCTGACTGAGCAAGCACTCTGACTCCTGTTTAGCATGATGACCTGTCAAACCATCAGCTCTCCAGCTCTGCTCATGTCCCTGTCGTGCATCTGCCAGCTTTCCAAGGCTCTGTTGCTGGGAGCACAGAACTCAGGGGTACAGCTCTACTTTGTGAGCAGGTTTTCATTAGCAGCCCATTTTAAGGATAAAGCATGAGCTGTATCCTTGCTTTGCTTGACTTGCTTCTTGACATGACTGATTTTGCCCAGCTCTGTGCTACTTAATTAATAAGTAACTTAATTAATATTAACTTAATTAATAAGTAACAGCACAAAAGTGTAACAGCTCACACTGCAGGACCCAGGCACTGGCAGAATGCTCACCAGCTTTTTTTAGATATTCATGATCAAACATCCTGTAGCTCTCTTGATTTACTTGAAGATCTTTCCTGACCATATAGAGTGCTCATTAACATCCTTATTTGCAAAAAAACCAACCCAAAAAACCAGCAGCAACTAAAAAAGATGGGGCTGAAACTGATTAATTTAATGAGGACCACAGCAAGGAGCAATCATGAATTTAAAAAACCCAAATATTGGTTATCAAAGCCAAGAACAAATAAATGCTAGCTTTTCTATAAAGCTGGAAGTACAAAATTTAAATGGCTAGAGGCTGGAAATTAAAATGGATGGACTTTTAAATTAAGTTGTTGATGCAATGGACATACCAGAAACTTAGAAAACAATGGGCCATGGGATAGCACAGTTGTAGGCTGAAACTGATAAAGAAATTGCAGATTATGTTGTGCTACTCTGTGTTTTAAAAAGGCTTGGCATCAAACCAGGTAAATAAGTCGTCTGTGGCACACAGGTAACGAAATCCCTGTGGTCTGAAATTCTGTGCCTAAGAGGGAAGACAGAGGGATCTCTCAGCCACCTGACTGGGCTGGTGACCTTGGCTGAGAAATGGCAAGGGCAATGAGAAAGTGGGAAATGGCAGAAAACAAAGGAGATTGGTGGTCTCAGTGATGCCCTGCAGAGTGGGTGAAGATTATGAGAAAGGATGAGGCAGAGATTATATTGGCAGATGCCATATAAAAGTTCTTTTTGCAGCACCTGAACAGAGAACACAGCAGAGATAAATCAGTCCCTGATTCTGACTGAGCCATGAGCAGAGAACTGCTGTGGGCAAGTGTCACACAAACATCTGAGCAGGGTGACCACAGCACACTCAAAATGTAGCACGTCCATAGGAAACAAAAAATCCCACAAAGACCCCAGTGCGGAGCTTCAGAAATGACAAAAATGTGGAAATGAGACAACATTTTAGAGATCAACAGCACAGTTAAAAAAAAGTAAATTGCATGCAGGTGCCATAGACACACTTACTGACATTGGAAGTTCAGAGTAGGGGATGTACTTTGTGTTCAAAAAACACTTTCAAAGTTAAAAGCAAAGTAAAAGAAACCACAGGAAAAGAGTTACTTTACAAAATAGAGGGGAAGGTACAAATGACTAAAATAGAAGGGAATACACGTTCTGGGAAAGGAAATGTAAAAGCATAAAAAAGCAATGGGTAATGAAAAGGTTCTTGCTATCAGCACACTAAATGCGTTTAAGTAATAATAAGAAAATTTTCAAACATGTCAGAAACAGAAGGTCACAGTCAGAAATTCAGTATAGCTGGTAAATGATCAAAGTGTAAAAGGAAGGCAAAGCAATAGCAGGAATGCCAAATGGGTTATTTGTCCTGGTGTTCGTTCCCATTTAGGAGGTCAATGGAGTTGCCACACTGAAAACTTTAATTGGGCAAGTCTGATGAAAGGTCTCAAACTGAAATGACATTAAAAGCCTTTTTAAAACAAACCACTAAAACAGATAACAACAGATCAACAAGACCAGATGGCACTCATGCAGGAGCTTCAGAGCAGCTCTGATATGAAATTGCCAAACTATTAACTGTGGTGAATAACCTACTGCTGAAATTGGCTTTGCTTAAATTAGCCTCAAGGTCAGAGGAAGTGGGACACGTGATGCCCACTCCTGAAAAGGTCTCTAGAAGAACCCAAACAACTTCATAGACACAACCTTGATTTTCATTTAAGATAAGAATTATTTTTTTTCATTTGTGAGAAGAATTATGAAAATGAAAATTAGTGGGCATATGGAGAAATACAAAATAATGGAGAAGAGTCAGCACAGCTTGGAAACCACAGCTCATAAATCTGTTGTTAAGGGTTTTTTTGAGAATCCGCATGCACGTAGATGAAGTTGAAGCAGTAAAATCCATGTACTTGGACACCTCAAAGCTTCTGGTGAAGTCCCTTCGTTAAGTAAACGAAGTTTTCATTAGGATGAAGGTTGTCTTGTGGACTAGCAACCAGTGTAAAGACAAGAAACTGAGGGCAGGAATAGGACAATGTCACCACCCAGGGTCACTCAGGGACGTGTGGTGGCCACATGGCAACTCCATGCACTCAGAAGTGACCTGAAAAATTACTGGAGGTGACAAAACTTGCCCAAAACTTTCAGTGACTTGGAGTAATCAAAATGAAAACTATTTTGTAAAGAGTTACAGAAAGATCTCAGGGTGCTGAATAGCTTGAGAATAAAATAATGGATGGCAGTGTTGTCAAGTGCAGAGGAGTAGACTTAATTTAGTGCACATAACTCTACATGCACAGTGGTGGGCCCTGAAGAATTGCCACTGAGGGAAACCATCTTGGTGCTCAAGAAAGTCTCAGCTAAACCCACAGCAGCTGTCAAAAAGGTAAATGGATAATTAAAAAGCAGCAGGAAAGAAATGAGGGAGTGAAGTGGGATGTTTTGCCATTCTGCAGACCCACAATGTGCAATCACTTTGAAAGGTTCACGTTGGGCTGCTCATGGCTCCGCAGGAACGATGTCAGGAGAACCAGAAAAATCAGAGAAAAAAGGGGCAGAGCTGGTGAGAGCTTTGAAGCAATTGCTGTGTGAGTAGAAATGAAAGAGACAGAGTTCAGTCTGACAGAGACAGCTGCAGAGAGGAGGTGTCACACACAGGGCATGTGAAATCAAACACAGAGATGTGATAAGGAGCCATCCCCTGCTCTGCCTGTTCTTGGCAGCCGAGTCACTCAGTGCTGCTGCCCCTTCCCAGGGCTGTGGGTGCTTTGTCAGCCCTGTGCCCTGAACAAGGAGGAGCAGCCACTCCTGTCCCTGCACTCAGAGCATCCCACAATGACAAATTCACACCATCATTCCCAGCAGCGCCTCAAAGGTCGTTTTTTTCCCCTCTCTTCTTTTCCTTTTCCTCTTCTTGCAATTCAGTGGTGCTTTATCTGGGGCTGTTGAGTTGTGAACAGCACTGTGACAACCACAAAGTCAAGGCTTACAGGGTCACCACTGATTTTCCTGCATATTTTCAGTGTGATTTCTGCCCAGTGAGGAGAGAACACATTTTCTAAGGAAAAGACTTCGACTACTCACTGTATTTCCATTACAATATTTGCAGGAGGTTGTCTCCAGAATGGGAGATTTTTTTCTTTGTTCTGTTAAGGTTCAGTGATTTATGACTCTTATTAAGCAAGAACAGTAATCTGAAATCCTGTTTAAGCAGAGTGTCTGATGACATTTGTGGTCATTAGATGCTACCTTGTGTAGTCTTGAAATCAATGTTGCTTTTTTGACAGTTTGGGGGATTTTTTTCATGCTGCATTTTTTTTTTTTCCATTCAGTAATATTTTATTTGTGCTGCTTCAGCCTCCTGAAATCAGATTATTTCCATAGCTGGAAGGGATGAAGCACTGTTATGTGAACAAAACAGATTTGAGCAGCCTGGTTTAGTGGGAGGCGTCCCTGCCCATGGCAGGGGGGATGGAATGAGATGATCTTTAAGGTCCCTTCTAACCTAAATCATCCCCTCTCTGTCCTTATTTCCCTTTACTCGGAAAAGTGCCTTACTCATTCAGGACTCTGTTCAGATCAGCACGACTCTGTGGGGGTTGAGACTCAGTTCAGCTCAAGGAAGGGCAGATTTGTGCCGCTTAGGAATCGTGTCCAGGTCCAAACTCAGATTTTCAGCAATTGAGTGATGCTCATGCTTTGTGATTGAGAAAAATCTTGGGCACACAGAGTGCTGTGTGCATGGTGAGAGCAGTAAGGAGCAGTCAGAAACAGATGGGTTCCCAGGACACACTGCAGGTTATCCTTTTAACCAAGTTTGGTTTGAATCCTCAAATTTCAGTGCAGCCTCTTAAGAGCTCTGTGACTTCAGATGCATCCAGATGTAAAAACTGTGGGATGCCCAGAATCAAAAATAAGTCTGACAGAGAGATTTTCCTCCAATAATTCTGTGAGTGAATTGCACACTCACACACTGAGCGTGAGTGTGTAATTCCACGCTGATTTTTATTGTTTGTATGATTTCCTCTCAGAGAAGTTCTGGATCATTATAATGTATTAATATGATAAGAAATAGAACTAGAGGACCTTAAATCTAATATGTAGAACATAGAGAACTCAATAAAACGTAGTTGTAGAGAAAAGGGGCAAACAGTTCTGTTTTAGAATAAGCCATATCACCTTAGGGATGCAGGCAAGTGTTAGAATAAATTCTGGGGCTTTGCTGGAGAAGTTGCAATGAATCAATATCCCCAGGTTTGGACCTGGATGAAGCCAATTGTCTCTCCAGGATTGTATGGATTAATACTACTGAAAACTGTTGCTAACCTGACAGATTAAGGTACATGTTGGTAATTGCAGTAGGATCCAGATATTCTGGGAAGTGAAAATCAATCTATTATTTCCCACACAGCTACTAAACAAATTGTGTCGATACATTGAAATTTTGATTTGGTGAAAAATAAGGATATTATAATACATTCGTTTAAGAAATTAACTTTGGATCAAGTGATTTCATCAAACTAAATGAAAGGAATAACAGGCTTATCAACAATGCTTTTGATTTTAAAGGGCAAATCTTTGTGAAGTTGCTTGTCATGGTGTACTCCAAAGCTCAGTTGAAGAGCAGGCTTTGAAAGTTGTTGCATCTTTTATTTGGGAAAGGTGTTTAGGAAAAGGCTCAGGTCAGCAGGAGGGAATAACAGCCAAATGGCCAAGAACCTTGCTGAGATAGATATTGCAAAGAATATTAATAAAAATAGCAAAAAACCCCAAACAAACAACAAACCAATCAAATAAAACCCAGGAAAAAACCCCAATATTAAATAGTTTTTGCATCAGGAAAGTAAAGAAGTCAGTCTGTCACATGGTGAGGGCAGGACAGAAATAAATACAGCCACTTTGCCATCAAAATGAGACAAATATTTTACTTTTTGTTCTCAGAACCAGTGAGGTATACAGAGAAGAATAAAGCAGGGTCACTAGTGGGAATGGGAGCAGAAGACTCTCATTTCTCAGATGAAAGCCAGTTAGAAGTTGCCCAGCATGCTTATTTCCAAAAAAATGCTGGCAACAGTGGTGTCTGAGGTAGGTGAAGAAGTTACACAAACTCTGAACATCCCACCTCAAGGCAAAGGCAAACAAAAAGAAATTATCTGACCTAACAGTGCACAGGACCTGAGGTGGTTCAATGCAGCACTGGGCTGGGTTGAAGGGGGAGCTGGGATGCTTTTAGAAGTGGTTTTGGAGGCTGGAAGAATTTCTTCCAAGAGCCAGAGGTTTTTTGCTTCAGGAATCCTCTCTGTGTGATGGTGTTCACAGGGCTCTGAGGATGAGGGAAGAGATGAGGATCTGACTCCATGTTTCAGAAGGCTGATTTATTATTTTATGATATATATTATATTAAAACTATACTAAAAGAATAGAAGAAAGGATTTCATCAGAAGGCTAGCTAAGAATAGAATAAGAAAGAATGACAACAAAAGCTTGTGTCTCAGACAGAGAGTCCGAGCCAGCTGACTGTGATTGGCCATTAATCAGAAACAGCCAACATGAGACCAGTCACAGATGCACCTGTTGCATTCCACAGCAGCAGATAATCATTGTTTACATTTTGTTCCTGAGGTCTCTCAGCTTCTCGGGAGGAAAAATCCTAAAGAAAGATTTTTCATAAAAGATGTCTGCGACATTTCTGCAAGAGTCCAAATACTTTGCAGAAATATTTTACCATTGCTTCACATTTGACTTTTTTTTTTTTCTGCAGTTTGAGACAGCTCTGGAGAATAAATAGCTGTCAGAACAGGGGTCACCACCAGTCCCTGAGAGCATTTACAGCATGAGGCTTGATGGTTTGCATTCACATTGGCAAATGTGATAACACAGCTTTTTCCCTTCCCAGAGGGGAGGAAAGCAGTGCCAGTGTTTTGCTTTGACTGGATCAGGCTGGTCCTGCTGGGTCTCAAGGTTCCTGCCTGGTGTCCCTCTCACTGGTGTTACCCAGCTCAGCAGGATCTTGAAATGTTTCTGCTTTTCCATAATATGCAGCAATACCATACATGATTTGCCTCTGTTCTGTTGCTTGGGGATTTTTAAAATCTAAATGATAAGGCTGGTCCCTCTGCCCCATGCCAAAGATGTTCATTTTCTAGGCTTTAATTAGTTCCTGATGCAATTAAAAGACAGAATTATCTGTAATGGAGAAAACACTCAGAGGTTATGTAATGAATCTCTCCTAATTTTCCTTTACCTGAAAAAAAAAAAAAAAACAAAACAAACCCCTTATCTTCTCTACAGAGAATTTAATTTTGCAAAAAATAGTGACTTTTCTGAGGTGCCAGTTTGCCTGATCACGGAGGAAACCCAGCTGGTATAAGGGGAAATTTTCTGTGATGGTGATGAGAGCTGGAGCAGCCAAGTACTCATTTTCTTCAGAAAATTGTGTGTGGCTTGCACAGATTCATTCTGAGAAATATTCTGATGGTCTCAATTTTCAAACTGTGAAATGGCCAAATTGTGTAAATCAGTGGGTTCAGACTAGGTCACTGGTGGGTGATAAAAGGTGCTGAAATTGAATGGGTTTGGTTTACTTAAAGTAGAAAAAAACATGCACATGCCAATGTCTTTTAGTAAATGGAAAAAAACATTGGGGAAAAGAGAAATAGGCACATTTTAGTTTTGCTAGAAATGAAAGATCCTGCCCAGGTGCTTGTTTGGTTTTTCGTTGTTTGGTTGTTTTTTTTCTTCCCAGAAAGTGAAGAAGACTTTTAATTAAAAAATATTGAGCAACACCTGTGTGAGTCTCCAGTGAGAGAAAACTGATTTGGTTTGCAAATTAATGTGGAATATTCTGTTGCTCAGTGCAGCACTTGGAGAGGAGGAAGCAGAGCGTGTTTGTGTTCTGGGTTGTCAATGTCACTGACCCTGTGCCCTGCAGACCACCTGTGATTTCTGCAATAGCAAAGCCACCAACAACTCAGCTGCAGAAAACATTCTGTCCAGACTTCTCCCATTTAGCATCCAAATGTTGCTTGGCAGTTAAAAAAAAAAAAAAAAGAAAAGAAAAGAAAAAAAAAAACAAAAACCAACCCCTCAGACACAGAAGATGTCTCTCATTGTATCAGCAAGCCCACATTGTGTCTCTGGTATTTTGAACAAGCAACTTCCTCTTGTGTGGGTTTGCTAACACATGGTGTAGAACAGTTGAAAGAAAGAAAATATCTGTGCTATTATTCCAGAAATGTGAGTTCTGAAAGGATGGTTCTCTCTTTTGTGGTTCAGAGGAGTTTCCACCTTCTGAAAATTATTGGAGAAGCACAAAGATTTTTTTTTTTTTGCCTTCCATGCAATGTGAATAATACATGGGGGAAAAAGATCTCAGTTTAATCAGAAGCATAAGAGCTACCAGAGATGATTGCCTGGTCCAGAGTGATAATATGGATGATGAGGACTCAGTAACTTTATTGTGTAGCTGAATTATTCCATAACTTACACAGGTTCAGATAAAAGGAGGTAGAAGTGCCTTCAGTTTGCTGAGGTATTATTGGCCAAGTTGAGCCCTGGCTATACCCTGGTTTTATAACATTTATCAGCCTTTTCTTCTGAAGTGATATATTATCACACATACATATAAATTTTTGAGATGAAATGTGAAAGTTGCCATTTTTTCAGGAACGTCTATCATTGCTGTGATAGAAATCCTCCTCTTCTTCTGAGCAGAGACAGGAATTTTCAAGGCCAGAACTTGTTCCTACAAAGCCCCTGGCAAGTAAAGCCATAAACCATTTCTTGCTGACTACTGTGAACCAGAAGTTTGCACTTAACACAGCCTTTCCCTCAGCCAGGCTGCTCACATTTCTGCAAGCTCATGCTGGTTGCAGACCAAACAGCAGCTGAATTATTTGTCTCTTCTTACCAAAGGGGTGGCAGATGGGTGGTAAAATCACAAAGCAAATCTGGGAAAGATCTACACAATCACAAAGCAAATCTGGGAAAAAGGTGGGATCAAATCAAGAGGCTTTCCTCCTGCTTCTAGTATTTTAATTTTAATTTTAATGAAGCTGCACCACAGATGTAGAGCTTAACATCCCCCAAGGATTTGCACAGGTGATTTTCTGCCTGGACTTGGGCTCATCTCTTCACTGTTGTACTCCACTGGGCAGCAAGAGGAACCCTCAGCTTAAGTTTACAGGTAGGGCAGGAAACTGCAAGGTCCCAAATTAGTAATGAAAGTCTTCAAGAGGACAGGGAGGTAGCATAGTTCCAGCAAAAAGAGGAGAAAGATGGTAAATTCTGGCTCATCCAAGGGCAGGAGGGAAGAGGGAGAAAGCCATGAAGAACCCAGGGAGCTGTGGGTCACTCTGGTGAGCAGCAGGGCACAGCACAGTGGATTTTTACAGTTTTGAGCTCTGCTAAATACCTTTGCCCTGCTCCAGCTGTGCCATGACTCTGCTTCAGCTCCTTCATTGTAAAAACCCTTTCATGCCTTGCATTAAGATATGGGGGGATGCCCAGCAAGGTGGAAGATGTGTCTCTAAAGGCTCTGAATTTCCACTTCCTGAAGAACAGAGAAGAGCCACTGAATCTATGATTACACTGTGCCCATTAAGTGGCGAAAAATGACTGATAACCAAATAAATCGGATTCATGTCTTATATGAATGGAATATTGGAAATTACATTAAGCATTAGTAACAGATCAAAACAGAGAAGGCACTGAACATAAGAAGGGACTCTGCAGAAGTGCTTGTTTTGAAGGCAATAAGAGAAGGTTTCAGAGGGGTTTGACAGGTCACAGCCTGATGCTTCAGTCATCCTGACAGAATTCTGGCTTCTTGCTGCTCCATTTTTGCTGCTGTCACCAGATGAAGGCAGGAATGGGAAGTGCTTAGGAGAAAAGGATCAGTTAGGAGCAAAGGATCAGTTACCCCATTTCTGTGACACTTCCCCAACACAGGGGTCTGTCTGTGGCTGGGATCAGGGAGGAGAAGCAGGAACAAGGGACATAGCTCACCCATTCCAGTAAAGCAGCAGCAGGAGGAGGAGAACACCTGGAAGATGAGAGAAATGAATTTGGAAAACCACCAACTGTTAAACCCTTTCCACCTGCTCAGCTACTTCAGATAAAGATAAATGCTAATGAAAAAAATCAGCTGTTAAGTGCAATCCTTTCAGGAGCACATAAAACTATGAGTGAGGGGGCTGAGCTGTGAGCAGATCAGGTCTTAGAGCTATGAACCTTTTTATTTGTTTGTCTCCACACTTTCAGGTGCAGGAAACCAGAGCAGCAGAGTGATGTCTGAGGGAGATGAGAGACAGAGGCAGCTCCCCTTCATTGGCTATGGCCAGTTGGGTCTGAATGGGCCTTTAATATCTTTTAGAAGCCAGAAATTATGGCCAGCAATTATTTCCCTCAGAATTTTGCTCATTTCATCCTTCATGACTGTTAGCAAAACCTGCTGTGCTTTGTCTGTGCTTCCCTCTTTTGGGATTCTTAGAGATATCTGTAATCTTGTTGCCCTCCTCCTGTGGGATCTGCTGTTGAGGAGCCATCCCAGCTGTGCCTTTATCTGAGCACAGACCTTCTGCTCTTGGCATAAACATCTTCATTAATGTATCATAGCTATCTGGCTGACCTGGACAGAGGCTGCTCTTTTAACCCTTGTTTTGCTGGTTTTTTCCTGGTGATTTCAGAAATGGATTTCCATTAATTCTTCATTCCAACCAGACTTATTCCTGTTACAAATCTCCACGTAGGTATAACTTCTCCTTGGTGGCAGACATGCTCTGTACACTTGGTTTCCCTACCACTTCCCAGCAGATATTTTAAGATGTCCCTGGGCTTCTTGTATTTTGTGTGGGGTTTTTGGTTTTGGGTTTTATGTTGGTTCACTGGTTGATTTTTTTCCCCTGGTCAAGGATTATCACCTCAGTTTCGAGCAGTGATTGCAGTGGCCCCTACCCTAAATTCAGGGCCTGTCAGACAAATTACTTCTAGAAGTGGTGCTGGTTTAAGCATTACTGCCATGAACTCTAATGCTCTCATGCCTAGCCCCATTTTGCCTTTTTTTCCCCTGCAGTCAGATCAGCTTCCAGTTTCTGTCTCTCACAAGGCTGTGAGGACACTTGAGTCAGCGCTGCCTGAGGGGCTGCTACAAAAGGACAGGCATCACATTGAGGGCAGCTTGTGCAGCCATGGCCTCAGAGGTCTGGCAGGTTTTTGGTATGGTCACTGGAGCTTTATAGCAAAGAGGAGAACAAGAGAGGCAAAAGAAAGCCAGAGAGATTTGTGACGGTGTTCACAGGGGTCCGAGGATGAGGGAAGAGACGAGGATCTGACTCCATGTTTCAGAAGGCTGATTTATTATTTTATGATATATATTATATTAAAACTATACTAAAAGAATAGAAGAAAGGATTTCATCAGAAGGCTAGCTAAGAATAGAAAAAGAATGATAACAAAGGCTTGTGACTCTCAGAGAGTCCGAGCCAGCTGACTGTGATTGGCCATTAATTAGAAACAACCACATGAGACCAATCACAGATGCACCTGTTGCATTCCACAGCAGCAGATAACCATTGTTTACATTTTGTTCCAGAGGCCTCTCAGCTTCTCAGGAGGAAAAATCCTAAGGAAAGGATTTTTCATAAAAGATGTCTGTGACAGAGATTGGCTACATGATGTCCCACAGCCCTGGGCCTTGGTGCTGCCCAGCTGTACCACCATAACAGCAAAAACTCTGCTGCTTTCTCCCCAGGTCTCCCAAAGACCATGAGATCACACTTGTCTGCCAATTCCCCCTCAAAACTGACCAGTTTTGCCCAAATTTGAGAGGTGAGTTGAAGACATAGAGATAGTGAAGTTCCGATGTGTGTCCTCCTGTGGGAAAGACTGCAGCCTGTGCTGGAAGCCACTGGGTCTGTTTGACCTTGTGAGGGTCAGTCTGTGGTCAGATGTCCCAACAATCAGCACAGCTGTGGCCACAACAGAAACTGTCCCTGCCTTGGTACATGGGAAGAGGTTGGAGGCAGGACGAGCACATCCCTGGGATGCAGTGATGAGGTACATGGGAAGAGGTTGGAGGCAGGACGAGCACATCCCTAGATTCAGTGATGAGGTACATGGGAAGAGGTTGGAGGTAGGATGAGCACATCCCTGGGATGCAGTGATGAGGTACATGGGAAGAGGTTGGAGGTAGGATGAGCACATCCCTGGGATGCAGTGATGAGGTACATGGGAAGAGGTTGGAGCCAGGACGAGCACATCTCTGGGATGCAGTGATGAGGAGATTGTGGGGGATACTGGAGAAATCAGAGAAAAAGTATTCACCTTTTCAGGAGATAAAGGAAGGTAGAAGGGGATACTGTGTGAAGGGTAGAGAGAAAAGATGTAGGATTCAAGGCCATAGAAAACTGAGCTTCCTCAGCTCAGCTTCTCTCAGAGCAGGGTTTATTTTCCTTAATGCCAGCTCAGGGAGCTGCAGCCACACAGCCTGTGCCTCACTGAGGAAGGTAACTCAGACACACATTAAAATTGAGGTGTTTGGTCTCTAACATCACTGAGGTTTGCCCACATGTGTGGAGCACCATGTCCTCAGTGGCCACACCAGGTGCCAATATTCAAATCTGAACACTGATTGGTTTGACCACAAACTCCCAAAAAACTCACTCCCTTTTCAAACTAGGACACTCCACCCTTCACCTCTGAGAACATATATTTCTAAAATTATTATCAAAATTATATTAAATATGCTTCTACTCAAAACAATAACTTACTAAACTTCTATATCTGGATTTTCACTACCAGCCTACTTTAACTTAATGCATGCTTTGCTCTTATTCTTCTTTGATCTATCTCACAGTTTTATTTTATCACTTGCCTAAAATTTGCTTCCTGGTCAGGGAACCAAAAATGTCGTGGTTTGATGCTGGTGCAATGCCAATGCTCTCATGAAAATATGTTCTTCTTAATGGCTGCTGTGAGATGTGACCAGAAATAGAGCAAAGCAGGTTCTAACTTAGGAATACAGGGAAAAAAACTTTATTAGCTTACAATATGTAAAAGAAGCACACACAGAGAACTCAAAATGAAAACCTTCTAAAAACATTCTTCCTCCCCCCACCAAATTTCCAACACAGCACTCATGTTTCGATTCTCAGTTAAGTTACTACTCTTCAGATAACCAACTCTCAGTTCATCACCACTTTCCAGATAATCAGTTCTCAGTTCATTAAGAAGTTTGTCCTGCTTGCAGTAGGATGGCAGGTTTGGAGCTAGATACAAGTTCCTGCATTTTCATCCTTCTGAGGACACTTTGCTACCTTAGGAAAAAGAGACTGACTTGTCAGGACAGGGTGGGTATAGAACTACCACTAACACACCTTCACAAGAAGGGAGTGATGAGATTGTGGTGTTTGTTGAAAAGCACAAATTATCTTAAGGAGAGCAGCCTTGGAGCCTTCCAAGAAAGCTGGAGAGGGATTTTTCACAAGAGCACGGAGTGATAGGACAAAGTGGAGGATGACCTTAAAATGAAAGAGGGAAGTCTAGATCAGGTATTAGGAAGAAATTCTTTGCTGTGAGGGTGGTGAGGCCCTAGCACAGGTTGCCCAGAGAGGTTCTGGACAGGTCATTTTTGCAAAAATTGTGGGTGTCACTGTGGGTTGTCACCCAGCCTCCACTCAAGCATTTCCATTGTTGGTAGTTGTTTTCTTCAATGATTCACTATTAGCAGCACAGATTAACGCTGCAGTTTTGGAGATGAGTGACCTGCTGAGAGTTAGAGTCGAGTTTTCTGCAGTTTAAAGTCTCTTGCTGCCAACATGATGCACAGAGAGAAATATTACAAATATATAGAGCATGATACATTGCCTGCACAGACTAACTGGTCTCCAGGTATCAAAAATATTTACATTTCTTATTGGCACTGTTGTGTTTTTATGACATCCTGCTCAATCTTTATAGCCTCAAAGCAATTACTGTCACTGCTTTAGAGCTGCAGCTAATGAAATTCTTGTGGTGGCCTCCACCACATATAACTCACTACAAAATTAAGCTGGACATTTATGGAGTTATACCATCAGGGCTGTAAATAAGCAGAAATTGGAATGTGCATGTGTATTTTGCCAAACTAGGTGAATTAACTCATTAGAAAAAGAAAAAAAAAAGCAGTTAACCAGTCAGAGAAATTAATGCAAAATTATTTCAATGCAAAACGGGCAAAGTGTAGAAATATGATCTTACTAATTACACCTTCAGTCCTTGCAGTTCAGGATGGGTTTCTAGTTTGTTACTCAAATTTGGGAGTATCTTCCAACAGAAAGTCACCATCACAGGTGAGCAAAAGCCCAAAATATATCATCCTGACATCCATCAGTTTTGCAGTTTGATAACTTTGGTGCCCTTTGAAGTCCTCTGATGCCAACAGTCCTTCAGTATCTCTTGGCACGAGGATGAACTATACCCTGTTGGAGAATTTTATTTCTGGTCCCAGTGCAAGATCTTTTTGGATTAACAAAGTCCTCTATGTTTTCACTCTCAGTGTATTACAAAACCTCCTTGTCAACATAGCAGTGTGACAGGAGAGGGGAGGCTCGTTTCCTGGGCATCAGAGATAAGACACCAGATGCACTTGTGGGAAGAGTCCAATGTTTTTGGAAGCAGGTCCATGCACAGCCTAAACAAAACTGAGACTTGTGACCTTCAGGCATAAAACCAAACCTCAAGCCAAGGTTTGTTTGGGTTTGGGTTGAGTAGTATCTCTGGAAAAGAGGAGACACCAACAATATCCCACCATTGGATTGCTTTCCCTTCACTCAGTCCCACAGAGGCAGTGGAAAGTTATTATTGACTTCTCTAAAGCTATGGTTGTACCTGGAAAATTTATCCAAATTATAAGGTCTCTGCAGTAAATAGTAATACTAAATAAAAATAAATGGTCCCTGCCCTTTTTAGCTTTTGTATTTCAAAGCTGCTTTGCAAAGGAGGGAAATAATATGCAGCTATAGCAAAACTAAAGAAAAAAAAAATCCCTCAACAGTGAAATTGTTCAGATATGTTTTTCCTTTCCTCTTGTGACTGCATTTGAAAAGCAAAGCAGGGAAATTCTCTGAAGAGCCTTGAATGAAAGCCAGTTTTAAAGCAGAATCCTCCATATGGATCTACTGAGTTGTAGGCAGTGAAACCCATATTACCCTCAGAAGAAATGTCAGAGTAACCCCTTCATAGCTATTTAGCCCTCCCAATTCCACCCTCTGCCAAGACTATGAGTGAGCAAGCTCATGCCAGGCATGTTAAACTCTTATGTGTGACTCTGCAGCCCAACAACAGGCTTACATGAATATTATGAAATTATTATTTATATTGCAGTAATTCCCAGGTACTCCAGTCAAGAGCAGAGCCCCCATAGCGCTGCTCAATTGTAGACTGAAGTTCAGTTTAAGCCCTGGAGAGATAAAAAGGGAGTCCCTGCTGCTGTACAGAAGGAAGTTTAATTGCCTTCTGCTTGGGTGTGCTGCATTGTCCCTGCTGAGGGCACAGGCCAGAGGAGCAGGGACAGAGCAGGGATGCATCCAAGGGCTTGGGCTGCTCCTGGGCACCAGCCGTGTGCATTTCCCCATCCTTTTTAATGTGCCACAGAAATCTCATCCCTCATCAGCCCCCGTTCCTCTGCGTCCTCCCTCCTGGGGGTTCAGGTTGACCTTTAAAGGTCCTTTCCACCCAAACTGTTCTGTGATCCTGCAGCTGCCCCTCATGGGTTCATGGGCTGCCCTCTCTTTATCCATCAGCTCCCAAATACAGGATCTCCTACCAAGGCCTCCTCCAAACAGGTCTCTGTGCTTTGCCCACAGTGGGAATCCTCTCCAGCCAATCCCTTTCCCACCAGAGCTCCTTCCAGCTGGGATTTTCTGGCAGCTGGGGCAGAGGTTCCCAAATCTCTGAAAAAGAATGGCTCATCCCTGTGGAAACCCAGGGCACTGGGAATATTTCTCTGTCTGCTCTGGGGTGCCCTGACCCCCAGGGGAGCACTGACTTTGACCCTCATTCATGGAGAAAGTTTCCCAGACTTCAAGATAGACTGGAATCCACAAAAGTGTGAAATAGATTATAGAGAGCAGTGTAGGTGTATCACTTGGTGAGAAATTGAGGTTTTGGGATTTTTAGTAAGTTGTGGATGGAAGCAAGATGGAGGGCACAGGGTGTTGTCCTGGGTTTCTTCTTCATGCTTCTTCTTCCTTCTTCTCCATGGTTTGTGTGGCATTTTGTAATTGGGCAGAAAAGTCCCCATTGCAGCTCTTTGGGATCAGTTATTGGGTTAAAAGGGAAAATAATCCAGGTGTCAGTTCTTCATTTTATACTTTAGTCCTAAAAGACCTTGTACCAAGAGATTGTTGGCCATTTTGTGCCTTCTAATGAAAAGCTGCTGAGCTCACAGTAGTGAGACTGTTTTACTGAGAAGAAATAATAAACACCTGAGTCTGAACATGAATTACTGTCTCAAGTGCCTTCAATCCAGACCCAGAAAACCAACAACTGGTACCACCACACATACCCTAACAGTAGCATGCTCTAGGGACATCCCAGAGACAGGGATGGTGCCTGGGGCAAGATTTGGGGCAGTGAGCAGGGAGGAACTTGCCCTCATCAGCAGGGATTGCTGTAAATCACCTTTTAATTGTGCTGAATGAAAAGCACATACCATGCAGGTGTTGCCCAACAGGCTCTCACCCTGGGAATCACAGCATTTTTAATTGAGACAGAAAAAGGGGAGTTTGACTTCACTTTCCCCCAACCCCTCAAATTCCAGAGAGCTGAGACATGACTGCTTCCACAAGCAGTGACCCCACTGTTTAAATGACAAGTTAAAGCTCCAGGGTTCAGCAGTCAAGGGCTGCTTAGAAGCGCCACAGTGCTTGATTTTCATTCATGTGAGCTTTGCAAATGGAGCTGGTAGAAATGTCTTATTCCCTCTTCTCTCCTTGGCTGTTGATGTATAATGCTGTGAGCTAACTGGTTTGACGCAATTCTGGGAGATGAGGAAAAAAGATATGTTAGAAAATATCCCAAAGTACAGCAGAGTGTACTAGGGTAGAAAATGAGCTTCAGTCTGATACAATGTTCCTTCTCAAAATCTGACTGTGATCACATTTTTGTCTGAATTTGTGAAAAGTGCATCATTTTTATCTTCCTAGGTGACACAACAGCAGTTTCACTACTGTCTCAGCAACCCTGCAAAATCCTAGCTATGCTTTTGGCCCTGCTGCTGCTTGCTGTGGCTCACACACGAACTCTTCCACCAGTGTTCTTCACAATCAAAGTAAAAAATAATTCTCTCTAAGGAGAAAAAGATGTTGTCACATAGGAAGAGATTTAATTAAGCAATGGGGATTTATTTTGTTTTGTTTCCTCTTTTCTTTTCCTTCCTTTTTTTTTTTTTTTTTACTTTGGAGATTTGCTTGGAGAAACATCTTTTGTACACAATTTCCCTGGGGGCAAATTACTGCATCTAATTTGATCTTAAACCTTGCTCCACAATCAATAATGCCTCAAGTCTGGAAGCAAATCTCATGAAGAGTGACTTTAACCTGAGATTTCAGATCAGTTTCCCTAAAATTCAGATGTGAAATCCTTCTCCCCCCAAGAAAACCCCAAATAAAAGCAGTCTGCTTTTGATCTAAACCTTGTTAAGAAGAAGGTTATTTATGTTTGTTAGAAGTGACCAAACTCTGCTGCTGTTCTGAAAAGCTGCAAAAATAAGGTGTGGAAATAACCCAAGGAATTCTCTCTGTGTCTTGGTAGTTTTATCTGTTTACATATAATTCATATTATCCCACTGATGGTCACTCATGTTTGCCCAAACCCTTGGCCTCCAGACTTGGTAGCAAAGTTCTTCTATCCTGCCTTGAGGGGGAGAATAGGAGCAGAAATGGTCTTTTATTGGATCTCTGTCCTGATTTTTTAATAATTAAGGCAGATCCCAGAGAGGTTCCCACTGTGAGTGGGCAGTGCCATTGCTCCATCTCAGTGTGACTGCATTGTCCACAGGAGTCCAAAGTTGTGTTCACTTATACCAGGACTGGATTAAGCTTCCTTCCTCTGAAACTTTTCTTTTTCTAAACCACCAGATGTGGAGCTTTTAGAATTCCCTTCACTCTTTGTCCAATTTCATCAAAATTCTCTTAGCACTCACATTATGGTCTGTTTAGCCCAGACTGTCAATTCGTGACTGGTGGAAATCTGGAAGCAATTCTCGCTTAGTGTAAAGTGCCAGGCTTAAATCCAAGATTTGATGGATGTGACAGTTAATTTCAACTGCAGATATTTCCCTTTGTCATGTGAATCATTTCAGTTTCTTTCTGTTTATATATACTTGAGAAAAATCTCTCCAGAGCATTGTCATTTTACTGGTGCTGCTCTGCATAGCTCTGGGTCTTTCTCTCACACACATTTGTGCTTTCAAAGTGAGGATTCCATGAGGATGCCATGGCAAGGGGCTACCAATGTTTCAACAAGCAGTTCCCACCAAAATTTACTCCTTTAACTTTGTGATACACCCTGCTAAGCACCTTAAGAAGATGAGTTTGCACAAAAGAGGGATTTGCAGATTATAAATAACATGGAGTTTTGATCGTGTAGGGTAATCATCTCTACAACACAATCTACCTTCCCAAAAATCTTGTTAAAACCACTTCTTTTGGGGGAAAAACCACTTTGAAAACCCCAACAAAACAACAAAGAAACATAACCTTTGGTGTTTTCTTAGTTTTAAGATTACCAGAAGTAGGAAATCCACTATTCCATTGCTACAGTTTCCTAAGGGATTCAAGAAATGGGAATTCAGCATTAGTACAGCTTGGTAATAGTTACCTATCCTCCCATTTCAGACTTTGCATCTCATTTTTAGTTTGAGTTTATAGCTTCATCTAGACAATTGAACTTTTTTATTTGGTAGGTGGAGGAGCCTTCTCTAATCAGATTTCTGCTCCCCTGTAGGTAGATATTTACAGCCTATCATATAATTATCACTCTCTCCTTATTAAGCTAAACAGGCTGAGCTACTTAAGAAATCCCAAATCTCATTTATTACCCCAGTCATCAAGAGCTGATTTATAGAAAATGAGACATTCTTCCTGTCATGTCTTTGGTGCCTTTATTAAATTTCTCTTCAGACATGAATTTATGCTAACCCAGCGCCTGTTTGGTGGTTCTTCTTTGCCACTAGCTGGTACCATGTTGCCCTCCTGAACAATTCAGCCAGGTGTACTTCCTCTGGGGACAGGTTCTCCTTCAGCTGCAATGAAACCACTCTGCACAGGTTTCTGTCTGCATGCAAGTTGGAGCATTGAAACTGAATCTTTGCTAGGTGTGCATGGCTTCCAGAGCTTGTGGCTGTCTGTACTCCTGTTCCTGATTCAGAAATTATTTTTATTGTTTTTATTAAATTATTTTTATTATTTTTATTAATTTTTTGAAACGATTATTAATTTATTTTTATTCAGTGCCTCCAAATTGGTCAAAAGTAATTTTTGTAAATGCCATGTGAGACTGCTGTTGGTGCACACCAGTGCAAATTGGGAGGCTTTATGGAAGACTTCCCCATGAGGCTCAGCCCCAGGAGAGGAAGAGCAGGATTTCTGTGGTCCCTGTGTTTGTCTTGGGAAGTAAATTGGTTTTTTTATTCACAGAGTGATCTTTGCAACACCAATCACCTCTCTTGGGTGGTCAGATCACTGTTTTGAAAGGAGTTGTGACTGCCTCAAAGTTTCCCTTGAGCAATCAACAGTTTTATCCCATTCCACCCTCCCCTCTTTTTGATCAAATGCATCATCAGTTTTTATTTGCTTCCTAATAATGGCTTCTGTGCAGAATTCCCCAGCATGTGGGCCTCTGGTCACCCCCACCACACAAAACATCACCTTGTCCCTTGGCTGTCAGGGCCACCTCCCTGCCCTCCTCTCTTTGTGATTCATTCCTCTGCACCTTGAATTTGGGAGGACGTTGGTGCTTAGAAAGCATCCCCTGCCCTTCCATTTAATGGAGATTTTATCTTGATTTTAACTAGTGGGTGAATTTAGGGGAATGGCAACAAAACTGCAGTATACTGTGTAGATTTACTGTATAAAATTGTAAATATATAAATATTTATTGTAAAACCGGAACTATTTTTGCATATTTTCTGACATATTATAGGATATCACATACCATGCAAAGTGCTTAATGTAGGCAAAATGGAGGAGAAAGAAAGGGAGAAGGGGGGAAATTTTCTGTGGAGAGAGTTGTCCTGGAGAGCTCCTTGGAGCTGCCTCCTGCACAGCCTGTGCTGTGTCATGGCAAGGCAGAGATTAGAGCTGCCACTGCTTGACACAGCTGCACAAACAGCCAAATCAGAGCCCTGATTGCATCAGTTTCACTTAATTCCATTTCTTGATTTAGGGGAAGAGGAAGCAACATGAACATGACATTCCCTTCCTCTCTCTGACAAGGCAATTACACTAAACTAAGCTTTCTTAAGACCCGTTTTAATAGTTTTCTGGCTGTATTGCTGGGTTTTAGTTGTTTTGGTTTGTTTTTTTTTTTTTTTTCTGGACTGTAGCTGCTCTTAAACCTTTGACTTACTAAATTCAGACTACTTTGAACAGCAGATTTTTCAAGCAGCAGCTGTAAAATTTAATGCTGCAAAGGCAATAGTTTAGTGTGTCTATCTATTATGATCATAAATGCTTATGATCTTGAGACAGTGAGGATAAAAAACCTTTAATTCAAGATTGCAGGAATTTCCCCTTATCTTGGTGACATTTAAAAGCATAACTTAAGGAAAACTCCTCTCTTCTGGGTTATCTGATGGTGATGGCCAGAAAGTCCTGACACAGGTACAGCCTTGATAGTCCAACATTGCTGCTGAACCTTTGAAAACCTGTTAAAAACCCAAACCCAAGCCACCATGCTGTACCTCTTAATCACAGTCAATGCCAAGGAGCAAGCTGGAATAAAAAACAGATAAAGGAAGGTAAAAAACCCCCTTCCATGCAGACATCCATGGTTAGAGTGCCTGCATCCCCCCTTCCCAATAAACAAGGGCTGTCTGTATGGACTGGAGACAGGGCCAAGGCTGTGGGGCACTGCTGGGTGACCAATCCAGCTGGCAGCAGCTGGAAATGAAGGGCAGGGTTCAGCACACTGAACATCCTTGAGTTGATGCCTTGTGAAGGCTGACCTAGAACAGAGACTGGACAGAGCTAAAGAATAAAGTAGGGATTTATTAAAAGGCCTCCATGGATCCACCTTGGGCAGCACAACCCAAAATGGCCACAAAATGGACAACAGGTCACGGGGGTCTCTCACTTTTATAAGTTCTGCTCCATTTGCATATTGGCGTTAATTGTCCAATTACAGCTTTAGTCCATGAAGTCCCATCATTCTTGTTTTTTTCTCTCTCCAGCCCACGGTGTTTGTGCTCTTGGGCTGAGATTTGGATCATTTGTCCTTGGTGCCCAGCTGGAGCAGGAATTGTTTTGTCTCCCTGCTCTGTGCAGAGAGCTCACCATCCCATAATATGAAGCCCAGACCCACACACTAAAGCAGCCAGAATCTGAAAAATAGAAAAGCTCAAACCTGAGGCATCAGAGTGGGTTTAGGATTGCCTTTCCATTTAACCAGAGAGGCTGCCCCACCAGGGAGACGTGGGAAGATTTACTTAGAAGTCACTCAAAAGGCACAGGAGGCATTTCTTCAGGCACAGATGCCTCACTGTGCTTTACAATCAAATAATTAACACCCACCAAAACCTAGAAAGATTGTTTACCTTCCTCCAACCAAGTTCAGAGGTAGGTAAATAAACATTGAGGTGCTGGTGTGCATCAGTCACTGATTTAAAGACTGCTACCACAGCAGAACCCTGGAATCCTGAGCAATTAAAACCAAGGAAAAATTACAGAAAGCAGAGTAGATTTATTTTTAAAGTCTCCAAGGAGTAATAGAAGACATTCCTTTTGTTAAATATGTCTTAAATTTAAAGCAAGGCAAATAATCCATACTTATAACAGCCTACCTTGGGATCTTTTCGCCTTCTTCTTTCTCCCTCTTGGCATAATTTGAGCTGATTTCATGCCTTCTAATGAGCTGTCTCCCAGTTGGAAATGGCAACTTTTATAGTTTTTCCCAAAAACCCATGTTCAGACTGTCTTATGAAACACTCTAATCATCAGTACTTGTTCTGTAAGCTGCCTGGTGGATGGGGTATATTGTAAGGAGGTAATATCTTGTTGATTGGAAAAAAAGAAAAATCAAGATATTAATTTCTGCTCTCTTCCTTTCTCATACTTTCAGTTAGTCCTATGACTGGAAAGCTGGTCTGTACACTCAGGCAATAAATGCATGCTGATCTATGACATAAGGATTTTTTTTTTGTTGTTGTTGTTGTTTCAGGTTCCAAACCAGAAGGATTTGCTTCTCCTTTGTGTTTTTTTGCCACTTAAATGCATGTTTATTCTCTCTTGAACAGTAACTGGGCAGCTGAGAGTCAAGCAAAATGTACCTGCATATTTTCAGGGCTCTGTGTGTGTCTGTATCCTAACTTTACATTTCAACAGCTAGAGTTTAAAAGCTCTGCTGTGGGGAATATTTCCTTTTCAAGTTCTGTGTGAGGAAAAAAAAGCCCTTTCTTACAGGCAAAAGCTTTTCATGGACTGGAAATTGTAGTACCCAAGAATTTTAATTTTGAATCCATAGTCACTTCAATCATCAGTTAAGTGGTTGGATATTCACTGATTTATATACTCAAGTTTTTTTTTTTTTTTTTGGCCCTTCATCCTTTTGCTATTTTCATTTGGAGAAGTTGGTTATTATTGCATTAAAGCCATTAAAACAGGTTGCTTTGCAATCATATATAATTTTACACTGTCAGACATTTTTCTTGTAAACAAGATCTGTGTGTGTACTTACTAAATTAATTACCTGCTCTAACATACATTTATCCAAATGCTTAATTTTTGCATTCCTAATGCACTGAGTGATATAATGACAGTAAAAGAAAAAAATTATTTTGATATGAATTCATGCCAGGCACTTTTGATAAAGAATGAAACTGAAAAATAGGTGGGAAGTCAATATTTCACATCTGTGATTTATTTGCCTAGAACCTTCTCTGGTACCTGCCTGCATTTAAATTATTAGACAAACAAATGATTACTCACTCTCTTCCTCTAACTTAAAAGCTTCAGAAAGTATTTTTCAAATATTCTGATTGCTCAAGTAGTTGGACATCTTCATATTTTTAAAATTTTCCAAGACTTTATTCAGCTACTGGGTAAGAAAATCTTTCAACTGCACTTATTCTAGAACTGAACAGCTGCTGATTGTAATATTTTCCATGGATTCACTTTTTTTACCTGTTTGATGTTGTGATGACATGGAATTCTGTTGGGATGACAATACATCTGCAGCAAAGCCAGAGAACAGTGCTTCTTTCACTCTTTAAAGGTCACACAGCCAAGTGAGACAAGTTTGGAAATACCATCTTGGTATCACTGAGGGCAGCAAATTCTAGAGATGCTTTTTGGAGACATCTATATTTTTAGGCTTGTTTTAGATATAACCACCTTCTCTTTGTAGCAGTCTATCAGTTAGTAATTAGTGTATTTATGGCAACCTCCTCCCATCACTGACAAATGTATTTGGTGCAAAAATACTTGAGCTACACATAGTTATAGTTAGAAGATAAAGTTGCAATACAAGTACCAATATTCATTGCTTAAATGCACCACAAGCAAATGGAATATTACTCTTTCTTGATGAATGCCCATAATGTACACTGCAAGACACCAGTATGATACAGGATGCATAATTCCAGCAATATTGTTGATTTTCTTCTCCTCCAAACTTTATTTGAAAATAACCAGTGCACACACTCACAGCTGTCTCCAGATTCTCACTTCCAAGCACCCATTCCAGGCACACTGGTGACTGCTGTGGGGCAGAAGGTGTCTGGAGTTAATCCCTGTCTCCTGGCTCTCCCTGCACCCACATTGGGCACAGGCAAGAGTCTTGCAGTGCCCAGAGTCACTGCACTTTGCATTGAGATGTGGGAATGCCACAGTTCCTAGTGGGAATTGCCCTGATATCCAAATCTGCAAGAAGTCTGTCAGCAGCAGGGCTCCTGAGGTCTTGCTGACTGCAGAAACACCTACAAGCTGTGTCTCATCTCAAAAGCCACTCATCAGGGTAATTGTATTACTGTTGTTATTATTGTTGTCAGGGAGTCTTGCCCAAGACTGAGTTTCAGAAAAACAAGAAGAAAGCAGCAGCAGTTTCCCAATATTCCAGTGCAGCACAGCACTGCTGAATCCAAGGCTTCTGTGCCTTTAGTGAGGCTTGATTTGGAC
The DNA here is from genome assembly GCA_019023105.1 of Diglossa brunneiventris. Taxonomy (NCBI): domain Eukaryota; kingdom Metazoa; phylum Chordata; class Aves; order Passeriformes; family Thraupidae; genus Diglossa; species Diglossa brunneiventris. Next base: position 5,724,245 of record CM032352.1, read on the forward strand.
CCTTGTCTTGGAGGATGTGTGAAGCAGCACATCTGTGTGGGTCTCCTGTGCTGATTTCAGAAGCTCAGTTTCCTCTCAGTGGTTTCAGGTGAGGTTCCATGTCTGGGACGGTGATCTTTGCCATGCAGCTTCTCACTATGTCACAGACATGTTTTCTGAAAAATCCTTTCCTTAGGATTTTTTCTCCTGAGAAGCTGAGAGGCCTCAGGAACAAAATGCAAACAATGGTTATCTGCTGCTGTGGAATGCAACAGGTGGATCTGTTATTGGCCCATTTTGGTTGTTTCTAATTAATGGCCAATCACAGTCCAGCTGTCCGGACTGTCTCGGTCAGTCACAAGCCTTTGTCATCATTTCTTTTTCTATTCTTAGCTGGCCTTCTGATGAAATCTTTTCTTCTATTCTTTTAGTATAGTTTTAATGTAATATATATCATAAAACAATAAATCAGCCTTCTGAAACATGGAGTCAACACTCTCATCTCTTCCCTCGTCCTAAGACCCCAGTGAACACCATCACATCACCAGAATCTTCTCCATTCTCAAGTGATAATTTGGTGAATCCTGGATTGTAAATAGGGCTATACAACAAAGGTCTCTGTTCTCAGACTGTGTCTTGCAGGAGAGGAATTTCCTTTGCTTCTTGCAGTGCCTCTATTGGTATCTCCTGGCAGATATCAAATGCCATGTGAAATCTACCACTTCCCTTCTGGAGTGCTAATACACTTCTGGAAGGTCTGCACAAATCCACTCATGCTTTTGATTTGATTCAGTTTGTACTGCACAGAGATTTCCTGGGATGGTTTCAGCTGGCCTCCTGTTCTCTTCTGCCTGTCCTTTCCCTCACAGTGATTCACAGGGTGTTAATAGAGAAGTCAGCTCTTTGCCATGATGCTGCTCTGCTCAAAATCTATTGCCTCTGTGTTGCTTCGTCTTTGCTTGGTTTGAGCTCTGAAATGTCAGCTATGTTTCTACCAACACATTTATCCATAGCAAACATTTTCCAAACAAGTTTACTGAAAGTAATTTTTTTTCTCTCTTAATGAGAATGTTTGGTAGTCCCTCAAATTCATTCTCTTATTTACAATGGGAAGTGTTTCTTCCATAAATCCTCTAAATACTGACTTACATATATATGTGACTTCACAGAGGCATAAGTCTCATTGTGAAGTCAGTCACAGTTCATGCACTTGAATTAATGGATATCCTATTTCTGACCAGCAAATGTTTGCATTAAGGGGCACATTCTAATCTAGACTCCAGACTAACAGTCCCACTCTTAGTTTGCTGTCATGACCTCTTCATTCCCAGTGTACACATGGGAGAAAGTACAATCACAGCAGGCTTCTACAGCCCCAATCTCTCATAGGAAACTTGGGAAGCACCAATTTTTCATTTCCCTTCCAGCAGATTCCTTTACTTGGGCATTTGGTCACTGTGCATTACATTTGCCAGCACCTGAATAATCCCTGGCTCTTTCAAATATGGTTGCTGTGCGGTTTTTGATTTTTTTTTTTTTCCATTTGAGAGGCGACAGGCTGCTCCATGTGATGATGCACTTGGATGTGCCTCAGACTCCCTATCAGTAATTGCTGCTTTTCTTTTCTGACACAAATACATCCAAACATTTCTTCCCAGCTGTAGATTGCTGGAGCACTGCTGATGACACCAAATCTGCCATTCCCAGCTCTGGCAAATCCAGGCTGTAACATGATGGTGGAACTGGCATTTCTCCAAACTTGCATTTTGAGAATGTAGATATTGAAGCAGCAATACATCAGACATGGAATTTCCAAGGCTGTGTGAATTACAAATACCTTTCATACTCTTGCAGGGAGGGATATCCAATGCCTCCTTTCTCTTCTCTTAGCCTCAGAAATGTGACAATGACACTGAAATCTGCAATAAAATACGTAGAAAAATACACCATTCTGCAAAACAGAGCACGAGTAGCAGATGTACAGACCAAACACACAGCCTGACATTCAATGCTGCTGTGCAGGAAGTCCAAGCCCAGCTAACCCACAGAAAGGCGCCTCAGCAGCCCGGGTGTGACAGCCACGAGGCCGCTCAGCCCTGGCTCCTGGCAGGAGGCAGGCGGGGCATATGGCTGCCTAAGGCGCTCTCCCTCACGGCGTGCTGGGGAATGCAGCACCTCGGTAGATGGGTAAGATGATGCGGCAGCGAAGCACAGGCACGACAAAAGGCAAAGGAGGCAGACAGTTCTCTGCAGCACGGACAGGCTTATTGAAGATGGTAGGAAGGCTGCAGGGAACTACCCAAAAAACCCCACCAAGGAGGCAGGGGAAACAAAGGTTTTAAATGGCCCAAGAGGGGAGGAACAACCCACCTCCAGGCCAGTCACAAAAAGGAACATAATGATTGACACAGTGAGGTGACAAATGGGGGACGTGTTGGGGAGGGACAACAACTTCTGCTCCAATCACCTCCTGTCCAGGTTGGAAGTTTCTAGGGTATGGGAGTGGGCAGGGGGTGACGGACAAGGAGTTTGCTGGGGAAACCTAGGAGGGGTTTGATGACAGATGCAGGAATTGATACAAAAAGGCGGGAGTTCCCTAGGCAACCGGGGAGGGGACAGAGGATTGACAGGGACAATGGCGGGAAAGGGAGCCCAAGGCAGAACCATGTAACATAACATGGGGGGAACGGAACATACCAATTTAAAACATTAAAATTACAATTTGAATAATAAAACAAGCTTTGAACTGAAAAGCAGTCACACTGCAACAATTCAATTTTCATTTCATTGTGTGGGGAAAATTACTCATGCATAGAGATTAACGCATAGAGAAAACCATACAAATAAGCCTGACTAAGCGAAATGTTGCCACAACCTGGTTTTGTAGACACTTAATGTAATAACTAGTTGTAATAACTTAATGCAATAACTAATAAGCCCTCACCTGAGCTTGGGGGCTTATCCATGCCCACACCTACAACATGAATTGATGGCAGAAATAGGGGCTGGTTTTCCTCTTGGGTGTTTTGTCACAATGCCAGTCTGACTCCAGAAGCATCATCAAACCACACCTGAGAAAACAAGGAGTCAGACCCATAAATCAGAGATTGTAAACAATGATGGCAGATAATATTGGACAATCATCTCTGGCCTCATTCATTCATTAATAAATCAGCAGAGATTTATGGTGCAGACTGCAGCACCACTAAATCTTTGCCCTTTTAAAACCATGTTTATTGAGTTTTAGGCTGGCAAAGCAATCGATTACTCCAGAAAAGCATTTTGAAGTAAATCAAAACCATGATGGGAAAGCGCATCCCCTTCCATGTAACAGCAGCTTACTGAACTGCAAATGCTTCCAAAAACTGGGGAAAAAAAAGCAACTTCTTCCTCACAGAGGTAAGCAATCAAGTTTTCATCTATATTAGGGATCTGGCACGATGCAGTCTTTTATCTTTTTGTGGTTTACATGTTTATACATAACAGGGCAGCCTGCCAGCAGCTCTGGCCAAAAGAGAGGAGACAGCTTAGCTCTGAGTGAGGAGGCTTTTATTGGAGCAGTGCATGGAATAGGTGAGCTGGTTTGTCAACGCTCAGCTGTAAATCTGGAGGCTCTGCCTGCAGTGCTGACCAGCACCACAAACACAGCAAAACCCAGCAGGGTGGGAGTGCCTGTAGAGAGCAAGGGGCAGTGGCTGGCAGAGACCCTCTCCTGATGTATTCCCAAAGCTGAGGGACCTAATTTGCACTCACATTTTGGCCCAGGTCCACCATTCTGGCAACTGAAGGGAAATCAATTGACTAAGCTTCCAGAATGACTTTAGAGACTCAAACAGTGTCAAATCAATTTCCTGTGTCTGGGGTAACACCAGGAAATTCAGAATTAAGAATCCCCAGTGAACTTTCCTCTGTTTCCACATGTGTTTAGTGGGGTTTTCATTGCCTCATCCTACTTCTCTGTATAGATCTTTTCTATAGATGAACTCTTTCTTTACTGTGTGATCTGAGGACTGTGCACAGCTCAGAAGGTGGGTGATGGAACAGGGCACTAAAAGTCAGGGTCAAATCTGTATGCATGCAAGCAAGAAAACCAGTTCATTAAAGGAAACCAAGTAAAGAGTCACTCAAAGCTGAACCCAAGGCTTTCTGTTGGTAAATTAAAATCTTCATGGGTGCATTTCAAGACTCCTTCATTTTATCTGAAGGGGTTATGTAGCTCCTGGACCAGATAAATGAGCACTGGGCTAAGTGATCTCCAGGGTCCCTTCCAGAACCAGGATTCTGCAGCCACACAACCCAGCATGTGCTGGGTTCATTTCCCACTCAGCATCTGAAGTGCAGCTGTTTACACTCCCTGGGCTGCTGTGTTATCAGTGGGAAACAGGCCTGGCTGGGACAGTGAGCCCTGCTCAGGCTCCTGAGGCTGAAAATAAACTGCTGAGAGAGGGGGTGAATAAATACAGCTAAGAGGGTTTAAACCAAAACAGTGTTTTTCCAGTATTTCCTCAGATTCAGTTATGTATAGGATTGTGATTCTGCTTCCTTTGTACAGAAAAGCTCCCAGTAACATTAATGAGGACTTTTTTTTCCTTAGAACGATGTACAAAACACAGCCCCTAGACTACAGGCAAAATTATGCAATTTCAGTGTAAATCAAGAGTGCTTGGTTCAGCTCCAAGTGCTGTGTGAGGAGAACAGAACTAAAATTCACTTCAGGGCATCCAAAGACAACAAATGAAATTTTGAGAGAAAGTGTAGGGATTGTAGTTACAGTAAAATGTGTATTGTGTGTTTGTATTGTGCAAGGTTTTGTTCTTCCCTGAGCAGCATGACCTATTTCCCAGCATCATGTGATTTTTGTATTGGAAGACTCTTTTGTAAAGAAGTAGAATTAATTTTCCAGTGGCAAAGAGACAATACTGATTTTCTTTACTTCTGCCCAATGAAGCAGTTAAACATGATATTACTTTTTATTTACCTTTTTAAACTTCATCATCCTTTTAAAAGATACAGACAAGTAAAGCATATGCACATACTTATCTGTTGCTGGCAGTATATATTTTCATTAAGATTTCATTCAAAGAAATGTACAAGGCATCAGGAAAATCCAAATTAAACTACACTGGGATTTAATATGATTTCAAGTCCATTTCCAACCACAACAGCAGCTAAGCAGTTAGGCCTTTAAAATGCACAAAAGGAATTTAAGCTGCCTCCCATACCTTCCATCTCACAGAGGGGCCTCGGTTTCCTGCTTAAATCCTGCTTAGGTGCCTGAAGTTTTCTAAACTCTGCACATGGAGATGAAAATCTAAGGATGTCACCTCTGGCTAAAATCGTCTGGCATTCCTAAAACGGGAATTCCTGTGTTCCAGTCTCATAAGGAACTCTATCAGACTTTCTGAGTTCATTCCCAATTGAGCTAACACTAAATCTGAGAGGACAGAAGGAGAGAAAAAAACCAAGCATATATATAACAGAGACATCTGGAAGGGAACTGTTTATACAAACTCAACAGCTTTTGAAAAGCTGGGCCCTTGAAGTGTACACAGGCACTCCAAATCAGCAGTCCCTTTTGAAATGCCCTCTATATATGTATTTTTAGCTTGCAGCTTCTTTATTTCCAGTCATTTCTTCCACCATACTGGAAGTCTTTGTAAATAGTGTTAGGACTTTTTTTAATTCTTGTGTAACTCAAAAATGGCCAAATGAAAGCTGGCTACACTTTCCCAAAGGGAAACAAAAAAAGTTTTCTGCATTAAGAAATTTCAGCTCTAACAGCAATGATTTTTCAGGTAACTGGTAGAAAGCTGTGCTCATTGACAGGTTTCTGTTCATTTGTGATTAACAACAGCACAAGCCTGCCAGGAACAGAGCAAAACATGGGATTTTGCAGCAATGAGTGGAAGGCAATGCTGAACATTTGGCAAGATATTCAGTTAGGTTGGATTTAAAGCATTTACCACTTCAGGAGATGAATTCTGGCTTTCTCCCTCTTTTGTATCAGGTGTACATTAATGCATTGTGTCAGCACAATGCTTTTTCTTGAGACCTCCAATTAATTAGAGCTTAAACTTAGGACAGGATGTGTCAACACTAGAAAATGAGCGTTGTTGCTGTTGTGCTTCACACGTGTGACCAAAGCTGTGCATCTGTGCTTGTGGGGCACCCCTGAATTTTTAAGAATAGATGAGCCCTAGTCCAGTGTCAGCTTTTAAGTCTCCTTGACCCTTCAGTAGCTCGTGCAGGACCTGCTGTACCAATATTCAAGTGGTTGCCTGGATTCTGCTAACTCCAGGTGGGAATTGGGGCTTCTCTGCACTTGACTGGGAGCAATGAGGAGCTGCCTTTGCACCAGGGTGTTGAACATGCCTTAGCTCAGGACTGAAAACTAATAAGAAAACCTTCTCCAGTGATTTCTAACCAATGGTTTGAGAAGCCAGAATGAGATCTGGGGAGGGAGGGGCTCTAGCAGGTGAAATGGGTACTAAGAGAGTCTCTTCAAGTGGAAAGAAAATCTGCTTCTGATTATATTCACACTTTCAGAAAAATGGACAGGTGAAGATCAGTGCAGGAGACTTTCTTTCCAGAATACCCTGCAGACTTGTTGGGTTCTCTGAAATAGCTGCTTCACTCATGCTCTTAGCACATCAAAGCAGTTAAAACCTACTTAAGGGGATTTTGCTCAATTGGAAAGGTTGGTAGTGCTTCATTTGAAATCTTGCTTCATACACACAGCAAACTCCTCTGTGGAAGAGTTTATTTTAATCCTGGAGATAATAATGGATGAATATCAGAACAGCTGCTCTCAGTTTCACCCCAGAGGTAATGGCCAGAACTTCAGAGAGATCTCTTAAGTGCTGAGAAAGAGAAGATGTCATTTGCCAGGAGATGTCAGAACACAGCAGAGCAGGAATATGGCAACTCATTTCTTGGCAAACTTTGTAAGTGCTACCTTTGGGGATTTTAAAAAGCTGTTAAAGCTGTTTCTGTGTTCACCATTTTTATTTCTAAACTTTAAAAGTACTTCCTTTTTTATTTTTTTTCTTTATCTGTCTTATGCTAAAATACCCTGTGAATGCATCATCCTTTCAGGTTTTAGTTTTGATCATTTGATTTTTATGTGCACAACACTCTCACTGGACACAATAAGCACTGCAGAGTAGGACTGCCAGTATGTAATAACATTGGGAATTTATACATTGCTGTAGTTAAAGTTTGGGTATACCAGAAACAGGTCAGGCAAGCTTAATTGTCATCCTGTTGGTGATACAATCTGAGTATTTTTCTGACTGAAGAATGACATCATGCTCCCTTTCTGCACTCAAACTGCCATGGCTACTTCTATGAGATCATTTCTCTGAATGAGCTACTTCTTATCTGGAAAAGGATTTGTGAGGTACACTAAAATTCACACAATTGAAGCTCTACTCTATGAGCATGCTTCTCCAAACACAAAAGTTGCAGAAAAAAATGAGCTGCAAATACCCGTATGGAAAATGAAGACGAAGAGGAGGCTCAGCACTTCAGAGAAGAATTGCCTTGGTCCTGTCTCCATTCCATGGGAGGACTGAAATACACCTGTGATGTTCTCCAGGAAGGCTGCTGGAATTCATGGCAGCCTCCTGTAAAGCCACATCAGCTCAGGAGATCAGCCAAAGGGGTTGTGGCTGGCCAAGGCAGCATGGGCTGAGCAGAACTGCCAGGAGGAGGCTGTGCTGCAGGAGAGAGAGGGAAGGAAAAGCAACACACCCACCTGACCTAAAGGGCAGAAATCTCTGCCTCCTACTACAACTGGAAACCAGTTGAGAGTTCTGGGATGGCAGTAAAGGCACAGCAATAAAGGGATTTAATGGCACTTCAGGTAAACAGAACATAAATATTTAGATATTCCTTGTGTGTACTTTTCTAAAGTAGGTCGAGTTATGATATTGTGAATGTCATATATCACAGGCAAAAGAGGGAGAACATTTGGAACCTAAACCACAGTTAAATCCACTATTTTTTTTTAATATTGATCTGCCATAGTTGCTGAGGGTAACATTTGCTTTATTGTGAAGATTCAGAGAACACTATGACACTCTTTCCATGTTACTGCCTAATGTTAATCTCCGCAAAATTTGTATACTGGAAGTATCTTTCAGAGGTAATGAATACATGTGATGTTGAAGAAAAAGCTTTAAGAGCTGCAAGCACTCACCATCTTGGAGATTATACCTAATTATTTAGTGGCATTAGTAAGGTGTTTGAAGGATAACACAAGGAACTGGTATTTTAAAATGTTGTTCAGATTAAACTTTCTTTTTTCTTCTCTTCCCTTTTGTTCTTTTCTTATTTTCTCCCCCCCCCCCCCCCCCCCCTTTTTTTGAGGGAAGGTTTTGGCTTCCAAACTTTGACACTTGCCATGCTGCATCCAAGAAAGCAGAGGAAGACCTCCCTATCTCAACTCATTATTCCCCATAAAAACCTCTCAATGCTGAATTTCTCTGGCCAGGACAGACCCTACACGTAATCCCGTCACACCCTGAGGAGAACGAGTATGAGTCCAAACAAAACCATCATCTTTTAACACTTACTCTGCAAAACAGAACGAACCTGTACAGCCTTTGATGTGTTCCGACCCGCTCCTTTATGTTTATGTGTAGGAACAAAGAGACACCGTCAGTCTGTTGGTGTCACATTTGTACCAATGAAATGGCCCAGGTGAGATCCCGCTCCTTCCATGGAGCGCTTCCACCACGCCCGGTCCTCGGCAGGGCACGGATTTACATCTGCAACCGAGCCCCCATCCCTCCATCCATCCGCGCCGGGACTGTGCCATTTATTAACACCGCTGCGTGCCCGTTCCCTGCCTGCCTCACTGAGACTTTCCATCATCGATCCCCCACGGCTCCATCCCCGCCTTTCCCCACACCGATACCCCGCGCCCCGAGCTTCGCCCATCGCAGCCGGGTGCCGCCCGCTCCCTCCCAGCCCCGCGGGGCGGCTGCGGCGGGGCCGGGCCCTCGGGCACCTCCCTCCGTGTCCGCATCCCTCCCTCCGTCCGTGCGTGCCGCGGGATGCGCTGCCGGGCGGGCGGGCGCGCACGGGGGCAGCGGCGGGAGCCAGAGCCATGTCTCCGGTGAGCGGCACGGGGCGGGCGGTGGGGCTGCGGAGGAGCCGCTCTCCCGTGCCCGGGGCTGGGTGATCTCCCCACGGCACAGCGGAGCGCGGGGCGATGGGCGCGGTGCGGGCGCAGGGGGGGCGGCTCCGCCGCATCGCGTCCCGCAGCGGCGCGGGCAGCGCGGAGCCCCGGCCGGGCGCTGCGGGGCGGAGCCGCGCCGGGCGGGAGGAGCAGCGGCGGCGGCCGCTGCCGCCCCCGCTATCTGACCCGACCTTCCCCCTCTCCTCCTCCTCCTCCGCCCCCCGGCTCTCCTGCCCCCAGCGGCCCGGGAGGAACTGAACCATCGCCGCACAGGAAGTAGCGGCTGCGGGGAGCGGCGGCGGCAGCAGCGACAGCCGGGGCTGCCGCACTCAATGAGCGACGCTCCCGCAGCCGCCCGCCCCGCTCGCCCCTTCCCCGCCTCCCGAGGGCAGCGGCGCCGAGCCAGCCCGCCGCCGCCGGGGGTTGGAGGCTGAAGCGGGCAGAGGCAGCTCCGGCTCTTCCCGAGGAGGAGGAGGAGGAGGCGGAGGAGGCGGCGGCGGCGGGGACTGCAGGTTGGTGCCGCTCCGCCGGCGAGGCGCGGGTACCGGGATGCGGGGGGAGGGAGGCGGGCGGCGGAGCCTCGGCGGCCGGGGCAGCATCCCCGCCCGGCGCTGCCGCACGCCGGGGGCTCGGCCGGGAGCCCCTTCGGAAAGGCCCCGGCGCGCCGCCCCCGCTGCGGCGGCTCGGGAGGAGCCGCGGCGGGCCCAGCCCGGCTCGGTCCGGCGGTGCCGGTGCCGCCGGCGGGGGCAGCGCTTTGTGCGCCGGCGGGCGGTACCCGGGGCGGTGCGGGGAAGGGCACAATGGTCCCGGCTGGAACGCATCCTGCCCATCCCGGGTGAGATGGACGCCGTCCCGGGAGGCGCAGGCTGGCCGCTCACTGCCGGGAGCAGGGCGGCTGGGATCCCCGCCGAGTGCCATGGATGGATGGATGGATGGATGGAGCAAAAAGTGGGGAAGCGGTTTAAAACAAAAAGAAAGAAAGAAGGAAAGCCCGTTTCGGAAGAGCCGGGCTGTGCCTGGGTGCACGGCTTGCGAGTGCAAAATGGAGAAGAGCAAACCCTATTGATCTGAGAGAGGCAACCAAATGGGATGCTGTTGTGCCTGGATTCTGTTCAGACGATGCTGATGGATAAATTAAGGTGTTAGCCTAACGTGCAGGCATCTAAATAAATAAGCACGCTGTTATCCCTTTAGAGCTTTTATACATTGTGTACTTAGAGCTTTCAACATTGTGTTGTGTTGAGATGGTTACCTGTTTAATGCCACACTTGTATGTTCTTCCCCTCCAATATTTTTTCCTCTTTTAGTCTTCATATTTCTTAATTGATTAGGTGGAGGGCCTGTGTGCTATGAGAAAGGGAAGTGTCAGAGTTTCCAAGAATCTTGCTGCTTATTCAAAGCAGCATCTCATTAGCTCATCGTGTTATCTTACTCATTAATTTCAAGGCCAAAATAAACTTCATGGCCTTTCCCCCTGTTGTGCTCTGAGGGAAGCAGGCTGGAGTCCAAGATGGCATGTTTGCTGTCAGTGAATTGCTGATGTGCCAAGCGTGGTTGTGGTAAAGCTCTCCTCTTGACTTGGCACTGTTTCTCTTGTGATGACGCTCTTCACTTGAGACTCTGCTTGAACCACAGGTCATTTAGGTGAAGTTCAACATAATCTCAGATATATGCGGTTTTTTTCCAAGTTTGATTCTACAAGCTGTAGAACTTGTACAGTTTCCATTAATTTTCTTGCAAGACTGCAGCTGTGTAGGAGATGGAGAAGTTAAATGGAGTTGTAGTTGAGCACTGGGCTGTTACAGGACTCCTTGTGCTGTGAACAGTTCTGACCCTTGGATTTTAAACATAAATGTTCTACTATTTCCTGTAACTTTCACAGGAGCCTTGGCTTTTGGTTCCCTTCTGTGTACTCTAGTCTTCTTTCCCTTTCACATCTATTGTTACTGAGCCTTCATGATAAAGATTATGCTCGTTACTTTCAGTATGGTTTTCAGCCTTTTCTAAGAGCAGCTTTATGTACTCTTAAGAAAGTCTCATTATCTCTTTCTTGCCTGATTCCCACCTTCACCTCTCCACCCTTATACACACAGTTAATTGGAGAAAGCAGGACAGAGAACAGTTGGTCTCCAAATATAGCTGGAATTCAACAAGCACAGGAAAAACACCTGACCAGATTGTCCCCACTGAGCATGATAAAAATGGCAGGACCACTTATCAAAACTTTGTAGTGCAGTTTAACAATGCATTGCAGATATCTCTGCTGAGAGTGCTCAAGTTGTGCCTGACAAGGGCTGAAATCAGAATGGGCTTTGGTTGAGGTAATGTTAGACAGAAATAAAGAATGATATTTCCTCTTCCCCTTGTGGTTTCTTTTATCTGTGAAAAGGTGCATTAACAAACTGGACAAAATTCCACTTACAGTTACAGGGAACTGTGCTAGCACAAAATATATGTTCTTTTCCCAGCCAGAACTAGAGCTTTCTGCTTCGTGTTAATCTTCTTACGAAATGAAATTATTGCATAGTCTTGTACTGGCTTTTTTTTTTTTTTTTTTTTTTTTTTTCTGCCTCTGTTAGCAGAAAGATGCATTGTTTTCAAATCCTAAATGGTGTTTTGTTTACTTACAAAACTGTTGCAGAATAATTGGATTTCAGGCTTACATTTTGTGGGGAACCAGTGTGAATAAAGTATTGCTGTTAACTGTAATGAGTTCACCTGTTCTAAATTTATGATAGCCATAAATTTTGGGACGCTGCTTCTACACTGCAAATTAAAAAAAAAAAAAAAGGTTGCATTCAGTCTTGCTGCTTTGGCTTATGAGAACATAATTCTTAATAAGAATGGCCGGGGTACTGATGAAGAAACTTAATTATCATCTGCAGTGGTTAAAAATGTCCTGTTCTTTCACTGGGTTTTTTAGTGTTCGTACTTGGTTAGTGCATGCATCGCCTGGTTATAGTTGGTGCCTGAACAAAGACCAGGTGTCTTGGCAATTGGTACCCGGAGTGCTGGGAGGTAAAGAACAAAAGAAATGACAAAACCCAAAGAGAACCTAGGATTTGATTGTTTCTCAGACTGTTATACTACCTTCTGGTGCAGAGACATCAGCAATAACTACTCCTCTCTGTCTACACTTGCATTCCACATTAGGGCCAGGGAGCTTTTGCTTGTGGGTAGGTCTTAACAAGTAATTGATAACATTTTTTTATTACCAAAATGAAAAGGAAGGGAATAGAGAGATATTTCAAGGCATTATCCAAATTTCTTCTCTACCCATGATATTAACCAAGATAAAATAAGAAAAAGGAACACTAATCCCCAGGCCTGTGCTGCATGCTTGATGAAGATACTCTTAAATGTGTTGCATGAAAATCAGATTGCCATCTGATGCAGGATCCTGGTAGGATTCCAGGCGTGAGTCAGCACCTAAGTTAGGGACTGATTATCACTTAGGAGAGGCACCTGTGGGAAAAGTCAAGATAAGTGTTTAATTTGCTGGTGTACCAAACTTGGTTTATTAATTGCAGAGGTCCAAATTTCAAATGGTTAAAAAGGAAGGGAACCCTTGCTTATGTATTTTTTGATGCCTCTGAAGTCAGTTTATATTTATGATTTATCTGTAACATTTCCTTGTGCCTGTGAGTCTGGACATATTTAGGAGTATGCAAGACATGACAGTGATAAGAAGATGAACACTTAGATGTGTGACACACAAGTCATAGCAAAGATGAAAGAAATATTTGTCTTTTTTGTAAAGACCAATCTACAAGTGCTGCCTTTGGATCCAGTCCTCTGCAGCAGCTCTGCTTTCTGCTGTGCATGTATTTGCAGCTGTCTGACCAGCATAACTGTGCTGGATGGGACATTTTTCTTGGGAAGCAGGTTCTTGGATTTTGTTCTTGTCCAAATGAGTATTCAGTGTTACAAGAAAGAACTGAGAGCCTATGGGACTCTTTTGCAGGTAAACTCAAGTAAAATCCAAATAGTCTTAGGAGTTCAGTGCATTGACCAAAGAAGTGCTGGGTGGCAATTATGATGAAGCTTTCCTGGCCTTTCCCCTGGAGGGTATTGAAATAATTCACAGCTCAGGGTACCTGAAGATACTTTGCACTGGACTGATGGGCAGAGGAGACAATCAGAGTGACCTTTCTGTTTGTGTTTGTTTTGTGAGGGGTCAGTGATGTCTTGCACCTTGAACTTTCCAAAGTTGTTGATCTTTATGAGACAAACCTGGGGAAAGCAGGAACTGGTAGTGCATCTCCTTGCTTTTTGTAAAACAGCCCAGTTGCTCCTGTTGCTTTTTTTTCTCTCTCTTTTTTTTTTTTTTTTCTTTAATTTTTTTTCTTTCCCCCCAGCCCTTGTGGCTATTCTGAGGCATGCAACTTTAGGGAGAGCAAGCATGTAATTTTGGGCTTGTTCCTCCCCTGGGAATTGGGGAACTTGGGACCTGGGCTGTGTGAGGCTTTCTACTGCAATGCTGCATTTTCTGTGCACCCATAGGTGTCAGTTCCTCTGTAGAGAGCCAGCATGAAATAAAGAGAACAAGCTTTCTGTTCCCTCTTGGATGGGGAATCAAAGCTGGTGTGCTGACTAGTCTTAATACTGTCATTTCTCTTGCACTAGTATCAGTACTGTGGTGTTTGCTTTCCAAACAAAAGATGTGGTTTGTGTCCCAAAGAGTTGAAAGATCATTTGAAGCCTGGCGTAGAAGAAATCCGTAGTTTTCTCTGCCAAAACGGGCTGTTCCCTGGGTTGCAACCTTGTTGCCTAATTGTGTGATAACTGTTGGAGTTTCAGACTGCTCAGGAAAAAAAAAACCAAAAAAAAACCACCAACCAACCAAACAAAAAACCACAAAAAACAGCTTATCCTTGAAGTAGATGTTGATTTCCCTGTATTTCATGAGAAAGAAAAGGCATATAGATTCCTTATACATTTGGATTGAAATGGTAAAAGTTTTCCTACCAATGAGGTAGATCCAAGTGTATTGCAGAATGTTTAGAATCCAACAGCTCCTGTGTATTCGGGGGGAAAAAAACCCCTATTTAGACTGCAACAACGTTCTGTATCAATGCTAAGAGCTACTTAATGGTCAGGGGTAAGCAGTATGACATTGGACTCTGTGTGTGTAGCAGCTCTGTCCATGCAGACTTTCTCATTTGCTGTAAATGATATGAGATTTCAGTGACATTTTTAGTTCCTTTTCTTCTCCCCTTGTTGTTCTTGTTGTTAGCATTGCTTAGGTAATTATAGTGTGCTCACTAGAAGCCCTGACAGCCTAAACTGAGTTCTTTGTAAAAAATACGGTGTTTCCCTTAATTAACAGAGACTGGAAACAGCACCTGAATCTATTAATTAAATAGTCAAAGTTGATCTCTATTTAGGATATATTAACAAGCAAAACAAAATACATTTCTGACTAAAATGTTGCCCAGAGTAAATGAGCTACTGTGAGGCGCTTTTTTTTTTTGGTGAAGAAAAATAATCTGTTGGTGCTGCAACTGTCACACATGCACAGTCATGCAAAATTCATGTGAAGCAGTTCCCAATTCTGTGGAACTGAGAACAATAGCCACTATTTCTTCTTCAAAGCTCTTCAGAGATGTTAAATAATCCGTGTGACAACCCTATGAAGTGAGTATTGTAGTAATTCTGTATGGATGGCAAAACAATTAATCGGCATTGTCTCCAGCTGTCCTGAGAAAGTGGAATTTGCAGCGTGCCTGGGGCTTGCCCTGCTGCTGGAACTCCTGCTTGTGGGAGCAAAGGGTGGGTGAGCCTGTCCTGCTGCCTCTCCTTCTGCCTGATCTGTGCTGATGGAAACACTCTGCAGATGCTGTGGCCATCAGCAGGAAGGTGTGTAGGTCAGGGTGGAGCGTGCATGTCCTGATAAAGGATGGATTTAGCTCGTTCTGAATTATTCTGACCCCGTCCCTGGAGGAGGAGAGGTGTGTGCAGCTGTTGGCTGTGCTGTGATCTGGGATGTCCATCTGGATGTGAGAGTTGGGTTGCTCAGACTGGCTCCAGAGCACAAGTTCCCTCATTTGTGGGATGAGATTCTGGCCAGACACTTCCCACTGGGGCCTTGCCAGCCTGGGCTTGCTTGGTGTGACTTGAGGTGGTCTCCTGATTTCCTTTGATCTGAAAAAGGTGCAGATCCCACTGTTCGCTCTGCTGCATGAACACCGCTGTATCTGCCAGCTGAAGGAGGTCTGGATAATCAGTGTGAAAAATGTGTATTTTATTATTGGCTTTTCACAAATATTAAAATGAATATTATGTGTGTTGTGTTAGAAAGTGATGCTGTATTAATTTTCTTAAGTAGTGCATTAAATATAGTTTGAGGTTTTAACATAATGTTAAAATAGAAACTATGCTATGTAAGATACTTTTTTTAAAGAAAGGACTCACGCCAAGACAGCAGCCACAGGACACTTAAATCTTTCAGAGAAGGAGAATTTTTTGCCCCATTATCAGAAGAAATGAGCTTCTTCCCGCCTTGCTCAGCCATGAGGACACCGTCAGTATTAAGGGGAAGAAATTGACGATGACCAGACAGAATCCTTTGTTTGAATGGAATTTATGCATCATGTATGAGGTGTATGAATATGCAACAGGCTGTTGCTTTTAAGGGTTAATCCTCTGTTAACGTGGGTCCTTTTTCAGGCTTATTTTGCCCAGAAAGAGGTATCCGGACGTCCATAACTCTTTGTTTTTATTGTCTCATATTGTCCTAATCCAAATTGTCCAAATTATTATTACTCTAATTATATTGCTATTTTTATAATGGTTTTATTATCATTAAACTTCTAAAATTTTAAAAACAAGTGATTGGCGTTTTTCACACCAGGACATCAGTTCCTGTTGGGTCAGCCCAGTGTCACAGCTTTCCTGGGCAGCCTGGCTGTGCCTGCTGAGATCCTTGTGTCTCCTCTTCTCCTCCACCAGCTCTGCCTGCTGCCCTTCCAGGAGTTATAAATGCCACAGCAGATGGCTTGGGGAGGCAGTGTCTGTAATTACTGCTGCAAGATTCCCCAAGCTTGACTCTGCACAAAGAATGCTTTTTTCCCCCCTGGAGATTCAAAGTTGTCGGTACTTCAAATGCAGATTTGGTCTTCTCAGGGGAACACGATGGAGGAAATGTGTGATTTACAGTGCTGGTTCAAAAGAAGCCTGTCTTTCCTCTTGATGTAATTCCTATCATGCCTTGGTGTTAGCAGATTTCAGTCTTGTCTTGCTAGGTCAGCTCTCATGGTCCTGGTAGTGATATGGGCTACACTGTTTATGGACCCAAGTTTTGCTAACAGCTGATTTACTGCTAAATAACACAACCATAATCACTTTATTTGATAGGTAGGTAATGTTCCAGCAGGTTTCAGTGTGGTGTTGTTCTCCCATCTGAGCAGGGATGTGCAGCTCCAGGTTTGACACCTTTTTAATGCCTAATGCAAGGGCTCATCTCCCAGCTGTGATTGATTGACCCAAGGTTATGCTGCACGGTGTCTTCTTTTCTGTGGGCTCCTTGCTCCAAACACCTTTCTGAAGTCTCGATCTCCTTACCAGTGTGTCTGAGCTGAATTTTCTCCTCTTGCATCCCTCTGATGCTGATGGCCCTTGGGTTATTAACTATGTAGCTAGTCAGGTTTGAATTATAAGAGTCCTGAAGTGAAAGGGAAAGAAAGATTTTAATTTCCTGAGGTCAGTGAAGAGGCTGTGACCCAAATCACCCCCTGAGTAATGTTTTTTCCTTCTGGTGGTCACAGCAGAGGTGGTGCCTCTAGCTCCTCAGACAGCTTCCTGTGCTTACTCATAGTACAGAGGGTTGGAGCCTCTCTCTTTCTAGGGAGCACAGGAGTGTCCTCTCTATTTGAGTTTGGTTTTTTTTTTTTTTACTTGCTTTGGTTGTAAAGTACATTTGCCTAAATGTATAAGCTGCAATGGGACTTTGGACCAGATTGCAGATTGTTATTGATCTCTGTGTTCAGTGAAATATCATCACTGGGATTATGGGATTGAGGTGGCTTTTGTGTTCTGAGGTTTTTGTCTTGGCCACCTCATGGCAAGGGGACAGGGCCATGCCTTTTTGCAGTCTCTGCTCACAACTAACTCTTCTGAAACTTGTAAATGGTTTTCACATTGAATTTGCCTGTGGTATTTCTCTTACTTGTGGAGAGGACAACTACTTACAAAGAGATGTATTTAGCTAGCACTGTAGCAAGCATGTTGTTTCTATAATCTTTTAGGAATTGAGATGGCTTAATCTGAAATAAGATGTACTTTAAAACTCAGTTTGCTTTTTATTGTCTCGAGTTGTTTCTATCAGTGGAAGCTGAACTGGCTGGCCCAACACTCCAGCTGCATTTTTCCCCAGTGTCTTCTGTGTTGGTACAAGACTTATTGCTGCCAAACACTGCTGATTCCTTTCAAGCTTTCCTGTCCAAATATTCATTAGAAAACACTCTGTGAGCCCTCTCCCTCTGCTGCTCTGCAAAGACTGAGTTTGCATTCATTGCCTAACAGCAGTGGTGCTTTAAACTGAGCTTAGAGGGCAGCAGCAGGGAAGTGCCTTGGCTGCAGATCCCTGGATGCTGGGCAGCAGCAGCAGGGTCACAGTGTGCTTGCCCTGGTCCTCTGCTCTTCCCTGGCCATCAGGGGCTGTCTGCTGCCAGGGATGTGTCCTGAGCTGGGCTGGACCTTGGCTCTGACCTGCTGCAGACGTGCTTGGTTGCTGCCTGGGTCCTGCCCAGCCCCCAGAAAAGGCATTCAGCCTCACCTTTAAAAACGGGTTAAAAATGGCATTGCTTCAGCTTGTCTGCTGCAGCTGGAGCTGTGAATTGAGGACCATAACTTATGGTAAAGGTTCTTGGAGCATAGAGTCTAAGAATGAAGACATGTCCATTTAAAATGTATGTTTATGGTGTTAGATGTGTACTGCTGCTGGCAAGCTCTCCTGGGTGCAGCTCTGCCTATACCAAAACCCTCTTGATGGTGCTTCTGTTTTTAAATTTGAAGCTTTTGCCAACAACTTTCCAATAAGGAGAAGTTTCATTTTTGTCTGTGTACTATAGTTTTTTCTGGTGTATTCCAGTGCACTGCTGGAAGTGGCGTGTTGGCTTTTCAGAAGCAATATCATGCTGGAGAGCAAGAGCTGACCCAAGTGGTGGTGATGAGTCCAGGGGCACTCACAACATCACCTCAGTTACACTTCACAGTAAAAACCAGGTAGACACTGTTCATCTTTGAAGATAACAGGACTGCTGTATGCAACCCACTATGAGCCTTACTTCATTCAGGGAATGAGCATTTACCTTTCTCTACAGCAAAAGCAAGTGGTATAATCCTTTCTTACCTTTCTTTTGTCTTGCACTGTTTGTATTTCATCATCTTTTTAATCTCCTAAACGTTAAACATTTTCTATTTTTGCAGTGATCTCAATGTTTTTTGGCAGATCTGGTCTGGAGGTTGAGCCTTTGCTTTTCCTTCAAGGCATATAAAGGTGCAAAGGCTGTACTTTACATCCATCTGCACTAACTCTTCCAGTCCTAAACCTGTCCTGATGGCTCCCAAAGGAAGTTATAAACTGCTGGGAAGGGTTATCTGTGGGTAACTTGGCTTGCTGGGCCTGAGAAAGGAAGAGGATGTGGTTTGTACGAGGGAAGCCAGCAGAAGCTTTTCTGCACTTGGCTTTGCATGTGAAACTAGCACTGGTTGCTCTTCACACCATTGCTGCTGTGAAGGAAGGCACATCCTTGGAGAATATGGTTTGGTTCATAATGGCAGTGAAGAGTTCCTTCTCAGTGAAAGGGCATCCAAAAGAATGTGGTTTCACATTGGTTTAACAGGCATTTCCTCTGTTGATTTATTTTAATAAAATTTTGCCTAGATGGCTTTTTTAATTGAATGTTTAAGCAAGCTGAAAGCAGGCATTTTACTGTCTCTCTCTAATTTGTGCTGATACATGGTTTAGCATAATTATTTTTTAATGCCCTTTTTCAAAGTGTAGTGCCCTCATCCTCCTGACCCTCTTCATTCAAGAAGTGGATTTAATTTGGAGAGAAATGTCTGTGGTATTGCTGCCCTATGGCAGGGAGGTATGTGGGAGGGGTGGGCTTGGTAAAAAAAAAAAAGGTGGCTTTTAGTGAGATGAGTTCAGGCCAAAAAGCATTAAGAATGGTCTGAGGCGTGGTGTTTGTAAGCTGCCTTTCTGAACCTCATCAATTGGTTCTAAATGTGAACCTTGCAGCATTGCACAGATGCCTTGGTTTTACTGGGTGACCTAAAATAACCAACTTACAGTTTTTCTCCCTTTTTTTCCCCTCCCATTCCTCTCACAGGCCTGTCCTTTCTTGTTGGCCAGCATTAACTGTCCTGGATCCCTAAAGAGGAAACAGAGCCATGTTCCACTCTTTTGAGGTTTCTGCTTGATCCAGTGTGTGGAGTGGTCGGGCTCTCCTGGGCAGGAGGATTTTGTCACTGAGCAGATAAAACTGGCTCCCTCCTGCCTCTGGTTGGCTCCTTGCTCTTCCCCAGTGCAGTAGGAATACCAACACTGGATGGAAAAGGTTGGCACCATCATTTATAGTGGCATTGCCATTTAGTCTGGAATGTAGGAGTCTGCTGGTAGTCCTGAACCCTCTCTTTGAATAAAATTAATCAAACAGCCTCAATTTTGGTGATACCATTGCCTACATTCATTTGTGGCTCTCCATTTACTCTGGAGGCTTTTCTTTATTGCTGTTTATTAACACAGCAAGGTTGGCAAAACTTCTAAAGGGGGGAAAAAGCTCTGGGCTGTCTTGTATTCCTACCAAATACCTGTTTTGATAATAACCAAAAATGTAGAACTTCCACTTAGCAGTTTGAAACTTGAATGTGGGTCAAGATGCCGAAGAACCCCAAACCCTTCCTTCCTCTCTGACTCCAAAAGAAAAAAACCAAGCACCCCATATGAGGGTGCACACACACACACACACACACACTTGCAAAATGTTTCTCCTTGGCGTGAGCTGGACTGTGGCATGCAGCTGAAGGTACCTTTTCCTGTGGACCAAGCTGTAAGAAAAACTGAGTGGGAAAAAAAAATCCCAGCGATGTCTAGAAAACATTAATAAAGGGAAGGTTTAAAGAATCAAGATGGTTATTCATAGAGAACACCTGAAAGCCTGCTGCAGGAGCAGAAGGAAGTGAGCTGCTGTCTGTGCCTGCTGTAGAGAGGACAAGTTAGGGATTTAAGATGCAGAATGGAGAGCTGCAAAACTTTGGAAGAAGCTTTCTGTTGCCAAGCAGGAGTTGTAAAATCGACGTTGCCGGAAGAGACTCAAAAAGAAAAGATCCTGGCAGATGCTGGAGAAGAGTGGGGTTTGGTGTTTCTGGGTACTGGAGCTCCTGGTCCCTGGTGGGAAAGGAGCCCTTACAAGATGTGGCAAGGAGCAGGGGAGACCCAAAGAATGTGAGTTCTGGCCTTCCCTGCTCATCCCTTATGTTGCTGTGCAAAAAAATAAAATAAAGCTAGGAGGGAGTGGGGGGCAAGAAATTAGTAGTCATGATGAAGAGAAGTGAAAGGTGATGGAGAAGCTTTGCTGTCAAAGGCTGGGGACAGCTGGGTTAGGTGACTTTTGGAAATCTGCTTTAGCTGCACACTCTGAAATTTTATATTGGGAGAGATTTGTGTTCCAACCCTGCTCCACTCTTGGAGCCTCACGTGCTGTGAATTCCAGCACAGGGCAACACTGACCTGACTGTCAGATCAAATGACCCTGGGAAGGATATTGGTATTTTTACTTTGCTGTCAAGTGCTCCTTTCAGATAGAGGCTGCTTCTTATCTTCCTCTCTGAGAAGGTGAAGCAATTCACTTGCAATCCGTGTGTGCTCCATGGAGAAGGTGGAGCAAAGCCTTGAAGGTGGTGACCTTAGAGATCAGCCTCAAAATAGGTGCACCAGGAAGACCATGGTGCCTCCAGCTTGCTGTTTTTTTCAGCCTTTGGGCTCTCAGTGAGTTTCTGTGGCACAGTTAATTCCTGATGACCAGCCAAAGGAGAGTTATAACTACCAGGAATGCATGGAGGGCACTGAACAAAAGCTGAAAGGCTGGGGAAGTGCCTGCAGAATTTAAATGCAGGTGCTGGTACTCTCTACAGCACAGTCCTGCTTGCCTTTTTGGTATTGCAGCCATTGCACAAAGCTGGTGGGTGCTGGAGGAGTTTTGCAGAACCATAAGCACTGAATTAAAATCTGAATCAAGTTCCTGGCTCCGTGCACCAGCGAACGCTTCACTAGCAAGCATCTGAGATGAAGTACCAGAAAATTTATGGACTGTGATGGTCTGTCACTCTGTGTGAGCAGAAAAGAAATACCATCCAGCTTCCTGAATTGATTTCTTTGGTGTGTGGTGAGCCTAAAATTATTTGGCAGGACATATGGTCTCCGTGTGTTGGTAAAACACAGGCGATCTGGGTGGCTCTGTGCAAGGAAGTGCAAGTGGAGCATCTTGTCCTTGGCGTTCTCTTCCCAGCAATGACCTGTCACGGACATCTTTTATGAAAAATCCTTTCCTTAGGATTTTTCCTCCTGAGAAGCTGGGAGGCCTCAGGAACAAAATGTAAACAATGGTTATCTGCTACTGTGGAATGCAACAGGTCCATCTGTGATTGGTCTCATGTGGTTGTTTCTAATTAATGGCCAATCACAGCCCAGTGGGCTCGGACAGAGAGTCCGAGCCACAAACCTTTGTTATCATTACTTCTGATTCTATTCTTAGCTGGCCTTCTGATGAAATCCCTTCTTCTATTCTTTTAGTATAATTTTAATGTAATATGTATCATAAAATAATAAATCAAGCCTTCTGAAACATGGAGTCAAATCCTCGTCTCTTCCCTCACCCTGAGACCCCTGTGAACACCGTCACAATGACCAGCATGTCACCTTGGCAGTGCTGAGCTCCCATCAGCTGTGTCTTAATAAAGCATCAAGTATGTGTGTATTTCTAATGTAAATAAGGCACAACTTGGCTCCTGACCACAAGGAAATTCAGTTTTCCTGTTGCTGGCTATGGGGCCTACAGAGAGCAGGCAGAACTAAGATAAACTGATCCTACATTTAATAACTCGGTAGCTGTTGGGGGAATCTGTAATTTGCTGGTTTTCAAAACACCAGATGCTCTTCTGAGAGGGTATTAATAACACCTCTGGTATGGCCTTATTAATATTGGGAGCCCAGTCCCCAGGGGACAGGGAGCCCGAGATGCCAGGCGTAGCTCAGGCCGAGGCCGCAGGCTGAGATCCCTTAGCAAGCTGATAGAGAAAGTGATTGCAAGCTCTTTTGTGATTTCAGCTCTGCTCACTAGGTAAGTTCGCCTGGGCGGAGGCTGCAGCAGACGGAGAGAGAGAGAAGGAGAGGCTCGGGTTTTCTGCAGAGATGGCTTTATTCAGGAGAGGTGCGAAAGGGTCCCGGCTCAGCTCTTCTTCTACCGAGTGGGCTAAAGTATGTCCCTTTTATAGGGTTGGAAGGGATCCAGATTTGACCAATGGTAAGGGTAGAGTAACATAGCCTGTAGGGTTACAGGGATAGGCCTTAGGGCTGGTGTCAAGGGGTTAGGAAGTAATATTGCTGTCCCATCATTCCTTTTGTTCCATACTCCATGGGGCTCTGCCCATGTCCAGAGAGTCTGCTGCAAGAGGGGAGCCCTGCTGTGTTGCTACCTGAATTCCAGGACAGCATTTAGATGGGGTTCTGTCCACTGGAAGCATTTTGTATGTAATTGTGAGGTAAATGGACCCTCCGCCTTGGAAGACACTTTTGCAGATAATGTAGTGTTTGGAGTTCACAAATTTGGTGGAATTACATGTATGAGAGAGGGTATGAGCAGCAGAAAGCCAGTTACCTGCACTCCACAGTACATATTTGCTCAGGATAGCCAGTGAGTCCTCATTAGCTGTGTGCTTCTAAACCTGCAAATAGTTGTTACAGAAATTAAAATCCCCACTACACTGGTACAGGTCCTCTCTGCTGGGGTGTCCGGCTGACAACAATAATATTTAACAAGTTCCAACAGCATCAGGAAGATACAACCCGATTACAAAGTGTTTTTTTTTTTTTTTTCCCTGCACTGAGCTTTTTTGCTTGAAATTTTAACTTGCATGTCTTCTAGAGAGGGGTGGATCTTCTCAGACAGGTGAAATTGTGCATCTCCAACTCATCTTGGTATAATTTTCTCTTGTTCACCTCCTCCTCCTTCTCTTCCTTGCTTCATCCCACTTATTGTGGGTTTTGTCAGGGCCCTTTTTTAGGCATTTAGAGTCAGTTCCAAATTACAGTAACAAGCAGGTAAGTTTAATGCTGCACAGCATGGCAGATGCAGTAATTGTCCTAGCAATGCTTCATCTTTGTGGGCTTCATTTTTGTCCTTCCAGGATATTCAGATCAGGTTTTCTTTCCTGTACCTCTGACCATTTTTTGGTACAAGTTGTGTGTGGGGGGGAAAGATCAGGAGCATGAAGGGGGTGAAAATGGCCTTTATTCCTGGTTTTTCTTGGGTTTAACATTTATGTTGCCATGGGGTAGGGGCTGCTGTTCTCTGCCAAGTCCATCTGTAGGCAACCTGAATGTAGCAGGTCCACATTTGGGCAGCCAGTGCTGTGTTTTCAGCTGTGAACTAAGCCAGCAGGTCTAGGGGGTGGTCTGGGTTGGAGGAGAGGAATGTGCCAGGGAGATGCTGTGGGGCCTGTGCAGCATCATCTGTTCAACCTGTTGCTTTCTGGGACTCCTGTTGCCTGTCTTGTCCTAAATTCCTGTGGCACATCTCTCCTGGCCTTGCTTCCTTGGGATCTGTCACATCTTGAATGTGCTGTTTGTCAAATTCTTTATTTTCTCCACTAGGAACTCATGGAGTTCTTCCTGCTGCTTCTTCCCCCGTGTCCCACCAGAGCACTTGGTATTGCTTTGTCAGAGGCCAAGAGGCTCTTGCAGCCATTTAAGAGCTGCTGCCCATTTTTTAGGATGCATTATCTCTTCCTTTTTTTGGGAGTCCTAGTTTTCTGCCTTGGGTCTGGAGGCAGACCTAATTTATGTAGAAATCCTATCCTGAAACTTGTTCAGTTGTTAACTTATCACAGGCAGCTTTGCAGTTCCTGTGATGGAAGTGAGAGTTTCTGCATGTGGAGGGGGCTGTGCTAACCACTAAAGATTTTGGTTATGTTGGCCAGTTCTTGACTGCTGTTTTTTAGTTCTTTAATGAGAGGTTATTTTGGGAGGAAGAATGTAATTGGGTCAAAAATCAAATTTCAGTCAGGGCTGATTCATTTTGTATGGGCATGTTTTGGTTGCTGGGCACTGCTCACAATAGAAATCAGAAGAATTGGAGTGTTCAAACTAATTTTTACTTGGTTTTTCCCATTGTCATTGATTGGCTTTCCTGACATGGTTTCCTTTCAGACTTCAGAACACTAATTTCTGTTTTGTATTAAATGTACTTTTGACTAACAGAAATGTGTTGGGGAAAGTAATAAAGCCCAAAGGGGAACAAAACCATTTCCTCTTGGCATAGTGTTTTTTCTGTAGATCAGACATGGATGTGTTTTGTTTTGACCTGTTTCATTGCTAGCATGAACTTGAAATTTAAAGTTCTTGCCAGTGAACAGAGTAAACATATAAAACATTCAAGTAAATTAAGGCAGAGTGTTTGGAGTCTACAAGATGTCACCTTTGTTCACCATATCATGGTGGTTCAATTAGCCTTCATTGTGGCCTTGGAGAGCAGGATGACTCTGTGAGGTTAGAAGACACTTTCCAAAAGCATGAAGTGTGCATATCAGGTAGTTAATATCTGTAATGTCTGATATCTGAAACCTGGAGGGGATTTGAGTTCATAATGTATGCTTTTTCATATTGGACCTTGATTGATTTTTTTTTTTTTTTTAAGAGAGAGAGAAACTACCATGATCTCTGACAAAGTAATAGAGGAAAATAGTGTTATAAATCCTTGATGTGTTGTGAAAGCCTAGACCTTTCCTCTTGCTACCTTCTATTTTCCTCCTGTGCAGTTCAGGTTTTTTATGATGTGCTCTTTCTCTCATGGTCACTATTCTTAAAAGTTTATTCAGACAGACTGATACCAGGCAAAATATTAAAAATATTTACACTGAGACAGCAGCTTTTTTCCTGCACGCTGAAATCATGTGTCCATCCACCAAATGAACTGTCTGGAAAGGAACAGGATGGAGGGACCAGGCTGGTTCAAATTGTTATCTCTGCTTTAATTAAATGTTGTAGAGACTTGTGGCACAGCTTGTCTAGCTGAGCATCTCCCTTTAGGTATTTTAGGGTATTTCTCCTGGCCTGGAGCCACCACTCTCAAAGGGCACTGGTTTCCCAATGGTCTAGTGTGGCATCTGCCAGTCCTGTGTGGATGTTGTGGATGTGTGTTGGAAACATCTAAAAACGTCTCTTGGTGCTATGTTTAGAAACCCAGATCTCTTCCATAAATGTTGGTTAGAAGTTCAAGGAGAAACTTTTCTCTTCCCTTTAACCTAGAAGCATTATCCTCAAACCTCAGCCATCTTTTCATCTCCCTGCCTCCCTGTGTGTGTTCAAAGCCAAATACTTTAAGTTCCAATATGCAAATACACCCATAGGTCAATGCATGAATTCAATTTGAGATTGACTGTCTTGAAGATGTGATTCCATGGCTGTAAGACTCTAAAACCACTCTGAAATGAAGGTCTCTGAGTAATCTATAATAAAGGAACATTGCAAAAATGCAGGTGCATAGCAGTAGGAGTACTCTGCCTTAAAGGATAGATACTTATGGAACTGCAAGTGCTGTGAGCCTTAGTATTTTCATTATTGTTGTGATCAAGTTTTTTATTATGCATTAAACAGTTTATAGGCAGCTGAACAATGCCTATAAAGTGCTTGCTTGCTGTCTCCCCTGTTTCTGGCCCCCAGTGTTATCCCCATTTCAGTGAAATACAATTCCTCTGCTATGATCAAGGCAGAAGGAATAAGGTAGTGATTGGTATGGTGAGATTTCCCCCCCTACTTTCCCATTGTCTTTTATCACAGTACTTCCAAACTAAACACTGTGTGATAGCTTTGTGGTGGTAGCTCTGATGGTCTGAAGAAACAAAATAAAACAACTCCAGTGATTAGCAGCTTCAGAAAAATATTTGTCCTGTGAAGAGAGCAGTCATTCCCTAGCAAAAATTGCTTGCACCTCTGTGCATTCCAACCCTCTGTTATCCAGAGGGCAACACTCTGATAAATGTTTGTCCTTTTGATTTTAAGATTCCTACGTGTCCTGAATGAAGTTTGCTTCATTGCTTTTTTTATTTTTAATTTTATCACCATTCCTAAAGAGTGATTTGTACTTACAAAAGGGGCAAACTGTTGCAAACTGCCTTAGAACAAAAAATATGACAACCATCCTGAGCTGTGGAAAGAAAGATGAGTGTAGATAGCAGGAGAAATTGGGGTAAGGTTCAAAGAGTCTCTGAATGTTGTTGTTCTTTTTGTCTGAATACCTCTCAGATGTTAAGGTGCTGCAGGTTACATGGTCACTAAGACTCTGGTTTTGTTATGACTCCTCTTATATAGATGTGTATAGATTCAGTTGTTTAGTATTTTGAGTAAGTATTTCCTATTTTTGAATACCCTTCTGGGAGGCAAGGCATAGAATGGAAGGGAAGAAGTTGCAGGAGGGGGCAGTTTACATATATATTCCTTCTCTCTTAGTTTTTTTCCTATATCCAAGAGAAAGACGGGAGCAGAGTTGGCTGCTTTTAAGAATCAATTGCTAAGCAGAGCTTTAAGCCTTGAAATTAGTAACTAGAAATGTTCCCTGCAGATCAGTATTTAAAGTGATGGTCACTAGAGAGATGGGCACAAGTTAAAAATCCAGGTTATTGCACTGCTGAAAGTAAACATTTCTTCCTTTGAAGTGCATCATATGCTCATTGCAGTAGTGGTTAATGTGCCCGATTTCAGAAGGCATTCTGCTTATTTTTACCTAATTTTCTTTGTCTAAAATTCAGCCACTACTTTGAATATGGCTCAAAATATATTCTGTTTGCCAGTATCTACATTGAAAAAGAGTCTCACAGCAGTGTGTTATAGAATTGTAATGGGTAAGTAATACTGTAGTTCGTGCTTTCTAAATATTTCAAATGATGTTTGAGGGTTGCAATGAAATGCTGCTCTGTGGTGTGACAAATCACTGGCAGCAGGGTTGGTAAAGCTTTCAGGGGGTGGATTTAGCTTGGGAAGGAGGTGACAGCTGAGCCTGCCATGCTGTGGTCAGGGCTGGGCAATGGGGCAGGACACGGGGTTGAAAAGCCAATTCTGCCTCTTGGCAAAATGCACTCGTGAGGAATCATAACCCTTCCTTGTGACCATAAAAAAAAACCTGTCCGAGGTCCAGAGGGCAGCTGTGTGTTTGCTTTACCTGTGCCCTTTGGCCTGGTTGTGTGCCTTTTCCAAGGGGTATTTATATTTTAAGCAACATGAGATTGCAGCTGGGCCCGTAAAGGACATGAGGGGTGGTTTGCATGTGCTCAGAACTCACTGGCTGTTCCTCCTTGAGCCATCCCAGCAGTGCCTCCCTCATCCTCTGACCTGCAGCTGGACACATCTGGAGGTAGCAGGGTGTGCAGGCAGCCATACCTTGTGGTGGGGATACTGTGGGGCACTCCCTTGGTGAAAGATCTCTGGATTTAGGAGAGGCATGAAGGTGGAGCTGGCCATCCCTCTGGGACACTGAGGTGTTGGTGAGGCCAACAAGCTGCTCCTCTGGCTGTGCCTGAATTCCTCCTGTGGTTCCTCTCTCCTGGAGCAGCTTTCCCTGCAGTGGGTGAGCCAGGGGTGGTTCCTGTGGATCTCTGCCACAGCAGCTCTTTGGTGGGAAGAATGGGGCAACCTCATTTCTCAGCTTGCTGGATGTGGTTTGGGATTTGATATTTCAAGGGTGATGATTGTGCTGGAGGGCAAAGTGAAGTTGGGAACTCGTTAAAGAAAAGCTGAAATCGCAGAATCATAGAATGTGCCGGGGTTGGAAGGGATCTTGAAGATGGTCTTGTTCCAAACCCTCCTGCCATGGGCAGGAGCCTGGAGCCAGGTTGCTCAAAGCCACATGCAACCTGGCTTTGAACACTTCCAGGGCATCCACAACCCCCCTGTTTTAGTGTCTGACCACCCTTATAGTAATGAATTTCTGCCTCATATCTAACCTAAATTTCTCCTCTTTCAGTTTGTACTGGTTACTCCTTGTCCTGTCACTACAATTCTCCTACATGTCACCTCTGGAGTGTGTATGAGATCTTAATCTATTTACCACTGAATGTGCTATACTTGGGATGCTCTGTCAGCATGGAATTCTATTTTCCATGTGCCAGTAAATATTTTAACCTTTAGTTACTAATACTGTTTTATGGATTCTGTATTACTGAAACAGCAATTACTTTTAAATTTCTCATCCACTAAGGAAAAGTTTTCTTTACTCATGTATTTCTGTTCCCTCTGAGGATAATAAGGAGACATCTTTTGCTTCCTGTATGGAAATAAATGAATGTGATGGATGTAGAGAGGCACCTCACTTCTTTTTAATTTCTTTGTGTAGGAAGTGGCTCTACTGTTCCATTTTAGAGTCTTGTGGCACCTGAAAAATCAGAATCAGGGAAAGCTTAACCCTGTACTCAGACTGACAAGGAGGTGTGAAAAGAGGCTACTGATATGTGGATGCAGTTGAGTCTTTTTGGTGGAGCTTGAAGGCAGTCAGTCTTAGTGCAGGACCCAGATCAGATCTACTGCAGGACCCAGATCTGTCAAATTTGAATGACAAGGCGAAATCTGATTTTTTGGGATTTGACTGTTCATTTATCTTTTTTTTTTTTTTCATTGCCTTTCTTTGTGTTTAGAAATTTTATACAGAGAAAGGGGGAAAAAAACCCAACTTGCTTATTTGGGTAGTGTTAGTTTCCTATGGTCAAATGTTGTGATTTCTTTTTTTTTTTCCCTTTGATTTTAAAACTTTAAAATCCATGCTGTGAAATGAATCTGGAAAGCAGTAGGTAGATTAAAAAGGAGTACACTTTAACACAGATAATGGAGCTCCAGGAGCAAAGAGACTGGAGCACAGGGAGAGAGAGGCACAGGCAAGAAGGAATAAATCTCTTTGGCTGTGCTGCTGAATGCTCAGAAGTCTTTCTGCATGTGGTGTGAGTAAATTGCCAGCTGTCTCTAGTGCTGAGGAATAATTATTCCCTTCTCCTTGAGTCATTCTGGAGTAATTCAAGTCTATCTGTACATGAGCAGAGCTTTTTCTGCTTCTTCTGATACCTCCAGAGTGAACACTGCTTGGCACCACCCTGTGCAGTGTGAGGCTCTCTGAGCTGATCCAGGGCAGTATTGCACCAGTTGCAAAGAGGTTCTGTAGGACTGATGGGAGGCAAAACATGTTTTTTGTTTTATATCTCTGCTTATTGCAGGGGCTTTTGTCTCTTGTATTTATGTTGTGGGGTTTTTTTTTTGTTTTGTTTTTGGTTTTTGGGGGTTTTTTGTTTGTTTGTTTTTTGTTTTGTTTTTTCCTCAGTGGATGAAACATATAGGTGGAAGCAAAAGAGAATGTAGTAAAGCTGCCTGTTTTGACTTCCCTAAGACTTTCAGCAGACTTATTTTCCCTAAGTTGGTTTTTGCCTATGGCTTTTTGTGTGCATATGATGCTGTGTGCATTTTCTGCCTTTTTCTGCCTAAGACAGGGCTCAGCTGCTGTAAGCTTTTATGCAGTGTTTATCCACTTGCAAGTTTCTCTTATGTGTTTTGCTGGATGTGATTTTTAGAGCAAAGATAGAAATAAACTTGGATCTTGGTGAGGGAATTGATCCCTCTGTCCAGCACCCCTTGGAAGTTGCCATCCGGTGCCTGGCAGAGGTGAGAGGAGCCTGCTGTGCTGCCCTAAATAAACTTTCTTGCTGTGTTCAGGGAGGCTGATTGGTTTCATTGATAGAGCTGTAAACGAGACAAACCAGCCTGCTTTGAAGCCTCTGTGCCTAATGAATCAGTCAGGATGTTTTGATCTGTCCTGTACAGTTTTCCACCTGAGCTACTGTTGACTATAAAGACCTGAACTTACACCATTATGTGGCAAACCCTTTTAATTTGGTTGTTGTTACTGGATCCTGTAGCTGTTGCTTAAAGAAGGCAGTAGAAAGAGCCTGGCTGGGCAGTCCCTTGCTTTTGTGTCCCTGTTCCTGGTGTCCCCTTTCCCTCTGCATAGATCACAATGCCTGCACACATCTGATCCCCCCCCAGAGCTGGTGTCCAGGTAAAGTTTCGCTGCTTTCCCTTGTCATGGAGCTTAAAAAAAGTAAATTAACAACAGCTGTATTGATCAGGGCAGCATGGAGAGGAATAAAGTGAGTTTAAAAGAGCATCGGCTCCCACATTTTGCTTGGAACAGGGGATTTGTCACCCAGAAGAGTCAGGGTGAATATGTAGCATTTTTCTGGCTTATTGCCATGTGGCATTGTGTACTGAGAGCTCAGCTCAATGCTGGTCACTGTGTTGCATGGCCAGCTGGACCCAGGCTCCGTGTCTTTGATACAGGAAATTTTGTGCTTGGAAAAGTCATCCTTGAAATACTCAGTGATCTGAGAGAAAAAGCAAATAAAGTTGTCATTTTTTCCCTCATGGCCCCTGCTTGCCCTGCTCCAGCCCCAGAACTGTTTCCTGCACAGAATTGTTTTCTCTTTTTCCATTTATATTCTCCCACACATCTTCTACTAAAAGAAATCCACTTACTACATACGTACTTATCTTTTTAGGCTGCTTTAACTCATTCTTCCTCTTTATCAGTGTGGTTTCTTTGTTTCCTTCTGTATCTTTTTCTGTATTTTCTCTTACTTTCTTTTCCTTCCCCTTTTTCATTCCCTCATCCCTTTGCAGAGCCACCCCTTGACTTCTCAAGTCACAAGCCAAAATTAGAGGGTGTAGGAATTATGCCAGGTATGAACCCATGTCTCATAAATCTGTGTGCAAACTGTAATTTCTCTCAAGGAAAGCTTCCAAACTTGATTTAAAAAAATTTGGTTACAAAGACTATCCTGGCCCTTGGGAATTTGTTCCAGGGGATGCTGGTCTTTGCTGAAGTATGTGGCTTGTGACCTCTTTGTTTTTTGGTTTCATCCAGCACCTTTGTTCACTCCCATTGCTTCTCCTGCCTCTCTGATGGAGTTCTCTTTATCTGCTCTTCCTTCCCTTGCTCAAGAACTGCCCCAAAACCTCATGTGCATGTTTTCCTCTTCACCATTTCTTCAGGACCTAATTTTTATGCCTTTTGGGTAGAGCTACTGGCTGGTTTGAAAGCTATTGAGTCAATACTAGAAGACTGTTAGTATGGTTCTACTCTTCAGGCTGACTTTGGAGGAAGCAATCTCAAGTCCTGAGTCTCACCAGGCTCAGAATTTGCTGTGTATGTAGAGCCCTCCCTGAGTTTTCAGTGGCTCAGCATTTCAAATTTAGAAAAAAATCTTCTGCTTTGCTTTTCCAGGTTCTTGTCAAGGCTTTTGTGGGGGAGAGTAGACCTTTTGGTCACATGGAAAAAAACTCATAAAAAAACCAGCGTGACTCCTTCACCGGGCTCTGTATTTTTACAATCCTGATAGGCAGTGTCACAGTTGTATTTGTATTACAACAGTAAGGCCCTGTTTGCTTTAAGCCCTGTGTTTTGCAGGACTGGAAATAAGTCCTTGAGGCTGTTGGTTTCTCAATTCATGAAGGTGGTGCTGGAAGATATTTGAGGAGAACAAGTGGTTTTTTTACCACCCTTCAGTTTGACAGTCAGACCAAGGCTTTTCTGTGGAAAACTGGAGCTTGCCTTGGAAAGGTCAATATGTTCAAATAACAGTGTGCAGGAACAGAAAACCCTTTCAGAGCAGGTGTCCAGAGATGCAACAGAAGTTATCTGCTTGTCTCTTATTATACCTGTCACCAGAGAAATCTGGTGAATGAGTCTCCAGTTTCCAGCAGGAGAAATAAGTCACAGTGAACAATAAGAGGCCCATGGGGAGTGCCCAAGGCATCGTCTTTCACACAGACTGAAAGCTCTTTTCTTCTGTGCAGGAAAAGAACAAATAAGGAAAACATTAGTCTGCTTCTGATGGGACACATGTGAAGCATTAGGAAAAATTAAAAGGTCGAGTTACTTGCAGTTCTCTGAAGTTAGATCCTTATCTCTGTGCTGACAGAATTGAGAGAAGGTTTTTTTTTCACTTCCAAGGAAAAGGAGAGGACCAGTCAGTCTGGCACAGGAATATAAACCCACTTCTGTTCCTCAAAGTATAAAAATTGCTTCGTGGAACAGATTGAGTTGTGTGAAGATCCCTTGGAGCACATGTACATTTGCAGTTGTAATTTTTTCTTAAGTGCTTCATAGAATCATCAATAGCATCATGGAATGGGAGGGATTGGAAGGGAACCTTGAAGATCATCTCATTCCTACACCCCTGTCATGAGCAAGAACACCTTCCACTAGACCAGGTTGCTCAGGGCCCCATCCAACCTGGCCTTGAACACTTCCAGGGATGGTTTTTGCCTTCACATGGAGATGAGGAAATTGAGCTGCTGATTCTGCATCCCTCACCTGTAGAAGCCTCTCCTGGAGTTGTTTTTTCCCATGGAAGTGAGCATGTATAGGGTATAGAGGACCTACCTGGTGCTTCATACTCTTGTTTTGTTCTGAGGATTTTTAAGGTTTTATAAAATAATTTTATATAAAAGACTTGAAGTTCATTTTGCATTTAACCTTATGAAAGATTAATGAAAAAGTGAAGTTACAGTACAGACTTAAGGCCAGTGGACCTCAAGGTGCTGTAAAAACAATCCTCAATCTTGTACAGGTTTCATGAATTACAGATGTGGGCATGTGACAAGCTCATCACTTTTGGGTGCACACAACTGCAGTCCTGTCAAGGCTAGAATCATGGATATGTGTTTCCCTTGATATTTGCCATGTGTTACAGAGTATTTTCTGTCTTGTTATTACTTGCATGTGCAGTACCAAGAGCCTTGGGTTTTGCTGTGCCAGCACTTTGGAGTTGGAACGCCTGTGAATTTCCTAAGGGAATGTGCTTGTTCCTTTCATGCTGGAGGATGTGCTTGGCTGGGGATGAGGATTTTGGCCAAGAACACTGCACCAAAATGTTCCCCACATGATGGGCTGCTTCTGCGTCCAATTCAGCAGCTGTTTCCTTGTATTGCTGTCTTCTGCAGCGCTGTCCTCTGCCAATTTTCCCTTTTCTCCCTAAGGAGAATGCACACTGGAGAGCTGATTCATCAGCCCAGTGAAGAGCTGTGCGCAAATTAGTCCTTTCCCCAGGCTTCAGAGTATTGTCCAGACATGCACAGGAATGGATGGCACTAGGTATGAGTGTACAGCTCTGGTGAGGATTTATCCTCTGTGTTTCTAAAGGCCCTGTTATCCCATTTGGAAGTAGAGCTGTTTATGTCCCCTTTTGCAGGCAGCTGCAGATCTGCTTAGTCTGTCCCCTACACTGACCTTTTTTATTCTTTTCATCCCTCTCCCCCCAGTTTGGCTGTTCTCTGTTGTCCAACCCCTGTAAGAGAAGTGAACTGCCTGATAAAGAGATCTATTCCTTTTGTTCTGCAGCTGGTTCTTCTCTAATTGGGGAGCCAACACGGAGGATTTACATCTAGGTGCTGATAATGTGTGTGCATGAGAGATCTGCTTTCTCTCAGATTTCAGTGGCTCAGTGCTTCTGGCTGGAGAATAGGCCAGCATCTATTATATACAGAGCAGGAGCAGAGAAAGCAAAGGAACAGAACAAGAAATGACTGAAAAATTCTTTCAGTCTCTAATGTATTCATAAAGATTTGGGATTTCCCACACACACCTGAGATAAAATATTGCTCCTCACGTTGCTCATGTCAGGATGAGCCTGGATGTAAGGAAACCTTCCCTCTCTCCTTTGATATCTCCTCTCTGTAGGTTCTGGGTACTCATCCAGAATAGTGGAGACAGGGAGGGTCAGGGTAGGAGACATCTTCAGAGCATGTCTGAAGCAGTGGGAGTTGGTGATGCTTCATGGCAAGCTGTGGAAGGGAAATGTTTGTTAAGCAGTGGTTCAATGAAGCTCTTGGTGGCGTTACTTGCTGCAGTACTCTGGGACACAAGAAGAGAATTGTGTAAAAAAAAAAAAAGTCAAAAAAAATTATTCTAAGGACTTGGCCCTTTGTCATCCACCCTGCTTAGACTTTATTAGGTTATCCCCTTGTCGCAGACATCTTTTCACTAAAAATATTTCCTTAAGATTTTTTCCTCCTGAGAAGCTGAGAGACTTCAGGAACAAAATGTAAACATTGATTATCTGCTGCTGTGGAATGCAACAGGTGCATCTGTGATTGGTCTCATGTGGTTGTTTGTAATTAATGGCCAATCACAGCAGAGCTGACTCGGACAGGGAGTCTGAGGCAGCTGCCTTTGTTATCATTCTTTTTTTTATTTTATTCTTAGCTTAGCTAGCCTTCTGAGATGAAACCTTTTCTTCTATTCTTTTTAGTGTAGTTTTAATGTAATATATACCATAAAATAATAAATCCCTCATCCTAAAGACCCTGTGACCACCGTCACACCCCCTGACTTGTTTTTTACCAAATTTGGCCTTCTGGCTTTTCTTGTAGCAGCACTGGTCAAGTTTAAGAGTAGAACTTTGAGTAGCAGTGGCTGCACTGCCTGGCAGGGTGCGTACCAAAGTGAGGTCCTGCCCTTGCCTTCAGCTCCTCATGTGCCTTGTGAATCAGCTCAGAGTCCACTGAAGAAGAAACTGGCTCTTACAGCAATGTGCCCTGAGCCCCTGGGATTCATATCCTGAGAGGCTGGTTAATATCTGGGTGTGATAACCTCTGGGTGTTTGAATGTCGCGCTTGGAGGAGGAAGGGGGGAAAACACACCCATGTGAAATGTTCAGACTCAGGATATTGGCCAAACTGGATATCAAAGGACTGTGTGGTGTGCTTTTCTGTCTTTATCAGTAGTTCAAATAGACATGCTAATCCCTGTTTTTTCTAGTAGCTGTGGGGATTATAACCACAGTGAGAAAGGTACATATTGTAAGGAAGATTGAAAAAAAAATTGAAAATTTACCTGTCCATCTGAAGCAAATGTTTATAAAGACAACAAACCCCCTGTTGGGACTCAGCACATCCCTTTGGATGTCCAGAGTTGCCGAGAACCTCGTCAGGGGGCTCGGAGACCCTGGCATGCTGCCCAGAACACTTGGGGATTTGATTTTGACCCTTGGAGCAAGTTACCAGCTTTGTATGAGGACATGAAAGTCACACAGGTTTGAATGGTGTAATAATAAAATATGCACAGGGTGAAAATGTAGATTTTAGGATTTTTGCTGTGGGGGTTATGGGGACAAGATGGAGGAATCAGGGCGTGTCTAGTCCTTCTTCTTTCTTCTTGTTCTCCATTTTCTGCTGTGATGTTGACACTTTGGGATTGGTTTAGAGTAGAAGTGCACTGTCTAACATAGGTGATAGGTATTGGGAATTAAAAGTAAATATGATGTACATAGTTTGTAGTATAAAAGGACAACACCACCTCGGGGATGGTCAGAGTGCCTGTGGCTGCCCTGCTGAGCAGATCTTGGCTGGGCAGAAAGAAAATTTTATAGATAAGAATTAATAAACAACCTCAAGACCGAAAAGTGAAGAGTCCAGACTCGTTCTTCAGTTTCGCGGGCCGAAGCAGAGACATCCTGCACATCTCGGGGCAGCAAATATCAACAGCCAACCCGAGAACCCCCAAGCAACAGAGCTGTACTGCAGTATGGCATGTAATTCTCATAATGCTTTTTAGCAAAGTCCTCTCCTCCCCTCAGTGCCAGTGCTGGGCTTTGGCTGGGATTTTGGAGCTGTTCTCTGTGGTTTTTTATCCACACAGGAGAGGACCCCTTTGCTAGGGGAGCTGAGTGGCTGTATCTGCTTTGATCCCATGTGCACTGTGCAGTATGAGCAGGCCAGGAGAGCAGATTTCAGCTTTACTTGCTTTATCTTCTTCATGTTCTTTATGTTTGAGGTATCCTCCTCCCTTGACTGACCATCCTTCCTGTGCATGTGCTGCAGAGCTCTCTGGAGGAAACCTGTCCCCTGGATCTCTGCTCCTTGGCCTGTTGCTGCAGGAAGTGTCAAATTATTCTCTTCCCTGTTTCACAGGCATGAAGCTAGAGTGTGATTTCCCTGACAGTGCTGTGTAAGCGTCTTGTGGGAACAAACTTTATTTCTCTTCCTGCTCCCTTGAGTGACCTATGGAACCTGCTGCCCTAATTCTCACTTGATTATTGAGATTAGGGTGGTGTCAGGGGCTGGGTGTTTTTCACCATCAGCTCTCCAGAAGCTCACCCAAAAGACCAGGGTGTCACCTTTTTGCACATCCTGTGGTTTGGGGAAGACAGAAAAGGAGCTTTCTCTCAAGTTTTAGAGCTGCTTTTTTTCTTGCCCAGTGACAAAGCTTGATCCAGTTGGATGCCATTCCTCTCAATGTGTGAAATAAGGAGCAGGCACAGAGTTTTGCTGTGAGAAGAGGCACAGTCAAAGCCTTCTTCCACCCTGTGGTGTCCTTGAATGGAATTTTAGCTGCTCAGGCCTTGCTCAAGAGAGCGACTGCCACCTGTAAAGTCTCATGAACCTCAGTCCAGAAGTTGTAAGCTGATGTAGGGTGAACAAGTCTAGTCTGGGTGTAGTTATGGTCAAGGTTTCCACAGATGTCTTCCAGACCTTTTACCACCATGTAGTGGGAGTTTTCAACAAGGTAACCTGGGCCTCTGCCTTCTGTGGATCCCCAGACAGGGTGAGCAGTACTGATTCCAGCCTGGGGCCTTGACCTGGACCACTGTCCCATGAACAGTGCGGACAGTTCTTTGCTAGTCCTGCTGACTGCAGGCCATGGAAAGGTATTTCCAGCCCATGGAAAGGTATTTCCAGGCCAGGACCTCATGTCTTGCCTGATGGAGGTGGCACCTTCTGCCTGGTTCTGCCTGCACAAAAGGCTGGATGCAAATATCTGCAGGGCCCTGGGAGTCACAGGTGGCTGCTGTGGACACTGAGGATGCAATTTCAGCCTCACACATCTGCTCCAAAAAGTTGGAATCCCCAGCATGGGTCTCCATCTAAGACAGTTGTCACAAAGGAAAACCATTGTGATCATGAAATGGACGTAGTGGAACAGAGGAACAAAACTTTGTGCCATGACTTATTAGTGCTTGAGCACTGATGAATAAAAAGCAAGAGATAGATCCGGAATCTACTTAACCTGCCCTCCTCACGTTTTCATGCCTGTGCATGCACATGTGTGTGCACACTCACCTTTTGTCCATTTTGATTCTTCTATGCAGCATTTTTGCTGGGCTTCCAACCCTTTGGACCTTCCCCATTTCCAGGTTTGTGCCTCCTGTCCCCATTCTTGAGGAGCCCTCAGGGGAAGTGGGCTTCAGGGCATTGAGGCACTGCACTTGGAGTGGAGTCTCTGCTTTGCTGGGCTGGGGAAAGGAAGGCAAATTTAGCAAAACCTCCTTTAGCTGTTGCCATCTCAAGGGAAGGAATTGCTGAGGGAAGGCAGTGGTGCCTAGAGTTTTTAGGACTAGGATAACCATAATATATGTTATATATATATATATATATATGTATGTATATGTATATATATGATATATAACATAACATAATACATATTAGATTAAATTCTATCATATCATATCATATTACATATATATAACATGATAACCATTATTTATATATATATATAAAATAACTATCCTGTTATATATATATTATATAATATAACAAACCAGCCAGGTGTCCCATATCCCAAGTGTGCTTGTGGGGGATTTAGGCCAGGCTTATTTGGAAGGCAGTTTAAACCAACAGACCATGCTTCTGTGCTCAGCTTTGTCTTGGGAAAGGACAATTTGAAGCAGAATGGTACAAAATAAAGCTGAAAATAGTGATGGTGTTCAGCAGTGATGAGGAAGATGACAGAAGGCAGGGCAAATATTGAGGAGAGAACAGTGGCACAAGAGGCTGGAGGGGCCTCAGCAGAAGGCAAAGTAGATCACAAAGGATTGAGAGCTGCAGAAATGGTGGTTAATAGCAAATATAAAAGTGCAATGGCAGCTACTTAGCCCTCTGTTAGCTACTGCCTTTGATGCTGGCTGTGTCTGGGACTTCGATGTGTTCTTGCTGGACTTCCCCTTTTTCCACCTTCTCATAGCAGGGGCGGGTGCCAGAGGTCATGTTGCAGTCTTAATTCCTCTGAAAGAAGTTATTTTTATCCCTTGTGTGCTCATGGCTGGTTCAGGGAGTGACCCCCTCAGTTTTTTGTGTCCTTGGGAGCTTTGTGTTTGTGGCCTGTGTTGAGGAACCAGCTCAGATGTGGAGGGTGTCTGCTCTGAGGAGCACATCAGGGAGCTGAGAAGGATGTGTGAACTGTAATTACAAATGGCTTATACCTGGCTGTGTATTGGCTTTTCAGTGCACAGGTTGTATGTGGTCAGTTTGACACCCAAATACTAACAAAATCTATAGAACAGCCAAGTTTGGGCATTAAGTAATAGAGGAAAAGTGAAGATTGCCAAGAGGCAAACTCCATTTCATTCACAGTGCAGGTTTCTGAACAAACTTCTCTTGACATGCTTATTCTGGAATTTAATCCATTTTGAAAAAGGGATTATCTTAATTCACAAAAGATAGACAAACTGCCTCTGAATGTTCATGTGAGCTAAATAGCTTTTAATCTAGGAACTAAGAATAAATCAGATGTACTCCTGCCACAGATGAACTTTCTTTAAGCAAAACTAACTTCATTTTGTTTAGTGCATGTGTTTTGTTGTTTTTTTTTTTTTTAATAATCAGAGCAGATAAAAAACATCTCATTTCTCACTAAGGTTTTGCATGCTTCTGTTGTCTTGTTTTGGGGTACTTTATAGTGATAAACTTTTTTTTTGTTAGTAGAGGAGGAGCAACAGTGAGAGAATTGCCTTTTTTGGTGAATTTTATGTTGCTATGACAAGAGGATCCTTGAATTCAAACTAGGTATTTTCTTGTCTTTAGTTTTCTGCAGAAGACTAAAATGAAATCACAGCTGCATGGGAAACATTTTAATCAGTAGGGAAAATATTTCACAACAAGACAGAGTTAGGTGGGTTTGTTCAGTTAGAAGCTTTCAGAACAGCTTGTTTTTAAATTAACCTGGAGTCATTCTGGCTTCCATAGTGCAACAGTTACTTAGTGCAAGGTCTTTGTAGACAAATATACAAAGGTCAGTCTGAGATTGAGGTAATTAGGGCATGTATGTTTTCAAGTTCCAAAGTTTATTATTTTTTGAAGATCCACACTTTTACCTTGTGGAAAATCTGTAACTTGGGTGATTTGCACTGCATGAAGGTAGCAATAACCTGCCAGTGACCAAACCTATTTATCTGGTTTCAGTGTGTGTGCTGAGCGTGGTTTCATACTCTGGAGTCCCTCAACCATCTGTGGTTACCCTGGGGTCAGAGAGCTGGCCATG
Organism: Diglossa brunneiventris; assembly: GCA_019023105.1. Lineage (NCBI taxonomy): Eukaryota > Metazoa > Chordata > Aves > Passeriformes > Thraupidae > Diglossa > Diglossa brunneiventris. The sequence continues at coordinate 5,763,980 of CM032352.1, forward strand.
TGCAGGTAATGCCAGTTGTAAAATGGCATTACCTGCACATTGTGGTAAAATACTTAAAGGGCACAGCTGAGTGATGGGACATGTCTGTCTTATAGGTAGGGGGTACCTGGAAGGAAAACAGAGTTCTTCAAGGTCAGAGGAGAGAGAGGTTTCAAGTTAACACACACAGGTATGTATTGTCTTTACCCACCCCATCCCAAGTCCTGCTGTTTCAATGGGCGTGTTGAGAGATCTAGCATGATGCAAAAATCTAAAATAGCTGTGGCTAGATAACAGCTATCTTTCTAGAGCAGCAAATTAAAATACTGTTAGCTTCAAAATGCAAGTTTTCTTCCCAGTTTTGTTAATGTAAGACCCTGTCTTAAACTATTTTTCTTCTTTTTGTGAAGGTTTACTGCAACTAGCAGAAGCTTCCTTGACACAGTTCTGCTTTTCCTGTTCATTTGAGATATCACTTCCCACACAAATAAGCCACACCACACCTTTGATTAAGTGTATCTTGTCCTTGAAAATAAATCTTCAGCTAATTTGCTTCAGATCAGAGGCACAAGGTTATTGGGGTAAATGTATTGGAGGTAGAGGGCCAGGAGTCTTCAGGACAAGAAGGTAAAAGCTATAAGGGAAGAGGATAAGGAAGAAATTAAGTAGTCTTTTATAGTTTGAGTATTTGTATGAGCTGAGCTGCTGCTGTTCCTGTTAACTTAAGGGTTTGTTGAAGTATGGTGTGTCCTGGAGTTTGGGGTTGTGATTTGTGTTGTTTTTAACAGGTAACTCACAAGGTGTCTTGAGGGTTTTTTGGCAGGGTTAGACAATTAGAAATGCTTAAGTGGCAGTTTTCAAGCTTGAGTCTGAAGAGTGGCATCTAATGAGAATGACAGATTATACTGAGGAGTTTGCTTTCTGTGTGGATGGATTGGGTTGGTTTTTGGGTTTGGGTTGTTTTAAGCACTTCTGTGGAAGTGAGGAAGCATTGTTCTGGGTTCTGTGTGCACCCTTAATCTTGTGTGGTTGAATGGGTGGTGTGATGTACTTGTTGCAGTGCTCAGTAGCCAGGAGTCATAAAGCAGACTTCCCAGGAGGGTGTATTTTATGGCAATGCTTCATCAGAGATTGTGCTTCTTTTAGAAAGACATAAAGGAATAAATATAGAACAACTCAGGTGCTAAAAATAACCACTTGCATTGACGTCTACTTTATATTTTTTTTTCCTTTACAAGAGACCTTTTGGATATTTAGCAAGATGCATCATATCTGCTCAGAATCCTTTTGGCTCTGGTGATGTCTTGAGGGACAGACAAGTCAGCTGATCTTAGAAAATAGCTTATCTTGGTTTGATTGAAGAGTGCAGTGTGGGAATAGAGCAGATGCTGAGGAAGAGACTTGATGTGGGTAATGGAATGAGAAGTTGGTTTAATTACTGCAGCTGTTCAAGCTGGGCATTTATGATATTGAAGATCAGAAGACTGCTCAGCTCTTGTGTTTATGGGGGAAAAAAAAAAGATACTAAATACTCCAGTCAAACCCTGAGATATGTAATGGATCTCACTGAAAAGATGGTCCCTTGATAGGAAATCTGCTTTCCCTGAATGGCTTCAGCTACAGTCTGGGATGTAGTAATTCTGGCATCCTTTTAACTGTGAGATGAGGGAATGAATAATCTTCCACAAGGTTTCTAATCCTAGAAGCTGAGATTTTCATAGCAGGAGGATGACTTACTTGAAGTAGATTTTCAAGTCATTCTCAATTTGCAGATGAACTGTGGACATGATTCCTTGCACATACCTGGCCACTTGATTCTGCTCCAAATAGAGAACTTTGTGATCTATAGTGTGAGAGTGAGCTGGTGAATCAGTTAACACTTGTAAATCAGTTTATTATTAGATTATTACTTCAGTGCCCTTTGAAATGGAGGAATTCAGTGCCAGGCTCCTTTATTTACAAACTGTGCAGACATTTCAGTATCCACAAACCCTGAGATCAGCCCAAGCTCATCCCCCACACCCTGGTGCTGTCAGGGGTGGGTGGTGTGGTGCAGGGTGGATGAGGGCTCAGGCCTTTTGGGCATCTCACAGCTTGTGCAGCATCAGACAGATGCTGCTTTGTGGTGGTTGGAACAGCCCATTCCTGCAGCCCATTCCAGGGCTCATCCACTGCCCCCCTTCCTCCATGGCTGAGCTGGGAGCACATCCCTCTGCCTGCACAGGGGGGTTCCTGTGGCTGCTTCTCCCTTTGAACTTGAGAACAGAGCAGATGTAAAGTGCAGTTTAGACATAAAAATAGCCAGCACCTGCTTCAGTCAGCTGGGGCCCGTGCCAGCCCTGGCTGGCCAGGCAGAGGGGTCTGGTGAGGATTTCTCTGCCTGTCACAGGTGGAGTGGTGTGGCCATGGGGAGGAGCGTGGCCAGACCCTTGGCAGGGCTGCTCCCTGGGCTCTGCAAGATTAATAAAACACCCATGCTGTGTCACCCTTTGATCACAAGTATTTTTGTCTCCTCAGCTGTATGCTCTTCTGTTTGACTTGGTTTCTTCCCCCCTCTCCCTGCTTTTAACCAAATTTACTCTCTCGTTGTGTTTGACCAAGGAAGGGCAGGGTAAAGAGAATGCTTCCTCCTAGGAATTCATGACATTGTTATTTTAGATTACAAGCCTCATCAGGCTTCTGGAAATCTATTATTTATGTATATTTCTGGTTAATTAAAAATGCTATTAAGATGGTATTAAAAAAGTTTTCTTGTGTGAACAAGGGGAAAAAAGATGGTTCAAAACCCCAGTGTACGGAAGATAAGCTAGGCCTTCTCCACCTCCACTGTTAGCTCTAGTGAAGATTGTATTTTGAATTTTTATCGTTATTTTATTGTTAGACACTATTCCCTGGTATGAGTATGAATATCTATAGTATGAGTATGCAGATGTACAATTTTTCTGAGAGCTTGAAGAGGTGATGCATTGAAAATTATCATCTCAGTCACTATGCAGTTGCTTCACCCATAACAAAGAATAATATTATTTTTCTCGGGATAGAGGTGTATTAAACTGATTTTTCCTTGTTTTGTCCAGGAACGAGATATGATAGAAAATGCAGCTTGTTTCACTCTTGTCTCTTCAGATCTTACCTGCAGCAGTTCAGAATTTTAAAGGTTTATTTAAAAGACTTTTCCCTTCTTAGTGCAGAATGCTAAGGACAGGGAGCAACCTTCATTAGTTTAAGTGCTTTATAATAGATTTTATATCTAAAGTGCACTTCATTAAAGTTCTTAACTAGATTGCCATTCTAGAGCCTTTTAATTTCACTCGAACTAGAATTAGGAATAGTGAATAAACAAATATTGGTAGTTAGCTCAATCTAACCAGGGGGAGTAAAGTAACTCCTGAGGAGGAGGAGGATCCCTGAGCTTCACACAGGTTTGTGCCCAGTGAGTGTCTCTTGGGTGATGTCCAGGGTGAGGTGGATGACAGTGAGGCAGAGCAGGGACAGTGCTGGGGGATATTTTTAGCCAAGCCTGCTTGACTTGTGACCCTTGCTAAAGGGGGCTGAAAGTAGGGCTGGGAGAGGGTGTGGGTGAGCTCAAGGTGATGTCAGTCTGGCATGTACAGGTGGCTGAGAGTTTTAATCCTGATGTCACTGATACGTCACCTACAGATTTTCATTTTGGAACCGTGCAGACTCAAAGCTGGTAAGGGAAAGGTATTTCTGCCAAAGATTCCCTGCAGTTCTCAAATCCCATGAGACAGCTCCTTCCTATTACCTTTGCCTGGGAGTTCCTAGGGAAATGATTAATTTGGAGTAACTGGAAAGTCTGCTTGTGGAAGATCAGAGCGTGAAAGTTAATGATCAATTGCTTCTTGTTACTGGGTAATTATGAAGAATTGTATTTAGGATTTTTTTTTTTCCCCTGACTGAAGTCCACTTAAAGACCTACAGCTCTAAAATCGACCTACAAATCTATTGCACACCAAAGAAAACATCACAGCATTAGGAGAACAGCTGATGCAGCACCTGGGGGCAGTTCAGGGACCCCCAGCCCCAGGGTTTGAGGGAGGGCACAAAATGAAGCTGGCAGAGGACCGCTGTAGTGAAAGGGATGTGCTGCTCAGCCAGAGGAAATGATGAGGAAGGATGGAAGCCAGAGGAAGGATATTTGCAACTGAATTTTTTTGTTTGTTTGTTATTTAAGAAAAAGTGAAAGAGGAGGAGAAATTAGCAAGTTAAGCTTGTCCCTTACTCTGCAGATCATTCCTGTGTCTGTGTCCCACACTCAGGTCTCTCTCTCAGTAGAATTTCAATGCTGATTACAGCACCTCTCCTTATTTCTGTGGAAGGCTGTGCTTTGCATAGCTCTGTGTTCTGCTATTGCCATAAACATTTTCTATGATGGGCTTATTCTAAGCAAAAGAGTATTCCAGTGTTTAAAAGAAAAAAGCAAATCTTAGGATTACTCTAAAAGTGAGAGACTTACATTATATATTGCAATAAGAAAACAAAAGTGTACAATTAGTGGTCATTTAAGAAAATAATTTAGGTACTTTCTCAGAGCCTACTTCTTCCCAGAAGTCAATTTAGGCAACACTTATGGATGAGTTTGCATCAACATTCAAGACTTATTCACTATTTAAATTGCATTAATAAGGCCATGTAAACCCCCAAGCATTCCCAAACACAAGGAAATGCAGAAACCTTGGCTAAGCCTGCTCAAATTCCCCTCTTACACTTACTCTCTTACGCTGTTTGTCATGCAGGCCTTTAATCAGGGATAAGTCATGGGAAAACCTCAGAGGTAACCCGGCTGCAAGAAATTGCAAGGCTGTAAGAATTCACTCCTGGGACTAAACCTGTCTGGACTGAAACTGGGATTAGATTTCCCAGGACAGGGCACACTTCACTTGGTTCGAAGATGTTCTGCCCTGGTGCTTAGGGCAGCTGTGTGTTTCCCAGCTTCATTTGCACGTGGCCTTGGTTTCCTGTCCTGTATTTGAAATTCTGTCCCATTTGAAACTCAGAGTGAGATGAAGTTTTCTAGTGCTATACTGAGTTAACCTGCCCAGGTCTTACCCTGATTCTGGGCTCTAGCAATAGCAGAATTACAGCCTCTTTCACCAAGAATAATTCAGCCTCTCCAAGTTGGACCAGAGTTGTATCAAACCTGCAGTGACTTCAGGCATCACCTCCTCCAGGTGTTGCCACCACTGCAGAAAGGACCATGTGCAGCTGCTTCAGCCCCTGCAGTTCACAGCTGGAAAATTACAGAGCAGCTTGCCTGTAAAAAATGAATGATGATAACCACCTTCATCAGGGGGTTAAAGTGGCGCTCAGTGCTGTGGATTGGAGCAGCTGAGGCGGGTGCTGTGGAGCAGTGATCCCTGGCAGAAGGCTGGGATGGACAAGAGAGGGCAGTAATGTTTTAGGCTGCCACAGCTGAACCTGCTCCAGGATGTTTATCCATCAGAACCCTGGCTCCACATGATTAGGGACAGAGTTAGATGGAACTGATGGCTGCTGGAGCTCACATTCTCCTGATGACTGAACACAGAATTTTGTGGAATTATGAGGTCACAGATATATTCACCCACTTCATTCTTGCTTGTCTTGTCTTTGACAGAAGCTCAGAACTGAAGGGTTTTGTTGCAGGTTGCAATGGAAAATGAATAGCTTTGTTTGCGGAAGAAGTCTAATTTCCATCTTGGAAAGGAGAGAATTTGTCTGTCATTGGTCCATCTAGGTCAGTAGTCTGGCTTATAATGGATCTCCTTACTAAAGGATTTACAGTCAACACAGTGGCTGGTATTTGCTCTGTCATTTCTGTGTCATTCAGGATTCCAGTTCTCTTTTCTCTCTACTTACACCACCTCTGACAGCTGTGGCAAGAAGGTTCACAGGTCAGTTATGGATTATGAGGGGGGAAACCACTTCTGATTGTTTGTTATACACCCCTCATAACTTACTGACATCCTCTCTGGTTTTCCTGCTGTGAGTGAAGACTTATTTTTCTGAAAGCACCTTCAAGTCAATAATTTCCAGTTAACTTTAAGGCAGTGTTTTGTTTTTAGAGGCTCTCTTTCTGAGAGGTGATGGTCATAGTTGTAGGATGGTAGCAGGAAGGAATTTCTTGAAGTCATTCTGTCAGTGATGGATAATTCCATAAGACATTGAAACAGGGGCATGCCATGAAATCAGCTTTTCTATCTAGGGAGAAATTCAGCTTGTGATTAAAAATACATTATCATTTCTCCCCCTTTCCCTCCTGACATTAGTCCATCAATATCAGGTTATTATATAGAAGATGACCTTTAGAGAGGGAACCAAGCTGGGGTACCAGGGATTTAAAGATATTAATGCTTCCTATAGTGAGGAAGAAAGCTAACCAGAAAATACTTTCAGTAGTTTTAATAAATTATTTAAGAATAAGGGCAGAAGGGGTGGAGGAAATAAAAGGGAATGAAATGTTCTCCTTGTGAGAATATACTGAAGATCAGGTTGTGAATGGCCACTTTAGAGTCTTGTATGCCTTGGAGCACTGAGAATATTTTCAAAGCTGTGGTATCACAAAGTAGCTAATGGAAACGCGGGTTTGAAGGTTATATTGAATTCAGTACAAGGTACTGTGCAAGAAAGAAAGCGTGTGTTTAAGTGCATGCACATTTATATTTAATTGCAGGACTTTTGAAATGGAAAAATACTTGTGCGTGTATGCTTAAATGTGACTCTCATCCTCAATGTACTGCCTAAATCTGTTTGTTCCATTTTAGAAGACATCAGAAAAGCAATTTGATACAGCCTGCAGTGCCCAGTACATGGTGTTTTTTGTATCTCTCAATACATTTTTTTTTCCAAGTGAGAAAGGTGAGGATCTCAAGTGGGAAGAGCTTCTCTCTCATTCTTTGGGGCTCAGGTACCTCTTAGCCAGCAGCAGTACAATAAACAGTGCCAGATCAAAGCTTGCTTTCAGATCCTGTTCTCTTGCATAACGCTGCTGTGCTTCAGTCTTGAACCAGAAATTATTCTCTTACCAGTTGCACTCTTTAATTCTGGGAACTTTGACCTCGGTTTTATCAGTTTAACTAAAATGTCTGCATGAGAGTTGCTGTACACAGGCAGTGAAAAAGGCAAAGATCCTTTTGATAGCCCATGGAGGAAGTTTTCAAGAATTGCTTCAGGACCAGAGAATGTGCTTGTTCCAAGGAGCAGCTCAACTTGTGTTGCATTGGTTTTAGGGATCCTTTTGTTGTGGGAAGCAGGATGAGATACTGCTCCTGACTTGTTGAGCTTTTTTAAAGAGCACTTTTTATTGCCATAGCTGCATGTGTGGATTTTAATGAAAACAAAATAGCTAATGTTGTTATTTTAAATGTAATAGTATTTGTTGTATAGCTATGCAGGAATGTTATGGTAAGTTTTTATAATTTACTTGCCCCCAGCTCTGTAATTCACAGTATCATCTTCCCCACCAGCACTGGCAGCTGAACCACCTGCTTTTGGTGATACTTTCATAGACCTTTTGATGAATATTTAGATGAAACAGCTACAAAACCAGCCAGAGCTAAAGAAAGCTGGTAATTTGTCATAATAGGGCTTCCTTAAGCATGTAGGTTTATTGTCCCCAAAAACTTCTCCCAGAGGTTTGCTGTTTTCAAGGGTTCAAGCCTGAACTTACTCTTGATCAGCTGATACCTGTTTGTTCTGGTTTCAGCAGCCTTTTTTTGCCTGAAGTGGTTTATTTCCCTTCCTAGTGTTTGTCTTTACTGTCTTATGAGGAACAATTGCATCCCAGTCCTGTGGCTCCATTCTTCATGGCCATGGTGCCTGTGGTGTTAACACCTCAATGCACTTCATGTTCAGAGTACTTCCCAGCTGCCATAATTATTCTTTTTTTGTATGCAAGCCATTAATCTGTTAAAAATGAACCAGAAGATTGATTGTCAGGGTTTGTCTTTTCATCAGTTACTTCCAAGAAGCCTTTTCACAGAAGATTTTTCTTTCTGTGCTGTCAGGCACCATGTCTTTTGGGCAGAATCTACTGCTGTCACAACTCCTCTGTCTCCAAGTTTACACTTTTAATGTGATACCACATGGAAAAGTATGTTTGTTGAATATCCAGATAGCTGAGACTTACTTGTATTTATTTTAAACACATTCCCAATAACCAACCCATCTTCTTATGATCTCTTGGTAGCTTCATGTTCTTATTCTTCTTTGTCAGTCTTTGCTGAAATCTCACGTGCTGTTGATGAGTTCTATAGCCTTTCTTCTATGTGGCAAGTCAAACTGGTTTGGGAAAGTACTGGCACTAAAATCTTGAAATAAATCTGCATCTTCTGCATTTTTAGAGATTTAAGTATAGTTGACTTTTAATTGAATGAGCAGTTGCATGTGTTGGTTTTGTTGGATGATTTAGAAAGCAAAAAGTTGCAAAAAGCACTGTGTGTTTTTCAAATATTTGCCTGGTCATGTTTTCCTTCTCTTTAGTGGCAGTGGTGGGAGGTGATGCCCTTCCAAAAGCCAGGAAATGTGTTTTGACATAAAACTGGCCTTGGACAATGTCCCAGGCTGGATGGATGGCATTGACTGTGTGCAGAACAAAAGCTGAGCTGGGTGGGCAGGAGTGTCCAGGGTATCTGGTGTTTCCTGGTACAGTTTGATTTCTAGAGCACAGTTTTATCTGAAGTAGGTTGGAATTGAGCAGTTTTCCACTGGCATCATGTCCAGGATCAGTATGTACATTATGAACTTCCTGCCTGGTCCATATTTCTGTTCCTCTGCTAACACTGTCACAGAATTCTTTAAGTGTCTGAGTGTTTCATCACTGGTTACATCCTCTGGCAGGTACCTGCTGGGTGTCCTAATCAATCATTTATATTTGCAGACTCTGCATCCTGGTTAAAATAAGTTATAAATGAAGTGATCCATGTGAGAGGAGCACTCTTTGTTCTAACAACTTGCTAGAGGAGTGGTGGGTTATAGAAATGCTTTGTGTTGGCTTTTGTGATACATTAACTTGCTGGGCACATGTTTAGAGAAAGTTTTTTTCCTTTTTTTTAAAGGAAAAATGGGTTTGCAGTCTGGTAAATCTGAGTGTCTTCAGGGCTTTTCTCATTTTTGAAGTTTGAAGTTGTAGATTTCTGCATGAAACTTTCATGGTGTGAGGCTTGTGAAATTAGATAACATGCTTTAAACAAGCCACCTCTGGGTAAAGTACATCTCTAATTACAGAGACTAAATTATGTGGAAAGTGAGCTTGTGTCTGAAGTAAATCTCCAGTTCAGTAATCTAAAATTAAATAATGATTAGCTTAATTGCTTGAGGATCATAAAAAACACTCTTAATAAAATATAGGGATTAATTGTGTGTTCTCAGAGCAGATAATTGCTTCTGCTTAATTTTCAGTAACTTCTCTCAAGACAGGGTTTGGAGGTAAGAGAAATAAAATAACCTTTTGTTATGCTGATTAGTAAAGCCAGGGAAAAGTAGGCTAGTTCTTATGTATGCAAGCCCTTGCTCCTGTCTGAATAGAAGCTGCAATTTCACTATTAGAGGCAAATTTTGAGCAATTGCTTTTAATTTCATAGATATGTGCCAGTTAGTCCCTCTGAAAGCAATAGTAGTTGGTACCTGTGGAGCTGAGTGTAGTAAAGTATATGTGAAGAAGGATCAAGTAGGGGTTTTTTCCTTCAGAGAAAGGAAAAAGACTCATAATTTTACTAAGAAGTGTTTGGGTTATTCATTACCTGGGTTGTCAGCTGCTTGTTTGCATTGCATTTTGCTTCTAAACAAAATATTTTTACCTTCATTCACTGGAGAATGTCTTTTTTGCTTATAGGCAAATGAGAAAGCAAATCTCTTGAGACATAAGCAGTGGTACTTCCCTGGAGGGAGGAGATGGGGATTCTCCTGTTGCTCTGAGTGTTGCCAGGTGCCAGAAGTGGTCCCCAGTGGTGGTGGTAAGAAAGAAATCTTCCCCCACGTTTCTGTATTTGTGTTTTGTCTGTAGCAATGTGCTTTTTTGGGGGGAAAAAACTGGGTGTGCAAATCCTGTCCTTTTCATAGAGCTGCATGAACTGCTGGGAGAGGTGTCAGATGTTTCCCACTCTGGAGAATTTTAGTTTAGGAATGAAATCAGCGCTTGAGCTTGTTGCTGCTGCTGTCTCATGTGTGCTGTATCTGCCGGTGATCATTGCAGCAGAGATTTAACCACAAATAAACCTCCCTGGGACTCTAGAAATATTTATCTGTCTCCTCCTTCCTTAAATGTAGAAGAAGGGGAACTATATCCTTACAGTGCTTGAAGGACCTCCTTGATGGGGTTCATAGAAATCTCAGCAATGCTGACTGGGATCATCCTAGGCTGTCTTTAATCTGAACATCTTGAAATTTTATCCAGTAACTGGCTAGGAAGATGTTAAGTATCTGTGCAAGCTTCCTAGTTTTTGTCTTTTTTGTAGTCTGTCCTACAAACAGTGACAGGGAAAGTGGAAAGCTGCTGAGACCCTGCTGACACAGCAGCAGAGCAGTTTTTTTTTCAGGACAGGATCTTAAAACCTGTGGTTACTGTCAGATGTTGACATTTTAATGATGATCTCTGATACCCTGCCCCCTTCAGATTTTTTTGGTAAGAAAATAATTTAATCTTGGTGGTTTTGCAAAGACATGAATTGTTGCTTTGGTGTTCTATCACCTTTCAAGGTCTATTGCAGGACAAGTAGTCTCCCTAAAAATGGTAATTTCTGTGAGATATTTCTCAAAGCAGCACATTCTGGAACAGCCACAATCTGTGTTCAGGCCATGTCCTGACCCTGTGCAAAGCTACATCCCTTTAAGATGTACATTTTCCTGCTGTAAAGGAAGTGAAAGCATTGATCCCAGATGATTAGGTGGGCAAATAGACACTTCATGCAAGCCCAAAATGTCCTTGGGTCAAAAATTTTACCCCCAAAAATTAGCAATTGCCCTGAACCTGGCTGACTGCCTGCAGCTTTGGTGTGTGGAGGGACAGCCAGTAGCTGATTTATTAAAGTAGCCTTGTCCCAGTGTCATGGTGACCAGCTGCTTTCAGAACTGGTTGTGTAAAATGTTTTTGCCTGTGCTTGTTGACACTGGTGTAGGGGCAATGCCCCAGAAACAGAAGAAAGCCCTTTTTTATCTGGTTGCTGTTTTGTAGGATACTTTTCAACTTACATGGCTGCAATCTTTGCTTTTTCTTCTTTGTGTGTAAGGCTTGAAAAGACCATTGATGAGTTACTGAGAAGCTAAATTATGCTGGGGTTGGGGGGGAGCAAGATTTTGGATTGTGACAGCTCTAGAATTCTCAAGCTGCGCTTCTGTTCAGAGAAAAGAAAATCTGAGTTTCTCATACCCAGCCCTGCAGGGTGCCAGGCCTGTTACCTGTGTGGTGCTGCCTGGGTGTCTTGTCTTGGGTCACTAGAACCTGAAACAAGGAATAATCTGGAAATTAAATGTTCTGAGTGAAGTGAAAGGCCATGCTGGAAGCTGCATGGATTGAATAACCCCCTGAGTAATTCCTTCAGCCTTCACTTTCTTGATTGTCACCCAGATAATGAGAGGGCTGGAACACCTCATCTGTGAGGAAAGGCTGAGAGAATTGGGGTTGTTCAGTCTGGAAAAGAGAAAGTGACTTTATTGTGGCCTTCCAGTGCCTAAAGAGAGCTGGAAAGAGAAAAAAAGATGGAGACTCTTTACAAGGGGCCTGGAGTGACAGGACAGAGGGAATGGCTTCAAACTGAGAGGGAGCAGGGTTAGGTCAGATATTAGGAAGAAATTCTTGCCTGTGAGGGTGGTGAGGCCCTGGCACAGGTTGCCCAGAGAAGTTGTGAATGCCCCATCCCTGGAAGTGTTCAAGGCCAGGTTGGATGGGGCTCTGAGCAAGCTGGGATAGAGGCATGAGTCCCTGCCCATGGCAGTGGGGCTGGAACTGGATGATCTTCAAGGTCACTTCCAGCCCAAACCATCCTGTGATTCTATGATCTGCTGCTGTGGTCCTTATTGTGTGTCTTACTGAGGGGGACTTGTCTCTCTGACTTGTCAAGTTTATAATTTGTAGAAATTTCTGGAAAAGTCAATTTTCATAAAAACTTGGTTGGGACCAAAAAGAGAAAAACAAAGTAATCTTTGGATTCATCAGGCTAGGCCTGAGAGCAGCTCACAAAAGCAGTCATGGCAGTCACAGTTTCAAGAGTTTCTACAGTTCAAGCAAGGTGAAATGTAAAGTATATCGGAAGACCAGTTCCAGTCCCTGTTTTCATATTTAATTTACCAGTGTGGAGGCTGTGGTTAGGTTCCAAAGCCTGTAAGACAGGCCTCTCCACTGGCAGAGTGATGCTCTGAAAGGCTGCTCCCAGAGGTGTGATCCCTGCTGTTAGTCTGGTTTTTAGTTAGAGTCAGTTTTGTACAGCTCTCAGAAGTAATGTTCTCTCCTATCTGTTTTTAATAAATAGGCACTGAGTTGTTGCACCTTTTATTTGGAGCAAGGGAGCATGACAGTGGGGTTTTTTTCTGTGGCACTCACTTTTACTCTTCAAAAACTTCACCCCATTAAGCTTTGAGCCTCTTTCCTAAAGAAAGACCAGCCTTGCTGAACAATTCATGTTTAAGGACAATTCATGGATATGTTTATGGCTGGAACCCAGAACTGTTCAGCCCTGCCAGGGTGGTCACTGCTCTGGGCCAGCACAGGATCCACTTCCAGCTGAGGGTATCTGCTGGTGGAGCTCAAGGACCGAACTTGATCTCCTGGGGATGTTTATTTTGAGAAGAAAAAAGTAATCCAAAGTGAAAGTGCTTTCTTAGAAGCCATAATGGCATTTACTCTTCATAATTGTTTTGAAAATGTCAAAGTTGCTGTGAGAGCAATTGTTTTCACATGTGGAAGTTGTGAAGGCCACACATTCAGGACCTTCGGCAGTACTTTCCAAAGCAGCAGAAAGCACAGATTTAAATACAAATACTGTCACAGGATGTGCTTCAGGACAATATTACTGTGCCTTTGCAGCAAGGCCACTTTTGATTCAAGGCTTCATTTGCCCAATCTCTGCACCTGTGTCTCCCTTTGGAAAGAGCCTCCCTTTCCTTTTTGGTTGTGGTGTTCAAGTTTTGTTGTAGTTGAGACGGAGACACTACAAAGCAACACACTCCATTTTCAGAAGGCTTCAAATAGTTTTTATTATGGCATGTATGCTCTTTATACATTCTTACAAAACTCATAAGTTTACACTTTACTCATTGGTCACAAGAGGCAAACAAAGTGCTCATTGGAATAGGCAGTTGCAGGTTTCTCTTATTTATCCTTCTTGGTTTCTATGTCAGTGACCTTGGTAGAAAATTCTTTCAGGGGTAAACATGGATCCTCTTCTCAAACTTCTCTCTGGCTCACAGAAGTCGCTGTAAAACCTCTTCCACAAAGTTTAATGGGATAAGTGATGCACAAGAGTCAGTCAGCCTGAGACTGAGGAGTTTAATTGCACAGCCAAATTGTGATTGCAAAGGGCTGATAAGGGACACCCTCCAAAAGCTGAACAAGCCTCCTCCTGTGGGATGTATGAAAAGGACAGAGGGAAGAGGCTCAGGGCAGAGTGAGCTGGTGATGGGGCTGCTGGGCCCTTTAGGCACTGCAGGACCTGGGGGATTTTGCAGATCACTTCTGGATGCTCTTTGCCATGGCTTTGTGTGAGCTTTCAACTTGTTCAGTTCAAAGTCATCTGGATACTTTGGATCCATGTTGCAAGATGGGAACAAAATGCCTCAGCATCACCTTGTGCAGTTCCTTTTCCTGTGCTGAAGATATAATAATGCCTCTTGTTAATGTCCTGTGTGCCCTGGGTTAACTGTTCCCTAATGTCTACTGAAATTATTTAGTTTATAAAATACAAAACACCTTAAAATCCAACCCAAATCTAAACAAAAAACCTGAAACCCAACAGTTTAGCTTAAGATATATCTTGTTGGTAGAGATGTGGGATGAGTAATAACTGTAAAGGCAGTTATACAAGCAAACCTTGAGGACATGCTGACCTTAAGCTTGAGTTTAGAGTGAGCCTGTAGTAGTGCCTGGGAGGAGAGGCTTATGAGCACACAGTCAAACCAGGCATAGAAAAAACTACCAGTTGCCTGGAAGTAATGAACTTACTGGCAGTAAAATACTTCTGATTAAGGCAGTGAAGTTTCAATTATTCCAGTTTTTTAGAAATCTGGTTTATTACAGTTAAGGTAAAAAGAATTTAAATAGAACTAATAAAAAGTAGTTCATGTTTAATGGGCTTAAAAGTGAACAAAATCTGCAGATTCAAGAAGTAATTATACATTGCTGAGTAAATAGCATGAAGTTTTTTGTTCTATGTCTTGATTGGGGAAATATTGATTCTTTTAGATTAGTTCTGGTAAATAGACCAGGCTGCTTGTTTGTTTATTTCAAATGAAGCTAGTCTGGTTTGCTAGACTCATTGTCTATAAATGTGTCCTATATTAACACATTGCATTGAACTGCAGGCAGTTTGTAATACCCTTGAATATCTGATTTTTTGGGCACATAATTGCAGATGAGCTGAGGGTTATTCTGGCAGATAAAAATGAATCATAAGAGCATAAATGCTGCTTCTCAAACTGCTACTCAGCCTGACTGAGGAGCTTTTGAAGAGCAGTGCCAAGCTAGCAGTGGTGACATCCATAATTCCAGTTTGGCACATAGGGTCTTTTGAATATGAAGCTTTGGTACAGTGAACTCCTCTCTTTACTAATTAGCTTCTAATTTTTCAAGTGACGGGGAGCAGTTTTTGACTTGGCAGTCAAACTGTTCAGAAATGCTGCAAGCTCCAAGAGAAGTGGATGCTCACTTTTATACCAGTAATTACACATTCTGCATTTCTTCCAGGACTTTATAATTGTTCCAGCAGGAAACAATCTCTGCTTTGGTGTTTTTTTGTGTCTCTGACAGAAGTGGAAGGAATACAGAGGAATGCATGGAGAGGCAGAAATTTCCACACAGGCAGCTGCCCACCTGGCTGGGGTTGTGATCACTGAGGGATCTCCTGTGGTCAGATTTGTGTCAGTATTTGTGGCACCTGTAGGACGGAAAAAGTACTCACAGTGGCAGAATATTTGAATATCCTTTTGTCTGGGTCTGTCAGAGCCAGTTTAGCATGAGACCATGATAAAGAGAGCATCTGTGAAAACTCCCAAAGTTTCACTATAAGCTGTGTTGCTGTCTGAGCGTTGCTGGTGGAAGGCAAGTGTGGATTTCTAGTGGGCCAATCATTCCTGGGATTCCTGCACCCTCAGTGAAAGGGTATTTAGGTCACATCTCTCTCAAACATTGCATTAAAAGGCCACTGTTCAGAAGAAGCTGAACAAGGGACACTGAATCGTGACAGGGCTGACCAGTCCTGGATTTGTGATCTTTGTTGGCAGCATATTTCAAAGACTCTGTGTGTTACCACAGAAGGGTCCCCTGCTCCGCAGAATCCAGATGGCCTAAATTAACTATATTTGCTGCTAGAGGCCTATTTAGCAATAGAATGCCAAAGCCACCCAGGAGATGGGAGATCTTAAGAAAAGGTGAGAGCTGTAGATGTTTCTTTTCAGGTTTTTGTCTGATGTGGATTTTAAAGACAGATGGGATGTTTACAGAGTGGCTGCTGTTCAGTTTCCCAGCTGAATGGCCAACAAAAGCCTGAATTTACACAATGTGCAGCCTTCCCACTTACAAGTTAATTTTTTTTTGAATTGCGGGTACTGCATTTGTAAAGAATTCTGGTTGTAATTTATAAAGATTTCACCACGAGCAAAAGTGCACATTTATGCACATGCAGTTCAGCTTTGTGTTCAAAATTTGATCTTCAAATTCACACAGGAGACGGATTTTTTTCTTTTTATGGTGGCTTGTTTGGGGGTTTGAGAGTTTTTTATAGTTGGGTGAAGAGGTCAGTGTAAAGGTTGTGTGGTGAGTGGCTGCTGCCAGTATTGGTACAGAGACCAGAACAGGCTGCTGTGATCTTGACAGAAAACACAGAACAATAAAACTTTGTTCAGCATATATTTGTTTTTGCTATCAGCCTGCTTGATAAGTCTGGTCTATCTTTTTAGGAAGATACCTGCTTTTGTGTATAGGCAAAAACAGATCTGACCACAGGAGTAATTATGGATTCAGGCTGATAACAGCCTTGTGCAATATTTGTCAGTGAAATAATCAAAAGAAGAAACAGATGTCTTTTTCAGGAATGAACACACTGCTGTTGGCAGTCAGGGTGACATCCAAGAGAGGAGAAGTTGGATCCTATAGGAGGAAGGGGATGATGTGGGTCCCTGCCCTTCCTTTCTTGCTTTTTCCCCTTTGGGCTGTGGTAGCAGATGCACAGCTCTGTGTGAGCAGTGTGAATGCACTGAGCAGGATACAGCTTCCCACCCACTGTAATTCAGGCTGCCAGTTCAGCTCACTGAACTTTCTGAGAAACTGTTTGCTTGTGTACCTGCTGCATTTTCAGGTCATATTTTTCACCTTTTATTTGTTCTTGAGTGCAGAAAGTCGGTTTTATCTGAAGCTGCCTCAGTGACAGTGACTCAGCAGAACCCTACTTTTGGTGTTGGTATTTTTGCTTCTCTGTCTCCCCTGTAATGAAGATCTGAAACATCTGGATTTGGAAGAATGATGACTTTTGTCTTCCCTCGCTCTTCGCATGGCCTCTGTCTCCTTCCAGGCTCAAACCATGGAAAATTTCATGGAGAAAAAACAGAAAATGGGTAGACATTTTATGTATATAAAAATGTATAGACATTTGTCCATGTGTGTCCTGTCAGGAAGACTGGGCACTGTACAGTCAAAATTGCATGGCAAATATTCTGCTTCTCAGTTCTAGAGCTGCCTTTCTTCATTGCTGGTAAGCTGTGAGCAGTTCCTGGTTTGGAGGTACATTTGTAGGTGAGATCATGCAAATGCTCCTCTGGGGATTTTTTAGGTTTGGTTTAGCAGGGCACCGGCAGGGGAAAACTGCCCTTCTGTCTGTCTTTGGTCTTGCAGCTGTGATATAGCTTAGGTGTCACCTGAGGCCTTTGCTTTACCCTGTCCCTCCTACTTACTTATTAATCATAAAAATAATAAATAATCCTATTTAATCTTTTCTATCGTGGCAGTACAGCTTGTGGTAGCAGACTCTGGAGCAGAGGCATAAATGAACAAAGGGGATGGTGGAGGTGGTGGCCTTGCTTTTGAGCACACTGATTCAGGAGGTGGTGGCTTTGTCTCTGGACTCACTGGTTCAGGAGGTGGTGGCTTTTCTCGGGACTCATGGTTAAGGATGTGGTGGCTTTTCCTCTGGATCACTGGTTCAGGAGGTGGTGGCTTTTCCTCTGGACTCACTGGTTCAGGAGATGGTGGCTTTTCCTCTGGACTCACTGGTTCAGGAGATGGTGGCTTTTCCTCTGGACTCACTGGTTCAGGAGATGGTGGCTTTTTCTCCGGACACACTGGGTCAGGAGGTGGTGGCTTTGTCTCTGGACACACTGGTTCAGGAGGTGGTGGCTTTGCTTTTGAGCACACTGGGTCAGGAGGTGGTGGCTTTGCCACCAGACAGCCCCAGGAGCTTTCCTGCCCCAGCCCATTCACTTGCATCAGGGATCCTGCACTACTGTGGATCAGAGAGCAAACCACACTGCTCCTCTTCTGCATCAAGCAGCATTTAATACCTGAAATTTAAAGCAGCTTAGCACTTCTTGGAAGACAGAGTTTTCATTTCTTCCCAATTAGTGCTCAGTACTTCAAAGGGAAGCTCTGAACCTGGGCAGGGGCTTGCAGGCATGAATATTGTGCTTGCTGAGACTCTGTGTAGCAGCAGTCTGAAGCTTCTCCTTGCTCAGCCCCAGCACATTTGCAAGCAGACAGATGTCTCCTGGCTGGGTCTCTCTCTGTCATGTGTTTGAGGCTTAATTTTTTTTTTTCCTGCATAGTTTTTCATCCAGAAAGCAAATTATTTCATTTTCCCCATAAATCTCACAGGTGAGACTCTTTTGTTTATCCTTTATTTTGCATCTCTGTTTTAACAAGTCATGGGCCCATGCCACAGAGCATTTTCCAGATTCACCCAATCTGTCTAGCAGGTGGCTCCCTAGGTTTCACAGCTTTGTGTGTAAATGCATTTAACACTCCTGAAGTTTCTTTTGTAGTTTATTTTTATCTGAATACAAAGGGCGAATTCCCATTTGTCTTGAAAACTCAATCACTTGGAGCGAAGAGGAGCATTTTATGTAGTCTTAGAGATGAGCAGACATTACTGAGGTTTCTTCTTAATAATCAGAGACCAAGATTGGCAGCATTTTGTAATTACATAACATTGATCTATTTTATACATTGCAAGAGGCCTATTACTCAAATAATTTTGTACTAATAGGGCTTCTGTTAGATAACTCCTTTTCTGTTTGTTATGTAAGGGCTGGTATTATAGAATTGCTGTTTGAATACCAGCACTATAATTTTAGAATAGCTTTTGTCATAGAAATACCAAGTAAGCCTTGTTCCAAATATAGACAATTATTCCAATATCGTAATTTTTTTTTTTTCCAAATGAGGCCTCTTGATAATTGCTACTTTGGGTTCTGTTTTCATTATAAAATCACGATGCTTTCCTGTGCCCAGTCATAATCCATTATGTGCATTTTCTCTAATGAATGTTGTGCATTGGAAAAGTATTGATCAGCAGTCCTGGAAACTGGTGATTGAGCTTCACCTATGAAAACATTGCAAGTGCCAGTTTAGTGACTCTGCATGTCTGAAACCCTCTCCTGTCATCTTTGAACTGTGTGTGTGTTTGTCTCTTGGGCTTTGGGATTTATTTTGATGTTTTCTGATATAACCTGATTTCTGCAATTGAGAACAGAAGCAGTGTGACCAGTCTCAAAATGAGATTGGGGAACACAATCAGTAAAAATTCCTTTGGAGCCCACAGAAACGGATTATTCCTAAGCAAGGAATTTAGTTGCAAGCTATCTCCTTCATTGACAAAGATGTAGATAGTAGTAAGACTTTTACCTTGGAATTGCTTGAGAAATGGGGTTGAGCTGTAGTTGAGTTGCAAAAGGTCTTACAACAGACCTGGACTTTGTGTAGGATATAAGAAGACAGGAGGACATATTGACTTGGTGCATGGGAGGGCACCTGAAATTTTCCTTTATTTTATGAATGCTGTGGTGCTTCTATCCTGGTTTTCCACTGGGCCCTTATTCACCACACTTTCTGGAGTATGTTGTATTTAATTTGTGTGTGCTTTAAACTCAGAGGCAGCTTTTACATTCTTATTCTACCCAGCTCTGCTAATCAGATAAAAGTTCCCATTTTTCTGTAACTTTAACATTCCCAGCCTCCTTTTTTTTTTTTCCTTTTGGCCAAATAATTCCAAACATTGTCTGTTCTTCGAGTGTAAAAATGTTATTATTTGTTTCTTCTTAAGTGGTTTTATGCTGCCTCTTTCAACTTTATTGAAATCTTCTGATGTGACTCTACCTCCAGGGCAGCCAGGGTTTTAAGAGGGTCTTACACCATGACTTTACTCTCTTTAGTGCTGTTGCTAAAGTTTAGTCAAAAAATGGGAGTGTCTGTGCCTGTGATTACCACTTAAATTTTATTTTTGCATCTAAGCTAGATTTTGTTTAGATTTTGTTTCTTTAGAGGCCTAACTTTGACCAGGTGAGTTATTCTGCATCTTCATAGAGGGCTGTGTTGATAAATGGGAATCACTCTTCAGTCCAGCTGTTGTGTCCTGGTACAGATGTGCCCTCAAGTCTGTCTTTACCTGGACTGTCCAGATTATGGTGCAGAGCATCTGGATGGGGCTGATGCCTTGTGAAGGCTGACCTAGAACAGAGACTAGATGGAGCTAAAGAATGAAGTAGGGATTTATTAAGAGGCCTCGATAGATCCACCTTGGGCAGCACAACCCAAAATGGCCACAAAAATGGACACCAGGTCATGGGTTCTCACACTTTTATAAGTTCTGCTCCATTTGCATGTTGGAGCTAACTGTCCAATTATAGCTTTAGGTTATGAAGTCCCATCCTTGTTTTCTTTCTTTGGTCCACGTTGTTTATGCTCTTGGGCCTGAGGTTTGGATCATTTGTCCTTGGTGCCCAGCTGGAGCAGGAGTTGTTTTGTCTCCCTGCTCTGTGAAGAGAGCTCACCATCCCCTCATATGAAGCCTAGACTTACACACTAAAGCAGCATAGAATCTGAAACATATTAAAGCTAAAACCTGAGGCATGAGGGCCCTGAGCTTTACCACCCCATCAGCACTGTGTTCCTGCACAGGGTGTAGCTGCTGCCACCTCATTTCTCCCCTCTCCAGGCTCTGATATCTCCTTTTTGTTAACCAAACTCCCGGGCTGTGCCTGCTCAGACCTTCCAAAAGCCCTGATTGTGGAGCAGGGAGAAGAGAGAGGAAACACCATTGTCATATGTTGGGTCCTGTGATGGGAGGTTCCTTTGTGCTGAAATGTAGATTTTGTTAAAGTCTTCTGTCAGGTCCTGCAGACACAAAAAGTGTCGAGTGGCCGTGCTGAGCACACGCCGGACCACGGGAGCGAATCCGGTCGATTGTAGCCTGGTAATTTCCTGTAAGGAGCTTACTGGATTAGAGCAAAGGCTTGGTTTGCCAGCAACACCACCTGACTGTAATATTTCTTGAGCAGTATTACCTGTTTTAAATATTAGTCCACTTCTGCCCCATTCATGCCTTCATTCTTGAGGTAAGAGGGGCTTTTTTAGTTCAGTGGTTTACAAAGCCATGTAGTAGAGAGGACACCCAGCTGATTTTTCGGGCTGCTGAGCAGGCAGTTCTAGTAGCTGAAGCACTTCCAGATTTACCTCGATGTGCTTTTGTCACCATAATCCCTCCTCCATGTCAAGACTGATTCGCTTTCCTAGCCAAGACTCACATCGTGCGTTTTTGCTGTTCCATTTCTTCTCCTCTTTTTTTTTTTTTTGGTGTTTGTTTGTCTGTTTATTAATCAATAACAAATTGGGAAGATGTTGGTAAACCAGTCAAGTATATGCTTATTAGCTGGAGTCTGCGCTACCCTGATTGTCCTGGCTTTAGCCTATTACTTGTATTGGTAAGTTGCATTTTTGTACTGCAGCTGTGCTGGTGGTGGCTTGTCTTTTAAAATGCTTCCTTGGGGTGAGCTGGAGAATGGTGGTAACTTTTGAAGTGCTCTGGAAGGCTGGTGTGTACTTACCAATGTGTGGCTGGGGTAGATACCTTCCCTGATTTGCCCTGGTGTTACTTGTTATGGGACTCGGTTTTGTTGCCTTCTGAGTTTTTGTGTTTTTATTCAGCTGAGAGCATAGTGGCTAAGGATGCCACTTGGGCAAAGTGGTGACTGTGTATTTCCATTTTTTTCTGCAAGCCTTTGTAGAGCTCTTTCACTCTTATTTTGTGCTCTTAGTGTTCTCACAACTGTCTCAGCACGTAACATGGAAATTAGGCTGACAGGCTCACCATGTATTAGGGTATTTGTATTAGGGACACGTATGTCTTCAGCATGGAAGAGGGATGTTTCAGGCAGGTGAAAATGAAGATTCTATCCCTTGAGGGTGAGCTGGCCTTGTAGGGTGGTGGCTGGGAGCAGCAGAGCCAGGAGCCCACATGTGCCTGGGTGTTTTGACTGGGTTTGGGAAGGGTAGGAGCAAGGCAGGGCTGCCCTACATTTCTGGGCTGGCCTTGTTTCTCTGTGTCTCCACATATGTCCAAGATGTTCAGCCAGAAGAAGTCTTGAAAGTTTTTAGAACCTTGTCTGGAGCAAACAGCGACTTTTAGAAATGCAATCTGTTGACTGGCTTTAGTGAAAAAATACACATCAACTGTAAAAGGAAAAGCTTGCTGGAGTTGGAATTAATATGGCTGTGCCTGGAGAACTTTCCAAGGGGGGTGACGTTCCTGGGAACAAGTTTCCAGCATGACACACGAGTTTGTTTGTTTGTTTAATAAAGTGTTTAAAAAACAAAAGAAATTAAAATCTATGTAGGATCATCATTTTGGTTTTACTTTGCCAAGTTTTTCCTCCAGGCAGTTATGCCTGTATTGCTTACAAGCCTACAATCCTCTGTGTGTGTGTGTGCACACAATTGTAATATTAATGAGTTTATTTACATTTAAGCTTTACAGTGATTCTCTGCAGATATGTAAACTCTCAGCTATACAGTGTGGCAGCTCAAATTAAAATGTGTGTGATTACTAGTCTCTGTAGTTCTCAAAATGTGCAGGAAAGCAGACATGTGTAAGTGACTTTGCAGTTTTAATGTTAAAATCAGGAAATCTAGAACTTAAGGACATCTATAGTTGCCCTGCTAAATGTTATTTTAACAAAATAAAGTTCATGTGGTAAGTACATACATGAACCCAGTGTAGTTTTTAATTAATTCTTCATGTCTTAACTCAATATTGGGGTGTGATGTGTACATCTGACAGCAGTTAGATTTTGCACTGATGCAAATATAAATTTGTGTGCATTATGCATACAGAATAACATGCACACATCTCTTAGAATTTATTCTTTCCCCTTATTTTCTTCCCTCTTAAAATTCTTGACTTGAATCCAGGTCAAATCTGGTTTGCAGGAGAGATTACAATTCTGCACACAGCAGGAATTAGCTGGTATTAGGTCAGATCCTCTTCTTCGACAACCTCAAGGTTCAGGAGAAAATTAATTACATCACCTGCTTGTTTGTGAGAAGAGAGCTCATTCAAACCTCTTGATTAGATGTAGATGAGACTTAATGCAAGTACCTTGCAGCATTTTTTTCCCCTTTGTTGGTTTGGGTATTTTTAACTCTTTAGTTTGTTGCTGCTTGAAGAAAGCTGACTTTGATAAATATTTTAGTTCGTTAATTTTTAATGTAAGTCTGCCCTGTAGGAAGTAGCTAGAAAGACTAATTATTCCCTTTTTCTTCTTAAATATGTTAGTTTGGCTGCTGAAATTCCCTTAGAATATCCTCAGATGGAGCTGGGGTGATTAAGATCAGAGATCACCAGTTCAGCAGGGAATCAACCTTGAATATTGAGAGATTAACTCGGGGTTGATTTTTTTTTTCTGTAATTCCATCTGATCTTTTGCCTCTCCTGGGTTGGAGCACCCTTATTAACTTGCTGGACCAGATGCATTTTGGTCACTTTCTGGGCTAAATTCAATTTGTCCTCTCTGAGGAATTAATCTAAGTGAATATTCTTTCTTCCACTGGAACTTGTGGCACCCTCAAGGCTGGGACTCCCTTGTTGCATTTCTCATGCAATATCACCCCTAGCCTTGGAAATCAGCATGTCTCTTCTACTTCCCCTCAGAAAAAAAAGCCCAGAAAGGGGAAGATAAATATGCATCTCTTGGATATGTGAAGGCTGGTGCTCAGGCAGTGGTGAAAGGGTGAGGGACCACTAGAGTCTCAAAGTTACAGGCAGCTGTATAGGGAATAATCCAGAAAGTTCCCCCATTACCCAGCCACATGCAGGCTCCTTCTGATACCAGATGTGAATCCTCACAGGATACACTCAGCAATCCAGCAGTGCAGAACCAAAATAGACAGAAATTGTAACAGCATTAGACATCACATTTTCTTCTTTGCTCAGTCATTGCCGCTTCAGAGAGTTTGTTTGGTTAAATCCTCTCCACAACATGAGCCCGTAAAAGAATTGTCCTTTTTTCACTAATCAAGAAATCTCTTACCCCATAAATAAAGATTTATCATTCTGTGTAGGCTTGTCATCACTTAATATATAGGATAAGCTCATAAGAATAATTTGTACTTTTTTTTTGGTGTGTTTTAATTGACCATTTCCAAGCTGCAAAATATTTGAAGCAAATGCTTTTCCTTTCTTTTTCCCCTGCTGCCAAATCTGCCTTCTGTTTCAGCTTCTGGTCACCAAATGAACCTGGAATATTAACATGTATTTAGTGTGATTAATTGGTGTACTTTGTATTACAGTGAAGATAATTTGGCACAGTGATTTCACCTTATTCCTAAAGCTACCTTGTTACTTGAATGAGGTGCCCAAAAGCCTGAACTTGCCATGAATGCTTTGATTTTATTAATGCACATTAAGAGCAAAAGAATTCAGATCACAACATTTTGTCTACTGTTGTATTTTGTGCTGCAATAGATTAATATTTTTTTAGAAGGGACACCTGTGCTAGACTGCTAGTTTTAATGAACTGCATAATTTCACTACCCCATGGTTTTTTGGTTTGTTTTTGGTTTTTGTGGGGGGTTTTTTTGTTTGTTTGTTTATTGGGGTTTCTTTGTTTTTGGTTTGGTGGTTTTTTGTTTTTTGGGGTTTTTTTTGGTGGTGGGGCTTTTTTTGGTTTTGTTTTTTGGTGTTTTTTTGTTTTTTTGGTTTTTTGCTTATTGACTGTAAGTGGTGCTTTGCTCTCTCCGTTTCTAGTGTTTGAAGCAGTAGTTTAGCACATGATGTCTATCTTCACTTGGGTTTTATTAGCAATTCCCATAATGGTGTTTTTGGACTGAATGCATTATCTGTTATTTCAGCCACAATAACCTGGAGGTTCCTAATTTCTATGAGCTGATGCACAGACACCGGGGCCGGGTTGTTTCCATGGGAAGCCCCTGGCCATGGGAATGGTTTGGTGCTCTGGGACGTGCAGCATAAACACTAAACTGGTGAAATGTGAGCACTGAGCCCCGTTCCTGTCACGTTAGGGCTGGGTTGTGATATCTGTCATCTGTGGATAATGTGCCCATAATCTAGCAGCCCATGCTTGAAATATAACTGTGTTTGTGTAAAAGCCACTGTGTGCTCTGCTGCTTTATTTAGGCAGCTTAGAGTGAAGCACTGAGCTGATAGGTGTCCTACATTGACTGAGTAGCTGTCTGTGAGATAAATGCCTGGAGATTAAAGCAGCCTGTGCCTTCCTAGCAGCCCGTAGCACCAAACCACGCACTTTGAGGAGTGTAGAGTATTCCTCTAAATCAGGAGTTTGCAGAGAAGTTGGAGCTCTGAGCAGTGTTCTCAATGTGCATTTCAGGGGGTTGTTTCTGTGCTGTGGCCGCTGCTTGTGGAAAATATTGAAACCTCGACTATTTAAAAGCTCGTTACCCAAAGGATTCTGTGGCCATGCCCACATGCCTAAAACATGAATTTATCTGGGCTAACATAGCATTGCTGTGTCTTTAAATGTGATGAGCTGAAGAGGTTGAGCTTGGCAGACTTTTCAGCCCGCTTTGCTATGGAAATAAAACTTAGTGTTGTCCTGTTCAAATACATTTATCTGTCTCTCTCTTCAGTGATATGTTTTGAACTCATGGAGGAATTTCCAGACACACTTGGCTGGCTGGCAAGTGTCTGCGAGGGTGACTCCAAAATAACTGGAATACAAGTTTCGTGGAAGCAGCCAGGGAGAGGAGAAAGGGGCTGCTAAGAGCCTGTTATGACAAAGTTGGATGTTCTTTGCTACCCATGTCTCTACATGGATGTGAGCACTGTCAACAGTAAAATCCAAGTTCATAAGGAGCCAGGCTTTTGGAACGACATGCTAAATTCCATTCTCTGGCAGGCAGCTCTCTAAGCTACTTAAGCTCTTCTCTGCAACCAGAGTAATTGTTATCCAGGAACTAAACAAAGATTCCTATATATGGGTCTGAGTTGGAGGTTAGATAAAACATGAGATATTAAAGGCTGGAGGAGAGGCTGGAAGAGCAGCTGTTGACGCTGCACAGGCTGCTTTTTCCTTTTGAACACAAACCAAGTTGACCTCAGGGAATTGGCTGATCCTGCTCCATGCAGCGGTTGCTCTGGTCCAGAGAGGCAGCAGTTCCCTTTCCACTGAGGATGTGCAGCAGCACAGTTCCCCAGGCATTTGGTCCCCCATGGCTGATTTGCTTGCCCTTTGAAAACAAATGATGTCAGACTGTGATGTAAGAGAGGTGTGATTTAGTGCTGTGAAATCTGGAAGACACCCTGAGAGAAACCCATCATTTCAATGCTGGCAAAGGGATTAAGAGGAGCAAAGTAAATGTAAGTAATGCTTAAACTTAGGTCTGTCTTAAGAAGGATGAATGTGTTTCAAATCACATCTTAGATTTAGCTGGTAGAGTTAAAAATGAATCTGTGGCTGAGTTACCTGGTAGGGTGTGTCTGTACTGCACCTGGGATGTGATTAGTTTGAAAGGAGGGGTGAAATGATTGTAATAGTAGCCATGACAACGTAGAGCTCATTGCAGGCTGCAAAAACCGCCTGGGAAGTGGAGTGAAAACTCAGGCAGTTTGGACTTATTTATTATTGCTCCATGTGCAATGCCTGCCTTCCTGTACAGCTCACTGATGACATTTCAAGGAGAGAGGTCTCAGGATGGCTTCACATGGTCAAATGAGAGATCTCAGCATCTTTGTTTTAATGGACATTGTCATTGTGGGGTGTCATTCAAAAAAAAAAAAGGCAAACATAGAAGATAGTTGGGTGGCTGTGATTTGAGTATGAGGCAGTTTTCAGCCAAGCTTTTTTCAGAAACAGGTTGGTTTGCTCAGGGCTTTGTCCAGCTGGGTTTTGAAAATGTCCAAGGATGGCATTTCCTCAGCCTCCTTGCACTCAGCTTGCTGCAGTGCTGAACGACACAGAACACTGTTCTGTGTTGTTAACACAGCTGGCAGTAATATAAATTGGTGTCATCTTTTAAACAGAATCTTATTAGTCTATGTCCAAAAGGGAATGATGTGTCACTTTTTCCAGAGGTGGCTGCTTGGGACAGGCCATTTGAAAATGCAAACATCTGAAGTTTGGTAGACTTTGAAACTGAAGTAAACCTGGGAGAAGCCTGTGGGTTTTCTTTTTTTGGTGGCCCTTTTTTGCCTGGAGAGATTCAAACCAGTGCAGGTGTCCATGGTTTGGCCTCATCTTTGTGAAGTGCTGATTTCTCATCCTGCAGTAGGAGTGTGCTGGGAAAACAGATGCTATCAGCAGCTGGAGTCACTCCTCTTCTCCTGTTTGTCCTATAATTTGAAATATATGTTCACCTGTAATTGTTTGAAGATGCTTTCCCTCAGATCCCTGTCATACATGTGTTCTTCTTGCTTTTACACAATCCAATACATTTATAAAACCAGAAGGTGAAAGCAAAACTTTGATGTCTGTAGGAAAGATCATAAAGTGCTCATAGGAACTGTCATCCAGGGAAGGATTGAGGAGACCAACTGTGTACATGGGAGCAGGTAGGATGACAAAAATGAATACATGAACACAGAGGAGAGGAGGAAAGTTTGCAGAGAAAACTATCTAGAAATGATGGTATGAAATGTCAGGAAAAATACAAATATAAATTAAAACATAAATTAAATTATAAAAATTAGAATGTAATAGCCTTGTTCAAAACTTCTTTTGAAAAGAAAACAGAAAACATGACCAGGGAAGTGGCCTGTAATATCAGGAAAATTAATGGGTACTTGAGTTCTTGTGAAATTACTGTAGAAATTAAACTTGCAAACCATGAAGATACTGTTTTGTATCTTGAGTTCAGAAATAGCATCAAATGCACTTCACTAAATAAACCATCTTTCTACTTGGTGCACATATTGCCATGGTGAGGGGAGAATTAAAACCAAATTGTTTGTTCTCGAGAGATCAATAATAGAAGCTACAGTTCTGAAAATAGATGTTTACGTGGAGAAGGAGATGAAGCAAGGATATTTTAGGTTTACTACCCTCTTGATATGTCTGGGAAGTTTTTGGATTAGCTGGTGATTGCTCTGATTGTCCAGTGGTTGCAGGTTTGGTGGAAGGAAGCTGATGAGCAGGGCAGAGCTGCACCAGGGTGATGTGTGTGGGGACGGACGCAGCTTCCTTCTGTGCTCAGTGGATTGGGAGACAAATAGCCCAGTTCAGAGGGGGTTTTCTGGCAAAAAAACCCTTTTTTTTTAATCAGCTCATCTTGTCTGACTAAATCCAAGTGTTATAGTGGTTATGGTTATTGATATAATACCCTGTCCCTGTGCCATGATAGTAGTTAGCATCAGATTGATGGTGTCAGGAACCAGATTGTCATTTTACTCTGTGGATTCAGCAAGTAGGGGAAAGAATAAAATCAGGAGGGTTTCTTCTGAGGTATAAATAACTCCTGTAGTTGCATGTAGTGAGGGGAGGGAAATAGCATGCTGAATATTCTGGCATGGAGGTGGAGAGTGAGGGATGGAAGACTTGCTCATGTTGTGGATTCAGGGGGAGCATGGTGTGTACTCCTCCTCAGTTTCTCAGCTCTTAACCCATGTTCATTTTTCTTCCCCTTTCTCTCCACCTGAGCAATTGTGAATCAGGTTTGGGCCCCTTGCTCCACAGGGGTGTGGGGAAGCTGCTGTTTTGCAGGAGGTTTGGCTGTCCCTGTGCACTCCTTGGATTTAATTTACTGTTGATATTGGTAGTGGCAGCCCCATGAGTCAGGTTTGCTGTTCAGCAGTTGTGAGGCTCCATTTGGAAATTGTTCCTCCATCCAGGGGGTGACACCTGGAGCTGTGCACTCTGCTCTTTGGGGGAAACCATACACTCATCTGGAAACAGGCAGCATTTTCTAAAAGATGCCTTTCTAAATAATATTTAACTTCTTTAAAGCCATCATATTGGCTTTGTGGTGTTACAAAGTTTATTGGGGCAAGCTGGAAAAAAAAATCCAGTATAATTTACTGTGTCTAATTGATTTATTACATTCCAGTTCATCTGGTTGCTTCACAGCTCTGCTGTGGCCGCTTGCTGTCAGTGAAACTCTGTCTTCAACAAGGGTGGAGAAACTGAATTTTTTTGCAACCTGGGAGTTGTGCAAAGCAGAGCAGGTGACTCAGGAAAGGGCACTTCAGCAAATCTACTGTCAAACTGAAAATCCCTGCATAGAAATACAGAAATGCTGAAGTTAGAAATGCTAAAGTTTCTCTCTGAAATAGTTGTATTTCAGCCTGGTTTGTTTGGTTTGAGTTTATCTTTTTTAACAAAGAAAACTTCTTTTACCCGATTAAACTTCAGAATTTTGGACCTAATGAGAGGTTTAATTACCAGATACAAGGCAGATGTTAATCTCAAATTAGAAATTAGGAGTCAAGGGGATGCCATATTACCTAAGCACATTACTCTTGAACTATTTCTTAGTATTTTCCCCACAGTGTTCAATTAATGCTTTAAAAGTGTCATTATCAGAGTCTAGACATAAATCTGACTAAATCCTGTTTTATGGTGCCAGTTGTAATTGTGGTAGCTTCAGGTTTTTGTATTCATAAAAATGCATTTTCACCCATGCAGTCAAACTATCAGTCTTAATAACTTCAGAAAGAATGAAGGGCTTTGGAAAGATATTGAATTACTGTGAAAATCCACTCAGGGTAATATTCTTCTCACTAAAGAGCAGCCACAGCCAGAATGTAAGGGAGGAAACAAGACCTAAATGCCAAGGAAAGTCTGGCTGCTTTAAAATCAGAGACCTCATTTTCTCCCACCTGCTTTTTATTCAGAGATTGCAAGAAGCTTTTTTTTTTTTTTTTTTAACTCCCAGTTGGGTTTTCAACTTTGAATGAAGTAGTTGAAATGAAGAAAATACTCACTACACCTGTAGCTCTATCAAAACCAGAAGTAATTAAGGCAAAAAGTCTTTCTTTGCAAGAGAAATGGAAAATGCTTACATTTGAGGGGAAAAATGTCAGTATCAGCATTTGCTCCATGGGAAAGACTGAAAATAATAGAGCTGCTAGATGCAGAATGTGATTTCCTGCTGGTTAAATCTTGACATGATTTCCAGTCAGGGGGTGCAGAAGCCCTGAGTTCTTCAAAATAAAAAAGTACCAATTTTTCATCTACATGAGAAGAACTTGCAGAGATAACTTACAGCTCCAGCTACTTCAGTGAAATAACATGTTTGTAAGTTTTGGTCTTCAGTCCTCTTTTATCATTTTAAGCAGATAGAGTTTGTTTTGCTTTTTTTAGTGTCTGGTGTGTTGTGTTGTTTTGTTTTTTTAATCAAACTAAAATCCTGGGTTGTATTTTTGACTCACAATATGTATTTTATTGCTGGTTTTGCCTGTCTTCATGTCAAGTGGAGGGGGTTGTTGTGGCTCCTCCTGGCCTGTCACAGCCATGGGAATTGTGTCAGCACCCAGCCTGGTCAGGGTTTCACAATATTCAAGGTGTTTGTGCAGAAATAACAGTGACCTGCATGGGGAACAAAAGTGGAGAAACCAAATTTGTGTCACATTTTTAGCATTTGAGAGGTTAAGCTCAGTGCAGGAGTCTGTTCCAGTTGAGAACTGGGAAGAATTGCTTCCTTTTGTCTGTCCTTTTTGCAACAGTATGTTTAAAATGTTCATCTTAACTTTCTTACTGTACTGCTTGATCTATGCCTTGACTTAACAGGAAAAATTCAACTGGCAGAAATCACTTTTGTGGAGGGGGAGGTATTTGATGCGTTTGCCACATTGCCTGTAAAAAAGAAACATTAGTGCTTCTGTCCTAATGCAAACTTGGTCACAGATTTGTGGGATTGCTGATGCAGTGTAGCACTCACAAAGGTGTTCAGACTGCAGCAGGATGGAATAAATGATGACCTGATTTGAGAAGAGCATTGATTATGGCCAGCCATAATTGTGGCATTTCTTTTCAATCATGAGATCCATGCTCTCCTGGTTTCCATTTCCCACTCTTTCTCTGATTACAGTGCTGATTTTCTAAAGGTAATTTCTTACCAAATACCAGCATAACTCCTGGGTTAAAATGAAGTTCCTTCAGGCCTACAATTCCTACCCTGGAAATTGCTGGACTTCAGCATGTTTTTGTATCTGTGTGTATATTGATATATGAGCAAAGGGATTTTCAAATCCAGGGATTTCTGCCCTAATAGTGATTTCTGCCTTTGGCTGAGGGGCGTTCTTTGGTGTGTCAGTACAGTGCTGCCTACTGAATCTATGAGATCTCCAGAGTACCCACACTGTGAGCACTAAACGTGTCTGAAATTGGTCATCCTGCTCCTTCCAGGGATAAACATTGCTTCCTGCTCCCTCACCCACAGCTCCATAAACCTCAAAGCCACCTCAGTGTGGTGCTGAACGCAAACTGGCCAGTGTTGGCTTGGCTGTAGAGATCAACATAAGCACAAGTGGACAACCAACAGGTCCCTCTGGGGATGTTTTACATCTGCAACATCCTAAAGTTGTGTGTTGTCACTAAGGAAAGGAGTTCCCATGCCTTGGGTACAACTTTGGGAGTAGGAAGCATGCAAAACTCTGCAGTTATTGGAGGTTTGTTGGCTTATTTTTCACTATGAGCATTCAAAACTGCTTACATCTGTTGTGCTGCTGCTGGTGAATTTGTTCACTGCAAGTGCAGCATGAAATGATGTGTGGGCTGTGCAGGGAGCTCCAGCTGGCTCCTGGCTCTCCCAGGTATCCCTCCCTTGGTGTACAGGGTTAAAGGGGTGCACTGTGTTTGCCAAAGGTGCTCTGTTTGCCTCTCCAGCCAGGATTTTCAGCTGGAATGCTGTGTACAGTTCTTGTGCCCCCAGCACAAGGAGGGTATGGAACTGTTGGGTGAGTCCAGAGGAGACCACAAAGTTCATAGGAGGACTGGACCACCTTCCCTGTGGAGACAGGATGAGAGATTTGGGGCTGTTCAGCCTAGAGAAGAGAAGGAGAAGAGAAGGAGAAGAGAAGGAGAAGAGAAGGAGAAGAGAAGAGAAGAGAAAGAGAAGAGAAGAGAAAGAGAAGAGAAGAGAAGAGAAGAGAAGAGAAGAGAAGAGAAGAGAAGAGAAGAGAAGAGAAGAGAAAGAGAAGAGAAAGAGAAGAGAAAGAGAAGAGAAAGAGAAGAGAAAGAGAAGAGAAAGAGAAGAGAAAGAGAAGAGAAAGAGAAGAGAAGAGAAGAGAAGAGAAGGTTGTGTGGAGACGTATTGGAATAGTATCCCAATATTACTGGATGGAACGTGCCTGGGCTCGTCTGACCCTTGTTGCTTGACCAAAGACGGCAGCTGTGGTGTTTCACCTCAGAGACACCTTTGGCTAGCTGGAAATTGCAGCTGGCACTTGGAACAAGTCCAGACACACAGGAACTCAGGTTTTACCTCTGATGGAAAGGCTTTAGGCGAGGTGAAAAGGAAAAGGAGACGGATTCTGCTGGAGGGTTAATCCAGAGTTTTATTCCAGGGTCACAGATCTCTGAATCTTGGTAACAGCTCCACAGAATCCCGACCGCATGGTCTCAGTGTCCTTTTAAACCCCGGGGAGAGGGGGAGGGAAGGGGTAGGGATCCCACCAACCAGGTAGGAGGGGGGAAATCTCAGGGCACAATGACACCTAGACAGGCCAATGACCCCAGGGCTGAGAAGCATCTTTTGAACTTCACCAACTAGATGATGCCCTTGCTGGAATGTTAAGCTTGACGGACAGCACCCAGCAAGGGGGCAGGGAGAGGGGAAGGGAGAAGGTATTGGCACACCTGGGAGGGACTGGGATAGCTGAAATAGGATATTGCAACACACTGCAACATCTCCCCCTAGTTTTGTTTAAAAAGAAGAGGACTGGGTTTGTGGTGCAGAATGCTTGCCAAACCATGGTTGGTAAATCGGTTCCTCCTCTGCAGGAGTGTTCTCCACTGAGGTCTCCATGTCATCCATTGGAGCACTAAGGGCTTCCAAATGGTAAACTGCAGGAGGGGGAGATGAGCTTGAAATCAACTTGAGAACCATGCGTTTGATTAGTCCAAAAACAATGCTAACTACAATAACAATAGCTAAAATAAACAGTACTAAAACCACAGTTTTCAGAATAGATCCCAACCATCCCGAGAGTCCCCAGCCTTTGAACAGTCCACTCAGCCAGTCGTCAGTTCTCTCTTGATGTCTTTCACCATGGTTTTCGTCTTGTCCATCATGGCATGGACGTTCTCTGCCTTTGATGACAAGTTGAGGCAGCAGAGACCTTCAAATTCTTCACAGCAATGGTTGTGCAGGAGGAGCAGATAGTCTATGGCTGCCCTATTCTGAATGGTGGCTTGCCTGGTAATTTCCTCATCTGATAAGAGGTCACTCGGGGCAGTAGAAGTGAGGTTTGCCTGTTTTGCCACCCAACATTCCAATCGGCCTAATTCTCCCATGCTTTTTGCTGCCGAGATCCACGGCAGAAGAACTGTAATTGCGGTGGCCGTAGGTCTGGACCAGTGAACAATTTCCAAATTGCAGTCTGGGTCCAATTGCCTTAGGTCTCTTTTTTGGATAGCCAATGTATGTGTGTTGTTTTTTGTTTGCCAATGAATTTGCAGCACACTGCAACAGAGACTTCAGAACAACTTTCAGGATCTGAAGAGAACTGCATGAAGGCAGAGAGGAACTGGAGTGACATTACATGGGGAATGACTTCAAACTGGAAGAGAGTAGGGTTAGATTAGATATTGGGAAGAAATTCTTCACTGTGAGGGTGCTGAGGCCCTGGCACAGGTTGTCCAGAGAAGCTGTGGCTGCCCCATCCTAGGAGATGTCCAAGGCCAGGTTGGACAGGGCTTAAAGCAACCTGGGGTAGTGGAAGGTGTCCCTGCCCATAGCAGGGAGTGGAATGAGATGAGCTTCAAAGTCCCTTCCAACCCAAACCATTCTGTGATTCTGTGATGTCCTTTCTTATTTATCTCTGGTGAGTGAACCTGTCTGGGGAAAGAAAGGGAATGTTCAACAGCAGGAGCATCCCAGTGCTGCCATAATCTGCCCAGTTTTACCTCAGGCAGGACACCCTGCCATTGCACTCGGGGTGAGATCCCAGGGAGCAGTTACTGGTACTCAAAATATTTCCCTGTCCTTTAAAGAAGTGCACTGGACCTGCTAGAGCGTGCTGAGTTCTCCAAGAGCTTCTCCCAGCCTGCTTTTGCCCTCAAAGCAAGCTGGAAACTGGACAGTTTTTCAGAACTTGGGGTTGACACACAACCTGAGCAGCAGGTGGGCAGGCAGTGCCTGCAGCACTGTCAGTGATGGGATGGGCTCAAGGCCACTGTGGCACAAAGCAGGGCTCTTGCCCAGGCTGGGAAGCTGATGGTATGTGTGAAAGAGGAAAATATGACACAAGGGAAGGAATAGGGAATTAAGGAGCTAGCAAGGATCTGCTAGGATCTAGCAAGGATCATCCTGCTTCTCCCTTGAGGGAGTTTTATCCAGAGTGGCAATGTGGGGAGAGTTGCTGCCACCAAGCAGACAAGGCCAGGGAGAAGTTTAAAAGTTCCCAAGAGGAGGAACAAGGCTGGCAGAAGGTGTTTGACAGCCATTCCTGAGTGAGTCACGCTAAGCTGTCTGTCTGGAGCCAGGAGGAATTTGCAAAACTGAATAATTGTTCCTATTTATTTCTTAAAATATACAGAATATGTCAGCATTCTAGCTCGTGCGTTTCAGAGTAAATGTCTTGCAGAGAGCTGGTATTTTCCCTTGGTTTTAATCCTTTTTTCTTAGAAATTGCAGTCTTGCTTATCTTCTGCTGCTCCATCCTGCTGTGTCTTGCTGTGCTGGTGGGAGCATGGATCCCCTGCCTCGACTCATGTCTCTGTGCCTTCCACTAAAGATGAAACCAGGAGTAATCTGTGTCTACCTGATTTTGGTTTTCAAAATCAGGCTAATTATGTGTTTGTATGGTTTGTAGAACAATGTAAGTTACAGGGTGTTTATTTTTCCTCTCAATAGCAAGCAGGTAAAAGAAAACTTGAGCTCAAATGCCTGCAGTTGGATAAACCTTGGTGATCAGTAATATTAAAATCTGGGACAAGGTTTGTTAAGGGTGAGTTCTATAAGAGCTCTCAAAAGTATCTGTAAATATGCATATACCCACAAACCCCATCTGAACGTGTGAGAAAAGAGCCAAACTTGCCAAATTCACAATTATTATCTAATCTAAATTTAATAGCAATTAAGGTTTTGTCATTATAGTTCTAAGAAAAAATTAATTTTGCGTTGCTCATACTGAAACAAAAGTGTGAGACTGCAGACTGAAGGATGACAAATGTGTGTATCCAGGGGAGAGGCAACACACAAACACCTACCAGCAGTTGTAAGTGACATACTCTAATAGAAACTACTGTAAGTTTATTAAAACACAAGGCAGTGATTGTCTTCCTGGAGTAAAAACAAGTTGTGGGATGCCTTCCCTGGAAAGCTCCATGCAGAGCCCAGTGATGCCTTGTGAGTATGGGAGGCTGTTTTGTGGGAAAAGTGATGTCAGCCTGCTCTGGTGAGACTCAGCCATGGCATCAGAGTTGTCTGAGCTGGTTTTACCCAGGGAACTCGTGACAGAATCTCTCTGGTTTCCCTGTTGTGAACAGAAAATCCCTATGAAAATACCATTATTTTCTTTGTCAATAATGAGATGCTCGCAGTGAGAGAAATTCTGCAAGGAATTTTGCCTCCTTCTGGGGGTTGTCATGCAGCCAGCAGATTTCTAAGGAAGTCAGGGTTCATTTTGGTTATCCAATCCATTTGTTCAAATAGAGGCAATGTTAACTGAAGGGTGTATGCTGAGAAGAAATTGAATTTGTGCACACTTGCTCTCTCTTTTTTGTGCCAAGTGTGATACGAGGAAATGGTTTAAATTAAATTTTGTAAACAGTAATTTTAATATTGCTGTGTTTTCAGCTGTAATATTGTAGCAGAAGTTAGAGAAAATATAATTTCATCCCTAGTGGTGGCATAAGCACAGTGCTTTTTGCAGCTGTTGAGGAGGCTCAGTCATGTCAGTAACATTGCATTTAGGGCAGAGAAGAGGGAAATCTGCCCCCAGGTGCAGTGATCTGTAGTATTGAGAGCTGGCATTTTTCCCTTCTGGTTGCACTGAGTTGTTTGAATACTTTGGTTTGCTTTGTTATGATATTCTGTGGTCTTCTCACTACAAAATGCAAGTTAAACAATTGATTATCTTGGTATTTTTTCTTAGAGCAACCTGTATCTTGAAGATAAGAAGAAAATGTAAAAACTTCTCATTAAGTCTAATTCTATATGCCTGTGGAATGATCATGAATGCCAGAGCCATAAGCACAGCTTTTTCTTTCTTTCTTTCTTTCTTTCTTTCTTTCTTTCTTTCTTTCTTTCTTTCTTTCTTTCTTTCTTTCTTTCTTTTCTTTCTTCTCTTTCTTTCTTTCTTTCTCTTTCTTTCTTTTCTTTCTTTCTTTCTTTCTTTCTTTTCTTTCTTTTCTTTCTTCCTTTCTTTCTTTCTTTCTTTCTCTTCTTTTTCTTTCTTTCTTTCTTTCTTTCTTTCTTTCTTCTTTCTTCTTTCTTTCTTTCTTTCTTTCTTTCTTTCTTTTCTTTCTTTCTTTCTTTCTTTCTTTCTTTCTTTCTTTCTTTCTTTCTTTCTTTCTTTCTTTCTCTCTTTTTCTCTCTCTCTCTCTCTTTCTCTCTCTCTCTCTCTTTTTCTCTCTTTCTCTCTCTCTCTCTCTCTCTCTTTCTCTCTTTCTCTCTCTCTTTCTCTCTTTCTCTCTCCCTCTTCCTTCCTTCCCTCTCTCCCTCCTTCCCTCCCCAAAGCAGTGGCATCTCATCAGGATGCTGAGTCAAACCCAGGTCAAACTTTTTATTTGATAGAAATAGTCTTATCAAAAATCTCCACGGATACTGAGCCAAACCTATTGACATGAGTGAAAGTTTCTGTGGCTTGAATGCCTTCAGATCAAGCCCGAAGTAAGGAATATATTTCAGACAGATAGTGGTAATAATCTTCCACTCTTGACCTTTTCTGGAAATTGGCTGTGGTACTGTTTCAAGGCCAAGATGGACAACATTTCAAGGAACGAGTTTTCATCTGATTTCATGATGGTACCATTTTTTCTTTCTGAGATCTTATTCCTAGTTCTTACAACTCAAAAGCAAACTTACATCTCTGTGACCTCAGTTTAGCTTAAGCTTCTTTTCCATACCCTTCAATTTTAAAAATTCATGACAAGCAGGATTTTTAATGATCTCTGAATCAGCCTTACACCTCACTGAGGCACGTTCAGGGAAATTAGACCTATAATGTGTTAGAAACTAAGATAATAATTCTGTCATGCTTAGGTTTAAAAGGCTGGGTCTGTAGTAGACGGTTTGTAATGCTGTGTGGGATGCAATTGATTAGCTGTCTGTTTTTACAGCTTATCTGGAGAATCCCTGGTACAGACTGTTCAAATGGGTACCAAAACCGTTGTTACACCTTATTTGCTTATTCTCTCTGACTCACTGCTGTTGATCTGAGCTCTGTTTTCCAGCCTACTTAGACACCTGTGGTTGCCAGTGTGGTTCTAAAATAAATGAGGTCTGAGTGGAGATTGCTTTTAGGGGTGCCATGGCAGAGTCTGGGGACTCTGAGCCGAGCAGGAGTCCTGGGATGCTTTTTTAAAGTCTGGGGCAAAGCCCTGGGTAAATACTCTCTCCATGGATTTTGTGTGGCTTCTGCATCAAGGGGGTCAGGCTCCCAAATTCCTCATCCCAGAAGGAGATGTGGTCCATTGCAGGGTGGGAGCCCATCAATGACCTGTTGTCTTCCTGAATGTTTTCTTATTTGCTACGAATATTTCATTTAGCTTTTAAAAGCTGGATAACCACTGCACTTCTGTCTTTCAGCTAGAAGAGTATTGTGTATTCTGCAAGGAAAAATTATTTCTTAGTGGTAACTGATTACTTCTAAGCATTGATCATAAGATGATCAACATATTTTTTGTGTGGAATGTCCCAGAAATGTCCAGGAAAATAACATGCTCTCCCAATGTGGTAATGTGGTATTTCTGAAGGATTCTAGAATAACCAGATTGGGATCTGTACTTTTATTTATCTGACAAAGAAGTGTAGGCAGGGCCATTGGAAGCTGTCCCTCATATCTCTGCCCTGACTCCTGGGTTTTCTGATCTCAGGAGAGGTGAGGGAACACTCAGGCTAGTGATTTTCATGCTTCTGAAAGAGAAGTAGCCTCAGTTGGGTCATCAGAAAGGTTGGAAGGGTAGAAGGTATATTCAGAAAAAGCCATTTTCTTGAGCTCCTGGTTTCTGCTACTTTTATCTGTCCCCATACTCAGGAAGCAGCTCATGCAACAGGTAGATCTCACTTTGAATAAAAAACATTTTATTTTCCTTGTGCGTTTTTGATGAGCAGTGTTTGTAGAATTCTGAAAAATCGCCAGGAAACTCTTGATGGGCAACAAAATGCCTTTTTTGTACTGCTTCTGACTTGCAGCATCATTAACCCTTCCTCACAGGCAGGGTTTGCCAAGTTTATACAGACATCAAGGAGGCTTAGAAAGCTTCATCTAAAAAATACAGTATTTTAAAATGTGGTGGCAAAAGGTAAAATTCAGTGATCTAAAAGTTTCACTCATTTCTCAAATAGCAAAAGTAGGTAAAATATCAGATTTCAAGGTGGGGACAAGATATTCAGGGGAAAAGATATCTGTAATTGGTTTCATGGGTGGAGGTAAATGTGGCACAGCAGAGATGGCAAAAGCATGTTCAGAAAAACTGCAGGCGAAGGTCTGGAGATGTAAATACTGCCTGCCACAGTTTTTGTTGTTGACAAGGACATTAATTCTCACTGGGTTGGAATATTAGGATCAGTGGACCAGTTTCTAATTTCATGCAAACATCATGAACTTAAGAGGGATTGCACATGCATGACAGCAAGAAATTAATTACAATCTGGAGTTCAAACTGAATATATTGTCTTACAGAATGATCAGTGGCTTAATTTTTAATTTTGAGTTCATAAATAGCTATGTGTCATGAAATGCTGTAATGTGCACGTTGTGCATTTGACTGACTTCTTAATGAATGCAGTCACACTTCTCTGTCACTCTCCCTTCTAATGGCTTTGAACTTGGTGGCAAATTCCAGTGACATTTGGCAGAGGCAGAAGTCTCCGGGAAGTTTAATCATTAGGACTTCCAGTAGACAGCTGGGTAAAGGAGAACAGTAATATTCTGACTTTTGCTGAGGGCCATGTTGTATCTTTTGGAAACCAGGGAATCCATGTGAACATGGGGCTTCAAGGACCCTCAAGTCCAGGACAGAGCCAGTGGCCAAGGCTGAGCCCATCAGAGAGGGTGGTACCACCTCTGGGGTAGTGCACTGAGGAAGGAAGGTGGGAAAGAACTCCGCAGCAGAAACTGTGGCCAGAGAGAGGAGTGTGAAGATGTGGGAGAAGCCCAGCAGGTTCCAAGATCAAAAGGAGGGGCAGGAGGTGCTCCTGGCACTGGAGTGGAGATTCCCCTACAGACCCTGTCGAGGCAGCTGTGCCCCTGCAGCCCATGGAGATCCATGGGGATGCAGAGATCCACCTGCAGCCCCTGGAGGAGCCCACATGAGAGCCTGAAGAAGGCTGTGACCCTGTGGGAAGCCCAGGCTGGAGCAGGTTTGCTGGCAGGACTTGTGGCCTTGCAAGGGACCCGCTCTGGAGCAGCCTGCTTCTGAAGGATTTCACCCCATGGAAAGGAACCAGGCTGGAGCAGCTGGTGAGGAGCTCCTACTGGAGAAGTCCATGGAGGACTGTCTCCTGTGGGAGGGGCTCCCCTCTGGAACAGGGGAGGTGTGTGAGAAGTTCTCTCTCTGAGGAAGAAGGAGCAGAGATGAGTAAGGAACTGACCACAGCCCCATTCCCTCCCCATGCACTGCTGGGTCAGAGGAAATAGAGAAAATCAGGAAGTTGAGCTCAACAAGAAGAGGAGGGGTTGGGAGAAAGTGCTTTAAGATCTGATTTTATTTCTCATTACCACACTGTGCTTTGATCGGTAATAAATGGAGCTGATTTCCCCACAGTGAGTCTGTTCTGCCCATGACAGCAATTGGTGAGTGATCTCTCCCTGTCCTTACCTTCACCCACAAGCCTTTAGTTGTGTTTTCCTTGTCCAGGTGAGGAGAGGAGTGATGGAGTGGCCTCGGTGGGCACCAGTCCTCCAGCCAGGGTCAGCCCACCACACCAAGACATTTTTCTCCTTGCCCTTTTCTTGAGAAGCACAGAAATAAGGGAAATATTGCATCCTTCAATAATCCTGAAGGATGCAAAGCAATTAAGAACTTTTTCATCAGAGCAGATAGATCAAGACCAGGCTGGATTGGGCTCTGGGCAACCTGGTCTGGTGGGAGGTGTCCCTGCCCAATTTGGTGATATTTAATGTTTCTTCCACCCAATTAATTTTCTGATCTTGTGAAAGCAGGGAGAGTACCAAAGTTCCCCACATTTCTCAGTGTGGCTGTACAGGAGGAAATTAAGGTTTTGTGGTGAAAGGTCAATGCTGGGAAGTTACAGTGTTTAAGGAAAACAAGGACAAAAATAAGATTTTACTAGCAGGTCTTTAAAAAAGCAGATGATATGGATATGTTAAAAAAAAAGAAAATATTGCTGAGACTTTGCTGTCTTAGACTGGGGCAGCTGTTTATTTCCCAGATACTTCACTAAGCTGATCTTAATATATATGTCAAATGCAGAAGTGGTGTTTTTCCATGTTTCAGCAAATTCTGATTTCCCCATCCTTCCCTGACCACGGGATACAACAAAACAGCTGCTGACCACCTTTTGCCTGTTGTCCTGTCCCTAAATTGCCTGGCTGTCCTACATGGGCAGGGATGCAGAAAATGAAATAATTCCTAGATTAAGGTTAACTTCTAATGATCTTAAAAGTCAGTTAACTTCTAATGATCTTAAAAGTCAAATACAGTTAAGTGAGGGATTGTCAAAACAGAGACTGGCAGGTTCTGTATCCAGCAGCGAAACTGGAAGGATCAGACAACAGCAGCAGGACCAGAGGAAGTGGTCTCAAGGTTGGACATAGGAGGGATTTCTTCATGGAAGGTGTTGTTAAGCATTGAAACTGCCTGGGGGAATGGTGGAGTTGCCATTCCTGGAGGTGTTCAAGGAGTGACTGGATGTGAGTTTTGGGGCTGTGGTTTAGTTGATGAGGTAATGGTTGGTCAAAGATGGGACTCAGTGATCCTGGAGGGCTTTTCCGACCTTAATGATTCTATGGTGGCCAGCATGTGGGGCAGGATGCTGGTGCAAGAGTGATAAATCCTGTTTTCCATGCCCAACAAAGCTGGAGAAACCGTCTTGCTGCTGTGTAAGGAGGAATGTGTCCTTTGGGGTCTGTAAAACAGCAATGTCCTTAATGTTAGAGACAACCACCAGCCACAGACTCTGCTCAAAGCCAAGAGACTGTGGAAGTGGAGCCAAACCATTTGATTTGAGGATAGATAATACCTGACATTCCTGTTTCTCCTTGTGCCATTTGTGTGTGCTTTGTGCCCCTGTCTGAGAGGGGCCAGGCTGTGCAGAAAAAGGCTGTAAGTGCTGCTCTAATGACTGTCACAGATAAAATCATGTTGGAAGAGCTTCCAGGATCCCCAAGTCCAGCCTTTGAATGGTTTGACACTGGGCACAGTCATCAGCAAAGCTGCTTGCACATGGCTCTGCAGAGGGCAAGCAAGAACTCAAGAAATAGATTGCAGGGGTGGAGGGAATTGTGCTTTTCTTGTTTGTTTGAACGGGCTTTTGAGATAGACCAGATGAAGAGAATGACTCTTGGAAGTGAAGAGCTTGGTGTTTAATGTTTGGCAGTGTTTATTAGAGCGTGCCAGTAGAACAGACAAACAAGTCCAGTGCTAGGGAGTCACTGGGTGCCACAGCTGCCTCCCACATGGCAGTGTGTGAACACTGCTGTGGTGTTTTGGCTGTGTGAGACAACTGCAGCCTTTTGGGGAGGAAGAGCAAGGAGGGCTCCACTTGTTCCTTTTCAAACAGAAGTCTCTGCTTCCCAACAGCTGTTCTTAAAGTAATTTATTAGTGGAAGAAATGTTTCTTTCATCCTTACAGGAAAACACTGGGAGAATTTAGATTATTTATCATGAGCTCCAATACTGTTCCTCTTGCTTTGCTTTGCTTTCTGTGGTAGGCACAATACTGGCTGTGTTCAACCAGGCTTTTTTTTTTTTTATTGCCTCTCTTATGTGCTTCTGAAGTGGGTAGGTTACTAATGATGCAAATGGATG
The DNA here is from genome assembly GCA_019023105.1 of Diglossa brunneiventris. Taxonomy (NCBI): domain Eukaryota; kingdom Metazoa; phylum Chordata; class Aves; order Passeriformes; family Thraupidae; genus Diglossa; species Diglossa brunneiventris. The sequence goes on from CM032352.1 coordinate 5,805,938, forward strand.
TTAATTGTGCAAAAACTAGACACTGTGCCTTGAAAGGCTGTACCTGATTGGCAGGAGAGAGGATAGAAAACAAGCTTTCACAATTAAATTGCTGTAGAGCTTTATAAATAGCAGCACACCGTAAGCAGGTGGTGAGTGAAAATTATTTTATTCCTCACAGCTGTCAGGGACTTTATTTTCAGACAGCGGGTCCACATCACCTTGGGAATGCCTGGTTTGTCAAAAGTATTTGTTACCATCTACTGGTTGATCTGGTCATTTGCCACACTTGCAAAAGCTGAGCATGAAAACCATCAGCAAGCTGTGGCAGAAAATCAGGGTCAAGCTTTTATTTTTTGGGTGAGACCTCGAGACTGTTTCCAGTACCCAACAGGTCAAACAGGGCAGTGCTGGATAATGTGGGGTTTGCAATAAAGCCAGTTGGGTGGCTTGGTAAATAGAGTTTGCTGGGTTAACTTTGTGCTGGCAGGATTTTACTGGATCAGGCTTGTCTAAGCTCCTGTTGCATTCTGCTGGTTCAGACCTTGCCAGTCTTTCTGCCCCTGGTATAAATATGGCACAGGCTCAGAGTTAAGGGCTAATTTGGTGGAATCAAGATTCTACACCAATGCCCATTCCAGATCAAGTTTGTACTGCTACACAGCCTAAGGCTTTTTTACCATTTTACACTTTCCCCTCACACTAAGTGGTATATTTGATCACAGAACTGTGGCTTGACAAGGTGAGAAATTATTAAACCTGCTCCAGCATGGGTTTTGAATGTGGGAATACCTGATTTCCATTTTCATGCCTTGGTGTTGGCCAGACTGATGGTGTGTGTGACCAGCCCTGCTCTTCGCAGGGTGAGGCTCCTGTTGCAGTTCAGGACAGCATCCCTAAAGATTGAGCCCCTGTTTGCCCACTGCTCACTGTGAGTGCAGGGCTCTGTGTTCCTCCCAGCATTAACTCCCAATTATGTGATATTTGTTTGAAGAGAGGTGTGAGATTAGTCTCTTCAGCAAACAATAATCTTCCTGGTGGGCTGTAAATTGTAAATAATGATTCCTTCCTATTTTGGGCAGGGATTTGCACCATCACCAGTTTATTGTGTGAAGACCTGCATGAGGCAGGCTTGGAGAGCACAGTGTGTATTGAGTTGGGTTCCTCTTGATGAATGAGCCTGGACTGTTTCAGGGCTTTTGCTTTGTCCTTCCTCAGAGCTTGCAAATCCACTCCATTTGACTCTTTTGTTGTTTGGTTTTTCTCCTGTTTCAGGACAGTTATTCTGAGTGACGGCCCTTGCACACGCTTCTGAGTGGTTATCATGGGCTTCATTGCCTTCCTGAAGACCCAGTTCATAGTTCACCTCCTCATTGGGTTCGTCTTTGTTGTCAGTGGACTGATCATTAACTTCATCCAACTATGCACGCTGCTCCTCTGGCCCCTCAACAAGCAGCTCTATCGCCGAGTAAACTGTCGCCTTGCCTACTCCCTGTGGAGCCGTGAGTATGCTGGGATGGGATGGGATGGGATGGGATGGGATGGGATGGAATGGGATGGAATGGGTGGGGCTGGGGAGGGGCTTTTCTTGGTTTTGCTTTTGTTAACTGTCCTGGTTTAGGGCAAATTTGGGAGAAAACCTCCAAAGGGGGCCCCTCCAGAAAGCAAACCCAGACAGTTCCTCCCACCAACTGGTTTGGGAAGGATTCCTTGGAGAGAAGTGGAAAGAACCTGTTTGTTTAACAGGCACAGCACCCCCCAGCACACAAAATGAACAATACCAGATGACACCACTCTTTCACTGCTCTGAAAAAGATGACAAATTCAGAAAGTCTCTCTGGGGGTGGTCCCTCTGTTATCAGTCCCTCTGGCGCTGGGGCAGCAGCTGCCCAGAGTAGGCCCCGCTAGGCCACAGGGTGCAAACTCTCGGTGTTCCCAGGTCCCAGTCCGGAGCAGGCTCGAGTAGTCCCAAAAAAGGGAAAGGAAAAACAGTCCAGGAAGAAATTTGGACTGCTTAGCTCAACTAACTAATGAGCAGAAGTAAAAAGCAAGAGCAAAGCAGAAGCAAGAGCGAGAGCAAGGCAAAAAGCAAAGGCCGCACTATGTACAGCCCCCTCTCTGTGTCACACCAGCCGTGGGGGAACAGGCTGATAACAAAACCAAAACAAAACTTTCACTCTTCAGAGCCAGTCTTGAAGGCACAGAACATAATATCCAGCATAAACAGAACATACCAATGGGGAAACAAGCACCATAACATCACCCTAGGACATTAACCAAAAGAAATACATATATGCATATCAATGCAGGACAATCCCCAGCTGGGGAATAACGTGCTGTCACCATATTTTCTGAAAAATCCTTTGCCAGGATTTTTTCTCCTGGGAAGCTGGAAAGCTTCAGCTTCTCCATGTTTTGCTGCTCTAGAATGTGGTCTGGAGATTGTTTATCCAAACATGTGAATTGTTTTTACTTAATGACCAATCACCATCAGCTGTGTCAGACTCTGAGGAGTCAGTCACAAGCTTTCATTATTCATTCTTATTAAGTCTTCTGATGTATCTTTCTTTTTCTTTAGTATAGTTTTAGTATAGCATTCTTTTAATATAATATAATATCATAAAATAATAAATCATCATTCTTAAAACAAGGAGTCAAATTCTCATGTCTTAGCTTGTCCTAGGGACCCTCACAAAAACCACAAATGTGCCATGACTCCATGATACAGAAGGCTGAACAAATTCTTTATTAAGCTATATTATATTATATTAGAAACTATATTACTACTATACTATACTAAATTAAACTAAAACTATACTAAAGAAAAACCCGTGACCCTTTACAGACAGTCACGACACAGCTTTGACCTAATTGGTCAATCAGTCCAAAACAGCCATCACCAATGTCCAGTTAACAAATCCCTTTTGGGTAAACAATCTCCATAGCACATTCCACATGTGCCAAACAACAGATGCAGCAAGTAGAGATAAGAATTGTTTTTCTTCTTCTCTGAGCTTTCTCACTGCCTTCCCCAGGAAAAATCCTGGGGAAGTTTTGCCTGCTGCTCTCTGTGAAGAGAGATGCAGCCACACATGCACATGTATCTGTTTGCACACAGAGAAGAGAGAAATGGTGAGTTAGATGTAGATTTGTTCAGAGCAGTTCAAACAGGTTGGTTTGTTTTTTTCCTGGAGTACTGGGAAATCACACAGAAGTCAAGGGTATAAAGTGTGTTGTCACTCTGTCATTCAAAAAAGTGGGAAATAAAGCTCCTCTGCGCCACCAACCTTATGTGGGCTGATAGGAGCTGTTACTTGTGTCTCAGTATCATCTTCATCCAGTATCAGCACCTGTGCTGAGGGACCATTGTGAGCCTGGCTCAGGTACTGAGCATGTGAGCAGTATTGATCATGGTTTATTGTGTGGGCTGCAAAGGGAGAGGTCTATCTTAAAATATCTCCTGTAGATGTCTCTGCAGCTGAACTGTGTGACAAACTTCAGAATCCACTTACACCCTTCAGTGCCCATCTCTGAGGCCAGGGTCTCCTCTTGTGAGCGTTTTTTTCAGTGGTTCTTCTTCTGCCCATGGGTCAGCTCTGTACTGAGTGCAGCTTCTTTGTTCTCCTCTGTCAGACCTTTGCAAAACTTCCTCCCTGTGGATGGCTTCTCCTCACAGAGCTGGATTTCTGATAATGTGTAGAGTGTTTAGAAGGCTCCTTAGCCCAAATGTCACCTCCTGTTTCAGCAGTGAATCATCTAATTGGTTTCCATTCTCCATCCCTTCCCAGTGTGCATGGCCACTTACCTTAGTGCTCAGCTCAGCATCCAACTCCCACTTTGGGTAAATGAGTCACCAGAATGAACACTGAAATTACAGTTCAGCAGTCCACTGACAGGCACCCACATTTTGTAAATCATCCATGTGAAGTACCACCAACAAAAACTCTCTGAGGTGTCTGGTTCAGTCTCTTTTTAAGCTTGTTGTCCCTGCCTTTACTGTGCTTTTTGTCCTGCCTACTGAGAAGCACAGGAGAGAGGAAATTAAATAGACTACCAAGCAAATTGTCAGGAAAAAAGGTATTGTAGTAGAAGAGCTTAGTAGAAACTTCAAAATTAGTTTGGTTGGATGAGAGTGGGGACATATAGGAGTTTTTATTTTTAATTTGCTTGTAAGAAATTCTTTGTGCTTTTAATAATCTAGAATCTGATCTCATGCTGAAAACTATTCCTGCATTAATAGTTAAGCTTTTCTGAGCTCCTTGCTCCTGTAAGGCTTTAGGCTCAGCCCTTAGTTAGCATTGTGCATAAAAAAAAAAATCACACTTTAAATGCTGCTGTCTTCCATCCTCTAAACACTGGAAATAACCCACACCATTGTACAAAGAGGAGAAGCTGAGTAGATAATTGGTTGTACATAGGATAACCCCTAGTGTGTAGCCTGTTATAAATTAACATCTTGGGAAATTAAACTATGAAAATCAATGTAAATGTTATGTGGGATTGCAGAGAGCTGATGGCCTGTAATGGAAGAGCTGCCAGAATATGCTCTTCAACTGTGATTTATAGCAATTTAGGTAAGCTGTGTAAATGCAGTAGCTCCAGTGTTGCCATTCATAATGAAATATATTTCAGTATGGAGAAGCCTTTTGAGAAGGAGCGTGCAGGTTGGTGTTCTGCTCTGGATGCTACATTTTACTCACTTTCTCCAAGCTGTTTGTGGTTTTAGGCTGAGGGTCTGTAGGAGAAGCTGCTCTGCCCAGCTGGCAGAGGACCAGTGCAGGGAGGGATACAGGTGATCCTTTCTGTGGCTCTGTTCTTACTGTATCTTCTCTCAAGTACATAAAGCCCAGCTTCCAAAGGGGAGCAGGAGAGACTCTATCCAATGTTCCTGACAGACATTTGGGGAAGGAAGCCTCTCAGGCTCTGGCCCCAACATAAACCCATAAACTCATGACAGGTAGTCTATACTTGCAGCTCTCCCACGTCAGCTCCTTGCAGATGAATCACAGCCTTGGAGAGTGCAGCGTGTTTGGGTTAGTCCTGTTGCAAAAATAACCTCTCAAATGTTGGTACTTCCAGCTGAGGGATGTGCTGTGCCCCTTGTTTGCTTTGTTTCTGGGGGGCTTGTGATGCTGTAAATGCTTTGGTGTGTGGGACCCCCAGCTGCAGGAGTGGTTGATGCCAGGTGTTGCTTATTCCCTACAGGAGCTGTCCTGGGCAGTGCAAGAGTTGCCATTCCTTCATTCAGAGGGATTTCTTGTGTAGCATTGACAGGATCAGTGCCATGCAAAGGAGCTGTAACCCACACACTGAAAAAAGGAAATGAGCCCACTCGTGGTTATAATTACATCATTTGTCAGCACACTTGTAAAGGACAATCTGTTTCCTCGTGTTAATCCTTTGGCTCATCAGCCCTCCTCTCTCAGTATGAACTCTGGCAAATCCTTCACTGTTTTAGGGAGAAAGGTTCTGCAGAAAGTCACATCCACACTGGCTTCTGCATTTTTTTCCCCCCTGATTTTGAAGAAACACACCCAGGTGATTATAATTTTTATAAGAAAATGTAGCAGGTACTGGAGGTGTTCCTTCTTGGTACACAGTCAGCACTGGAAAGGGAAAATTGCTCAGAGTACCATGATGTGTTTGGTACCACTGCTCCATTCTCCTGGCCACCTGCTTGGAAGGTGATCTGAGGACACTCTTGCTGTCCTCTTTCCCCTTTTACTGAGCCAGGGTAACCAGAGAAAAGGAAGGTGAGTGAACACAAAGCATGCAAAGCTGGGAAGCAGTGATAGAAACCTGTACCTGGTGTAAAGGAACAAGACAATTCTGTCTTTCCTCTGCCATATTTCCAGTTGACTGGGGTTAAGCTCTCATGGCCAGCAAGGTACATAATTTTGTCATGCCTCCAAATGAGCAAGTGCTGAAAGTGGTACAGGGGAATAACCTGGTGGGTGAGTAAGTGGTCATGAGTGAAAAAAACAGTGCTAGGTAAGCTCTGTACCCTGAGTAGACCAGGACTATTATTCACCCAAATCCTGTGTTTGCCTTCTCTCTGGAGTGGTGCAAGACTGGATCCCAAACTCCTGTTTAGCAGTGTGGATAGATGACCTTGTCTGATCCCACTGATCAGAAACCCTTGTGCAGGAAGGTGCTGCCCTGTTTGGCAAAGCCAGAAACTCCCAATGGGAAGCTGAAAAACCTCCTGGCAGAGCCTGAAAAAAGGAACAGAACCTGCAGGTGTAGTCATGTGGGAGGGGTTGGACTCTTTTTAACTGCCATATTTGTGCAACCACATTTTTATTTCAACCATATCTCATTGAAATGAAAAAAATACCAATGACTACAGTTTGCAGGGAAGCAAATCTTCCTACTGGGAGGATGAACTATTCTCATACTTTTTATAGTTGTCCCATGATGCAAGCAATGCCTTCCATCTGCCTCAATGTACTGAAATGAGGGAAATAAGCTAACCATAGCAACTACAGTCAGTGCTTGCTGAATTTAAGTGGAAGGGGGTTTTATGATGAAAAAAGGGGAGGTGGAAAATAAAAAAAGGGTAACAAATGTTCAGGGTGGAATAACAGTTGCTGTGATACTTTAAAGTTGGAGTAAATGGAGGGAAAAGGACTCATTCTTTTGCAGTAAAAGAAAGACAAAATTTGCCATTCCTGTCTTTGCCCAGGTATTTTGATAAATTAGCTCAATTTTCTGCTGTTTTTAACTCTGTGTTGATGATCATAATGCAGAACAGTTAGAGCCCTGTGTTTTAATATTAAAATCTATCACAGAAGATCTATGTCACTGCATCCCTTTAAAAGACCTTTATTGTTCTGTTTACCTCCATAAGGCTTGTTTCATGTGGAGTAAAAACATTAGGCTGCATCTATGCATAATTTCTATTCCACCTGGGAGGAACTGTGCTCATTTAGTGGAGCAATCCAACAGCTCCACTGTCTGTTTTCAAGCATAAAAGTCTTTGGGCTTTTTTTTTTTTAGTGGTCATCAAATTTTGCATTTGTAATGCAATGCCCAGACATGTCACTGTTAAAAACTTGCTGAATTATCCATAATGCATATGTCTGGTGCCTTAAATACTGCTTAGGGATGGCAATATGGTGTGGTCTGTACCCTTCCAAGCTTTTGTTTCATTTCTGCTGGGTGGGTTTGGTAAGGTGATGCTGTTGGGAGTCAGGAGAGGCTGGGCAGTGAATGGGGCTGAGGAGGAAACTAAATGCTTTCTGTAAGAGGTACCCCTAACTCCTCTCTCCACCTTCATCATGTTTGCTAGAGTTGGTAATGCTGCTGGAATGGTGGTCAGGCACAGAGTGCACCCTGTTCTCAGACGAGGCCACAGTGAAAACCTTTGGGAAGGAACATGTCATCATCATCCTGAACCACAACTTTGAGATCGACTTCCTGTGCGGCTGGACGATGACGGAGCGCTTTGGAGTCCTGGGGGTATGTGGGCCATGAGCCTTCCCCTCCTCTGCAGGGTGGCAGGTCTGCTTAAAACCCATCTATGAACAGTTCCTTTGCATTTAAGTTCCCAGATCCAGCTCCATCATCTTAGCTTTAATGTGTTTGACTTCGTTGCACAAATCAGCAAATGACATTTTTGGATTGTCACTTTTGTTTTCTCTTCAAGAGTTCCAAAGTTCTTGCTAAGAGAGAGCTGCTCTATGTGCCCCTAATTGGCTGGACGTGGTACTTCCTTGAGATTGTTTTCTGCAAAAGGAAATGGGAAGAGGACAGAGATACAGTCATTGAGGGATTGAAACGTTTGTCTGATTATCCTGAATATATGTGGGTAAGTGTTGAGTCTCTCCTCTGGTATTGGCTACTGGAAGTGAAACAGTGACAGACCAGTGCCTGTGGCTTTGTGTGTCTGGAGAAGGTGTGCTCACTTCCAAGAGTTGTCACAGAAAAGCCACGATCTGTTTCAGGAGGTCTTTTGGGCTATGCTGGTAGAAAAGTGCTGTTTGCCTGTTGGTAAGGGAAACCATTTGGGAAACAGTTCAGAAGCTTGAGAATCATTTATAAATCAGGCTTGTGTGATGATAATGATTCTGTCCAAACTTATTCTTGCCTATTTCAAAAAAAACCCTTACATTTTATTGCTACATCTGTATAACATTTTCTCAGGTAGGCTGAAAAGACACATAAACAAAAAATCTTTTTTGGAGAAGTGAGTGAATTTGACTGCACAGGCCATGGATTTTGATGGAAAGTTCCTGTTAGTGTGTTCGTTGATCTGTGAAATTGCAGGTTTCCCAAAAAGTCTCTGTGAGAACATATGGCAAGCTTATATCTGCTTCTGCAGTTACATTTTTTCCTTTTTATTTTGACATTATTTAAAATCAAGGGTAAAACATCTCTGTTTCATTGTGTGCAATGCTGTTAAACTTCACTGCAGCAGCACAGTGGTGTAATCAACCCATTAACCTTCTTAGAGCTTTGAATGCAAAGGTTTTGATAAATTCCCAGTTTTGCTTTTATAGCAGCACATGTAATGTACAATTATTTGGCTTATAAAACATTAAGGGGCTTTTTATGCATTTTAAGCGAGTTTTCAGTATTATCCAGTACAGCTTGTTAAAATGAATAGTGAAACATTAAGCCTTAACTAGAACATTGTGAATGCATTGTAATTTTCTACCATTACAAAGACAGAAATCTGGATAATGTATTTTAAGCTACTTAATTGCTTGAATATATAGATATGAATTATATTGAATATATCTTTCTGATGAATGTGGGGAAGAAAAGAAAGAACAGAATAAACCCTACCAATTAGAAAATCTCAAGACTGAACTGGAGCTTCAAATCTATACATTTTAATGATTCTACAGCTGAGAACCAAGGATGAGTCTCTAGGGAAAACAACTAGAAAATATAAGTGCAAAATGTAGTTAGCATTGATTATTTAAATCAAGACTTCCTGCTTGGTAATTGAAATCATGATTAAAATTGACTTGAGTGGATCAATTTCCTAATTTCTGTGCATTCTAAATGCCACAATTAGGGCTGTCTTTTTGTCACCTTAAATTTGGTACAAGTGTTGTTTAATGTAAAGGTAATGGTAAATGAGCTGGGAGTTGGTGCTTATGCCTCATGTACTTGGTAAAGAGATGACACAACTGAAGTGTGTGCACATGTATGTTTATCTTGGACAGATTTTCAGTATACTGCTGGATTTCTTTTGATATCTCAAGATATCCTTGGGGTTTTTTTTGCTTTTGTCTTGCACAGTTTCTGCTGTACTGTGAAGGAACTCGTTTCACAGAGACCAAGCACCGCATCAGTATGGAAGTAGCTGAATCCAAGGGGTTGCCTAAACTGAAATACCACCTGTTGCCCAGAACCAAAGGTTTCACCACTGCTGTCCAGTGTCTCAGGGGAACAGGTACTGCCAGACTTTGCAGCACTTGTAATTTGCTGTTTAGCAGCAGCATAGTCTGCTCTGTGGTTTGTTACAATTAGTGAGCTGGCAGTAATGAGGGATCCAGCATGTCAGCTGCTAATTTGTAAATTGCCACAGAACTGTCAGATAACCAGTCTTAAGAAATATTAAAAACTTTTTTATGTTGCTTAGTTCATCAAGTCATCTGGTGTTTCACAGAGCTGGGAGTGTCAGGGGGCTGGTGCAGATAAATGTGGTGTGAAAACACAGAATAGTGGAGGACTCTGACACATCTTTAATGCAAGGCTTGCACAAGGCTCTGTTGCTGTCTCAAGCAAGGATGCCAGAAGGTTGTAATAGCCCTGCTGTAATAGCCCTGTTTTATTTGTTTTTTTTTTTCCCAACAGTTTCAGCAGTGTATGATGTAACACTAAATTTCAGAGGAAACAAGAACCCATCTTTATTAGGAATTCTTTATGGAAAGAAATATGAAGCAGATATGTGTGTAAGGTGAGCATTTACTGATGGAGGTGAGCCCTAAGATGCATAGTTTAGCATGTTGAAGTGTATTCAGATTTTACAGGGTAATTTCCTTTCCTGTAGTCCACTTCTCCTTGTCCTTCAGCCTCAGTGATCCCTTGTAGTAAATAGTCTAAAGCTCCTTTACATGCCAATTTCTCTCCCTCATTCACACGGTTTGATCTGCAGATTAAAAATTTAAAAATGCTGAAATTCAGACATCCTGTGAATGAGGTGGGACATTGCTCACATTTCTCACTATTCCTTTGCCTCAAAGAGTAGCTGCTAACACCTAACCCCATGCAGCACATACACATTTGCATACACACACACCTCTTCTCTTTCTTGCTTTCTCCTTGCTGCCTTCTGCTTCAAAGGCTTCCTTGTGATCATAAAAACTACCAATCCTGTTGAATTTCTTCTTTTCCCTTTTATGTTTGTACCTGAGACATGACCTGGTTATTCTTTCCACAGTTCTTTAGACAGTTTGCTTCTGCTTCTCTGGGGGATTCACCCACCCTTTGGAAAACATCGCTGTATTCTGGTGATGGGGCTGATGCTTGGTTTTTTAAAGTTAAAAAAAAAAGCCTTTCTCCTTCCCCCTTTCTCCTTTCCCCTCTGGCTTTGAGTCTGTGTGTTGCTGCAACATCCACAACATTTTAGTCTCTCAGCTGAAAGATGACTGTGGAGCTGTCCATGGAGAGGTGGAGTTGCTCATTTGCAAGGGGTTTCATTTTCACTATTTACACTTGCCAAACATATTCCTGATGAGGAAAGTGAGCAGACAATTTGCCAGCCAGCAAAACAGCTGGTCAGGCAGTTCCACCTGTAATTCCACACTGATGGCAAGTGCATGTAGGATATCTGCCTGGATCTGAGGTGCACGTGCATGGATGCACATCTGTATAATTATTAATTATACACTGAGCTGTGGCAGCCTTCAGTTAAGTATCTTTTTTTGCTAATGGAGGTGCAATTTTCTTTCATTTCTTGGAGGGGTAATGGGAAGAAAGAAGAGAAATGTAGTTTTCAATAGAGTTAGAAGAGGTTTGGGTTTGTGAAAGTCTGTTGCCAGGTAAAATTACTAATTGTACTCTACAAATGGGTGTGCTTAGATAATTAGGTTAAAAATATGTTTGTGGATGGAATGAATATTCTCAAGGTGCTTTTCTACACTTTTTCTCTGTTTTGGGGAAGAAGCTATGGTACTGAGGAGATTGTTTTTACAGATGTTTTGCTGAAAATGGAACATGTCCTTGTTGTGCTAACAGACTTAGTGTAGCTCAGAGAAGGGAAGCACATAAGCTCTTGTTCTTGGTATGTGCAGACGTAGCTACCTGAGCCCAGGTAAGCAGCTTAGCTCTGCAGTGGATCCAGTCTTTATCCTGACTGCCTCCAGAGGAAATAACCTGGAAATCACCAAATGTGATTGCTGTGAGTCCCCTCTAGTGGTGACAGCAACACCATGTCAACTTCACCAGAAAGCTTTCAGCAGATGACTTTTCACTGAGCTTTTATTGAGTATTATTTATGTGAATTGAGCAATTTCTCTTGTTAGGGCTCATGTAAGTAAACCTGCCAGATTTCAGTGTTCGGTGTTCAGTTGGCTTACGGAATGCAGAAATCATTAGAAATGTGTTAGAACAAATTCACAGAATCATAGAGGGGCTTGGCTTGGAAGGGTCTAGAAAACAGAAGAAACAGGGGAATGGTTGGCTCTTCACCACTACAGAGAGACTCTGACAAGGCACCTGTTCTCAGTGAGGTCAGGTCAGGTCAGGGCTGGCACTGGGCAAAATTGTCACACACCCCCAGAACTGTGTGCCTCAGTCTGTGGGGCTGCAGAGGCAAAGAGGGACAAGTGCAGTCACTGCAGGTGTTTGCCTTAGAGATGGTATAAAGTGAATGTTCAGTTGCCTTTCCCATTAGGCTTCCAAAATAGGGTTTTCACTACCAAAATGCAACCAACAATTACCCTTGGGTTTTCCACTTGCTTGTCTTTTCCCAGCTCCGAGTGCCTCAGTCTGAGCTCACAGGAATCAGCCAGGGGTGGATCTGGTGAAGGAGGAACAGTGTTTGAATGGGAAATGATGATTTTACTGATGTGCTCTGACACTGACAGGAGCTTGTACAGTTTCTTTTGTCTAAAATAGCACCCAATTCCCAACCTAAAACCTCAGCTTTTAAGCCCCAGTTCTCTGTGTTTAAGACCTCTGCCATCAGTGACGCTATTGGCAAAGATTTCTGCCCTTTAGTGAATGGAAGAGACATAAAACCAAATACCTGGATTTTCCCTTAATTCTTTTTTTTTTTGCTTGTCTTCTTTCCATTTTTTAATCTCTCTACTAAACTAGGAGATTTCCTCTGGAAGATATCCCTCAAGATGAAAAGGAAGCTGCAAACTGGCTTCATAAGCTTTACCAGGAAAAGGTAAATAGCTTTACTTTCTTTTCTGCCTTTTGGAACTTGCACAGGGGAGTGTATTAAGGCAGTGAGTAATACACACTCTTGCACTGGATGGAGAGGATATTATGTATAACTAGGCAGCCATCCCTCAAAGTGCTGGAAGGAGCAGGACCAAGGAGCCCCTTGGCAGCAGAGGGCTGGGTAGTGAGGTCTCAAATTGCCAGGAAGCACAATAGAATTCAGAGATATGCCTGAACTGTGGAAGACTAATAGCAATCCAGTGTCTTTTTACATTTTTCAGCACTTGGATCTCTGTCATGCATTTCTAAAGGCTCCATTTTCCCTGTAGGTGTTTTTAGGCACTTGAGAAGAGTGATAACTGTCTGTCAGGGACAGCAGGTCCCAGCTTTCAGCTGCAATTGTTCTTTGCTTTCATTTTTCCTCCACTGTCACTTTCCTTCTGCCTCCTGCTAATACTTCTGCAGTGGTGTGTGACATGGGACAGACAGTCCCTGGGATCTGCTGCCAGGGACTGATAAAACATGCCCAGCATGCCTTCAGATGGCTCAGAGCTCTTCCTTGTGTCATTTCTTTTTCTAACCTTAGATGGTTAGAAAAATCCATTTTTCTCGACCACTTTAACCCTTCTTGACCAGATTTAACACTTCTGTGGGGAGTAGGAGAGACCTGTAATTGTTGTCCAGCCCTAAGTGGTGGATTATTGAACTTGAAAAGTGTATCTTGATTTCTGTGTTGCTGATCTTTGTGGGAAGACAGCAGAGCACAGAAACCTCAAGTATCCTGGGCTTTCCCAAGCTATGATGACCTGTGCTGCAGCATTGCCATTGCTCAGTCTCTAGGTAGGCAGCAAATTGTTCTGAATTTCATTATATTTATTTCAACCTAATTTGTTTGAATATCTGAACTCTGATTCAGTTAAGGAGAGAGGTGTTCTTACAAAGAGCAGTAGCTCATCATCTTTTCCCCCCAACTCCCCTTAGCAGGTCTATAGAACTAAAGAGTCTTTGAGGTTGAGAACGGTTTCTAAGAACAGAGAGTCCAACTGTCAACCCAGCACCAGCACCATGTTCACCACTAAACCATGTCCTCATGTGCCAAATCCATAAAATCCATAGGGTTTTTTTGAACACTTCCAGGGATGATGACTCCACCAATTCCCTGGACAGTCTTACTGCTTTACAACCCTTTCCATAAAAGTTTTTTTTTTTCCTAACGTCCAATCTAACCCTCCCCTGGTGCAATGTGGCACCATTTCCTCTCATTCCTCCTAATGTTGGCTGTGCCTCTGTTCACCTTTGTTGTGAGGTGTTGACAGGGAGGTATTGCTTATGGACATGGGTATTACACATATTGATCTTAGTGTTAGCAATACTTTGTAACTGGAATCCTCTCATTCCATTTATTGCAATGACTTTGTAACTGAAATCCTCTTGCTGCACAGAGGATGTGTCCTCCAAAGGCTGTTTTTGGCAAGGAATGCCTTACGCTTCTCAGCCCTTTGTAAGGGAAATTTAAAAAAGAAGAAATAAAAACAAGAAATAGCTGGACTTGAGCCATCCTTGGCAATGGCTTGGAAACCTTAAAGAGCAATCTTACAGAGTGAGGGAAGGTGGTGGGCACCTTGTTCCTTTGAGTGATGTGTTCCAGGGTTGCACCTCTGCAGCTCAGCCTGGGCTGCAGTGGCTCTGTTACAGGGTTGGGATTGGGGCTGGTGTGGTGCTGACTCTGTTCTCAGCTCATTCCTTGCCCTCCCCTCCTGGCTCTCCATACAGATTTTTTTCTGCTGCGCTTTGCTGAATCATGCTGACCTTTCTGGAACTAAAAACAGGAAGGAAAAGCACCCAGCTAAGAGGGTTGGTAGTGTCTGAACTGGTCTCTGGCCTGAAGCTGCCTTAAATTCTTAAGCAATTTACAGGCAAAATGAAGGTATTTGGTAGTGCAGAGGATGATAAGGTTTCAGTTTTTGATGGTGTCAAAATTGCCTTCAAAAGGCTTAAAGGTCACTTGGACGGTGAACAGAAATGCCCAAATAAGCGACAGCAGATGGAATTGGGTGCTGTGCACTCTTGATGAGTTTGTAGCACAGCTGTCATTGATGTTGTCCTGGAGCTGACTAATCTATGAACCCGTTTTCTTTTCTCTTTCCCCAGGATGCTTTGCAAGAGATGTATAATCAGGAAGGTGTATTTCCTGGCAAGCAGTTTAAACCTCCTAGGAGACCATGGACTCTCCTAAACTTTCTTTTTTGGGCCACAGTTCTCCTCTCTCCTCTCTTCACATTTGGCTTTGGAGTTTTTGCAAGTGGATCACCTCTCCTTATCCTTGCATTCCTGGGACTTGTAGGAGCAGGTAATAAAAGCAGAGAAGATGCTAAGCCCAGTGTGACACATAACAGGATCCTTTACCTACAATAAGTTCTGTGTGTTAATTAATGAGAATGGGGCTTGGAGGAAATATTTGGAGCTCACTTATTAGTCTTTCTGTTGTACAGCATTTTTATTGTTTCAAAAGCTTTAATCTGGCCAAATTTTCCTTCATATCTTAAGCAAAAACTGTAGTGGTAGTAGGTGAGTCGTGTAGCCCATTATTATGGTACCTGAAGGAAAAAATACTTTCACTGGACAACTTGTCTGTGAATTAAAAAAAAAAACAAAACCAAAGCCACCAGCACAAACAAAAATACATAAATACCACCAAATTTCCTCCTCCAGCCCCACAACAAAAAACCCTAACAATAAAAGAAGGGGAAGTAGAGGGAGGGGATATGCTTCAGTGTTCATTCTACGTGTCCTGTTAACCAAGAGAAGCAATAATTATATTTTTAAATCTGGATTGTCTCTCTCTTTGAGTGTCATTTGACCTGTGATCCTGTGCAGCCTCATACAGTGCACTGTTGGTCACTGCTGACTTGGGGATTGGGTTTTGCTCGTGTGCTTACATGTAACTTCCTGGATACTTGGTCTGGTTTTAATGTGCCTCTCATTTCTCTGTTATATTTTAAAGCTTCCTTTGGAGTTCGTAGACTGATAGGAGTAACTGAAATAGAAAAAGGCTCCAGCTATGGCAACCAGGAATTCAAGAAAAAGGAGTAACTGACGGCTGCAGATCAGCACATATAACCAGACTATGGTATCAGATTAACTTCAGTTAAAAAACAACAACAAACACTTAGAAACTATCTTTTTCTTAATAACTGATGACTAATATTAATGAATAAAACTTGAGCCAAGAATGAAGAAGTTGGAGGCATCGACTGAAGAGAATGCACCAACCTTCTGCCTGTTCAAGGATTACTGTAGTCAAGCTGTGGGAGAAAATCTGGGGTGGGGTGGAAGAAGAAACTAATTTTTCTTGCTTTGTTGGGGGACTTGGGGTGGGGGAGAAAAGAGGGCATTGGCCATGGCCACGTGTATCTTCAGATGACTGAAAACTGGTTTCTGTCAAGAGCACTACACTCACTTTTACAACAGGAGCCATTGAATGTTTCCTCTTGCTAAAGCCAATGTAACATTTATTGATTTCCAACTTCTCTTACTAATGAGCCAGGAAAAAACACCTTCCTTAAATGAATTGACAGGTGTTCATTGGGTTAGAGTCTTTTTGGCTGTGTTGTCATGGCTACAGATGAAATCCTGTTTGTACGTTACACTGACACTTTTTATTTTCAGGTAACATCTTAAGACTTCTGTAATGCAGGAGAATGGATAGTGGAGTTTGGCAGCAGTGTGCTATCCATCAGCACATCCCATAGAACAGATCCAATAGGATAACATTCTCATCCATATCTCCTGCTAACTGCTCAAGGCTGTTTAATTTCTAAATATTACTTCAGTCTTGAGTGCTGTTTGCCCTGTTCCACATCAAACATGTTCCATAATTTTGAATCTGTTTGGTCTCGTTTGGTTTTTTTTTTTTTTTTTTTAATTAGTGGCTGGCCGTGGGATTTAGAGTTGTGTAAAGAAGGATTTTTTTTCAATTCTCCTTTTCTTTCTCATTACCATTTTTTCTCATTCTTTCTACCATTTATTTCTCATTACGTTTGCATCTCTCATTACCAAAGTCCAGTTCAGCCAACCTCTCTCAGTAAACTGGGAGGCAGCACTAGAAATCAGCACAATAGTTTTCAAAATGTCTTCTTTTGTAAAAAATATGAAAAGGAAAGGTCTAGCAGTCAAATTTTGAATGCTGGTATCTCTTGAACTTCTAATGAGAGTTTCAGCATGGATTGAGATGGGGCCAGGACTTTACCCTGTGTGTATCAGGATAGGGTGTGCTGCTCTTTTGACTTGATCATGCTTTAGATGTTCATGTGAAGTTTTTTGCAAGGTGAGCTGTGCTGTTAAAGCATTAGAAAGAGTATAAGGTCTCTTCAGGGATTTTAATTATCTTTAGTTTTGCTTGTTGACATTTTAGTCTTTTTCACTGAAAATTAGAGCTCAGAATCATGTCTGTACCTGTCTCCCTTTTTTCCTTCCTTCCTTTCCTTTTTTTAACAAACGCACATTTGGAGGTTTCTGTAGGTTGCTGCTGTATGCATAGCTGGGGAATTATTTGCAAACAGATGGTAACTGTACCTGTATGTTCAAGTCTGAAGGTCACAATCTGCATTTGGCTGCTCACAGAAGTGGGTGAAATGAGTTGCAGATCTACAGCTGAGGGCAGAAGCTAACCCTCAGGGTCTGTATCTTTAACCCAGCTGCCACTAGAATATTTATCTCACTTTTGTAAAGAGCAGATTTTATCAAAGCACTGGTTGTTGTTTTCATCTTTGCTCCAGTAACCAAGATAAGAGAGTAATAATTTACCGTCTTTCTGAATTTGCTCTTAACTGTTGGAATGTAACCTCTTCTCCCACAGGTTTTTCTGTTTTCAAACACTGGAAGAGCAATTTTGTAACTTAGAAAAATATTTTACTTGGGGTCATTAATCACTTGTTCTGTCATGCACTTAATTTTTATTTGTGGTCTTTTCAACAAGAGCATTTGAAGGCTGACCTGAGTTCTGTCTGTCTCCTGTTAGACTCCACCTCGCTGAATCCTTGTACCCAGACCCCCAACGTTAGTGTGTCATTGTCCCCTCAATAAATCTTCCCTAAGAGAGGGGCTGCAAGTCTGTTGCAAATGTTAGTGGAATTTGAAATATGGTTTGGGAATTGAGGAGAGCAGAGCCTAGCCATAATTCTGTTTTCCTTGCTGGATGTTTTTGTAGTTTGTCTTCAAATACAGTCAGACATCCAAACGCTGATAAAGTTAACTCTGGCTTTTCCCTGTTTTTAACCAGAGGATTGAGAACAGTGGGGGGTTCTTTTTCTTTCTTTTTTTTTTTTTTCTTAAGTAATTCAGTAATGGGTATAGTTCTTGCTTCCTAGAAAGATGTTACAAATGCTGTATACTTGCTTCCTGAAGATGATATTGAGTATATATGAATTGTACTGGCTTAGCAGAAGAGGCTTGCTAAGCAGGCTGACCATTGACTATGTTTTATACTTACATTTTGAGCAGTATATTAATGGGCATGACGAGAATTTCACAAAATAAATCCCTTCTTAATGCTGAGAAGAGGGGAGCTGCTTAGAGGAGAAAGGAATTAATAGCCTTTCTCTTTACAGGATCCTTTTCTCCTCTTAGTGCATGTAACTCCCTATTCAGGATCATGGGATTAGTGCATGTACATCAAGGGGAGAATAATCAACATTTCATATTTTCTTATCCTAACTTATTGGTCATGCTTTCTTTTTGAAAATATAATAAATACATCATCAGATACTTAAATTTTGCTCTTCTAAACAGACATATCAGTAACACTTGAAAAACTGAAACTACAGCAGTGCACAAAACAGTACAAAACCAACACGAATCTCTTCATTTTGAATTTTATCTCTCAAATAGGGTTTTTATACTCGCGCGCGCACACGTACACAGAGTATGTATCAATTAAAATGACTGGAAATAGCTGAAGTTAATGTCACTAATGAAGATTAGCAGGTGGATTGGATTGGAAAAGTGAGCATAGATTTTATATCTTATTTTCTTCTGGTTTAATAGAGCATAGCTTGTATATTTGACTACCAAGCCCTTTAAGAGCAATAATAAACAAAAATATATCATGTTTTTCGTCTTTTGCTTTTCAACCATGTTAGGTTTAATAAACTTACAGCTATGGGAGTGTTTTTTCTCTCCACCTTTCAGAATTTTCATTTATTGCTTAATTGTTTGGAGTAAATAGAGTTTTCCAGTATGGACTTGCAAGCTGACTGCCATGGAGTTCAGCATTGACTCCAAAGAGGAATGGTTCTCAGAATAACATGGACAGATGATAGATGTGTGCTCTTGGCCTTGGCAGCACTTGTCATTGTCACCAACAGCAATGGTGCTGCTCTCCAAGTGGGATTTGCCGTTCCAAAGGAGCATCATGTTGACCTACATCTGAGAACCTGGTGAGAGAGCTTGGGGACTGCTGGCCACGTGGCATCTCTGAGTTAGGAAGGCACAAAGAGCTGATGCTGAAGAAGGATTTGCTATCCAGAGGCCTTGGCTCGGTAGGATTACAGTTCTCTCTTGCTCATTGTGGGCTGAATGTGCTCTTGCAATTGACTTTGCATCACTGAGCAAAATATCTGTCTCTGGCACAAAGAGCATGGGCAATGTTCCTTTGTTCTGCTTTAACTTATCTTGAAGGGCTCTACACTCAATTGCTGACCAATGAATCTGACTGCTGCCTGTGTCCTAATTGCCTGGTATTCACAGGAAAAGTGAGTGTGACTGCTCACTTCCACGTGGTACCTCTTGTCTCCATCACTGATGTCTGTATATTTGCTCACCTGTATCTTCTGCAGATGGTTTGGTTACAGCCTCTTAGCAGGAACTCGGAGCTCTCCAGTTCAGCCAGTCCTACAGCAGATGTCTCACATGGCTGGGGTTTTCTCTTCCTGAATTTTGGCACTGGTTGACAGCTCTAGGTCTGAAGTGACAGGGTGGTGTTTGTGTTAGGTGATAATGCAACTTTGCTGCTTCAAAACAAAACTTTTAGCAGGGAAGAGAAGAGGCCTCCCTCACACAGGCCCTCCCTACCTGGCAACAGGTCCCTCTGGGGAAAGGGAGTTGGGTGAGAAAGCAAGGGAGTCACCATCCCTGGGATATTTGCTGAAAATACTGTTTCTGTCTTCAGACTACCCCAAAACCTGGTTTTGCATCATGTACCTTTTGAAGAAATGTGGGGTTGGAGGCTTTTAATAATGCTGACTTGACACTACACAGAGTGTTTCAGATTGAAGACATAATCTGATGTATTTTGGCATCTTGGAGAAGTATTTGCTAAGAATCTAAAGCCAGAAGACTTGGGAAGCCAGACACTTGGGAGGACTTCACCGAAGTGTTTCGTGCAGATGCTGGAGGCCAACACAGATCAAAGTGAAGAATCCATTCCTTCATCTCCTTTGAAGATGAGATACAGCAGGATAGCTCACAGCATCTCCTGGATGCCATGTGCTTCTGTCCCCTGGTGTGAAGGTTCTGATTCCCAGCAGACAATTGCTGCAAGTTTTGCTGTGTGCCTGCGCAAAGAAGCTTGTCCCTGTGATGGGAATGCTGAATTTGTACTCCCACCCAGTGTGTCACAGCTGCTCGTTCCCGCATTCCTGAACCTTCTCATCATAACAGGCGGCTCCAGGGCTGCTGGTGCTGAGGGAAGCTGGGATTTGAAGCAGGTGACAGCCCTGCTGGGAGCTGTGAGGGAGAAGGAACACAACTGGAAGGAGCAGGAACACTGACAGATCCGACCAAATTCTTGTTCTGAGAAAACTGAGTGATCACCAGGAGCTTTGCAAAGCAGAAACAACTATGTGGGAGACAAGCTCTGACTAATGTGGATGTGAGACCTCAGTGTAACAACTTACAAAATAACCCTTGCCATGTTCACGTGATTTGGGTCAGAATTCCTCCCGAGGGCTTGTTTCAGATGGGGGCTCTCATTCTGCCCTGTTTATCTGATTGTCTCTGCAGCAAGATGCTTGCAGGCTGTTGGTTGTGTGTTATTTACCTGCTGTGGTTTGGAGTGAGAACATTCTGGAAGTCAGCGTTACAGGGTCTGTGCCACGTGTGTTAGCCCCCAGAAAAAGTTGTGAAAATATTTCATACTTCAGAATTGGGAAGACATGGGATTGGCATCTAGGACAAACATGTTTCTCTGATCCTTGGTCTCTCTAGGCTTTTAGAAAGCTGCCTGTGTTTCTTAAAATGTTATACCTGTAGTTACCAGCCACTGTTCAGTTTTTGGAACTGTAAAGAAAGATTATTTGCGTACTCTCACTGTTGAGAGCACTTGAGTGCAGATAGTCTATTTCTATAAACCACTAGCAGAAGCAGCATTTTATCTTTTTAGGAGAAAAGTGAATTTTAAAATTAGACACTTCAGCAGCAATCAGAATATAATAGTACTTTTAAAATTTAAATTTTAGAAGTATTCCCTAATGTGGGGGCTACCACTACCAATTTTCAGTCTTACACAACTTTTTTCATTTTGGCCAGCGTGCATTCTTAAGGAAAAACACGCTGAGTTACAAATTACTAAAATACAATTTGCGAAGGAAGGAAGAGTAGGTAGCAGAGCCTAATCAGGAATTAAATTTTACACCCCAAGGCATGAGCGGGTTCTGTGTTCCTCCTTTATTCCGTGCATGTGCATCTGTGCAGAGAGCCGAGCTGTGTCCCTTTGTGTCCCTTTGCTTCAGCTGTGTCCGAGCTGTCCCTTGTGACATCTGAATGCTGAACTCGCCTGAACGCCCGGCGGCCGCTGCCAGCCGGCGCCTCGCTCACTCCTCTGATCACCAGCAAGTACTGTAGCTTTAATCCAAACCTTCTCTCCGAGGAAAATTACCCTCCTGGAGCTGACTGATGTGTTGCAAACCTGTCATTCCTGGAGGGAAGCGTAAGTCACCAGATGATCATTATTAGCCAAATCTAACGAGTAATAAAAGTGTATACAGGGTATGCATTTACTGTGCATGTGTATATATTTTTGTACATTTTTACAGTTGTTTCCTACACTTGATTTTATGATGTTCAGAAGAAGTGTGTCTGAATCTGGTGAAAAACAAGCTATTAAGAAAACCCAACCCTGTCACCTACTGTAGTTTTTACAGAGAACTGTGCCCAAACAAACACGCAGATTTACAGTGCTATGCAAATTTTACTTTGTAAGTTGTCTCTTAAATTTTGCTTAAGTAGTTTATGCTGTTTTTACTGGGCTTTCAGCAAAAAGATGAACGCAAAAGCCTCGTCTTGTAAAATAAAATAGCTTTGGCTGTGTGAAAGTACTGTATATTAGAATCTCATTCATGCTTTCAGTTGTTTATTTAACTGTATGTGATTTTGTACATGCTATGATGGAATAGAGGGGGTTTAATTGTGCTTGAATGAAATGGTGACTGCCCAGCATCTGGCTTTTTTTCAAGTGTTTATTGATCAGTCCATAATGTCACTGGGAGATCTGCATCCTTTTCCTACTTACACTCTGTTTTTTGTAACTAAACATGTACTAAGGGCTATTTTCTTTTTGCTTTGGTTGGTTTCATTTCCATTTATACTTTCTGGTCTCAGTCCTGCAAACTGACACATGTGAGTGCCACATGTCTGCAGCAATTACCTGGATGGATCATTTTGCGGGGATGGGAGGCAAGAACAAGATTAACCCTATGGGCATTCCTTGCACAAAGCCAGTCCTTGAGAACTGCAGAGGGATGATTCACTACTGAGGCACTTACAGCAGCAATGTATAAAATTTTACATGGCTCCTCCAAAAGATCAGAATAGGAAGGGAGGGGCCTTCCCTTTCCTGAAGAATCCTCCAAAGTAACCCCAAAGCTGTATAATCTAAGTTGAGACTGCAGCAAGGCAGCAAGGTAGGGTGGCTGTACGCAGAGATGCTGTAGATTAAACCAATTTTTCAAATCTGACATCTTTAAAGTTCTTATTTTTCACTAGAAGATAAAGCACTTCCTCCTGTGTACACCAGCATCATACACTGTACCATGCTCTGTCCCCTGGACCATCAGCTCTTCTTTAGCTTTATGTGATCCTTTAGCAAATGACATTTGTGTGACAGTATCACATTCCTGGGTCATCTTTTTGTTACCCTGCAAGGACAGGGTTCTTGGTTTCTCCTGTAGGTTTTCTCTTCCCTGATCTGTTCCCCTTTGAACAGTCTAGGTTGGGCTGAACTGCCTTAAAATGACAGATGAATGGTGTCATGTGTCACTGTGTGGGAGGACCTATTTTTTGTGGAGAGGATAGGCTTCCATTCTAAGAGTATGCAAGCAGAACTTTTTTGTCTTCCTTTTGGGTTCTCATGAATACAGCTTTTCTTACCTCAGTGCCTCTATTGGATCTCCTTGAATCCATAATTCATTTTTAGAGGACGATGATTTTGATCTGGAACCAACCAGTGTCAGACACTGCAACCACACCTGTAAGAAGCACTCAGCAGCAGGGTTTATGGGTAAGGGCAGGTCAGTGGGGCAGTGTGGCACTGCAATGTTTGACAGCCAGCAGTGCGTAAGGGAGCTGTGGAAATGGAAGAACACATTTGCTCCATGGATGAAGGCACAGGGAATGTTGTTAGGTGGTTTGTTTCTGTGCTAAGCAGTCCACATCACAGTGGCCTTCAGGCTGTGGGAGCTTCTTACACACCCTCTCTTTAAGCTGCAAACTTGTTGGAGGCTGCTTGTGTTGGTGGCACTTTCTGTATGTACTTTCATCTCGCTAATTCCACTCTTTTTCTTACAACACTGCATTAATATATATGGGAAAACAGCCTGGAATTCCATAAAAGCAATGCTGTGTTCTCAACACCAGATACAATCAGCTGCTGCACTGGGAGCAAGTTCATAGTTCAGATGTGCCACCCTCCTGAGTGCTATGTTGGGCTGGGGGCCTTTGGGGTGAGGAACAGGCTGATGCACTTTCTACATGCTTCTAAAACTGGAATCCATTCCTGAGGGGCTTGACAGAGTGCCTCTGTGAAACAAAACCTTGTGTAACGGGATTTTGTAGGTAGATAAATGTTAATAACTGTGGTGTGGGTTAATGAAATACTGTCCTGGATTTCATCACATCCTATATTATATGTTAGAGTACAGTGCTCTCTGCCCAGGTTCTTTTAAGCATCCCACATGTGGAGGGGATAATGTTTAATTCCCCCTCTCCTTGTGTGACTGGAGGAAGTGTTTAGACCACCAGATGATCCACTCAGCTGTTGATGTGAATCAAAGGCCACTCCTGGTCCCTCTTGTGCAGAGCTGAAGTCAGCTTGAAGTGCCACAGCTGTGGTGTGTCACACCCCACAGCAAGGGACCTTGGCAGGCCTGAGAGGTAGGGCTGGTGGGAACTTCATGAAGTTGAACAAAGTGAAGTACAAAGTCCTGCACCTGCACTGGGGCAATCCCAGACACACCTATGGGTTGGGTGGGGAAGGGATTGAGAACAGCTCTGCAGAAGAAGACCTGGAGGTGATAGCTGAGGAAAAACTCAACATGAACTGGCAGTGAGCACCCACAGCCCAGAAACCAACCTTGTCCTGGCTTCCATCGAAAGGAACATGGGCAGCAGGTCCAAGGAGAACATTCTCCACCTCTGCTCTGGTGAGACCCCACCTGCAGTGCTGTGTCCAGGTCTGGTGTCCCCAACAAAAGAAGGATATGGAATTGTTGGAGAAAGCCCAGAGGAGGCACAACATTGATAAGAGGACTGGAGCACCTCGCCTTTGAAGACAGGCTGGGAAAGCTGTGGCTGTTCAGCCTGGGGAAGAGAAGGTTGTGTGGAGACCTCAGAGCACCTTCCAGAGTCTGAAGGGGCTACAGGGAAGCTGGAGAAGGACTCTTTGTCTGGAACTGCAGTGACAGGACAAGGAGAGATGGGTAAAAACTGAAAGAGGAGAAATTTAAGTTAGCGGTAGAAAGAAATTCTTTACTGTGAGGGTGGGGAGGCCCTGGCACAGGTTGTCCAGGAAGGTTGTGGATGCCCCATCCCTGGCAGTGTTCCAAGCAAGGTTGGATAAGGCTTGAACAACCTGGTCTAGTGGGAGGTTTATCATCAGAACTAGATGATCTTTAATGTCCATGCCAACCTCCTAATATTCTATGATTGCATTATTCATCCCCAACACGCTCACCTCCACTGATCTCCACTGAGCCTTCTCTCCTGCGAGGAGTTACAAAAATAACATATATGATAGCAACACGTTATATGAGATCTGTGCACATGTAGAAGTCCCCTATACTGCCAACATCACCATGTCCTGCTGTGATTAAGGTTTGTGCCAAAGGGACAGTGCTGCCATGATGAGGCTGCTGGGGCTGGAGCTGGAGTTGTGCCCACTGAGCTGACAGGGCTGGAGTAGGCATTTCTGCTCTCCACTGAAAAGACAAAGCATGTTGCTTCCCAAGGCATTTAAGAAAGCAGAGTGCCAAAAGCAGGTGTCCTGTGCCACCTGTGGTCTCTGCCTCTGTGCAGACATGGCAATGACTGATGGGATATTGAGAGCTCACTCTGAGGACAGGTTCTTTTATTCTGCTGTGGCTTGTGGTGTGAAAATGAACTGCCTTTGTTGTTCGTCTTGCTGATGTCAGGCAACATTTGCAAAAGCCAAATTCAGCGCTGGCCTAGTTGTGACATCTCTTTTTTTTCACTTTTGCAATGAAGTTACAAGTAGTTAAGTGCTAGGGGTTGCCCCATTTATAAGGAAGATCAGCAGAAGAAAGAAACGAATCAATTTAGGAACACATACAAATCTCCTCCCACCTTTGCTGCAATGAAATATGAATTCCATAAGTATTTTCAGGAAAATGCTAATTCTTGTTTGCTTCCTATCAGGTCAGAGCTCCTTGTCAAAGGTAGGAGACTGCTGCCCTTTGTGCATCAAAGCTGCTTTGTAGGTGATAAAAGTAGGGTGCACTCTGCCACAGAGCTGAGCTGATCCCCTGAAGCTCCCTGGGAGAAAATCCTTCTCACTGAGGTTACT
This sequence comes from Diglossa brunneiventris, assembly GCA_019023105.1. NCBI lineage: Eukaryota > Metazoa > Chordata > Aves > Passeriformes > Thraupidae > Diglossa > Diglossa brunneiventris. Next base: position 5,831,280 of record CM032352.1, read on the forward strand.
CCTTTCTTCACACAACTGCTCCAAGTGTCATGTTTGACCAAACAAGGCTGACTTCTTTTAGGCACTTCTTTCTCCCAGCTGTGAAAGCTTTACGTCTCCCAGCTTTACTTTAAGCAATTGCACAAAACTGAAGTATAGGGAAAATACAATTGATGCTGAATGGGCAGGCTAAACTCTTTCCTGTTTTGCTGCTTTCTTCTCATGTTCCACCTAGCACATAACCATGTAATTCCCATCATTTACAAAGTTTTATGGCAAAATTCTGATTTTTAAAAAAAAAAGTAATTATTTTCTGTTATTTAAAAATTCGAATGTTTTCACTACAGAGCATTTATTGGGATTATAATGGCACAATCTGCCAGAAGCATGCACTGCTTCCTCTCTGTCAGCAGGCAGGTTCAGAGCAAGACTCTCTAACTGAACACAATAAAAGAGTACCTGGCAAATTCCATATTTCTTTTCTGATTAATTTAAGGATGGAGAAGACCTCAAACTGTTAAGAAATGCTTTTATGAAAAAACTTTTGAATATTCTTCAGCTGTGAAGACACAAGACACAACCCTGTGCTGCAGACTGGAACTCTGTATTTTTGGGGAGGGAAACTTGCTCACACCAGGGTTATTTCCCTGCTAGATGGGAACAAAGAAACCACATCCCCCCAGCACCCCTGGCCCAGAACTCCAGTAAGATTAGAAAGGCAGGCAAGGGAAATCTGCAAATTTGTTATTTCCTGAGAGTGTGCACTCTTTTGCTGGCAGCCATGCAGGAAGGCAGCTGGCCTATTTAAATTAAGTAGTGCACATAATGGAACATAAATTATTGCTGTTAACTCTAAAGCCATAACGTGGTTAGGGAGAACAAATTGCACAGAAGCAATCCGGGGGGTTTTGCTTACTCTCAAAGGGATCTCAGTGGAGTAACCTCTGGAGCTAATGTTAGGTCTGGGAATTTTACAGGCACTAATAGGATTAGGCACATGACTTCCTTTTCAGTCTGATGGGAGTCAGTGTTTAATTCCCTTGGGCTTCTCACAGATTTCAGCACAGGTTCAGAAGTGTCACCCAAACAATCAGTACACCCAGATTTTCCCTTCTGTGTCCCCCAGACAAGGAGATTTGCTATTCCACCCATTAGAAGGGTAAAGGGCCTTGTACTTAGCGTGCAACCTGTGATAAAACAGTACTCACTCCCACTCAAGATACAAAACAAAACATCATAACTATTTAGCTCCTTTACAAAAATGAAATATCAGAATTTTGTTGTTCCTCTTGCAAGAGGAAACCTCATTTCTCAACAGCTCACTGAGGCGGGTTCAAGCTTAGTTTTACTCAGCTTCAGTTTGGTGCTCAGGGCGAGGCTCTCAGTACCTTCGTGTCTTCAGGCACAGCTGAAAAGGACTAACAGGATGTTAAAAGTAGTGAAGGTTTGTTTGCAGTGCTGCTATAGGACCTGGATCTGAGCAGCATCATCTGTTTGAAACATTTGCTGCTGTATTATTTGGGGGATCAGAGCAAGAATTGATAGCAGATTTCATTGTCCTTTCTCTCCTATCAATGATATATTTTGTTTTACAGCTGTCTCAGTAGCTTTATTCCTAAGAGCACCAGGGTCTAATAGGATCAAAGCCTGGAATAGAAACCTGTAGTGGAAATATCCTTTGTGGCCTGGATGTCTTTATGATCTCAAAACTTATGCTACTGCTGAGTCTCTGGTTGTTTAACTCCATTCCTTCCCCATGAAATCACACATACCCTGTCAATTTAACCCTCTGAGAGGATCCTGCTGTCATGGCAGGATACAAAAATAAAAATAAGCATTCTGAAGGGGAGGATTCTCATCAGAATATTTACTTCTGTGCTTATTATGAATGGCTTTCTGGGCCTCTTCTTCAGACTTCATTATTCTTGTAGTACTTCAATTTTGCCATCCAGGGAGGACCTGACTAAGATAAGCTTGCAAGGGAATCTAATTTCTAATTAATAATGCATTTTAATTTAACAACTAATAATTTTACATTCCAATTTGGAATTGAGCTTTCCCTTGATGAATGTAGAGAAGAGTATTTAAATAATGGTGTAATTCACTCTAAGATTCCCTCCTTCCTTATTCCCATCAGTTTTACATTATCCCTTGGACATGTGTGAGCTCTTCCTCAGGGGTGTGATGGGCAGAGATTAAACAATCATCCTTAGACAATCCTTAAAATAGATCCTTATTGTCTAGAAAATTGAATTAGGAATTTTATGGTCTCATTCTTACCAACTTCAGTAGTCTTCAGAAGCTACTCCTAAGAAGGATTATAAATGAAGTAACAACCCAGAACTATGATATGTTTGTACAAAAGCATAATTACTAAAGGTGTATTTTAATAATGTTTCCTGTAATGTGCTTTTTAAAGTGACCACACATCTACGTTTCTAATCTTGTAGTAAGTAAAAATGAATAGAAATGAATATATTCTGGAGGAAAGGGTTGTCAGTCCCCAGCTGAGAGAGTCCAGGTGCAGACTGCAGAGTACAGCTGACAAAAGAACTGTGAATTACCTTGTGAGCTGGGAGCTCTCTGGCTGTGCACAGATTAAATACACTGTGCTCTCTTCAGGCCCTCATGGCAGGTCATGGCCAATTTCCTGTGTCTGGTGATGAAATCACCTTGCTGGTGGTGGTACCAAAGCCCCTGCACTTGAGTTGTGCATGGAAACATCCCATGGGGGTGTCCCTTTACCTCCCCCTTTTCCAAGGAACAGCCAGTGTTCAAATGTTTATCTTCCTGTGCTTCTAACTCCCCCCAGGATAGGTTAACTTTTCAGATAAACAACCCTTTTCTTCTGAGGTCTCCAGACTCAAGAGGAAGTTCAGAATTATGTTGATGTGTGACCGTCCTGGGACTCTACCTTGGGCTCTCTGCCGCTCATACTTGTGGCATAAATGAGAATGAAACTCCTGACACAAATCTCTCTCATGAGTGAGGAGAATTATTTCCATTTTCACACAGTTTGAGCTGATGTTCTCATGACAGCTACCACAGCTCCATGCTCAGCAGGGCTGGATTTCAGGGAAAAGGTGGGTGCTCAGGGAGCAGAGGCAGGTGATACAGAGAAATAGCATCCATTTCTCTAAAAACCAGGGACAGTGCTGGATGCTCTCAGTTTGAATCTTGCTGTTCAAGACCTGCTAATTAGCCCTGTGCCTCCCTGCTGTCAGATGAAATGTTTCTGTTTTGCAGCTTGGGTCTATCCTGAAAATAGTCCAGAGCTGCAGGAACTCCTGGGGCTTGAGGGCCTTCTCTGCCTGCTGGCACCTGACCTTGTTTCTGCCCATACTGGTTGAAAACTTGTTTGGATTTCAGGGAGCTGTGAAAGGCTCCAAAATCACTGCACTATTTCTAGTTAGTTACTAAACATGTTTGAGTGGCTTGGGAAATGGATCTAAATGACATGTTGGGGGAGAAGAAAAGGAGGCAAGGGCAGTGGTAGCTCAGCTGCAGATTGAATTCCTCTGGTCTTCAGAATTAGCTTGGAGTAAGGGCTATCACATCTGCTTTTTCCTCTTCTTTTATGTGATTCATGTGGTACAGGGGGAGCAAGAGAAGTTGCTGACACCATTAGACATGTAACATTAACTTCCTGGTAATGATGTTTATACTTTCCTACTCAAAATTTCACTCTTTGAACTTGTTCCTCTTTACTGAGGTGGGTTGGTGTGCTTGTAACACACTCAGCACTTGAACTGAGTCCAAATGCCTTTCTCATGTCTGCAAGGTAGAGCTGCTCTGATAACTCAAATGTGCTGCCTTTTTGTGGCATCCTCCCTGGATGAGTAGGATTTTAGAGAACTATTCAAAGCAAACTGTTTGGAGGAGGAGGAAAGTCTGTCTCAAGGGGTGCTAGAAGAGAGGCACTGCCAGGAAAAGAGGTTTCTTGGAGTCCCAGAAGGCACAGACTGATGTTGAAAAGGTTGTGAAGATTATGCTGGGCAAATAGCAAGGGAGATAGATTCTCGCTTCCAGGCTAGGGAGCATCTCCTCCTCCTTGCTACAGCTGCTCTGGCCTGGCTTGCTGGCCAGTATTTCTGTAGACTCCCTTCTTAAATATTTTCAGCATTTCTATGATGTCTCTCTTTTTCTCTCCCCTTCTAAAGGCTGTTTACTTTTCCTGACCCTTCTTGAAGGTCTTTGATTGCACATTTCAATTTTGAAATGGTTTTTCCCTCTGGTTTGCCTGTGGTCATTTACAAGTTTCAGAACAGGGACACACAGCAGCTCTTCCACAGTTACTGTCACCTTCTCTGCATTCCCATATTTTCCTAACTCTGGTGATTGGCAACAGTTCACAATACACAGCAGATTCTGCTGCAGAAATCTATGGATGGAATGAAAATAGAGCTTCTATGGAAATAGGTTCCCCGTGCTGGTTTTGTTGCTATTAAATACATTTCTGTCAATGATTAATTCCCAACAATATGAAATAAAAAGCCAGAATTCTGATTATTATGTACCACGAATGATTTGTGGCTGACATACTAATTCAAAAATGTGGCTTTTGAAGTACTAATTTAAAAAAGGAATTTACAATCTTATAAAATTATTTTCCCAAATATAAAAATCTTGTCATTTTTTTTCTGTTTCTGCAGGTAGCTGTGATTTCATGAAATTAGTTAATTAAAACCAGAATTCCTTCAGTTAAACTTTCCGTGCTTTTTGGTGACATTTTCTGACTGCTGCCACAAGTCAAAGTGAAAACATAAAACGATGCATTTGCTTCTCTCCTGACTCCTTGAATAATTCTTGCTTTGGGCTAAAGTTTCCCTCACTATTTCTGTAAAACTTAGTTACAGGTATTATGTTGATTTATTTTTAATCCCAAACACTGTATAGAGTGATGGTCATCTCAGTGGAAACCCATGGACTTCCATATCCATTTCTCCCTATATATTCATTACCAAAACTATCAAACAAAAATGTAAGAAATCCCTACAAGCAAAGATTTATCCTTTAACCTCACTAGAAAAATTTGTTTGAAGTTTCCCCAGAGGCGAAAGTTGATGCTCAACCTGAAAAGAGAGGTTTTCTCCAGAAATTCCCTCAGTTTTTCATTCCAAACCTTGCTACAGTTGAACATTCAAATATTCATCTTCCCCATAAAATTCCTCATCTGTAATCATTTTCAGGTCAGACAGAACTTAAAACTTTGGTAAAAAGGCACATGTATAAGCTCTCTCTTACCATTCCACCCAGGACTGTCCATCTACGGGCCCAGTTTTAAGTAGTGGTGGCAATATGTCAAAGTCTGGATATTATTTCATGAATATCTCTGGAATAATCCTACACCATGTCATTGCAGGGAAACCAGCGTGATCTGTTAAATGAGATTATTGTAAAAAACAAGCAGACCTGGACACTCTCCTCCTCCAGCAAGTAGGTTGGGATAGGCAAGAGATTGTGAGGGGACTTTGCTGGGCCAGCTGACCCCAGCTGGCCAAAGGGCTTTTCCTTACATACAATACAATGCCATAAGGTCACGGTCACCAGTAAAACTGGGACAGAGAAAGGGAAACTTCTGGCTTCCAAGGTGGCTCCTGCTTGTAGAATGGCTGCTCTGTGTGTGGGAGGTAGTGAGTGATTTCCTTTGCTTCATTTCTGTCTCTTTCCTTCACCTAATAAACTGTTTTTATCCCAAACCATGCGCTTTCCCATTCCTGTTTTCTTTTCTTCCCCAGCCCTGCTGGGGATGGGAGAATGTTTGTGTGGCTGCTGGCCAGGCTCAACCCACTACATCCAGCAGAAATGTTAGAGTGTGGTCAGATATGGAGAATATAAAGATAAATTTTTTCATGGCAAATCTTTACTTGGATTTTATATGAATGAGAGGATACAAGAAATTCATGACTGCTATTACTAGCAAATCCTGGGATCTACCATGACACCCTTGGGCCCTGGTTATCTTACAGACAGTCAGGTAACACTGGAGAAGGGGAATCAAATTGTCCTGTAGACACTGCTGGTTTTGTCTTCATCCTGATTGAAACCTGGCATAAGAATTTTCCTCTCCTCCTATCAAACCCTCACCTGCTGGTGATCATTTCCTTTCATCAACACCATTCTTTCTGTTTATCTTTTCTCTCTCTGCCTCTCCAAAATAGGATGGATGTCATAATTCTGAAACTCAGCAGGAACATTTTCAAATGTGGATTTTCCCCTGTAATGGACATTGCATCAAAACATAAGGCAATTAGGGATACACTTAAAGTGCTTTCCTTTCATTTTACTGCTGCTTAAATATTTGAAAGAAATTCACCAAGAGTTGTCCCAGTAGAGACCTGAAGACTGACATCATATTTTAGGATTTAATGTTATAACAAAGAGCCAGGATTTAATTAACCTTCTTTCTCTTTGGGAGACCTGAGACACGGGATCCAGTTCCTCTGAAAACCACTGCAGCTTCTCTTGCAGTTACTGAGCTCATTAATCTCTGTGATATGGTTCTTAAGGGTACAGCTATGTTCCATTTTGATCAAATGCCAAATATTTCACAGTGCAATTCCTTGTCCTGCCTTGCAGAGCACATCATTTAAACAAACCAGTAACAGAAGAGGAGCAAGAGAAAAAAGAAAGAAATGGAAATTCAGGAGAGAAAAAGGGTGTGGGATATGCTGACTTCCTCTGTTTGTCTGACACCTGTGCCCCTGGGTTTGTGCATATGAAATATGATAGAACAGGACAATGAGAAATTTAACCCCTGGTTTACATTAACCACCACACAATATACACAAAAAGCACCTCTGAAACCAGTTTCTTTCTCTGAAACAATTCCCACTTTTCAAGTCAGACTACATTCCTCCTCTAGGAGGGAGAGCTCCCAAAAGCCACAGAAACTGCCCATGAAGCTAGCCTAACCCAAACCCAGCCAAGTACTGATGGGACTGTCTGTGGCAGTGGTTATTGGGTGTATAAATCTCTAGGTCATCAATAAGAAGAAACATCACAGAAGAACGGCTGTGCAAAATTTTGATGGGAGAAATTTTTGAATTCTGTAAAAATGCTGTTGCAGAGAGAAGCTGTGAACTGAGGAAGAAGTGATGAGGCTGCACAATCAGAGTGCACAGACAAAGTGAAAGCTGGAAGAAGAGACACCAGCTCCTGCTAATGAAACAGTTAAGGAAGTGCAGTTAAACCAATGAGTGTGATGTACAGTCTGGCTGTGGAAATAGAATGACTTTATGTGCCTCGTTTTGGGAGAGAATCTATTTTTCTGAGGCTGTTTTTCCTGCTAGAGCCCTGCTTCTGTGAACATCCCAGAGTGTTGATGTGCTATAGCCCTGCTCATCAGCACAGGCTGTGGAGTAGGGATGAAAAGAAAGGCTGCTGTGCACTTCTGTTCCACACCAACCTGAAATCCACAGGAAAATGAGATGCACCGACTTGGAAACCAGGAAACTCTTCCTGGTTTAGTAAAATACATGCAGTCTTTCCAGCCAGTCATACAAATGCCTCTTAGATTAATCTGCTCCTTTATACTCTGCCTCAAAGTCAAGATCCATCTCAGAGGTGACCTACTTGGGCACTAAGCCTGTAGCTGGAATAGAAATGATAATGCTGATACGTAAAAGCACTTGTACAGGCTCTGCCAGGCCATCAACTACCTCAAATTCAGCTCCTCCTCTCTTACTGACTCCTCATTCAAAGTGCAGGCACAATTTTGCCCTGCTAGTGTGGCAACAGAGAAGTTTTAGGCACCTGATACCCAGCACTCTGAAATGGTGAAGAGGATTTGCTTGGCTAAAGAGACTGATTGGTAGGCAAGGATTAAATTTTGTCTTGCCATGCATGTGAGGTTGAAAAATAGGAGTGAACTGTAGCACCACAGTGGCCTGGTGTCTGTAATGATTATGTTTTGTGGATACAAGACTAGTATTCACTTAAGACATGTAATGATTTCTAGTAGAGGCAGAGAGTATTTTAGCTGTTGTAAAGGTAAAAGGAAAAGCAAAATTCTAGTTACCCTTCAAGTGGTCCTTTTCCCTCTTTTCCCCAGAAGGAAAATTCCATCCACTCATTTCAAAATGCAAGGTAGAACCAGAAAGTTGTTGAAGTCCCAGTTTCCAAATGCTTGGTTTTTTTTTACTCTGTGTAGTTTGCTATAAAAGATGTACTTTTCCCATCAGAGACCAGTCAATTTCACTTCCCTGTCAAACTGACTTGCAAGTATTTTTAGCAATTACACACCTGAGACACAATGAAAAGTTGTTTTCCTGAGTCTTCTTACCTATATTAATGAGCCTGTCTTGTTTTTTGGGGAGAAGATGGTTTAGGAATAAACCACAAATGGAGATGTATTTGCTTCTCTTGCTATCAAAAACAGCAAGCAGGGCTAGGACAGGGGTTTTCTTTTTGTTGGTTTGTTTGTTTTTAATAGAAGCAGCTATAGTGCAACATAAAAACTAGAGAGGAAATTGAATTATTTATCAAATTCTGTAGAGAATAAAATGTTAATCCCAATGAACTATTGGCCTTAGCTCTAATCTCTGAGAAAAGGGGATAAATACATTTGACTTGGGCTTACCTGTTCACCTACCTGTGCTGTTCAGGACCATTTGACAGATGCACAAAATTACTTTGTGCATCTGAGTTACTTAGGAGCTTACTGGGAGGAATTTCTAATTTTTTGCAAGTGCATAAAGAGTGTTTTTTCTTTTCTGTTTCAGCGAATAATTTTTGCCATACACTCATACTGTAAAACAGTGTTTAAGTGCTGACATTTTAAAAATAAAATTGTACCATCATGTGCCTTGACTCTCACAGCACAAAAAATGTTTGTGTCCAACTGCTCACTTAAACCTGAAAATCAGATTAAAAAATTTTATTGTACTATACAAGATTCTTAAAATTTGACTGTGGCAAAGAAGCAAGTTACAACCAAGGTGAAAGTGAATTTCTGTGCAAATGTTGGTGAAAATATTCAAATAGGAAACAACTAATAATCCCCCAGTAAAATGGCAGAGATAAAACTGGGAGTATTCAGCAATATTAAGGGATGAAATATGTTACAAGGATGCTGTAATTTTTTTGAATCAACATTATAAGTCCAGAAAATAGAGTTAAGGTTTTACTGAAAGAAAATTCTAAACAAATTGACTTCTAGAAATATTTGAACACCCAAACCATCTGAGCACAATGTCACTGTGAAATAAAGAATTATGATTAATTCACAGATTACTTACACTCCTACCTGAGGTAACATTTGGCTTTACACATGTATGCAGTGTTTTCCATTTTTTATCCCTTATGGTAGGCTACTTTCAATATGTTCTTCTAGATCTTACTCACTTTTATTTGAGACAGTAAAGGGCAAACCCTGTAAGTTTAGGATTCTTTATTCTGAAGAAACTGCAGATGACCCAGGTGAACAGCAGATTTATTTAAAAGAAAGGAATAGCCTCTCAGTCTAAAGTAAAACAAGGGTAAATTTTATGGCTCTAATATCACTAATTAGACCCAACAGGAGTGTAATGGGGTGTTATTATTTCCATGCTATTATCTCCATGCATTTAAAACCCTACATTATAAACCATTAAACTTCAAGGGCCATATTCACTTATATATTTAAAGTCAGTGGAAAATATGATCCTTAACACACTTACTCCCACTGAACTAGCCAGGAACAGCCATGGGAATGACACATCAGGCAGCTGCCCATGAAGTCCACCAAAGCCTCACAGAAGTCCTGCAACGAATTTAAATAAGATTCATTTTAATAAAGAGCATCTCTTTTATGAGGAGAACCTGTGGGAGCAGGGCCTGTTTAGTCTAGAGAAGGCTGAGATGTCATCCATACATATAAATATCTTCCAGGAGGATGCCAAGAGGATGGTGCCAGACTCCTCAGTGGTGTCCAGCAGCAGGATAAGGAGCAATAGGCATAAACTAAAACACGAGAAGTTTCACCCCTACACAAGGAAGAACTTATTTCCATTGAGGCTGGCAGAACTCTGGAACAGCTGCCCAGGGAGGGTGTCCAGTCTCCCTGTCTGGAGACATTCCAGACCCATCTGAACACGTTCCTGTGTCACCTGCTCTGGGTGACCTTGCCTGGGCAGGAGGATGGACTGAGCGATGTGCGGAGGTCACTGAGCGATCTCCAGAGGTCACTGAGCAATCTCCGGAGGCCCCTGACCGATCTCCAGAGGTCACTGAGCAATCTCCGGAGATCCCTGACCGATCTCCAGAGGTCACTGAGTGATCTCGGGAGGTCACTGAGCGATCTCCGAAGATCACTGAGCGATCTCCAGAGGTCACTCCAACCCCGACCCTTCCGTGACTCCCGCGGCTGTCACCGCTCAGGGCGGCCCGGGGGGGCTCTGCCTCTCAGGCTCCTCGGGCCCTCCCTCAGGGGCAGGAGGATGGACTGAGCGAGCTCCGGAGGTCACTGACCGATCTTCGGAGATCACTGAGCGATCTCCAGAGGTCACTCCAACCCCGACCATTCCGTGACTCCCGCCGGCTGTCACCGCTCAGGGGCTCTGCCCCTCAGGCCGTCCCTCGGGGCAGCCCCTGCTCCCCGCGGCTGCCGAGGACCGCAGGCCGGGACTCCCCTCCCCGTCCCCGGGCGGCGCTTCCCCTCCATTCCCCGCCGCATTCCCCCTTTTCCGGGTTCCCCGGCGGCGGCGCTCCCCGGAAGCGGTAATGCCTGCCCGGTGATCCAGGAAGCGGATGAGCCTCTCCCGCCCGCCTTCCCCTCCGGAGCAGCGCTGCGGGGACGCGGGGAAGGGGGTGGGGGGAGGCGGGGGGGGGGGGGGCGGCAGCGGCGGCACCACCCCCGCTCCGGCCCGGCCTGTCCGTCCGTCCCAGCCCCCCGGCGGTGTTTCCATGGCGCCGGGCGGGCGGGGGAGCCGGGGCTGACGACCCCGCCCGCTCATGGACCCCGCCGAGGAGGAGGAGGGCAGGGAGAAGCCCCCCGTGATCTACACCATGGAGAACAAGCCCATCGTGACCTGTGAGTGTCCCCGCCGCCGCTGCTGGCGGGGCTGGGGGTCCGGCCGGTGCCCCCGGCGGGCCCGGGGGGAGGCAGGAGCCGGTGCCTGGTTCTGGGGGGCTCCCGCAGCTCCGGGTGGGGACAGGGCGCCTGCAAAAGGGATCTGATGGCGGGGTTTGGCTCCTCGCTTCTTCCCCCCCTTTCTGATGGCAGTGGGCAAACTTGGGGTTGTTTCTGTAGTAAATAACAAGGCGAATGCCGTGCTCAGAGGTGTTTAGGGGAAGAGGGTGAAATGTGAGAATAAATGGTGAACCCCAAACTTCCTGGCAGCGAGCTTTGTGTGGCTTTGCTGGTGCTAAGAGAAGTTGCGAGGAGGCATCCTCTGCGGCGATCCCACTGATGCCTGCCCACTGACATTACACTTTAATCTTAAACTGCTTTGGTTCCATCCCTGAGAGGGTTTAGTTAACCAAAACGGGATCTCCTGCTTCCAGCTGTGAATTAGATCTTTCAGGTGTCAGAGACAGGCAGGTGGTCCTGATGTAAAACGTGATCCCTCCTGCTCTTACAGGTGTAGAGGGGTGCACTCAAAGTTCACTTAAAACAAGCACGTGGGCTAGGCTGGGCCTTAGGAAGCATTTCTAACACGAGGGGGGTCAAGCACTGGAAGAGGCTCCTTGGAGAAGTGTCTCAGTGTGTCCCAAGTCTGTCAGTGTCTAAGAGATATTAACATGCTGTAACTTTTGGTCAGCCCTGAAGTGGTCATGTAGTTGGACCAGATGATCCTGGTAGGTTCCTATCAATTAAAATAGTCATTTTTATTCTAACTATATCCATAATGTTGTTAATAAAAAGGTAAAGGGGATGATGACATCAGCATAGAGAATTCTGCTTTTTCTTTTTTAATAAAAGGTAGCCAGTGGCTGGTCTTAGTCAGAAGTATTTCTACTGATGTTGTAACAAAATACATATTTGCACTTTATCACTAGAACACTGGGAATGCTTTATGTGCCTGTGAAATAGAAACTTGTTTCACGGTTCTGTGTTGTCTTATTATGGAGTAAGCATTTATTATTGGTGATTAAGGTCTTAGACCTTACTTAGAAAAAGTATCCAGCTGTAACCTTGTAGCTGTACAATTGTGGGATTCTGTGTGTGTATATTTTGCCCAGACTATTTTAGAAATGTGCTTTTTTTTTCCTGTCTAAACTTTTTTTCCTTTTCTTGAATGCAGTTCATAAGCTGAAGTGAACAGGATCTGTACTGAATCTTCTCTACTCACCTATTTCAAGAATTTTGAAATCCATTTCACTTTAGATTTAAAGTCAGAAAAAATGTGCATATCAGAAACATCTGGAGGATACAGTTTGCTGATGTTAATGCTACTGTTCAGGCTGTGGGGGCTTGCTTTTTAGATTTTCTGGCTTTATGTCTATTCAGCATTGGAGAGTCTCCACGTGTGTGGCAGGGGAACTGGGTGGTGCAGGTCAGTCCTCACTGCTCCTGTATGATTTAAGTAACATTTTAGTCTGTTGAAGTACACAAAGTTTTACCTCACGGGAAAACCTTGGGTTTTTTGTTAGTGGGTGCTGAAAAGAGCTCTGGTCTCTTTGTACAACGGAATTTTCAAACTTCCAAACATGAAATTTAACCAGATTTCAATCAAGCCCAGTTGTCTGATATTGAAAACAGTATTAATTTTGTGTGGTGAGTGAGCTTACATTATGGTTGTATAATGTTTTGTTCTTATCCCCATCCAGTATGGTAGCAACAGACTTACAAATGAGATAGGTGAGCATTATGTGTCACTTGTATGCCTCACTCCTGGACTGAGGAAATAATTTCTATTGCCCTGGACAAGCACAACAGTAATATCTTTACTGGTATGGACTGGAGGGGCTTGGTCTTGAGACAGCTTAATTCAGGAGTTAAAGTTAATTCAGCAAAAGTGCTCAGAAATTACCTCTCTGGTGAATGTAGTAAGGGTGACTTGCTACATTTTAAACCAAAACATTTGATTTCAATGGGGAATGCATTTTACTGTAACTGCTTTAGTTTCTCTTCTTCTCTCTTCAGAGAAGTGGAGTGCTTAGAGGCTCTAATATTTCAAATAAGTGCATTCACTAATAATGACTTTCTTGAAGGGAAGCTCCTCTAAGCATTTTATTGCTAAAGATTTACAGAGAGGTGAGGCTTGGCCTTCCAGGGAAGGGATTGACTAGGTGTGGGTTTGTTGCAAAACACATTAAAAGCCATGGTATTAGAAACTGCTCAACAAACACAGTTTATCTTTGTCTGTGGTTCCTCTTTCAGGCAGTTGGAGTTGTCTGGGATAAGTGTCCCACCCAGGGTGTTTTTATTGTGTCCCACCCAGGAGGGGCATGTGGGGTCAAAACAGACCCGAGAGAGGATGGCTGGGTTCTGATTGTGTGAAGTAAGAGTGAAGGTTAAATGAGGGTGCTTTTCAGAACTGAAGTATTTCCTTTAGCTACAAGATTCAGATAAACTTGCATCATGAAATAACTCCTCTTAACTCTTAGGGTTTCTTCTTAATAAGAGAGAACTGAAGAGGAAGTTTTGTTCCTAGTGAAACTTCTTTTCAACACTGTGCCAGTGTTGAATACCAGAGTTGTTTTGTAAACAAATGTTTTTACCTGCTTGAAATAAATTTGACAGTGCTCTGAAAGGAATGCTTCTTTGGTCAAGTATGCTTTCAAATCTCTGAGTTAGTCTGTATTGTAACAGTAGTTATTTGCAATATTGGCACAACCCTGAATTCAGCACTCTGTGTACAGACTTTGGTCTGTGGAAAAAAGTGGCAGGTTTCACGTGTCTTGGACATCTGATGCCAGTTGCAAATGCAGTTTTTGTCAGCACTTCTTTCATGTTAGTGCTGTAATTTGATTATTTTGCCCTCAGAAGCTGTAAGTGAATTAGCCTTGTTTTTATTGTGTTTGCATCACTGGAAACACCTGTAGTTTTAACAGGGAGTTTTTAGATTCACAGAGTTTGGCAAGGCATGACAAACTTCTGGAGATTCTTTCTCTAGGCATACAGACAACCATATTTTCCAAGTGTGGGAAAAGTAGTGTATTCACAGAAAGCTGCTGTTCCTTTGTGTGTTTTCCCTTTTCTCTGTATGGCAGCACCCCTGAGTGTTAAATCACTCTTGTCAGGTAGGACTGAGTGCCATGATGACTCAATTCCAAATTAATTTGAGCAATATTTTTTACACTCTCAGCCTTACTGGATTGCAAAGCCGCTGGGGAGTTTGGCTGTCCAGCTGTGGTTCTGCTCTCTCTGGCAGGTTACTTTGTAAACTCTCAGCTCATCTGTAGCAGTTTGTCTGCATTGCTACCAGACCTGGTAAGCTTACAAACTGCTTTCAGTTATCTTACAGCTTTCTCATTGCTGTAGAAGGGTTATTTTTAGCTTTATTAATTTTTTTTTTTTGTTTTCTTGCAGAGGCAAGTTGAGTGTTTGCATCAAACATCTTGAACTTGAGTAGTTTCTGTAAAATGTTGACTTTACAAAATCTCTAAGCCAGTGCAGCTTGCTTTCCTAGGAAACCCAAACAATGTTGTTTCCTTCTCAGGAATCCTATTTGAAACTTTGAGAAAGTCTTTGGAGCTTCAATATAATGTTGTTGCACATATGTATCAGCCAAAGAACTCATCCTTAGGTAGCTGACTTGCACTTCAATTATTAGCTCAATCCATATGAAGAGGAGGCTGGAGACTTAAGGCAATTCTGCAAAATGAAGTAATTATTAGGTTTTTCAGAGCTTTCCTAACAAGCTGCTCTTTTGTAATTATCTTAATGCAGTTGTGGAATATTCCATTATCAGCTCGTAGTATCTGTTTATATTGTCTTCTCTCTGTTTATATTGTGTGTTTGCATGTTTGCTCTCACTGTCAATAATCTGTTTTAGCACAATGGACTTTATATATAGTCTTTGGAGAGAATGGTATGCATCATTTTTATCTGGTCCATGTTCAGAATGTGCTGTGATACAGCATCAGAAAAACCATCAGCAAATGCTTTGTAGGCCCAAGAAGAGAAAATGTTTGCAATTATCTACAGCAGGAACAGAAAGATTAATAAAAGTAAGGGGTGGGGAGGGAAAGGGAAGAATTTTGCATCTTTTTGGGGTGAAAATAAATACTTGCAGTTAAGAATATTGTACTGGGACTAGAGGAGCTTGATTCAAAAGTTCTTCTGTTACTAGTGGATAGATGTAATAAAAAAATGTGGCAGCAAGAAGCGAGATGTAGCCCAAGTGATTAGAATGATTTGCTGCTAATGAGACCATGTAACAACAATATCCTGTAAATTCATTTTCCCTGTTCTCAGCCAGAACTCCTGCCTGCGTTGTAAGTCACCACTGTTCTGTAGCTGATACATCATTCTGTGCTTAAATATTTGATTACATTTGTCATGAGAAGAAGTGGCATATACTTGTTAGTTCTAACCTGTTTTACAGATTCAGAAGTGCAGAAGTGGAGTTTTGCTAAAAGGATTTTCTTCTAGTGAGTCAGCTATGGTTTTTATATAGCAATTTAGCTATGTTGTGTTTTGGTTTTTAGACCTCTTTTGAATATGAATTTGAGTTAGGAGAGAGGAGGACCTTTAAAAGATGTAAGTATATTAACCTCACCAAAACTTCAGGTAGATCCCCTTATTACAGGCTAGTGATTTAAGAAAAAAGATTCATAGTAGAACTTTTTACTAGTGGAAAAGTAAGTGGGGTCAGAAAGGTTAGCTGTGAGTGATACTTGGAGATAAAACCCAAAGAAAACTACACCAAAGTGTAGTCTTGGCTCTGCGTTCTTTTAAAGGTATTCAAAGCCTTTTATCTCAGCTGACTGGGCTTGTCATTGGTATCAAAGGAAAATATTTGTCTTCTTTAGTCATCTGACCTCAGGAGTTTTTGTTTTAAACTGCCTGTGTAGTTAGTGGGTTAGGATGATTTCCTCTAGAGGAAAAAAAAATCACTATGGTATATTTAGATACTATAGTGACAAAGCCTCTAAGCATCTAAGAAGTTTGGAAACTGTTAGGAAAAAATATATTATTGGGGATTTTGGTGGTTTTAAGCAGGCATGAACCTAAAAAGTTTCAATATTTTATGGTTCTTTGGTATTAGACAGCTGCTACAAAGAGTGCATGTCCCCCTTGATTAGGTGGTCATTCTGGTTTTCACTGTTCCTGTACAAATTTAGAGTAGGACAAGTGTCCTAGATAGAGAAAGAGGAAAGGGAGGAAGGCTGCACTGATTTGATCTACCAAAATGTCAGGAAGAAAGACAAGGAGGAAAGAATCACAGAATTGTTTGGATTGGAAAAGACTTTAAAGATTGTCCTGTTCCAAACCCCTGCCATGAGCAGGGACACCTTCTACTCTCCCAGGTTGCTCCAAGCCCCATCCAGCCTGACCTTGAACACTTCCAGGGATGGGGCAGGACAGCTTCTCTGGGCACCCTGTGCCAGGGCCTGCCCACCCTCACATGGAAGAATTTTCTCCTGATGTCTAAATCTACCCCCTTTCAGCTTAAAGCCACTGCTCCTTGTTCTGTCACTCCAGGCCCTTGGACAGAGTCCCTCACCAGCTCTCTTGGAGGCCCTTTAGGCACTGGAAGGGGCTCTAAGGTCTCTTCTCCAGGCTGAACAAGCACCTCTCTCAGCCCCTTTCCATAGCAGAGGTGCCCCAGCACTCTGAGCATCTTTGTGTCCCTCTTCTGGTCCCACTCCAACTGGTTTATGTAGCTCTCATGTTGGGGACCCCAGGGCTGGAGGCAGCTCTGCAGGTGGGGTCTCACCTGAGTGGGGCAGAGGGGCAGAATCCCCCCTCCCCTGCTGCCCACGGTGCTTTGGATGCAGCCCAGGACAGTTTTGGCTTTCTGGGCTGTCAGTGCACATGGCCTGGCTATGTTGAGCTCCTCCTCAACCAAAACCCCCAGTTCCTTCTCCTCAGGGCTGCTCTCAGTCCATTCTCCACCCACAGCACGGGAAGTGTTTAGATAAGTGCTAAAGGCCCAACCTTTGAACTTTGTAATGTAGAAAGAAAGGAAACAGGTGCATTGTTCTTCTCTTTCTCCTGGGGTATTTCTTTTTAACGTGTATCTCTTGAACATTACTGCTTTCAGTTGTTGTGTGTCACCACTTCACGTGCAGAAGTGGTATCTGTACTTGGTGTGGTATCACTGAAAGAGTCACTGTGTTCTTTCTCTATTTGTGGGGTGTCTGTTGACATCCAGGTGGGGAGTAGATTAATTCAGACATACATGGTTTAAAAACTGAGGTAGGTGTTCCAGGAGGTTATCAGACTCTAATGTTACTCTGTCTCTGTAGTTATCATCTCTGTGGGGTATTTTGGTCCTATTTGCCTGTAGGTTCTGAAAGATGAAAAGCCTTCTCTAAAAGGCTTCTGGATTTTAATTATGATAGGATTCCAGAATTACTTTTCCTTCCCATATATGCACATCCTTCCTTGTCCCTTTGAGTTGTGTCTGATAATCATTTGCACTCTGGCCCCATTACTGACAGCCACAGAATGGTTTGGCTTGGGTCTTAGTGTTGAGACCAGTCCACTGAAATGAATTTGCTGTGATATGGTTGAGTCATCAACTTTTTAATTTTTTTTTTTTCTTTTTCCAAAACACCTCAAACAAAACAACCATCTTACCAACTTGCAAAAAATGACAAAAAGTCCTACAACAAAATCTTTTAAGCAATTCTCAGACTTTTGTGCAGACTTTTTGGGTTTATTCTAAGTTTGAATTCCAGGCTTACTTGGGGTTTTGGAATGTTTCATTCTAAATTCATAGAATTCGGTCAGATACAATAAAAAACTCCTGTAGTGGTTTTGTTTGTATTTTCTTCTTTATTTTTCTTCTATTTTTTTTTTTTTTTTTATATTTGGAAAATAGATCATAGATACACCAACTACTGAGGCATCAAAGGAATATATATGTAGAGAAGAGAGTGAGACTTCTGCCACACTTCTTGAGCTGTAGGATTCCTGCTCAACACCACTCCAGAAATAGTGATCTTTTGGGACTTTCTGTTCTGTTATTTGTGCAGGTTATGCTGTTGTCTCCCTCCCTTCAGCCCAGTAGCACCCAGTTCACAATTTATTGTGGATCTGACAGCCCTTACAATTCCTTGCTATACTTACTGGTATCAGTGCTGGTCCTGTGTCAGTGCTGTGCTGGTGTTGCCTGCTGATAACTTCATTGTAGTGTTCTTAGCTTGATCAGCTCAAACATGCTGATTGCAGTAGATACAGGGTCCAGTTGAGCAGAACATGAAATGTTTGCAGCCCTTTGGGCGTTGGAAATACGTGGTAGCAGCTTTGGTCTGTGTTCAAAGACAGCCAATGTATTTCACATTGAAAGTCTGTTCTCACTTTTCTTCTAATCCTAGAGGGCTGTGTTGCCTTGATCATAAAACACATTCTTCTGTGTATTTGATATGCCCTCAAAACCAATGCAGAAGGAAAAGCTGACTGGTTTTAAAATGAATATACCTGTTTTAAGCTGATCATGTGATGTGTCTGTCTGAATAGCAGGGTGCTTACACATTATCCTTTTAGTTCCTCTGTATTCAGTACCAGTCCTTTTTACTTAAGATGTTGAATTCTGGAATAATTTTGTGGCATACATTGAATTTTTAGGTGCAGTGTAGAAAAATTACCTTGTTATACTCCAGAGATAAAATATGTGGCTTGTTCTTTCCAGCAGATTTGGAGCTCACAGGCTCTCATTTTGATGTGGTCATCGTGCTGCTGCTAAGTCACTAAGCCATGTTTCACTCTCTGTGGGCAGTAATGAGTTGCAAATCAATAGACTGTTCTCAGCTTGGCTCACAGAGATGGAGCTTGGTATAAAACAGCATTAACACTATGACTAACACTTGTTTCAGCATTCATTCAGGGCATTTGTTTCTGGTCTTAAATAGCATGTGGTATGGTACACTTAATTCAGATGGCATGAAGGTGAAGGATCAAGCATAAGGTACTTTTCTGGAGAAACAGGGCTAAAGTACTGATTGGTTTAGTTTTGTTTTTTAGGTGTTTTAGGAAATTGCATTGTTGAATAATAGCTAATGTGGTCAGTCATCAGAAGAGCTGGTTTTGCTTGTTCTTAAACTTTAATGTTTTAATATACTTTATTGTGTGGTGATAGAATTCTGCTAGTGCTAGTAATCAAAATGCTATATGGGAGAATAATAATAATATATATATATAAATAAAAAAATTGGGGAGAGTGGACTGGAAGAGTATTTCTAAGATGAGCTAAAGAATGCTAAAGGAAGGTAGAGGCAATGCATGGCTTTGTGCCTGGATGTGAGACTGGGGGGGTTGAAGGGAGACAAAAGGATGTCAGGTACTTCTGCAGCTTCCAGTTCCACAGGAAGGTGAGAAGATTCCTGTTCTGGTGTGCAGAATGATTGTGAAAAGGAAAACCACCAGGAGATAGCAGAATTGCCTATAAGGCTGTTAAATCTTAATTAATGTATTGTCCTTGTCATATCCTCCCTGAACCTAAGAGAATTTAAGAATTATTGTTGAAAGGTTACTGGTAATACATTTTTTTTCATGTGGTAAACAGTGCATCTTGTTCTGACTTGTATCTAAGTAGCTCCTGCAGTGGTGTTGTATTTAATGTGGCTGTTTGGGACCTGCACTGTGTTAACAGACCTCATGTTTCTGCAGAACAGCGTGGTAGTCAGGGAGGTGTTTTGTAGTAACAACAGTCCTGGAAAATGAGGAGAGAGGAATCATATCCAGTAAAACACAGAACATGTGCTAAAGCAAATTTTCTCAGCGTAGGCCCAGCTACAGAATGATGAGAACCACTCTCTACCCAGTCTTCTGGTTTGAGAAGTCTAAATCCTGGAATGTTTTTAAATATACTTTTTTTTTTAACCAATGACTCCAGCTAAGGAGCTGTTTGTTTTGTTTTTGGAGTTGGACCAGCTTTATGATACTCTCTTTGGTATATGGATTATGTAGCTCTGTGGAAAATCACAATAAGGAGTTTGTAACAGTGTCTGCTTAAAAGTGTTGTATTAGGTCTTGAGAGTGATTTAAAAAACCTCTAGTTCAGTGCTGGACTCCAGTTTCCATGTAGCAGACAAAATTAACTGTTCTTAATAACAGCAGACCATTAGTAGAATAGCATATTAATATACATTCTATAATTTGCACATGCTAATATATTAATGCCTTTCATTTTCAGGTGCTGGTGATCAGAATTTATTTACTTCCTTGTATCCTACACTTTCTCAGCAGCTTCCTAGAGAACCCATGGAATGGAGGAGGTAAACTTATATTTTATTCTGTGTTTCTGTTTCAATATCTGGTTTTGACCTGGGTAAATGCGTATTTGCTGTGTTCTGAGGAGCTCTTACCATAAATTGAGTTGAACAGAGCAACTGACTTGAAGAAATTGGAGAAATTAGATAATCAAAGTGAATGTTGTGCACTTCAGGGTGATCTTTTCAACCCTTCAACTTTGCCTAAAGAAAAATGATAGTAATGCTGTGTTTCTCTTCCTGATTTTGTGGTTTGTGGGTTTGTCTTGGTGTGCTTTGATGTACTGGGGCTGCTGTGTTCTTTGTGTGATATGCTTTCTTCTCAGTGAGAATATCAGTAGCACTCACATGGAATTAGATGTATTTCCCTTCAGAAATACATTTAATATATTTGAATGTTTTGTGATTGGAAAATTTTTGGGGGAGTTCTCTTATTTAGTATTTTCTACTTGTCCTAGAGATACAGAAAATCTTTTACTGAAGGAAAGCTGAAGAACTTCTAGCGACTGTTCTTCAAAAAGGAGAACAACATTTTATCTCATTTCAAGCAATACCAAATTTTAGTTGACTTTATACCAACTGCAGTGAGTGTAGTTTGTGGGTTTCCAGTGCCAGAGTATTTCAGTTTATTTCTCTTCCCCACAACACATGTTCATTTTTCTATTCTGTCCAATAATTTCAGTTTTTAAACTCTGTAGGTCCTACGGCCGTGCTCCGAAGATGATTCACCTGGAATCCAACTTTGTTCAATTTAAAGAGGAGCTACTACCCAAAGAGGGGAATAAAGCCCTTTTGACTTTTCCCTTCCTTCATATTTATTGGACAGAATGTTGTGTAAGTACTCGGAAAAACTCAAATTTAAAAATGAAATTGTTCACATAAGCATGAAAAACAAATGAAAATAACAGACAGCACAAGCAAAAGTCAAAACAATTAAGTTTGGGTTGCATAAGGATGCATACCTGATATATTGCTGGAAACAAAACTTAGCTTGAGCACTTCTTGCCAGAAGCAGTATCTGTAATGTTACTTGACACTAAGAGGACAGGCATTTGAATAACCTGTTTTCAGTACTTTGTCACAAAACCCCCAGGATCTTACAGTGACACTGCAGTGGCACAGTGCACTTTCTTTGTAACACAGAAATGTGGTCAGGGTAGTTCATTTATGATCTGTTGGTGCACTGAAATCTAAAGATACACTTTTTTTTTCTTTAGTTCCACATTCTGTGTCTGTCAGGTACTGGTGGATGTCAGCAATTTAACTGGGCAAGATTTGGAATGTCTTAATCCTGTTTATCTCCAGTTCACTACCTTTTGGTTTGCCTCTGTTGTGAATTAATTAGCCACTTGAAGGACACAGGTGACATCTGATCTGTGACCAGTCAAAAAGAATCCAGAACAGTGTTAAGAATTATCTGTATTTATCTGTGTAATACCAACCCAGAACAAAAATAAGCTTTTAAACAGGTCTGAGATTTGAGCAGTGCAGAAGGTGGAAATATCACACTTCTGTTACTATGTGAGAATAAAACAGTTCAGCTTTGTAATTTCGAAAATGTTTTTATTGTAAAGCTCCAGAAGGTGTAAAATAAAGAGCTTAAATGATGTTTAAAAACCTTAATTTCAGTCATCTAAAGAATGATAATGTACCAACTTCTGTATTTGCTATTAACTAAAATACTGGAAATTAAATTAAAGACTAGAATTTTACTATGCTCTACCTCATTTGATTTTTTCAGTAAGTGAACTTACTGTCACTAATTCCACTAATATGTCTTTCTGTTTGCCTTCTTTTGGAACAAAACTTGCCTTTTGAAATTGTTCAGAATGTCTGTTTGATTTGATGATTCACCACTTCTCATCCCAGGACACGGAAGTGTACAAAACCACAGTCAAGGATGACATCACCAAGTGGCAGAACGTTCTCAAAGCTCACAGCTCAGTGGACTGGCTGATTGTGGTGGTTGAGAGTGATGCCAAGAAAAAGAACAAAACCAACATCCTTCCCCGAACCTCTATAGTAGATAAAATAAGGAATGACTTCTGTAACAAGCAAAGTGACAGGTGAGCATTCTTGGGCTTGCAAACATTTTCATCTTTTGACCAGTGTGCTGATTTATAAACTCAGTTCCATATACAAAACATTCCTTGCTCATTTAAAGACTTCCCTTGATATCCAGCATTCACACTGGTGGCTCTGTAAGATTTGTGCTTTGAAGGAGGCTGGCACAAAGAATAAAGGGAGAAATTTTATTTTCAGTTTTCCTGGGTTTGTGGCAGCTTTGAAATGTGTGTCAAATAGATTTCAAGTATCTCCTCCTGGCTTAGAAAGGTTTAAGGGGAACAGTGTGATGTTAATCAGCTTTTAGACCTTCAGAGTTTTTTGTGCTTGCAAAAGTCTTACCAGAGTGGCAGGTAGTGGGAGTGAGGTGAGTAGGGAATATGAGGCCCATAGGGCTGATTTTTTGCCATTGTACTTTCTGCTGTTCACTTAATCACCTTTCCACTCTGAGATAATTGAGATAAGGCCAGTTTCTTCACATGTTTTTATTCTAAGGAAATAGTAATGAATGTATGAAACTGTTCTTGCTTTCATTAAAGTCAACAAAATAGGATTTTCTTACCAGAAATAGTGTTTTACTTGGATGAGAGATTTTCCTATCTTTTGTTAATAAATTGTGATAGAAAAACTGAGGAAGGAAGATGCTCTGAAAAAGTAGATTTATTTGTAAATTAATAGGATCTGTTTATTTTCTGAGAAAAGCAGAGGAAGTTTTAGCACATAGGATTGAGATATTTCAAGAATCTATTATGGATGATTATTTCAAGTGAGTTAGGAAAGGCTGACTATATGTGATCTAACAGATCCTGACTTGTATTTTGTATAATCTTTACCAGGAGTAGCTATATTTGCTGTTCTGCTGATTTGTATTGCTAGGCAGACTTTTCTTTTCTAGGTTAGCTACTGCATTGCTTATATTTAAGTAGTTAGAATAATGTATCCATTATTTGCTTCAAAAAAAAAAGCTTTATAATGCTCATTCTGGGTAAAACACTTAACTGTTCTCATAAGCTATATCGCATGACAAAGTTTTTAAAAAACTACCAAGCCCCAACAAAAAAACAAAAACAAATCAAACCCCAACATAGCTGCCTACAAGCAAACAAACATAACCCTTATCTTGTTTTTTTTTTTCCTTTGATTAATGTGGAATGAAAAACTAACTTGTTCATTCTGAATTTGTCAGGAATGCACAGTATTCAGCTGGGCATTTTTATGTGAATGATGTGTTTTCTTCCTCAAATAGAATTTTATCAATCTCTTTACAGATGTGTGGTACTTTCTGACCCTTTGAAAGACTCTTCCCGTTCTCAGGAATCTTGGAATGCCTTCCTGACCAAACTCAGGACATTGCTTCTCATGTCCTTTACCAAAAACTTAGGCAAGTTTGAAGATGACATGAGAACTCTGAGAGAGAAAAGGACTGAGCCAGGGTGGAGCTTCTGCGAGTATTTCATGGTCCAGGTAAAATTCTCTTGATACTGAAGAAAATACTTGAGTCCTAGTTTTAAAAATGGTGCTTTTTCGTTGTGGTTGGATTTCTGGTCCTTTTAATGTTCTGATCATTCTTTGAGGGCTGTGGCGGGAACTATGGAGACTGGTTTAAAAGCAGCATTTTTGGATCCTGTTTGCAGCAGATTTGAGTTACCTTTTAATACAATTAATGCAGTAATACAATTTCCTGCTGTTAAAAAGGCAAAATCTCTTCAGGCTTGTCAAAATTTTCTGAACCTCAATTGAAGCAAACAAATTGCATCTAGAAAGTGTTTTAGTAGTTGATCTTGAATTTGAGGTAAATGTCCCATTACTGTGCATACACACTCAAACTCACAATTGGTATTTAATATGAACGCTGCTGCTTTCTTTGCTCAGATTGTTATCAGTATTTATGGAGGTGATGTTTAGAAAAAGTGTCTATTTTGAAGTAATCCATATGGAGAGTGCCATGAATTCTCTTTTTTATGTAGTTATAAATACAATTTTGTTTTAGCTGGTTTAGAGAAAAGCAAGAACCTCTTGTTTGATAAAATTAAAGGTCTTGATTCCTTTGGAATTTTCTGGTCCCTGTACAATGCTGATCTCTACTCCACTGCATCCTCATGTCTCCTTTGACTGAATGTGCTATCTTTTGCATAGGATATATCTTATTTTGAGGCCTTTCCTATTTAGCAGTTTGGCTTTGTGTACAAAAAACCCTTTTATGATGCACTGCAGTTGATGCCTTCATGGTGTAAACTGAGAGGAAGTCATCAGTACTATTATGGGAGATGAGTCTTCAGCATTTATTCATTTATTTATTTAAATTGAAACTTTTTATAGATCTATGAGCAATATCTTGTAGTGAATCAGGATCTGGATACACATCAGAATTTACTGGCAGAGCTGTATGATTTAATCTTCTTTTGTGGACCTCCCTGTCTTGGGAAGAAATCTGCTCCAGTGGCAGGTTTTTCTTATATGTGTGAAATGAAAAGTAGAAAAAGAAGTTCCTGGAGCTCTGTGGATAGATGAGGACAGGCTGTAATACCAGACATGAATAATGTCAATAACATGTTCCCTGTATTTCTTGTGTGCCAAAAGGAAGAGCTGGCCTTTGTCTTTGAGATGCTGCAGCAGTTTGAGGATGCCCTGGTTCAGTATGATGAGCTGGATGCCTTGTTCTCTCAGTACGTTGTCAACTTTGGGGCTGGTGGTAAGTGTCTGAAAATGTGAAATAAATGTTGAGTGCATGAATTCCTTCACTGTGCTGAGCAGCCCTGTGCTTTGGGCAGTCCCAGGGAGGCTGCACGAGGCAGTTTGTGCTCTTGTTTTATGCTGTGTGCAAACACAAATGTCCATCAGTTACAGTCTTAACAAAATTTTGTTTCTTATCTGTGAGGCTGAGAAGCAATTTTTAATGAAAACCTGTGTTTTGCTCTAATCCGATGATTGTTACAACCAGAGCCCTGAACTATGAAATGACACAAGTATTGATCTGGCTGAGATACTGCTGCTGTTTTTACAGCTCACTGCTAGGTTTTTCAGTAAAGAGCTTCCTGGAAAAGTGCATTCAGTGTTGCCTCAAATTACACAAGATGTTTGGTAATCACTGCAAAACTTAATAGAAATAGGTGCTTAATCTGCACTACAGAAGATTTAACTTCATTTTTGAGGAAAAATTACTGTGCAAGAAGTGTCAAATAGCTTTAAACTCTTTTAATGAGCTAAAGCACATGCTGTTATATAACAGCTCTAATCAGATATGTTTTATGAATCTGGTGAAAATATAGTGCAGGAGTAATTGCAGTGAAATAGATTTGTGCTGACTGAACCCAATGCAATACCTAAAAGTGGGGGCACATCCATCCATGATGGTTGAGTAAGAAATACTTTAGCAAATAAAGCTTGTTTTTTTGAACTTCAGGTAGGCTTAATTGCTAATAAATAAATTAGAAACTGGTTGCCACTATACTGATAACAAACATCCAATGAAGACAAGATGCCTGTGGGAAATGAATGTGAAATTCAGTTATTATACCTCCATGTGGAAGTTCTGGTGGATTTTTGGTTTGCTTTTTGAAGCTAAGACAATAAGTCATTTATCCACGTGATAAACTTGGGAAGGACTAAGGCAGCTCACAGTCTCTGGAGGGAGGATGAAGAAGCTTTCCTAGAAAGCAGTGCTTGATTCTTGGATATTAACTTTGTTTACTTAGATGGTGCAAACTGGCTGACGTTTTTTTGCCAGCCAGTGAGGAGCTGGAATGGTTTAATTCTGCGGAAGCCAATAGACATGGAGAAGAGAGAGCTGATCCAGAACCAGGAGGCCACGCTGCTGGACCTGCGCAGTTACCTGTTCTCCCGGCAGTGCACCTTGTTAATCTTCCTGCAGAGGCCATGGGAGGTGTCCCAGAGAGCACTGGAGCTTCTTCACAACTGCGTGCAGGAGCTCAAGCTGTTGGAAGTGAGTCGGTGTCATCTGTTCCATTATGTGAATTATTTCATCCAGTGGTGATCTGTGGCATTCTCTGAAAAAATCCCTTTGCCCAGGATTTTTCTTCTGGGAAGCTGAGAAGCCTCAGAGGAAAGGAAAACAGTTCTTATCTCATTTGCTTCTCCTGTGTTGTGCTCACATGTGGAATGTGTTTGGAGAGTGTTTACCCACACGTGATTGTTTGATTGGATTCTGGTGTGAGTTGTTTTCACTCTTTGGCCAATCAGGGCCAAGCTGTGTTGAGACTCTGGAAACAGTCATGAGTTTTCATTATTATCTTTTTAGCATTCAGTAAGCATCCTTTCTGTATTCTTTAGTATAGTTAGTATAGTATTCTTTAATATAATATAGTATCATAAAGTAATAAATTAGCTTTCTGAGAACATGGAGTCAGATTCATCATTCCTGCCTTGTCAGCGCAATTCCCAGCAAATACAGTAATGATCTAATGGAATCTCTCAAGTTTAGCTATTGGTGACCAGCATTCAATAAGGGCTGGCTGGGAGTTATCAAAATGATGCTATAATAACAGTGGTGCTGCAGCTGATTGTGTCATCATGAGGATGTTTTTGGCAAGAAATTTAGAGACATCACATCTGGAACCAAATCTGTTTAAAGTGTTTTAGTCTTCACCTGGAAAGTTATTCTCTAAACTGGTAGTCATTTGCCTGCTTCTTTGATGGATTTATTACCAATCTGTTGAACTGTAGCTCCCATAATTTAAATCCATGGCAGTGTTGTATTGAAGGCAGAGTGGTTATTATGCTGTTATGCAGGCTAATCCTCTGTAACAAAAAGAAGAGATTATTTCTGAATATTACTTTGTGGCTTACCCATGTCCTCATCCCATGGGTGCCCTCTTAGTTTTATCATTATAACAGCAGCTGCTAACTTTTGCCTGTCTGACATCGTGGTAGTAAGTTCCATCTGTTCATCTGCATTTAAAAACTGCAAATCTGCTTCAGATGCTTTGCTGACACCTTAATGTGTTCTCAAACAAATGTGTAATTCCCACAGATAGTATTATTTGTGTGTGCATTTTGTGTTTTTTTCTTTTTATTTCCAAAGTGTAGCCTTCTAGATCTCTGAAGGCACTTCCTAGAATTCCCCTTTTGCTGCACCTCCGGTCTGTCCTGTGCCCTCAATGTTTGGAGTTTTCCTCTACACTGTCTCTTATTTCTGCTGCTCCAGTCTTGCTGTGGTGATCCAAACTGAATGCAGTGTTCTGACTGTGAGACAGTGATACTTAATTGTGCACAGCTTGTACTTATCCCTGTTGTGATCCCTTTTCTTAATGTAGGCAAACCTCTTAACGTGGCTTGACACCACTGAATACACAGCAGACATCTAAACTGCTCTCTTCTTAGGATCTCTGTATTCCTGAAAGTTCTTTCAGAATTCAGATCTTTATTATTTTTTCAAGTTCATTGTGGTCATACTTTGGACTTTCCTATCCCATTAGTCTCTTAGTTTATTATGGGTTTTAGGACTTTTATAGTCTTTCTAAAAGGAGCATTTTTGCAGGGGTTATGAACAGGACTTTGAAACACCATTATTGTGTCTATATCCCATGTCTTTAGTTATGCTCATCTTTATCTTAATTCTTGAAAATATTTTAATATCAGACTCTCTTGTCTTTCTCTATCTTTCTCTTTTTGTGTTCCTTTGTTTGTTTTCATCTCTGTTTTTTAATTAATTTTCCATGACAGATATCTTATCCTTCAGTGAATAAGCTTATTTTTGTGAAGGAATGTTAGAGACTAGTTTGTTTTCTCCAGGTTTTTAACACTTCTTTATACTTTTCATTTCAGTCTCAGTTAGAACTGATGTCTCCTTAGGAAAGTAGTAGTCTATTTCCAGAAATTTTTCCTAACTCTGTTTTCCTTAAGCTGAGTTTTCACACTTCTGGAATTTTTCCAAGAGCTATTAGTCTTCCTTTCCTTCTCTTTCATCTTGATGAATGTATCAGATCTAGTTAATATGTTTCATGAACTAATATGTATAAATTATTCAGGAGGCAGCAAGAGTTGGACCGTGCTTTGTGTATTCTGACAGTAAACTCCTCTAAGAAGTTTTGCTGTGTTGTATCAAGAAAAGTACTTTAGCTGAAGTATTTTCTCATCTGATGATGGTTTATTTCCCAGTTAATTTTATCTATTCATCTCCAGGTCTCAGTTCCTCCTGGAGCTTTGGATTGCTGGGTGTTTTTGAGTTGCTTGGAAGTCTTACAGAGAATAGAAGGCTGCTGTGATAGGGCTCAAATAGATGCAAATGTTTCCCACACAGTTGGCCTGTGGAGCTATGCCACGGAGAAGGTGAGTGAATGATGTGTTGGGGTGGTGGTATTACAATGTTGAAATAGAATATTTGTTTCCCTGAAGCAGATTTTGTCCTTTTTATTGTGGAATTTAATACTGGGCTCTGTACATTGTCTTGAGTCTAGTCTAGAAGAGACATCCATGTTTCAAATTCCACTTAGTCTGTTGCTATGAAAGAGGTGATGTTTGAGATTGCTTCTGCTTTCCACTGCTGAAAAGCATTTTAGAAAGAAGGTAAACTCCAGAAATGATTGAAATAGTCTACTGTGGTATCTGTGGATGTTTTTGAAGACCAGCATCTTTTGAAGACTCACCCTTTTGTTTGCATAGCCTGTAGAATATTTGCTCTTTATTTTAATTATAGTTTGCTCATGTTTCAGTAGACTTAATAATCCTCTAATTGAGCCCTTGAGGTCCTTGTTTTATTACAAAAGCAGGGAAATTAAATTTCACCTTGAAGAGTTATTGCTAAAAAACAGTCAGGGGGGTGGAGATCAGAATAAAGGAAGCAAAGAATTGTTTAAAATGGCAATTGGTGCATCAGATTCTTCCCATACTCCTTACATGATTCCAGGGAAAATAAGCTTCAACATGGAAATATTCTTCCCTTCCATCATTTTTCCAACACAAAGGGTAAAGGGAAGAATTTTAGGATAGCAGTAGCAGTAAGGTGGAACTGACTGAATGAAGAAATTTAGCAACTAGTGACAAAATTAAATGGAGTTTAAAATAAATTTTATAAAACGGTTAATGTCCATCCCCATTTTTTATATGACAAGCTGAGACCTTTATTCCTTCGCAGGCTTACCTCTGTAGTTGATTGAGTTTTCTAAGTAAATTAACCAAATGGCCAATAGATAAGAGATTCTTTAAGACAGTATTCTTGATGTTGAGCCACCAGCTGCTGTCTAGAAGGGGTTTTATGGTAGTTAACTCTCTTAACATTGTTAGCTGTGCTAATCTCTTTTTCAGGAAGGTTTTCACCTGAATACAATAGTTCAGGTGAATTTGCAAGCTGTCTAATCACTATACTGCAGACTTGCCTGCTTTTCTTGATTATGCAGTTTTCAAAAATACACACACAGCTATAAGAAATAATCTTTGGTCAAAACTGCTGAACATCTCAAGCTTTGTTTGTGTTTGTGTTGAAAACCAGAAGGATTTATTCAGATTAGGTGTTGTGCATGTTGGGATCTGTTTGTGTAGGCACAGGTTCCAATATTTGAGTCAGAAACTTACATGCAATTTAATTCCTTAACAAATTACTTTATACTTTGGGAATAACAGTTAAGTTTGAGATCTATAAGCTGCATAATATGAAAACAATGAAAACGGAACGATGTAATAGAACAAGAGGAGTTTAATATTGATTTTACAGCATATTGAAAGCAAGCATCTGCCTTCTCTTACAGTTAAAGTCTCTGGGTTACCTGTGTGGACTTGTGTCAGAGAAGGG
Organism: Diglossa brunneiventris; assembly: GCA_019023105.1. NCBI lineage: Eukaryota > Metazoa > Chordata > Aves > Passeriformes > Thraupidae > Diglossa > Diglossa brunneiventris. The sequence goes on from CM032352.1 coordinate 5,861,377, forward strand.
ACCCAATTCAGAAGACCTTAACAGGACTGTGGATCTGTTAGCAGGGCTGGGAGCAGAACGCCCTGAAACAGGTACTGCCAGGAGGGCTGGAATTCCTTCAGTAGCTGCCATTGCCTGAAATGCATAGCATAGAAATACATCAGTAATACAAATTTTTAAGTATCCCTACATATACACACACATTGATAGAACTTTCTCTCTTGAAAGTTCTTTTAATGCCTATTTAGTATTTCAAACCACCAGTGCATCTCCTTAATGTTGCAAGTATAAGTTTTTCCGTCGATGCTCCATTTATCAGTATTTAGGTGATTGGTCTTGAACAGCACTGGTTTGAATTAAGGTCTTAATGCTTTCAGACAAATATTTAAAATAAAATTATTGGAAAAACAAATGGAGCATCCTTGATTGTGTGTGCAGATAGATAACCTTCACCTGGAGCTGTTAAGTGATATTAGTTTTTAGTTTTCTCTCCACTTTCTACTGGAGAAAAAGCAGGGCCGGGATGGGGGGGGTGCAGTTCTCAGAGTGTATTTGTAAGTAACACCTCTTGTCCTGCTTTTTTCCAAAGCCAATGCATCACAGAGCCCTTACAAGAAACTCAAAGAGGCCTTATCATCTGTAGAAGCTTTTGAAAAACACTACTTAGTAAGTATGAGTCTCAGTTATTTATATTAGTTTTGTGTGTGTTTGCACTGTAGATTAAACTGGGCCAGAGTTTTCAAACCTGAGAAGATACATTGAGAACATAAATTTATATTTCCATGTTTTAGTATCAAAGGTTATTTCTTGCACACTGAACACAGCAAGGCCGATTTGTTTAACAGCTGGAACCCTGTAGGGGCCCCAAGTTTCAAATATTTGCAGTAACTTCAATATTTACAGTTATGAGCTGGAGGTTATTATCTGTGGGTATGTATACTTAGATATTAAAAAAGCCAATGTCATGGCTGTCATGTTCTGCTATCCCAAACTCAGAATTAAGTGACTCTTTCCTAGAAGAATATTGATGTGTGAATTCAGCTTCCTTTTAAATGGTCTGGGCTTGCATTTTGCAATGAGTATTACATGATTAAAGTTATACTGTTGACTTTTTTTAAAATATATATAGAAACTGTGGGACATCTGTGGATAATAGGGTTGTACCTGGCATAGATTGATGCACAATGAGGATTTTAATATTGTGCATCTTTATTTTCTGACAGCTCCCCAACTGAGGAGCCATTGTAATGATTTCTTTTTTTTTTTAATTTTGCTGGTTTTGTTTTTCAAACAGAAGATTGTTAAATAAAACAAAAAACTCTTGATTGTCACAAGAATGTGTTTGATTTTTTGAGGGCTTGGTTTGACAGTTTTTGTTGGGTTTTTTGGTGGTTTTTTTTTTTGTTCCAACCAGTTTTGCTTGGTTTTTTTTTCCCCTTAAATAATTTTCCTTTAAAATATCTCATATTTGCATATGGCCAATAAGGTTTTCTGGAGAAAACTTGAAGGAAAATGGAATACTTTTTCTGAAACATGAAAACTATGTGATACTCAATTTTACAAAGTTTTATCAAAAGAAAAATCTCAAAACATTTTGTCTGAAGACACTGGGTTTCACTTTTATTCTTCATTTATTTATAGGACTAATTGTGTGGCTGGATCAGAATTAAAATCTTGAGAGTTGCCAGCTTCTCTTACCTATTCATTTCCAGCTTGCAGCTGAAGATCTCTGCTAAGATCAGCAATAACTTCATAAATTTAAGAAACTAAGTGGGATCTGTAGTGTTTGCCAGAGGAATTGCCATTTCTCTTTGTATTCATGACTGCACTTTTATGCAATGGAAATTCAGCTATCAGATAGACTCTAAAAGATGGTTTTCTGTGTAGTTGTCGTGTAAATATATACATTTTATGTATACCCATATTTAATCTTGTCCTGTATTCAGTGGACAAGAATTAGTTAAAACTTACTGACACACCTAAGATAATTTATTTGCATTAAAAAAAAAATCTTCTCAGTTTGAAGCAATTTCCCATTATCCTGTCAAGATGTGATGTATTTTTTATATTTTTACATATCTGGCCAGAATTTATTATGGACTTTTGAAAGAACTTGGATGGTTGAACACAGTGTGTGTGTGTGTAACTGCTAATTTTGTGAGAAATGTTTACTGCTGTTATTAAAGCTTTGGGTAAGGGGAGGAAGGTGACACTTGGACGCTGTGGCTGCATTGGAGATTAAAGCTTAAAGATGAGGGATAAACTTCAATTTGGGAAGGCAAACAAAATTCCTTTACGGCACTCTTGTGAAAATGATTATTCTGACTATAACTTAGCATTCACAGATATGGGATATGACCAGCTGCAGGAGCAGTGAAGGTGACCTGTTATAAACTTCTGTGTATTTTGTGCTCAGGGTAAATGTGACTCATTCTGGGCATTTTGTTGCAGTAACTTAGTCTCTGGCTATGAGTTTGTGTGAAATAATCATACAGCTGCCAAAAATACATAAAGCTCATAATGGTTTATTTTTTTTTATACAGGATCTGTCCCATGCCACCATTGAAATGTACACAAATATTGGAAGAATTCGCTCAGCTAAGCTTGTGGGAAAGGACTTGGCAGAGTTTTATATGTAAATGACTCTTTAAAATGTCCTAAGTGCATTGCCTTTGAAAAGGTTGAAAATTATCCCTGAGGAAGATATGCTATAATTAAACAGGAATTTTAAAAAGTATTTTTTAAATGCAAACAAACCCTATTTCATGCTGTATTTCAGGGAAAAAAAAAAAAAGAAAACTAGCAATCTCTTTTATCAAACCTTAATTCTCACCTCATGATTTTGTACTCTTACCTATAACTGTTCTGTGTTCTGTAGCTTGATCCTTCCTTCTTCTGGGGAGAAAAAGCTGGGAAAGATAACTGTAAACTTTGAAACAAGTTAGAGACCTCCTTAGGAAGCAGGCTATAGTAAATGCAGTTGTTACCTTAACTACATATATGAGCTGCATCTATCTAATCTATCTAAAAAAAGCCAGGAAACATGTCTTTGGAGAGTAATCCATTTCATATTTGAGGTTATCATTGCAAAGTGGTGGTTTCCCCTCCTGTGAAACAGTGATTTGACTCCTGATTTCCACTTTTTTTTTTTTTTTGGTTGGGTTTTTTTTGTTTGTTTGTTTGTTTTTTGTTTTTATCCCTGCTGTTCAAATCCACTGAGAAAACCTCCTGCATTTTTCAGTGTCATTTTGTTTTTCTTATTTAGACGAATTTGGGAGTCATAAGTGGTTTTTTCTGGAAAATATGTTGGGGCATGCTTCCCACTGATATTCACTTGAATAGTCTGATGCCCACATTTCAACAGATTCTCCTAAATTAACTTAAATATTCACCAGAGGGAGTAATGCTAGGTTTAAAGACTGCCATGGAACTGCTGTGTGGTGATAAAATTTTCATTGTAGTATTCTTCTGCTTTTAAATTTTTGAGAAAGCAAATTTTTAGTTAACTGTCAGAAACTTTGGGTGGCTTTTGTTTCATTTGTGGGAGGTTCCTTCACATCATTTGCTCTGACTTGGGATAGATCTGCATATGGAATAATGACATTAATTGCAGTTCTACTTGCTGAAGTGAATTGCAATAAGGAAGGTCCATATGTTGATCTGTTACCAGAAAATTCAAGATCATAATGGTTCACTGCACTTTGTCCTGCATTTACTTGCAGTGTTCCTCCCCCATCAGCATTTTGAGAAAAGATGCAGAGAGTTTTCCTCTCTGCAAAGGTTCTTACTTTGCTCTGTGCTCATTTTTTCATTTTCCAAGGAGGAAGAAAGGTCCCCAGAAGGCAGAGGTGTATCTTCAAGGAGCACTGAAAACCTACCTTGCTGAGGGCTGGGCTCTGCTGGTCACACACACGAGGAAGCAGCTGGCTGAGTGTCAGAAGCAGCTTGGGCAGATAGAAAAGTATCCTCTAAGGCAGAACCAGAACAATGAAGACAGGAAAAATGATGCTTGGGATTATTTTTCTGACATATCTATAACTTTTATTTAACAGTAAAGACTGCCAGACATTCTGAGTCTGAGCTGAGACACCTGAGTTATTTAATACCATAGAGTGTATTTTGGGGGTTGTTCTGTTGTGCTGATTTTTTGTTGGTTTGTGAGCTTTTAGAATAAGACATACTATCCATGTCAGCCTCCTTTGCAAATTTATTATTAAATAAAGCAATGAAAGCTTTTCTAGATTTGAGCTGCAGTATTTACAAAATATTCTCACATCACTTTTAAACACTCTTAATTTTTTCTGCTTCAGTGCAAATGCTCATGAGGAATCTGAGCCAGTAATATTGCATTCTTAGCTAAATATTCAAGTGATCATTTATCTCTCCAGCGCTTAAAATTTTAAAGAATGTCTTGTGACTTAATTATGGTAAGTGGTGCTGTAACAGCTGGCAGATTCTCAGCCAGGTAAATTGGAATAAAATAGAATACTCAAGATTATTTATTGCTAAATGTAGGCCAGTGTGATGCAAGACACTGTGTCTTTAACTTGCACACTACATGGATTATTGTCTAATAATGAATTTTCTATGCTCATGAATCTTTTTAGATGAGGCAAGATTGCACTGGTTAATTATGGACTATATTTTTAGTAGGTCTGCTACAGAAATGTTGAGATTCTACAGTACTCTCAGATGATGGTAAATCTTCCATTTTTTATTTTCTAGTGGAAAAGTGCAGAGATGATAACAGCAGGTCTTGTCTTTAAAGCTCAGAAAAGCAGTACTTGAATGTCTTGATTTCAGTCAAATTTGTAATTGTTGTGGGTTTCTATCTCCTGTTTCCTTAACTTCATTAGTTATCTCCAAACAAGCAGCCTTTTAGCTGGTGATAATCACTTAACAGAAGAGGAACGCAAAAGATTTTGCCAAGAAATACTCGATTTTACCAATCAGCAAGCAGAGAACCAAGGTGAGTTCTGGGTCCTCAGCTGCTCCAATCTGGTTGTTCCCTAAAGGTAGATGGGGAGGCTTCTTCTGATTGGGTTCATTATTTTATGTATTATTTCTAAACTTGTGTTTTCCAAATCATTTATAAATCTACTCTAATGAAGAATAGTGAAAGATGAAAGGGTAATTAACATTTTTATTTTGAATACTGCAAAGTCTTTGTTTTCCTTCAGTTATGTTTCTCTGCTTTAACAGCCCATAATTTATTGTGTGTTGAGTTTTTTCAATTCCTAACCTATCTTTGTCTCTCAGTGCTGGCATGCAGGTGGTAGCCCTGTGATGGTACATCCTGGATTTTGATGTTAGATCTGTGCCTATCCACTTGCAGTTTATTATTTTGTCCATCCTGTTTCCTCTCTTTATACTTTATGCTGCTTCAGTAATATCTTCTTGTCAGATATTAATCCTAATTCAAATTCATATGGAATACTTCCTGTAGATCTGAACACTGCTTATTTTATATGCAGAATTATTTTATATGAAGAAATATGCAGAATTTTTTTCTTAATGATTTGATGTACCATAAGTAGTATGTTACTTTAGCCTTGATTCTTAATTAATTTTAGGTACTGCCTTAGGGTTGTTTTTGGAATGTAGAGAAGAGAATGAAAACCCCTTGCATATCAGAGCTGCTGGCTCAAGGCACCAGCCTGATTATTAGTTTCTTAAACTTGTGCAAGCTCTGGTCACTTAATGCTACTGTGTTCTGTATTAGTGAAATGTTCAACTTCTGCTTGGACAATCTCTCTTAATTCAGTTGTTTTTAATAGCCTGGAAATGGAAATTGTAGTCTAAGTAAAACAAATCTCAGTGTCTCTTAACTCTCATGCAAGATAAAAAATTGGGAAGCAGTGATTTGTTGTGAAATGATCCATTGTTGAAAAGTTGTTGATCCATTCAATTCTAGGGATTGAATTTTTAAGAGAAAAATTTTGCTCAGTTCCAGCAGCACTGGAGAATAATAAAATCCCTGGTTTTATCTTTGCAGGTCAAAAGGTTATATTGCCTATGCACTCCTTTGCCCAGCTGAAAACTCTGCATTTTGACCCTCCAAATGCTGTTGTCCACGTGGGTGGAAAGTTGTCCATCGAGTTGACTTTGCTGAGCCAAATGCCCATCCCTGTCCAGGTGGACCAGGTTGCCATCCACGTTCACTTCAGCATCGAGAAGAACAGCTACAGGAAAACAGCCGAGTGGCTCACCAAGCACAAAACTTCCAACGGTGTCATCAGCTTCCCAAGTGAAATTACAGGCTTGCCTTTGTCCAGAAACAGCCTGCCAGCCCTGGAGCTGGCTGAAATGTACGAGAGGAGCCCCTCGGACAACTCCTTGAACACAGCAGGAATCATCTGCAAGAACGCGCACATGCTGCTGCGGCGCCAGGAGAGCAGCAGCTCCCTGGATGTGCCCTCGGGGCTCACTTTGGAGGATGGGGCTCATGTCCTCAAGTGCAACAACTTGACTCTGGAACCAGGGGACAATAAAATAACCTTCAATATTCAGGTATGTTTTTGTAGCTGGGTGGTTGTAGCACTTGTGACAGAGAAAGTAGAAATGCTGGCTGAGGAAGAGCGGTGTGCTGGGGAGTGGTGCCTGTTATTGCAAATACAGGTATTAATTGCTTCCTGTCACTCTTGGATCATCCATTCCCCATGCAGCCTTTTGTTGTTCTCCACCATCGTTTTCCTTGATAGGATCCTGTTGTGTTTATGCTAAAACATACAGATGACTCTTCTACTTGAAATCATTTGAGTCAGCCTTCCTAAACCTATTTTAAACATTTGACTATTGCTGCCAAAAATTGAACTGATAAATTCATATACAATATGATGTACTGCTCATGAAGTCTGCCTGTGCTGTTGAGGTTATTCAGAATAACATCTAAAAACTTTGATGTGAATTGTTTTTCCAGCCATTCAGTAAGTGATTGTGTGGTTACATTTGGTTGACAGCCTTTTCTCCTCTGCAGAGGGTGGTAGAATAATTTTTCTCTTGGGGGATGTGGTAAACCTATCTGCAAGAAGTTGAGATCAGCTACAAGTATTTGAATTTAGAAGATGTTAGAATTAAAATTGTCCCCATTAGTCATCATCTAACTAACTTATTAGTTACTAGTTATCTGTGGAATGGCAATGCAGTCATTTGAACTACCTACTGAACTAATTTCTGAGGTTTCTTAGCCTTTCAAAGGATTGGGACAGGTTAATGGGATTTGGACCAGAGGCTTTGGTGGAAATGCCATATTCTGTAAAATGAGTTCACATGTATGTAAAAGTGGATTTCAGATGAAGAGAGCTGTTAGGGACTGCACTGAGCTGGCATTTGGGGTTAGTGGGATTAGGATGCAATTTGGAACACCAAGAGAAGAGATGGATGAAAAGCTAGATAGAGCTCTGCTTTGAATTTGTCTGTTCTGCTGTGAATCTGGTGGCCACTGGAGGATGGACAGCCTTACTTTTATAACTTTGCTATTTTCCCAACCTTCCTTTCAAGAAAAGAACTTTGCATGGAAGGACTGCTCAGTGTGAATACCACAATATTGTTGTTTAAGGCATGACTTACCTGTCCTTAAAGGGAAAATCTGAGCATGTTATAATTTTAACAGTGTATTATTAGATAAAACAATGAAAGCTTCTCTAGATTTGAGCTGCAGTATTTACAAAATATTTACTAAAAATCCATTATCATTGTAGTAATACACTGTGTCACTTCTACTGGATTACACAGAGGATAGAAACTGCTGACAACTTGTTTTCTGAATTTTCTTAAAGTAATGCTTAATTGCACCACTTCTGCAGGAAGAGGAATGACTGTGCTTCTGTGACCCAGAGGGAATCTGATCATTTCTGTAGACCTTACACTGATGATTAACATTATTTATGCTGACAGCAATCTTCCAATTTTTTCCAAGCCTTAAAAGAGATGAGAAAGCATTGTCGAAATTCTTTAGACCAATATTCCCCTCCCATGCTAAGATTTAAACTATGTGTATATTATGTATTATTTTACTCATGCTTTTCTGTTTTTTTAGGGCTCAAATGTAGTAACTTTAATGTCAGAATGCATAATACTGAATTTCAGTCTGGATTTGCCATGTAAATAACTGCATGAGGTTTCACTGTTGAGTTGGTACAGCTTTTCTCCATAACTTGTAGACTTATTTAATTCTACCCAGCATTGTTATTTATGTATTACACTTGGAAAGTGGCACATGTAAAAAAGAAAACATTTCCCATTCCCTAGCAGTCCCTAAGAGAAAATGGAATCAAGAGTAAATGTACTGGAAGGTGTTACAGATTTGCTTTTGTTTTTAATCTTATCAAGAAACATCCAGAATCCCATTACTCAGGGTATGGGAAGAGTTGGAAATTAAATATGTATGTGTTACTTTCTTGTAAACATTGACTCAGGGTGTGTGGTGGGGAGTGTGTGAAATCAATAGCTGGAGCTGAAAGCTGTGCCTTAGATAAATGCTGTGGGATTTTATAATTGTTTTTATGAATTAGCCAAATAAGCACAGGTGTTGTTTAGGTACTTAATAATGTTTTTTCATGTATATTGCACTTTGGGGGGGAACCAACCAACAAACAAGGCAAAACACACCCCAAAGTAACAAATGACAGCATAGCTACTACATTAGTTATCCTGATTATTAGTACTGGTTAATTATGATGTTTTCTCTTGAATCAGACAGCAGTCTAGAGCTTCTATCTTAGTAGGGCAAAAGGTGCTCCTTTGTGTAAATCTTGTCATTTACTCAGAAAACTGAATTTTCTGAAATCTGCAATTTTAACTTACAAACCCAAAGTACCTGATAAAAATGAGATGGAAGCATGCAGTTCTTTAGCAGAGGGCTTGTTCTAGAAGTATTTTCTTAAACTTAAAAGAAAAAAAATTCAAATGTTTTTCTTCCAAGGCCAAAGAACCTGGGACATACACGCTCAGGCAGCTGTGCACTTCAGTGGGAAAGGTGCAGTTTGTCCTTCTTCACATCTACCCCATCGTGCAGTACGATGTGTACTCCCAGGAGCCCCAGCTCAAAGTGGAGCCCATGACTGGTAGGTGCAGTGGCTGTGCTGAAGCTGCTTTGATGATTCCTCTTGTGCTCCTGTGGGACTAGAGAAAGTGTTTCATGGCTTCAGTATTACTCAGTTTGCCTTACTCTGCCTTGTGAGTCTAAAATACAACCTTGCTTTTCAAATTATCCATCATCATGTCCTGCCAGTGATGGCTGGTTTAGAACAACTGATTCCAGTGCTCGGCTCTGGACTCATAAGTGTCACTTTTGAACCTTGATTTGAACATGCATTGGCACTGAAATATCAGGTGGGATTTGAGCTGCCGCACTGACTAGAAGTGAATATTTACATTTGTAATTGACTGAGCTCCTTATTGGTTGTGATCACAGGATCAGTTAGGCTGGAAAAGACCTCTGGGATTGAGTTCATCCTATTGCCAAACACCACCATGTCACCCAGACCATGCACTGAGTGCCACATCCAGTCTTCCCTTTAAACACCTCCTGGGACAGTGACCACCTCCCTGGGCGGCCCATTCCAGTGTGTATTTGCCCTTTCTGTGAAGAAATTCCTCCAAACTTAATGCTAGAGTCCCTTTGACATTTACAAGAAATAAGTAAGAAATGGGATTCTCTACTAGGGAGGATATAAACTTATTAAAAATGAATACTGAGTGCGTCCATTGGTTTCAGGGACACCTGAACACTAGTTGTTGTAGTGTTTATTAGAGTGTATAAATGGAAGATAATAGTGATTTGTTTTCAGTCTATTGAGTGCGGCAGCTGGGGATTAATATGAATTTTGTGCTGGCTTTCCAGGTTGCAGTGTGTGCCAAGGAAAGACAGGCATATTGAGCATATATCAAATTAGGGAAACTGATAGCTGTGGTTCTGTGTCCACACTGACATTCCTGTTGTGCTGATCATGTAAATACAGCACGTGGGTGTGACTGGAATCACAGGTGTGAAAATACAGAGCTGTCTGCAACCTGGAGAACTTTAAAAGCTTAGCAAATTCTTTGGGGTTATTGTATTTCACTGAAATCTGTGCTAGAGAGACAGCTCATCTAAGCTATCCAAGATGCAGTGGGTTTGGGCTCTCAGGTTGAAACATGGCTTCCCTACAAGTTGTATCTGAGCTGGGTTTAATGTGTCCCGTAACACCAAAACCCCACACTTGTAAGTTACCCCAGTGTGTGACCAACTGTCTGCTAACAAGCCTTAGTGCATTGTAATCATGTGCTGGAATCTGTTAACAATTCCTGCTCTGTCCTCCAGAGAGCCTTTTGGCTGGCATTCCCCAGAAGGTGAAGTTCACAGTGACCACTGGTCACTACAGCATGAAGAGCGGGGACACTCTGCAGCTGAGCAACGCCGATGCCATGCCCATCCTGTACCACCCCGAGAGCAAGGCTGTGATCTACTCCAACACCAGGGGTAAGCCAGGAACTGGAAAGAATCATCTTTAAAAGGCTCACAAGTTCAGCCATCCTGAAGCTTAGTACTTACAGCATTAAGAGCACTGACACTGCTTGTCAATAGTCATTATTAAGAACAATTTTAGGGATTTACAACTGAGTACTTCAGTCTCAAATTTTCACCCTCAGTGCAGTAGTATGAACTTTGACAAACACAACTGGACAATTTTACTTCCATTGATGAAATCCAGAAGGCATGTGAAACTGCTGCATGTGTGTCCAAGGTTGCTTGAAGTAAAATTATGAGGCTTAACAAGGTGCTTTCACTTTGTAAAAACTTGAGTAAATGTTATATGATGGGCTAAAGTTGCCCTTTAGCTGGTTTGAAGTTTGTTGTTAAATTGCCCTCCTTTCCTGAACATTAGGAGCCTTTTATTACATGGAATGTGGTGGTTAACTTCCTGCAGTTAAAGAAGGATACAGCATTACTCCTGGGAAGTTAAATATTTAACATGTGCAGGTTATAGCTGATTTGAAGAGGTTACTGTGGAGTTTTATAAGATGGTTTCTCACTGCTGTTTTTGCAAACATTTCTGAGAAGTGGTTATGGCACCACCATATTTTTCTATTATTTTCTTTTTATCCCATTCTGCACATCTATAGAAAAGATCTCAGAGTCATCATTAAGGATTCAGTCTTCTGAGAAGATCACAAGCATCAGCTTGCCAGTGGCCCCTGCTTACCATGTGATTGAATTTGAACTAGAAGTCATGTATTTGCCATCAGCCACAGAATCTGCCGTGGAGAAGGAAAATACTACAAATAAAGAAAATCACAGAAAAAACAAAGAGAAGCAGAAACAGGACAACTGCATGGCTACTGTTGATCAAAAAGTAAGATGTAGTTTAACTTTTTTACTGTGAAATGTATTTGATTGCAGGGGTAAACACTTCACAAAATAGAAGTGGTGGTGAGGGGAACTTACTTGTTTGGAACTTATTTTCTTTCAAAAGATATGTATAAAAAATCATACTGAATGTTAAAATGTAAAGAAATTGTAAATATAAGCAGAAATATACACTGTTGTTAATAAATTGTCAACTTGGCTAGTAATCTAACTTTTAGTGTTTTAACACAGTTTATAAAGCATGGAGGGTACCTGTGTCTTTGTAAAAGGTAGCATGGTGGTCTTTTAATTCCAGCTTCTGATTCATGGGATAGATGAAGTCAAGTGTGTTTCTTCAAATTAAAACAAATATACATTAAATGCATTTTTAAAAATATTATGAGCTTGTATTTAATATATTATTATGAAGACATTAAAATAATAGATCTTACAGCAGTTAATTTGATACTGACCTTTACCAGGGGTAAAGGTATCAGAGATGCCATTGGTGTCCTTTTTTTTCTTCTAGGCCCCTTCCTTTTTTTATAGTCTTTAGAACTGGGTATGTCAGTTCCTAGAGAAAAAGCCACTCACAGGCAAACAAAAACCTGTTCTTTTTTCAGATTAGATTTTACATACTGATTTAAAAAAAAACGTTCATTTCTTCCCCTCCTGTATGCATTAGATATAGACACTTGATGAGAAAAGTTTAACTTAAAAAGGAAAAGCAAAATCATTGTGCCAAAGACCATTGCAAATAAGAACTTTGTTCCATTTTTTCCTGTAGGTGACCATTGATTGTCCTTGGTCGATTTACTCCACTATTATTGCATTAACATTCTGCATACCCTTTAATGCCAAGCATTCCTTGTTGTCAGCTGGCAAACGGTAATGTACTCATTATTTATTTATTGTTTCTTTCTTATTACAAAGTATGGAGCTGTATGAGGTTTCATAACTCTTATTTATAGCAGTTTTTTTTTTTTTTAATATATAAGTTGGGCTTTTACTGTTTCCCCCTGGAAGCTTGTGCATTTCTTTTCATGTTCTTTCATGACAATAAAACAAATTTGTGGTTTTGGAAATAAGACCACAGGATGAACCCAGTTATCCTGTTTGTGTGTAGTTCTTTGGTTTTGTTTACTATGAAAGAGGATGTTTTACAGCCTTGTTTTATGGACATGGACTCTTCCAATGTAACTCCTCAGTTTTTATTGAAAAAACTGTGTTGCATTTTTCAGGAAATATGTGCAAGTCTGCGTACAGAATTTGTCAGAACTCTGTTTCCAGCTTTCAGACTACAGCCTAAAAAATTCTGCTGAGTGTACAGATTTGCAGCTGGTACCTCTCAACCCTGCATCTCAACAGGTAAAATTCACTTGCTGGTTTATTCAATTTATTCATCTTAGGATGAATTTTCAGTTTGTCATTGGGTTTGAGGAAAAAAAAAATCAGGCTGAGACAGTTTTCCAACTAAATACAGCTGTAAACCAGTTCAGTTGCAGAACAGTTTCTTACCACAGAATTATGGAATGGTTTGGATTGGAAGGGGATTTGAAGATGAGCAAGTTTCAATCCCCTGCCCTGGGCAGGGACACCTTCCACTAGACCAGGATGCTCAGAGCCCCATCCAACCTGGCCTTGAACACTTTCAGGGATGGGGTATCCACAAGTTCCCTGGGCAACCTTGAAGTTTTTTTCAGCCTTGTCTGAACATATTAAATTGTTAATTCTTGGTGCCTAGAAAAAGTATGTAAGAACATATTAATAATTTTATTAAATTTGACTGTTGATTAAAATATTTTAAAATATGAAATTGAACTTCACTGAATGTGAAGTGTTTCCTCTTGAAACATTTGATTCTGACAGTGAAATGGATCCTTTCTTTTAAAAAGATGTGCATTGTGAAAAAGACTCACTGTTAGTAATTTTGTTCCATATTTCCCTAATGATTTATTGAGTTTGTTTCTGTCAGCTGTACCAATGTCAGAACAGACAAACATATTCATGTGTGCAATTTCCTCTTCTTTCTCAGAGGAAGGAAGCAGCTAACACTCTAAACATTCTCTTTCAGGTCGTGTACAGTAAGCAATCAATATTCTTTGTATGGGAATTGAAGTGGACAAAAGAGCTTCCTCTCTCCTTGCAGTGCCTGTTTTCAGTCAGCTTTTGTCCAGCTACCTCTGAAGAACAGTCTCTTATCTTGAAGCCGTTCACTTACGAATTCCAAGTGGAGAATTTTTTTGTAAGTACTCCCCTAAATTATAGGGTAGCATATCTTAACTGAGTATGGTTTCCTAAGAAGTGAAAAGGGAACAATAAGAAATATATTAGAAAAAATTGGTTTATATCGTGAGGTTGATAACCTACTTAGAATCATTGGAAAGTCGTCAGTTTGTCAGTGACAGAGCTGCAGCCTGATGTGATGTAGTGGAATCATATCCTTGCCACAGAAATGTGGTCAGAGCTGTAACACTTGTGCTTAATTGTGTTCCATTTTTTACTGTTTTCACCTTCCTGGGTTGGTGCCATGGAGATTGTCTGCAGCTTACTGAGCTGCTTTTTCCCTGCTGGCTTAAGATTGTGCTCTCCAAAGCAAATTGCAATTTCCAAAATATCTTTGCTATTGAAAACATCTGAGTAGTTTTTTGTAGTGCTTGAGATGAACTCCTCTAATGAAATATTTAGGATTTTCTAGGCCATTATCTGAGATATTCTTCTTCCCCTTTATGGACAAACTTTTTATTCCTTTGATCAGTTAGGAAGCTCATAGGCTAGGTAGAATTCCTTTAATTGGAAGTTTTATCAACATTATTTAATCTCATCTCTAAACTCAGTGTTCCCCTTTGTGATGCTTGGGTAAAAAGCAGCACCATGAGAAGACTCTCATTGTTTAAATCCTTTTGTCTGTTTTCAGTGTTTTCTACCTGCTTGTTGCAAACTGGCATTGAGCAATATTTCAGGTGTTTGTTTGCCTACTGCCATGTAACAAGCATTTTTGGCACCTCTATCAGCATCTTTCTGGAGTTTTTAAAGACAACTACCTGTGTGAAACAGTGGGGGTTTTCTGGTAGAAATTTGATTTTGTAGAAATTAAAAATCAGTTCTTTAATGTGGGCATTGTTATTCCAGGGACTATGACAGGAGGAGGGATGAAGTAGTTTTGTATTACTCAGAATCTGAGTGATGTGTCTGTAAAGGGAGGAGCTAAAAAACTGATAAAAATTGTTTAAATAGTAAGATTGGTGTCCATTTAGGAGAATTGAAAGGCTGTGTTAAAGTGCAGAAGTGAAGGAAAATAATATATATTTTCACTGCTGCTATCAAAAATAGGTTGAATCAAATTTGATTTGTTCTAGTGGAAGGTGTCCTTGCCCATGGCAGGTGGGTTGGAACCAGCTGATCTTTAAGGTCCCTACTGTTGCACAGCATTCCAGGATTCCATGTTCTATGATTTTCTTAAACTGAGCAAGACAATGAAGTGGACATTACTTATAAGTGATTCTTGCATTCAGATTTAACAGGATGTGTCTGTTACGTGTAAAGTTGGTGCTGTACCCATTGTCCAGTTCAATTTAAACACAAATAAAACACCCATTTTTCCTTGATAACAGCACTGTTTTCTTCCTGACAGACATTGTACCATGTGAAAACTGAAATCTTCCCACCCTTGGATGCAGAGTACTGTAAAACAGGCTCACTCTGCTCCTTAGAGGTGTCCATCACCCGGCTTGTTGAGCTCTCTGAGGTTGACAGAGATGAAGCGTTAACAGAATCAGATGGATATTGCACAACAAAACTTATGTATGAGGGTAAGACTATTTTTCTTAAGCATTTTAATAAATTTCCCCCTAATTTTTTCTTGACAATAACATTTACCAGACTTGCTATGGCATAAATTCCTTTATTGTGGGTACTGCTGCTTAGTAAATCAGTTTTCATTTTGCAAGACTGGGAATATTTTATTTTCCCCTCATTAATCTGCCTTCCAGTGGAGTAGAAATGTTCTTAAGACTGGATGGATACATGCTTGAGGCCCAACTGTGGTCCCTTCTGTGTAGGGCTGTTTTCTTACCTTGCACAGCTCTTCACACATAAAAGCTGGTGGGCTTTTAGATGTTGCTAAAATGCAGATTTTCAAAGTGCTCTAAAACTGTCCTGAGGGTTCTCCATTTTTCACAGAAGAACTTCATAGTGTTTTCTTTTTATTCTTGCAGTTGTTGACAACAGTAGTAACTGGGCAGTCTGTGGAAAAAGCTCTGGTGTGATTTCTATGCCTGTAGCACCTCGAGCAACTCACAAAGTGCACATGGAAGTGATGCCACTGTTTGCTGGGCATCTGCCTTTCCCTGATGTCAGATTGTTTAAATACCTCCCTCACCATTCTGCTCACTCCATGCAGCTTGATGCTGGTAAGGCCATTTTGACCACGTGGATACTTACAGAAATTACTCTGCCTTTCCTGTGTTCTTGTGTAAAGAGAAAAGCAAAGCAAGAAATACACTGACAATATATGGACCAGGTACTCACAGGTGTCTTTGCTACCTTCACTCACAGTCCTAAATTGAAACTTGCTCTAATGGGAACTTTGAATTTGGGTTGCCACCTAAATCTCTGAGGAGGAATAATAAATGCATTGTTCTCTTATGTTTCCTTTAAAGATTAGTATGCAAATCAGTTGTCACTGGATTTATAATCAAGTGAAAACTGCTTGATAACCCTCTAATCCTGCAGTTCCATTTTCTCTAAATTGCGTGTGTCTTCATTAGCTTTGAGATTCTTTCCCCGGTTTTCAAGGGATTGAATGTGAAATAAAAGAACTGCTGAAAATGTGGGCCATTCTGTTAGATGCAGAGTTTAAAATACCACAGCCATGTAGAGTATTTCTCTGTACTGAGTAGTCCCAGAGCTACAGTGAAAATTCACTCATAGAAGCAACATAGCTTTTGTCAGTGGAGCAGCCAGTGTGAATCTCTCGGGTCGGCTGCTTTGATCTCTGCCCCGAGATGTTTGTCGGGTGGTCCTGAAGTGGCCCGCGCTCTGAAGAATGACTCTGGACTCTTCTATGTTCGGTCTTCAGGTTATTTATTATTTCTTATCTATAAGATTTTCTCTCTGCCCAGCTGAGATCCGCACAGCACGGCAGCCACAACGCTCTCCACCGCCCCTGAGGCGGTGTCGTCCCTTTATACCCCAAACTACGTACATCATATTTACTTTAAATCCCCAATACCTATCACCTATACTAGACAGTGCACTTCTATCCTAAACCAATCCCTAAGTGCCAACATCACAGCAGATGGAGAACAAGAAGAAGAAAGAAGAAGGACGAGACACGCCCTGATTCCTCCATCTTGTCCCCATAACCCTTATACCAAAAATCCCAAAAACTATATTTTCACCCTGTGAACACCCTGTAACTACACCATTCAAACATGTGTGACACTCCAGTCCTCATACCAAGCTGGCAATTCACTGAAGGATCAAAGTCAAGCCACCAGGTGTTCCGGGCACCATGCCAGGATCCCCGAGCCCCCCGAAGGGGTCTTCGGTAACTCTGAACATCCAGAGTGATGTGCTGAGTTCCCACATGAATCATTCTAGCTTGTGACAGGTGTGACATCATGCTATTGAAATTTTCCTTCTAAGCCAGTATAATTCACTCTGTTACATCTGGAGCTGGCCAAAAGTGTGCACAGACTGTTACCTTAGCAGAGATGATCAATAACTCTGAACATGTGTTAAGCTGACTGTCAAAGCTCTGAAATGACCTTTTAGACTTAATTGGTGGAATAAAACTCTATTTTTTCCTTTTGTTTTCAAACAGATAGCTGGATTGAAAACGATAACCTGTCTGTGGACAAGAATGTGGATGAGCAGGCTGACAGCAGCAGCATCAGGAGCAGGGGGAGCCTGCACTCCACAGCCAGCGGGGAGCACAAGGGTCTGCCCATGCCCCGGCTCCAGCCCTTCTCCCCGGGCCAGGTCTTCAACAGCAGCACAGGGATGCAAATCCTGGTCATTCCCAGCAAGGACGACCACGTTCTGGAGGTCAACGTCACGTGACAGCTCAGAGTGGACACCAGGAACCCCTTAGGAACTGGATTTGAAAGCACTTTATGGGATAATGACCTGCTCAGTCCTCGTTGCAACATTAACTCCAAGGAGACCCGTGGCACCTGGCGTGTACTGGCCATGGAAGCAGCAGACAATTGTATCAATTTAAATGTACAGTGAGGCTTGTGTCAGCTAGTTTATATTGCCACTTTAGTATGTTTCGTGTCAGCTATTGGGTTTTCTTCCTGCAGTCACATCCCTGCATCACAACAACCAACACAGGGCAACAAAAAGCAAAAAAATCCAAATCTTTGGACCACTTCTTTATTTTTGTTGGGCAGCTGAGAGATTTGTTTCATGCTTCCTACATATTTTAGAATGTAGAGTTGGATGATGTAATTATCCAAATCTTGAATTTTTATGTAATAATTTACAGGCTTTTCCACACATGTGCCAGAAACATAACAGAGCATACAACAACACATTCACTGGTGTAACAGTTGCTTTTGTGGTTTACTTTTATTTTGTTTGTTTGATCATTGTTAATTCCTGCCATTGCAATTTTATATTAAACTTCCATCATTTGCATACTTAGATGCATGGAAGAGCTACTGCTATAAACAATCTTAACTGAACAAAATTCCTTAATTTTCTGAGGCTTTCTCCTTCACAGAGTAGACACTGTGATGTCACATATTATATCTTTTTTTTTTTTTTCGGGGTGGGCTTTGGGTTATCCTCTTGCATATTTCTTACCAAAGAAAGATATTGATAGAATTTAATAATAAATTATTTGGCTTGTTGAGTTCCCAGATTAATTTCTTTTATTACCATTTCCAAGTGGCTTGGTTTGCTGCCCCAATTGTTAAGTTGGGGCAAAAATTTCAGTATGATGTGATACTTGAACAGTCAACCTTTCATCATAAAGGCTTAGTGTAATTATTACTGATTAGAGGCCAGACTTGTGCATTCATGATGAAAGAAGGAGGTTGGTTTGATACAGGAAAGCTTGCAGATGTAGAATAATCGTGAAGCAAAGTTAAAACATGTAACTTAAAGAATTTCATTATTTATATCTGAAATGTAAATACAAAAAATGTAAAAAAAAAAAAAAGTGTAATTTTTGTGAATGTTGCAAATTCACCTGTGACTGGAAAAATTACAACTTCTTCTGATGTCCTGCTTCTGATATTGAAACTTGTGCATTTAATGTGAGAATGACCTTTTCTACTTGCAGATCTATAATGGTGCGTTGTCAACAGACTCCACAGACGAAACAGTCCCATGTCAAACACTGGTCAGAAAAACTGAAGTGAGGAGCTGCTCATTAGAGAAACTCATTATTTTCTTTTCTTCTGCTAAATTACAAAGGGGAAATAAAAAACAAACCCTCTTTCCAAAAAGAACCACAAATAAGTTGAAAAATGAATAGGCACCCTGCACTGGTCTAAACATTTTACTTTATTTTTTATTTAAAAATTCTAATTAGATGTATAAAGTAGACCTGCTAGCTGAAAATGTTCTTATTATGCATCTTCTTTCTGTGAAGGAATGCCCTTTCTCTGTGGAAATCATACCATTTTATTCTGGATAAAACCCAAAGCATCATTTAGTGCGAATGACTGCTGGGATTCTCTGACTGGAAAAGGTAACAAGTTAGTGACTTTGACACTGCAGGTATTATTAATTCCATTTTCATGGTTTGCTATTAAATCATTTTTCACATTGTTCTGTAATATACTGTTAGATTAAACACATTGTACTAAGATTGTTTAATGAAATTGTAAGCGTTACAGTTCTAAATATACATGTTTTAAAAAGAAATCAACTTCTCTGCTGCTGTGAGTTCTGTTTGGTCTGGAGGAGTGATTGCTTCATCTGTTTTAACCAAAGTTGCTTTTGTCTGCAAAAATCAGATTTGTTACCTGGTGTGCAATTACACACTTGAGGGAGACATTGATTATTGATTTATTTCAGAGTTGCAGCCTCTGGAACCTCCACAGTATTCTACAAATCCAGCACACCCCTCCAGACTTTTCCTGCTGTTATTTATACACAGAAATTCATTGTTGGCAACCTCCCAGGTACAGCCCCTCTATTATGAATGGTTAATAATTTCCACACAAATTGTGTAACCCCAGCTGATTTCTATGCATCCTCCAGGGAAGGGTCTTCACCTGGGCAGGGTCTTTTTGCCCTGTAGGTCTGACTTCTAGTATTATAATAATTATAAGTTGTTTGTAGGAATTATAATTATCATATTATTATTATTATTATTATTATTATTATTATTATTATTATTATTATTATTATTATTATTATTATTATTATTATTATTATTATTATAATAATAATAATAAAATCAGTTATGGGATACCTGGACCTGAGTCTTTTGCCAAGTTAGCAACATATACATAAGACATACATTAATATCTTGATTTACTGCATCCTTAATACTCATTAGTTCCAGGATATCCATAACTAAGGGACACTGCTCCCTGTACCACCGATTAATTCTCCTTCCTTGCTGATTAGGCTTGGAAGTATACAAAGATCAACCATCAAAGAACATCCTGACTTCAGTTAATTTTGACATATTCCACATTTTGCAATACTAACACCTGTGAGTGATTATCCAAGGACCCAGCTGAAAGAGCATAGACAGTAAGGATTTAATGGATTGCTAAGCCTCAAACACCAAAAACCATTCAAATGGGAAATACGAAGGTAGGGCAGCATCTTTCTGGTGCCAGTTTTGCTGTCAGGTCCATGATGGCCACAGAAGCCCCAGTGTGGGTGCAGAAGTGGAGTCATGGAGCAGGCAAGACCAAGAGAGGGGGATTGAGACCACCAAGGATCCCAAAGCAGCCCATGACACCTTCTGGAACTCTCCCTCAGCAGGTGCTGCATGCCCCAGTCTTGTGTCAAAAATGAAGAATTCCCTTCCTGGGGAGGGATCTGGGTGTTCCAATGCTAATCTGACTGTACCTAACCCAAGGAACTTTTTATTTTATGGGCCCCCATCCCCAAAGGATCGAGACTGTGACCATCTCTCTGACCAAGGGACATCGAAATGCCAACACTCAAATCTAGAGTGTCGAGTGAACAACACTCAAGTAGAGTGTTCATCACTAGATCCACGAGTGGTGTTATGTTTCCACTATCTACTCTTACCCATTCCTTCCCTTTCTTTCTTTTCCTTATGCATTTTCTTTGTGATACTTTTACACTTTTTTTGAAAATAATCAAACTGGCCGCCAACATCCTTTCCACTGCAATAAAACTGCTTTAAAATAAACCTCTCACATCTATACACTGGGCATTCAGTGTTGTTCCACTCTAATTACAGAATCACAGAACAGTCAGGGTTGGAGTGACCTCTGGAGATCACCCAGTCCAACCCCCTGCCAAGGCAGTGTCACCCAGAGCAGTGACACAGAGCACATCCAGGTGAGTCGGGAATGTCTCCAGAGAGGGAGACTCCACACCCTCCCTGGGCAGCTGTTCCAGAGCTCTGCCACTCTCAACATAAAGAAATTCTTCCCCATGTTGAGTTGAAACTGCTTGTGTTTTATTTTACAGCCACTGCTCCTCATTCTGATGCTGGCCGCCACTGAAAAGAGCCTGGCACCATCCTCTGACACCCACCTTTGGGTATACTGATATGGATTGATGAGCTCTCTCAGCCCTCTCTTCTCCAGAATAAACAGGCCCAGCTCTCACAGTCACTCCAAGGCACTTACACTAAAAAGTATAAATACCGTAATATATTTACTAAAAAGAACCAGAGCTCCCCTGGCTCATGGCCGGTGCTGGGGAGGGCCCGGAGCAGCTGAGGGGGGCGGCGGGCCCCTGGCTGGGGAAGGGCACACCGGGCGGTGCCACAGCCCGTGGCAGCCCGTCCCTTTCCCTTTCTCCTCCCTTTCTCCTCCCTCTCTCCTCCCTTCCTTCCCTTCCCCTGGTTCCCGCCCCTCGGCGCCGCAGTTCCGCGGCCGCGCTCCCCACGTGTGGCCGCCATGCGCTTCGCGTACCGGGTGAGCGCGGGCCGGGGGGCAGCCGCCGATCCCCAGCACCATCTCCCCATCATCTCCCCTCGATCCCCATCTCCGCAGCCCCTCTAACCCTGCCCTTTCCTGCCCCCGCAGTTCTCCGGCCTGCTGGGCACCGTGTACCGCCGCGGCAACCTCAGCTTCACTCGCGATGGCAACTCCCTGCTCAGCCCCGTCGGTAACAGGATCTCCCTCTTCGACCTCAAGAAGTGAGAGCGGCGAGGGGCGGGGAGGGCCTGGCGCTGCCAGCGCGGGGGTTTCGGGGGGAATGAAGCTCTGAGGGCGTTTTGGAGCCCAACCCATGGGGCTCTCCGGGATGCTCGGCCTGCCAAAATATCCTGGAAAGCGTCCGCTTTAGCATTAGAAGGTAGAAGCCTGCCTGGTGGAATATCTGTCACAGTGTTGTGCGGGTAGACCCGTGTGGAGAATAGCAGAGGAATTACGTAAAGGTGTATTTCAGAGGAGAAAAAAAAAAAGAAAAGGGAAGAAATAGATTTGTGTTTGATTTAGTTGTATGGTTTCTTTATGTGCTTCTGTCTTGCATATAACAAGGATTAGAGCATCATCAGCCTTTCCTGTGTGTGCCAGAGTTGTGATCGATGCTCCCTGTGCCTGCATTCCAGTCAGGAGCCTGGAATTTTAATTCTGTTATGCAGAATTACAGACCATCCTGGAGCCTGGAATTATAATTCTGTTACGCAGAATTACAGACCATCCTGGAGCCTGGAGTTATAATTCTGTTACGCAGAATTACAGACCATCCTGGGCTGGAAGGATCATCGAGTCCAACTCCTGGCCCGGCATAGAACGACCCACCTAGTTGGTGTTCATGGGATTGTGACAGCTGAACAAAGTTGTCAGGGTTTTACATTAAATTTTGACTATGGCCTTAACAAAGATATCAAACCATATTTCACTGACACTGATGTTCTTCCTTCGTTCCTGTCCCCATTTTACTTTTCTGTGTTTTTGTTGCAGTAACAAGTGTGAGACGTTGCCCTTGGCTACACGGCTCAATATTGTGTGCGTGGGGCTCTCTCCAGATGGAAGCCTTGCCATTCTAATTGATGAAGGTACTTGCACAAAGAGACATCTGTTTTGTAAAAGAATTCAGTAAAAATGCAGCCTTGAAGGGAGGAAATCTGTATTGTTAGGTGTTCAACCTTAACACAAAATTGGAAGTGGTCTGCTTTAAAATTATGTTAGAATTTTTGGGGAGGTATCTTTATTTACAGAACTTAAAAATCACTTCTTAACAGAATTTGGAGAGTGTCTCATAATTTGGACTGTATTTTTTTTTATTTTAATAATATTAAGCACACTGTCTTGAAAAGCTTTCCCCCCTCCTCTTTAAGAAAAGAAGGTTTGCTAGGATTATGATTTCTTTGGGAACTCAGTTATTCTCATGATCTTTTTTTCTGCCCTTACAGAGGGAGCTGCCTTGCTTGTGAGTTTGATTGGGAAATGTGTGATACATCAGTTTTATTTCCACAAGCCAGTTCACAGTGTCAGCTTTTCCCCTGATGGCAAGTAAGTAAAGAGTGCATGCCTCAGAACAAAACAGCAGGAATTGCCCCATAAACTAGTTGTGATTATGAAGACATCCTGGTCTTGGTTGGACAACCAATCTGGGAATGTTTCCTATTCATGAGTGAGGGGAGATTTTGAGCTGATCAGAGTCACTTTGTAAAATTGAGAGGGGATGAAAAGAAAGAAGGCAAAGCCTTGAAAATAGCATATCCTGGTTTGAGTGTTTGAACTTTTCCTTCTATTTTGAGGCTTTGAGAATGAGAATTTCATTATTCAACTTCAGCAATTTTAACTGAAGATTTTCTCTTTTATAATGCTTAATTTGGGGGATAATATCAATCTGCAAGTACTTTGTTTTTCCTTCAAAAGCAATCAATTTTTATTGTTTCAGTAGTGCAGGAACCTCTTTATTATTGTATTGCTTCATTGTATTGCAGTCTATACTGAACAGTTGTTTGCTTTATCAGCATTGTGTGCAATTACATCTTTTCCCCCCCCTTATGCCAGGAAATTCGTGGTTACAAAAGACAATCTTGCTTACCTGTACCATGCTCCTGGGAAGAAAAGAGAGTTTAATGCATTTGTTCTGGACAAAACCTACTATGGCCCATATGATGAAACAACTTGTATTGACTGGACTGATGATTCCAAGTGAGTGGTTGAACTGAAGCGCTGTTTACCTGCACATGTTGATATTTCAATGCACATTGCATTTCCTCTGAAGTATTGTACTAGCTTTAAAAATTCTGTCTTTAATTAAAAAATACAATTAGGCAGACCAGAAAGTATAAAAAATGGGAATCAAGAGTGGATTCTTACTTGAAAATGCATAGTAATTCATAAAAGGAACGTATCTTAGGAATGTGGGCAGGGTTGACCTTTTGAATATGTTTTAGCCCCTTCTACCTCTGCTACAGTCACCAAGCACAGTTTACAACATTTGTTTGTAAAATTAAAGTGGTAATTGGTGGATTTGAGCTCAGAACATTCTCCACCCGGGGAAGAGTTTTGCAGTCCAGTGTTCTAATTTTCTTTTCTGTTTTCTTTTGCAGGTGCTTTGCAGTGGGGAGCAAGGACATGTCTACGTGGGTGTTTGGAGCAGAACGATGGGCAAACCTGATCTACTACTCTCTTGGAGGCCATAAGGATGTCATAGTTGCCTGCTTTTTTGAAGAGAACAGCCTAGATGTATGTATAATCACACAACACACCTGAATTGTAATATTAAAATAGTGGAAACGGAACCTTATCTGTAGGGGACTGTTTTGACAATATCTCAGAATTTAGAAAATACAGAAGTGTTGCTTGATTGCTCCGCCATAATTATGTGTTTGAATTTGCTCACCCAAAACGTTACAGCTTTAAATGTGAAAAAATTGTTTAGTTTAGCTATAATGCTGACTGGTTATCAAGTTGCCTTTGGCCCTTGGAAAATTCTTCTGAGGGCAGGCAAGTAATTCACCAGTTCTCAGGACAAGTAAAACTCCCCGTTCAAAGCACCTTGGATTCTGTCCTGAGAATAGAATGCACACTTGCTATCCCTTCTGCAGGTCCTTATTCATATTTTTGCAGAGCACAGAGCACGGATATTGGAGAATAATAATTTGTGTTTGTATTCTAGCTGTACACAATTAGCCAGGATGCAGCTCTGTGTGTGTGGCAGTGTGACACTGAGCTGGATGGTTTGAAGCCCATGCCCCCTAAAGATGCAGCAAAGGAAAAGAAGGCAGCAGAAGATGATGAAGAGCTGCTTGAAGAGCCCAAGGGTGAAGAAATTCATGGGAAAGCTGATCCAAGTGAAGAAGAGACTAGAAATAAAGTTAAATATTCACGTGTTGCAAAGTAAGTGGTTTTCAGTTATCAAAAATCAAAGTAGCAATGGGGATTTATTGTACTGGGCTTTTTTTTCATCTGTTATAACTTACTCAAAGCAGTATAAAACTGTCCAGGATTTAGAAATTTACTGCACATCCCATTTTAAATAGTTCTGGTAGAACTCCTGTCTGTCTTACCCTGATTATATGATGGGCACTACCTTTCACCTTCAGAATAACAAGTGTAATTTTAACAATATAAGAAATACTGACTCGTGGTGTGCTGTTGTTTGGAACTCAGAAATTGTAAATGGGATCTTTACTACAGTACCCTCTCTAAGTCTTGAGGCTTTGGTTTCTTGCCTGAAAGGGCTGGTTGACTTCAGGAGATGACATAAAGGTGGCTCATCAGCCTCTTTGGTGAGCTGCTTGGAGATGCAGCTCTTACAACATCTGTTCTTCAGCATTCACCTTTTTTCTTGTTTCTTGGGTGCCAGGTATTTTTTCAATAAAGAGGGAGATTTTAATAACCTGACAGCTGCAGCCTATCACAAGAAAACACATCTTTTAGTCACTGGTTTTGCCTCTGGAGTCTTTCACCTCCACGAGCTTCCAGATTTCAATCTGATCCACTCCTTGAGGTGAGCCATGGGGTTGTCACTATATTTGGTTTGATTTTTGTGAGGGAGAGGGAATAGGTTTTTTTGCTGGGGTTTCATGTTTCTTTGGTTGAGAACACATCATGTTAAGCAGTGAAGGATGAATAAAAAAGAGCACAAAAATCTTAAAACATGATTGTAATTTCTGGAAAGGTAGAATCATAAATTTATGTAATAAATACCATATAATTCCACTCCTTATTCTGGAAAAGTGAGGTCTGGATAAGGAAACTTCTTAGGAGTTCCTGGTTGTTGGCTAGACTTCTTTAACTCTGTCCATTTTAATATTTTCAGTTTCTTTGTAGAAAATATTAGCTGGAAAGTTCTGCATATGTAAAATTATCTGTAAATTGTGTCTAAGTTGAGAAATCAAATCAGATTCTTTTCCATAACTGTAAACAATTTCCATGTACAAAAAAGCCCCTATTTTATTTTCTTAAACTTGGGGAGTTTTACTCTGTTGGCAAGTACATTTTTGGGATGCAGATACTCTGCCTTCATTCCAAATAAGGAATGTTTGGTGGTTTGGAGTGGAACAAAGGAATGAACTTGGTGGTTTTTGATGTTATAGTGGTACAGAAGTTCAGTAAAACAATCAAACAACTTGCTTGAACAGCTTTAATAAATATTAGACTTGAAGTTTTATCACACAAGTTTGTTTATTGGTTAATTCTCTTACTTCAGTATTTCAGACCAAAGGATAGCTTCTATTGCTATCAACTGCACTGGTGACTGGATTGCCTTTGGATGTTCAGGTTTGTCAGATTTTTTTGGTCTGTATTAATGGGAAAAATAAGGAATGTGGTGGACACGAGGCCCAAATTCCTCTTGCTAGTTTTGATTCCAAATGTTAAATAATTGATAGTCTCATATCTGTGGTGTCTAGGTACATAGTAAAGGAAATATCACTAATTAATCTCTCACAGAATTCTGATGATTCAGGAAAATATTTTACTGATACAGGAAAAAACACTTCTTATATTTTATATACTTCCTATATTTTATATAGGAAGGCTTTTAACAGAGTTAGGGAGAGCCCAGATCCCTTGTAGTTAATTTCTGCTCTTGCCACATGTTGCCCACAGCATTTTACTAACCTGCCTGGATGCTCCAGGATTCCCACCCTGTCCATAATGGTTTGCACAAAACCCAAAATTTTCCTCTTATATGCAGCCCTGCTTTTCTTTCCAGCTCATTTATCAACTGGTTGATAGCATTGCTGTTGTACTATTGAAAATATTATTCCAAGTAAAAACTAGTGGAGGAAATTTTTGGGGAAATCGCCTTGAAGTTATCAAAGGAAAAAGCTCTTATTAGGACTGAAAGATGCAGAATTCCACCTATCTGCATTAACCTTTGGGTTTTTTTGGGTTTTTTTTTTGACATTGCTTGCCCCTGTGTGTTTTGTGGCTTGCATTTGCAGGTCATTGTGTTGGTGGCTGTGGTTAATCCTGCTGTGCTTACAGGTCTGGGTCAGCTCCTGGTGTGGGAGTGGCAGAGCGAGTCCTACGTGCTGAAGCAGCAGGGCCATTTCAACAGCATGGTTTCCTTGGCGTATTCTCCAGATGGACAGTACATAGTAACTGGCGGGGAGGATGGCAAAGTAAGTGATGGCAAATATTGCTGGAATGTGAACTTTTAATAATGTACTAAGCAGCTTGACTTTCCATTTTATGTAGACAGCTCTGTTACTGTAATTGGTACATATTTTTCTTACTATAAAGTCATAAATATTTTTTCCTCTCTTTCCTTAAATGTTTTGATTTTTCTCTCTAGAGTATGTATATTTTGCTTTGTTACTACCTGTGGCTGCAAATTGCATCACTTATGCTTTCTAGCAGGTGATTTTTTAATTATTACAGGTCCAGTCACCATAAATGCAAAAGTAACAAATTCATAAATGTTAATTTATTTATGGTCCCATGATATCTTGGGATGAATGAATTTCAGCCACCCAACTTCTTGCCCTTTAAATAATTGTTTTTTGATATGAAGTTAATTTCAAATGATTTATGCAAGGGCAATTTTTTTGTTTAAATGTGCCATTCCAGAAGCTTGTTATTTAAAAGAAAATTAACTTCTCATGGATGACTTGCATTGAAATGATAGGCTGTGTGTACAGGTGCTTTTATTTTAAAAGGTGTTTTGTCACAATGTCTTGGCACGTAAATGGGACAACAGTAGTAGCTGATGTCCTGTCAAATCTTTTAAATGGCAGAAAAAGGTCTGCCACTTCATGGTTTCTGCCACTGAGGATGAAAATTGGCCAAAACCGAGAAGTCCTAAACTGCAGAAGAAATGCGTAAAATTTTTGTTCAGGGAAAAAAACCAAAACAATTGAAATATCATCTCAGTTGTAACTTCTGTTATGACTTTAGAGTTGGTTTTGAATTTGACACCTGTCTTATTTGACAGTATAAGCTTGGAAGCTCAAGATACTCACCAAGTGTTACTTTCCTTTATTAACTTTGTTTCAACTTTGTGTCTGTCTCCACTTAGATTTTTATGTTGCACCTGTGTCTTAAGAAGTTTAATGATAAGCTGTGGCCTCTTGACTGCTATTACTGAAAGTCTTTCATGTTGTTGCAGAGTTCTATAATTAGGTTTTCTTTACTCTGCTGCTGCCTTACCCTTATTTTCTCTCTTTACTGATGACGGTGATTCTAAGAAGTCTTCTCTTGTCTGTCCTGCAGGTGAAAGTGTGGAACACTTCAAGCAGCTTTTGTTTTGTCACCTTTACAGAACACAACAGTGGTGTAACTGCTGTAACTTTCACTTCCACTGGTTATGTTGTCCTGAGTGCTTCCCTGGATGGAACAGTGCGTGCCTTTGATCTGCACAGGTAACTCTTTGCATGAAAGCTTTTGTGTCTCATTTAGTCCTCAGCTTTCACACTCCCCCCAAAATACAGCAAATTGCTGATTGCTTGTTTGAAGTCTCATAAAGGTGAGCAGCACTGCCTTACTGGTTTTTGGTTCAGTCTTTGATTTAAATTTAGATAGTTATTAGGAATGCTCTTACTCCATCCAGTTTCTGTGAAGAAAATTCTGGAAGAACTTTCCTCAGAGAAGCTGGAAATCCAGGAAAATCATTGTCTGGCTTTACTCAAATGGGGACATGGCACTTTCCATAGTATAATACAGCTGTGCACAGAACTGGGTGTGTAAACAAGCCCAAGTTTCTAAAAAATTGACACATGCTGTTTAATAGAAGAAAGGTCCTCAGAGTATTTTTGTCTCCTATTTCTGCAGAGTTTTTCATACTTTTGGATCTTGCAATCATGCTGAGGCAACATATCTAATTTTATAAAAACAATACTTTTTCTGTACATAGCTTAGAAGTCTTTACAAATCAAATGAACTCCTTTTGTAAATAAACTTGTTAAACACACATTTAAATCTACATCAAATGTTCTCATAATTTCTTTTCACCTCCTCAACAGGTACCGGAATTTCCGTACCTTTACCTCTCCACGACCAAGTCAGTTCTCCTGTTTAGCTGTGGACTCCAGTGGTGAGATTGTGGCAGCTGGTTCCCAGGATTCTTTTGAAATATTCATCTGGTCAATGCAGAGTGGGAGGCTGCTGGATGTAAGGACCCAGAGTGTTGGGAGGGCTTGAATTTAACCTTGTGTGGAGTTTGGTGATATTCGGCAACTTTGGGATTTATGTTCAAAAACTGGAGCTACACTATGTTGGTCTCAGCATTTTTAAAATTTTATTTATTGCATGGAACTCACCCTGAATTTGTGTGGGAAATAGTTGTTAAAATTTTTGAGTAATGAGCTCTTTCTAGTGATGAAGTAACACCAGTGTTGCTGAGCTAACACATGGGCATGAAAGTCTTTGCCTCCTTGTTCAGAGATGTTCTTTTCCACGTATTTTCTACAGGTAATGAAGAAATTGTAATTGCTTTATTAAGACTGATACAGATTTCATGAAGGGTCTTGGTGGAGCAGGGGAGGGGCATGACTTTTCCATTATTGTTTCAATTCTTAAGCATTCCTGTACATCTTGTACAAGCAGAAGAGCTCAGTGATTCAGATATTTAATTTGGCACAACTGTGGAATACAGATCACTTCAGTAACTCAGGATATACTTGACTGGATCTCCAGAGTTTTGAGTTTAGTTTCTTTCCTTGGTATTTTTTTTGGAGGAGTAGGAACCTTCCCTGAAATGAAAATCTCTGTTACTCTTATTCTCAGTTTTTAATTTTTGTTTTTATTCTGAAGTGTTCAACTGCAGGAGATACTAAATTCTCAGAGCAATGACTTGGTTTTTCACAACTGGTCTGATTGTTTTGAAAGGAGGGAGGAAAATGGTACTCTGCATCCCTAAAGTGTGTGCATAGGAGTGGTTGTAGATGCCTATATAGTGGTAGCACTTCAGGGAATTTTTTTAAAACTTGTGCAAATAAAAAGTTGAGAATCACTGGTGTGTACCATGCCCTGTGTCCAAAAGTGATCTCATGTGTGGACAAGTCAGGCATGGTTTATTGGCTGTATCTGGAGTTTACTGAATGCAGACTACACAGATTTCAGTTTCTTACACCTAATTCCAGGTTATTTTTTTCTTCTCTTTTTAGGTCTTAGCAGGTCATGAGGGTCCCATCAGCAGTTTGTCCTTTAATCCAATGAAGTGTGTTCTAGCCAGTGCCTCTTGGGATAAGACTGTAAAATTATGGGATATGTTGGACAGCTGGAGAACTAAGGAGACATTCATAATAAACTCAGATGGTAATTTTTGTTTCATTTCTCATCTTTTATCAAATATAAAAATACTCTGTAAAATATGTTAATAACAACAGAACATGTCAAATACAGAGAGACTCTCATTCATGGAAATGGAAATCAAAAGTTCAGAGACTTCACTCTTGTGCTTGGTTAACAGTGCAATAAATACTTTAATTCTTGCTTAGTGTTATAATTAGCAGTATAGTTAACAACATATAATTGTATGTTGTCCACAGGAAAAAGTACAGTCATACTTTTTACTCTTAAACTTTTTACTCTTAATTTTTTTCTAATAGCTGAGATAAAATCCTAGAAAAATTAAGGGTATTTTCTTAGAGCATCTCAGTGCATTTTTAACTGTTATGAAATTCTTTGCAGTTCTTGTTGTTGCCTTCCGTCCCGATGGCAAGGAGCTGGCAGTTGCTGCTTTGAACGGCCAGATAACATTTTGGGATCATGACAATGCAGTGCAGACTGGCTCCATTGAGGGCAGGCACGATCTGCAGATGGGGAGGAAGGAGCTGGATAAAATAACTGCCAAGCAGGCAGCCAAGGGCAAGTACGTCCAGGGGGCTGCAATGACAAGAGGGTGCCACGCTGGGTTACTTTGGAGTTGTTTTTCCATTTGTTTTCTACACGAAGATTGCAGAATGCGTCTGCTGTTCAGATATTTCTGATTCTGAATGTTAAAAGCCTGCCTGACATGTAGATGCCTCCCTTTTGTAGTCAGCTGTGTTCTCTCACTGGTCGGCATCATTCTGAGCACATGTTTTTTCTAATCTATTTGGAACTTGGGTTCCCAACATAATATTAAGCTTCTCAGGCCAAGGTGTTAATGTGCTGTGGGTTAGGTTTTTTAGTAGATATCTTTCTACACAAATACTAGTGTACAACCATTAGTATGTAGAAACTATTACATTTTTTAAAGAAGGTAGTTAAAGTATGGGGTTTATTACCTGTTGCTATGCATGTGAAGTAATGTTTAAAAGCAAGTTGAATTTGTGTGCTGTCAAAAAGTATCTTAGAGAAATGTTTTATTCTTCTCTTTCCCCCCTTTTTATCCATATTGCTTCCACTCAAAAAAAAAAAAAAAAAAGAAACAATAACTTACTGGAAAAAAGTTTTGGAAAAAAACAGTATTTTTTGTTGGGGAGCTCTCAACCATGTCTTTCAAACATGCCAAGGCATTGGTTTTTCTGTAGCTCTTCTGTTTTTTAGTGTCATGCATGATGTAGTTGAGAGCTCATTGACTGAGCTGTGACTCAGATTCAGAAGTATGGAAGTATTTCATAAAGCTGTTGAAGTTCTAAATTGTCTGTGATTCATAGTAAAGGACCAAATGCTTTGTAGTAAATGTGTGTGTGAAGTACATGTCTTGTGAATGAAGATCTCCACTTTTACCATGGAGAGGTTGTTTTCTGAGTCTTCACATTGTACTGATATCTTTTAGCTCAGATGTGGCAGTGAAATTAAACTGCTTTCTCTTTTTCTTTACCAGATCTTTTACAACTCTGTGCTACTCAGCAGATGGTCAATCTATTCTGGCAGGTGGATTGTCAAAATTTGTCTGTATATATAATGTCAAGGAACAGATTCTTATGAAAAAATTTGAAATTTCATGCAACCATTCTTTAGATGCAATGGAGGTATGTGAGCACAGGAGTCTTTTTTAAATTTCCTCACCCCCACAAGACTTTGGTTTTGATATAACATCTCATTAAGAGTGATTCATTAATGTTTTTTTAAAGAATGGGTTTATTTTTGTGCAGGAGAGGGGGAAGGAAATATTCCTCTTGGAACAGAATGAATTCCTGAAACTCTTTCCAACTTTGTAGTGTGCTTGAATGTTGAATAGGCAGAACTCTCAAGCATACTAAGTTAGTTGGCACTAGACTTAAAGTAGAAGTGAAAATTTAAATTACCAACCTTTAGTACTAAGCTAACTCCCCGGGTGTCAGTTTGTGTTAGCAAAGAAATGAAGGATTTTTTTGTGGACACAGAACAACATTACTGACCTTTATAAACTCTGTTTCTGAGTATTGCCAAATGCCAAATTAAATTCCTTCAAAAGTGAAGTGAATGATGAAAAACATGAGAAGGAAAAAAAATTCCACTAACTCTTTTCACCATCCCCTTACCAGGAAGAATGATTATTGTTCATGTAGACTCTATCTGTCTGGGGTTCCAAGTATTCTTTGTCAGCAGTGGTCTGTGAGCTGGTGTAGCTCAACATCTGCCTTGAAAGAAAGTGAATCAGCAGAAACAGAATCCTGGAGGGGATGGGTATGTAGAAAGGGGGACCAGGGAGGTCCTAAAATCTCACATTGTGAAGTCCCTAAAATCTCATTTGCAGTGTTCTGGCCACACAGCCCTTGCATTAGCACAGTGCAGTTATGGAACCTGCAGGGCCGAAAGAGCAGGGCTGCAGCTGAGAAAGCAAACAGTGCATCTTTGGAGTAGAACAAAGTTACAATAATGTGAAAGCACAATCTAAACTGAGCTCTGCTGTTTGAGAAGAGATTCAGTGCAGTGAATGGAACTTGCATGTTTTTCCAGGAGTACTTAGACCGGAGAAAAATGACTGAATTTGGCAGCATGGCTCTGATTGATGAAGGCGGTGGAGGTGATGAAGGTGTTGCCATCCCTCTTCCTGGAGTAAAAAGAGGTATGACTTTGGCTTTTCTCTCTTTGTTTCTGCTTTTATGTGCATCAGAACCTTTGACACAGGTAAGAAGGGTTTGACTTGTTTAGCTCAGTTTTAACATTAGGACTACAAAATTTGGTCCCACCACTTAAGCTGTGATCTCTTGGACATGGACTGTGCCTTCCTTAACCAGTCTTGAATTCTGCCAGGTTTTACTATGCTGCACATAATTTAATGGAAACATCATAGTCAGAGTTGATAACTAGACTGTGAACTTGTGGTGAATATGTTAAATCACTTCCAAATTTCTCTTTTAGGTGACATGAGCTACCGACACTTTAAACCAGAAATAAGGGTGACTTGTGTGCGATTCTGTCCTACAGGTTAGTACCAACAGTTAATTTAGGATTTTTTTTTTAATTCCATATAAAACATGTGAAAGAATAGAGTACAGGAAGATTATCATTACTCTTCTGTTTCCATTCTGGAACACCCCTCTTTGTTGTTAAATATTGTTTTTTCTCTTTTAGGACGAAGCTGGGCAGCCACCACCACAGAGGGCCTCCTGCTCTATTCACTGGACTCTGGGCTAATTTTTGATCCTTTTGAGCTGGATATTGATGTCACACCCAGCAATATCCACAAAACACTGAGTCAGAAGGAATACACTATGGCTATTGTCATGGCCTTCAAGCTGAATGAAAAGAAATTAATTCAGGAGGTGATAGAGGCTGTCCCTAGCAGTGAAGGTGAGTGGATCTGCCATGAAAGTGGGCTGTGCTGCCTGTAAACAGACATGTGTGAGCCAAGAGTTGAGGTGTTAAGGCAGACTTTTTAGTGTTAATTTATGTTTTCATTTTACCTATCTACTTCATGCTCATTTAGTGACTTCTCAGCATGGAATTTGATCAGGCCTAGAGGTGCAGGCAGAGTTTTTGAATGTCATTTCTGGGAAGCAGCTGATGTTGGAGGGGCACTTCAAGTTTAACCTGAGTTAATCCCACACTGTGCCTGTGTGATGAAGACCATTAACCAGTAGCAAGGTTGTAATCAGCACTTTGAGGAAAGTTATGAACCTTGTCTGTTGAGCACCACATCAGGAGTACTGTGCCTGGTTCTGGGACTGACAGCACAAGAAAAGACATTGATACTCCAGAACATCTGGTAGAGAGCTTAGACAATGACTGGAAGGCCAGAGTACAACTGAGGAGAGGCTGTTGTAATCCACTGTTAACAGGATGATTGTGTGCCTTTTTCTTAAGCAAAAGCTGTTTTTGAGAGTGGGTTAAATATAATGAGGCCATTTAGTTATATATGAGATTATTTTGGATGCTTCTAAATAGTGTTTCTTTGCGCTGTGCTGTTGCTAACAGCATTCAGACACTTCCTGTGGGCCAGGTGACTTTGCTGTCTTTTCAAGGATCACTGCCTCTGATTGTTGTGCATAACTGGTTCCACTGAATACAGAAATTTGGGTGAGGTCAGGAGCAGCAACAATAAAGTCTGTTACTTTCGAAAAGAGTAGAAAAGGGTGAAATAAAAATTCTGAAGGAGAGCTGCTGGGGAGAGTACTCTGCTAGGAGGAAGAACTTGGAGAGGGAGGAGTTAATTTCTTGCTTTTAAATACAGTAGTGTTTGGAGGGTTCAAAGGAGGAACATTTGTCCCCTGAGAGATTGTGGTACTGTACCCTGAAATACAGCACTAAATACCCACCACTTGCCAAAATGCTGCTTTCTTCTCCTTCCCCCTATGCTTTCCTGTGGTCTCTTTCATGTTATTCCAAGTAGTAACTCAACTCTATTGAATGTCTCTGGGTTTTTTTTCTTTTCTGCACAGTTGATGTTGTCTGCTCATCACTGCCAGACCTGTATGTGGAGAAGTTACTGGAGTTCCTGGCCTCTGCTTTTGAGACCTCTTGTCACTTGGAGTTCTATCTTATTTGGGCTCATAAGTTGCTTATGCTGCATGGACAGAAGCTGAAAACAAGGTGAGATCCCATGAAAGTCAAAATGCTGACAAGGATATTAAAATTAAAAACCGGTCAGTTTAAGGCTTTTACTTAACATTTACTGATATTCTAGATAATGCATGCACTACGATTAGAACACTTCAGCTTTACAAGTTCTGCATGATAAAAGTTACAGTTTGGACTTGATCTTAAAGGTCTAAAAAGATTCTAAAAAGCATGTGTGACAGAATTGGAATATGTTACTGGATTTGTGAAGATACATTGCAGAAACATTTTTCAAATAAAACAGGTAAAACTGCTTGAATTGCTTAGACAATAACTGCACAATGATTTCAAGAGTGATAGCAGGATTTGGCAGTTGTGTTTTTAAACATTTATGCATCTTAAATGTCACTGAAAGGTGATGTGCAGGTATTGATTGCAGTTTTACAGATCTAGCTTGTGACTATAGCTGGTAGTACTCTGCCTTCTTAGAGAGTACTTTAGAACTACACAGGCCTGGTCTGTGAATTATATTCAGCCCCCCCCCTAATATGGAACTTTAGACTTCTAGGAATAAAACCAGGCAAATTTACAAATTTAAAATGGGCTGAGAGGAAATCTGAAAAGGAGTCCTGCAATTTAAAATACAGTGTATTGTGTAACTCTTCCCTTGCTTCAACATGGATATTAATGTTTTAGTTACTGAAATGACTGGAACAAAATCTCTCCTTTTGTTCCTGCTAAAGTAGAAGAGGACAATTTAAAACAAACTCCTCATTGTTTAGAAAATCTTGTAGTATCAGAAAGGGACTGTCATTGCTGCAGCAAGCAGAATTAGCTCTTCAAGATGCAGCTGGACATTGGAAAAAATATTTCTCACAATATATTACTTGTATTGTGTGGATTCATTGTGGGCAGAGTCAAAAGCAGAGAGCTTTTGTTTCTTTAGGATTATCTTAAAAAGTTGGCATTGAAGTTGTATGCTTGTTAGAATCTTGAGAGTATAGAAAAGTTCTAGATTTCCATATGTACACATGAACTGCACGGCAAATTTATGTTTTCTCCATCCAAGGTCAGTGAAGCTGCTCCCTGTGATTCAGTTCCTCCAGAAGAGCATCCAGCGTCACTTTGAAGATATTTCAAAACTGTATGTATTGTTATACTTGAAAGTCCAAATCAAAAACCTGGAGTGATTTGGGGGATGACAGTGTGCTGTTAAAGCTTTTGAGACAGCCTTCTTTTAGAGTTGTTTTTATTTTAGAAGGGAAACAACGTTTTCCTATTTATTTTTACAGCTGTGAGTGGAACATTTACAACATCAAATACGCCTTGGCCATTTCCCAGCAGCGGGGCATGAAACGTGCAGCAGAGGAAACACCAGGAGATGAAGAAGAATTGGATTCTGACAGTGATTATCTTATGCAAGAAGCTCATAAGGATAATTTGAGTTCCTAATTATTCCTTGTGAGAGGGAGAAAACCTCAGACAATATTTTATGCAGTGGTATTCACTGAGAATGAGTGGCCCTCATAGTGGCATCAATTCCTAACAGTGTGATGGAGTTCTGTGGGAAGTAGTGATGGAAATGTAGAATATGCCATGGATGGCACTTGGCCTATTTCCTGTACCATTTGGCTGTAAACTAGACAGCTTTGATTTCTTGATTAACTGATTTCTTTTTTTTTTTTTAATAATTCTGATTTCAAGTAAGAAAACAAAAAACTGTTCTTAGGGAAATTAGAAGTACAACTGGAAAAAGTTTATTCTTTATTAAAAATGCCTTGCGCATTAAGTATTGTGAATTTTATAGTGCAGGCTTATCCTAGACTGACTCTGAATTTTAAAAAGGGTAGAAAAAATTCTTAATTGGAAATGTACTGGTCTCAACTTGTTTTAAATGTTGTTTTATTTGGATTTAATATGTACATATTTGTGGAACACTGTTTTCTTAGTTCTGTAACCTCCAAACCTGATGAGATTTCAATAATGAGAAATGAGGACCCATGGCAGCAGCTATTGGAGAAAATTTATGGGGCTTTGCAGCTTGTGTCGAGGTTTGCTTGACATCCTTGAGATACTGTAGTGACAATTTGTTTGGACATACCCAACTCAATAATGTAACTTCAGCTGTAAGAGAATGTGTTACAAATGTCATGGCTTGTTGGATTTTTTTGAGTTTTTTATTTTTTTCTTCTTTTTTGATGAAAGCCCTTTTGTGTCTTTTTTAAAAATATTGTTTATTAACACATTAAAACCTGAAACTTTTGATTCCCTCTGTTTTTGTGAAGTGATGGGAGAACTGACTAGTAAGAGTGGGGACCTGAATACAAAGTGGGTTTGTCCTTGTAATACTTTCAAGCCACATGCTGTAAAGGGCTTTTAATGAAGATACTACAAATATTACCAATGATCCAGAATTGATTTTCTCAGCGTATTCTGCTCTTCTGGATTTGTTTTATGGGGCTTTAAATATTAAAGGTAACTGCAATGAAGTCTTCCCTCAGTCCAGGCTGAACAGACCAAGTGCTCTCCACACAGCTTCTCCTTAAGACCTTCACCATCTTCACTGCCCTCCTCTGGACACTCTCTGATAGTTTAATACCTTTCTTTTCAACCTTTCATTCCACATTCTGTCCGTATATCCAGGATTGTCCCATGGCCGGAGCAGAATCCAGCACTTTTCCAATGTTCATACAGATGGTGATTGCCCATCTCTCTGATTTAGCAAGGTCTCTCTGCAGGCCCTGCGTGCCCTCAAGGGACCCAACAACTCCTCCCAGCTTTGTACCGTCTGCCAACTTGTTTATTTTTCCCCTGTAACATCCTCACCGTTATCTTTTCACCTTCAGTTCCCTTCCCATCGCTGCCATTCCCGATAAATGAGGGTCGGGAAGGGAAGAAGGGCCCGCGGCTCCCGGCCCTGAGGCGGCCCCTCCCCGCCGCCAGGGGGCGCCGCCGCCGGCGCCGCCAAGGGCGCAGCGGCCTCCGGGCGCGTCCATCCCGGTTCCCGTGGGCCTCTCCCGCTCCTTTCCCGGCTGCTCCGCTCCCGCTCCCCGGCTCCTCCGCTCCCGTTTCCCGGCTCCTCCGCCGCTGCTGCCCCCGCCCTCAGCCATGCTGACCTCCCGAGGCCCGGCCCTGTGCACGGCGCTGCGGCGAGCAGCGCCCGGCGGCCTCGCTTCCTTTCACTCCTCCGCTCGGCGCTGCCGCGCCGCCCGCGTCGCTGTGGTGAGTAATGGAGGAGCGCGGGGGCCGGGGCAGCTCTGAGGAGAAGCTTTTGTCTGTCTGTCTCTCTGTCTGTCTGTTTGTTTGTTTGTTTGTTTTTCCACTCTCTGGCTCTCCACAGCCACCCTCGGCCCTGGAGCCGGGGTCGCTCCGGCAGTGGGGCCGGTGCAGGGGAGGGCTCGGCGGGGCGGCGGCTGGGAAAGCCTCGCCTGGTGGCTGCGACCGCTGGAAACCCTGGAGAGACGCTGAATTTGAGAAGAAAAGGCTGCTTGCAGCTCAGAAACTTGGAGGAAGCCAGACCAGGAGAGGGAAACATGTAAAAATTGGCGCCTGTATAGTTGTTGTTGGCCTGGAGTTGATTTGGGAACCACAGAATGCCAGGATGGGTCAGGCTGGAAGGGAGCACGGTGGTCAGCAGGGCCAGCCCAGAGCGCTGGTGCAGGGCTGTATCCAGACGGTTCTGGAATATCTTCAGTGAGGGACACTCCATACTCTTCTTGTTGTGAAAAATGCCAGTCACTTGTTTTTAAAATTTTAAAAGTTTAATCATAATAAAATGGTTATAAAAATAGTAATTACAGTAATAAAAATGTGGACAATTAGGATTTAGAACAATACAAGACAATAAAAACAAAGAGTTATGAACAGTCCAGGTACCTTTTTCTGGGCAAAATAAGCCCGAAAAAGGACACATGTTAACAGAGGATTAACCCTTAAAAAACAGCCTGTTGCACCTGTTGCATATTCATGCACCTCGTACATGATGCATAAGTTCCATTCAAGCGCAGGATTCTGTCTGGTCAGTGCCAGCTTCTTCCTCTTAGTCCTAATGGCATCTTCAGGGCTGAGCGAGGCAGGAAGAAGTTCATTTTTTCTGATAATGGAGCAATAAATTCTTTTTCTCTGAAAGATTTAGGTGTCCTGTGGCTGCTGTCTTAGTGCGAGTCCTTTTTTGAAAAAAGTATCCTACACAGCATAGTTTCTATTTTAACATTATGTTATAACCTAAAACTATATTTAACACACTACTTAAGAAAATGAATACAGCATAACTTTCTAACATAACACATATAATATTCATTTTAATATTTGTGAAAAGCCAGTCATAAAATATGCATTTTTCACACTTATCAGTCTGTCCCAGTGCTCAGTGGGAAAGAAATTCTTCCTCATTTTCAGGTGGAACTTCCTTTGCATTAGTTTATGCCCATTCCTCTTGTCCCATTGCTGGGCACCTCCAAGCAGAGCCTGGCCCATTCTCTGACACCCCCCATTTAGATATTTGTACACATTAATGAAGTCTCAGTCATCTCTTCTTGAAGCTGAGCAGCTCCCTCAGCCTTTCCTTGTAAGAGAGAGTCCTCACTCATCCTCACTGCCCTCCACTGAGCCCACTCCAGGAGCTCCATGAATCCTTTGTACTGAGGAACCCAGGAGGATTTGACTTCATAGTGTTACCGGGTGAGGTACTGGCAGTGAATATATTTAAACTGGGTTATGCTTTTTGGCAGGAAGGGGGTAAAACATGCTACAAGCACAGAAGAAAGCAAGAAGGTGGAGGTGGCTACAGATTGCTAAGGAAAAATCCAGGCTGTAGATGGCATCACAAATGGATACACAGTTTTGGAACTCAGCGGACAGTCTTTGAGGCTTGAGCTTTGCATAGTCTAGACAGCATTAAACATAAAGGAATAAGAAGGCATTACCTGCATAAAGAAATCTGTTTGGGGCAGAATTGGTTTGGGAAAGGGCAGAATTCTGGTCCAAATGGCTAAAAAGTAACCCTACAGCAATGCTGTCATTTTAACAAGTCTCAGCTTTTTAAATAGAGCTAGGAAAAGAAATGTTATTTTTTACATTAGTGATGCAAATTTTTGACTGTGGTAAAAGATCTATTATCAAGCAGGTACTGAAATAACAGAAGAGTTTATATTTAGAAGAGTTTACAATAATAATGTTACAGTATTTTGGTTTCACTGAGTTTCAAAAAAATTTTAGAAGTGTTGCTCACAGAGCATAAGCCTAGCACACTTGCTCGTCTCTTTATTCAGTCTATGTCAAATGAAAGATAAGACAAAAAGTTACAAAGCAAAAGGCAGCTCTTAAATATCAGAACAGGATTAACATGGACAGAAGAACATTCATGTGTCTTGCTCATTTGGCAAAGGGATGGTGACATTTGGTGAAGTTCTGCCCACAATAGCAGACACCTGGGTGTTGTGACCAGAAAGTCCTTTCAAGTCTAACATTACTAGATAAGATTTTTTCACTTGTGAGTTTCCTTTCAGTTGTGAGTTTCTGTTCATGTGTCTGTGTTTAAAAACTCTCAAGCTTCAAAAAAAAAAAAACACCTGAGGGAAAACCAGAAAGGAAGAAATTAAAGTAAAAAAAATAATAAAAAGATAAAAGAAAATTGACTTCCTAACAGGATTTTTTTCCTTTCAGAACAAAGAGCCAAACAAAAAGCCCTGAAAAAGTTCACTTGTATACTTTTCAGGATCTAGATAAACCTTTGGATTATTTTGGTTTTGTTTCATTCTTAAAGTGGCTTTTAAAAAAATAAGTTTTTTATCCTTCTACTTTGTCAGATTCTCTACCCACACAAGGGTAGCTGACTGCTTGGTGCTTTTTGTTCCCTGGTGTGTATAAACAAAAGTATTATTTCCACATAGTTAAAGAGAAGTATGGCTAATATGGCATAACTGTATTACTGCATTAAAAGTGATTTAGCTGTTGATCTCTGATGCAGATGCTCATTTAAAATACAGCAGGTAAAATGGTTTATTTTAGGTGTCACCTGAGAGTGCATTTCTGTCCCTCTTGTGGTGGATGTGCACCTGGATGAGGAAGTGTTTCACATGGATGTGGACACTACATAAGAAGGATGATTGACACTCAGAACAACTCACTGTGTGCACAATAAAAACATTCCTAAGGGTAACATATCAGTTTATTAACTGTGGTATAAATGTATCAGCCAGGAAATAAATAGTGGTTATTCCTGAGCCCTGTGATGGGTTGCTATAAATAGGAAATGCCATTTCTGCAGGGTGTCAGGTGGTGACACCAGTGCTAACAGCATGGTGTTCACTGGCGTTTTAAGAGCTTGCTTTTAAATTGTTGTTTGTTAACTGTTTTTTAAAATCTTACCTTGTGAAAGATCCTGTGGGGAGTTGTGTGTCACCTGTAAATTTCTCACTAAATTCTCTGTTGTTTCTCACAATACTCTGTTAATTTCTCACTAAATACTCTGTTATTTCTCACTGCAGGTCCTGTCTGGCTGTGGCGTCTATGATGGCACAGAAATCCACGAGGCATCAGCGTAAGTTGCATTTTGAGACTGCGGGCTCCACAAAAGTCTCCATTGCATTGCAGCGGTTTGTTTAATTTAGTTTTGCTGTCTCTGGCTGTCAGAATTACCCTGAGAGATGAATGATGAAGCTTTCTCACATTTTCCTCACAGCCTAATTGTGAGCTCGGGCTGCATTCTTGTAGAACTCAATGATTGTCCAAAGATGCAGCGCTGTGCATGTGATGCCAGAACAATGAGTCTGAGAGAGACTCTCTTCAGAAACAGGGATTCAGAGCTCCTGACTCAAGAGGGTCAAACACAGACTTAATTTCAGAACTACTTGATTTTCTGTTCCTGGGGCTAAATCTAACAGCAGAATTGTTAATGCTTAAGTGGAATTAACTCTTACTGTGAATTAATAAGAGATGTGTCACCTAGACCTAGATTAAATGTTAACGACTATGTTAATTGTGGGGTTCTTCCATAACACCTGGGGACTTGGAGGAAGGAAGTTTTTGTTGTTCCTGGTTGGCTCCTTTGGTGGGATGTGTGTTTTTCCTCATCTTTCAAAGTCAGTTGGTGGAATATTTGTAGCTGGTTTAAGGGTCAGATAAAGCTTCTCTCTTAAAGTTTTCTAAAAGCATGCTGTACCTCCATGTTTGCAGAATCCTGGTTCACCTGAGCCGTGGAGGAGCTGAGGTTCAGATGTATGCTCCAGACGTCCCTCAGATGCATGTCATTGACCACAGTAAAGGGCAGCCAGCTGAAGCTGAGTCAAGGTAAGTCTGTGGTGTGTTAGGCTTTCTTCAGATGTAGCAGCCTGTAATGGCTCTTGTAGCACTTGGCTGAATGCCTTCAAGTAGCTTTATACCAGCTGTGGTGGTTTTCTTGGAGAGAAGATATTACATGAGTGTTCTGGACCTGATTACATACAGTCTGTCAGTGCCTGTGTTTCCCAGCAGTAGCATTTCAGAACCTTCAACAGCTTCAGTTGCTAAATACCAATGTTCTTGCATCCTCCCTTCCTCACTCTCCTCTTCCTCTGCAAAACTTTATTTACTCTGTTCTGTGTGCAAATGCTTAATTGATCACATTGTTTTATTTCTGGTTCTTCAAGGAATGTTTTAGTGGAATCTGCCAGGATTGCTCGTGGTAAAATCACAAGCCTGACTAAGCTCACTACAGCAGACCACGATGCTGTGATATTCCCTGGTGGATTTGGAGCCGCCAAAAACTTGTGAGTGCCAACTAAACATCAGATTTACTAAATATTCATAATTAACTATGCATAATCAGCCTGGCAAAGAGAAGGCTTTGGGGTGGTCTAATTGCAGCCTTTCAGTACCTGAAGGAAACATGCAGAAAAGATGACTTTTTATAAGGGTCTGGTGTGATGGTACAAGGGGCAGTGGCTTCAAACTGAGAGAGTAGGTTTAGATGAGACACTAAGCAGCAGCTGCTTGCTGTGAGGATGGTGAGGCACTGGAACTGTTTGTCCAG
The DNA here is from genome assembly GCA_019023105.1 of Diglossa brunneiventris. NCBI lineage: Eukaryota > Metazoa > Chordata > Aves > Passeriformes > Thraupidae > Diglossa > Diglossa brunneiventris. Next base: position 5,904,137 of record CM032352.1, read on the forward strand.
AGAAGCTGTGGATGCCCCGTGCCTGGCAGAGTTCAAAGCCAGGTTGGATGGAGCTTGGAGCAACCTGGTCTAGAGGGAGTTGTCCCTGCTTATGGCGGAGGGCTTGGAATGAGATGATCTTTAAGGTCCCTTCCAGCACAAACCATTCTGTCATTCTATGAATCAAGATTCACACAATAAAATCCATAAGTGGCCTTATTTACTACAAATGTAACTCCTAATTAATAAGGATAACTCCTTTCAAAGTCTCCTCATTGTCTTGTTTTAAATTCTCTGAACAATGTTGATGAGAACTCAAGTGTTTAGAGGATGCATAAGTCCTTTTTCCTCCCCCTAGTGGTGTTTCTTTTTGGGTCTGAGGGAAGTGAAGGTACAACTTTAATGGTTTCAGGTGCTTGTAGTGTTATTATTCTGTTTCTTCCTCTCTGCCTACCAAAAAATCCCTTATTGCTTTATAATTATAAAACAACAGCTGCCTCAGAAAAAAAGGAAACAAAAAGTGTTAGCCATGTGGAATACTGGTTATCTTGCTATTGAGATCCTTTTTTGTTTGCTTGGAGAAATATGAATGTTACTTCCCTTTTCTTCTTATGTATTTTTCTTCTTTGATAAGATTGCTGTTCAACTTCTCAGTAATCCTAGAAAGCTGATTTGATGATTCTCATTTTAAGATGTTTTTATTAAGTAAGGGACTTTCTGGCAGACCAAAGCCTTACAAAAGAGGTATTTTGGTTAAAGCATTGGTGGTCATCTACAGAGTTTTTAACCAATGTTTCAGTAGCTGTTAAGTTTGGTATGACCCTTTGGAGCCAGTTTCACAGCAGGTAGGCAAATACCTCTGTTTGTAGGTTTATACTGAGCTTTGTGTAAGTTTCTTGTTGTGACAGATCTACCTTTGCTGTTGATGGAAAGGATTGCAAGGTGAACAGAGAAGTTGAGCGAGTCCTGAAAGACTTCCACAAAGCAGGCAAACCTATTGGGTATGTATGTGAGTTGGATGGCATTTGTTTGAAAGTGTGAGCATGGAGACAACCTGTGTCTTGTTGAAATGTGCAGCTGTTGTTGTTGGAACTGGGAATAGGATCTTCTGGTTTGTATCATTTGCAGCCTGTTTTTTATATGTGTTTCTCAAGATTTGTGTATGTTGGTGTTTGTCAAAGGAGAAGCTGGGGAAATGCTGAGAGGAAGTTGCTTTGTGCTGTATCTCAGATCTTCAAGGCTGTGTTCATTTGAATCTTTTCAGTTGTGAGCAAGTTCTGAATAGCGGTGTTGTAGAATTGCTCTTACAGTTCCTTCTGTTGCAGCCTGTGCTGCATTTCCCCAGTGCTGGCAGCAAAGGTGCTCTCTGGTGCTGAGGTAACTGTGGGCCACGAAGAAGAGGAAGGGGGCAAGTGGCCTTATGCTGGGACTGCAGGAGCCATCAAAGAGCTGGGAGCAAAACACTGTGTGAAAGAAGTAACCATATCCTTTCCTGGTAATTTCCATGTTGGGAGACAGTTTAGAAATGTGGCATTAAAGGAATGAACACATGTAAAATTTATGCTTTTCCACATAGATTTTCATGGGAATGTGCAATGGGTAGCAGATAGCAGTGGTGCAGTGCAGGATTAGAAACTCTTCTGTACACAGCTGTGTAAGTACTGCTGTGTAACTACACACTGGGATTTAGAAGTTCTCAGCTCCCTTGGGCACCCAGTAATACACCAACTGCTGAATGAATTTGCACATAAAACTGGTGTGGGTTACAGCTGGTCAGTTCTCTTTGAGATTTTTGTTTTCCTGAAGTTTAATGCTGCAGACTGTACTTAGAGTAATTTTACTACCATCAGTAAATTTTGTAGGTTTTCTGGTGTTTTTGGGTGTTTCCACAGGTTTCTCATGCAGCATTTGTATTTCTGGCAAAAAATACCTTGTCATAGCTTGGATTATAAGTTGCAGCTGTCTTTACAGCCGGATGGTATAGCATATTTGGAGGAAGTTTTATTGGGATAGTGAAGCTGTGAGGTTTTCTCAGTGCTGGTTCATTTTGCAGGCAGCATCTGCAAGTGCTGTGTTTTCCTTAACTCCTTTTTACGAAGCTCATGTGGATACAAAAAATAAGGTGGTGACCACCCCAGCATTTATGTGTGAAACAGCATTACACCATATCTTTGATGGCATTGGGGCAATGGTAAAGAATGTGCTAAAATTAACTGGCAAATAAAAGCAGAAATGTTTAAATTTAGGTTGTGGTATCAAACATATGGACCAATGGAGACCTTTGCACGTGCTTGTCCTGCTCACACTCTAGTGAATGCTGATACAAAGCTGACTGATTCCCAGCTGCAGGATTTTCCATGCCTTTTTGAGAGGGGGGCATTGCAGAGGACAAGGAGCCTGGCCTGAGACACAGAGGATTTTCTTGAGCTTTTCCATCTGGAGAGAGCTGACTGGATGTGTTCTGAAACAAAGCCTTCGCAGCACACCAATGTCAAACCAGTTTTAAGGGGGGAAAAAGAGACTTAAGGCCCTTTCAGAAGCTGAGGGCAGATGTGTTGTAGGGATTTGGCACATGGCAGCATATCTAGTGGATGAAGAATGGGAATAGAGGAATGAATGCATGGTTCAAGGTGTCCAAGCTCAGGCCTGTGTCTGGGAACCAACAGCCAGGGTCATCTGTTGAGGGAAAAGACATCTTCCACATCTTAATTTAACTTGATGTTAATGAAAAGATTTTGTTTAAATTTCAAAGAATCCCACTTTCACAAAGTCATTCTGAACACCAATCAGCAGCAGGACACAACTGCCACAACAGCAGCACTTTGAAAAACTCATCCATTGGCCCATTGTAGTTTTAAAAGGTCTTGAAATGAAGAAGAAAATAATATCCGCTGATGTGACGCACAACTCCTAAGGACAGCACCCCTGTTAAAGCACTTGTATGACAAGTAGTGAATGGAAAAAACAATCTCAAATTATCCTAACTTCCTCTGCTTTAGGGCAATAAAGCTTTCTCCAAAGAAGTATTATTGAATGTCTGGAATAATGGTGTATAAATAAATTAATTTCTGCCTTTATCTTATCCTTGTCCTTTCACTTTTGTTTGGGAGCTGCCTTTGATAACTTACACTGGTTGGGACATTTGAGCAGTTCTTCTGCTTTTCAGTTCACCAATTTTGTATATTTTTTCCATATAGAATCCAGGAGAATCTTCTCCACCTCTTTCAATTTTTTTGTCACCTTTCTATTGAGCAGGACACAGCATTTCTCAAATTCAAACTAACAAAAAAGCAAAATGACACCCATTACCTTGGATTACAGTTTCTCTTCCATAAGAGAGACTTGCTGAAGTGAACCTATATTTTCAAGGGAGAATTGTATGTTTCATAAATGAATCTACAAGCCTTAGACTGAGTTGGTGTATGGCAAATGCCATTTGTGGCTGAACACTTGCCAGGGATGTGGAGTGGCATTTTTTTATTGGGGAAAGTGAAAAGAAGCTTGAGAGTGAGTGTTGGGCATGCTCAGCTTCCGCAGTCAGGGTTCAGAAAATAAGCATTTTTGCTTCTGGGGGCTCCTAATGATTAATTTTTTGTCACTAAAAGAAAAAAATCACATCTGGGTTTAGAAGATTTGGATTTGTACTTCAGTGCTGGCACTGTTTTCTTGGGGGATTTCAGAGATTGCCTGGGCAGATCCCCAACTCCAGTGAGGTTACAAAGGAATCATACACAGACACGAAGTCCTTGTGGAGGTAGGAATGGTTCATAGAGTGAATTTTGGACATTTCTCTGAAACCATTTTGCTTATGCATCAGATTCTTAATGAAATTTTCAGTATCAAGTTGGTAAGAAACAGAATTTATAATACAGTGCAAAAACACCCCTTCATGAGCTTTGCTTGTACAAAGTGGATATTTTTAGGATCAATTTTATACAGAGAAGCTTACCAGAGGATACGAGGTCGTTGTTCATAAAAAAATGTAATAACATTATAAGTGCATGTGTTTCCCACATCTGCAGGAGGTTTAAAAGAAACTTGGTAACAGAAAATCACACAGCAGAAATGGTATTGAAGTCCCCAGGGTGGAAGAACAGTGGTTTTTGCCTGTGTTAACAGCACCTCTCTCTGCTGCAAGAACTCAGCTCTGGGTTAAACCTTGCCATGACCTCCCTCCCCACAGCAGGGCTGAGGGCTGCTGGAATTTAAGGTTTCTCATATCTACAGTTCCTAGTAAATGAAGCTGTGGTGGCACAAAGCTTCCTTAGATGCTGAATCTTCAGACTCAGGTGCCCTGAGGAAAAAGATGATCTTTTGAAGAAATTGCTGTTGCTATAAGTGAGCAGCTGTGGGAAGTTGGTGATTGGATCACCCAGATGGTGCCTCTTTGCAGTTCTCAGCTCTCTTTACCCTTCTTTTTAAATTTCTCTGAATTTAGAGACAATGGGGTTTTTTAAGGGAGAAAGAATCATGTACCAGAATTGCCTTTCATTTTTTAAACTCTCTCTGATTTCCCAGTAATGTGCTGACCAGAAACCTCTGATACACAGAGTTTTCAAGGATTTGGTGGTGTAGGTTTTTTTGGTTGTGTTTGTTTGTTAAGTGTTTTTTGGTTTGGTTTTCATTTTCGTTATCAAAAGAAAGTTGTTTAACTTTGGTGGAAGATGTAGGATTGTCATCTTGGCCTTCAGCCTGTGTAAATTTGGAGGGAAATTCCATGTGCATTTAGAGATTATTATTACAGATTTGTCTGCAAATCTGGGATTTTCCTTTCCTTCAGTAGGGCAAATTGGAGCTGGTGAGGGGTTTGCTGCTTTCAGCCAAGTGGACAGGAGTTTATGATTAACATGTTCTGCTAACTGCTACCAGAAATAAGAAGTGAAATCGGCTTCTTGAAGCCTCTACCAGGAGTCATGCAATACCTGGCTTATGGATTCCTGATGTTTGGGAAGCATTTAAGAGCTTTGTGCTGCTGAAAGGGAGTTGTAATAATTGTGTTCCTGCTCGAGTAGCTTTTCTAGTGCTTGCAGGATTAACTTGCAGGGGTGGGAGGAGCTGCTGCGTCTCAGCTGTGATTCTGTTTGTCGCCTTTTGCCTCATTGAAGGTTACACACAAACCCCATTTTGTGAAAGGTTTCTCGGCTGGTGGTTGCAGCGTTCACAGATTTGGCAGCAATGCTTTTCTCTTCTAAAAGCAGAAATGAGAGTCGGGGTTTGAGAAGCCTGTGTTGTTTTTTACCCTTTGGTTTGTGGCTGCATGAGAAACTTTTTTTGGGGAATAGAAAGCCAGCAGAGGGCACTTGGTGAACAACGTTCTGTGCAGGGTTCCACTTAGCCAGGGACGATATTCCAGCTGTGTGACAGCTGGAACATGGGACAGTTCTGTAGGACAGTTTTTTTGGACATTTTGGATCCATATGGAGAATAAAACAAATATTTCTTCCTCCTAGCTTCACAATAATAGATGGGACATCCAATTCCATTGTAATGAATGCATTTGTCCTGTGTTGTTAAGATTAATTTCTTCAGCACAGTTGTTTATCCCCCTGAAAATATAGTAGCAAATGAAAATCAGTTAAGCTCTAGCCTCTTCCTGTGATATAGATATCTTGGGAAAAAAAAGAAGAAAAGTGTAGTATAAAGTCATAAAGGTACACAGTGAGGTTTGCAGATTTTTTATAGGGATGGGTTTTTTTGTTTTCTTTTGTTTTCTTGTTCAGGTTTTATTTAAACTGTAGTGGTGTTATGGCCAACGTGACTGAAAATGAAGGTTTGTCAGGAAGGACTTTTTATCAGGCCTAGAGATGTCCCTGGAAGGAAACACACAGTTTCTTGAAGTGTCTGTGGCTTTGCAAGCTAGCAGTACTTTATATATGTGAATATGCACTTATAATTTTTTTCTCAGAGTGGGAACTTAGATTATCCTCCACCTGCAAATAATTAAGAGTTGCCTAATTAAGAGTTGCCTTCATTCCAGGGCTTGAGTCTTTTTTTTGACCTGGTTTTCTTCTTCCTGTGGCTTGAGGGGAAGCTTCCTTATTGAATGGATGAGCCTTACCCCTCAGGAGAATTAAGGAGCTGATATTTGGTTATTCTCTCCAGGGTGATTCCAGTGGTGGCCAACATCTCTGCAGAAAGAGAGAGAGGGGAAGGGAAGGGGCTAAACTGGGACTATCCCAAAAGCTGAAACAGAAGTTGCAGTGAGGATTGCAGCACCAATAGCCATGCGATTTCCTGATGCATATTTAAAAATAATCACCCTCCTTGCTTGTTTTCAGTATATTTCAGTACTCTGTTCAACTTCTGGGTGTCCAGGCTATGGAATGACTGCCCTCATGCTTAGCTGAATTAATGGTGAAAATTCCAGTCTAGTGGAAGGTGTCCCTGACTATGGCAGGGGGTTGGAAATGGAGGATCTTTAAGGCTCCTTCCAACCCAATACATTATAAGACTTTTTGATTCTGCATCAAATGTGTCCCCATTAAGTTCTTGCTGATGTTCTCTATGGGCCATTTCTCCCACATCACATGAAACTAAAGGGAGCTGACAGAGGAAAGCATTAACCAGGTAATCTGGCCTTGCTGTAAACTTAGAAAAACATGATAAAACTAACTCCTGGTTGTCTCTTACCAGTGTCACTGCCAAATATTGAAAAAAAGATTAATTGGCTTTTACAGCCATTCTTTGGCAATAATAATGTCCAAAGACCTCTTAAAATTTTCTTTAATGTAGCATATTGTCAGCCATATGCTCCTGCCATATGGAATACGTAGGTGTGGGCTACCAAGGTACTGCAAGTGAGAGAAGTGGAGATTACCCCTTAAATGTGTGAATTGTTTTTGTGCTCCTTAATTTTCAAAGCGATCCCTCTCATTCCCAATGAAGCTCTGGAAGACACAAGAACTGTGTGCTCCTCACATTCTGCACAGTGAGGGAACTTTCAAGGCAGACACCTCCTGTGTCATCACCCAGCCAAGGAAGGACAACTCAAGGTCAGCTGGTCACTCAAACCTTCACTTGCAGGAAATTGGAATGGTGGTTGTAGATAAGCACTGGGAATGGCATGAAGTACAGCACTGGGAAAATATAATAAACAGGGACAATTAAACATCCCAAGTGCTGCTGCAAATCTGAGTCATAAGAAAGGAGAGTCATAAACAACATTTAGAGGTCACCCAGGATCTTCTGTAGTCACGCAGCTCACACTTGTCAGAGGAGGTGCTCACACAGCACAGAGCAGCACACAGCAATAATTAAATTTAAAAACAGACGGAGGGTACAACAAAGAAATAAATGTCATTTTCCCAACAATAGCACAGTATGTGGACTCAAGTATAAAAAGTTTATGCAACGTGAAACATTTTAAAAAACATGAAAGCGTCAGAGTCTTATTCATATCATGGCTTTACAAATCAGTTTTAATGGGCTTGATTTACAGGTGATAATCTATTAACACCAATTATTTTCAGTAAATTTTCACAGCAGCCATAAAAATTGAGTTCTACAATTTTTTTGGGTGAAGTTGGTAGAAATTAAATAGTATGTAATCCAGCTCGTATATTTATACTGGGCCTATTACAAACACCTTTTAGTTCCATATGCATTACAGTGGATGTGTCTGTGTTCTTGTGCAGTTATTACAAGGGTTTTATTTTCAAAATATACTCTGAGAATGAATACACTAGTCCATTTACATGATTTGACTTCTAATATTTTTTTCACTTTATGACCAAGAAATTATGATGCTTATAGAATAAATGCCCAATACTGTGTAAAGCAGTAGCTAGGAAGTTTCTCCTGCTTTTGGCACAAAACAAACCCAAAACAAAATGAGGAATCTTGACTCAGGTTTCTGATCTGTCGACAATGGCAGCTGGAAAAAATTGCACTGCTTCAGCTTTCTCCCCCTAAACCAGGGATGACTCTTTTCCATCACTGCACAGGGATGGTGTTGGGGAGCTCCCTGAATTTATAGAAATACTTTGAGCTGCCTGCATCAAAAGGGCTTTTTCTAGCTGGTCACTGAGAAAATGAGATTTCTGCATTGGTGTCTTCTGTGCTTAAAGCAATTGGGAACTTTGCCTCCCTTCTGTGCCATGAAGGGATTCCTGTAAAAGACTCTGGTTTGGGGCTGAAATTGCAAGGTTGCTTTAGCCATGCAGGTGTTACTGAAATGGGATTTTCTTGTGTTTTAGTTTTCTTCTCCTTTGTTGGAGGGCACTGTGAAAAAAAGGCAGCACAAGTCCTCTCTTTATTCCATCAATAAAGGTGCATCTGGGCTGGAGCACAAGAAGGACCCTGTGCTACCACTCTGGATTCCTTAAATGCAATTTTAAGACTATTTGCATATTTGCTTTTGCAATTTACAGAACCTATTTACATAACAGTTTACATTACAAAACCTATTAATATTACATCTTCAGTGACCTATCAGTACCTGATAGGTCCTTGCAGCTCAGTTCTTGCTGCTGCCCTTGCACCACTCCTGCCCTGGCTTGGTCTCTCTTTCTCATCTCTGGCCAAGAAGCCCACAATTTTGCCAGGCAATTTTGGCAGGCAAAAAAAATTGCCATCAGTAAGTGTAATAATTTGGAAAATGCCATTAACCTCCTTCTCCTCTCCCCCCTCATCTTCATTTGTTTGCTCCAGATCCTCATTCTTAAAATTCTTGCTATTAAGGAAACAGGAACCGCTTGGCCTGTGTTCTTATGCCATATCCTGAGTGTATCATGTGTAGTGATACATTTCTGATAGTCCTTTCTTCTCAAAGGGTGAGATAGAAAAAAAATTTAGAAAAAAAGAAGAGAGAAAGTAATTAAAAACTAAGTGTAGGAATATTTTTGTTCTGGTTGGTTTTTTTTTTTTTTTGTTTGTTTGATTTTTTGCTGTTTCAATTTTCTTTTGTGACTTTTGTCAAATACTCAAAAAGTATGGAAACACCTTTTTAATTCCATGTAAAAGTGGAGAAAAATGCTGTTCTTAGTATAGGCTAAACCAGCATTCACGCAGTGCCTGTTGATCTAGAGGGGATGAAAGGCAGAGCTGTGTGACTGATGTGGGGAGGGGAAAGGGAGGACTTGGGGGAGAGGGAGAGGTTTTAGATGCCTTAAGTACAGTGTAGCTGGAAGGCACCTGGGATGAGATATAAACCCAAAATCTGGCCATAGTTTAGAAGAGAAAGGCTAAGAGAAGAGGTTTAAGGAAAAGGCTAAAGGGAAAGGAGAAGAGAAGGGAAAGGAGGGAAGGATATTGTTAAAGGAAGAAGACGCCCAAGTTCCAAAAAAAATTCATCTGCATTGGCTCCAAAAAAAATTCATCTCCAAAAAAAATCCATCTGCATTGGCTAAAAGATGTGACCTTGTCTTTTTTGATGTGGCCATCAGTGCTATGATTAAGGAATTTTATAATTCCAGTCTGGATTGTTGCTACATACAGCACTATGTGGGAATGCAATTAGCACAGCTAGAGCAAATTATTCCAGGATGTGCTGTTTCGACATCCCTTTGCCTTGTGACACCCTTTGCAAAGAGGAAAGTTTGCTTCTAAAATGCGCTGGCTCCTGGTTTGTTTTCAAGTGTGACACAAAACATGGAATTTAGTTTATAAATCACATATGGTTTGAAGTCCTTGCTCCTAACAGAGTGTTTTTTTTTTCTGGCAGCCCTCTGGACAGGGACACTGCTGGCAAGGGAATTTGTCTCTAGTCTCTCTCTGTCTGGACACGTGTCCTCACACACAGCTGGCACCAAAATGCTGAGATTGTTTAACTGAACTGCCACCCCTGAGTAGATCTAAAAGATGCGTAGATGTGGCTCTGAGGGATCTGGTTTAATGGTGGATTTGGCAGTGCTGAGTTAATTGTTGGACTCAATTATCTTATCCAGCCTCAACTATTCTGGGATTCTACAATTCCTGAGAAATGCCGGGCTGCTTAAGTGGCTATCAGATTTTTAGAGGTCATGGAGTCCTTTGAGATGAGGCAAGCAGTTCAGACTTTTAGGGACAACAAAACCACACAGATGTTACCTTTTAAACCTTCTAATTGCAGAGGAGCCTTTCTAAGTATAGGCACAACTGGAATACAAATAGAGAATTCTTACAGACCAAGCAATTGCTCTCATCAGGGTTTTTGGTTTTATTTCAGGTTTTTGTTTGTAATCAAATTGTGTCTTGAAAAATACACAAACTCTGAGACAAACATTTGGAGGATGGGACACAAAAAGACAGTCACAGTATGTACAATTATTACAATCAAATCTCTCTGTGCAGTTGGACCCTAGCTGTTCCACTGAGCTGCTCTGTACTCAGGGTAGCCAAATATCAGCTGAACTTCACTGCAGCACCAGCACAGGCCATGTGTGGGATTTTGTTTCTCTTCCCCACCATGGGGAAAGAGCCTTTAGTCAAGAAATTCAAAGGTAACTGTCTCCTCCACATCCATTTGCAGCTCTGATTTATTCTGTCCCTTCCTTGCAAAAACAATCTTGTCTCTCCATTAGAAAAAAAAAAGATGCAACTGTTCCAAATCAAAGTGACTTTTTGTGCATCCTCATGAATCATTCCCCCTGCCCGAGGGCTCAGCTGGTTCAGTCTCAGCTCTGTCCTCTGGATGCTTTTTGGTTGTGAAACAGGGTAGTTGCAGTTCTGACCTGAAAAAAACTTCTGCACTTCCTTGACATTCTATGCAGGATCCTTTGGACCCGAGTTTTGCACAGGACAGCTCTGCTACCTGAATTGATTATTTCTAGAAATAAACCCATTTAGTTTGCATAGGTATCGGTTACAAGTATTCTGATGAGTTTTAAAATATTTTTTCCCCTCCAGAGGTACTGTTTTTAAAGAAGTAACATTGTCACAGTAACGATTTCTCATTGCACAGTTCCAGCTTAAGAATCCAGCTTTGCCATATTTCATGACAGAAAAAGATAATACTGAATTCAACCTTCTGAATTTTTTGGCACATTTAGCTGTGGATTTTATAGTAATACATCACTTCCTTCCTTCCTCTGTATGGATATTTTATTAACTTCTACCTCCTTTCTCGGTCAGCTTCACCCTTCTGCTGAAGAAATACTGCATTTCTTGTGGAAAAAAAAAAGGGTTCTTACTCATAGCCCATGATGCTTAGGAGTGAAAACAGAAGATGAAGTTCCACATAATCAAGTTTCACAAGTTTTCCATCCTTACTTTTCAGACAATGGGAGTGTTTTCCTACTTCCAGTTTTTGTCTGACACAGAGAGTAGTTATTCCCACTCCTCCTTTCAGTTGTCTTGAAGGACAGCAGATGAAAGGCAAAAGATCTCACTAGGATCAGCTAAAATCTGATCCTGGAGTTCTGTGAGCCTTTTCTCCTGTCATTAAAGCAAACCCACACAATCCAAAATAAATTGTATATCCTGGCGGCACTAAAACTGGACTCCAAGAAACAAATGCAAAAGCAGACTTGCCACCTCAGAGTTTTGCTGCCCTTGGTTTTGTGGAACACCAGACTGCGGGACGTAAACACCTAATAATGCTTGGTCTGTTCTCAGCTCTTGGTGCTCTGGAGCAGGTGCCACACTGACCCCACAGACCTGTCCTGCCCAGAAAGGTCCACTGGTGAGGAGAACTTCCCAAAGACAAGGGCATTCCCCTGTCACAAGTGCCAAAGCCCCAGGGGGACCAGGAGGAGGAAAGAGAGGGGAAGCACAGCCAGGTTTGGCACATCCACGGGGCTTCCGGAGGGAATCTGATTCTGCTCTGAAAAATTGAAAAAGAGAAAGTCAGCATGTAAGTGATGGCTTGACAAAAAAATATATTATAAGTTTGTGTGACACATTTTACATGAATGGATGGATGAAGGATTGTTTTTAAAACAATGGATTTTGCCTCATTTTCATAATTCTCCTTTTTTGTGTCTGTACAGAGTCCAGACTAAAAGGTCTCAAGGTACTGGGACAAATAAATTTTTCTTTATCACAGAAAAGGTGCAGAAAATCAGCAACAATGATTGCAACTTTTCTGGATGACTGAGAATCTTTGTTTAAAATCCTGACAGAAAAGCAACAACCAGCCAGGTGTTTACTGGGAGCTGTCCCTGCCCATGGCAGGGGGGTGGGAACTGTGGGATCTCTGAGATGCCTTCCAGCCCAAGCCACTCAATGATTTTAGGATGAAAATACATTTTCATTCTTCCTGCTCAGGCCCTGAGGGAGATGTTTTGATTAAGAGTCCATAAATAATGGTAATAAATATTAAAATATCTAGGTCACACACACTTTAGGTGGTAGCAGCACTGTGGCCAGTCTTGATACAAAACCCACAACGTTGACAAAGGGCACAATTACCCTTGGCATAGGTGGTACCTTCAACCTGTGCTGGATGTAGTACACAATTAAAAAGAGATTTTCAACCCCTGAGTTAAAAAGAAGAGAATTTTTTCCTGTAAGTGTTCCAAGTCCTTCTCTGTGAAGAACAGGCTGTATATTGGTTTTTATATACCTGAGGGCTGTTCCTATTGCTGTGGGATCAGCTGCCAGTATCTCACTGGAGTTAATTTATCTCTAGCCAGGGTGCTTCCCCCCTGTTCCTGGGAGGAGTTTGGGATATTAATGTGTAGAGAGCAAGGAAACATCAGGTAATCCTCAGTAACGCTTTGAAATAAATGTAAAGTTATAACAAGCCTCCTGGCCTTTTGTGTCTTCTCCCAGGCCCAGGCCCTTTCATTTTTCCCAGAAAAAGTGTTAAACTAGTAGTTGGGGAAAATAATCCATGCAGCAAACAAACAGATATGTAGCCATAGTGAAACAGATGAAAATTGTTTCTGCGTGTTGTAAAAATGGTATTTGTTGATCTGGTTGACTGTGAAATGTGAGAACTGTTTCTGTATATAATGCCTTTGTTCCCAGCAGGTCATTTTTTAATTTTCCTAAGTCCCTTCTGAAATAACAGCTAATATAAAACAGATTGCCTTTCTCTCTTGCTTAAGAAATTGCTGAAAATATATAAAAAAATGGGGGAGCTGTGGCTGGTGATTTTCTTTAAAAGAAGCTGACAACAGGAAATATATTTTCCCTTTTTGCAAAAAATTACACTTAAAAAGTTAGGCTTTTGTTCTTTCCTCCTCCCCAAGTCCCTCAAAATCCTGCAGTACAAGAACCACCAGGTGTCAAAGGTGTGTGTTTCAGTTTATACTCCAAAAGTGAAACACTCCTCTTTTATTTCAATGATTTGTTTTCTTCCTCAATGAAAATGCCTTTTCATTTTAGAAATAGTTTATATTCAGGGGTAGTTGTCAGAAAGGTTTTGGCTGAGTCAAACATATATACAACTATCTCATTTAAACACAACCCACTTATATTTGGTTTTGAGAATCTTCCACTGCTTCTGCCTTAAGAAGTTTGACCCTCAATAATTTCTGATTTCTTATGGAAGGTAACAGCTGGAGATATTCTAATTCCTGTTCTATTTGCTTTTATAAAGTAATGTGAAAGCACATTACACCATCTTGAATTTAACTTCATGTTTTTTAAAGACCTTCAGGCCAGCTAGACTACCTAGCTTAGATCTAAAAATTAATATTTCCTGCATTTTTTCAAGTTGTTTTTTGCTTGTCAGGCACAAGAACTGTTTGGGTTGTTTTTTTTTTTCCTTCTGTGTGATCATGAGATAAAACACTGGAACATTTCTCTTTCTTAGTTTCTATTTGAGTTTATGGTAACCTCATCTGTCTGTAATGTCATAGTGTGGCTGAACTTATCACATTAAATGTAATATAATAATTACTATGTAAAGGATCATATCTGCCAGCCCCACTGAGTAAAATAAAAACTGCTGCTGCTGATTTTATATGACAAAGTGTTATAGGTTTAATGCCAATTTTAGATTTTGTGGCACTAATAAGAATCATTTGACTTGCAAGGAAGATTTTTAGGGAAGTTACTGACAATGGTATCTAAAAGCTGGACATCCCTTCTGCATTGAGTTCACTCCAGAAGTGTTTACAAATGACCTTTGTGTAGTTTCTGTAATGTATATTACAGAATGTTCTGTAATGACCTTTGTGTATTCTCTGCAATGAATAAAGCTGGATAATAACATCTGCACTATATTGCAATATTGCCTTTGGGTGAAATCCACCTTAATTTCCCAGAAGAGATTATGTGGAGTCATTAATCATGTGTTTGTTTTTAGTATTTATTACCAAAGAACCCCCCAGATCTCTTGACCTGGTACCTGGTAGTGTAACTTTAGAAGTGCCTGAGAGGAAGTGGTAGCTAGGTGGGGTTGGTCTCTTCTGCCATATCTCAAATGAAAGGATGAGAGGAAATGGCTTTAAATTGTGTCAGGGGACATTCAGATCAGATTAGGAAAAAAAAAAAAAATCACAGAGAGAGTGGTTAGAGGCATTGGAATACGTTGCCCAGGGAGGGGGTGGAATCCCTATCTCTGGAACTGCTCAAGAGGCCCCTGGATGTGGCACCTGGAGACATGGTTTAGGGCTGATGATGGTGGGGATGGATGACCTTGCAGGTGTCTCACAGCCTTGATGATCCTGTGGTTTATTCACAGCAAGGTAATTTACAAAGGCCTTAACTCCCAGAATGGAGTGGCTTCTGTGTCCCTTGCTTTTTAGTGGTTTTTGTGATGCCCATACTGGTGAGTGTCTTTATGGACTCGAGACTCCTGGCACTTCAGCCTCCTTCTCCCTGCAGCCCAGGTCTGTCTCAGTGCTGGAGATGTTTTTCCCTGTCTGGGACAGCTTAGTGAGGAAGAAGAAGCACCCCAAGTTTATTGGACTTTCTCTATGCAGCACATTTTGCCAATCTTGCAAATACAAAATAAAGCACAGGATAATCACCCTTAATTAACACTTGCAAGTTAAGGAGTGTTGCCTTACCAGAAGGGGAAGGTGGCTCCTCAATCCTAGGTGCAGCTGGGAAAAAACCCCACAATAATCAAGGTTAATTGTTTGAACCTAGAACTTTTTCTCTTTTTCTGATAATTTTCTGATCTAAGGGTTAATGTTATTTTTTCCCACATTTGTCAAACAAACCGGAAGTTTGAGCATGATCACAGAATAATATCAAAGACACCTTACTGCTCCCAAAATTTAGATGATTGAAACATTTTGATTCTGAATTTTCAAAACATCTTTCTTTTTTTTTCATTTTGAAAACTGTAAAACATTTCACTTCAAAAGTTTTTGAACAAATGTTATTTCACTTTACATTTTGAAAGCATATTTCTCTCACAAATTATGTGCATTAAAAGAAAGATATAAAAAGGTTTATATTATTTGAAAATATAAAATATTTTTTACAATTTTTTTACAATTTTAACAATTTTTTTTTCTATTTTAAGAAGAAGTAAATCTATGTGGTTGAACATAATGCAAGTTTCCAGCTGATTTATCCAAGCAAGACACCTTAAAAATGTATGATTTGTTTTGATGTGTATTCCTTATTGTTTGATTTTCTTTTTCAGTTGGTCAGCTGGTCAAACTCAATGCCTCATCCTTCTGGTGGTAGCTCAAACATGTTTGGCATTATTCAAACATGTGTTATGGTCTCACTCATTTTCCTAAGGTGGAAAAATAAAAATTCTTGTTGCATCTGTCGAGCCATGCCACCAGATCCACATCTTCCAGCTGCAAGGGAAAAGGAAAGCAGCAACTGGCTGTCATTCCTCTGAAAGGGTCTGTGACCTGGACCTTGGATCCCATTGCCAGGATTAAACCTCTGCTTCACAGACCCACGTGCAAACAGTGAAATTAACTCTGCTGTTCCTCAGGGGCAAAGTGGATCAAGGACAGTACAAACCCAAAAATAACCAGATGCTTAAATTTGGGGACATTATTCCTTAATGTCTCCTCAAAGGGAGGATGAAGAGGCAGGTGCCTTGCCTTTATGAGTCCTGAAGTGCTAAAGCTTAAAAAAGAGGATTTATCTTTTCTATCTCACGTGTTCTTCCAACAAAAGCAAGAAACAGAATGAAACTGAGTGAAAAATTGTGAAGTAATCCCTCCCAATGGCTGCATATGGCTTATCAACAAGAAATGGTGCCCTCAACTCACTCCTCTGTACTAAAAAAAAAAATCTTACCTGATACATTGAGTTTAATTGTAGATTTCTTTGTTTGGTGGCTCTCAGTCTGTCTGTAGATGCAGGAATATTCAGCATCATCCCCTAACTGGACATTGGAGATCTTTAAGGAAAAGTTCCCATGCTTCATCTGATCCCGAAAAAGACTGGTTCTGTCATGGAACTTTTCATCCTGCCCCTCCAGTGAATCCTGCCCATTCTGAAAGAAGTGCACCAGCTGCTTGGTGCCAATCTGCCAGTAGAGCATTGACTTGGAAAGGGCCAGCTCTCCAGGAGGGGCGGTGGTGCAAGGCAGAACCACAGTTTCTCCAACAAATGCATGGCACGTGGTGTCCGGCTGACCTGGAATAAAGCCCAGACAGTTCCATCAGCGTGCAGCACAGACAGGGGCACCACATTTCCTATAACTTGGCTTCACCATGTCATTATTGCCACTCTCCCTCCCAAATTCTCCTGTTTCCAGCCAAGAGGGCCATGTGTGCTCAGAGCCCAGCCAGCTGTGCAGCAGTGTGGGAACCCAGGGCACTGGGGATATTTCTCTGTCTGCTCTGGGGCGCCCTGACCCCCAGGGCAGCACTGACTTTGACCCTCATTCATGGAGAAAGTTTCCCAGACTTCAAGATAGAGCAGAATCCACAAAAGTGTGCAATAGATTATAGAGAGCAGTGTAGGTGTATCACTTGGTGAGAAATTTAGGTTTTGGGGTTTCTAGTATGTTGTGGATGGAAGCAAGATGGAGGGCACAGGGTGTTGTCCTGGATTTCTTCTTCATGTTTCTTCTTCCTTCTTCTCCATGGGTTTGGGTGGCATTTTGTAATTGGGCAGGAAAGTCCCCATTGCAGCTCTTTGGGATCAGTTATTGGGTTAAAAGGGAAAATAATCCAGGTGTCAGTTCTTCATTGGATAGTTTATTCTTAAAAGACCTTGGAACAAGAGATTGTTGCCATTTTGTGCCTTCTAATGAAAAGCTGCAGAACTCACAGTAGTGAGACTGTTTTACTGATAGGAAATAATAAACACCTGAATCTAAACATGAATTACTGTCTCAAGTGCCTTCAATCCAGACCCAGAGAAACCAACAACTGGAACCCCCACAGCAGGACAGATGTTCATATGTGCAAGTTGCCTCCACTTTGGAAGTGTGGCTTTTGCTTGAGCTTGTTTCCCCTTAGCTAGTGATTTTTCTTCCAGCTTTTCGCAATCTCAGTCTTTGTAGTTAGGTGTCTGATTTGACTTTAATTAATAGGTCAGGTCACAAGAGGAAAAGGGGATGCAGGGACGTGGGGGTGGGCAGATATGATGAAACAAGTTCTGGTTTTGTAGGAAGTCTGTCTGAAAAGAAGGAGAAGTGTGAAAACAGTGCTAGACCAGGAGAAAAATCCTGGATGGGTCTCCCACAAGTCCCATTATTTGGCTACCAGATCACAATTCCCAACTTTTAAGCAATGTGCTGGGGGCTCCAATCCCCCTTCCCCTGCAAATCTTGCAGAGGTCTGACAGAAAAGAGCTTTTTTCTGCAGATCTGGCTTGGTGCACTCTTGCTGATCCCTGTCTGGTGGTTTCACACTCTTTGGTGTTAATTTCCAGCAGCCGAAAGAAGAGTGTGTCATTCCCACTTTAGATAAATGGTTTTTCCAGGACCTTGGGGAGACTTGGTGGATGTCCCTGACATCAGGCAGAGGTGTTACCAAGCTTCCCAACCTTCCCAACCAATTCTAGCACATGCAAGAGCCAGGATGAAGGTATCCTGCAGGTGGGCAAACAGGGGCCCAGGCAGGACAAGCAGACAGCTGCACCCCACTTACACTGTTCATTTAATAACTTTGGTGCCAATTATTTCTATAAATCCTTCCAAGTGAGCTGAAAGCATACTAAAACTCGCAAAAATTGGTGAGTCTGCCACTATCAGGTAGGACAATTCCTATCAGACTGTAGTGCCACATTTTCTAGGGTAGACTGGGTAATAAAGAAGGTTTTTATGTATTTATAAAGCATGAACAATTGGTATTTCCAGCACAGAATGTGGGCTTAAATTTGCACTCTGACCAAACCTGTTGCATAAAATAATATTATAAATTAAATGCAGATTAATTAATTTGGATGAAAAGTTTATTCCCAGCATGGAGCAGAACAAAAGCAGCGTGAGTCTGTGACTGCACCAAAAAGAAAAGCTAAAATTCACTGTGAAACAACTCAGTCTGCTTCCATGGCCAAAGTTTTGTGAAGCATAAGGGACAAGTAATTGGATTCAATATTGAAATAAATATTCTTGGTTGCAGTGGGGTCACCCCTGTGATCCTGGCTTGCATCAGCTCTCTGCAGATGTCAGGCTAAAGACCAAAGAGAGTCCCAGTTTCCCCTTGAAGGCAGTGACATCAGCCATGGCTCAGCTTGTCACATGCTCAGGCCTCTGTTTCCATATCAATCAGCCTTTTTTGGTGTCACACTGTGTTTATCCAGGCATGAAAGCAGAAGGAAAAGCAGAATCCAGACAGCTGAAACTGGGAGCCAAGTAAATGTCTTCAGTAATAACTCTATCACCACACATCTGCTTTTCTTTGGTTTGCAGAGTTTTCAGCTGAAAATCTCAGCCCAGTTTGCCCAACAATGTCAGCTTTTAGCTGAAAAAACCACATATCCCAAGACTTTTTTCTGGTTAGTGGTGGAAGGAGAATCCCCTTGTTGTGTGGAGAGCTGAGCCATTTGGTCATTATGCTTTGGCCATGACAAAAATTCTTCACAGGGTGATTAAACCTAGGAACAGGCTGCCCAGGGAGGTGGTGGAATCACCACCCCTGGCGGTATTTAAGGAAAGAATGGACGTGGCACTCAGTGCCATGATCTGGTTGACAAGGTGGTGTTTGGTCACAGGTTGGACTTGATGATCTCAGAGGTCTTTTCCAACCTAACTGATTCTGTGATTCTGCAATTTTCAGAATGTATCAGTTGCTGGCCAGGATTTGCTTCTCAAAGGGCACTTGAATCAGCCTCCCCTGTCCTGTGCCCTTCCTGCCCTAGCATGTGTCACCCTGCAATCAGTGACACACCCAGGCAGGGCCATCAGCTGTCCCCAGCACATCCCAAGGGGCCACTGCTGGATAAAGGAGGGGATGGAGCAGCCTGAACCCCCTCCCTGAGCTGTTGGGGCCCGGGAAAATGTTGGTGGATGCTGTGAATTTAAAACTTTCTGTGCTGAGAGGCACAGACCCTCAAGAGAACACTGCATTTGACCTGAGGCCATGGAGAAAGCTTCCAAAATGGAATGATAGAACTGGGATTATGGGTGTGGAGTTTGAAATGTGTGATATCACCGGGTGGAAAACTTAAGAGTTTAAGGGTTTAGAATACAGTAGTATATATTATGGTGTTTGCTGGGGTCCCCAGGAGGTGGGGGATGAGAAATCTGACTCCATGTTCCCAGAAGGCTGATTTATATTATATTATATAATATTATATTATATTATGCTATACTAAAACTATACTAAAACTATACTAAAGAAAGAGAAAGGATGCATCAGAAGGCTTAACAAGAATGATAATGAAAGCTCAGGACTGACTCCTCAGAGTCCAACACAGCTGATGGTGATTGGTCATTAAGTTAAAGCAATTCACAGGAAACCAATCAAACATGCACCTGTTGGTAAACAACCTCCAGACCACATTCCAAAGCAGCAAACACAGGAGAAGCAATCAGATAATTATGAGTTACATTGTTTTCTGAGGCTTCTCAGCTTCCCAGGAGAAGAAGTCCTGGCAAAGGGATTTTTCAGAAAATATGACAGTGACAGTATAGAAAGCTAAGTTGGAGGTTTTAGGGCAGAGGCTGATCCTTCTTCACCTTCTGCATGGGTTTGGGTGGTATTTTGTAATTGGACAGAAAAGTCTGCATTGTGGGACATGAGTGATTAGTTATGGGGTTAAAAGTAAAAATAATTTAGGTGTAATTTCTTAATTGGACAGTTTTTCCTTAAAGGACCTTGTAGAGAGATAGATATGGGTCCATTTAGTAGCTTGTTAGTAGGATGCTGTAGAACTCACAACTTGTAAGATTGTAATATAGATGAGAAATAATAAACATTTGAGCCAGAACACAAAATACCATCTCCAGCACTTTCATCCTGATCCTGACAGGGAAAGGCTGTGCTCAGCAGTGTCCCCAGGGCATGGCCATGTGTGAAAGCAGATTGTGGTTCTGGCTGCCCCTGACCATGGCCAGGAAACCACAGGGGGAGAGGAGTGTGCCCGAGGCTGCTGCAGGGGGGTGGCAGGCAGGGGAAGGAAGGGAAGAAAGGAGCCTCCAGAGGAGGAGGGAGAGACTTTCCTGGTGGGAAAAGTCCTGTCTGCAGGGTGCTCTGAGGAGAGAGAGTGCTTGCAATGCATCCAAAATCCATCTCTTTTTGCAAGAAGAGAAGATGATCAACAGAGCTTGTAACTCGATTCAGAAAAATGGACAATAAGGATTTTCCCAATGAGAAAAGGAGGGAGGAAGGGTGTGGGTCCTATCTCCTGGCTGTGGACAGCTGTACATTTGATACTGGTTTTGGAAGTGCACCTGTTTCCTCTTGATTCTTTTTCTGACGGTGGATGACAGCAGTATTTAGCATCTGAGCTGAGCCATACCCATTCCCTCTCCTCCATGACATGGTGTACAAACCATGTAACACTCGTGAGGACCCTAAAACACCCACAGGGTTCAGCCCACCCTGCCCTTGCTGCTTCCAGCTGGTAAAATCAGAAGGAGGCAAAAAGAGGCAAAAAAGGAGGCACTGCTGAAGCTGGCTGGGATGAGAGCAGGTGACTGAAATCTGCTGTAATGAGTTGTTTAATCAGCCCACAGCTGCAAGAGGTCTTTTGTAGATGGGGAGAACAGACTTCTGGGGGCAAGTCAAGTATGAGTCCTTATAGAAGCCAGTCTTGAGAAGAAAAGTAAAGTTCTGTTGAAGGCAGGTGGTGCTGGTAGAGCTTCCCACTGGGGCTGTTGCTGCAGCAGGAGATGTGGAAACAGGGAGCTTCCTGGCCAGAAAACTGAAGTAGTTGTGGTGGCAGCTGCTGCTGAGGTGTGTAAATCTGGATTAAGAGTGCTCATCTTACCTACCAAGTAAGCTTTGCACATGGAAGGAACAGTTCTCCACCTTGGAGAAGATGAATGTTGCCACACAGCTTTCACTTGCAGTTGTGAGGCTTGAATGGAAAGTGGGATGAGTTTATTTTGTGGCTATTTTATTTTTAATCATGTGTTTAAATATTGCTGAAATGTTTAAGCCTGTTAAGATGAAGTCAAATGTGACAATTTAGCCAACCTGTAAGATTCCTGTAATGAGAAAACATTCCTGCTTCAGCAATCGAAGTGTGGTGCAGGGAAGCTCATGAAGATTGGGATTTTTTTGTTCCCCCACCTTGTTTTCCAGGTGAAGTGTAGCATCCTTAACCACCACAGTGTCTGGCAAATGTGAGGCTTTTCTGGGCAAACAGAGGAGTCCTGACCACACACAGCGGTCTTACTCCTGCTGTCTTTAAACATCAATAAGGAAACTGCACCTTGTCTAAAGTTCTCTCAACAGCAGGTACTGGTTTATCCTTTTCATAGAGAAGATGATATCTAATTCATGTAATGTCAGAAAGTCAACTCTGCTAGAGCTAAGCAGATGCAAGATGGTTTGGGGTTGTAAAGGATGAGATTCCAAGTAATGTTTGATATTATTAAAATGATGGGGTACTTTTAAGGATGTGGCAGGATAAACTTTATAGGTAAAGGTTTATGGGCCTGAAACACCTTAAATTTGAAAACCACTTCTTTTGGATACAGAAGTTTATCTGAGGGTTATGACCTGTACTTGCAAACCTTGGATTGGGATGAAATATATGCAAAGCAATGCATTCATTTGTTCTGTTTTGCTCCAAGGTTCTGCTTGCAGCTTGTGTGTTTGCATGCATGTAAATGCCTCTGCAAATTCCTGGGTGTGCACTATGGAATATTTACCTCTGGGCAGAGAAGCAAGCAGTAAGCAGGCAACCATCCAGAGAGCAGTCTCCCTAATGAGAAGGAGAGAGAAGAGAGAAAGGTCAAATGCTTTGTTAGGTTGCTAGAGCAGAGATCAAAGACCTTTTCTCTGGTGTAATTTATGCCATCTTTCCCAGCTCCCTCCTCTGTGAAGGTAATTTGGATATGAAGATGGATGGGTTAGAAACCCTGGCTTGTTTTGCCATCCAGTCTTGGTGTGGGTTTTATCTGCTGCCTGTTGAACTGAGGTTTCTCAGTGTTCATGATGGGACAAGGCTTCATTTGCCAACACCAGACCTGTACTTCCCTCTCGCCTTCACATACAGACAATGTTAATTGCATCTATATAGTCACAGTTTGATCTTGAGATTATTTTCTGTTGGTAATTAAATGAAATTCCTTCTGCTCCCAAATTTCTTCAGCTCCTTCACAGCCCAAGGAAAAGCATAACTTACCATTTCATTTTTGTGCCTCCCAGCCCTTGGGAATCAGGAGCTGTCAGGAGCTTCACCAGACACTTCAGCTGCCACTTGTGTCTCTGCAAAAGAGTGAAAGGCTCTTAATTTTTATTAGAAGTGTTCCTTGTAAGAGAGAACAGGTTATTTACTGATGCTTCATTTGCTGTTTTCTTTCACTTTGTGTATGTAAAACACAGGGTGTCATATAATTTCTGGGTCTATATAATTTATGGTCTGTGTATGTGGATTCACTGTGTGGGTTTTTTGTTTGTTTTTTTTTTTTTTTTGCACACACTCTTGCAATACCAAGAATGTATTCTCCTGTGTAGGACGGATGTGAGTCACAATCCCTGCACTGACTTGCCCTCAGCTCTCAGCCCAGTGAAGGGATTTTTGTTCTGCAGCCAGCTGAGAGTAGAAAGTGGAGAAACCTGATGGGTGTTGTATTTATCAGGAGGTGTAGGTACCATCCTACAAACTGCTAAGTACCACCAAAGCTGCACATCTCCCAAAAAAACAATGAGCCTGCAAGGAAAATGAAGAGAAAAGATTTTCTTTGAGGAGGCTTTAAAATCAGGTACTTTCTCAGGAAAATATCCAAAATGGAGCAGGAGTGGAGATGGGAATGAATGTGGAGTTTGGGCTTCCTTTTGCCATCCTCATAGGATCTCATAGATTAAGGAGTACAAATATAAGAGTGATTGTCCCTCTCTGTGTGCTCAGAGATGATTCTGATGGTGGAAGCAGTGGTTTATCCAGGATTCTCTTCCCACTGAGGAAGCTCTGTGTGGGGAAGGTGCTGGTGCTGTTCTTCTGGCTGTTGCTCCTGCCACAGTGTGGTTTCCTGGGGAGAGCAAGACCTGGATTTATGTTCTTCCCTCTCTCCTCATGGCCAAGCCCTGCTCATGAATTGTTCAGCAGCCCCTTCTTGGGGCAAACCATCTGCTATCATTGGCTTCTTTGACATTAACAGCGTCTCCTGCCTGTCTCTGCTGGACCCCTGTGGTTGCCTCCCTCCCCACTGAGGAGGGTAATGTTTTGGGCAAGGGTATACATTTATGGGAGCTGATTCCATATTTGTTTCCTTCCTGCCTACCTGTTGTCAATGAAACTGAGGCACTGATGGTTGCTCCTATCACTGAATCACTGCGGTTGGTAAAGGCCTCTGAGATAGAATAACCTTTGTCAGCCAGAACAGAGTGCCAAGTCCAGTTGTTTCTTGTTCACCCGTAGGGCTGCTGACTCCACCACCTCCCTGTGCAGCCCACTCCAATGCTTAACCACCCTTCCTGTGAAAAATTCTTCCTGATGTCCAGCCTCAACCTCCCCAGGTGCAGTTTGGGGCTGTATCTTCTCATCATGGTTGCCTGTGACAAGAGTTAAGTTTATCTGCCCTCTCAGGTTTATGCAGATGTTCCATTCCACATAGAGCTGCCAAAATACCAGGAGCAAACTTGTTCTGCTGGACCAGGGCTCCCCAGCAGCCTCTCCTGTCAGGCAGCAGTGAGGTCTGGCCATGCTGAGGGTGTCTGGCCAAGCAGCTCCTGCTCTGTGGCACTGTGGCCATGTCCATTCTTTCTGTGCATACAGGTGGTCCTTATGATAATCTCCTTATTCAAAAACAGCTAAACATTTTGCCATATGTGGCCAGCTAACAGGCCTTTTAAAAGGTGCAGTGATAGCAGACAGGAATGACCCACGAGGCAGAGCTCCTGAAGGTTGTATTATTCTTCTGGCAGGTCAGTAATTTTCTGTCAGTTTTGATTCTGACTCCAGGAAAACCAGGGTGCCTCCTGAAAGTTGTACTATTCTTCTGGAGCATCAGTCGTTTTCTGTCAGATTTGATTCTGACTCCAGGAAAAGCAGGGTGGTTGTTCCAGCAGAGCTGGTTTGTTTGTGTCCCTGCCTTTGGCTGGCTTCCTCCCACGGAGTCCCTGTGGAGTTTCTGCTGCTCAGAAATGCCTCTTCAGAAGTTTTGGATTTTGGGGAGTGACTGAGATCTGAACTAAGATACACAATTCAGACACAATTGTGTATGTTGAGCTCTCTTGCCATCCACGTGCTGGAGTTACTTCCCTACTGGAGTTAAGCTTGTGCATAAAGAGAGCAATGCAGATCTTTTTTGAGGAAGCAGAATCAAACCACGAATGCTTCAGATGGTCTAGCTGGAGCACCTGACCCTTAATTTAGCTTAATTGAGTGCTGCTTAGTTGAAATAACATTTCTTTCTGGTTTGAACTGACTTAACTTGATGCTCCTACTACCCCAAAGGAGAGATCTGCTCCTGTCTGTTCAGCTGAGCTGGTGTAAGATGTTTCATGCACCTTGTGGATAAGCACTTAAAACAGTTTCTATTTGATATTTCATTTTTCTTATTTTCCATTTCTGGTTTAAATGAAAGGGAAGTTTGGAAACTAAAAGTTTTTTCGTTGTAATTTTTTCAAATTTAAAATTTGACCCATTTATGATCATTTAAATCAGCTGTAGGAATTACTTAGGACTTTTTCCAGAGGTTAAAATAATTAACAGAGTAAGGCTTTGCAATGAATAATCACTTCATGAAGAATTCAAATGCTAATTAGTAACTCTTTAACATGCTAAGCTACCTGAAATAACATTAGGCATTGGGTGAAATTAAAATATATTATTAAATTGTAAAATGCATTATTAACTTGTAAAGCACATGTTTAAATTGTAAAATTATCATCTTCCTGACAATCTTTGTCACCCAGCTTTTGTGTCATATGTGCAAGGCCATGTATTGAGCACACTAGCTCAGCCTGCATTAAAATTAAATTAATCAAGTAGTGCAGTAACCAAATGTTCCCAGTGGAATAGCAGGGCTTTGTGTCCCAAAGCAAATGGATTCCAATTGTCCCTTTCCAGTGCGGGAGGGATAGGGTGGAAAAGGATCTAAATGCTGCTGTAGAAGGCTTAATGCTGTTGGAGCACTGAAACTCTTCCTGTGTGGTGACCACAGAGTGTGCCACTGATATCAAAGTGCTTGTGAGCTAAGTGGGCAGGACAAACTGAAGGAACTGCTTTGCTTTTTCAGCTCTTCCACCTCACCTGGCACCATCCAGCACTGGGCACGGAATGAATGGTTGTACAAGGTGGAGCAGACACCAGCTGGAGAAGGCAGCAGCAGTTCTGAAAGGATTAGCCAAAATCACCCAGCAGATGAATGAAGGCTGCTGCCAAGCTGGAAACTTCTCATTGTGCACCTGGCAAGGCTTGGTAGCTTAGTCATTGGTAATTTTTTCAAGCATGTTTTTTATTCCCCTCCCTCCCTTGCATACCTTTGGCTTTTGAGAACACATTTATGCAAAGTGACTCTTGTTACTGGTGCTTGTAGGAGGGTTGGGGAGGCACCTTTCTCCATGACTTTGTGAAATAAGTGTACCCTGAGCTGAAAAACGCCACCTTACTAATCCTTACCCACATCAAGGCAATTTTCTGTCATTTCTTTAAATGCTCTCCTCTCATGTAACCACAGTAACAGTCCTATTACATTTAGGTAAAAGCCATTAGTTAATAGAAAGCTAATGAGCGAGTTTGCAAGTGGAAATTACGGTCTGGTTTCTTAGAGAAAGTTTTATGATGCAACAGCCTGTACCGAAACTGGTTAATTACTTCTGGTCTCATCTGAAAGCAACCTATAAACAACATGAAGTGTCATTTACAGGCCTGTCCTGTAATTAGTTCAAGGACAGGGATTTAAGACATCTTGGGAAGGGATACATGCTGATACATAGTCAAAAACAACAGTGGCTTAATCTTCAAGGACTCTAGGTTCTGAAATTGCCCTAATTTGAAAGCAATCTTCTGGAAGTTTGAGTGATGGCAGTGAGTGTTTCTGTAGCCAGCCTTGTGGCTCAAGGCAGTGGGAAGGAAGGAGTGTCCTCTTCTTCCTCGGGGGACTGCCTGGGGCTTCAGGCTGCAAAATGTGCTGTGGTGACAGCTGAGTCTTGGATTGGGATCCTTATCTTCAGGTGCCCTGCTGTGGGTGCCTGGTTTTCATGTTTGTTTGTTTTAGCAGATGTAATTCTCTGAATTTCCCTCATCTGCTGTGCACTGGGGTTTTGTGTAGTCTGTGCTGCAGTCACACCAGCCCAGCTGTGGAGGTGGTGGGTGGGGTGCTGCCTTTGGGCTTTCCTGTGTTTCCCCATGCTGCTGGAATTTCCCACTGTCTGTTTAAGGCTTGTTGAGGGCCACAAACAGGCTCTGGGGACTGAAAGGTTAGCAAAGGCATTTCTGATCTGAAAAGATTTTCCTTCTGGGAACAATGAATGAATGAGTGATGGTGCATGGTTTGCTCCTGGTGGAAAGCTGTAGAATGAAAGGATCATTAAAGCTGGAAAAGTCATTTAAGATCATCAAGTCCCACTGTCAACCCAGCACCACTGCTGTGTTCACCACTAAACCATGCCCTCAAGTGCCACCTCTACACATTTTCTGACCACTTCCACAGATAGTGATTCTATCATTTCCATGGGCAGCCTGTTCCAGTGCTTTACAACCCTTACTTTTTTCCTGATATCTAATCTAAACCTCCCCTGGTGCAACTTGAGGCCACTTCTGGTCCTGTCACTTGTTGTCTGGGAGAAGAGGCTGACCCCCATCTGGCTACAGCCTGCTTCAAATGATTGTAGAGAGTGATAAGGCTTTCCCTGAGCTTTCTATTCTTCAGGCTAACCATCCTCAGCTGCTCCTCACCAGACTTGTGCTCCAGACCCTTTCCCACCCCTGTTGGCCCTTGTTTGTTCCACTGTACCACAAACAGGTCCTGCAGCAGGAACTTGGAGCCTCCCTGGCTTTTAAATAAACAGCTTTGGTAAAGAGGAATTTATCTCTGTGCATGGAAATAAGTGTGTAGGGAAAACAGGGATTTCAGTTTACAATGGATCAATTTCCAGAATTCAAACATAAATAAACATCTTCCCAAGGGTTTGAAGGAAAACAGCAAAACTCTAGAGGTGTCTGGCAAAAAACAGACTGTGTGTGACCTTGCACACTTGGCAGGCTGGAAGCCTTGGGAAACTAGACTGTGTTCTTGATTTCAGAACAGCCATTCTAAATAGCTCTCAGACTAAACGGAAGTAGTCTGTGGCTTTGTAAAATGGGAAGAGTTTGATGGCTCAGGGCACTGATGCTAAAAGCGGCACGTTTCGTTTCAAGTTTCAGGGGGAAGGAAGCACGCTCTTGGTATGCAAGTGAACAGAATTCAACCCTGAGCAAATGAAGGTCTACAGTCTTGTGGCTATTTGGTGGTTTCATGTTAAGTGTGGTCTGATTGAATTCTCAGACAGTTAAGATCCATGGCATCCATATTTCCAGCTGTTATTTCTGAGAAATGTGTCTGCCACCTGCTCGATCGCCTTTTGTGAAGGCAAATCCAAGAACAAGAAGGATTTTTGTGCTCATTCCAGAGGGATGTTGTGTCTCTGCTGCCTTTGGATGTGGGAACCCAGGACATCCCTCTGGCTGTCCAAAATGGCCAGACCCCTGCCAGGGGGCTCAGAAGCCCTGGCACAGAGCCCAAAACACCTGTGGGTTTGATTATGACCTGTGGAGCAAATTACCAACCTTATATGAAGACCAGCAAGCCACATCAGTTTAAGTAGAATAATAGTGAAGGTATCACGGGGTGGAAAAGTAGATTTTGGGGTTTTGGTATGGGGGTTCAGGAGGCAAGATGGAGGGAACTGGGCATGTCCAG